>OW964571.2:19195381-20512048 GCA_943138885.2 Tholera decimalis | reverse complement strand
CTAGGACGCAACCAAGACATATTTCTTACAAAATCCAAAAAAAAAATATTAACAACAAATGCGCGGGAACGTACAAAACGTCTTTGACAATGTTCTTTTCTTTTTTTCACCGGCAGGTGTCAATGGCACCTCATTATTATTCCACAAAATAATCGAATAATGGATCGATTTTACGTAGTCGCTTATCTCAGTTTCGAAGAACGATCGCTAGATTATACGAGGACTGAACGGCCCCATTGTTGAGAAGGAATCTGGTCAAGAGCTTGAGAACACCTGGAGTGGGTCGTTTGTATTTATTAGTGGTGTGGTGAGGGTGGTTATCGATAATTTTATCGGTGTTATTAATGTAACTTATGGCTTCTGATTCTTCTTTCCTTGTTTTATGTTTTGAGTAAGTTTGCTTTATTAAGTTTTTTTTTTGTTTTGTGGGTATGCATGATGATCATTTAGTTTGTAGTACTTTTTATCGATGTTCAAACTCGTTACCTTCATTTGTATTTATAAATACATATTTTCATTTAATGTTGTTTATTATAGGTAATTGTAGTACACTAACTAGTCCCTCCCCACTTTAATTAAATGTTGCCTATCCAAAGATTGACTGGATGATATCACTGTCAGCGATATTCTAAGCATTAGTTTTAAACAGCTGTGTTTAAATTTTGGTGTAATTTAAAGTATATTTTATCTATATATGGATATATTTTGTACAGTGCCGTAAGTAAAACAAACTTATCGTGTGTGTTATTTCCGTGAAAATATAAATACAATAGACTGTAAGATCGTTAAATTGAACTATAAAAGCACTCCTTCCACGACGGTTAACTCCGAATAGGCACATAGTATGCACAAAATACTGTCGAGGACACGGAATTAGTTCGTATGGAAGGGGCTCAAACAATAGCCCTTAGTTTAGCAAACAATACATTTGATGAATGCGATGAGCCCGCTTATATACGGTTTGGGGAATTAGATCCAGATGGAGGGATACAGGGCCGTAAATGTGTCTATCTTTGTTTTATAGTGTTTTGAGAGTGAATAGAGTGAATGAAATAGTGAGCAGGAAGTTGTTGAGAAGTCTTTTGTTGAGTACTTATTCAAAATTGTGCCATTTAAAACGGGACTTTTTCAATTTAAATATAATAATCATACCTAAAACATACCCTTTGATTTGGGGCTCATTGCATCCCAATTGATAAACTGAACCACATTTAAACATTACTCAGCCACTTACAGCACTACAAAACGCAATGCCAATACCCTACTTAAAATTGGCACATTTGAAAGTTATTACTCATCCGCATATTAAGTTCTATATTTAAACACGCCAAAATAACAACACAATATAGTTCTTTTTACAAAAAAAAAACTTCTTGGGTGTTTTGAAAAAAAAAAATGAGTTTTTGCCAGCCTTTATTGTGGATCCGTTGAAAATTACGTTCAAGCATACCCACCATTGTTGGTGGCGTAAACATACAATTGTTGGTTTTTTTGGGCGTTTCATGTTAAGGTGAAACCTTGATGTACCTTGTGAAAAGTGACGTGGTCGATGTTTACATTTTTAATGAATTGACGTATCAACTTTTGTAAATTGATTTTACATGACATACTGTTACGCAGCTGCTGCATTCGGAAGGAAGCTGACCCCTAAATAATTGAGATATTTGCAGATATAAAATACAATAAATATACCATAGCTTTAATTCTAATGTGTAATTAATCTCTCAATTACCTACAAATCATTATAACAATAAAATTACGATGATAAATTGATCCCTTTGTTATCTATTCACTATATTTAATGCACACACAAAGTAACTTTTACTTTTTTACTTTTTACTTTTCTTAACAATATAATCTCACCTATAATTTAACTAACTGCATTCTAGCCGCGGGTGAGCAAGAGAAGTAATAAATAAAGTGGTAACCAGCGCGGAGATTAAAATTAAGCCTAAAATAAAACAACTCTCGTTGTTATCAAGACGATGGAATACATCACTTTGATCGAGATTAACATGTTCTGGTGATGCTACCTGAGGACTCGTGACGTCATTGGATGGCTCGATGACTTTGTTTTCTTTTTATTTATGTCTTACTGTACTTTTACCGTCTTTTCACTCTGTCTTATCTTCTCTGACTAATTCGTCATGAACATCAGTCATGCCAGTGTTTTCTAGGCAATTACATCCGTCTTCTGGCGCCCTGAGTAACGATTAAGACTGAACAGCCCTGATAAATTCTAGTTTCAACATTAACCATAAAAAATACCTGTATCTAGCAAGTGTGTTCATTATTAGAACAACCGGATTTCCCCATTCCTCAAGCATTTGTTTCTGTGTGAGACAAGGAATTCGTTGTAAGTTATTATTAAATTATTGTACGATTTTAGTTTGAGTTTTTTTTATTAGCGGGTGGACACATTTGGCTAACTAATCTTAGTTAGTTTTTTCTTTGCAACTTATTTAGCAGTTGTTATACGCTGAAAATGCCGTTCAAAAATAAAACAACAGAAAACTATGCAACATTTTTATTCACACGGAAAAACTGTCGGCATCCTCCTCCACGCCACGAAGTAACTTAGTTCCTTTTAACTACAGTGTGTATTTTAATTTGATTATATTGTTTTTTACAAAGAAATATACAAACAGTTCTTATGTGCTGCCCTACTTAGGTTTAATATTTATGCCCAGATATTTCACCGTTTTTTTTTTAATTAAATGTCAGCTTTATATGAACGATACACCAGCAATCGCTATCACTGCCATTCACTGAAAATCATGATCCAAATAGTTCCAATAAAATAAAGTTAACGATCGCCAAGCCACCTGACCTATGCTTTTCATACATGTCACATGTTGAAGAGTAATGAATAATAGAAAACGTTAGCTGAATATCAACAATTTTTGAAAGATAATTTTAGTCCTCGCATCACCACTTCATAGAGCTTTGGACTGTTATTTTGGAAGCACTTTGAGTCCGGCTATGATTGTGTTTATGTGATGATTGTGAGTTTCCAAGAACGATCGACTCACGATGATGTTTTTTTTATTACGAATGGATCCGCTTTTGACCTCGATCACACCTGATGTGAGTACATTATCTTAAGATATAATTAATTAACATTTCAACGCACAAGCATAAATTACGAAATTAGTTACCTACAGAGTTAATTGATACTCTTGCTTGCTACTGTTGCTATGGTAATTATTTAACACCTACGAAATTCTGCCAAGCGTGTGCTCTAACAACTAGCGGTAAACTACTGTAATTGTTATTAGGCATAATACAGCATGACATTTTAATTTTGTGTTAATTAGTGTCAAAATTATTTATTATCTGGAATTGTGTCCGGGTTATGGCAATAAGCTCACCCTTTATTACTTATGGTAGCGTATTTATAATAATTTGATACACCAAGTAATTTTTCTGTATAAGCAACATTTGCAACTTATCTTTTGCTCTGGCAATCAAAATAATTATACTGTTAGCCATTTAAAAGTCTTTGATTTACAAGCGCAGTTCATTCAGATTATTTAAGGCTTAAAAATAAATAAAACAAATGCAAGCTTAACACGAATGTCGTAGTCTGATTTCAATAAAAGTTCACTTTGTTAAACTTTTTACCAAAACAAATCTATCCAAACAGAAATAAAACTTCGCGTAACCTCAACATGTTTCCTTTATTGATATTCAATTTATGAGATGGTAGGTAACAATTAAATTTTTTTTGTTTTCGTTTTCGATCGTTGCCGCTCGACCAGAAAATTGGTTTTCGTGGTAGGAATCCGTAATTGTTCACACATTAACATACGGTATTGTGATCAATAGATATATTTTATTTATGTTCAGTCCGTATTACCTTTAAATAGGTGTTAATTTGCATACAAGAATATTATGTATGGTCAAAATGAGCTTTTACAAATTATGCTGATGAAATTGTTATTTTTTTCTTATTCTGCAAGAATAATATGGGCTGGTGGCACTGAGCATGATGACACAGACCGTTGTCTTGATCCGCGGTAGAGTACGGATACCAATGCGTGAAGACGTTATTTTTCAAAATGTCTAACATTTTAAGGTGTAAGCTGCTAGGATGAAATGGGTTTGGGCAGGTCACGTCAGCCGCATGCACGAGAATCGCTGGGCAAAGGTACACAATAGGGGAATTGACGGCGACGCCGAAGCCGGCTCAGGAAGAGGTGGCGAGATGACCTGGACGTGTACCACGAGGGCCGGTTTGAAGCGGCTCGGGAAAAGAGGGATTTTGCCCAGCCGTCGGACAGTATAGGCTAGAGAAAAAGGGGAACAAAAAAGTATACCTATGCTTATTAAATAAAACCTTAACTTCAGGAAGTAGATACTTGTGATTTAGCTTTTTAATACGCATAGTAACTTGTTCAATGATCAGATTAATTCCACGCAAAGCGTTGTCATGTGTAGCACACGGTCGGATTTTATGATTATTGTTGGACCGTGTATCTTTCCTTGGTCAACAACGGAGTCCTTAGCAATTGGAATATTACGGCTATTTATTTCGCCACATGATTGCTATGAAAATTTAATCTCAGCCAATTACTAAAATAAATAAATTATGCAATTCTAGTACCCAGGTAGTATCCACTAGTATCCACAAAAACGTCACAATCAGGTTTGGCAATCTAAAAAGATTAAAATAAAATTTGGTTGATAGGCTCGCATTTGAACAGCATCTCACCTGACGGTAAGCGACGATGTGGAACATTCCCGCAATCTTGGCTGGGCCCACAGAAATCTTGAATTTTTGGATGAATCAGCCTCTAGCGTATTTATTTTCTCATTCGGTGTCGAATCCACCAAAAGTTGTCTATTTCTGATCGCGTTTAGTTAGACGTAGTATTTGAAATCAGTCATTATGGATAGACAAAATCTTAAGTAGTATAATTATACAGTACCTATAACTTTTTTAAACTAATATGGTCACTAACAGTATTATACAAAACGGTTAAGAGTTCGCAAGTAGACACGGTGAGTTAAGTGTGTCGGGATTCGGGAACAGAATCAAGTTTTGAGTGATACATGTGACAGTGGTAGCCGTGTCGATCACAAAAACAAACGAGGAAGAGGGTAGACTGATTCATCTGCTCATAAACATCCACCCGCAATGACTTCAGTTCATCCGTGATCATGGCGCTTGCAACAGTGCCTAACTATTGGAAACTCGAAACAATAAATACACATAGTAAATATCTCGTTATAAGGTGTGTAAGTGTGAACTTTATTATCCAAGCATAGAGGTGGTTCATACGTCTGCCGTATTGCGTTTTTTCCTAACATTAATAAACTCTGAGGTCATCAGAAAACTTAAGGCTTGCGGTACCGAGTCACGCCACCACTTTATATGGTAAGTCGTTTGCAGCTCAAGCAGTACGGCTGTGAAATGCTCTACCCGTGTCAGTAAGACAAGCACAAACCCTATTGCCTTTCAAAAACTTGGTAATTAGTAGATCTTTATCTCTCTCCTTAAATTGTTACTGTGTATGTCTTTGTTTCTTTTTTTAATATTTATATGTATTTGTATTTTATATCGATAAATAGTACACCGTGGACTACCCGCGTATTTATTTTCTCCTTCTGTGTCAAATCCATCCAAAGGTTGTCTGTAAAAGATCGCTTTTAGCGATAAGACCGCCCATTGTATCACCCTTTTTAGTTGTTAAGTCCTTATTTGTTTTACTCTTATAGAGTACAATAAAGAATATATCTATCTGTCTTGTTATCAACAAATCCAGTAAGTATTCAACCAATTGTACAATAATTATAATTTACAGATCCATTCTTGTAATCCCTCTCGTATTTACAACCTATTTAGATGAGCATGAGTTAATCTGATACGGGAGGCTGCGTAAAGATGAGTAGGAGTGATTAGCATGCAAATTGATATTCATCCCAGTAATATTCACACACAGAGGAGATGCAGAAGGACGTATACACAATGAACTTATATGATGCGTAAAATCGCAACAGCGAGTGCATTTGCGACCGGTGTTGTTGTGATTGTTTTGCGATTGTCGTAAAGTCGCGCCTTTGTGAGATTTTAGTTTTTTTAAATCTTTTTTTCATTAATAGGGGTATTTTTTTCAATAGTGATAATGTTACTCCCATTAGTATTGAGAACAAACAAAACACCTCTTTATGTTAATATAACTTACTCGCAACCTAAATAAAGCCTATATGGCAGTTTCGCATTGTATCCTGGCCTCATGGAATAATGGACACGGTAGAACCGTAGTAAAATAAATATGAATATGTTATTTTTGTTTGTTTCTTAAACTTAATATTATAATTAATATTTCAACGTTAATTAACGAATCATTTCCTGTACATAACTTTTTTTGGTTAAGGTAAAGTCGTTACCCCACAACAAAAAAAAAACTCCTGTTTCGTGAGTAAATTTACACAAACACCCAGACCCAGACCGTATCTGTAAGCCATACAAACATATGACCAGGTGCAGCGCAGCAGCGAATCGCTCAACTACTGCAAAACCGTGTCGAGATTACATGTCGTTCGTGAAGTAATATGTATGCTTAACGCTGCATCCGAGTGTTCACAAAGTCATGAATTTGCTACAGCGCAGTATTAATGATGTTGGTTTGATTCCATCTGTAACCAATATTACCTTAGCTGAAAATCATACAGTAATTCCGGGAGTAATCACAAAATCGAATCCATACAAATCAGCAAACCTAATCCGATTTAACACGCACGTGATCGAATCTGTGTGTCGAAGCCCTTATTTTGTACAAATCAACTGCTTTAATTAATATAATATAATAATATTCCACAACTTTTTCACACAACGCCATCTAGTCCCAAACTAAGCAGAGCTTGTGATATGGATACTAGACAACTGATAAACATACATATATATTTCTAAATACATACATATTATAGATAAATTACACCCAGACAAAGAACAAATGGCCGTGCTCATCACACAAACATTTGTCCTAGGTGGGAATCGAACCCACGACCTTGCGCATAGCAGTCAGGACCACTGACCACTATACCAACGGGCCTGTCAATTAATATTTTATTAATCGTATTTGTACTTACACTACTTATAAAAGCTTTTGTCGTAACTGAGTATCAATCTACAGCCTTAACTACTAGTATATAAGGCTGAAATTTTAATAATAGGTTAATTTATAACGTAAGAGTCTAATAAGAGGTTTAGAGCGGGAAAGTTCTATGTTTGACTTTGGATTTTGACACCGTTTTCACCTCTATCTATTATGAAAAACCTAAAAAAATAGCATCATCAAATCTTAATAGCATTCATTCATTACTTACACCGACATATTTTCACGTTACACACGGGAGGCCATGAGTCTCTTTAACCATACAAACCTCTTATTTAAGTTAGGAATAATTGTCCTTTTTTATTTAATCTTTATTTAATTATACTGTTTGTTATTTTATATTATCAACATTTAAATGTTTCTTTCTTTCCTCAAAAGAGCGCCACAGACATAAACCTACATGGTTCTCATGTGCTTTGTTTAGTACGGATTGTACGGACTTTAAGAAACCCTCTGAATTTGTTTCAGTGTTTCTTCGCAGGTTAGTCTGCCAGGAAACACTGGCCTGATCTTGTTTAAATTAACGAAATGAACTACGTGGGAATTATAACCAATTTGCAAAATAAATATAATGATTTATTATTTTCATTATTACTTTGCTTCTGGCAATTTATACACCGCACACAAGTTCCAGATATACTTTAAGGTATAATAACAACATACTATGTCTCTTACAAAACAAACTCGCTACAGGCTACAACAAACTCCACCTTATTACCGTGTCATGGGCTAACTAAATATATGCTGAAGCTCAAAAATCCAATTGTGCCCGAAATCAATCATTAGCAGATTCTAATATACCATTAAGAAATTACAAAGTCAATATCACTACCAATCAATTAGCCCTTTATCCTGAATTTTCTGTTTGGCTAACTTCTGATGTTTCATAAGATGTCTCTAAATTCAGTGTGCCATGAACTGGAACATGCCATGGTTGGTCTCAACTGGAGGAGGGTAGCCAGAGATAGACAGCAATAGACTTATACACCAACATACACTAACTAATTATCTTGGTAAATAATACTTTCTCGCATACCTACACGAGCAATGGTGGAATTTAACCACTAGAATAACACAAAAACATAAACTTGTAGTTCCTAAAGAAAATATTACATATGATATTTTTTTTACTAAAGTATCTTTAAATGTTCTATTAATATGAAAAAACTGGACATAATTACTTTATTCAAATATCTAATCAACTCTTCTATCTTGTTCCAGCATCAATCGAGTCTCTTCACGCGCCATCTGGGGGCGGTGTGGAGCTGCCCTGTGACGTCACTCCAGCGCTACCCGAAGACCGCATGGGGCTCGTCATCTGGTACAAACAGGGCCACGAGTCACCTATTTATACGTAAGTATTTCATTATAATTGTATGCTCAGTTTGAAAGAATTGGGAGACGAAACTCGTATTTTTTTAAAACCATCACATACTTACTTTTGTTGGCAGAAACAAATCTAATGACTCTATTATGCATCGCAAAGGAAGGTAACATATTTATTTATCAAAACGCGATGGCATTGCCTCGTGAAAATGTACGTATTTAAATATAAGAATTGGCGTGTATATTTTAAGGTAGAAGTAAAAGCTGGCGTTAGGTACTCTGCTGCTTTCTCTGTAGAGAAAACAAAAACATTTTGTAACTAAATAATCTGAAGTTATTTATTCAAATTGTACGATCGCGTCTGAAGGTTTTTCTGTGGAAAGTATAGCTATCTATTGATGAAAGAATTTTCAAAATCAGCTCAGTAGATCCAATGATTACTTTGTGCAAACCTACAAACTTTAAAACTCACTAACTTAACTTCTTTATAAAATAAGTTTTACTTAAAACAGTGCAGTATCGTAATCAATCAATCCATTTATTTCAGGCAAACCCGTATAATGCCTACACGTTACCACTTTATTGTGTTTTAGCTTACAAGAAGTGGTGTAACAAATTCCTCAGCGTCACATCTATTTGTTAGACCCCGAAACGAAAATCTCTCATCTTCGACTACTCCTATAAACCACTTTCAAACCATAACCATAACCCACTCCTTCATTTAATTCATTCATTTTAACAATAAATAATTACTACTCATGAATGCCAAGAGTACTTCAGAATGACGGCCAGGAATCCCAGATTCACTCGTCGTGATTGAAATCAATATGGTTTGTGTTACATCGGTAACACAAAGCATATTGATTGACTATATCGATAGGTGTCTGGGTACTAGTGGGATTGATAAAGTATTGTACTCGATGACGTTTTATGTTATTATTTATTAAATAAAATTTGTTGAGGGGCTCGAATGTGACGGGTTTTATTTTCCATATATTAAAGTGATATAAAAATCTCTGTAATGTTGATGTATTTAGGATCTACTACGCCTTTTCCCAACTATGTTGAGGTCGACTTCTAGTCTAACCAGATGCATCTGACCAGAGGGCCTAGACAAAATCCATTTTCTGTAAGCGTTAACGCCAACGGAAAAATTAAATTGTATGGAGTTGACATTTACTAACACGTGACAATCACGTGACATGTGGTTAGCAAATATCAACTCCATATAATTTAATTTTTCCGTTGGCGTTAACGCTTACAGAAAATGGATTTTGTCTAGGCCCGCTGAACAACCTAATCGCTCTCCAACCAACAACCTAATCCTCTCATAAGGATATCCTTATGAGAGGATTTTTCTGGTCTCTCAAACGGGTTTTCAATTTTTCTCTTATGAGAAGTTTATATTTTAAATATATATTTAAAATATAATTTTCTTTTGTATTGTTCCTTTAATAATTACACACATGAGAGCAATACTGACTAATACTACCAATGACATGGTTGTCTCAGTGTTTGAGTGATTAGCCGCTACACTTAGCGTTTAGCGTTTCAATCTACAGGTAGTTGGTCTGAGTCTGTCTATTTGTGTATCTGAGTTTTATATTTTTGTAAGCGCACTCCATTATTTTTATAAAAGAGATAAGGAAAACAAGAATCTCACTTGATGTTAACAATATATTCATTTCTACATACACCACATCATCTGTTTTGTTTAGCCTTGAAGATCGATCCCTACGGCTGTTATTACTTAGTAAGCCATGAGCTTCTGTTATTGTTCATCTAAAAATTATAAAATAAATATGTGCAGAGACAAGAACATAAAGTTACTTCTTATTTCAAAAGTTTTTTTTTCTGCAAACTTACTATTGAAGATAGACAAGCCATGACGTGCTTAACAAAAGTGTATTGTAGACATGTTCAATGTAGATCAAGTAAATCTGTTAATTTCTTGGTCAAGGCCCTGGAAAGACCTAACACAATAGTCTAGATACGAATACTGGAGGACAATTTTTTTCACTTCGAGGATTACTTACCTACGTCAAGCAAATAAACCTTGATACTAAAACTAGTCTGACTTAATTAATCCTACGACGTGCTACCTATGGAATACCACGATATGACTGAATAAACATCAAAATTAGACGCTTGCCTTGCTTTCGTACAGTAGACAGTGCCACTATGGGAAACCATACAGAAGTTTAGGTCATGTTTCGATAGTGGATATATTTAAAAAGTAAGCTGTTTGGTTATGACACAAGCTTTTATAAGGTCAGTTTATGCTTAATTCGTATAGAAAACCGACGGCAAAAAATTAATTATTAATGCATTTGTGCTCTTTGCAGTTCTTAAGCCTATTTGCAGGCAACTGTTACAACGTATGAAAACAGTGCGTGTCCGTAACACTGCATTGTCACATATTTCAGTGCTAAGTTTCACTATAACCTTTTAATACATGCTATAAGTATAACCAAGATGAGAAGTTTTCACATTTGCTATAGTATCTTTATACGAGTACATTGGTGGAGACAACGTTATGGACCCGCGCTACGCCCCGCGCCCGTGAACCATCGCTCTTATGCGGTGAAATGGATTTTAGACAGTGATGCCTCCGAGTTGTTTTTCGGCACCTATCCTACATACTACCCTTATGTAACGAGCACGGCTAATGTGTGACGACAAGATGAATACTAGTTACTAGTGACAGCCCTGATACTGATTGGTAGCTCCGTAATACGTGTATAAAGTTACTGATCGTAGATTATATGAATTAGTTTGTGTGGAGATGCTCTGTGAAGCGATGGGTGACGAATTTTGTATCGTAATATCTGTTTTCTAATATTAAAACTTAACTTTGATACTAAAATATCGTATCGTAAACAACATTGAAAACAATTAAGTATCGTCTGTTTGTAAAACAATGTTAGATTTAATAGATGGATGTTTGAGAGCTTCGTCGTGAATTGCTACGTGGTTCCAACTTGTTTATAGGATTGCTTTTGAGATAGGTAGTTCACTAATGGAGTTTTAAGTAGTGGGTACCTACTTTATAATTCATCATCTGCCTAGCGGGCTAACCTTATCCCAATTATTGGGGGGTCAGCTTCTAGTCTAACTGGATGCAGCTCAGTACTTATTATTAAATATTATTACATGGAGCGACTACCTGTGCCTACCACAGAACAGATAAAAGAGGTTAGAAAAGAAATAGTTCCTGATTTGTATGAGAACGCGTGTCGCCGCTTATCTCCCACTCTATAGCTCCACTACCAGCAAGAGGCCCGTTACGTATGCGAATTACTCACACAAATAAATTACACACACTTAAATCGAGAGCTTGGTACTGATTGTAACTCACTGTCTATAAACATGCACCGTGCATCACTGCATATCAGGGCAAAGGACGAAACGTCAATGGTTGAAGTGTGCAGGATGCAGTACATTGTAAGCGGACTTGGTCATTGTGTTGATTAAGCGAGTACACATCGGGCAATGTATATTTTTTGTAACTTGTTGCAATAATGTTTTTAATGTTCGGAATTTCATAGTGATCAGAATATTTTTATGTTTTTTACAAATAAAATTTACCAATATAAATGTTATTTTCGACTTACCGATGGAAAGATACACCTCCTCACTATAGAGTGAGGAGGTGTATCTTTCCATCGGTAAGTCGAAAATAACGTATATACTTACGTTACGTACTTACGTAGTATAGACTTGCGGTCTAACTTTTTGTTTTTAACCGACTTCTGAAAAAGGAGGAGGTTCTCAATTCGGATGTTTGTTTGTTTTTTTTTGTTTATGTTTGTTCGGGCATAGCTCCGTCGCTCGCCAACCGATTTGAAAAATTCTTTTTTTGTTGGAAAGGGTATAACTTCCCAAATGGTCCCATGAAAATTTTATCGACATCGAACAAGCCGTTTCTGAAAAATTAACAAAAGTCTAAAAAAATATTTACTTTGATGATCTTTTCGGTTACTCTATATTGTGTTTTTTGTTCGCGCGTTTTTAGTTTTTTGTAGTTGACATTTTGGCTTTTATAACTAGATTAATTACAAATTGACCCACTAAAAAGCGCGAAAATAAAAACTTTTTTGCAAAAAAATAAAACCGACTTCCATATCAAAACACTACAAAGCCAAAAATAATTTTAATTTCGGGAGGCGGTGTGAAAAAAAAGAAAATACAAAACCAATAACACCGACTACCGAAATTAAAATTATTTTTGGCTTTGTAGTGTTTTGATATGGAAGTCGGTTTTATTTTTTTGCAAAAAAGTTTTTATTCAGGTTATAATTGCACAACACGCCATTTTAAAGCAGAGCTCTGTGTTCCGAAGTAATCCAAAGCGCACTAAACGCGGTGAATGAATTAATCGGTCGAGTTATGATTTTCGTATCATAAATGTGGCGCGTTCATCACGCCCACATTACCATTTCAACCTTATTCATCTATTCCGTGGTGCCTACCATATCTCCACAACAGGGTAACAGGGTACTCGTTGCCATGCTTAGTGTCACATTTCAGCCATAGACTAAGACGTCGTGATAAGACTAGGATTAATTCCAGACCCTGTGTGTGTATTTATAAAGTCCTCCCGGGATTAGACTGAAATATCGGACTGAGGATAGTCGTAAACTTTGTAAGGAAGATAGTCTGTTTTAAAATAGCCACGGCGAGTTAGAACGTTGTTATGTTTTTTATTACAGATTAGATAATTTAATGTATAGGCTATAATTGATGTACAGACGAATATAATAATATATTGGACATCGATGAACTAGCAAAAAATTCCACGGTTAGGTGTTCTTTTCAAAACTCTTTTGTTTTTTTAATTCTTTAACGCTGATTATTTTTAACCGACTTCTGAAAAAGGAGGAGGTTCTCAATTCGGATGTTTGTTTGTTCTTTTTTTTATGTTTGTCGGGCATAGCTCCGTCGCTCGCCAACAGATTTGAAAAATTCTTTTTTTGTTGGAAAGGGTATACTTCCCAAATGGTCCCATGAAAATTTTATTGACATCGAACAAGCCGTTTCTGAAAAATCAACAAAAGTCTAAAAAAAATATTTACATTGATGATCTTTTCGTTTACTCTATATTGTGTTTTTTGTTCGCGCGTTTTTAGTTTTTTGTAGTTGACATTTTGGCTTTTATAACTAGATTAATTACAAATTGACCCACTAAAAAGCGCGAAAATAAAAACTTTTTTGCAAAAAAATAAAACCGACTTCCATATCAAAACACTACAAAGCCAAAAATAATTTTAATTTCGGAAGGCGGTGTGAAAAAAAAGAAAATACAAAACCATAACACCGACTACCGCAATCAAAATTATTTTTGGCTTTGTAGTGTTTTGATATGGAAGTCGGTTTTATTTTTTTGCAAAAAAGTTTTTATTGAGTAGTATTGTTGCTGGTGTGATTGTAGCCATACACGTGCCTATTAATAATTCTTTTCCGGTACGCTGCCAAGATATTGTGGCGCAATGTAGCGTAGTATCACGCTGTTCGGGATATGGTGGGTAGGATACAGTTATTTTCATTTGGGATTTTTTTCATAGTTAACCTTTGTAATTTTAGACTGTATGTCAATATGTGATTGATAAATGATATTTATTTCTGTATTATTTATTTTGTACCCGCATGTCATGTATTTCTGCCCGCGATTTTGTACGTGTGGGAAGGTTTTTCCGCGCAAATCCCGATCCCGTGGGAATTTCAGTACCTAAATAAAAGTAGCCTTTGTGTTATTCCAGAATGTCAACTATCTACTTACCAAATTTCATTCAGATCCGTTCAGTAGTTTTTGCGTGAAAGAGTAACAAAAGTGCAAAAGTTCGTGAGGATGGATGGATGCATCCTCACGAACTTTTGCAATAATATATTAGTAAGATCAACAAAACAATTAATATATATAAAAAAAAAAAAAACAAAAACTTACTCTAAATACTTCTCAGGAAAAATACTACATAGCCAAAAATAATTTTAATTTCGGTAGTCGGTGTTGTTGGTTTTGTATTTTCTTTTTTTTCACACCGCCTTCCGAAATTAAAATTATTTTTGGCTTTGTAGTGTTTTGATACGGAAGTCGGTTTTATTTTTTTGCTATGCTATGCCCGAACAAACATAAAAAAAATAACAATCATCCGAATTGAGAACCTCCTCCTTTTTCAGAAGTCGGTTAAAAAAGTGATAGAGACAACTCAAGTAGCGCCGCGGCATAAACTAGTACACATTAATCCTTATAATCAGTCGCTTTGAATCCGCCTGTCTAGTGGAGTCAACCGTTTCCTGCCGCTGTCATAGAGAATGTTTTGTTTTTTTTTTGACAATCGAAGGCCAAGTCGTGATCAAGTGATTTGGGTTTGAACGATGTCGGCATTTTGGGGTTAACGAACGTAGGGATAATTGTTCGAATCGTGGTTGGTACGGGAGATATGGTTTTTAAGAGTTGGCCTTTTTTTAACTATTGTAATGTGAAAGACAGCTTTGAAAGGGGTCGACTAAATCAAAGCATTTTGATAGTAGACCTATCCAAACAATGCAATCATTTGTTAGTTATCGCGTAGCTCAAGGTAGGAGCTGGAACGATTTGACGAACAACACCAAAGTAAAGACGTTTGAGTAGGCTATACAAAGTACTAAAACCGCGAGACAGTGCGTTAATCTAGTCATAAGAAGTGATGGAAATGGTGAAAGCACTGTTCCCGTGGTGTAGCCACTTTTCAAAAGAAAACGATGCCTAGAGTCTGGTATATTTCTAATGACGACTAAATTAACTTATCAATAAAAAAATACGAATATACTTCCACGGGTCAGTGATTTCCAATATGTTATTATTTTAACCCGCTCAGCCATGAAAAAAATAAACAAGAAAAATCTCACAACAGCAAAACGTGAGATATGCCGTCTATTGTCGTCCATTTCCCGAAAAGTATTTTAAAATAAACTGCCAAGCTAGACGATAATAACTCCATTAAGGTTGTTACGGGAAACTTTAAGTGAAAACAGTGTCAAGAAAAATGTTGTGCAGAAAAAATACTTAGGAAAACTAGAGAAATTTTTCGTTGCCAGGGGTTGGATTTTATAAAGGTAAAAACATAACCCTCTTTTTTTTGCAATCCATATTAATAATATTTTTTACTTCAAGCTACTTCCGTACCAAATTTCATCCAAAACCACCCAGTACTTTTGATTCAAAAGTACTGGGTGGATTTTGAAGATGCTATGCGTTCAAGCAAACAAATATTTCCACTTTATAATAATAGTAATGATATACTTTACTATATTAAACAAAACATGGTGGTACGAAGTTCGCTAGGTCAGCTAGTTAGTAGCTAATAATAAATTCCAAATTGTTTCTAGATACTGTCCAATACGAGGTTGCTTCGTCTTAGGAACTGTTTATACACTTCTGAGATCGCAAAAGTTTTGACCCAAGATCCAGCAGCAGATTTGAGAATAGAGCCCAAAAATATAACTTTTGTATGTGATCTCAGACGAGTTTATTAAAACGTAGATTGCTCCATGAGTGTTCGGAAAGTATCATACTTGTGCGTTATTAGTTCTAATATTAATTCTGAAGATTTTGCGGCTTCGTCTTTGTATTGTGAAGTTTTAATTCATATCTTTTGTTAAAAGATTTAAATGTAATGGGTGTGGTGAAATCAACTTGTCATTATTAAAATCTATATATTAATGTGAGAAGCAATAAATGTGTACCGCTTTTTACGAAAATTACGCAGACCTACAATTGCACTCCAAATGTACCACATTTACAGTTTATATGAAGGTGTGCAGAAAACTAATATTTTAATGTAATAATGCATTTGAAATCATTTAAATTAAGTATAGTCTTGGAATTTCGACAACTGGACGACCACAATACTACAGTAAATAATAACATTATTTTGGAAGAATAAGTTTATGTTTTTGGCAGTTGTCCTAACGGTAGTAATGCCGCGTTTTCAGAGTTCAACAACGTTCACTTCCGAAGCCGTCTTTTGTTCGTTTGTCTGACCTATACAAACTTTGTTCTCAGACTGGACACTCGAGAAGGCGTGACCTCACACTGGGCAGATTCCACGTTAGGAGTCAGGGCTACCTTCAGAAGCGATACCAGACCTGCAGTACTGGTCCTCACTAAATTAAGGTACGTACTAAATATATTATGCACTAGCAACGAATGCTTCTGTTTAGCCTTTTTTCAACTAGGTTGGAATCGGCTTTCAGTCTAACCGAATGCAGTTGACTACTTGTGTTTTACATGGAGACACTGCCTATCAGACCTCCACCACCAGACTGGTGTCAGATTTTCTGGTTTCTAACTACCAGTAACAACTGTCACAGATGTACAAATAACACCATAATATCTAAATATATAAATCCACCTGAAAGAAAAGAAAAAATCGTCAGATCTAGGCCTGATCACGACAATGAGTGGGATTCAAAAGAATTTAATCGCCGATTCAGACTTTTAAAAGAATCTGTGTTATATTTGCTTTCCCTGATAGAAGATAAAATCAAGCACGAAACACAAAGGTCAGTTTTGTGACTTATGATGTTGGGTTAAACTAAAAAAAAAAACTACCACGTGCAAAACCTAATAATAGGTACCCACGCGCCCACCTAATACTTACCTGTGCGCTTTTATTTGTTACAGAAACCAGTGTATCCCACCCATGTTACAGTTACTAATTACACTGCGGTTTTATGCCACTGGGAGTTTCTACATAACTGTTGGTGATTTTGGTGGCATTCATAGCTCCACTATATGCCGTGTTGTAAAAAAAGTTACAGAAACTATAGCATCTCTAAGGCCAACTTTCGCTCTCCTTTTAGAGATTGCATTGCGATGCGATGCTACAAATTGCAATAAAATCAGAGTAATTGAAAATATCAAAATAACTAGACGTCGCGTCGTCGAACCAAATACCATAGGTAACCACAAAATAACACGAGTGAGTGACACTTGCTTGACAGGAAATGAATACAATACAATAGTCTATCCTGCTCTAACGCTTGTTTAAGCAATATATTTGTTTCAACTCTCCGAAGTTAGAGTAGCCAGAGATTAAATATTCGGTCAGATAGTTATCCATGGAATAAATAACGATTGAAAAATAGGCGACCAATTATCAGTCAGTTAAACACCGAAATAACTCTATTCATAAAATATTTATCTGACTTTTTATCTGAGGATTGAACAACCGGCCCTTACTTGAAAGCCCTGGTACTCGATTTTGCAAGTATGACCCATGTCTAGTACCTTGAGCGTCTGATGTGAAAATACTTGCATAGGAAATTGATTCGTTTTGCCTCAGCAAAAAGGAGCATAATCGTATCAGAAAAAAAATACTTGCAAGGTTCAAAGTATTTTTCATTTGCAAATGCGATTGTGTAGTAGTTCTCTAAATATTCCAAAGTTGTCTGAGTACATAAACCGAAATCTGTGTAGGTGTGTGCATCAGGGAACTTTTTCTTTTCTTTTGAGTAGTTTGCGGCGCCATTCACCCTAATGACTATTAATAAAAGACACATTATTGCGTGAACGAAAGTATTTTAGAAAATATTTTGTTATGTTTACGTTTTTTATTTTTCTTTCGTCAGTTGTCGTTTGAGTGAGTGCATAGATGATACATATAAATACTGAGAAGTGAGTGCGAGCTTGTTATGCAATTTACCAACTGACCGTGACTTTCTTATTTCGCGAGTTTATTGAATTTAAACTATTAACAGTTAGTGTGTAAATAAACAAAACTGCTTTTTTATGTGTACGTGACTTTGTTTATTAGTTAGGAATGTAAATATTTAAATAGGTTAAAGACGATTTTTGAACTGTAGTTAAGTGTTTTCTTTTAAAATTGATAAGACTTACTAGTTGTAAATAAAAATACAGTTACAAACCATGGCTCCTAAGAAAAGTTTGGCTAAAATAATCATACAAATCGGGAGTGTCAAACCTTATGCCTTATGCTTGCATGTGCAAAGAAAACATATTTCCGTGAATTTAATTAAGTGAATTATTAATTTCTGTAAATTAAGTAGGAAGGAAAGACTTCATCTACAAAAGCCGTACTAGATTGTGGCATGGTACGACCTGGACTAGTAGACTGAAATCCGAAGTGGCTCAAAATACTTTCTAGTATTTTAATACCTGGTTTCCGGCCCTGGTATTTTTACAGACTCGTACTTGCAAGCCCTGGTATTGATATTTGCAAGTATATCTCATCTCTACAAGTTACAGCACTGCGGATAGTATTCGGTAGCCGGCTAGCCGGAGTAGCAGATAGCTATCGGTCATCGGCTATCGGCTATAGCTGACTAGCTGTGTGCGCGCTCGCTCACTGCGCAGCTGCGCTGAGTAGTATGAGAAATAAATCAAACTGATGTCATTCATCGGCGGAGAATCTTAACACCGAGTTATAAATTATGGCGCTCTTCTAACAACGCCATCTATTGAGCGTTCGAGTAAACTTGCGATCAAACTCACGATCGAACATCCCGCCCACCATGCGACTACAATTCGGTGGGAAGTTAAACACTAGTGGACTGTATGATTTGAACAACTAAGTAACAAACATAAAAGAACATAAATTCTTAATGATAACCTTAAATTGTAATTTAACCAACGATTACATAACCCTTAACATTAATAGAAATAACAGTAAACAAGAACTTACAACTATTTATAAGGTAAGCACAAACTATTGGGTGATAGGCAGCACAATTATCTTTGACACAGGTTTTTTTATTATCGAACCCTTGCAGTGCAAAGAGACATTGTAATGTTGTCCGAGCCAGTATGCTTTTCTGTAATGACACCGTAGAGCCATCTGGCAGGTGGAAGATCATCTTCCATGACCAACACTACATCACCCGACTTTGGTTCTAAGGTTTTATGAGTCCATTTGTTCCTTTGGTGGAACTGACACAGATACTCACGAGACCACCTACGCCAAAAGTCTTGAACCATACGTTGAGTTAACTGCCATCGTCTTAACGTACTGATATTTGAATTTTCGAAGTTAACTTCGGGTACGAGAACCAAAGGCTCGCCAACCAGAAAATGACCCGGTGTTAATGGGCATGGATCCTCTGGGCTAGTACTGATTGCAGAAATAGGCCTGGAGTTCAGACAGGCCTCAATTTGAGCAAGTGTTGTTGCCATTTCCTCAAAAGTGAGTGTGCTTGTACCAATTACTCTTTTGAGGTGGTGTTTTGTTGACTTCACTCCAGCCTCGCAAAGACCTCCGAAGTTCGGAGAATGAGGTGGAATGAAGCTCCAAGTTGTCCCGTTGGTTGCCAACAAATCGGCAACATCAGCTGCTATTCCGGACCTTTCGTGGCGTAACAGCGCCTTTAATTCCTTCTTGGCTCCAACAAAGGTAGTGCCGTTATCACTCCACATCTCACCACAATGGCCTCTTCTCGCTGTAAAGCGCTTAAAGTCTGCTAAAAAGGCTTGAGATGTCATGTCACTGAGGACTTCTAAATGTATAGCCCGAGTGGCCATACACACGAACAAACAAATGTATCCTTTGGTGGAGTGATAACCGCGCCCCCTTGTAGGACGGATGCTAATAGGACCTGCATAGTCAACGCCACTTCTAAAGAAAGGTCGGCTAACATTGACCCTAGCAGAGGGCAATGACCCCATTAAAGAATGTACAGACCGAGATGAATGACGGATGCAACTGACACATTTGCGCACGTATTGTCTTACGACACTCTTTGCATTTATTATCCAATATTTGTATTGTAAATAATTAAGAACTAACTGAGGCCCACCGTGCAACGTTCTCTCATGAGTGTCAGCGATTAGGAGGCGAGTTAAATGTGACTTACGAGGAAGAATAATAGGATGCTTCGAGTCTTCGTGAAGGTTGGCCCTGTGCAACCTACCGCCAACTCTCAAAATCTGTTCCTGATCCAGGCATGGATTGAGTGAGGTAAGTACTCCCTTTTTGTTTACTTCTCCCCTTGTCTTTAAACTATCTATCTCCGATTGAAAATGTTCCCCTTGACATAATTTAATGCAGGTAAGTAATGCCCCTTGAATTTCAGAAGGTGTTAGAAAGTCATTGAATTTAGTGCTATAATTTTTATTTTTAAACCTTAAGAACCTTTTACAATAGGCTACTACTCTTGTAAGTTTTCTAAGAGACGAATATTTTGAAATTATGGTATCCTCACTTGTTTCCTTTACTGCTATATTGCATGCTACTACAGATTTCCTCTCTTCTATACTCCATAGGTTTAGGTAGTTAAAAAAGGGTAAACAAAAAAACCACGTGACTCATAGATGCAAAACCTTTTATTTCAAAGATTAAAATCTTATTATTTATAATCACATATTAATAGCCTCTATTCTGACTCTGAATCTGATGAACTATCTGTCACATTAATAATAAAACGATCAGGGGTATCATCCATTATTTTGTCTAATTTAAACATTTTCTGTTCCTCTTTTATAACATGGCCTTCGCATTGTTTCCAATTCTCTGCAGTTACACTAGCTAAAGCCTCTGGCAAAAGAATTTTTAGGTCAACCATTTTAAAAGTTTTATTTTTCTCAGCTACAAACCCCTTAACTTGAGCCCATATTAATTCAATTGGATTGAGCTCACAGTGATATGGTGGCAGGCGCAATACTGTAACACAATTTTCCTTAGCTAATTCATCCACAACATAGGATTGGTATTTGTGTTTATCATATTTAACTTTTATTAATAATTGTGCTTTTAATTCTGCTTCTTCAAAAGCAATATTTTTTTCATTTAACCACTTCTGAATATCAGCCTTTCTTGATGCGGTTGTTAGCACTTTTTCTTTTTTCTGCTGTGATGTGTGTGTGTGTGGGTGCATTATCCATCACCAAAATTGAGTCTTTTTCCAGTTTGGTGAAAATTGTGGTGATCCATTTCTCAAAATTATGTGCATCCATTTCTGAATGGTAATCACCATCACCCTTAGTGGCTTGAAATATTAATTCACCTCCTTCAACAAAACCACTTGATGAACCTGAAACATAGTTTTAAATAAATTCAACAACTGATGAATAATTATGTTTTCTTGTAATATGAGCATCTCATACGTACTTGACTTAAATTGTGAATTTAATATATATATACTGCCTCATTGGTCTAGTGGTCGCGAGCACTATAGCTGACCATGAAGTTCACAGTTCAATTCCCAGGTCAGTTAGTGTTACTGGCTTTTCTATCTTGAATTTTCAGTAGCAGCCTCGACTCGGGAGTTGTGCCCGGTTAATGGCAATAGGCTCGCCCCTATTACGTGTACCTTAATCATAACTGGTGAAATGTGGGTGTACCATAGGTGCACCTCTGCCCTACCCATCGGAGAAACAAAGAAGTGATTTATTAAGTTTATTATATATGATGCTTTTCACAAGCTTATAAAATAAAATTATCATCTTGGCATTTCTATTAAAGGCTATTTAAGTAAGGCTATTTAAGTAAGTATTCTTACCAACATGGCCTAAAATAAGGCGTTTTCCTTTCCCGCTGGGATTCTTTAATCCTGTAGACAAACCCTGCCTGTGAGCCTCCTTACGGGATGTTATGGTAGTGTCTTGCCATGTTGAAGATTTAGTGTGTCCTGCAAAAACAATATTTATGAGTTTACAAGATATTTACAAAGGTAACAGTGCACAATATTTATTTTAAAAACATATTAACGTTGTTATCATACCTTCATTGACCCATGTTTCATCCAAATAATATATTTTCTTCCCGTCTCTTCTATATTTTGCAATCTCATTTAAATACTTTACACGCCATACTGCAATGTCTGGTTTGTCAATAAGCATACTCTTGCGACTGCGTTTGGAGTATTTAAAGCCTAATTTGTTCATCAACTTATACATTACATCTCTTTTTATATTAGGTAGACTGTCATCATTATTTACACCTTCCAATACTTTTTCAATAGTTGGCATTTCATTTGCAAAAAATAACATATGTAATTTTCTCCTCACTGCGGCTAAATCCATATCATCGAAACTGTCAATTTTGCTTGGTTTTGTTGCCGGTGGAGGAGGAGACTCCACTCTATGTGATGTTTTGTACTGGTTAATGACCTTGTACACAGTTGGTACAGAGATACCCATTATTTCACCAGTTTTTTGCACTATGTCTGTTGTTGACGGAAAATACTCTTTGGGCCATGTTTCTTCTACATATTTAAATACATTTATCAATGTCTGTTTCTCAGATGATGAAAGAGGTCTGGTTTTGAAGCGTTTCTTCTTTGGTGATGGAAATGTGTGTACGAAGTTGGTCTGGCTAGTACCAGCCTCGGGTTCACTCATTTTTCCACAATACGAATTTAAAAACGTTTAACAATTAATAACAAACCTTAACAATAACTAAATAACAAAAACAAAACAAAGAAACAAGCTAATAATATCACAATTCAACAAAAACACGTACGATAAATGTCGAGAGCGTTTGTCAACAATGGCGTCTGGTTAACCGACTAAACGTAATACCTGCCACTTCAGTTGCCAGACTACGTCACTATTGTACTCTTTAATTTAGCAACGTTATCTAATTCGTTGTATTTTCTAAAAGGTTTGGGGAACCCGTCTTTTTAGGCTCTTTATGATGGACAGAATACAAAATATTATATTATTTTATAAATCAAACTAAAAAATTGTGCTCAAGTAGTTAAATCTACGAAGAGTAGTTAAAGAATAAATGACAAAGTTGAACATACTATAACAAAAGAGAATACTATCGTGTAATCGAAAATAAATTTTATTTTGTCAGAACGTATTTTTAACGAAGAAAGTGTCAAATATAAACAACCCTTTTTACGATTTGTTTACCCTTTTCAACCGACGACAAAAAGAGGAGGTTATCAATTCGACGCGTATATATATATATATTTTTTTTTTTTTTAATGTATGATCATCGATTACTCGAAGACGGCTGAACCGATTTGGAAAATTCTTTTTTTGATTGAAAGGGTATACTTCCATATTGGTCCCATTTTCATAAACGTCGGGATCTGATGATGGGATCCTGGAGAAATCGAGGGAACTCTTCAAATATTATAGGCACACCTATGTCGTTTTGGGTATTTATTATAGTAACTTGTGTAGTTGCTCTCAAAAAGTACCATTTGAGGAAGTGGAACTGATGATGAAGACCACAGATGGCCGCCGAAACTACTCAATAATAAGTATTGAGTGGATTGCGATTCGATTACTTGAATATGGATGTTACGCACTTTATGCTCGTCACAATGCATATGGTGATGTAGAGCTGATGGTGAAGTACCAGGAGAACTCCTCAACAATTAATGGCCCAGCATTGGGAAAAGCAATATTTTGTAAAAGGTTATAAGTAGTTGATAATTAGGCTCTTGTAACTAGGTAAATTAAAAATAGACCAACTAAAAAGAGTGAAATAAAAACTTTTTACCAAAAAATTAAACCGACCCCCAAAAAACACTGCAAAGTGAAAAATAACTTTAATTTCGAAAGTCGGTGCCAAAAACGAAAATACAAAACTAAAGACACCGACTACCGAAATTAAAGTTATTTTTCACTTTGCAGTGTTTTTTAGGAGTCGGTTTAATTTTTTGGTAAAAAGTTTTTTAATTACCTAAACCTTTCGAGTATAGGTTAGTTTCTTTAATTTCCCTTCTACTATAATTAAGCTCTTTATTTTTTAGCCAACTAGGTCCCTGTGTCCACAACTCTAGGTCAACTCACTCTGCAGGATTCACGCCGCGCGACGCGATATCTGCAGGATTATCATTGGACTGGACGTGCGACCACTGACTATTTTCCATAACGGTAAGTATTTCAGACACTCGGTTGCCTACGAATATTTTCCAGCGGCTGGGGTGGCTGCTCAACCAGGCGAGCACCACTGTCGAGTCAGTCCAGGCATGCATGTTTTCCTTACAGATACCCAAGGTGTCGGAAACTTCACGCAGAAGTTTTGAAAGCAGCAATGTTACCTGATACCTGTTTGACAGGGGCCACCCTGGTCTTAGCTGCGACTAGGCCAACATGAACTCGACCATTAGCATCAATATACCGAATATAGACAGCGGCTGCGTAAGCAACATTAGATGCGTCAGAGAATCCGTGAAACTCTAGCAAGACGTCGAGTTAACTCGTGTGAATCCACCGTGGCAGACGGAAGTTCCTAAGATGATAAAGGTTGTCTCTATAACTAAGCCATTCCCTTAAGAGGTGATCTGGAAGTACCTCGTCCCATTCGGATCCCGCTAACCACAGGCGTTGAATAAACACCTTGGCTGTTATTATTACCGGCACGAGCCAGCCAAGAGGGTCGAATAAGCGAGTGATGTCAGAGATTACCTTTCGCTTGGTTATGGGGGTTTTGGGTGGAGGAAGTTGCACAACGTATCTAAACTCATCTGACTTTCTCTGATATGTTAATCCTAATATTTTTGTGAGAGCATCCATCTTAATATCGAGATTGTCCTGCCCAGCAGTATCCTCATTCATTTTGGATAACAATTCGTCACTGCTGCTGGACCACTTTTAAAGTTTGAAGCCCCCACGAGCTAACAATTGATTCAGCTGGTGATAAATAAGTTCTCCCTCAGCGACAGACTGACAGCCCGTCAACAGGTCATCTACATAGAACGATGTAAGGACTCTGTCTGCCGCTAGAGGAAAGTCACTTCCTTCGTCTCGAGCTAGTTGCTGGAGAGACCTGACCGCTAGGTATGGCGCAGAGGACGTTCCAAAAGTAACACGCAATAACCGTATATGCTTCAGTTCAGCGTTTGGATTGTCGCGCCACAAAATGCGCAGATAATCAGCGTCCTCGATTGCAACCTTTACCTGACGGTACATTTTCTCTATGTCTGCAATCAAACTTATGGGGTGACATCGCCACCGCATGATAGTTTGACGCAGCTCGGGTTGTAGGGTTGGGCCAACCATTAACTCTGTATTCAATGATACACTATTGTGGCCTGAACATGAAGCGTCATAGACGACCCTAACTTTAGTGGTGCTTTTATCCTCACGCACCACCGCGTGATGTGGTAGGTAGCACGCATTCTTACCTAACTCTATTTGGGGGACAACTTCAGCATGTCCCAGATCAATATACTCATTTAAGACTGCACTATACTGTGTCCTAAATTTCGGTTCTTTTACTAATCTTTTCTCTAGGTTGACAAAGCGCCTACGGGCAATGACCTCTGATCCACCAGACGTGCAACTGGGCAAATCGGTTTTGAATGGTAGTTTTACGACATACCTCCCAGTCTCGTCGCGTTTGGTGGTTTTGGAGTAGAAATCCTCGCATTTCTGTTCTTCTTCAGTAAAGATCACACTACGAACTGAGGGCTCTGACTCCAACTCCCAAAACTTACGCAAAAGGTCATTGACATCCGCTGACTGAACTACAGTATGATAACATACTGACCTAGAGATTGCCGACGATGGGATCTCGCCTGACAGGATCCAGCCCAAATGAGTCTTCTGAGCGACTAGAGATCCCGGCGGACCCTTGACTAAACCGTCCAACATAACTTCTCCGACCACACGCGTACTTAAAAGTAAATCAATTTTCCCTGGCGTATCAAAAGTCGGATCAGCTAATTTTAAGGACGAGAACAAAGCCGATACCTGATAAATCTTCTTTTCTGGTAGATGAGATGTGAGTTTATTTAGTACATATGCATCTACATATAAGACAAATGTGGGATCTACACGAGACTGTAGTTTCAACCTAACTATCCACTTAGAGGGCATTGAGTGTCCCTCGTCATCGCCTAGTCGAAGTATGTCGGTGCGAGCAGGTGTTTTTCTCAGTCCGAGCAACTGTACTGCAGCCTCTGTGATGAAAGAGACTTGAGAGCCCTTATCCATTAGAGCTCTTAACACAACAACAGTACCGGTTCTCGACTCAACGTTAATCAAGGCTGTGGCTAGCAGAACATGGTTGTGAACATCCGCAAAACAACAAATGGGCTTGGTATCGCTTAGACTGGAAGAGGTGGCTGCATTCGCAGCTACCACCTTCATTTCTGCTGAACCATCAACAATTTCAGCAGCATTGGCAGTTGCTTTTGGGTGAAGCAGTGTGTGGTGCTTCTTCTTACAAAGGTGACATTTGGTATGCTGACGACAAGAATAGACGGAATGGTTCGTCCCTAGACAGTTGTAACAAAGCTTACTGACTCGGGCAAATTCACGACGCTCATCACAATTTTTCTTAGTAAATTGTTTACAATGACACAATTTATGATCGCCAGAACATAATACACAACCTTGAGAGGCGACATGAAAAGATTTGGAATTATTTTAATTTTTAGCACTTTTGTTTGCTTTAGGGTCTAAATACTCTAAGGCCCTAAACCTAGACTCCATAAAAGTTTTGAACTCTTTAAACGTCGGTAGGTCATCGTTAGTACTTGAACTAATTCTTAGTTCCCATAATTTACGGGACTCGCTATCTAATTTCTCTGAGCTTAAATATACAACAATTGCATCCCATGAACTAATGTCAATACCTAGACTGCGTAAACCATGCAAACAATCAACCGTCGTGTCTCACAACGTTTTAACAGTGGTCGAAGACTCCTTACTACTAATTGACGATTGATGGACAAGCCGTTTGAGCATACAGTTAGCTAAAAATCTTTTATTGTCAAATCGTTTGTTTAGAATTAACCACCACTCATTGTAATCAGACGCAGTTACAGGAATGTGTCGAAGCAACTGTTCTGCTTCGCCTGAGAGATGACCCTTTAGATAATGGAGTTTTTCAACGTCATCATCTAAAGGGTCATTAATGTTTCATTTTTATGAATTAGTGACGTAAATAAATCACGGAATGTGACCCATTCAGAATATAGCCCCGTGAACGTAGGCAAATAATTTGTGGCAATTTCACATTTGAATTATTTTGAGTAGAATGGTTATTATTGCTAGGATTTGCACTTTTAAGCGGACAAGTTTGTTGTAAGTGCTCTTTTAATTCGGACTTATATGATATGTACAACTCTTCAGTTACATCATACATGTCTGCCGTAAAATACACATTATTTACTAATTCTTCGTTGGTTGCCTTTTCTATGATGCGCATATGCGTTTCAACAAATTGTTTCCACTGTACCTCTAATGATTTCAATCTAGTCTCAATATAACTTTGTGTGAGACGATCTTTGGGTGATTTTTTAAAGTTAATTCTACCTTTTTCTATTACCAATTTGTTGTTAAATTGCAATTTACTCAAGGACTCCATTGTGTACAAACGCTACAGAGGTATTTTATTTAATAAATCAATACAATGCAACCGACGAAAAATTACAAGTACATACACAAAACCATTAAATATTTAAAAGTGTTTAATTAAACACGATACACATAGAACATAATTATGATAAATTACGTAATTAATATTGAGAATTAATTACGTATCGAATGCAAAAGAAATCTGAATTTAGACAAATCGGGCATAGTTTTTCCGTCAAAACACTTTATCTGTAATTTATTCTAAGTCTACTACTAAAATCTTAAAAGTCTCGACCACTTTGTATTTTCACTAAACTGATCTACAAAATTCACTGAGAGAAATTTAAAGTCTACCAAATAATAACTTTAGGTTGAAACTCACGGTTTTGTCTGCCAAACCTTCTCCAAACACGTCGTTGCTCCTTATGTCACTGCTGGTACCGCTGAGTGTGTCGTCACTGGCCGTGACGTCACTCTTGATGATGTTCCGTTGCCCTCTGGACTCTGCTGTTGTCGCCGTTGCCGCACGAAGTGTCACTTCACTTGTCGACGCGATTACACTTTTCGCAATCCGACTCGATCTATTTGACCGGTAAATATTTAAGTAATAATCATACGCTTATTTACAAAACCTTACAGATTGTTTAAAATAAAACTAAAATAAATAAGTTGAGTATAAAAAGTAAAATCTGTACAGAACATTACAAAAGAAGCCTGTAGCAAATTCCATACAAAATACATGTAACTCTGCCTTCTATTCTAAACAATTTAACTTAGCAATTCCTGATGTTGATTAAATACAACAAGTACCATAGACAGTAGTAGGTAGTGGTGTCAATAAAAAAAACGACGAGAAAGAGGGTAGACCGATTCGTCTGCTCATGAACATCTACCTGCAATAGCTTCAGTTCATTCGTGATCATGGCGCTTGCAACAGTGGCGAAATATCGGAAACTCGAAACGATAAAAACACATCGTAAATATCCCGTTTAAAGTTCTAATGACACTGTTAGTGACCATGTCAGTTTAGAGATTATATAGACATTATCATGTGGGCAATTGTGTAGATTTCTGTAGTAATTGTGATGTGTTTGGGTGTTGTTTGTTTATTGTGTGTGCATGTGTGTGTATACACAACGCGTATGTAAAAAGGGTGTGGAGTTGGAGTTTACGTTTGTGAAATATGATCGAATTTTGAATATTTACATTAATAACAACTTTATGCGAGCAAAGATACAAATTACGCAAGTAATTCTGCACGACTTTCATATCCTCGATTTCAATGAACTACCTAAAATATACTATATTATACTTACTTTTAACTAAACATATCACCTATTGCTATATATTTTATAGTTTATCGTGAACTTTGTGTTTCCATATAAAAAATTACATTACTCAGATCAATATTCTCTCGTTTTCACATGAACATCAGTTTCGTCAGTTTATTGCTTCAAAATGGCTAAGAAAATGTCTAGCATCGATATGAGATACAGGTATCGATTCGGTGACAGCACTCTGCAATGCAACATTTTTGAAGCTATTTATTGTGTGTTGGTTGGTTTTAAAATTGAAATGTCTGTCTTTATACTGTATTTCAAAATGACTGTTTTCTCAAGTGCTAAGGTCAAAGTTTTTCACGATACTAAACCTGATTTTGGTCTGTATTGCTTTCTATTCGACAACGATAATTGCTGGAATAGCCGCTAACCGATTTTATTGAGGCTTTCAGTGGAAGATAGAGGATAGAAGACTAGGCTTTCAGATGAAGTCGCGCGCACAGCTAGTTTACTTTATTATGTACACGTATTTCTGATCCAATTTACGTCACTAGGTCTTTAGTTATATCAAACTAGCTTTTGCCCGCGACTTTGTTCGCGTGGGAGGTTTTTCCCGCGTAAATTCCGATCCCTTGGGAATTCCGGGATAAAAACTATCTTATGTCCTTTCCAGGCTCCTAAACTATTCCAATGCCAAATATCATCTAAATCAGTTTAGCGGTTTAGGCGTGAAAAGGTAACAGACAGACAGACAGAGTTACTTTTGCATTTATAATATTAGTATGGATATTCAAGTCAAGCTTAGGAAGTTCATCAATGTACCCACTCGGGATGACCGATACTAAAACACATCTGGTGCGACAAAGGATTGCAGAGGGGTACATCAAATGAGCCACTACGGGTAAATATATAAGTATGTAGACCTAATACATATATATTCAAATGCCTTACTTAGTTATTTGTTTGTCAAATTGTTCAAGGTCCTTGAAAGTTAAATGTTGAGCTACGCGATAACTGACAAATGCTTGCATTGTTTGGAATTGTCCGCTCAAATCTGTGTGTCCCTTTCCTCAAAACAGCAGAACAGAAATAAATCTGTATGATTCTCCTACGATTTTATCAGTACGAATTTAATAGACGTCAAAAGATTTTCTTCTCTTCCATCTTACAAGTCTACCCAAAGCGGTTGTATGTTCCTACAGAAATGATACATCTACGGTTACCTATTTCAAAGTAATAAATCCTCTTTACTTTCCAGGCCCGAAGACAGTGGTCAGTACAGATGTCGAGTGGACTTCATCAAGTCACCTACCAAGAACTCAAGGCTCAATCTTACGGTGCTAAGTAAGTATATTTGGAAAGTCTGAGATATACGGGTTAAAATCTTAGTAGTATGTCGTATGAAAAGATAAGCTTAGGTGAACATTTTATTGATAATCTGAAATACATACTCCACATAATTTTGGTTTTAATATAATTTATATAATCACCGCTTCTCTAAAACAGACCTAGAAAGATCAGGAAACATGTTCTCGAAGCAAAAACGGGACAACATGTGCACCATCCATCTTATGTGATACATGGAGCACGAGACTGTCTGACCTCTACGACGCACTAGCTGGGTAACACGATTCTACTACTGGTGTCACATTGTCTGACTTCTTACTACCGGTAATGTCTGTCGAGGATGAAAAAATGACAGCCAGCTAATGGCATACGAGGCATGGAGAAATCTCGATATGTTAAGTCACCCATCTACGAACCAACCTTAGCAAGCGTTGCTTGTCCTTGAAGATCGACTCGTGCGGCTGTTATTATTTAGCCACGAGCTCTTCATTATATTTGGTTATTTCTTTGTTCTCTGTTTGTTTCTTAATTTCAATTATTCTGCAGTACCTCCAGAGAGGCTGATTATCCTGAACCATGAGGGTAACGAGATACGAGGTGTCCTCGGACCGTATGATGAGGGAACTGAAGTTAACCTCACGTGCATCGCAGTGGGAGGTGAGAATCGTTCTTTATAGAAGTTTTAGAGGTGACCTTTGTCCTAGCAGAGGGAACGATATAGGCTGAATGAAAAAATTAAAATCCGATAAATAAGGTTGTATTTGGCCTATTTACTTGTCTTTGTACATGTACACTACATACATGTTTACTCAGTGGGTTTTGAGTTTTGAGAAGCAATCTAGGGTAGAGTTTCTTTATATTTATCTTTGTTGCCAAAACAAAACAGTACATGTACAGTTTTCTTAAAATCATGAAAATAACCCAATAAATTAAAATCTCAAATAGAAAACAACATAGTGAGCATTTCAAAGCTACGATCCACTGAGCTAATTGTGTGTGGTGTCACTGAAGTCTCCCCTAGCCCTAAATGATTATCAAAAATGTACTAACGACACCCGGGACCAAAGTCTTAACGTATGTTTAGATGGTCACTGATCCACGGACCGACCTCGGCAAGCGTTTATTACTAACTGTTATTCTTATTATATAACTAGGAAGGCCTCCCGTAACGGCAGTCAAAGCTCTACGGGTGTGTAGAATTTTCATATTTTACTAATATTTTTACACGTCAAATCGTTTATACTTTCTCACATAGCTTTTTACAAAGTGTGGCGCCGACACAAGACTGCAGTACCCTGTATTAGCCTTCACCAGAGGGTGTTCCGTTTTCGCAAAAATGTCCGATTCACGCACACGATTTAGATGTGGTGTAGAAGATAGGCGATAGCAGGAATCATAATAATATTTATAATTTATTGATTCTACCCGTGCACAATGGTAGGACGGGAAGTAATTTCAGACATCCCTCTTTTAGAGGTCTCAGCTTTAGAGCATGCCAAACGAGGCTGATTGTAAAAAAAATCAGGTCGAAATTCCAATTCTACCCTAAGATATCAGCATTTGAAGATTTGTCACGTTAATTGGAGCATTTTTGAAAATTGTTTTAAAAAATTACTTCCAAGAATTTCTAAGTTGATGCGTTTTGGCAGTTAATTTCCCTTGATGGTTGGCACCCCTTGCAAAAAAAATTAGCCCTCTAACTCAACAGGTGTACGAGATTTAGAGTTAATTGATTTTTCGAAACATATTTTTTTTTTTTAATAAACGATAGAAAATTGGCATAAGCTGAGAGTGCACGTATGACCACAAAGGCCCCGTCTACAAACCCTGAAAAGATAGTAACTGCAGCTAGCGGAAATAAAAATCTACGGGCCCCATAAGGTTCACCAGGTAAATCCAATTAATTTTGTCATCAGAGATGGGCAGACACAACGGGCGGTGGGCAGATTTTTTTAGAATACAAATTCTTGTAGATAAGCCTATATAAAGTTGTGGGAGTGGTATTTCTTACCTTTTACGATTTATTACAACGCTGAAACATTCAGTAAGTAATATTTCTTGTTAGTTGACCATCTGTCCGTCTGTGTGCACTCTCCTCACCACATGCTTTATACAATTTATTCCAAATTGTATAAAGCATGTGGTCAAAATGATCTTAGGGTAGAATTGGAATTTCGACCTGATTTTTTTTACAATCAGCCTCGTTTGGCATACTCTAAAGCTGAGACCTCTAAAAGAGGGATGTCTGAAATTACTTCCCGTCCTACCATTGTGCCGTGGCTTCACCCGCTTGAATAGTTTTCAGAAAGAATTGTCCATGTTCTGTTCCAAGGTCTAATCTATCTCTGTACCAAATAACATCAAAATCGGTTGTATTTTAGACATAAAGCTGTAACAGACGGACAGAGTTTCTTTCGCGTATATAATACACTAGCATATTTAAGATTGCTAGTAATATGAATTCTACCCACATCGCTAGTTTTCTTTTTTTGGAAATAATATTAATTGGGATTGAAAAACGATGTTCCAAGATCGTTGTTAGCCGCTTAAAACGCAAGATTTACTATAGTATTCATTTGCAAAAATAGCTTGCTAAGTCATTGCTTTAGAGGAAGATTTGAAATTATGACGCTAAACCAATACTGGACATAAACGGCCGCTTAAAAAGCTTTACTGGCGAAAGTTGTTGCCTTAAAAACCAGCATTCTTGCATTGGCAATGTACATGGTCATAGAGATCTACCCGTATATATGTAAGAAAAAGATGTACTAATAATATACACCCACGTTCACTCCCCACTTGTACCACACCACTCATCCTTGCTTGACATGGGTACCGGCGGTACACAGCCTCCATTATTTTACATGATTTTATATCTACTCTAGCCATTCACGGCTCACAATGTAAAGTATACAATTATATGTATGTCTGGCCTTTTGTGTGCCACCAGTAATTATGTGGGCAGAAAATGTCCGGATTTTTTTTGGAAAACTTTTAGGCGTGAATAGGTTTAAGCTTGAGGGGAATAGGAAAGAGCGCACTTTTGGAAATTCTTTTTTTGTAACACTTTTCTATATCTAATCAAGAATAATAACTAATGCTGTTTAGTTAAAAGGTAGCGAGTTTATTAAATTTCTTTACGTTTTACCTTTTCTTTAAATAAAAGTGTGTCTGGGAATATTTAAGACATTGTCAGAATCAGAAAATTCCTTTGTGTCTGAAGAATTCTTGAAAGCTTAGATCTAATAGTCTGAATTGGAAATTCGAAAATTCTGCTGAAAAAGCAATTGAACATTGTGTCAACGTATTTTAGTTCGATATGGTAATGACGGCAGATAAGTATATTATATACTAGTTTCTGCTCGCGGTTTTGCTTGTGTAAAATTGTTTTTCAGCGAAATTAAAGTAGCCTACGTCATTATCCAATCTTACAACTATGTTCACACCAAAAACACATCGAACCGACATACCTCATTAAAGCGTTCCGTGGCTGAATGTACACGAAGTGCCACGAATAGAGATAGAAGGAGAAGTCTCGATAAAGCCGCAATAGGTTCATTGCGGCGAGACAATCCATGACCACGACCAATCCACTTGGAGAGTACGATTGATCTAGGTTCACCTATAACACTGGTATAGGTGTATCATCTTCAGAAACCCTTTTTTGTCGCTCCCTTACACTGTCCCAATGCTGGGCAAAGGCCTCCCCCAATCCTACCATGAACCCTTTTTACGCATTTTATTAAAAAGAGTAACCAACTATAGTTTCTTGTCCGTTCTTCTTAATAATAAGAATCTACCTTTGCAAATAGAAGTAAGAGTCCGGTTTTTATCGTTTTAACTAGCAATTTTTCTCAACTGACATTTTGCATACACAATCAGTTTGGATGACATTGCATGGTTAACAAAGTATTTGTTTGCACTGGTATGATATAAGTACCAAACAAAAATAGTAAGACAGCTTGATTTAAAAAATATTTAGTCTATTAATTTAATCTGACGGGCTGATTGAAAGAAATTATTTAATTTAATTATTATTCTTGTACATAACTTTAACATTTAATTATTTTTTTCTTTTTAAGGTCGCCCAACTGCCCTGGTATCCTGGTGGAAGTCACACGCACTCCTCGCCAACTCCGAAGCGAGGGCCACCGTCTCCTTCAGGCTCCAGAGATCTGACTATGGCACTGACGTCACTTGTCAGGTAAGAAGCGTCAGACAACCAGGAGTCGGGGGTGTCCTAGGACCAAAAATCCGAAGACATGCGACATCGACCCGCAGTGGGCCACGTGTTGAAATACGGCTCATTATCTCTCAGAGACGAGGACTGTGTCTCGGCACGGGGAACGTTATAGGCTGATTTATTTATTTACTTACACTTCATGCACACAGGTACAAAGATGGGCGTAATTTCGTAGGCATTCTCTACCAGTTAACTAAGGGTGGTGAACAGTAGATTGCGTGGCAGGTGTAATAGTTTTACGTGAGAAGCGATAAAAGATACCCGGTAACTGCAAAAACATACAGATAAAGACAAGATAAATATATACCTACAACTACATGCATTTAAATATACCTAGTTTTAACAAGTTACCGATAAATAAATGAAACTTCTGGTTATTATGGTGATGTATATATATCTCATTTTAGAAATGAATGTCTATAATACATCCATGTAGAATACCTATGTACCTTGTCGTTAAAAGTTCGTTACTACTATCTTTCAGTAATGTACATGTATGATAAATATTATTAAGAGCATTTTGCATCGTGATATTAGCTGCTGAGTGAATATTTGTTTAAATGTATAAGATAGAATTCGAAAACAGATGTTTGATCATTATGTCATCTCAGTTAATAAAGCTGTCTATCAATTAGTTTTCTAATACTGTAATCGTAAACACGCTAGTTAATTTTTTTTTTTTTTTTTTTTTAAAGATTACTAGCAATGTGGGTAGAATTCACATTACTAGCAATCTTGTTAACCCCTCCAACTAAGCTAAATATGCTTGTGTCTGGAGTGGGTTCACGCCAATAGTGTAATGGGTGGGGTTCGAACTTGCGACCTCTCGATCACAAGTCAATTAGTTTCTTCGTCTTGTTTCTGTCAGAATTAATTAAAGTTGGTTGCGATTTCGTTAATACAAGTAAACAGTTTATTATGTACTAGCTTCTGCACGCGACTTCCCACGATAAAAAGTTCATTTTTAATGCACTAATGCAACTGGTGAAACCATTTTTAAAAATCGGTTGAGCAGTTTGGAAGCTAAGCATCTACATACAAACTCACTCGCAGACATTGCCTTATAATATTAGTACAGATAGATGCGTAAACACCCACATCACAACACAGTTGCAGTAAGCACTGATTGTACTAGTCCAAGATAATAGATAGCTATTATTATTATTTACTTTTTCAAATAATAGAATATACTTTTTTATTTTTATACTTTAACATTTTTAATTTTGTTTGTACAAGATGACAATATTATTTTCAAGTAATATTTTTTTTTTTGTGTAAAAGTAGTAAAGTTTTTGTTGTGAATATGAGAGCAATGTGGGATAACAACGAATATTATTAATAGACTAGCCTTTGCCCGCGACTTCGTCCACGTGGAATAGTTACTTTGGGCTAACGTTAAATTTAACCCCGATTTTGAAGCATTCTACATTGGCGCTCCACTCCTATTGGCCTTAGCGTAATGATATATAGCCTATAGCCTTTCTCTATAAATTGACTTTTTAATTAAAAAATAATTTTTCAATTCGAACCAGTAGTTCCTGAGATTATCGCGTTCAAACAAACAAACAAACAAACTCTTCAGCCTTATATTATTAGTATAGATAGCTCTTGCCCACGACTTCGTCCACGTTTCCGTCGTTTTTCGTAAAAAAAAGTAGCCTATGTCCTTCCTCACGGTTCAGTGATTTTGATGTAACAGACAGATTAACTTTCGTAATTTAGTAGGGAAATATAATATGTCAATCTATAATACTGTTGAAAAATATCGCAATACCGAATCGCACAATATTATTGTTAATAGCTGTGCCCGCGACTCCGTCAGCGTGTAACTCCTTGTGTGTTATTAAGTTAATGTATTGATAATATTGTTTAGATCACGTTCACATGAGGCTTAAGTACCTATAGAACGAAAATACTTCAGCGCAAAGCTTCCGGGTAAACTATGTTGAAAGTTGACCCGTCCGGCACGTGAACATAAAGATTTCTAGAACTGCTAACCCGGGAAAGAGCGACGTACAACTGACCATGCGAGAAACAACTGACACCGAGATCTACTCCAGCAACACGAAAAGTCTGCCCTTGAGCCTTATTAATTGTCATTGCATAACACACCGATACTGGGAATTGCGTTCTTTTAAATTGGAATGGAAAATTATTTGGTATTATGGGAATTTTGGGAATAAAGATGGTTTCTCCTGCACCGCAACCTGTTAAAATTTGAGCCTCAATTATATTTTGTTGCAACTGGGTTACTTTTAGCCGAGTTCCATTGCAAAGTTGTGGTGGTTTTAAATTTCGGAGCAGAATAATAATCAGAAAGCTTCGAACTGCTAACGCTATCGTTAGTTACACGTGTTATTGTGAGTCAACCATAAAAGATAGATATATGCTGTCGTGGAATATTTTTTATATAATTTTAAGGCGAACATTTCCGTCATAAATGATTTCTGTGTAGCTTTAACCATTAAGGTTGCACACGCGACGGAAGCTTAAAAAATGGAGTAACTTCTCCCGTTTTCCCAACATTTCCCTTCACTGCTCTGCTCCTATTGATTGTAGCGTGATGAAAAGTATACTATAACCAGCTCAGGAGTATGAAAAATATATGTACCAAGTTTCGTTAAAATCCGTCGAGTAGTTTTTGTTTCTATAACGGTTATACAGACAGACAGACAAAAATTTTACTGATTGCATTTTTGGCATCAGTATTGATCCCTAATCACTACCTGATAGTTATTTTGTAAATATATTTCATGTACAGAATTGACCTCTCTACAGATTTATTATAAGTATAGATTACAAATATCATTTTAATGTTTTAGGACTTAACGGTGAAAAGAAATCCCTTACTACAGTATGCCCTTTCTCTATGATTTTACTAACACTTAGTAAATTGTTTGATAAACCAGGCACATACCATACATCATACACAGTTAATGTATGACTGTCCATATTGACTAAACCTAAACTCTGCAAATATCTTCTCTCCATTCGCACAAGTCATCTCTGTCCTTTTAATTCATTTCACACCATTCATCCATACGTCACTCCCTGTCATAAGGTTCGAAGCCCCTGAATCAATTATCCAGCCCTGCTCGATAGACTTCTCACTGGTTGCAAAAACGAATGTTTTCAGAGCATCACTCTTCTTGTTAGGGTTCCTAGGGCAATCAAGTGCTTTATGCCCTCCTTCGCATATGTAGCATTTCAGCTTCTTCTTGGGTGCGCTCTTCTTGCCTTTACTCTTGTTTGATGCTAAAGCAGACAATGGCGGATTAGCACTAGCACTCGTGCTGGCTTTATAGACTGTTGCAGGCTGTTTCTATAACGGTTATACAGACAGACAGACAGACAGACAGACAGACAAAAATTTTACTGATTGCATTTTTGGCATCAGTATCGATCCCTAATCACCCCCTGATAGTTATTTTGTAAATATATTTCATGTACAGAATTGACCTCTCTATAGATTTATTATAAGTATAGATTACCACACCCAAATGTCCTTACTTTGGTATTGTTCGTCAAATCGTTCCAGCTTCTAAGTTCCGGTTCTAAGTTGAGCTACGCGATATTTGACAAATGCTTGCACTGCTTGGACGGGCCTGCTCAAATGTGTTTGATTCTGTACTCTAAAGGGCGCCACAGACAAACCTACATGGCTCTCATATGATTTGATCACTACAGATTGTCTGGACTTTAAAAGGGACGTTGACCTCTGAGTTTGTTTCAGTGTTTCTTCTCAGAGTAGTCAGTTAGGAAACACTGGCCTCATCTAGTTTACATTTACGGAAAAAAAGACGTGTAAAAGTGTTATTTATAGCCTATTTGCAAAATAAACATCATTATTTCATTATAGCTATATACATCGCGTAGAATCAAAATCATGACATATCAAAGGAATGCATCACTACTTTATATACATGACTAGCTTTTACCCGCGACTTTGTTCGCGTAGGAGGGATCTCCCGCGTAAAATCCCGATCCCGTGGGAATTCCGGGATAAAAAGTAGCCTATGTGTTATTCCAGGATGTAAACTATCTACTTGCCAAATTTCATTCAGATCCGTTCAGTAGTTTTTGCGTGAAAGAGTAACAAACATCCATCCATCCTCACAAACATTCACGTTTATAATATTAGTAAGAAGTAAGAAAGTAAGAATTAGTAAGAAGTAAGATGATGCGTGAAAAGTTTGAAAGAATTAAACCTCGATGTTGTAGATCCAGATTCCAAAGATTACTTTCTACAATTTTACCTCTTTATAATATTATTACGGATACGTATGTTGTACAATAACTTGCTTTATTTTGTTCACAGGCTGTGACAGATCCGCTTATAGCTCCCGTCTCTGAAAACATATCCATCGATGTCAATCGTAAGTACTCTAATTATATTTTTACCCGACTGCAAAGGAAGGGTTATGTTTTTTATTATCTATATACCAACATGGACTCATCTCAGACTACCAAAAGTAGCAAGCATAGTATTAATTAGTTTCAGTTTACATACCATAAAAATATGCCTATATGAAGTAGGTATATATTTATGTGAGTAGTCCCACGGATAGGAGTCTCAGAAGTGGGAGCGTTATAAATTGATTATGTAATTTATACCAAAACTAAACACTTTCACCTCGTAAATAGTCTGAAACTTTCCGTAGTGTTCAGAATTTAGTGCTATTTACAATTTTGACATCTTTTTTCACCCTGAAATATATGTCGTTTTGCATATTTTGTCAATCACTGTTTGTCAGGACAGTCAGTGTCTTAACGTGATAACAGCGACGTATCCGCAAGGTTTCATCCACAGCTACATATCATCTGCTTAGTATTTTTTATATGTCTGGCTTTCAGGCTAACCGCACTATTACGTACTAGTGTTTTACATAGAACGACTGCTTATCTGAATTCCACAGCCTAGTAGCTGGGGACACCCCTTCGTAAGATGGATATTACGTACTTTCGCTTCGGAGTACCCGCATGACTGACAAAGATGTACGAATGACAGCCGGGACCAACGGCTTCTTCCGAGACACGGAACTATCTCGATATGATAAGATGCTCACCCATCCACGGCCCGATCTAGGCAAGCGTTGTTTTGACCTTCAAGATGTACCCGTGCGGCTGTTATTGCTTACCCACGAGCTCCCTCATCAAGAGCTACTCATGAACAAATAAAACTCAAACACAACACAAAGTACCTACACAAAACTGAAAACTGCAGCATCAGCGCTAAGCACATAACTATCCTAAGTTACGTTGATTCAACGCAAGGTAACTTCACCGTAACTATAGTATACGTGCACTTATAAGACAATAATTAAACTTGACTTCTAGATGAGTACTCAGGTCGAAGCAGTGTCTTATTATTATCCGAGTGTAGTTTGAGTTTTATTAAGTTAGTTTTGAAAAGTAGGTACATATTAGAATGTGTAGGTTCGAAAAGCTTGTGGGTAAATAATAACAGCCGCATGGGGCGATCTTTGAGATTTAATACCGTTTGCCGAAGTTGTTCCGTGGATGTGTGACCATCTGCACATATCGAGATTGCTCTGTGCCTCGGAAAGCTCGGTAACCAGTTGGTCCCGGCTATCATATCAATTGCACATCTTTGGCAGCTTTTATGTGTACGCGGACGCTAGAAAATCTGACAGCAGTCTAAAACACTAGTACTTAGCTGCATCCATACATACATAGTTGGGAAAATATGTGTGTATGGATGCATGATGATAATAATGCCGTTACCGTTACATCAAGATTAACTGGTGATAACGGGTGTTTTTTTGTGACAGTGAAAAATGGGTAGTCGTTTAAAAATATATCTGTATAATATCTGACTATTTGTTTTAATACTAAATTTTTATGAGACATTCTAGTTTGTCTTTGCATACCTACTTACGAATTTACAATCCCTGTCGTAGTTCTCATTTTAAGGATGTTTTTATCCACTAATAATAAGCAATCCATTGAGTGGCATTCTTAATGATAATACGAAGAATGCCGCCTGCATTTTAGCCCGAAAACTTTCTCTATAAGCTCCTAAATACGTACTCCTTGGTTCTAATGCATTTGTATTTCCCATATCAAGATGTAACATAACATTACCCTGCATCCCTCTGATTGACGTATCATTACCGGTACAGATTATACATATTTGCCTATGACTTGCAAGTAACGTATATATAGCTATCCCTTTCATACCCTTACAACTAAGTCTTTCGTATCTCTCTAACGAGATGGGATTATCTTGTCGATATTGATACGCATATTATTATATTGAGAACTGTATGTGAACCCAAATCGCTTAATGGATTAGTTTTGTTTAGATTAATGTTTAAGTTTTGTTATGGAAAGGCATAAACTGATTAAGTGTTTAAAAATATGCTGAGTCAGGGATCGAGGAATAGTTTGAAGTTATGTGTGTAAGATTACGACGGTCATCAGCTGCGTAGCTTTTTCCAAATATGTTGGTCAAGTTTAGGTCAGCTAAATACTAGTGTTCTACATAGAGCGGCTGCCTATAGTATCTGACCTCCATACCCAGTTGTTCGAATACTATATCCCTCGGTTAGACTCATTTCAGATTATCTGGCATGACTTTATCCATCACGACTGTCAAAGATGTACAAATTAGAGGCAGGGCTAAGCGTGTTACCCAATCAAAAGACCGACCTCGTAAAGTACTGCTTAACCTTCAAAGATCGACTTGAGCGGCTTTTAATATTCAATGTTACAGGTTTTTTTATTCATACTGGTGTTGAGACAGTCAAAAGCGTTTCAATCTTATAATGCCCAAGGCCACATAAGGCATATCATAAACATCTTTTTGAGAAGTTCTGACTAAACATCAATTATTTCTTGTCACAATTAGGCAGGAACTGAATTATGCTTTTTATTTTTATTTATATGATTTACATATTCATTATTTCAATTCTCTTTCACGAATGAAAATACTATTTCTCACGTATTTCACCAACTTACTCGGCAAAAATCCAATCAGGTTCCCTGCTGGAACCCTTTTAATACGCTATATTGCCGCCAAAATTGTGACCTATCGTAAATCACGGAAATCCCTGAACAAGACCGCACGGTATAATCATGCCAGATATAACACGCAGATGATAATCTAAAGGAGTCTAATTGACAACATATATATATACTTCTGTCAGAGATGCGCCGACGTGGATGAGAGATACATGATATAGATGGGCTACTCGTTAGGAATTTTTTTTCAAGTTAGGGTGCATTTTCGTCGGTGTGAAATCGATGGTATTCTCCAAGCATTCGAGTCAATAAACGCTTATTGAAAATATAGGCATAATGCTCCGCTACTACTAAGCAATGAAGAACTACGTCCGATTCCCAGGCCGGGTGTAGTGTAATCGGAGTTTCTGGAATTACCCATTATTAGTCCTAGAGATTTAACTGAGCAATATTTTTTAACATTACCCCAATTAATCCTGCATATTGGGTGCCTTTACAGATATATAAACTCTAATCTGCCTGCAGGCTATAGACACGACCCGTGACTTCAAACGCAGCAGCCAGTCGCTTAACCATTGCACCAAACGTGTCGCAGCGTTTGGTTGAATACAGTAAACTAACACTTTATTACGGGAGATTTAAACATGACTGGCTTCGCTTTATATATATTTGTAGAACAAATGATTCTTTTGTTATCCATATGTAGTAGTTGGTAGTATTGCTAAACTGGGATGGATGTCTCAGTGGTATCTAGACGCCACGATTTTTTTTTTACTATAGTTTCTCTACTCGACCGATTGTATAGAAAAGCAAATAGTTCTGTTTGTGTGAGTGACAATCTTACATCTTTTCGGTATAATCACTTATAGGTATGATGCCGAAAATAGTTTATTACCTACACTTTTTTGCCTCAAAAAATTGATCTAAAATTTGGTCCTCAGATTAGAATCCAGCGCGACAAATTTTTTCGAAAATTTTGAAACTAGTATTAAATTGTATACCACACACATTGAGGCAGGTAGGCAGTTTTCCATCGTTTACGAGGCGCGAATATTAATTTTATAATTACGTTTATTTTCTTAATAGCCAATTACAATGCAAGGCGCCTTATAAGCAAATTAATTAATAACACATAATCAATTTACAACAGAGAATTATTACCGTGTTTTTATCGTTAATGTATGGAATTAATAATTGAGTGTTAATGTTTGTTTTGCTGCATTTTTGCCACCAGTGTCTATTAATGTTGGTTGGTGATATTATCGCCATTTGTTATATCACTGTTTTTAGCGTATCATGATATTGCAAACGTTACTTTTACATATTTTATTTGCTTTCTCTCTTTCATACCGCTCGATGTCACTAGCTAGCAGTGCCACTGTTTTGCATAACTTATTTTTTTAATAAGTACGTAATACGCATTTATTATTTATCAAAAAAATTTCATATCTCCGGACTACTAAATAAAATAACAGGACTTATCTACTTGGGTAATTTATATTTATTTTGTAACTATATTTAATTTCCACTTTTACACGTCAGTCTTTTGTTCATTTTGAAGTAGGTGAGAGGTCTACAGTCGGGTAAAAAGCTGCCAAAAACCTTCCTCAAGCTACTTTTTACACTTTCGAAGATTAGCGCATTTAAACCAAAATGAACTTTTCTGCTTTATAATATTTTATTAGTATGTAACATAGATTCAAATTCATATATCTACGTATTAGACGCAGGCGCGAGGAACACTTATGTTCTTGTTTTTGTACTTACCTTGTGTCCGAATTTGACAAATAACTGTGTTTCCTGTGTTTCTCCTAACGTATAAGAAAATTAAAAAGAGACATATGTATATGTCAAAGATTTTCATATCTTTAAGCAAAATTGTCACAATAGATTTCCGCAAAGTAACGACAGATTCCAATTTTTATTTCAAACTTAAATAAAACCTATATTTGCGAATACCTGCTTGAATCAAGATTAATATAATTCCTTTGTCAGCTTCCCTGTAATCTTATGAGTCTCGGCAAGAAATAACTGAATTGGATAAAAGAATGGCATGGCTTTGGACTACTTAATTAGAATTTCAGTTGCATTTTTTTTAAACATTACCTTACACTAAGAATTTCTCATATATCGTGAGTGTACTTTAACGAACACGCAGACTGTATTTGTAAGTCGGGAAGCGAATCCGCGACATTCAGAGCAGCAGATAATCGCAATTGAACATGTTTTAATAGAACGGTAATTACAAAGCTGTAATAAATTTATATTAAACAGTTTTTTGTTAGCAAGTAAGCTTTCTTAGTGCCTAAAAAGCCTATTAGGTACTATCTTAGCCTACGTCAGCATATTTTTATCTCCTAGTCCAATGTTTTCCGGCCTGTTTCCCCGCTCCCGGGTATAATAAAAACCCTTTGGTTGTCATTTTATTTTAGCTTACAACACGACCTAAATTCTTCTAGATAGTCATAAATCTGTAGACAGATGGATATAAAAACAGTCCATACGAATGCCGCCAGGCCCTGTCTGAAGCAGTCAGTTCCAATAAACCAACACTGCTGACTTTGCTCTCATTCAATTCTTGACTCCGGTGTTATTTTGCAGGAATCCAATGTTAAGGATAATCGTCATCTGCTTAGCCTTTTCCAAACTATATAAGGGTCGGCTTCTAGTCTAACTGAATGCAGCTGAGCGCTTGTGTTTATCACGGAGCGACTGCTTATCTGAACTCACAACCCAATAGCGGGTAACAGGATACCCTCGGCAAGACTGGTGTCAGATGTTCTGGCCTCTGACTACTCTTAACGATTATCGAACTTTGTAAAAGACAGCCTAAACCAGCGGCTTAACATGTTTTCCGGGGCACGGAAGCATATAGGATATGTTAAGATGCTCACCCATATACGGACCGACCTCGGCAAGCGATGCCTTACCTTGAACATTGTCCCGTGGGGCTGGTATTATTTAGCCACGACCTCCTTGATAAATAATTTTACTAGTTGAATTCAGTATGCGGCATTGCCTTCCAAAATGCAAGCTGTTTTAGTTACGCGAAATTTCTTGATGGCAAATGAGTTACCCTCATCGAAAAACAATAATCAGATAAGGATAATAACCGACCCACACTGTGCCCACGTGGTAGATTACTGTCCTTTCGCTCTCATGGAGAAGAGGCCTGTGTCCCAGCATCAGCAGTGGGAATATTATAGTTAAAATTACGTTTCTTTTGTGTATTAATTGTAATAACATTTTTACACGTCATTTCTCTTGCAAATTTAAATTAGATGAGGCAGGTGTTTCCTAACTGTCTATCTTGAAAAGTAACACCGAAGAAAACCTTTGTAGTCACAGAAAATACTTTGACCTCATTATAAACCGTACTGATCAAATCATAATACGAGAACCTTGTATGTAGGTTAATGTCTGAGGTGATTTTTTGAGCAAAGTAACATACATATTTGAGTAATATAAAAGAATACTACCTAGAACTACAAACAAAACACCGTAAGTAATTAGTCCACAATCCACATGCAACTTTGTAAAACTTTGATATAATTTCTTACTTCATTTATTTCACCATAGAAACATCTTTAATTATTTTGACAGATAAACTTTGAGATGCTAATCACTCTATCTTTGAAGTTTGATAGCCAATTTGAAGTCAATTAACGACTGTTTAAAATAAGTTGTGTGCTGGTTTATATTAAGTAATGGTTGATCAAAGGGGTTGATCAAAGTACAATATTTTAATTTTCCGTCAGATCTTTAAGGTAAATTCTGGTTCTATTTTTGTTTTAACTATAAAGAGCTGTGTAATTGTTTGTCTTGGTTTGTTTCTATTTTAAATTTCGACATACGATTCACATCCGTACACTCAACGTACATAGGTACCTACATCTTAATTCAACATATATTTTTTTTTAATTCCTTTTTAAATATGATTTACATCCGTACCTTCAATATAAGATTCGGTTGAAAATCCACGTCAGGCAAATTTTATCTGTGTGACATTTTTCTAAACTTTTTTGGTGCAGCCGGGAGACGTAACATGTTATCGCGTTACATTAATATTCCTTATTTTTGTTCCTACATTTTGTGTGTCTATGAGATAAAACATTAACAGTCTCATAGATTCGAAAACGGCGTCGGCTCCTTTTCCATAAATTTAACATTTCTTTTATAAAGCAATACCTATTGCATTTTGAAGATAATCTCTTAATGTTTGCTTAGAGTTTATCGCACGATTCTTTACGAAATATTTTCTCCTTACGTCTTAATGTATTTATGCGAATAAGTAACGTATATTGTAAGCGAATGAAAAGCAATTGGAACGAAGTACCTTATCGCGCGTTGCGAAAGGGGGCTAGACGGAAAAAATTAAGACGATAAGTTGTAACGACACTTTTTGCTATAGTAAGCTATTGTAAGCCGTGTGGCGTGCGCATCTTTCTCTGTCTCTCTCTCTCTCTCTCTTATAGAAAGCAAGCCAGGTATTTTCGTTTCGTCTTTCTATTTCGCATTGAACAGTGTGGTGTCGCGACCATTATTTTTGTTGAGTGTATACAGGTTTTTTGTTAATAATAAAACAAATATTCTATCTATATCTTCAAAATATATTGTGATTGCATCTTTGATAAACACCCAAACTTGGACCGATTTATTTGTTCTCCCGGTGCGGGTATCAAAACCCGTGACACGCAGCGTGGCACCAATTGCTCAACCACTGCGCCAACCTGAGTTGCTGAAGCTAGGTTCTTTTCTTCTGGAATCTTCGATTTGACGATTAAATAGCTTTCCTAGAGGGCTGACGGAATCAAGGCTCTTAACTAAATTCAAGTTTTCTACTCACCATTAATTTCAAACCAACCTTCTTTTAAATGCTCACAGCTGGAAGCGGACCACTTTTAAACAAACCCGGCGAGATTTTAATCAGAATTTCTCGGGCACTTGTTCACAACTCCATACAAGCGAAACGAGGATTTGTTCACTTGATAAAAACACCTTAGAAAATTGAATTTAATCGTGTTCCAGTACTTAAAACAATAAGTTAAAAATTTCGCACTCACTTCAGAATATTCTCACACTATAACTTTAGATTTTTTGCATCGCATTTAACTGTGAAATTGTATTCGATTTTAAACCCTATCGTAATACTTTAAAGTCCATATCTGCTAAAGATTTAGTTAATTTTTGTAGTAGCATATCAGATTTTACCACAAACAAAATTCAACCTTAAACTTTTATAAACATAGTTTGATTTCTCTTAAAACGAGTTACAGTCAATTGATTTAATGTTTTGTACCGTGGGATCTGTAGCGTTAAACTTATCGCCTATATTTGCTGCATGCAAAATTGGTTAATCCTTAACAGGCGTTGCTTAATTGATGCATTTATATTTCATCCGTTTTTAAGATGCCATGCGGGTTGCGGTCAATATTATTCAGGCTACTTGCACCTCTTTGTTTTGTCATATAAGTAATTAATGATAGGGAATTACTAAATCTATGTAAGTACTATAACTAATATACACATGACATACACTCTAATGACTAATTGTAAAGTAGTTTTCTTTAATTTTTATCATTAGCCTTACTTAAAAATAAAAACGTACCAAAATTACAAAAAGGTTTTATCACATAACCTTGCGGTACCCTAAAAAGGGTTAGACAAACAAAAAACTCAGCTTAATTGTCTTAAGAGGTCTAAATAAAAAAAGGGAACCGATTCTTTAGAATTGTACTTAAGTTAGCCCTTTGTTTCCCCACAAGTAGGCTATTGTTGTAGCCTACAATGAATTAATAAAATAGTCAGACACAAAAAGTTGAGCTTAGATACTTATTTTTTTATTAATTTTGTGGTAACGCAAATGATCTTCTGTACGTTTGCCTGCTACCAAAATTTTTGTAACTGTGAAAGATTATTGATTAGTTATTTAAAAAAAATATGAACTCTGAAAAATACCTCGGGAGTTTGTAAGTAAAACATTTTCAAATTACTTTTATATTCATCCAAAAACTCCGATGTACATGTAGCTGAGTCTAGGCAACCATAATATACACTAGTTGTGTAAATTTAACTGTAGAGACTAAAACTAATTATATTATATATCTCAGACAAATAATAAAACATAAGGTTACTTTGTAACAGTTTAACGAAGACGAATTTCATGACTTTGTTTATCAACTTCTAGTAAAAGGTCTGGTCTGCGTACCCGCCGTTTAACCCTAAATTACATAACAAACTTGATTGATTGATATTTGATATGCATAAGTAAATTGAATTCCGTCACGTGGAGGAACGGAAGAACGAACAAATTCCATTTTAATTGAATAATTGAAATATGCCATCGAAATTCAATTTTCTTGTGACGAGGTGATGTTACCTTATTTGGGGAGTTATCAATCAATGGCTCCCGAGGTGGGAAGTGATAATGATGCTAATTACTCATTTTAAAAGGCCTGATTACTGCTTGAAGTGGATATACTTTTTGTTGTTGCTTTATGATTTTGGAGGTTTCCATTCAGTTTTAATCAAAATTAAAATACCTGTGATTTTTCTATTTAGAACAATAACCTGCATTTCTATATTCACTTTGATTTTTAGGGTTCTGTATCGACCTTTTGAAATATCGAAGTTTAAGAGGCAGCGTTCGTATATTGTCAACAGATGTATACCACCTCTTAGCATAATAATTGTAATTGTTGTACATGACCATTAGAATAAATCTTCTCATTCAAACATGAAGATGTTGCAAAAGTGACTAGTTTGTATTAAAAGGTTATGAAAACAATAAGTTTAACCGAATGCTATGTGACAAATGAAACGAAAGGAATTATTTTAAGAGTGTAATGGCCATCATCTCTTTAAATAATTCATTTCAGTTTAGTTTAATGTAACCATGATGTATTGACAATATGATTATAAAATCAAACATTAAAACGAATCCTTGAAAAGTAAAACTGTGAGCTAAATTTGCAATTTTCAAATTTTATGGATTTAATGTACAATCATATTGATGAGAAACCGTTATACCTTACGGCCAATAAAGAGATCATTTAGTCACCTTTGTATGAACCCTTGTATCTTTTGGTGAGAATCTGCCCGTCAACCTAGAACTATATTAATGATCAACCAATTATATAGCGTATACAGTCATTTGATGAGTAAGTATCCCCCGAAACAAAAAAGTTTCACATAAACTTGTAGGTAAACTCCATTTGTTTGTATAAAAATGTTGAAATCGTAATGTTACGTTTGTTCACAGTACGATCTCTCTGGGTACGTCTCCTAGGCGGCAAGCGATCTCTAGTGGCAGGACAAGGCACCGAGCTGGTCTGCCAAGCTGTTGGCGCCAGACCTAAGCCGACCATATCCTGGTGGAAGGGAGGCACCAAGTTGAAAACTGTTCGAGAAACTGTGAGTTAAAATTATATCGTTTTTTTTTCTTATCAGTAAAATACATCAGTCATAATAGTCACCAATGTTATTACGACGTGTATTCGATACATTATTGCCACAGAACGCACCTAAGTCAGTAAAATTATTCTTAGCAATAACTTAGGTATCTCGAAGATCGGAACCTAATTAATAATAAATTAACCAATGATTACCAAAAATTAAAATATATTACAAAACAGACCTCTGAATCTTCTTGTTAAATAAATTAGTTAATATGCTGCGTTACCTATAACAGCGGACCCTAATTACAATATATTTTCCTACCCCTATAAAAAAAGGCTTTAGATGCCTCAGTTTTTTTTTTCAAATAAATTAGGTACCTAGTACGCTGCTAATTGCACAGACTACTAGTGAAAGCCAAAAGCTAAAATTTGCTTTACAATTTGGTGCGGCACTGTTTCGTTCACAGTATGCTGATCTGATTTATTTTTGTCTTGATTCCTTTCGTTTGGAACTAAAACAAGGAACGGATTTTGAGCTAAGTAAGTGTAGCTTAGTTAAAGTGGTTAAACAAGAACAATAGGTTTAAATTCTGAATCAAAAGAACGGGCTCAATCTTATCCGCAAAATTTCTCTTGTAAACGCTGTTTGTAAGACGGTTTAATTTTGACTTTGCGTAAATTCCTACCTACTGAAGAGAGTGGCTACAAAATAACAGCCTCATGATTCGATTTTCAAGGTTAATCAATGCACGCCGAGATTGGTGCGTGGATGGGTGACCGGCTCCAGATATAGAGATTTCTTCTTGCCGCGGAAAGCACTCTAACCCGTTGGTCTCGGACTGTCATTTATACATCTTTGACAGTTGGTACGGGTAGACAGACGCCAAAGATCTACCAAGCTACCGTTTTGTGGAGGTGAGATAGGCTGCCGCGCCATGAGAAACATTACTGCTCAGCTGGATCTGGTTAGACTGGAAGTTATTTTGGTTTTACGAGAATTTTGATTAAGTACATAATTCTTATTGCTTTTATATGCAAGAAAAATAATCATTAAACAAAAACAATGTAATAGAATTCATAAGAGAAAGATTAAAACTAGCTTGACGCAGTTTAGAAGTGACGCATGTATCAGCAATTCAGCATCATTCAGCTCAACAATTTTGAAAGGAGCTAAAGGAATTTAACACCCGTACTACCATCAGAGGACCATTTGAGTGACCATGACATAAAATGTCTCATCATGTAGAATCTACATTCATCATAATACATCTCGAATCTCTAAATACCTTAATCCTACTCTTAACATATTTATCTCCTTAATTTTTGTAAACCAGGCCACGGATTGTGAAGCAGTTTTCAATAAAAAATGCAATAAGAGACGTTTTTTTTTTTAAATATTGTCTAAACCATTGCAAAGCCGGGAGAACTTGTCAGTAAAAGTTAATAGAATTTTTGATACTACAAATTAGTAGTTACCGCATGATATAAGTAACGCCATCTGTTATTCGAAACTTAAACTACATGAAGAGAAAAGTTTAGGTCTAGTTCCTCATAGATATCACTACAATCGCGATGCCCTCCGAACTCAACGTAGTCAACGAATCTAATTCCGTAGCTTTGCTACGATCAAGATTGACATGGACAGCACAATGGTGGACTGTCATGTCATTAACCAGGACTTGTAGGTATATTGAAACCATAACGATGGAACCGAATATCGGTAATGGTTTGATTCGAATCAATTGATTGAATAGTACGTTGAGTGTTCTTTTTTTATATTTAATTCAAAGAAGAGTGCATTGTTTTTCTCACAAAGAGAAGGTCTGTTTCCCAGCAGTGGTAACTATATAGGCTGATTATAAAATACCTTACAGCGATTTATTATTTAGAAAATCAGATTCTTGTATTTACAGGGTGGCGATTAGGTTATCACATTAAATTATACAGCAGGTTGTTATTAGTCCGTTAAAATAATAAAATAAATAATTTTACTAAAATTAAGAAAATGCATTATTCAAACAAAATAAATGGCGTTATTGGTTAAAAATAAATAATCCTTTATAATATTAGTTTACTAACCTGTAAAAGCGGCAACGCCGCGGCGCCGGCGCCGGCGGAGCACGCGCCGAGTGATGGTCAGCTGATTACGTTTATGCAATACATGATGTTGTGAAATATTAAAATGGAAAAAAGGTCCCATGGCTATAATATTGTTTAATATTAAATTATTTTAATTACATATGATAAAATACCTAATATAGAGTAGGTACGTGGTTTCTATTAAAGTGATAACCTAATCGCCACGTGGTTGGCACTCGACAACAGCCCGGGGAACTTATTGTAAATAAAACAACTATTTCCGTAATGAGCAAGTACTATATATTTAATAAAATCAAACTGATGTCATTCATCGGCGGAGAATCTTGACACCGCGTTATAATATATGGCGCTCTTTCCTAACAACGCCATCTATTGAGCGTTCGAGTAAACTTGCGATCAGACTCGCGATCGAACATCCCGCCCACCATGGACAGAATGTCCAGAATTTAGTTTAAACAAAACAAAACTAACTGACCGCCCACCATGCGACAACAATTCGGTGGGAAGTTAAACACTAGTGGACTGTATGATTTGAACAACTAAATAACAAACATAAAAGAACATAAATTCTTAATGATAACCTTACATTGTAGTTTAACCAACGATTACATAATCCTTAACATTAATAGAAATAACAGTAAACAAGAACTTACAACTATTTATAAGGTAAGCACAAATTATTGGGTGATAGGCAACACAATTAACTTTGACACAGGTCTTTTTATTATCGAACCCTTGCAGCGCAAAGAGACAACCCTTGTGATGTTGTCCGAGCCAGTATGCTTTTCTGTAATAACACCGTAGAGCCATCTGGCAGGTGGAAGATCATCTTCCATGACCAACACTACTTCACCCAACTTTGGTTCTAAGGTTTTATGAATCCATTTGTTCCTTTGGTGGAACTGACACAGATACTCACGAGACCACCTACGCCAGAAGTCTTGAACCATACGTTGAGTCAATTGCCATCGTCTTAACGTACTGATATTTGAATTTTCGAAGTTAATTTCGGGTACGAGAATCAAAGGCTCGCCAACCAGAAAATGACCCGGTGTTAATGGGCATGGATCCTCTGGGCTAGTACTGATTGCAGAAATAGGCCTGGAGTTCAGACAGGCCTCAATTTGAGCAAGTGTTGTTGCCATTTCCTCAAAAGTGAGTGTGCTTGTACCAATTACTCTTTTGAGATGGTGTTTTGTTGACTTCACTCCAGCCTCCCAAAGACCTCCGAAGTTCGGAGAATGAGGTGGAATGAAGCTCCAAGTTGTCCCGTTGGTTGCCAACCAATCGGCAATATCAGCTGCTATGCCGGACCTTTCGTGGCGTAACAGCGCCTTTAATTCCTTGTTGGCTCCAACAAAGGTAGTGCCATTATCCCTCCACATCTCACCACAATGGCCTCTTCTCGCTGTAAAGCGCTTAAAGGCTGCTAAAAAGGCTTGAGATGTCATGTCACTGACGACTTCTAAATGTATGGCCCGAGTAGCCATACACACGAACAAACAAATGTATCCTTTGGTTGAGTGATAACCGCGACCCTTTGTAGGACGGATACTAATAGGACCTGCATAGTCAACGCCACTTCTAAAGAAAGGTCGGCTAACATTGACCCTAGCAGAGGGCAATGACCCCATTAAAGGATGTACAGACCGAGATGAATGACGGATGCAACTGACACATTTGCGCACGTATTGTCTTACGATACTCTTTGCATTTATTATCCAATATTTGGATCGTAAATAATTAAGAACTAACTGAGGCCCACCGTGCAACGTTCTCTCATGAGCGTCAGCGATTAGGAGGTGAGTTAAATGTGACTTACGAGGAAGAATTATAGGATGCTTCGAGTCTTCGTGAAGGTTGGCCTTGTGCAACCTACCGCCAACTCTCAAAATCTGTTCCTGATCCAGGTATGGATTGAGCGAGGTAAGTACTCCTTTTTTGTTTACTTCTCCCTTTGTCTTTAAACTATCTATCTCCGATTCAAAATGTTCTCCTTGACATAATTTAATGCAGGTAAGTAATGCCCTTTGAATTTCAGAAGGTGTTAGAAATTTACTGAATTTAGTGCTAAAATTTTTATTTTTAAACTTTAAGAACCTTTTACAATAGGCTACTACTCTTGTAAGTTTTCTAAGAGACGAATATTTTGAAATTATGGTATCCTCACTTGTTTCCTTTACTGCTATATTGCATGCTACTACTGATTTCCTCTCTTCTAGGTTAGTTTCTCTAATTTCCCTTCTACTATAATTAATCTCTTTATTTTTCAGCCAACTAGGTCCCTGTGTCCACAACTCTAGGTCAACGCACTCTGCAGGATTCACGCCGCGCGACGCGATATCTGCAGGATTATCATTGGACTGGACATGCGACCACTGACTATTTTCCATAACGGTAAGTATTTCAGACACTCGGTTGCCTACAAATGTTTTCCAGCGGCTGGGGTGGCTGCTCAACCAGGCGAGCACCACTGTCGAGTCAGTCCAGGCATGCATGTATTCTTTACAGATACCCAAGGTGTCGGAAACTTCACGCAGAAGTTTTGAAAGCAGCAATGCGCCGCATAACTCTAAACGAGGTATGGATACCTGTTTGACAGGGGCCACCTTGGTCTTAGCTGCGATAAGACTAACATGAACTCGACCATTAGCATCAATACACCGAACATAGACAGCGGCTGCGTAAGCAACATTAGATGCGTCAGAGAATCCGTGCAACTCTAGCAAGACGTCGAGTTGACTCGTGTGAATCCACCGTGGCAGACGGAAGTTCCTAAGATGATAAAGGTTGTCTCTATAACTAAGCCATTCCTTTAAGAGGTGATCTGGAAGTACCTCGTCCCATTCGGATCCCGCTAACCACAGGCGTTGAATAAACACCTTGGCTGTTATTATTACCGGCGCGAGCCAGCCAAGAGGGTCGAATAAGCGAGCGATGTCAGAGATTACCTTTCGCTTGGTTATGGGGGTTTCGGGTGGAGGAAGTTGCACAACGTATCTAAACTCATCTGACTTTCTCTGATAAGTTAATCCTAATATTTTTGTGAGCTCATCCATCTTAAGATCGAGATTGTCCTGCCCAGCAGTATCCTCATTCATTTTGGATAACAATTCGTCACTGCTGCTGGACCACTTTTGAAGTTTGAAGCCCCCACGAGCTAACAATTGATTCAGCTGATGATAAATAAGTTCTCCCTCAGCGGCAGACTGACAGCCCGTTAACAGGTCATCAACATAGAACGATGTAAGGACTCTGTCTGCCGCTAGAGGAAAGTCACTTCCTTCGTCTCGAGCTAGTTGCTGGAGAGACCTGACCGCTAGGTATGGCGCAGAGGACGTTCCAAAAGTAACACGCAATAACCGTATATGCTTCAGTTCAGCGTTTGGATTGTCGCGCCACAAAATGCGCTGATAATCAGCGTCCTCGATTGCAACCTTTACCTGACGGTACATTTTCTCTATGTCTGCAACCAAACTTATGGGGTGACATCGCCACCGCATGATAGTTTGACGCAGCTCAGGTTGTAGGGTTGGGCCAACCATTAACTCTGTATTCAATGATACACTATTGTGGCCTGAACATGAAGCGTCAAAGACGACCCTAACTTTAGTGGTGCCTTTATCCTCACGCACCACCGCGTGATGTGGTAGGTAGCACGCATTCTTACCTAACTCTATTTCGGGAACAATTTCAGCATGTCCCAGATCAATATACTCATTTAAGACTGCACTATACTGTGTCCTAAATTTCGGTTCTTTTACTAATCTTTTCTCTAGGTTGATAAAGCGCCTACGGGCAATGACCTCTGATCCACCAGACGTGCAACAGGGTAAATCGGTTTTGAATGGTAGTTTTACGACATACCTCCCAGTCGCGTCGCGTTTGGTGGTTTTGGAATAGAAATCCTCGCATTTTTGTTCTTCTTCAGTAAAGATCACGCTACGAACTGAGGGCTCTGACTCCAACTCCCAAAACTTACGCAAAAGGTCATTGACATCCGCTGACTGAACTACAGTATGATAACATACTGACCTAGAGATTGCCGACGATGGGATCTCGCCTGATAGGATCCATCCCAAATGAGTCTTCTGAGCGACTGGAGATCCCGGCGGACCCTTGACTAAACCGTCCAACATAACTTCTCCGACCACACGCGTACTTAAAAGTAAATCGATTTTCCCTGGCGTATCGAAAGTCGGATCAGCTAATTTTAAGGACGAGAACGAAGCCGATACCTGAATAATCTTCTTTTCTGGTAGATGAGATGTGAGTTTATTCAATACATACGCATCTACATATAAGACAAATGTGGGATCTACACGAGACTGTAGTTTAAACCTAACTATCCACTTAGAGGGCATTGAGTGTCCCTCGTCATCGCCTAGTCGAAATATGTCAGTGCGAGCAGGTGTTTTTCTCAGTCCAAGCAACTGTACTGCAGCCTCTGTGATGAAAGAGACTTGAGAGCCCTGATCCATTAGAGCTCTTAACACAACAGCAGTACCGGTTCTCGACTCAACGTTGACCAAGGCTGTGGCTAGCAGACCATGGTTGTGAACATCCGCAAAACAACAAATGGGTTTGGTATCGCTTTGACTGGAAGAGGTGGCTGCATTCGCAGCTACCACCTTCGTTTCTGCTGAACCATCAACAATTTCAGCAGCATTAGCAGTTGATTTTGGGTGAAGCAGTGTGTGGTGCTTCTTCTTACAAAGGTGACATTTGGTACGCTGACGACAAGAATAGACGGAATGGTTCGTCCCTAGACAGTTGTAACAAAGCTTACTGACTCGGGCAAATTCACGACGCTCATCACAATTTTTCTTAGTAAATTGTTTACAATGACACAATTTATGATCGCCAGAACATAATACACAACCTTGAGAGGCGACATGAAAAGATTTGGCATTATTTTCAGTTTTAGCACTTTTGTTTGCTTTAGGGTCTAAATACTCTAAGGCCCTAAACCTAGACTCCATAAAAGTTTTGAACTCCTCAAACGTTGGTAGGTCATCGTTAGAACTTGAACTAATTCTTAATTCCCACAATTTACGGGACTCGCTGTCTAATTTCTCTGAGCTTAAATATACAACAATTGCATCCCATGAACTAATGTCAATACCTAGACTGCGTAAACCATACAAACAATCAACCGTCGTGTCTAACAACGTTTTAACATTGGTCGAAGACTCCTTACTAATGGACGATTGATGGACAAGCCGTTTGAGCATACAGTTAGCTAAAAATCTTTTATTGTCAAATCGTTTGTTTAGAATTGACCAACACTCATTGTAATTAGATGCAGTTACAGGAATGTGTCGAAGCAACTGTTCTGCTTCGCCTGAGAGATGACCTTTTAGATAATGGAGTTTTTGAACGTCATCTAATGTTACGTTTTTATGAATTAGTGACGTAAATAAATCACGGAATGTGACCCATTCAGAATATAGCCCCGTGAACGTAGGCAAGCTAATTTGTGGCAATTTCACATTTGAATTATTTTGAGTAGATTGGTTATTATTGCTAGGATTTGCACTTTTAAGCGGACAAGTTTGTTGTAAGTACTCTTTTAATTCGGACTTATATGATATGTACAACTCTTCAGTAACATCATATATTTCCGCCGTAAAATACACATTCTTTTTTAATTCCTCGTCGGTTGCCTTTTCTATTATGCGCATATGCGTTTCAACAAATTGTTTCCACTGTACCTCTAAAGATTCTAATCTAGTCTCAATGTAACTTTGTGTGAGTCGATCTTTGGGTGATTTTTTAAAGTTAATTCTACCTTTTTCTATTACCAACTTATTGTTTATTTGCAATTTACTCAAGGACTCCATTGTGTACAAACGCTACAGAGGTATTTTAATAAATCAATACAATGCAACCGACGAAAAATTACAAGTCGATACACAAAACCATTAAATATTTAAAAGTGTTCAATTAAACATGATAAACATAGAACATATAATAAATTACGTAATTAATATTGAGAATTAATTACGTATCAAATGCAAAAGAAGTTTGAATTTAGACAAATCGGGCATAGTTTTCCCGCCAGAATACTTTATCTGCAATTTATTCTAAATCTACTACTAAATATTAAAGTCTCGAACACTTTGTATTTGCACTGAACTGATCTTCAAATTCACTGAGAGAAGTTTAAAGTCTACCAAATAATTACATTGGGTTGAAACTCACGGTTTTGTCTGCCAAACCTTCTCCAAACACGTCGTTGCTCCTATGTCACTGCTGGTACCGCTGAGTGTGTCGTCACTGGCCGTGACGTCACTCTTGATGATGTTGCTGATGTCCCGTTGCCCTCTGGACTCTGCTGTTGTCGCTGTTGCCGCACGAAGTGAGCCTCGATGCTGGTGGCGCCCCCTGGCGGAGCCGGCTGCAACCTTGCTGCTGTACTCCGCTGATCCCCTACACACACGGGGATTTACAGGCACTTCAGAGCGATCCACCCTGGTTTCTATGCCTCACCAGACGACACAAAACTGTCACTTCACTTATCGACGCGATTTCACTTATCGCAATCCGACTCGGTAGGACCAAATATGGTTGGCACTCGACAACAGCCCGGGGAACTTATTGTAAATAAAACAACTATCTCCGTAATGAGCAAGTACTATATCTATACTTATAATAAATCTGTAGAGAGGTCAATTCTGTACATGAAATATATTTCCAAAATAACTATCAGGGGGTGATTAGGGATCGATACTGATGCCAAAAATGCAATCAGTAATTTTTTTGTCTGTCTGTCTGTCTGTATAACCGTTATAGAAACAAAAACTACTTGACGGATTTTAACGAAACTTGGTACAATTATTTTTCATACTCCTGAGCTGGTTATAGTATACTTTTCATCACGCTACAATCAATAGGAGCAGAGCAGTGAAGGGAAATGTTGGGAAAACGGGAGAAGTTACTCCATTTTTTAAGCTTCCGTCGAGTGTGCAACCTTAATGGTTAAAGCTACACAGAAATCATTTCATGTCGGATATTCTCCTTAAAATTATATAAAAAATATCCCACGACAGCATATGTCTATCTTTTATGTATGTATAACACGTGTAACTCCCGATAGCTTAGCAGTTCGAAGCTTTCTGATTATAATATTTGTCTACTCTTACGTTTATAACACTCTCAGTCACCCCTAATTGAAAAAATTAACATTATTAACTATTCCATAAAAAAGAATCATATAAATCGGTATAGAAACACCAAAGTTATACATGAAATACGCTAATAATAAGCCATCGCGCGTGAATACTGAATCATGCTATAAGGATTATTTTTGAGAATCGGTCGCCGCGCTCGACGCGTCTCGCGGCCGAAGGTATAAAAAGGCGGGGCGTCCGAGCGCGAGCTTCTTCAGCTACCCCGTCCGACTACCATACATAAAATACTTTATTTTCAGACCAAAGTCCATACATTTACACATAAACAAAAAATAAACACACAAATCTATATATATAAAAGAAAGTCGTGTTAGTTATACTATTTATAACTCAAGAACGGCTGAACCGATTTAGCTGAAAATTGGTAGGGAGGTAGCTTAGAACCAGTAGACGGACTTAAAATATTTTTATCCTGGAATTCCCATGTGATCGGGATTTACGTGGGAAAAACCTCCCACGCGAACGAAGTTGCGGGCAAAAGCTAGTATTTAATAAAATCAAACTGATGTCATTCATCGGCGGAGAATCTTGACACCGCGTTATAATATATGGCGCTCTTTCCTAACAACGCCATCTATTGAGCGTTCGAGTAAACTTGCGATCAGACTCGCGATCGAACACCACGCTTTAAAAGCCTTAAAACTTTAAAGATTAATTTTGACATTTTCAACAATGATTCAAAATCTGTTGAAAGTAAAACAAAAACACATCGCCGACTGTTGAAGATGTCTTTTGTTTTACTTGTACTCCCATAAGCATCAACCTTTACATATCCAGATAAGGGATTTATGACTTTTTCTCTTGAAGATCGTTAACCTGAACTTAATGATTATTGATGGAAACGCCGCCAGTAAATTTACTGAATTTATTTTATGGGATGATTGTATATACTGATAAGGACAATAAGTAGTAAGTACTTTGTTTTTATAGGCTTGCAAAATTCAGAAAGAGTCAAGTTTTGAATAACTCTAGTGTTTAGAAAGCTGTAATCTTTCTACATGTATGTTATTCATATCGCGTCATAAATAGAGACTTTATCATCATCAACAAATCTGAATCTGATTTAAATAGGTATGCTTTTAAAATGTGTTCAAACGTATAGTCCGCCAGAAGAGATTATCGTTTTAATATTATGTATCAACCAATAAAATTAAAAGCCATAATATTTATTAAAAAGCAATAATTAGTAGTTGTATAAAATTTCGCACATTTCCTCGGGATATATGTAGTAGCTTAGGTATATATTGTATCAGGTTGTAAACATGAGCTAAGTTTCGTCTAAACTTCTTTAGTTATTTATGCGTGATTGAAACATACAAACATAAACTTTCACATTATATAAAATAAGTAGGATTAATATTCGTGTATGCGACTTACACGCTTGACTTAAAGATTGCACTCACCACTTACACGCTTTTGCATACCGTTTGTACGAGTACATAAAATAAATTGTTAAACTTAAATGGAGGAGTCCTGGTGACCTGAAATACAGGCGTTGAGCCTAGTTTAGGCACCAGTCTCCCACAATATAATGCCCCACCTATATGTCACTGTAGAAATAAGGCTAGCAATTAAGAATAATATTGTGGAGAAAAATAAACATTTTATACTTTATACTTATACTTTATACTTTTACGTAAGTAGAACCTATAGTCAGGTCTGTATGGGATCCGGAAATTACTTTTGGCACTGTAATATTCGAATATCTTCCTTAATAAGTTAAGTTAATTTCGAATAGGTATGGGGGGAGCGGACGTCAGACTTCTACTGAGTAAAAACCCACCCTGTTCGGTTACGTTTCGAAATCGTGGTATGTCTGAAGAATATACCTAAAATTGTGAATGAATGTACAATCACTACATGTCCATTGCTCCCCTGTAGAATTTAATCTCAACCTCTTTGTCAGCAGATCTCGACGGATGGCAACATCACCAGCAGCATCCTGACCTTCGTGCCAACTATAGAGGACGCTGGACGAGTGCTGTCCTGCAGAGCTGTGCAGCCGAGTCTGCCACAGTCTACACACGAGGATGGCTGGAAGATGGAGATACAACGTAAGTTATGTCAGAGCCATTAAGATATTCATGACAATACTATGAATCAAAAAATAAACGTTACGTAAAACTCAGTTTTTCCGTTGTCACATAAAATAGAAGTATTCGAGCAATGGCGACCCAGAGGTTACGGGCCCGACTTAAGTGTTTTATGTCGTGAGGTTGAACCTAGTCTAATTCATAACTTTGGGTAATTTATATCATTACCACTGCTCTAAAAACGGCAAAGGAAAACATCATAAGGACACCGGCATGTCCCAGAACCAAAAAATCGAAGACATGTGACATTACGGTTACGGATTACGGTTTTAAACGACTACGATAGTAAAAGATTTGTTTGTTTATTTATAAAACTTAAATGTTTTATTTCCCCAATAGATTTGCCGGTAGTAAGACTGGAGTTAGGTGCTAATTTGGACGCCAGCAAAGTGGTGGAGGGCTCAGACGTGTACCTAGACTGCAGAGTACGAGCAAACCCGTGGCACAATCATGTATATTTTACACATAATGTAAGTATGGATTATATTTTTCTGAAAATTGTGCTTGAGCTAAGCACAATTTTCAAGGTTAACAAGCTTGATTTATATGATCTTTTGTTGTGGTACAAATGCCTAGGTAAGGTCCAAGAGAATATAAATATTGGCTGTTGAGTCTAGTGATTATAAATGCGATAGATAAGCGGTCCTTGCATTAAATAAGTGCGTCAAGAAAAGAATTTTCAAGGCTGGCTGGAAAAATATTGGGATGCCTTGGCCAATCATTGGGATTATTTATTTAGGCAAAAAATAATGTAGGTACTTAGTGTAAAGTATGAGGTGTATAAACGAGCTGTGGTAACGCAGTAGTTACAGGTAATATTATAAAGCATACAATAAATAACTATAGCAAAATTATAATTTGAAATCATTGATGATTCTACTAACTTTATTATTGTTTCCACTAGGGCGTTGTAGTAAAACCAGGTCCAGGAGTTCTGTTAGCCAACCAGAGCCTGGTCCTGCAGCGGGTGTCGAGGAAGGCAGCTGGAGCCTACGTCTGCTCAGCGAGGAACTCCCTGGGAGAAGGGTCCTCGGAGAACCTGATGTTGGACGTCAAGTGTAAGTAGACTAAACTGAGATAATTATTTAACATATTATTATGATGTACCGGAAAGGTACAACTTGACCTAAACGATAGCTGACAATTATTTGCTAGAAATATGTGTTTATGATCCAATTTTCCTACGTTTAAGAATTGATCAATGAGATGGCACCCTATATGGAGTAAGAAGGAGAGGAAAGGGCGACTATGGATGGGGCTGGATTGGACAAAACGTTCATACAGTTGACATACGATGAATAAATCATTCGTTTTAAATATTTAGTTATAATTTTGATTCTATTTTCACTATTATATTTATATTTGATTTATTTGTATATTATATTTCTAGCTGATTAACGAATGTCTCTCAAACTCTTCAAATCATATAATTCAAACTCAAAATCAAACTCAACAATAGGCCTATATGGGCACTTAGAAAACGTCAGCAGTTAGGGCACGGTTCGGAATTGGAAAGAAAAGAACCGGCAAGAAACACCGTAGTTACTCTTTTCAAATCAAATATAATTTTTACAATGTATCCATAATACAGGTTAATTAGGTATGAGAGGACAGTATAGACCAATTAATACAATCATGGGAAACTCTATGACCTTCCCTCCAACACTGTAAGTAGAAGATTTATTCACAAATTAGCTGAAGAAATAGAATATCTTGTTAAATCAGACTATCCTTCTGAACGCATTTTGATTTACGTTGCTGTCATGCTACAAAGAGAGAAAAATGTTAAACAAGCAAAAGATATAACAAGATTACTTGACCGACGCCAAAATCTATGGGCCGAAGAAAACATTGATATACTAATAACTGAGGCTATGAAAGCAGACCACTCTCTCCGTAACTCCTACAACAGAAATAATTATAATGATAATAATGAATATGTCACAAAAAATTTCACCCGTCTCATACAGTGAGGAAAAACACGTGAAGCCCTAAATTGCTTAATGACAAAAGATACAAGCAAAATTCTTAAACCTGAAGACGAAATTGATGTAACAGGAAAAACGGTAATGAATGTACTGCAAGAAAAGCACCCCCCCGGATTCAATCCCGATTCAAGACTGTTCACACTGCCTGATGGCCTCCCCGAATTGACTCCATTACTAGAAGTAGACATAACCAGTGAACATGTGGAATCAGTTGCTAGAAAATTGCATGGTGGTGGAGGCCCAACAGGTACCACATCAGACAATTGGAAAGATTACTTGCTACGATTTGGAGAAGCAAGCCTGCATCTGAGGACTGCAGTAGCACAATTAACAATGCATTTAAATAACAATTTTGTGCCATGGAATCAAATACAAGCTCTTATGTCAAGTCGACTTATCGCCCTAGACAAATGCCCAGGTGTGAGACCGATTGGCATTGGCGAATGCCTACGCAGGATCCTATCCAAATGCATGATTTTAGTCACCGGATCCGAGGTCACCGAAGCCTGTGCTCAATCGCAACTCTGCAGTGGACTAAGCAGCGGTATCGAAGGTGCTATTCACGCGATGAACGATCTTTTCCAAAAAGAATGTCAACCAAGCTCTAACTGGGGAATGCTACTTGTCGATGCAAATAATGCCTTTAATTCTATGAACAGACAGTTAGCTCTCTGGCAAGCAAGAATATATTGGCCACATTGCGCTCGTTTCTTATACAACACCTACAATGGTCACGCAGAACTTGTAATACGTGATTCCGATATGAGATTATATAGCAAAGAAGGAGTTACCCAAGGTGATCCACTTGCCATGCCATTGTATGCCCTTGCAACACTACCCATAATAAACGAACTAAAAAAAGAACAAGCAACTACCCAATGCTGGTATGCAGATGACTCCTCCGCCCAAGGTAAGCTCAGAAACCTACGTCAATGGTGGGATAAATTGAGTAAAATAGGCCCTGAATATGGTTACTTTCCTCAAGATAAAAAATCATACCTAATCATTACCGAGAGCGACAAGCAAACAGCTCAACAGATTTTCAAAGGGATTAACGTAACCATCATAACTGGATCACGCTTCCTTGGTAGTTATATTGGCGAAGGAAAAGAACACTTTGTGAACAAGAAAATTAAAAACTGGCAATCTACAATAGAAAAACTTTCACTTATCTGTAAAGACTCACCCCAAGCTGCTTACACTGCCCTTACTAAAGCAGTTCAATTTCAATGGTCATTCCTTTTAAGAGTCTTAGATGATGTAACCCAATTCTTCGAACCATTAACAAACACACTGCGTACCAATTTTTTACCCACTTTACTAGGAGGCGATATCTCACCTTTGGAAGCTGACCTATTCTCTCTACCCGTTCACAAAGGTGGTCTAGCAATATCCGCTCTATCAAAAATGACAAATATAAACTATGTATGCTCAAAAAAAGGCTGTGCAGTCCTCTCAAATGCTCTGATTGAAAATACACATATGGACCTCTCTCAACATCATAAATCCCTCAAAGATGCACAAAAAGAATGCCGCAACGAGAAAGACTTTCTCAATGACCAACTCTTGGATACCGTCTTAGTCAAACTATCCCCTATCAAGAGAAGAGCGATTGAACGTTCAATTTCGACAAAAATGAAAACTAAATCCTCCAACTGGTTATCTACCTTACCGACTAAGAAGGACCATTTCGATCTGTCACCATTAGAGTTTAGAGACGCACTTGCATTACGTTACCACAGATTACCAGTCTCTATGCCAAAATCATGTGATGGCTGCGGCTGCAATGAATTTAATGTCGATCATGCTCTATGTTGTAAAAAGGGTGGTCTAATAACACGTCGTCATAATGAAATTAGAGATCTGTTCTGTGACTTATGTCAACATGCATGGGGAAACGTAGTCAAAGAACCCATCATCTCCGAAGGAGATTGCGGACTACGTGGAGACCTTTCATGCCGCGGCGTTTGGGATGCTCAGAGGGAGGCGTTATTTGATATCCGTGTTGTAGACACTGACGCTCCTTCTTACATTTCACGTCCTGTTGCCTCTGTACTAAAATCCGCCGAAGATGAAAAAATAAGAAAATATTCAAACGCTTGTGAATTGCGACATACTACATTCACCCCTCTTGTTACATCCGTTGACGGAGTCTTCGCTCCACAAATGTCTACTTTCGTAAAACATCTTGGAACTGCAATCGCTGACCGCTGGAACAGGTCCTTCAGCGTAGTGATGGGTTGGTTAAGATCAAGAATCATCATCTCAATAATACGTGCCACTAGCATGTGCATTCGCGGCACAAGACATAAATTTAAACCATTAGCCAAGTTATTTGGTTTCGGCGATGGAGCAGCCCTACCTGGGCAAAACTAATGCGGATGTGGCCGACGAACCATGAAGCTGTCGTACAAAACCTCATTTTAAAACAAATTTAAGTTCCTCTATACAAGTTCATTTATAATCCTAATCTGTTGTTATGTTGCCTAATTGTTAAATAAATTTATTCTGTTTCTTGTTTAATATCAAAGTTAGTACACGGTTCGAAAAAAAAAAAAAAAAAAATTAATACAACGCAATGGAATGATAAATAAAAAATTGTAAAACAAATCTAAGAGTCTACAGTGTTCTCCCATTTACAAAAAAGCTTTATATTATATTAAAATAAACTTGAGAAGCGACAACATTAGACTTCAATAATGAAGGATAAATTAATAATAGAAATGAAACAAAAAGAAAATCTGTCAAATCGGATGGATTATCGTAGGGAAAAATAAAAAGACACTCACGAAAGTGGAGTTGTTAATACACCAGTCGATAACGCAATTACAATAAGCCAGGGAAGCCACATGTGCAGAAGGAATGAATCATCGCCAAGCAGTCATATCTTCAACGTAGTCCCGAATCTTAAAATACGCTTTTTTGATAAGGACAAGTTGTGACGTGGGTTTTAAATTTTCCTCGCTAAGTTCTGTAACAGATTTTGGGAACTTGTTATAAAAGCGTATGCTATTTATGAGGAATGACTTGCTTGTCTTGGCTAATCTCCATTTAGGTATAACAATTTCATGTTTGTTGCGTGTATTTATTGTGTGAATATTGCTTCTAATCTTATAAAGTCCTAAGTTTTTACGTACATATAATATGCTGTCTAACATATAAAGTGAAGGCTGAGTCAGTACATCCACCTCTTTAAAAACATTTTGATGGGACTTGCGAGGACCCATTTTATATATTGCTCGGATTGCCTTCTTTTGCAGTATTAAAATTGAATCTAAATCAACTGCGGATCCCCACAGTAATATTACTGGTATATGGTATATACCATAAGACATGATACTGTGGAAATAAGCAAAATAAACTAACCGAGCTGTCGCTACATCAGTAAGTTGTCTAAGTTTTCTTACTGCATATGCAGCTGAGCTTATTCTACTAGAAAGAGTCCTAATATGATCGCCCCACTGTAACTTTGAGTCGATAGTTATACCCAAAATTACAGTTTCCGTAATAAAATCGAGTATTTTGCCATCAAGGATTAAATTGACACTAGCTTGTGGTACATTGGGCAATGAAAACTTGAGACATTTCGTTTTGTTCGCATTAAGTGCGAGATTATTAGCAGCGAACCATTTTGCTAGAAGTCCCAGACCATCATTTACATGTAAGACATCCGCATCTTTACTATCTATTTAAAAAATGATAGAAGTATCATCAGCGAATAGAATTATATCAGATAAGTTGGTCATCATGTATAGTAGGATGTCATTGATGTACACTAGAAAAGGGAAAGGGCCAAGAATTGAACCTTGCGGAACGCCTATCTTGACTAGGGATCTGCAGATGTCGCTCCATTAACAATAAATTTTTGTTGCCTGTTTGATAAATAAGAAAGAACAAGGTCAGCAGCTTGTCCACGAATTCCGTAATGGTGTAATTTACTGATCAGTGTTTTGTGGTCAACGCAATCAAAAGCTTTGGAGAGGTCATAAAATATGCCAATTGCACTCTGAGATTTCTCCCAAGATACCAGAATGTGATGGATGAGCGCTACTCCTGCGTCTGTTGTTGACCTACCTTTCGTGAAACCAAACTGCCCACTATGCAGAACAGAACAGACAAATTAAACTAGGATACTGACTGAAACGCTAAAGTCTTCGCCCATGTTGTCTGAAGCGGTTACGGTTGAAGCTTTGTTGTGTTCTGTGGCCTCTTCAATGATTAATATTTCATCCCAGTTATTCTTTATGTTTAAGTCAGAATACTGAATTTGTTATTGCTTTCACACAATGGAAGATTCTGGTCGTAGTTTGGGAAGTCAAATGATGAAAATAGTACGAATATGGATCATTTCTAGATTTTTTGTTGTTTTAAATTATCTTCAGCTTCAAGTATTTTATTTACTAAGGTACAGCCACATTATAATAAAAATACATATAAGAATATATTAATAGCTAGTATTTACAATATTGCAGCCCACTACATTATCCACATGTTAACATGCAATACTTAACTATAAGGAACCACTAGATTAGCACAAGTGATTCATTGGTATCTTATAAGGTAAATTATATAAACAATCTTTTTATTTGCTATAAACGTATGATCACATTTCTTTCTTCCGTTCTCAGCTTAAATGGTTGCCTATCCGTCAAAGGAGATCCCTCAGTTCCTTCTGTATGCTCTTCACTATTATGAACGATCCTTGTACTCCTGTTTACTTAAAACAAAATTGTAAATTGTTGGGCAGTTCTCATGATCTTAACCTTCGCGCATCCAAAAACTTACTTCTTCACATTCCTTCTCACTGCACCGGGTTTCTATCTAATTCTTACGCTATTTCTATTATTAAACTCCGGAATTTGCTACCCCTTGACATCAAGAAGGCTGAGTCAAAATTTTCTTTTAAGCGTAAAAATTAAAAACCACTACTTAAGGGGCTGTTATTCTTAGTTTGGTCTTCGTCATAATTATTATGAGCTCTCTTAATCAGAAAAAATATCATAAATCGCCATATTTATTAGTTTGTCATTTTAGCATATATGTGTATTTTATTAGTATGATATTTATTATTTCATTCCATTTTCTCGTACACCTAAAACAATGTGTTATTTTAACCCAAAGGTTGACTGGTAGAGAATGCCTTGCTGCATTAAGTCCGCCCATGTAACACAATTATCAAAATCTGTAGCGAGGTTTAGGAAAAGTAATACGTCTTCATTCCCTCTCCTAGAGAGGCGGCCTATGTCCCAGCAATGGGCTAATTTATAGGCTGTTTTGCTGTTTGATTACTTTGTACTATCTTGAGTGGTCTACACTAAAGTTTCTACTATTACTTATCAATACCTACTGTTTTAAAGAAATGTTGAAAATTCAGGTTCTGAAAAGAGTTTTATCGCAGGGTTTGGCCCCCGTCGTAACGACAAAAGCAAACCCTATACCTACTTCTACATTTCAAAGATGTGTGTGTGGGTGTGTTTTTTTTTTTGCGTTAAGTAGAGAAAGAGACAGATGCTTTTCCTAATAGATGAGTGACTTTGTTTTTTATGCTATATGGCTATTTATCCTGTTTTGTTTTCCCCACAGTTGTTCCAACGTGCAAGTCACCAGCTCCCGTCGTGGTAAGGGCAGCAAGAGGTGAGGTCATTGACATCGACTGTGATCTGGACGCTAATCCTAAGGTAGGCGGCTATAGCCTCGACTTCTTTCCTAACACAGAACTAGTAATTAAATGTAAAAGTTGTAATATTCCAAAGTGCCCCATAAGCTGCTAAAATCATTTCCTCGCTCCAATAACTTTTATTGGCACAAAGAACGTCCCAATATCATTAAAACACTTATGTATTTCCTGTCATAATAAATTATTCTTCTCATAAATTTTCCTGAAATTCCAACCAAAAATACCCACTTTGTAATAAACTCGTAGCAGAAAATAATTTTCGAAGATGCCACAAAAGATATTAGAAAAGGGAAATTCAATTCAAGGCCAACTTAAGATCATAATTTAAGGTTACAATAGCTTTATATGAAAGTTAAGGCGTGGATTCGCCACCTTGAAAGTTGATCCTTAACAGAATGTTCTTCGATAGTAGTCACAGAGTACGAAGTTGTAGAAGGACAAATAGATGTTTATAGCGAGTATGGACAAGATAATAATATACAATATAATCGCTGTTGATAGAAGAGGTTTTTAATAAACCTCTTAAATATGGTAAAACTAAATAGTATAATATTTCTTCACAGATCTTTTGAACTTTTTTGTTTTTCATTTTTTTTTAGCCTGTCGTCAAACCCAATGACGCACTGCATACATTTATAATAGTTGTTGAACATAGTGATGATCTATAATAATAGTTGAACTACTGTTTAATGGTCTCTGTGTTTATATTAGCGAGGCGTTACTAATGGTTACCTAAATCTTCAATTAATGGGTTAGTCAGCGTTTTATTAAATTTAACAATCATCTTTTGTAAAAAATGTCAGGTTTGGGGCTGTAAAATTCGGTTAGGTTTACAAGTAACTTGTCACCGTTAAATATTTAATGTATTAGTTATATTTTAGAAGTAAATAATTATATTTTTACAATTTATCAAGTCAAGTCTATCTTGGCAGCTGGTACCTATGAGATAGTCCGAAATCATGAAATCAGACAAGGAGTAACGTCAAACACAGGTTGCTACTCGATTGTTCTGCAAGTAAAATTCTGGCATTCTGTATTTGGATATATTAGAAGCCAACTACTAAAAAACCTTACATAATACAATCATGATCATTTTATGTCTAGCAGTTTTATATTAGAAGAAGTCATAACATGAGCAGCCTATAAGTTTCCCACTGCTGGGAACAGATCTTCATCCACTCTATGAGAGGTCGGTTGGTGAAACCCGCATTTTTATTTAGATTTTTCGGGCATATGACGAACATTCACATCACGATGTTTTCTTTCACCGTTTTGAGAGCAGTGGTGATGATGGAAATAACACATAGTTATGTGCCTGCCTGGGCTCCAACACACGACCTAACACTCGTAAGTCGTGCCTGAAATCACTGGACCACCTCTGCTGTAGATTACATTAATGTGTTATGTAGAAATTAAAAGAGATGTGGACCTCTGAGTTGGTTTCGGATGTTTCTTATCAGGATAGTAACTAAACAATACCAGCCTCATCTCTATTAATTTAACAAGAAAATTGAGGTATAATTAGTAACTTAATTCCAAAAATAAACATTATATATCATATTAATACAATTTTACAATAAAACTCCACTCAAACGGTCATACAAACATCGGAAGTATATTCATCAAATTTTATAAACATCGACGCTTGAAAACGGTTTTGTTTCCGAAAATTTTGCGTACAAAAATATGGGCGGTTTGTTATTTAAATTGCTGATGCGGTAAAACTATATAAAGTTATGCATCTTTATTAAAAATACAATAACTCACGGCCCGTTGGTCGAGCTTTATTTTGAAATTGATGTTAGTATGTACTCCTATATATTTATATTTTTGTCGAAATTGTTATTTTGATTGAATTCCTGAATGCGGACACATAAATTGTAACTAGATCAGCCTGCAAAACAATGCTGCAGCCTGTATTATACTTACCTACTCTCCCCAAGAATGTGCCTTGATTCACAGAGGGGGTTCCGGAGTGGTATTTGAAGAGTTAACGAGGGAAGGTAGTGATCCCACACTCCCTGATCTTGTCCCTAAAAGACCTGGTGCCTTATGAAAGTTTCCCCCTGAAAAAAAAGTATTATACTCACACTGTATGTCTTTATACCTAGGCTGTCAAGCCCAAAAAATACGGTTATACCAAAACATTTTGATGTGACCAAATTAAGAAAAGAAGATTCCTTCAAGTTGATTGCTAGAGTTCGACTGCCTATGTCAGATGTCCTTTATTAGTTTGTGACGTTCACCAGAAGTTAGTCGATAATTAAGGAAAACAAGCAAACAAAAATTAAATTAAATTCAATTAATTGACGATTATAGAAAAATCTTCTTTCTATTTCTTGATGTCAAAAATTTAAGTCGCTGTAAATGTCTGTTGGTATACAATTACTAAATATTGCTCAATTAAATCCTTTCTACAACAAATGTTTCAAATTTTTCTAACCCACTCGTCTATATCGGAAGCACATCATAACAAAACAAGCGATCAAGCTATATCCCAAAGAGAGTAACCTCATGAATAACATAATAATCCATCAGTGAGCTACATATGTATATTACCTGCATAGCCGGTCTGTTGCTAAGGATTGTAATAACCGGGCCCGAAATGTATTTTCAACCGAAAGGGAACATTGGCTCGACTCGGAGACCAAATAAATAGATAGAATATACTGCAGTGTACACCACTAAGTTTTGAATTTATTTTGTTATGTTTTCAACCTAATTATTTTTCCCAAGAGATCAGTATCGTACTACATTTAGGTCTACAGCTCAGCTCATGAGCTGATTACCAATAAGTTTAGTATTTATTGGTCATTAAATTTTAAACTTTAGCTCTTTGTTCATAGGAGCCAATGGCGTACCACTGGTGGTTCAACAGCTCAGCTCACATTAAGCATGAGCTGTCGACATCACCGATGACTACTGTGCCGAATCTGCCTGGTAAGAATATCTGGCTTTTCTCTTAGTATAATAAGTTTGGAGTGACAGACTAGCAAATAAGAAACATAATTCCAAAATTGCTGATATCCAATGTCCTAAATGTTTAGGGTTGATCTTGTAGCACATTTATTTATTTAAGTAACTATGAGACACCAATAATAAAAAATTCAACAGTTTTTAGGTACTTTTACCAACCACAACCATAACTGATTTCTACTAATACCTATTATAAAGAGGAAAGATTTGTAATTTTAAGTGTTAATCATGAAAAACTCAAAAAATATAAAATATAAATAAGCAGAATTTCTATATTTAATTTTCAATTACCTCTAAAGTATATATGTATGTATATGTATTTATATAAATATTTATTCATATATATTATTTATGTAGATTTCTATTTTATGATATTAGGTTTTTTTGTTTTATCACTATTATTATAATTATTTTTCCAATATAATGTTCACGTACATATTGCACCTTCCACTCTATCTCTTCACCACTCATGGTTGACTGGTAGAGAATGCCTACGGCATTAAGTCCGCCTTTGTACCTATGTGCATAAAGTGTAAATAAATAAATAAATAAATAAATAAATAAACTCTTTGACCGATTTAAAAAATTCTTACACCAATACAAATCTACATTATTCATGAGTGACATAAACTACATTATTCCCTGAAAAAAAAAAAAACATTTCACGTGAGTGACGCCGCAGGCAACAGGTAGTTATTTATAATCGGGAAACAGTGTTGAGATTTTTTATAAATACTTAAATGTTATTTTTTTTTCTATATTATCTAAAAATCAAAATCAAAATCAATTATCAAAATCTATACAATCAATATCTTAGATATACGCCCTATGAATAGTAGCAAGTTACGTACGTTTTCTAATATTGATATATGATATTTTGTTCAGGTACATACACGTACACGGTGAACAGCTCTTCCGACTACGGCTGGGTGCAGTGCGCGGGCACCAACTCCGTGGGGCGGCAGACCAGGCCGTGCCTCTTCCATATATTACCTGCCGGTTAGTAGTATACTGACAAGCTCATTAATCAGTAATATAACTTTTAGATATTCACCGAATTAAATTAGTTTTACGATTCCTTTAGAAGAACTGGCAATCTTTTATATAACTTTAATGCAGACTTTTGTTATTACAGACAAGCCATCCACGCCCAAAGCGTGTGAGATCACCAACGTGACATACAACTCGTTAACTTTACACTGCACCCCGGGACACGATGGGGGGATCCACCAGTCGTTCTTATTGGAGGTAAGTGCTATGTCTTCCACTTTTTTATTCTTTTAGGGTATATTTAATCAGTCTATAACCGAGGACATATAATCCCTCTAGTGTTGAACTATTATTTTGAAACTTATGGAATATTATGGATTTACTACGCCCTGGGGCGGACAAATAGGTCTGTTGGACTAGCATACTTGCATGCTTGCACTGGGGCCTCGGAGCACTTAAATACTCTTCGACGCGGTCTCCGATTAGCGTGCGTGCAACAAAATGCACCACCACCTGGGGTCTAGTTTTATACAGGGTTATTGGTAAAACACTAATAACCCCTCAGGTCTATCATAGTACATCATAAACGACAAATTTTGTTCTATGTCTTTTAATAATTCATTATATTTTAATTCATCAGATTTTCATGAAAAATAAAAATATTTCAATTGAACGCTCTAAATGTTACACATTCTGCGAAATGCAAGAAAGCGCTAGTAATGTAGGTAAACTGATAGTACAAAATGCAGCGCAGAGGATCTTAAAGGTTCTTTTGGTAATTGTATTGTTTTCTGTTATTATTGTACTAGTGTTTTCATTTACGAGGGCCGCCAGAGGGCAATAGCTAATATTTTCTCTAACTGATCTTCCACACCACAAAATGAGCAATCCACTATCTTGATTTCTGTTTAAGTGTTATTTCGAGCGCCAAGATATGGGGATTTTTATTGATAATAGGCTCACATATGACCACCGTCTCACCATCTTACAGATGGTAAGCGATGATGTGATCAAAGATGAAGCACGCTTACATAGAAGTAACCTATTTACACTCTTGACTTAAATACCCCAGGTTATAGCTATCAGGAAACACTGACTCCGGCAGGGAATTCCACTCCTTAGCCGTATGCACAATTAATGTATTCCCAAAACGTTTTGTGCGTATAGCCGGGATGTCCACCATGTAACGATGGCGCATCGCATATAAATACGCCTGCTCCTATTTGCCACACAGGTATTCGACATGGCGACAGGGCTGCTTCTTCGCAATGTTAGCAGTGACGACCCTGAGTTTGAAGTATCAGGGCTATCAGCAAGCAACTCCTTGGCAGTTTCGGTGAGAGCTTACAATAAGAAGGGCTTTAGTGAGGCTCTGACGTTGACTTCCAGTTTGCTGAAGTATCCACAACGGCATACAGGTATGATTTTACATTTTGAATATTATCTTTGATATTTGAAAAATGCACCCACGATACGGGAGAAATCTTGTGTGGGGCCCTGTTTAAAAAAAAAGAGTTATTTCACTTAGTTCTAAGTTGTTATAGATGTGACACATTTACATTTTTGTCTTAACCAAGCCAAAAGGGTTAGTTTCGCTGTAGAAAAAATTTTAACATGATTATTAAGAACACTACAATTTTACACTACAACAAACACTACAAGTTTGTGAAGCTTGTGGCTAAATAATAACATCAGATCTCTGAACACGTCACCCATTGCTGCAGAAACTTTACTTAAAGAAATGTGCCAGTTTGTAGTTCCGAATTTAAATTTCAATATGTAACTTGTAATGGTATAATAAAAACTTTTAAATCACTGAATGTTAAAAAAATTGCAGACCTATGGGGTAATTCAGTTCATGTTACCAAGTCTATTATAAACATTGTAGCACCTACATTAGCTGTTATTTTTGATAAATGTATTGATCATGGTGAGTTTCCTGATCTAATGAAATATAGTAAAATAATGCCATTATTTCAATCAAGTAGTACTTCAGACCCCACAAATTATAGACCTATATCAGTGCTGCCTACTTTTAGTCAAATGTTTGAAAAAATATCTTAAACTAAATGCAGAGGTATTTTAATAAGCACAAGTTACTGCATCATAAACAAATTGGTTTTACTAGGGGTCGTTCAACAACTGATCAGTTGTTGAACGACCCCTAGTTGTAGGTGTTGAACTTTTAAGTTATATTTACAGTGCATAGGAAGATAAGTGCGATGCTTTGGGAATATTTTGCGATTTATCGAAGGCATTCGATTGTGTTCTCCATGATACATTGATGAGGAAACTATGATAGGGAACTAGGGAATCCGGGATGCCTCTCTGGATCTTCTTACTTCATATTTAAGTAATAGGATTCAGAGTTGATATAAACGGTAAAAGATTCCCTGGATCTATAGTCAAAATGGGGGTCCCCCAAGGCTCAATATTAGGTCCTTTTCTATTTCTTATTTATATCAATGACTTGCCATTCCTCATAAAGGATAATCATGATATAGTGTTGTTTCCTGATGATACTTCACTTTTATTTAAATTTAAACGTCAGCAGATGGTTACCGACGATGTTAATAGTACCCTTGCAACGATAGTGAATTGGTTTATTTTCAATAATATTATGCTTAACGAGATAAAAACTAAGTGCATAAAGTTTACATCACCGCATGTAAGACAAGTAAATACAAGGGTGTCAATAAAGGGCGAAAGCTTAAAACCCGTAGATATCACAGTGTTCTTAGGCATTACTTTAGATGCGAAGTTTCAGTGGGGTCCAAAAAACTTAGCTCTGCAGCATTTGCCGTTCGAAAAACTCGTGGCCTAACTGATTTAGAGACGGCCCGTTTAGTGTACTTTAGTTATTTTCAAAGTGTGATGTCATACGGCATTTTGCTATGGGGGAATGCCGCCGATATAAATACAATATTTGTGTTACAAAAAAAAGCCATTCATGCTATTTATAAATTAATTTCACGGCACTCCCTCAGAGATAAATTTAAAGAAATTAATAAAATGACTATATTTATGAGAATCTATTGTATGCTCATAAAAATATTAATCTATTTATAAAATACAGTGATATCCATAACGTAAATACTAGAAATAAATACAACTTTGTCGTTCCAAAAACAGGGCTCAAGAAAATAGGTGGTTCTTTTAAATGCCAGTGCATACGTTTTTATAATAAACTACCCTGCCATATGAACCCACCCAAATTTAAATTACTCTTAAAACGCAAGCCAGGAAGCTTTTTACACAGTTAAAGACTATGTTGAGGATAAAAATGCTTGGGATTGAGCTGCTCCAATGATATACAGGGAGCTGGGATATTTTAATTTTATACAAATTTTCATTACATTTTTTTACATTTATTTTGACCTAAATATTTACTTTTTAAAGAATAATATTTTAATTTATTTTGACATGAATATTTACTTGAAAAGTATAATACTTTTTGTTGTTTTTTTGTAAATGCGAGGATTATGTGGTTTTTTATTTCCTTTTTTTTTCTGTTTTATTAACTACGATGTCTGGCAGTTTGAGTACTTTCGCGACCTACTCAAATGTCCCTTCTTTGACGTTGTCCGTCAGGCCGTTGAGGTCCTTAGTAGTCCAAAGTTGAGCTTACAGACTAACTGACAAAGGCTTGCACTGACAGGACGGGTCTACTCAAATCTGTGTGGTGCTTTCATCAAAAGGCCATTTCAGACTAATCTACATAATCCTCATAAACTATTGTGAATTTGTGAATATGTGAACTATGTAGATTGTTTTTATTCGAGTTAAACATGATTATCTGGCAGTTTGAGTGCTTTTTGCGGCATACCCAAACGTCCTTAACTTGGTATTGTTCGTCAAATCGTTAAGGTCCTTGTTAAGCTCCTCCTAAGTTGAGCTATACGTCTATACATGGACAGGCCCACTCAAATCTGTGAGCATCTTTCTTAAAAAAATCGCCTCAGATTGAAACCAACATATAATTTAAACAGTTATAGATTGCATGGACTTTAAAAGAGACGGACCCCTGAGTTTGTTTCGGTGTTTCTTCTTAGGGTAGCCAGTTAGGAAACACCGGCCTCATCTAGTTAACATTTACGACAAAAATTACGATTAAAAGTGTTATTTAATAACCAATTTGCAAAATAAAGATCATTTATGATTATAAATCCTTCAAGATCGATTGATCTTGAAGGTTAAACAATGCTTGCCAAGATCGGTCTGTAGACGTGTGAACATCTTAATATATCGAGAATCGTCCGTGCCTAGGAAAGCACGTTAACCGTTGGCCCGGCTGTCATCTTTGACATCTTTAAACAATCTGACACTGGTCTTGCCAACGGTCATCGTGTTACCTGGTGGGTTGTACAGGTCATATAGGCAGTCGCTTCATGTAAACCACTAGTACTCAGCTGCATCCGGCTAGACTGGTAGCACCCCAACATAGTTGGGAAAAGCCTAAGCAGGTAAACAGATTATGACCTCTTTGTTTCAAAATTTACATTGATATGATCTTGGATTCATGTCGTTGGTCTTGATCAGTAAGATAAGAAAAATAAATGCCACAGTTGTTCCTATAGCGCAAGTTCCCGTGAAGGTGGAGCTGAGTACGGTTGTGATGCTAGTGCTGGGAGCAGCGGGAGTGGTCGCCGCCATCACAGCCGTCACAGCTGCCATCTTCTGCTGCAAGTACTGCAACAAGAGAGAGAGTGAGTATGCTTCAACTTTAATTGATCTTTGTAGATGATTTAATTGAAGATTGTATTTGGTTTAATTGAACATTGTATATGATTTTATTGAACGTCTTGTTTAATGACTTTTATTAAATTTATCTTTCAATTAATTTATTCAATGTGTTGTTTGTAAAAATAGATGCTTTATATTATTTAAGGAAACTTCTTTAAGGCTATTGTTTTTTTTTTACAGACTTCAAAAAGAAAAGTTTTTTAAAATCATAGTATCTTGATACAATTTCTTTCAATTTCTTCGAAATAAAAAATGTTTAACTAAATTTGTGTCAATTGTTATTACATAAAAATATTCTATTTGAAAACAATGATTATGCCGAGCACTATCTGATGTTTATAAACTAGTACCTACATAAACCAATGTGTGAATACAAAAAAGATTTTCCAACAATTAAATATGACGGAGATCGTTAATGTTTTATATTTGTTTCAGGAAAACATGAAAAAGACAAAAAGCAGCAAGATGAAACCTCAAATATACCTTTAACTGGTACCAAAGAAGTGGAAAGCGTTGATGGCTTAGGTAAGTCTTCTTTGTATCCTGAGTAGGTACTCGTAAATGTGTGAAATTTGCACGTGATCTAAGTCGCGGGCAACAGCTAATGCAATACAATTCTGTGTCAACAGTATCACAGTGTTTTGAATCATCTTCATACAAAACAAACGGGTTCCTTAGAATACTAAGTGAACATAAGACAGCTTATCTAAGTATCATATCTATGTCTCATTTCTCAATAGCAACAGCATCAGCCATGTTTCATAGTACCTACAAGATATTCATATCATGAGAGACGATACAATTATACAAAACGGTAAATACAACACCGGCGAAATTCTACGTGTACTTTCACGTATAAGTAATCTCAGTCTAAACCATAAGCCGTCCTGACCATATCTTAAACCCACTTGAGAGCAAACGGAGAAAAGCTAGATAAATGAATGACTAAGTCTGTCCAGCCACTGATACCGTACTGAATATTTAATTGAAGTACTACCCATATATTTCTGTGTAATTTGAATAGTATTCTGGTCTTTTGGTTTGGTTTAGAAAGCTTAGTCATTAGAATTATTATAAGTATTAGAATTAGAAGTTATTAAATGGTGATGGTCTGGAAAATTTTCCATTAGAATCTTAGAAGCAAATGATGTTTTCTTTATGAACAAAATCGGCATTATTTAATTTATACTCTAGAAACCGGATACCATTGTACTGGGTGTTATAATGCGTGACCTAGCAGGCTAAGCATCGTTTGCTTAGCAAAATAAAATCAGCACTTAAATGAAATTATTGTCTCTTTCATACAGATAAAAACCCAGATATTATACCATTGGACGGGAAAATAAGCGACAGCTGCTCAAATAAATCTGACTACAGTTTGATACGCCCGCTTATTTCGACGAATACGGAGAAATATGACATGTCCACCAACTCTGACAGGTTTTACGACCATAACATCGATCCCTGCAACCAGTACTTTCAAGTACGACCGATGGAATACCGCAGACCTTACACTCCAACGTTGCAAATGCCAAACCTTGGTCCCAGCATACAGAGTTTGGGGCCAATGAGTAGCTTGCATATGCCGATTGTTGAATCCAATGATTGTCACAGACAACCATACGATAAGGTATATGAAGATTGGCTGAAATATAAAAATGCGTTACCATTGAATACCAGTAGTTTGGTAAGTATTGTAAATCTTATAAAAAATAGACAGTAAAATCATGCACTTAGATTGTTTATATCGTACAAGCTTTGTCACAAATATGACTCAAATCACGACCAATTGACAAAGTTTGTCAATCTGCTAGGCGATCAATTGATGTTACTGTACAATGTTGTTATACATTCTAAAAGGGACTACGAATAAACATAAATTAATTGTTTCCCTTATTACTCTAACTAAACATATAAATTGCAATTTTAAATATTTATTCAAAACATTTATACTTACTACTATCACCTACTATACTATAGCTCATTGGTATCGGGAACAGGGTACAAGCTACCGGCGCGGTCAGGGCTCCAGAGAGAGGAACCTCCTAACGACACGCACCGTGTCCAGGAGTACCGCTTATTATTAACTATAACTCCCTCCTATATCCTGTCAAATAAACATAGATGATGTTGACCTAGGTTTTAGCTTGGGCCCATAATTACATACAAAAACTAACTTTTGTATTTCAGCTACCAGCAGAACAGTTGCTTCCCCCAGAGCTGTACGCCACACCGCCACCTCCACCGCTGTACAGCAACCCCAAAAGGAACCCACTGAACCTCACTCAGATGCCACAGTTACAGCCCGGGTACCACATAGAGCCCAGGGCTCTGGCGATGGACTCTAGGAGTTGCTCCAACTCTCCTCCAGTCAGATTCAACCCAGAGAATAGCAGTGTATACTACAGCAAAAGTGTTCTAGACAGAACAACGAACACGTTGCCGCATTTGAAGCCTACTAGAATGAGTGGTAAGATATTTAGTCATTTGTATAATCGTGTAAGCTTGTCATCAATCCATCAGCAACATACTGCGCGCAGGATGTTGGATTCTGACGGAATCATGTCTTCGTTCGTATCATTGCTGCACAGCTTTCCAATCCGATTATAAATTATACTTTAGAATATACCTACTTTATTGTACACCAAAATTTAAACACACCTATTTAACATTATTTCTTAATTATATGGTTACAATGGCGGTCTCATCGCTAAAAGCCATATCTTCCAGACAACCTTTGGAAGGAGGGCTAAATTAGTGTACACATAAAACAGAAAATATACATACAAATATATAAATCAATACAATACATAGGTACCATACCAGTTTAAACGAGTTAAGTCACAAATAATACTCTTAACTTCCCGAATACTCATTTATTTTATTAACTTCTTACAGTTATTTAACTCTCTTGGCTCGTTCTTTCCCCTCACTCTCGCACACATACTCTTTCATCCGTTCGTAGCCAATTAGTTTCTTAATTTTATTATGCGTTCTTAATTAACATCCTACGTTTATATATGTATATATAATAAATAAATAAAATAAATAAAATTCATTTATTGCAGGCACGCAGGCCCATATAAAAGCAAATAATATTTACATTAATTCTATTCTAAATAACATTCAATAATAATAAAAATACATCGACTATAAAAAAAAAAAGAGTTAAAACATAAAAAATAAATTAAATTAATTAAATAGTTATAAATTATTACTACTACTAACTTAATTATTAATAAACTTATACAACTAACTGAGATGCCCGGGTGGAATCCCCGATGATGGTGACAATCATTATATGACTGCATGCAGTCTTATCCAGTGAGCCAGCATCGGGGAGTCCCACCGGTCCACCAGCGCTCGCAGGATGGTGTTGGGACTGCCGCGCGTTCGGTGCAAGATAGATGCGCACCGCTTACGCATAATGGCCGCAAAGCCGTCTGTGCCAGCCGCCGCAAACATCGCGGAGGCGCTGCAGTAGCGCGGCAGCCCCATCAGCACCCGGAATGCGTTATTGTATTGAACACGCAGGTCACTGTATGTCCGCTGCGTATAGTTAACCCACAGGCTGCAGGTGTAAAAGGACTGACAGTATGCTTTAAAAAGCGTAACTTTGACAGTCCTCGTACACCGTGAAAACCTGCGGGCCAACATGTTGCATCGGACAGACAGCGCCCTGCGCTCCCTTTCTATATCCCTACTGTCCTTAAGGTCCCCAGTGACCCAGTGGCCCAAATACTTAAATTGCTCGACTATTTGTAGAGCTATACCACATAAAGTGAAATTCGGGACGAATGTGTAGCGCTGGGTGTCCGGTTTGAAAAACATTATTTCACTCTTCTTTGAGTTGTATTTGAGCCCATGTGTCACCGCGTAGGACTCACAAATTTTCAGGAGTTTTCGTAACGCACCGATCGAGGGGCTCAGCAGCACCATATCGTCAGCGTAGCTGATGTTATTCACACAAACTCCATCGATATGGCACCCGATACCGGTGCTGCTGAGCTCGTCGATCAGCCGGTTGATGTACAGGTTAAAGAGCGTGGGTGAGGTCAGTCCCCCCTGCCTCACCCCGCACTCCAGCCCGTACTCCTCCGAGAGCGAGCCTGCCCATCTAACAGTGTTCTTTTGATTATTGTACCATTGCATAAATAATAGCACAATTTCCCGAGGAACACCAGTTTCATCCCTTAATTTACCCCATAAAATATCATACGATACAAGATCGAAAGCTTTCGATAAATCAAGGTAGCATGCATAAACTGGGGTCTTTCTGTTCGTGTAATACTGTACAGTCTCCTTGAGGCACATGATAGCACTCTCGGTAGAAAGCCCAGGCCTGAAGCCGAACTGCGCGTCGTTAAGCGAGACGTGCCTATCCAGGTGCTGACCAAGCAGACTGTCCAGCACTTTGGCTACCACTGGGGCTAAAGAGATAGGTCTATAGTTGTTGACATCTGATGCATCACCAGTTTTATTTTTGATGATAGGTACAACTATAGTACGCATAAGGTTATCAGGCAGATGTGAGTGGCCTAAACACAAGGTAAAAAACATAGAAAGCACTCTGGGTAAGTGCACACCTGCGTGCTGCAGGTGCTCAATGCTAAGGCTATCGTGACCCGGGGATTTACCCCTCACCATGCCTTTGATCACCGCGCCCACTTCTTTGGCAGTAAAATGAACACTACGCTCACTACCTTCCTCAGCATCGGGCACCTGCCGCGCTCGTCCTAGCGGAGAGTCCACTCTGAAATGTCGGGAAAACAAAGCGGCGATCTCGCTCGGTTCGTGCACTCCCGCCACGCTGACGGGGAGGCCCGGCTTATGATTCAATTTGTTGGTGTTTTTCCAGAACTGACCGAATTTATTTTTTGAGTGAAGCTCAGCTATAATATCCATTTTTATCTGATATTCATTATTCAAACACCACTTTAATCTCGATTTAAAAGCGCGTCTAGTTTCACACGTGTCATTATATAGACGGCCAGCCCCGGGCTTACCCCCGTACAACCAAGTTTGAAAACACAGCCGAGCCCTCCCGTGAGCATCACGGACGTGCCTATTCCACCCGGTAATGTATTTACCTCTGCGCTTTTTGCTAACATTATAGCTACTTAAAGCGGCCTCCGAGAGTACACAAATAATCTTGTCATATATGTTATCTAACAGGATTTTGTGGCTTTTGTTACAACACATACTATCTGAGCAGTTTCTTAGTTCTGCAGGAAAATCAATTTCACGTAGTCTAGAGTGACATACATTTTTAAATTTCGCTATTTGAGTCGAGTCACGTTCACCCCAGACTATTCTATTTATACAAACAGTTGATTTACAAATCTTTGGCTTTACGAAATTAAAATTACATAGTATAGACACAGGATAATGATCCGACCAGTAGGTATCGTATAACACAGTGGCCGCGGACACAGAGTGCCTCGCGGCACTAGTCACAATACAGTGGTCGAGCCAGCGCCGACAGCCGTGCGCGTCACTGACAAACGTATGACTGTCCGGCGGCAACATTTCAATGTCTACACATGACCATGATTGTTCCGCACAAAAAGTTAAGAGTTCAGTAGCAAATGACTCACCGGGGTGCGCATTGTAGTCTCCCAACATAAACACTGACTCAACACTGTGGCTGTCTATAATGGCTGTCATTTCACTTAGACACTCTGTGAATTCCACTAAGTTTTCATTGGATTCGCTAGGCATATACACAGAAAATATCAAAATGGAACGATCACTGAGCTCAATTTTTATCGCGGCAAGACGCACACTATTGCACTTAACAACAGACACCGTCGGAAACGCAACTTTTCTCCACAGTAGGGCAACTCCTCCGTAGGGCCTACCGCGTAAGACACCTGCCGCGGTATCCACTGCAGAGGTACCCGTGCAGGCGAAGTCGTCGTGTATCGTAGCCAGAAACCCGAGGTCGTGCGGCAGGAGCCACGTCTCCTGCAGCGCCACAACATCCGCTGAGCGACAAAGCTTCCGCACACATTCCACTGATCTCGTCACGTTTTTGCAGTTAAAACTTATTAAATTGATATTATTCATATTTAGAACTGCCAATATTCTCGCCAGTCACACGGACATTTACCTTATCACGTCTAATTATGTTTATGAATCGACGAAAAGCCACCCCCCTTGGTCAGAAATCATCACTCAGGAAACTTATTAATGAACATTTAGGTACGAATATTTTGTATGATTCATAATCCTTCGCTAACTTCATGTCCATTTTTTCAATTTTTACATCAATGTTAATCTTCTTCATAATGTAGGAATGGATGTCACACACTGACACACCCTTAGCCACATTATAAATGTACATGGGAACCTTAGATTCCGCTGCCATAAAATTACTTCCAGGCTCAGGAATTGCTTTTCCTCGTTTGCCAACGAAACGGTTTCGAAACCTTTTCCTTTGGACACGAACCCACTCGTCATTGGGAGCCTGCGTCTTCCATTGCCCCTCTCGAACAATCTCCGCCAACGATTTTTGCTGAGCCGTGATAGGGCTGGATCCACTTTTCTCGACCGTGTGTCCCATGGCCGAGCCTAATGGTGGTGGCAGCTGCGCAGTACATGCAGCCGGACTTAATAGCAATGGCAGTGGGGCGCGGGGCAGGGGAACACAGCCGTGTGGTGGAGGTGCAAACGGCGGCGGCGATGTCCCACCAGCCTCACGGTACTCCGACGTTGGATCGGCCGCGGGCCGCACGATAGGAGACTCGCGCGAATCAATCAGCTGATCTGAGACGTGCGTCATCGAGGCCGCGCCTTGTAGTTCGACGGTAGGATCGTATTGCTTATTCCGCGGCAATGTTTCACTTCTACCCTCAAATATCCGTTTCTCAAAACTATTGTGAATATGATTAGATTTTAGTGTTGTGTCTAATATAGTTTGCGGTTGATAGCATTCACTAATACTTTCATTGCACTGTAGCGGCAATTCCATGGGACCACTGTCGCACTCATAGCTTGCAAGGCCGTCAACATATGCACCTCTTCTGGGGTTTACATTGCAACACTCTGATGAAAGATGCTGCACCTCACTTCTCAACTGGTCCATCTGCTTAACTGTAGCATAGTCCTCTTTCATCATGTCAACATCTTGCCGTAGCTTAACAATATCTTTCAAAAGCCTCGTCACGTCAACATGGTCGAATAGAACCGGGGGTAACTTCTCAAGATCGCGGGCCACGAAGACTGGGATATCCTCGGAGTCCGTATCGCGGATCAGACAGATGATGTCGTCTATATCTCGGAAACTTTTTCCCGCCTTCCTCCGCGTTATCTTACGCTTTGTGGTCGGCAAAGAATCGAACAACAAATTCTTTGCAGTCACAATGTCACTTTCGGAGAAAGCGCTCACACAGATTCTGCTTATACTAACATCGTCCATCACAGATATTTTATTATGGACAAAGGCTAACACTTCGTTAATCACTACATTGCAATTTGCACATTTAACCACTGAGGACATTCTTAATTCCTCGACACACACCGTCACGTGTACGTGACGGTGTGTGTCGAGGAATTAAGAACGCGCGCGCTTGCGAACGGCTGGTTATCTGTAGATAACCAGCCGTTCGAAAGCGCGCGCGCGGCGTGACTGATACAGGGTCTGATATAGGGTACTGATATAGGGTGTTCACTCGAGTTTACAGTTTGAACGTAATTTATAGTTAAAATCAAGTCAAGAATCACCTACACTTAGGGTTTTGTTAAAAAAAAAAAAAACTAAATAATGTAAATTTTAAATACAATCTCATTTTAGAAAAATAATGCGTTAAATTGCAAGCAATGTGGTTACAATTTATAGATAGATAGAATTAGATTAGTATTCGTATGCATTCCACTTCTTTCTTTGACAAATCTTTCAGTGTTCAAGCAGCTCGTTGGTGGACTGCATTACCCATAGAAGTGAGGCGTCAAACGCTACCAGCGTTCAAAAGAATGGTGAAGGAGCATTACCTCTCCCTATAACTTTTCCCCTTCATTCTTAATTATAGATACATGTATTATTTATTAGTATATGATTTTTGTATCGTATGTATGTATTTTATATGATTATGTTCAATTAATATTATCTATGTTGTTTGTACATTGACAGCATTGATTTTTGTCCATCCAAAGGTTGTCTGTAAGCAATCGCCCTGTGAGATAAGACCGTCCATTGTACACTAGTTTAAATTTTGTGTCCATAGAGATATTGTAACGTGTACAATAAAGTATATCCCATCAAAAACATAAATGTGAAATGAGAGTCAAGTTCAATATTATTTTATATGCCTTGGTTGTTGACTTCAACGACAAAAGAAGGGAAATCTAAATGGGTGACAAGTTTAATGGTCAGTCCTGAAATTTATTTATAACAATATAAAATATCATATATTCTTGTAACTTAGGAGAATATATTGTAGCGTAAGGTTTGACCTGGCTAGTTCTCATATACGAATTATTATGTTCGATGGTTAGTTTCTACCAGCAAGCCAAATTTTCGGAATAATAAAATAAGAACCGACAAGTAACAGGCTTAGAACTTGCGAAGACTATAATATAATTCTTATATGAAAACTAGCCAAGTCAGACCTTAGGCTACAATATATTCTCCTAAGTTACAAGAATAAATAATATTTTATATTGTTATAAATAAATTTCAGGACTGACCATTAAACTTGGCACCCATTTAGATTTCACTTCTTTTGTCGTTGAAGTCAACAACCAAGGCATATAAAATAATATTGAACTTGGCTCTCATTTCACATTTATGTTTTTGATGGGATATCATTACTTTTTGTACATAAATTAGTAGTAGGTACTTATGTATAACAAAATTAATACTAAATGGTTTTTTGTTAAACTATTGTATTTTCCTACGTTTACGGGGTATAATTGTTGTTGTCCTTTTTATGTTATTTTCTATATTTTCTTGTACCTTTGAAATGTTCGACTGAATTGCCCATTCAGTACCCGGAATTCTTTTTACGCGTTTTGCCTCCATGGTGTAGTGACCCTCTAAGATAATAGATGGCGCTAGTGGTTGTAGAATACGGTTAGTTGCGCGTAATAAATACGAAAATTTACTATATTCTTATTTATAAGTACAAAAACGGATGAATTTGGATTAAAAAAAATTAAGGGTGGTATTCAACTCGTTATATATTCACGTAATAATCTTAAAATCCACATATAGAGATTTACAGGCACTAATTATAAGTTAAGTGAAAATTATAATAAAATGATAAAAAATTATCAGTTTCTGATTTTTTCCTTTGTATTCACCTAATTACCTATCAGCATGACAAATTTGAACTTTCTAGGTCATCTGGAACTGGGTTATAGTTTTGATCTATAAGTCAGTCATAAAAATGACGATTTTTGGACGTTAATATCTAAATAACCGTTTGAGATATGCTTATAAAATTTGGAACACATATGTATCTGACCAGTCTCAATATATGAGCCAAATTTGACAAGTTTAGGTGTTATAGTTTTTGAGTTATGAGGGGCTCAAAAGTGGCTCCAAATGGTTCGTGTAATATTACACACGGTGAGCTGCGCGCCAGTACTTGGCTTGACACGCTCCCGCGTGTCTAGATAATAATAAATAGAATACTCTTTATTGCACACCAATAATTTAAACACACCTGATTCACAATCTCGCGAGGTATATTATAATCTAATGGTTTTCGTACCTACGTTTACGATGACCTATAAAAAAGCACTCAGTTATTACTCAACAGTTATTACCAACCTCGTGTAAACAAACACAAAATAAATTCTCAAGGTTTCTTCCGGGCAAGTGTTGAAAGATGGTTCTAAAAGATATAATGAAGGAAGCATCCTTGAGTAAGGCCAAGCGAGGTGAAAATACTCGAAGATTCTTCGTGTTACGGCTCGGAGCAGCTCGGCTCAGGATAAATTATACCGTAGACGGTAAACTTAAAGTCGAACTTAAGGTATAAATTTACTTAGAAATGGAGGTAATACCAGGTATTTTTTTTCCTATCTGGACCATATGTATGAGTATATAACGTTCACTGTTGGGACATTGGCCTCCTCAATATCTACGAGAGAGATGGGCCATAATCCATCTCGCGTGCCTAGTGCGGGTTAGTGGATATTTTTTTTGAAGTGAAAACTTCTTTAGCGGCGTTGTGCACTTTTTTTGTATTGGGTAAAAAATGTTAAACTCTTGTCAGGACACGTGACCTGATTGAAAATTCGTAAGACAGACGGAGAGTACACAGCCGGCGCGGCGTAGGAGAGGAAGTATCCCCCTCTCTTTCTACGGTGCGGCGAAAATGTATGCCTGCGCAAACTTTTTAATGTAATATAAATTGTCATGTTTGTGTACGATAGCGCAAGAAATAAATATTGTATTCTACCACATAAATGATAGTACTTTTATACTGATAATTAAAGAAATTCGTGCAAAATTATTCCCTAACCATTCCAAAATATCAAAAATGCACAACGTTAATATTCAAGTTTTCACTTCTGCCGGCACTCCCGGAGTGCAACCCGTCGTTTTTTATTGATAATAGGTTCGCGTTTGACCACCTACTCACCTGATGGTAAGTGATGATGTGGTCGAAGATGGAGCACGCTTTTCTAGAAGTAACCTATTCACTCTTGACTTAAAGACTCCCAGGTTATAGCGATCAGGAAACACAGACTTCAGCAGGGAATTCCACTCCTTAGCTGTACGCACAATTAATGTATTCCCAAAACGTTTTGTGCGTATGGGTGGGATGTCCACCATGTAACGATGGTGCATCACCATTTGTCTTGTAGTCCAATGATGGAACGGATGTCGCATGTCTTCATATTTTCGGTTCTAGGACATGCCAGTTTTCTCACGATGTTGCCTGTCTGGGTTTGGACCCGCAACCCAGAACTGAATTAAACTGAATTGTATGGATTATGTTAGAAATTTCCAGTGGCTGATTACTAAAAGTGGACTGAATAAAATCCTATCAAGTTCTTACGCTAACGTTAAATTCTAAGTCAGATTCCCGAGTTCAAGCTTGGTAAATTTTGTTTGAGAAATATCTTTACAAAATTTTTCCGCTGAGGCAATATTTTCTTAGGAGTAGTAAAATTCAACAAACAGATATTGGATCTCGATTTGCATCGTTGAGTAGCGGACCATGGACCATGCTGCTTTTGAACGAGATATCATATTGTAAATGCTGGAACGTATTCAGATAAACCTGTATTGGTGCTTTTTAAAATACCTGTATTTCCTGCAATCAGATTCTATATTTTCTGCTGTATATTGTGATATTTCTCAGAGCTTTGTGGCTAAATAATAACATCTTCAAGGTTGAGCAACATTTGCTGAGGTCTGTCTGTGGTACTTGTGTTAAATCTTTATCTTACGTTATCTTATTTACAAACATTTTGATTCATCAATTTGCAAAAATGATCAACTCTCTGTACGCGTTAAAAACAATTGTTCTAGTGCAACAGCCAACCGTTCAATCACTGCATCAACCGTTTCGTCAAATAATATCACTTGTTATTAACAATAAAAAATAAGAAATAATATAAACTATCGAAATCAATCCCCGCGACCTAACTTCTAGGTCTAGGTCTAAGTCCCAACAGATAGATACTGCCGCTTTTTCGTTTCATTATCTTTCAAATCACAACGATGCTAAAGAAGTTTTCACTTAAAAAAAAGTCTTACGATTTTTGATCAGTCACGTGACCCTGACGCGAGTTTAACAGTTTTTACCCACTACAAAAAGTGTACAGCGCCGCTAAAGAAGTTTTCACTTCAAAAATTAAGAGACGCTCGTGGCTAAATTATAACAGCCACAAGGGTTTATCTTCTAGGTTAAGTAACGCTAGTCAAGGACGGTACGTAGATGGGTGACCATGTTAACATATCGAGTTCCTCCCTGCCATCGAAAGTATGTTAAGGTGTTGGTTCCGACTGTCATTTGTATATCTTTGACAGTCTTTATGGCAAGTCAGGAGCCAGAAAATCTGTCACTAGTCTCGTCAAGGGGTATTGTGTTTTATTTAACTACTGGGTTGTGGAAGTCAGACAGGCAGTTGCTCTGTGTAAAAAACTAATTCTCAACTGCATCTGGTTAGACTGGAAGCCGACCTCAACAATAACATAGGCTAAGCAAATAATAAAATGTTTATTCAAAATCTTAAGGTAAATATTAAATACAATTTCACTTAAATCTACATTAAGTTCACGCATGTCATGTGCCTGAACTAGGTAATCCTGTGTTTCAGGCGAGAATAGGTATTTATATTTTTTTTAAATAATCACATTTATTTAAAATAAACTGTATATGGTCATCTTAGGTAATGTATAAAGGTGTAAATAATATGAAAATAATCATAGTTCTTAATCTTAATTACATTTAACCCTTTAATTCTTAATAAAAGTTCATTCTAATTAATCACTGTGTTTTTTTTTTCAATATCTCCCATAATCATTAAGTTAGGTGACCTTAAAAGTAAGGTGTATCAGAGACGTATGTTTATGATCTATGTAATCCTAAATATAGTTTATGAATCTAGGGTTAAATAAAATACGAACTACCTCTATTTTAGTACTAGTAATAACTTTTCTGTGTCTTCATAGGACGTAGAGCTTCCTTGAGAGTCTTCTTGCAGTTACAATAATTTAGGGAATAAATGTTTAATTTTGCGTTTAGTCTGTTATAAAGTAGTGGTCCAAGGAACATATAAAATTTGGTTGTGAAAGCATGTTTTGTACCTCTTTTAAGGCAAACTAAATCTTTCCGTCTTTTTTTAGTAAATTCAGTGCAATAGGGAAGCTCTGTGTGTTGTTTTAGTATGGTGTTCATTATAAATAACTGACGAACTGTTAGTACTTCACAAGATTTATAGAGAAGGTTAGTGGGAAAAAGGAAAGGGCGACAACTAGACACCTTGAGGATAGCTCCTTGCGCTCTCTCGATGGGTAGTAACAAAGTTTTACCTGCCCCGCCCCATGAGGTAATGCAATACGTCAAAATTGACTGACATAGAGAAAAATGATGATGATTTCTCAGAACTTCAACGTAACACTAAAACTACTTTAGCTTCATCTTGGTGAAAAAATCATCAGTATCATATCAGCAAGTAACATACATTAGCTACTTAAATTTCGCTGAAAAAAAAACCTTCTCACTCGATTGAAATCACGGGATAGAGTACTACAATCATTTTATTTATTTCTCTCAAACTCAAAATATTATATTTCACATAGACCTACATGGGCATTTACAAAACGTCAGAAGTTAGTGGTTGGTTCGAAATTGGTCGTTTTTTATGGTGAAGAACCGGCAAGAAAGTCCACAGTCTCTTGTTTTATGCTTCGTTTTTAAGTAACTTTAATAATTTGGAACAAAAAAAAATTGCGAAATTAAAACTTAAATCATTATGTTTGATTGAATCCAAAATTATTGGTACAAATTACCCCTAAAAACATACACAAATAAAGCATTTAAATGATACATATTACTGGAGTAACCATTGCGTCCAACATTCAAAATGTTTTTGTTCTTCGTAATTGCTCTGTGGTTGTTCACATTAATTATTTTTAGTAATCAGAACTGCTCAGTGTTCAAACGTCTGATTTTATCACAAATTATATTCAGGTTCATGAAAAGATAAATGATTTCTCATTGGGTGGGTTTTGGTATCTCTGAAACATGACGGTTATAAAGGAAAAGGCTGTGTTGGTATTAATAGCAACACACCTCCAAGTTACATCTATGCACAGAACAGATAAAAGAGGTTAGACAGGAAATAGTTCCCGATTTGTATGAGAACGAGCAAGAGGCCCGTTACGTATGCGAATTACACACACAAATAAATTACACACACTTAAATCGAGAGCTTGCTACTGTATGTATTGTAACTCATTGTCTATGTATGCCAATCAAGGCAAAGGACGAAACGTCAATGATTGAAGTGTGGACGCAACGCATGCAGTACATTGAGCTATGGCGTTGATGAACTCCCACCTACCCTGTTCAGATTATGTGCGGACGAACTAACTTTTCCATTTTACAAATTAATAAACCAATCTTTTGAAGAAGGTGCTTTTCCTAATCTTCTAAAAAAAAATCTCTTATTAAACCCATACATAAGAAAAACACAAAAACTGATCCAAATAATTACCGCCCGATTGCCCTTCTACCAACAGCATCAAAGTTATTCGAAAAAGCAATGTGTAATCGAGTCTATGCGTTCTGTGAAAAACACAATATATTTAACGACTGTCAAAATGGTTTTAGAAAAAACCGATCCACCATTTTGGCTGTATATAAATATATAAAAGAGGCTCTCAATATTATTAATAATAAAAAATATGCTATAGGATTATTGCTCGACATGACAAAAGCCTATGACAAAGTGCAGTTTGACATTTTATTAAAAAAATTATATAGCATAGGAATTCGAGGTACATGCCACGAATGGTTCACCTCTTATTTACAGCACAGAGAACAATTAGTAGAAATAGATTTTTTTAATCGCAGTACTAAAGAAATACAAATATTCCGTTCTGACAGCATACCAATACATGCTTCCATACCGCAAGGAAGCGTTATAGGCTGTTTTCTATTTCTTGTATATATAAATGACCTTCCTAACCATATAAATGAACCTTGTGTCTTATTTGCAGATGACATATCCATACTTGCCTCATGCGAAAATAATATTAACCTTAATAACAAATTAAACTCTATACTTAATACTACAACAAACTGGATGACACAACATAATCTTGAAATTAATTTCAATAAAACAAAAATAATGACTTTTCACCCCCGCCAAAAAATACCTATAAATGTTAATTACAGCTTCAAAAACTCTAAATTGGAAGTAGTTGATAAATTTACCCTCCTAGGCCTAGACATTGACACGAATATAAATTGGAAGTCTCATATTAATAAATTAAGATCTAAATTATCTACATTCTCCTACGCACTCCGTGAGATAAAAAAAACAACAGATCTCAAAACTGCGCTAGTCACGTACTATGCCTATGGCTATGCATGGCTTAAATACGGGGTCATCCTATGGGGAAATAGTACAGACGTACATACGTTACTTACCCTACAGAAAAAACTTATTAGGATATTAGTCAACATCGAAGAGACTGATAGTTGTAAACCACACTTCAAAGAACTAAAAATCCTCACACTACCTTGCCTATATATTTTTGAAATGTGTAAATTTGTACGTAACCACCCGGAATTATATACTAAACGAGAAGAAATACAAACAAAAATTACACTAAGATACAAAAATAGATTAAACATACCTACATCACGACTGAAAATGCATTCCTCTAGTTGTTATGTTATGTCAATCAAACTATATAATAAGCTACCCGAAGAAATTAAGAACATAAATAACTATAACACTTTTACAAATAAACTAAAACTATTTCTACTGAACAAAGTATACTATAACATAAACGAATATTTAACCGATAAACTATAAATAAATAAAATACAGCTAATAATTACTACCCACATAATCTACACACGGAATACTTTAATTATTATAATTTCTGCATACCTTATAATATAATTGTACCTACTTGTTTGTAACTGATCTCAATAATTATAACGAAATATGGTTTTTCTTTTTAAGTATTTTTTTCTAAATCTTTTATTCAAACAATAAATTTTAAATAATGTTATGTTTTAGTTTTAAGTATTTAGTTTTCTATTTTATATAATTGCTGTGCCCTAACAGGGTCCATAATTGTTCATTTTATCTTTAAGACTAAACATCTACTGTATATACATTGTGGCAAAGCAAATAAATGAATATGAAATATGTAAGCGGACTTGGTCATTGCGTTGATTAAGCGAGTACACATCGGGCGATGTATATTTTTTGTAACTTGTTGCAATAATTTTGTTAATGTTCAGAATTTCATAGTAATCAGAATATTTTTATGATTTTTACAAATAAAATTGTAATTAAATGTTATTTTCGACTTACTGATGGAAAGATATACCTCCTGGCTCTATACTTGCGGTCTAACTTTTTGTTTTACAGGTTATAATTGCACGACACGGCATTTTAAAGCAGAGCCGAAGTAATCCGAAGCACACTAAACGCGGTGAATGAATTAATCGGTCGAGCTATGATTTTCGTATCATAAATGTGGCGCGCTCGCCACGCCCACATTACCATTCCAACCTTATTCATCTATTCCATGCATCTATGTTTGTTGCAAAGTAGGATTTTTTTTAAATAATTGTGTCAGCTATCTGATAAACGAAATATTTAAAGAGTTACCTTTCAATATTGCGTTTATCAGATAGCTGTTTTTACAGCATGTGTGTATTAAAATAACGATTGAAACTGCATAAAAGAACGAAAATGACTATTTACCACATAGCGACTTTTGCACGCGCAACGAAGATATCGTGACCGCCGTTTATGCCAGACGCCGAGCAGGAATCAAACCGCTATAGACCGCCGATCGCTAACGGGCAAAAAGGATTTGTTCCAAAGCATACAATTCACTTTACTCTATTTGTCATATTAGATTATTTATAGTATTTTATATTTGCCCTTACCCAAATATCTCACTATAGGAAACGAACAATTGCCGAAGATGTCCATTCTGGATGAATCCACAGCGTTTTATTTTTATATATTTTTTATTTCACGTTATAATCCATAGCACTAAAAATACAAAACTAAATAAAAAAGCAAATAGTTAAATCAAAATACGTCAAAATTAAATCACAAAAAGGAATCCAAGATGGCGGAAAACGATATCATTATTGTTAAAAAAATATAATGAGATATAAATGTATATTACCTATGCTATCTGTTATTTTTGTCTTTCATTATATTTAATAACTTCTTTTTCTCAGGAAACTCTCCAACTCGGATGCCGAGTGAGTCCAAATGTGAGACAAAATCTACCGGCACTTCAGTACAACATGTTAAAGTTACTAAAGAGTGTGCATGAGACAAAAATAAAGGACAGAGCACTTATAGTGTAAACCTGTGATAATGTGACAAAAATTAAACTACGGGGCCTCAAATTTACAGGCCAGCGGCTTAGAAAAAAGGTCTTAGTGTTATGGGTTTTGAAACAGATGTGAAGTGAATATTTAATGTGATATAAATTTGTGAAAATCGGTTTGGAACTAAATACCCGCCCGTCCGTTGTGATTTCTTTACATTTTTTCATTTTCCAAAAATTTTGATTTTCTTTTGTCTTACTTGAATTATATTAACATTTATTTACCCGACTGCAAAGGAAGGGTTATTTACTTGTTTAATTTAAGACGAATATTTTTTATTTCTTTAACGATACATTGCCAATTAATTGATTTGGTTACAATAATGTGAAAAAAGATTATTTATTAGAATGAACAATAAATGTCAACTGATAGATCGAAAAATACCTAGATTGTAAAATAATTTTGCATCTTTCATAAGATGTATAAGACTGAATTTGTGTAGTGTAGAAGATACACATGTTTTGATAAAACAATTATTTGATTACATTATTGTAATTAATTATTTAGATGATAACATTATTTTTCATTTTATCATTATTTTTAAGGTTATCATCTAAATAATAGTTTGCTTAATCACGAGTTTGTATTTATTGAAAGGAGATTAGCCTAAAAATATAAATAAGTTCTGAATGTAAATAGTGTAAATATTATAAGTATATGGAAAGTTGCCATACTAGTTAAATAGGGAATAGCGTTAATATCATAATATTAATGTCATAAAATCGAGCTTTTATGTTATGAATGATAATTATTATTTAGTTTAATCTACTTAAGGAAAGATGTTTTTTTTGTGAAAGATATACGAAAACGAGATCTTATCAACGCTTGAAAAGTGAAAATGTTACAAGATGTTAATTGACTGTTAATATTTTCGGAATGTTGTTTTAAGATATTTCGAAATATTGAAAGCTTACTCGTGGAGAGAAAGGCAATGTTGTTGAAATGTGAATTATATAAAATATTGTATAAATATAAATACTTAATGTGATAACGATTGCATGAATGAATGATTTCTCAGTTCACGATAGGTCTAATTTTAAAATAATGTCAAACTTTATTATTCGTTTGACTTTGAACATTTTGCCATCAAAACCTCTTAAAAGACTACTTCTTTTAAATAAACATTACTAAGTAAAATAACCTTAAAATAAAAGCAGTTTTTCTCCATCACCAATAGTGTAACTTTTATTCTAAAAAGATTAAATCTTTTTGGATTCAAATGACAAGAGTTTGTAAAATATAAAAAGAGTTTACTTATTCTTTGCATTATAAGTTCGTGAACTGAGCACTGAGATTAATGTTTGATTTTTAAATTAAAATAGCTTTTTAATTTAATTTTATGGTGTTTAAAATAGACCAAAACTTACTGCTGGCTAGAATCGTTTAGCTTTTGTTTTTAAATATAAAACATAGAACCGTGACTTAGATTTTATAGATATTTGAAGGTACAGTCGCTATTTACATTACTTTAATTACCATAGAAGGTTGAGATATTTTGAATACAAATGAACTGAAGAAAAATGTCAAAATTACATTTCCTTTTAAGGGTTACGTACCCAAAGGGTAAAAACGGGACCCTATTACTAAGACTTCGTTGTCTGTCCGTCCGCCTGTCCATCCGTCTGTCTGTCACTAGGCTGTATCTCAAGAACAGTGATAGCTAAACAGTTGAAATTTTCACAAATTATGTATTTCTGTTGCCGCTATAACAACAAATACTAAAAACAAAATAAAATAAATATGTAAGGGAGCATGCAACAAACATGATTTTTTTGCAGTTTTTCTAGAATGTGGTACGGAACCCTTCGTGCACGAGTCCGACTCGCACTTGGCCTTACTTGCTTACTTTTAGTAATAACCATTTTAATTGTTTTTTTTTTTTAGTTTTATGTGACGTCGAATTTATTTGAAAATAATAAATGTGAATTTATACTAATTATTTCGTTTTTTTCCGAATTTATACCTGATGACATGTTTTAGGCAGAGCATTTCTATTTATTGAAAGACTTGAAAAAACAAAAATACTGTGATTCAATATTCTTGCAAAGAATACGGCAATATCAAATGTACACCCTAAATTATATAATGAACTCGGCTTAAGTTCGAAAGCGATGATGTGGCTTAGATAGCAAGGGAATTAAACCCCCGTCATCTCCTTCGTTTAGGTTACTTTATACCCTTTATTTAGGAAAACTCGTAAGAGCTCCGTTGAAACATAATTTAGCAAGAATTTATCAGTTCTGAAGGCACCTATTTTAAATTTATTGGTTGTAAAATAGGTGGATGTCTGATAGGTGGTTCAACACAAGCCGTTCTTAATTCCGTACTCAGTTTTAAAAACTAATGGCACCCCAGTAGACCCGCCCATTTGACCTTTCTCAAATCTGCGCGCGATTTACGTATACGTATACGTTTTATTACGTAAAAAACTTCAACATTTCTTAAATGACAGGAAGACTTATATTTTTTATTGTTGGTAGGCTCGTTTTGACATATTCTAACCTGATGATAAGCGATGATGTGGTCTAATATGAAGCACGCTTAACTAGAAGTAACCTATTCAGTTTTGATTTAAAGACTCCTAGGTTATAGCTATCAGGAAACACAGACTCCGGCAGGGAATTCCACTTATTAGCTGTACGCTCAATTGATGTATTCCCAAAACGTTTTGTGTGTATGGGTGGAATGTTTAAGTTAACTATAGGAACATTCAGATAGAGTAAGCCCTGACTACCAAACTTGGATGTCCTTTGACTAATAGTAGTAGTTAGTGTCTCGCTGTCACTTAATATAAGTAAGTATTGATGTTTGTTACTCTTTCATGCAATAACTACTGAACAAATCTAAATAATAAATTTGGTAAGTATATAATAGTTGACATCCTGGAATACCACTTAGTAGACTTTTTATCCCGGAATTCCCACGGTATTGAGAATTACGCGGGAAACCCTCCCACGCGAAAGATGTCGCGGGCAGAAGCTAGTTATAAAATTTGTAGCTTTCTTAAGTAGTTTCTTATGCAAATAGAGAAACAAAACAAGATATTTGTGTACTCAATCTCATTTCTGTCGCCAATGGCGCGATGTAAGCACTAATATTAATTCTGAACGAATCACTGTCAAAATGTTAGTATAGTTAAGTTTGCATGTCGTGTGCGAGTACCTATTATTTCTGGGTGGGAAAATAATCGAATGACTTCTCCCACTCTAGGTTAAGCAAAAGGGAGTGCCAGACTTCTACTGACTAAAACCCACCCTGTTCCTTCAGCTGCCCTTAAGTTCCGGGGCCGCGGTATCTCGTTTGAACATTCCCGCAACCCCGGCAGGCAATGTCCTTATGGGGCCCCATCCCTGGTGCTGACAGCTCTTTGAGGCACGCGTGGATCACGACGCACCGCCGACCCGGGCCTGGTCCTTACCGGACGGTGAGCTACCCCTGCTCACCGTCCGCAAGCCCGCGCCTACGGTGACCGGAGATCGGCTCGCGATCCTCGACACCCCGGTCGTCTTCCGCGGCGGCTGGGGCGTGAGAAAGAGAGTTGTCTCTCCACCGCGCGTTCAGCCTCCTCCTTCGCTAGCATGACTGCTTCGCAGAAGGAGACGACCGCATCGCATTCCCTCTCGCTCCGACCCTGTTCTGAACCAGGGCCGGTCGCGAGAGGTCACCGCTGCCGATCGCCTCAACGAGGACATGGCGAGGCTCTGCCCGAGCGGGGCACACCTCCACCGTATGCTCTACCGTGTCCTCCGGGTGGTCCAAGCAATGTCGACACCCGGGCGTGTCCACCCGCTGAATCCGAAATAGGTACCTCCCAAAACACGCGTGTCCGGTAAGTACCTGCGTCAGGCGGAAGGTGAGGACGCCGTGACGTCTCTCCAGCCACTCTTCAAAGAGAGGACTTCAGACTTGGAATCACAGCGATTGCGACGTGCCCAGCCTTCGGTTGCGACAGCCGCTCCTTCCATGCTGCCGTGAGATCGCACCGGAGCTCTGTCCGCTGAGCGGTAATTTGCCGTGGTAGCGGAGATCCACCCCGGCTTAGCACCTCCGCGCGCCAATTGTGCACGCGCGTGAGGGCTACCGCCTCCAGATCCCACGGCAGTAATCCGGCAAGGAAAGATATATTCTTTTAGGCTTGTCATATTTGAGACGTACTTTATGCGTTTGATTACCTATTTTTAACGGAGTTAATAGACTAAATTAACATCACGCTACGACCTTTCAGAAGCCGAGCATAAATAACAAAAGTCACAAAGTAAACTAAGCGAGAAAATAGTTTTACGTAGCACAATTCTAAACGCTTCAATATGTTTACTGAGCAAAAAAACCAGGTCCAGATCAGTATAGGTATTTATCTGACCACCAACTAGTGCCCGACGCTGGTTTCTAGTTAAATCTACTGAGAATATGAAGCTGAATATCAATCTTACTGGTTGAAATCGCGGTGCAAAGCTAGTCATGTATATTTTTGCATCAAGGCGTCTATGGCCTAAGGACTATGGCGTCACTCGAAATGACGAGGGTAACTTGAGGATTATTGATAGATCCCTCAGACCTCAGCATCGATGTCGACTTATATGTATATTCAAGATACGGGTTACAATAATCTATTTGGTTTCAAAAATCGAGGGTTGCCTGATTGCGTTTTGTTTTTGGGTTTATCAGATTTTATATGATCTAGTAGGGAGTGATATGAACTGGCATACCACTCCTAATTTTTTTCGAAATAATTTGCGTCGCAATAACGTCATTCGAATCTTCTTATCACTCCCTATTTTGGGTATTCCAGGTTTTTTCGGTGGGAAGTTCTTCAAAAGACTCCTCCCGCTTAGGGTGAAGCTGAAGAGAGTGAGATAGAGTGAGACTATTCCTTTAGTTGCCCTTGCGTTCCGGCGGTATCTTTTTAGAACATTCTCGCAACCAGGGCAGGCACTGGCGATTAAAGCCAAAAAGCCATTGTCTGCCGTGGTTGGCTTTCGGCACTAATGACGACTGACCTTTCAGGCGCTTGTAGAATACGATGCGCCGTCCATTCGGGTAGATATTCTAGGCGGCCTCATTTTGGATTTATAGGTAAAGGTTTCCATTGTATTATTTTGTGAATAAGAATTGTTTTCAATTTCATTACATTGAGCTAGCTTTACACTTAGAAGCGTCTGATATAATTTTATCTGAACTGTAACGCTATATAGTCGACACAATATTGAAACGTGATGTTACTTTTTGGATAAAGTAATAAAACGTTAAGCTGACATGCTAAAACGATGTCAGTAAATGATAGCAATATTTTAATTCAATATATTTCTAAAAAGCACCAAAAGATTCACTGTATCAACTTACCCAATGAATAATTTAAAATTATGCAGGCACAAAATTGTGGCCTCGCAATCACTCAGGTCGAGGATTAAGTTGAGGCTCAACGGGTCAATTGGTCCGGACGTGTACTGACGTGACACCCGGTTCATCCGGTACGAAAACTGACGTCCGGGATATCCGTCAAAAAATCTAGTCAGCATTTTATTGAGTTTGCGTTGAGTTTGCGTTTGTTGAAATTGCTTTGTAGTACCTAAATGGTGTTCTTAAAATAACCGATTTTTTTTTTACACAGTTGTTAACTACTTGCGTTGGTTGAGTGATTAACTACTGCGCTGCGTATCGCTGGTTCGATTCCTGCAATGGACTTTTTTGTAAGGCCTAAAAATTGTTATTCTGATTTAATGGGTGTTTGTAAAAATGCACTCATGATATAGAAGAAAACCAAGTGTATTTTTTTGAATTTTAATGTTTTATTTTAAAATAAGGAACCGTTTTTAGGGTTCCGTAGCCGAATGGCAAAAAATAGAACCCTTATAGTTTCGAAATATCTGTCCGTCTGTCTGTCTGTCTGTCTGTCCGTCCGTCCGTATGTCACAGCCATTTGATTCCTAAACTATTAGGACTATACATGTAAAACTTGGTAGGTAGATGTATTCTTTGAACCGCTTTCCGATTTTAAGAGAAAATTTAAAAAATATTTAAAATAAAGGGGGCTCCCCATACATGAAACTGAAACTGAAAATATTTTTTTTCATGAAACCTATACGTGTGTGGTATCTATAGACAGGTATTTAAAAATGACATTATGGTTTCTAAAATGACTTTTTCATAAAGTTAATCGTTTAAAAGATATACGCTTCCACAGTGGTAAAATGTGTGTCCGCCCCCTCTAACTTCTATAATAATGAAGTTAAAATCTAAGAAAACCATATGTTGTAGATCTTAATGTAAAATTTCAACCAAAATTGGTTTGAACGAGATCGAATCAGCAGTTTTTGAGATACAGTATATTTTCGAAAACCGCAAATATAACTTTGTAATTCATACAAATACTATGAAAAACAAAGTTATTTGGCGTAGTTGTAAAAATTGTAAATAAGCTAGTTTTAAGAAATTTGTAAGGTTTTTTGTTTTTTTTTTTTCAAAGAAATATATTGAGTATGTTATATTTATTATAGTTACTACGGAACCCTTCATGGGCGAGTCCGACTCGCACTTGGCCAATTTTTTATTTTGCTAAATTGGTCCATTTGTTTCAGAAAAGTAAGAAAGATAAGCTGTTAGTTTGTGACTCACACAGCACATAAAGTCTCAAAAAGATAAAATTAAGTGATTCAAGCTAACAATATAAAAAGATTTGGAGGGTGCACATGTTATGGTCTCAATAGGTTAAAAATTCAAATATGACAAAACACAGGCCATATAAATTTAGGATTAAATTACAGCTGTGACGTACCTATCTAACGACCCATCCGTCATGTCCATAATTATATTAACACTAAAATGCACTTGATACGCACAATAATATTACGTGCTAATCGTGCTTTACTTGTCAATATTGCGCGGCGATGCACGCGGTTTACTACTACGGGATATTAAAAGCCAAGATGTCAAAGAAAACAAAATAATAATAGTTCACAATTTTCATGGCTAGCCCAAGCTCATTACTGAATCCAATATTGTCCGTGGTCTCATATATTATCTTGATGTCTTGTTCCAGTGTATCAAGCATAGCATGCAGCAGAATTTGAGTTTTATATGAAGCGACATCTTATCTGACTTCTACAACTCAGTAACTGGCTAACACTTGCTCGATAAAAGTCTACGCTAATCACAAAAATACCTGTTTACTTTACCTCTGATTACGGAAGTTCTAACTTTGCATAAGCATGAAAAACCTTGACGACGACGATGAAAAAAAAAGAAAAAATTCGAGCCATTCGAGAGAGCAACTCATGCGACGACAACATTTTCCTTAGATTACTGTAAAAATATAAATATGTCTGTGAGCAGACATTTCCGGTGTTGTTCAACTAAACTTAATTCCAATAATAAATACTTAGACTTAACGTGCTTTCCGAGGCACAGACGAATATCAATATATTAAGATGGTCATAAATCCATGAACCGACCTCAGTAAGTGTTGCTTAACCTCAAAAACGGACCCATGCAACTTGCCCTTTTTAGTAACTATTTCATTTTTGTTAGCTTGCCCTGTCCCACTCCTGGGCAAAGGCCTCCCTCCACTCCTTCCGTTTCTCGCGAGACCGCGCAACCTATCCAGTTCGCCCCGCGTAAAATTTTTTATTAATAAAAAATAATAAAAATTGCTTGCAATATGCATAGCCTTATTCTTGTTGTCCAGACTAACTCCCATGTTCGATACAATAAAACTGAAAAAAGTCATTGTTACAAAAAACGCAACAGCTTTCAAGAGCCCGACGAGTACGTGTCAAAATTTCGTGAGAGGCCGGGGCGCGAGACTAGTGTTATATAAACATAAATACAGGAAGATATACATTAGCTACACGACAAGTATGCTGAATAGTTCATGCACACCACTCGTGTAGTCTGGCTGGGTTTGGAAAATAGTTTAAAGTTGACGCGGTAGCGGTAGCGATTTGAATTGTACACACACAACTTAAGTCTGCGGACAAAGACTTTTTTATCAGCGATAACGATTTTCAACAAGTCAACAACTCATGCGAGTGATAAATGCGCTTCCGCAGTGTCAGACGATGTCTTAATTTATTTGCAAGCGTAAATAATATTATTGTGGAAAACTACTAAGGATATTAATATTTAATTGGTTTTTATCATGGTTATTTTTTTTGTTATTTACTATTGTATTATTACTATTAGACTCAGTTTTTTCGTGTGGTCCCGTGTTCCGATACGTAAGCTTAATAACAACCCTATTGTGTGTACGCGTTTAGAGGCAGACGTTACGATACTGTTCGTAATAAAAACAATACATAATTTATTATTGTACAGCGCGGTGCAAGCCAACGCTCGTAACTTTGTTGCCATGAGTGATAAACTTGTGCCAAATGAACTGCTGGCGTTTCTGCAGCAGAAACTGGACATGATGGGCGAGGTGTCCGCCATCCAGATCTGTATATCGAATATCAGCGAAGACGGCATTACGCTGCAAAATTGCTGCTGTTCCGGTCACTTGATAAAATCGACCGGATGGTGTCACGTCGGCGCGACGGGACAAAAAAAAAGTGTGCAGGATATCATCACGCTTCTGAAGGCTACCAACCCTGACGACGTGCCGACGTTTGTGGCGAGGGATCTAAACAAGTTACCGCCAGTCACTTTCGACCATGTTGATGTTATAAGCCTATTGAGGGACATTATGTCGTTGAAGACTAATCTATCTGATGTGCAGAGGAAGTTGGAGACATCCCAGAACACTGTTGCAGATCTACACACAGAACTCAACGAGTTGCGCAACACTGTGGCGTTAATTGGGTCACTGGTGCGTGTAAGTAATGTAAATACGCGCCGAGGTGTCGCCTACCTAGACACACAAGTTTCGCGTCAGCAGTTTGTCGCCGGCACCGATTGCTGAGTCTGCGGTGTGCGCCACAAGCGTGCCTCGTAGCCCCGTTCCTGTCCTCGCAGCTCCTCCTCGCAGCGTTGGTCACTTTGATCATCCCATCTGCTCCCCCCGCAAAGCCCGTGCCTATAAAGGAAGTGGACTGGGCTGATCAAGGCTTCGTGACGGTGGAGAGGAGGAAGCGCCGTTAGATTAGCTGTAAAAACCGCTGCGGCAAGGCTCCTACGGAGCCTAAAGAGAAACTGCGTGCCGTGAAGCCGAATACACCGGTGTACATTTCCCGTCTTCACTACACCACTGACGTGGAAGACATCGTTACGTACGTGCACCAAAGGCTGAAATACGCGCCGAAATACGAGAGTGCAGCTGCTGGAGTTGCATCGCACGTCAACTTCAAGGCATTTGTAGTGCGCATACCAACATGTTTCCTGCCACAGATGATGGAAGACAGCTTCTGGCCACAGGATGTGTTAACGTACAAAGACCGCCACCGGAACGTACAAAGACTTTTTTTTTTTTAGCGTGGTAAAATTATCAAACAAGTCCTCCCACCCCTTACTGTCAGACTTTTACTGACTAAAGTCCACGGTGTTCCTTCAATAACCCTTTACGTACCGGGGTCACGGTAATGGGATAAGTCCCACGACCCCGGCAGGCTTCGGCCCTCAAGGGGGGCCTTGTCATATTGCTGACGCTCTTTGAGGCGCGCGTGGAACACAACGCGCCGTCGACCCGGGCATGGTCCATGGTCGGACAGCGAGTTGCCCTTTACTCGCTGTCCGCATGCCCGCGCCTACGGTGGCCGGAGATCGTCGGCAGACGTCCGACGCCGTGGGCGTTTACCACTGCGGCTGGGCTAGAGGGAGGACGCCATCCTCTCCCTCACGCGGCCCGCCTCCTCCTTCGGAAGCATGACTGCTTCGCAGAAGGAGGCGACAGCTTCCCACTCCCTCTCGCCCCGCAGCATGGCCTCGACCAATGCCGGGCGCGAGAGGTCTCCGCCTATCGCCGCCGTAAGGACACGTCGGCGATCTGCCCAGGCGGGGCAGTCTTGCACCGTATGCTCTACTGTGTCCTCAGGGCGATCCTCGCAGTGGTGACACCCAGGCGTTTGTTCCTTTCCCATCAGACACAGGTACCTCCCGAAACTTCTGTGTCCGGTGAGGACCTGCGTCATGCGGTAGGTCAGGACGCCGTGACGCCGATCTAGCCACTCCTCAAAGAGGGGTCTTACCGCCGCAATTGCGGCGTGCCCGAACGTACAAATACTTAGTGAAATTTAGTGATACTAACATAGTATTAAGTTTTATTTACTAACACAATTTTTATTATATTATATATACTTTAGGTTAAGACATATATCTATGGGTCTTCGTAACCTGAGAATAAATTATTATTTATTTATTTATTTAAACTTTATGTACAATTGTGTTACAAGGCGGACTTAATGCAACAAGGCATTCTCTACCAGTCAACCTTTGGGTTAAAAAAAAACACACTGTGGTAGGTGTACAAGAAAATGGAATGAAATAATATATTTAATACTAATAAATATAATACTAATATATAATAATACTAATAAAATACACATATATGCTAAAATGACAAACTAATAGATACGGTGCTTTATAATATTCTTTCTGAATAAGAGAGCTCATAATAATTATTATTATACATAATATATACATTATATAATATAATAACGTTTTATTTGGAAAAGTAACAAATACAGACAGAAAAACAATTTTAAACGATGATAACTGCAAAAGTTAACAAAACCGTGGCGCAGCTATCAACGCCTAACTCCAGGTGAGAGGGAAATTTATTCCAAGTAAGGAACGTATTTACACCAATTACACAAAGAAAAAAAGAGAAAGCAGTCTAAAGACTAAGATTAAGATTATTAATTGCCCTGACTGATTTGTGTGGCTGCGTGAGTATTAGTGTGAGTAGTGTATGTGTGAATGAATTAATGTGTATGAGAATGTGTGTCTGCCTATTTATTACTTAGTTTCTGATTTATACTTCCACCAGTTTTTCTGTTGTATCATATGACAGTGTTTTAAGCCATGTTTCTAGCCTACTCTTACATTCTGTCCTAGAGATAAAATATATGCTCAGTATTGAATTAATTTTGTTAGAAACTTTATAGCCCATGTAGGCAAAGTGTCGTCGTGCAGCTATAGTTTTTTGTGGTTTAACGTGGCAAACTAGATCAGTACGGCGCCTGCTAACATTTACTTCTGGGTCGTAGGTTAGATAGTTATGTGTTCGCAGCACCGTTTGGTAAATGAACAACTGCTGGACAGTTAATACACGGCAGAGATTAAATAAATAAAATAAAACTAGTAACAATTAATACTAAGACATATTAGTTTACGACACGATACGACTCTGTAATGTGTCTTTGCAGTGCGAGACAAAACAATAGACTGTTATTTTTTTTGGTGTTTTCAAAAAACCTCTGCTCATAACTTGGACAACAACAGCAGCCCTATGTAAAGACAGGCGTCGCAAACACTCACGCGTTTCAAGTGTGTTATCACCGTCCTGTTTTTCTACTCGTTCGTGGTTTTTTGTGAGCTTTTCCATTCGTTACGCAGTCGACACGCAGTTAAAATTTGACAGGTTTAATTTTACGCTTTTGTTTTTATTTTTGTTTGTATTGTTTGTAGGCTAGATTTGTAAATAGAATGATTGCAGTTTGCAAATTGTTGTGTTATTCTGAAACGTTTTAATTTGGAAAATGTGGTTCTGTGCGCTAGAAATGGACTGATTAGCATACGCTGGGAATATAGGACACACAGTCCTTTGGACTAAGGACTTCTATCCTTTGCTGTTAAAATTATTAAAGCACAGGAGCCAGCAGCATTGACCAGATGGGGCCATTGACTGCTGGGATTGTAGGAATTGTCTTACGAGATACCGCGGCCCCGGAACGTAAGGTTAACAGAAGGAGCAGGGCAGGTCTTAGTCGGTAGAAGTCTGATACTCCCGCTTCTCTCAGATCGGGAGGAGTAATTTGATGGTTCTGATTGATCCGTCGTTCCATTGGTGTTATACTTACGGGCTGTATTTGTGAAATTTACGCAGCGAAGTCGCGGGTGAAGTGCTAGTAAATTATATTAAAGCAATGAGGAACACGACGCGAGGAGGAGAAGTACCTACAACTCACAGCAAAGTTCCATTACACGTTGCCACATTTCGTCAAGCAAATCTTTCACGCAGACAGACCGTAGGCGCAGCTTGTTAAATGTTAAAGAAAAGTGTACTGTGAAGTCGCGAAAACACTACAGAGTCGTAAGTATGCATAACTAGTAAGTATAAGTAACAACTACTCGTAGTAACTAGTCGTCGTGAAATAGACGTTTGTTACGCAGCGGCGGTAACAAAGATATAGATTAGCCGGGCTTTAACGTGGAAATAAAGAATCTGTTTAAGTCTAAGACGAAATGACTATCAATTATTGAAAAGTCCTATCCGCACTAGGCCAGCGTGGTGGATTGCGGCCCATTTCTTCTCATAGAGAGGTGGGCTGTTTCGCAGTAGTACGAACGTTATGTTATAAAAGTACTCTCTAGGATGTCTCTTGTATCTTGAAATCTTGTCGGATATTATGATACCTAACTAATATCATAAATGAAAAAGAGATATTGTTTGCCACAATCTCACGTGTAAATTGCTCAACCGATTTTGATAAATTTTGGTACAGGAATAGACGGATTCTTCGATACGTTTGCAGGTCACATCTATAAAAATTCGAGCGGTTACACAATCTACAATTACCTACTTTCTTTACTTTAAACGTGTAACAGAACAATACCCTTACATGCGACCACGTACTTTGGAAACGGCATGTATTATCCCGGCGCCTGACTAAGGCCGGGCTAAATTAAAAACAATGTTTAATATAGCTGCACATTACTTACCTTTTGCACCGAAAAAAAGAAAAAGTAGGTACCACAAGGCACAGACTTTTTTTAACCAAGAAGCTCCCAACTTGGCAAGTATTTTAAATAAACAGAGCGAAATTTGCGCTGCAGACTTATGACAAAAGTTTTATTCTGCTTGACTTTGAAATTATTGAGGCGTAAACTTGGCAATCCATTATGAATTCTACTTCCTTGCGTAGCGGTGTATCTAATATTGCAGACTGATTTTAATATTGTACAGCAGATGAGCAGTGGTATCCTGGTGGTTATAGACACGGCTTAAGATTTGATCATGTGTGTTCGAACCGCACCGTTCGAATGCACCTAGCATTACTTGCTTTGTACACTAATTCGCATCATCTCTAGATCTACGTCTTTCTTCACCATTTTGAGAGCAGTGGTGATGATGCAAATTAATGTACCAACCAAGTAATGTGCCTGCCTTTGTTCAAACTCACAAATCGTAAGTCAGGGCCGTAAAAAGTGCCTCCACTACTGCTCTTTTATACTAGATAACTGCACTGTAATATAGATAAACTAATATTTTTTAAACTCCAAAAAATAAGTAAAAATATCCACATTTATTTATAACATATCCAGCATCCATAATTCCAGACTAGACTCCATCCATATCTATATTTGCGTAGACAAGCAAAGCTTTGTCAGACCTACTCAAAACCAGCCACATTGTGTTTCCGTGTGAACAATGCTGGGTCTACATCAACACGCTTGCACTGATGTGTACGGAGGCAGGAACGCTGTTTTCTTTTCTAATGTTTGTCAAGTGTCCTTTCTGGGTATGCTTAGCTAGTTTTTGCTTTTGTTTTTGTTACGGAAAAGGATCAGCAGGATTTTCATTCAGCTGTGTAGTATGTAGGTGTTATTTTTACTTAAGATTATAGACGGCTGCTTTTCATATTATTATTTTTCAGTCCAGGAACGGGTGAACATCTTAACATATTCCTCCGCGCTTCGGGACGCCCGTGAAGCTGTTGGTGCCTGTTGTCATTTGTACTTACGTGTTTGATGGTCGCTAAGTAAGTCAAAAGCTGGAATATGCCACTACTTCCTTAAGCCGGCTCTACACGTTGGCCAACACAGTGGCGAATGTAGTGGCCAGAATATTGGCCAAGAGTTCGTGATAGCGTCCACACGTTGGAAGGTTGTTCAGTTTGCTACGGTTCAGGCCAATGTGCGGACGTATTTATTAAAATGGATATTAAGGCACTAACTGCTGCTTCTTGGGTTCCACAAACAATTTACGGCTTGGTAGAGCTCTATAAACCGAAAAGTTTCTTCGTTATTAGTCATTACTGACATTTTGTTTACACTAGTTGTTACCGACGTGTGACTATAAAAACTTTTTAACAAAAAATAAAACCAACTTCCATATCAAAACGATACAACGCCAAAAAAATTTTAAAAATTAAAAAAACAATCTCGCTTTTTACGACTCGCTTTTTCGGGTACAATACAATAACGTCTTCAGGATGTTGTTGCGGTTGCCACGGTTCTGCAGTGCGTCCGCGATATTTGCCGAAGCACGTACGGATGATTTTTACGCAAACGCAAGCGGGTGTCATCCCTGTTAGGCAGAGTACGGGGCAGCAGCAATGACATCCTGAGAATAATATCAACAAAATATCAGTGTCCAATACACTCGCTCTGGGTGCAAATTGTAGTTGGTAAATTTAAATAAGGAAAGATTTCACAATTTTGTATATGGTTACTAACATAGATTATAAGTATTTTTGTTACTAACCATTATGGATCCTTGATATCTGAATAAATAAAATTTGAATTTGAATTTAGTGGATCGGTTTGTAATTTATCTAGTTACAAAAGCCAAAATGTCAACTTCTTATCACCTTTTACAAAATATTGCTTTTCCCTATGCAGAGCCGTTAATTTTTGAGGAGTTCTCCTGGTACTTCACCATCAGCTCTACATCACCATATGCATTGTGACGAACATAAAGTGCTTAACATCTATATTCAAGTAATCGAATCGCAATCCATGAAATACTTATTATTGAGTAGTTTCGGTGGTCATCTGTGGTCTTCATCATCAGTTCCACTTCCCCAAATGGTGCTTTTCGAGAGCAACTGCACAAGATACTATAAGATATAACCAAAACGCTATAAATGTGCCTATAATATTTGAAGAATTCCCTCGATTACTCCAGGATCCCATCATCAGATCCTGATTTCATAACAATAGGACCAACTAGAAAGTATACCATTTCAAATGAAAAGAGAATTTTCTAAATCGGTCGAGCTGACTTCGAGTTATGAGGTAACATACATAAAAAAAAAGTTCAAGACGAACTGAGAACCTCCTTCTTTTTTTTGAAGTCAGTTAAAATTTTTAATCAGGTGCGTGCGATCGTTCTGGGAGCTCGTAGCATACTAAACGCGCGGCCAACGTGTGGACGCGGTAGCCAATACTCGGCCAACAACCCTTTTCAACCGACGACCAAAAGAGGAGGTTATCAATTCGACGCGTATATATATTTTTTTTTTTTATGTATGTTCATCGATTACTCGAAGACGGCTGAACCGATTTGGAAAATTCTTTTTTTGTTTGAAAGGGTATACTTCGAAATTGGTACCATTTATCACCAAGTCAGGATCTGATGATGGGATCCTGGAGAAATCGAGGGAACTCTTAAAATATTATAGGCACACCTATGGCGTTTTGGGTATTTCTTATAGTAACTTGTGCAGTTGCTCTCAAAAAATACCATTTGGGGAAGTGGAACTGATGATGAAGACCACAGATGGCCGCCGAACCTACTCAATAATAAGTATTTCGTGGATTGCGATTCGAATACTTGAATATGGATGTTAAGCACTTTATGTTCGTCACAATGCATATGGTGATGTAGAGCTGATGGTGAAGTACCAGGAGAACTCCTCAAAAATTAACGGCCCAGCATTGGGAAAAGCAATATTTTGTAAAAGGTTATAAGTAGTTGACATTTAGGCTCTTTTAACTAGGTAAATTAAAAATCGACCAACTAAAAAGAGTGAAATAAAAACTTTTTACCAAAAAATTAAACCGACTCCCAAAAACACTGCAAAGTGAAAAATAACTTTAATTTCGGAAGTCGGTGCCAAAAACGAAAATACAAAACTAAAGACACCGACTACCGAAATTAAAGTTATTTTTCACTTTGCAGTGTTTTTGGGAGTCGGTTTAATTTTTTGGTAAAAAGTTTTTATATCTTTTGCAAAAAACCGACACCACACGGATCTCGCGCCAACTCGTCGGCCATCATTCCAATACAACCCAAGATGCACAAACACCCCCTCTACACGTTGGCGAATAGGCACTGGCCACTACATTCGCCACTGTGTTGGCCAACGTGTAGAGCCGGCTTTACAAAAAAAAAAAAACCCGCCCCTTTAATAACGGTCCTTTATTGTGTAATATGTATTTCTATATTTAATTTGTTGTACCGGGTATCAAAAGGAAATAAGATCATTTATTTCAATACACACACGTGAGCAGTATTTACGGGCTCGACTTGCGAGTTGGAGGTAGTGGGTTTGAACCAAGTCAGGCACATAACTTCATACAATTTATATCATGACCAATGCTTTTGAGTCAATGAAATGAAATACACCTAAATTAAATTAGCGACTAACAATTTTCTTGAAATGCCTTCCAAATAAATAGCTACTTACTAATTTTAAAAGTAAGAAAGAAAAAGAAGGTACTCATTGAGGCAGAACTGGCATGCATACAAATTATAAACATCAAATCCATCATTCCTTAACGGTAGTATTGCTTAATTTATGTAAGTAAAGCTAAATAATATACTATTTCTCACATACAGTTATTGCATCTACCACGCTATCTCTTCACCACACAAGGTTGAATAGTAGAGAATTAATGAATTAAAAATCAAAGCAGCCATTTACCTACTCAAGTAAAGAAACCATAGATTAAGTCTGTCTTTCCTTCGTGGCAAATTATAGATGCATACATAGCCACAACTTTGCTCTTAGTCTGCCTACTCCTTTCCCAACTGTATTGGGGTTGGTTTTCAGCCTAACAGTATGAAGCTGTGTACTAGTGTTTTACATGTAGCGATTGCCTATCTGTATTCGTTGAGAAGACGTTTCAGATTTTCAGAGAAGGGGGCAATATATCTTCGGGCATAAATTCAGGTCCTAATCAGTGGCGTCTTGGCACAGCCGCGCACCCTTTTCAACCTTCACACGGTTAGGAACATTCTTATCTAATACCGTCTGGGGAAGGTGATGAACGAAAATGTTAGAGGAAGCTACTGTCAAAATTCATTGAATGCTTTTAAGTTGAGTATGAATTATTGTGAGTGAGTGGTTTGTGGCAGTATATGGTGAGTGAATGGAAATATTATTTTAATTTTATTCGAACATTTTCAAATATTTTTGGAAGGTTGGATGTTGTGTCATCATTCTTTTGCTTTTTATATAGATTACTAGCTGTCCCCGCTACTCCGTTCGCGTGAGATGTTTATCGGTTCGTTGTATATGTTCGGGAAAAAAAATATGTATATATGTTCAACTATAACTTGCCCCCGTCTTCCAGTGAAAGTCCCATTAAACATTGAAACCCAGAGATCCAGAGAAAACCCAAACAAACAGAAACAAAGACACCCAGACTGAAAAAAATGTTGCTCATGTTTGCTGCCATTGGAACTGTAACTTAATAATGAAAAAAATAAAAAACAGTTTTCGCATTTTTTCCTGTATTTGGTACTGAGAACCTGGCTTCTTGCCAAATTTTTTGGCAAGGTCTTTTTAGATTTCATTTTCTTTGCAAATGTACGTACAGTATATTATTTCGCATAAAAATACGTGCATATATATAAATTTGACATCTCGCGTTCTTGAGAAGACTATTCTCATACTGTCAGACCCACAACGCAGTGATACTACAATAGTCTGATGCTCACCTTGATAAGCAATGCCGAGGTCGGTACGTGGATGGGTGACTATCTTAACATACTGAGAGTCCTCCGTATCGCGGAAAATACGTTTTGTAAATCAGCTATAACATTGTTACGGGTAAGGATAAATTTCGAATATCTGAAAGTCCGATTAACCCGGACAAACAAACAGACGTATATTATATTTAATTTGTATTTGATTACTAAAGCTTTTTTGAGAAAAGGTTGTTAATATAGAAGGAATGTTTATAGTGAAAGCAGAGAAATTCGTGGACAGAAACTTATATTTTTCGCTACATAAGTACATAGTCCCGCGTATAAAGACAAGGCCAGAAATAGTACATTTTAACCGACTCCCAAAAAAGGAGGAGGTTCTGAATTCATCTGTATATACATAATTATTTATTGTTTTTGTCGGTATTATTATTATTTATTACTTTACGCACGCTACCAAATTTGGAAATATTGGGTTAATGGAATGAATGATTGAACGAAAATTAATCAGTTTAATGTGAAACTTACTGGCAAATGGATAATAATAAAATAATGGACTTATTGAAGTGATTCATTTTTATTTGAGTGTTAAACTTCGGTTTCGTGTGTTATGTATTGTTTCCAATACAATGCCATGCCATGCCCATTAGGGCGACATAATAAAGGCATAAAGGCTAATGCCTTTTCTAACTCCTAGAGAAAGACTTATCAAAATAAGTAAAGCCATTCTAGAGATCACCCATACAAACAGAAAGATAGACAGACGGATAAAAAACAGTTATTATACTCCATAAAAATCAGATATACTTGTACATAGACACATCGTCACAAACATTCATACACAATAACAGACATACGTTCACTCTCTATTTAATTTTAATAGGTATACTTCGTAATTAGTAACTTTTAGGTGATAGTTACATACTTTATACTTGTTAGCTGTAAAGCTACCTTTTATAAATAAATAAATAAATAACCGGGTCGAATAAATTTTGGCCGCACATATTGTGCATAGCATAGTTATCGATACTAGTACCTAGTCGCCCAGTGTTCGAAATACGACTATTATTTAAATAATTTCGAATAGATTATTCTTATAAAAAAATATTTTTGAAAAAAAAAATAGAACCGACTTCCATATCAAAACACTGCAAAGCCAAAAATAACTTTAATTTCGGAAGTCGGTGTTATTGGTTTTGGATTTTCTTTTTTTTTCACACTGCCATCCGAAATTAAAGTTATTTTTGGCTTTGTAGTGTTTTGATATGGAAGTCGGTTCTATTTTTTGCAAATTTTTTTTTCACTATTTTTAGTGGGTCGGTTTGTAATTTATCTAGTTACAAAAGCCGTAATGTCAACAACTTATCACCTTTTACAAAATGGTGCTTGTTGGCGCGAAAGGCTAATTTAGTGGACTGTATTTGCGGTGCGGAGCTAAACGATTGACAAACGCTTGGCGTTAGGTAATTCGAGTTGCAGTGGGTGTGGGACAATGGAATACAACCCGAAATAAATAGGGAAGGAAGCACAAACCTTTACGGGAGTCACGTGCTCGCGTCGTCGCCGGTGCACCGGTTCACTTTTCCAGGTTCAGGGCAGTTGGGCTTCAAGTTATTGTCCTCACATGTTAAACACAAGCACAAACTATGGATTATAAGTCTTATTACATGCGAAAATGCGGTGATTCCAAAGTTATTAATATTTTTAAGCGGAGCGCGTCGACGCCATTGTTTACTTCTTTGCGGAGCGATTCGGAAGAAAAAAGTTTTTTCGACAAATGGCGGGCGAATCTTCTTACTCACTCGCGAGGTATGTGCGGGAAGGAGATGGATATAGCAAATAGCGGATGTCAATCATATTTTGAATGTTGGCGCAACCATTCCCCCCGGTTTGAAGGGTTACCTTCAAAAACTATAAGCGAAACTAATCAAAGAACTAAACTCTGGAGTAACATCTAACTTCTAACCTTATTCCTAAACTATAATATAAAGCGTTACCATAACTACTAAACTAATTTGAAGCCTGCTGCTGATTGGGCAGAGGACAGAGGCGAATAACCGGACGTAAATACGAACCGGTCGCGGTTTTAACTTTTACTATACGCGTTACTCCCTTTGGATCAGGGAAAACTTCCTCCACTACACCTAGAGGCCAGTGTAGAGGAGGCGCACTCTCGGCCATTAAAACTACTACAGTACCAACGGTGACTGGATTCGATGGAGTATTCCATTTTTGACGCGACTGAAGCGTGTGCAAATAATCTGCTCTCCAACGCTTCCAAAATGATTGAACTAATCTATCCAAAAGAGCATGACGCTTTAGGAGATGTAGTCTGTCTTCATCAACATCCATAGCGGGCAAATACTTAAGAGGAGTCGTGGTTAAGAAGTGAGCCGGAGTTAAAGCTAAAGATTCTGAGGGGTCACTAGATAGAGTTCGGCACAGTGGACGAGTATTCATTACTGCCTCTATCTGAGCGAGTACAGTACTCAGCTCCTCATAAGAGAGAATCTGTACGCCTACAACGCGGAACAGATGCGACTTGAGGCTCTTAATATTCGCCTCCCAATTACCACCAAAGTGACTAGCAGCGGGCGTATTAAAATGCCATTCAATACGATTTTCGGCCAAAACATGAGCGAATTCACTCTGATAATACTTTGACCGTAAGAACGCGTGCAACTCCGAAATATTACGGCGAGCTCCAACATAATTGGTACCGTTGTCAGAATATAAACGTTTGACGGGACCACGGCGCGACAAAAAGCGCTTAAACGCGGACATAAAACTTTGCGTACTTAAATCACCGGTCCATTCTATGTGAACCGCACGAGTTGTCATGCAAATAAATAGACAAACGTAAGCTTTTGTGGAGCGTATTCCGCGACCACGGGCAACAGTTACCCTAAACGGGCCGGCGAAGTCTGTACCGGTGTGAACGAAAGGTTTAGCGGATTGAACAACATGACAAGAGCGATGATCGGCCATTTCAGGCGCGATAAAACGCGGGCGAAGCTTAAAACAGGGCACACATTTGTGTACTCTAGCACGAATCAAATTGCGAGCGGAAAGTATCCAATACTTCTGTCTAAGGATAGACATCAACAAGTCTGGACCTGCGTGGCAATTCAACCTATGATGATAATCTACAATCAAATCTAAAATATGGTCCTTGCGGGGTAAAACTACTGGATGCTTTTGCTCAAATCCTAAATCGGAATTTCTCAAACGACCACCTACTCGAATAAGACCATTCTGCAAAAAAGGTTTCCTCGAGCACGCTATGAATCCAAGACGGAGCGCAGAACCACAGCGGATGATCTAAAATTTGCGAAGGGAGCAACCCACGGGAGAGACAATCGGCGGGATTATCTGTGCCAGCAACGTGAAAGAGATTTTGTGGTGGTAATTCGGACTGGATTTTAGCCACCCTATTGGCGACGAATGTGTCCCAGCGATGGGGCGAAGAATGTGCCCAACACAAAGCTACAGTAAAGTCAGAAAAAGCCATAATTCTATCAATAATAATGCGGTGCCTACAAGCATTGACAATCGAGCTGATTAATTGCACTAACAAAAGTATAGCGCACAGCTCCAGGCGCGCCAGAGAAACGACCTTGCGAGGGGAGACTTTGGATTTAGCGCTTATAAGACTAACCGAAACCTTGTCAGCATCCAAAACGTGAAAATAAACTACCCCCCCGTAAGCCTTTGCACTGGCGTCGGCGAAGCCTACAACAGTAACTATACTGTTCGACAATATACCAACATGGCGAGGAATTTTTATTTGATTGAGCAATGGAAGTTCTTTCCGGAAGCGAGCCCACAATTTAACAATATTTTCGGGCGCGGGGTCGTCCCAATCACTATTGGAAAGCCAAAGTTCTTTTATAAGCAACTTGGCATATAAAACGACGGGAGCTACAAATCCCATAACATCCCATATACGTGCTACACACGACAGGATAATGCGCTTAGTACAAATTTGCGGAGTCGAACTAACTTTAAGACTGAACATGTCAGACGCGGGTGACCAACTTAAACCTAGAACCTTGTGCGTATCATCACCATCAAATTCCTTCACCGAAGATAATTGATGCGATAGTGGAATCGAATCTAGAGCGGTCTGCGAATTACTAGTCCACTTCACAAGATCAAACTGACCGGCCTTCATAAGACTTATTACTTGAGCGGCGGTCTCAACGGCATCCGCCTCGCTGGCTACACTATTAACAAAGTCATCCATGTATAGCCCAGTCTCAATAGTGTCTTTCGCTTTCGGGAATCTTTCACCCTCATCAGCGGCTAATTGCTTGATAGTGCGAAGCGCATGGAAAGGGCTCGACTTAAGCCCAAAACAAACACGATTAAACTCGTAAACTCTCAAAGGTTCTTGAGGCGAAAATCTATACAAAAAACGTTGAAATTTGCGGTCGCATTCGTGAATACAAATAGAAAGAAACATTTGCCTTATGTCGGCGGAAAGCGCGACAGCAAACAAGCGGAAATTCACAATAATGTCAAATAAGTTACCTTGAAGGTTTTGACCACAATACAAAATATCATTGAGCGATACGGAAGTGCTAGTCTTAGCACTGCCGCCCAAAACCACGCGGAGCTTAGTAGTAAGCTTGTCTTCTCTAACAACTCCGTGGTGCGGGATGATGTAAGATGGATGATCAAGAGTCTCGTCAGTCTCGGCGGTGGATGCAGGTGAGATGTACCCTTTATCTAAGTATTCGGTAACCACCTCATCATAGGCTTGCTTCAACTTCGGAGATGCTTGCATCTTACGTTCTAAACAAGAAAAGCGTTTTTCCGCGGAAGCGTAGGAGTCACCGAGTGAAAAAATATCTCCCTTGAATGGAAGCGCGACAATATAACGACCATCATTATCACGGGTAGTCGTGCCACAATAAATATCCTCAGCCACCTTATCATCAGGGCTTAGGATAGGCGGGACATTGACCTCTTCAATTTCCCAGAACCTGCGGATGGTAGACTCCAGCGGCGGCTCAACAGTGCAGCAATGTGACACAGTCGAGTAACTATCTAAATGTGCGGGTGCGGAACCAACAATAACAAAACCTAGAACTGTTTCTAGGGCGTGCGGTGCGGGAAACGACGAATGACCTTGAATCTTACGAGATAACTGAAGGTGCGGGAGAATCGATGCGCCGATCAACATATCGACGTCTCCAGGGACACCATAAGATTCATCTGCCAACGGTAGGTCTTTAAATTTGGTCAATAAAGACGTGTCAACCGGGACAGTAGGCAATTGTTCCGTAATTTTATCTACGACAAGCGAATCCATATCAAAACAAATATTAGAATTAAAACGCGATGCTAATTTAATTTTAATCGAACCATGAATGGTTGATTTTAAACCACCGAACCCCTTAACTACTGAGCGGGCTGGTCGGTTATTAATACTAAAACCAAGGCGTTGACAACAATTTTGAGTTAAAAAATTACTCTGCAAAGCGCAATCTAACAACGCTCGAACAAGTCACGGATTACCAAAAGCATCATCGTTGATTGCGGCTGCGGCTGCGAAGCGGACGCAGAGTTCGCACCGACTGACTGCGACGACGTGTCACCGCTTGGTAAACTAACTGTGCTCACATTGGATGCGGCATTATTACAACTTTTCTCCATGTGAAGTAAAGTGTGGTGCTTCGAAGGACACTTACGACAACTTTGACTACTATTACAAGACGTAACCCGATGCTTGTCACTAAGGCAGTTAAAGCACAAATTTTTTTCGCGAACAAACTTATAACGTTCATAGGGCGTAAATTTTAAGAAACCAGAACACTTGTACAATTGCGAATGTTGACTATTACACAAAGAACAACTCGATTGTACAGGAGCAGGTGCTGTATTCACATACGTATGTGTCGACTTTTGTGACTTCGAAGCCGCATCTGTTCGACGGTCGGACTTCTTCGTAACTTCATGGGTTGACGAAGTGCGTTGTAATATTTTAATATGATCGCGAACAAAACATTCTAAATCATTGAATTTTGGCAGTTTACTACTGCGATGGTCTATTTCAAATAAACGAACAGTTTCACTATCTAATTTCTTTAAACCCAAATATAAAAACAAAAAGTCGCAGAGGTCATCGACCTTCAGGTTCTTTACTGCGCGAACAGATGATGCAAAAGTATCTAAAAACTTCTCTAAATTATGTTCATTACAAACTGTAATATTTTTCAACTCGAATAGCTGAGCTAAATATGCGGTAGCAACTAATCTTTTGTCTTCATATTTCGACTTTAAAGTTTTTAAAATTAATGAATAATTTTCGGCACTAAAAGTAATGCCGGCACAAACAGTTTTAGCTTTACCAGTTAACTTTTCAACCAGATAGTGTAACTTTTCATGATCTGTCAAAGAGACGTTCCCATTTATAGTGTTTTCAAAACTATCTATAAATAGATTCCAATTGCGAATATCACCATTAAATTCAGGTATCTGAATGGGCGGTAATTTGGGTCGATCGCGAGTGTGATTTGCCTGGCTCTGATGGACAGACGGCTTCTCCAAGCTCCTCGCGACGCGTTTGATGCGACAGAATAAATCATCAAATGACGCCAAAGCCTGATAACTCACAGCGTATTCTGGATTTAATTCTAACTCTAAAACGTTAATATTATGAATTACGGATTCAAATTCCGTGCGCAAACTATCCAAGTTTTCTATAGAACATAAGAACGAATCTCTAATAGCTAGATCAAGTGTTTTAAGTGCATTATCACAAATAGATTGCACGCGAGAAAATATCATGTCTCTTTTAGCATATAAAAGTTTCAATTGAACTTTGATGTCCTTATGAGACATCGTGAATAATAATTATTTATTACAAACAATCAATGCGGTAAACAAGCAAATAAAGTTATTTTAACAAATAAGCGATGGAGAACAGCGACGCGGACAATATTAAATACCTAAAGTGGGTAGGTAGTTATAACGAACTGCGGGTGAAATAAAAGAACTGTAGGTAGTTTTTAAACAATCTTAATTTACCCACTAGGTTGTGTCTCTGTTTCTGATATACAAATAATTTTAGACTTCCGAATGAATAACTAATACGAGCGATCTATGGCTACGTAGGTATGTAGGTATTACGCACGTACGTAGGTAATAGATGAACAAACAACGAATTGGGTTAGGTATAAGACTGCGGTGCGGTGCGTTTATTCCTTATGGAATAAATACCAATGCGATAACTACAACAAATATGTACCTAATTCAAATAAGTACCTAACTATCCGGTGAGAGGGACCAAAGAAAAATGTTGGCGCGAAAGGCTAATTTAGTGGACTGTATTTGCGGTGCGGAGCTAAACGATTGACAAACGCTTGGCGTTAGGTAATTCGAGTTGCAGTGGGTGTGGGACAATGGAATACAACCCGAAATAAATAGGGAAGGAAGCACAAACCTTTACGGGAGTCACGTGCTCGCGTCGTCGCCGGTGCACCGGTTCACTTTTCCAGGTTCAGGTCAGTTGGGCTTCAAGTTATTGTCCTCACACGTTAAACACAAGCACAAACTATGGATTATAAGTCTTATTACATGCGAAAATGCGGTGATTCCAAAGTTATTAATATTTTTAAGCGGAGCGCGTCGACGCCATTGTTTACTTCTTTGCGGAGCGATTCGGAAGAAAAAAGTTTTTTCGACAAATGGCGGGCGAATCTTCTTACTCACTCGCGAGGTATGTGCGGGAAGGAGATGGATATAGGAAATAGCGGATGTCAATCATATTTTGAATGTTGGCGCAACCAGTGCTTTTCCCGATGCATAGCCGTTAATTTTTGAGGAGTTCTCCTGGTACTTGACCATCAGCTCTACATCACCATACGTATTGTGACGAGCATAAAGTGTTTAACATCCGTACTCAAGTAATCGAAACGCAATCCACGAAATACTTATTATTGAGGAGTTTCAGTGGCCATCTGTGGTCTTCATCATCAGTTCAACTTCCCCAAATGGTACTTTTCGGAAGCAACTGCTCAAGGTACTATAAAAAATACCCAAAACGCTATAGGTGTGCCTATAATATTTGAAGAGCTCCCTCGATTACTCCAGGATCCCATCATCAGATCCTGATTTCGTAACAATGAGACCAACTAGAAAATATACCCATTCAAACGCAAAAAGATTATTTCAAATCGGTCCAGTCGTCTCTGAGTTATGAGATAACATACATAAAAAAAAAAGTTCAAGACGAATTGAGAACCTCCTTTTTTTGAAGTCGGTTAAAAATATTTGCTGTCTGCACTCCAGCCTTCTCTATACATATAGACTTAAACTGTGCGAAATTACATAGTCTTCCGTAAGCGTAATTGTCATATAAATGGGTACTAGGTGTTTGCTTAACTTATTAATATCGAGAGAATTATCCGTCGTCGAGGAGACTGAGTGGAGTGGAGGGATTTCCTTCAACAGGACTTAAAATATCTATGGCGTTGTATGAGCTTTTCACTATAGAAAGTAGTTACGCAATCCTTCCTCCTCATTATTAACATCCGCTTGGATCTTACAATGGAAGCGTGAAAGGTTAAAACGGAGAAAATAAAAATTTCTACTTCTGCGTAATCGCTTTTTAATGAAGATTTAGCGAATTTTTTTGGGAAATTGGTTTTACAAATAAATAAGATATATTGTGTCAGCTTTACAGTGTAGTAGGTAGGTAGGTAGTACGTGTTTGATTTATAGTTGATTCGAATATCATACAGCAGTGTTATCGTTTCAATTTCTACTAATAGGTCACTATTTTTACTGAATGATAGACAATTTAAAAAAATGGCAACAGACATAGCGCAGTAGCTGAACGATTGGCTGCTGCGTTGCGTGTCACTGGTTCGATCCCGCACCGGAATAAGTGTTTGTTAGGCGTATAGACTGTTGTTCCGGGTCTGGATTCGGATGTGATTTTAAATGTTTGTATATGCACCTATGATACAGGAGGAATGCGCAATAGGCAGCGAGAATGAAAAAAAACTTGATTGGGATGTATAAGGTTTATCTTTTACATTGTCTTAATCATAAGATTCTCAAATATCCTTTCCATTGTCACAAATGAAGCAGACAGCAAAATTCCCCTTTAAGTTTAATAAATAAATTGAAATATAGAGGAATAATCATAGGTACTACATCTACAAAATGGGTAAATCAAGCTGCTGCTTCTAATCCAAAATGTAGATCTTTCTAAAAAAGAAAATATTTAGATGACGAATTAAACGAATGAATAAAAATATTGTTTCAATTATTACATGAAATCCTGTTCGCTAGCAACTTCTAGTTCTCTTACACTTAGATTCGTCTTCATTATAAATAAAGAGTACCGTTATTATGATGTTATATTTGCAAGTTTATGTCTCCCATCTAGATAGGGCTTGTGGCTACATAATAACAGCCGCGGGGTCGATGTTCGCGGAGTTGGGAAGAAGCCAAGCAGATGATGATGAATGAATTCTCCCAAAACCAGTTGTGCATGCTTGCATGCAGTGTGCAACAGCGGCGTCCTACCACCTGCAAAATTCCAATCTGGATACTCGTGTGTACCTGACAGTTATACTCATCACCCATCCAAAGACCTACCTTAACACACAACGTCTAATCCACCAACATTATAGGCAAGTTAAAACCCGAATTAGATTCCTCAGCTACTGAATAACAATATACAAAACGATACACTAAAACTTAATACAACTTTTTACATTACTGAAACCATTTGGATACTTAAAGTACCTAAATTCAGTTTCTTTTTCTCCCTTCCAAGTTTTGAACAACCTCGAAGCTACGGTAGAAAGTTGTAACATATTGAATTATAACGCCGAAGGTTTTCAACTTTCTAAATTTATAAATATTAGATTTATTATTTTGCCGAGTTCTTTTCAGGTTAGTATTTCTTGGTCTTATTATTTTCAATGATGGATTTTCATCAACTGTTTTGGTTTTGGTCTTTAGGTATCATTACTTTACTTATTAAAAAATGAATCCACTTCCGTAATGAGAGCTATGTAGCACTTGAGTGAGGTTCAAAATAACTTGGTAGGTACCTACTCTGAACATGAGTGTGAGTATAAGTCGCGGCACGAAACTTTAGCGGTGACCGTTATTGCGCAGAAGTAAAATTTAAGGTACCTTAAGGGGGCTAGCGGGTTGAAGGGCGACCGTGCGTAGCGCCGATTGGCTCTCCAGCCGCATTATGTTCCCCGCGCCGATACGACGCTCCGCGCACATCCCGTATACAGTCGCGTCATTAATTGTATTGTTATTGCTGTTATTTTTTGTTGTGGTTTTTTTGTTAAGTTTGAATTTGTTTGTTAAATTAATTTTTTAGTTTGTTTGTGACTTTAAAGTGAATATACCTAGAAGAAATACTGTTTTGAAAAGACAGGCAAGGAAAATGGTTTATGACGTGAATTGCTTTTTAAAAAGGGAATCTAACGAATTAATTGATTCTTTGAAACAAATTACAAGTGAGATTGACGAAGCTACAAATACTTTACCCAGTCATTCGGACAGCATCATTGTAAATTTGAGAATGGTTCTCTGTAGATTCAGATTCACTGTAGATTCTCTGATTCAGATTAGACTTAAATCTAAAATAAAAAATTTCAAAATTAACAAATAATGTTTTTATTTTTATACTCCCCACAAAACTTGTTAAAAATTATATCTTAGGTACCTACTATAAATCCTTGGACATTGGCATTGGAGACAAACTATTTATTAAAGTATATAGTCTGGCAAACGAAAGTAGAGACTGAAAAAGCGCGTCAAATTTAAAAGATATCAGCATAGCAACCCCAAAACTACTATGAAATACCTGGAATAACCTTATTTGATACTTTAGAATTATCTATTTTATTTCATCGAAATAAAAATACAAAAGGTAGTTTAGGTAGCAGTGGCGAAGGGTTAATTTTCATAAAAGGGAAGCCGGACGTAAATAATTGTTTGTTTTATTGAAAATAATGGATTACTATTTATATATTCATATATAAAATAATAGACTAATATTTGCCATATTTCAAAAGGGAAGCCGGTAGAAATCGAGTTGCATGGAGCCTTCGCCACTGTTAGGTAGGTAATAGTTTAGATATTGTGTCTTAATCCGAATTAAAAAAAAAACAACAGTATTCTTAAATTGTTCTGATTTATTCACTATATTCAAAATCTGAATGTAAGACTTCCATGTGGAAAGTTTCATTAGAGTCACTGGAATCATTGTTTCCTACGTTAATATTAAAACTTTCTAAATTATTTTCTGTAATTCTGTCCCTTTCTTTATATTTATTTTCAACATGGATGACATGATCAGTCATTTTCTTTCACTTGGAAGTTATATTTTCCAACGAATCTTTTATAACTTTCTCTAACTCCATTGCAGGCAGAGCAATATTTTTACTTGCCACGTTACGTTTAGCCAAACTCCATACTAACTTATCTTAAAGAACGATTTAAGTTCCTTCATGACACACATGCAAAATCTCTGAGGTCATCAGAAAACTTAAGGCTTGCGGTACCGAGTCACGCCACCAATTTCTATGGTAAGTCGTTCGCAGCTCAAGCAGTACGGCTGTGGAATGCTCTACCCGTGTCAGTAAGACAAGCACAAACACTATCTTCTTTCAAAAACTTAGTAAAAGATCTTTATCTCTCTCCTTAAATTGTTATTATGTATGTCTTTGTTTCTTTCTTTTTCTTTTTTAATTTTTGTATGCATATATATGTTTTGAGAACGTTATTTATTGTTTAGTATTTTATATAGATAATTAGTACACCGTGGACTACCCGCGTAATTATTTTCTCCTTCTGTGTCAAATCCATCCAAAGGTTGTCTGTAAAAGATCGCTTTTAGCGATAAGACCGCCCATTGTATCACCCTTTTAATTGTTAAGTCCATAATTTTGTTTTTATTGTTATGGTGTACAATAAAGAATATATCTATCTATCTATCTATCTATCTATCTAACTCAATGGCATTTAGATCACAGTGGTAGACTCCGGTATATGCCTGTTTTCTGGATCTCTCCAAAGCCTTCGATCTCGTTTCATATGAAGTGCTTTGGAGAAAGATGGAGGACAGGGGTATGCCGGCGGAACTATTGAAGATATTTCAATACTGGTACTTGAATCAGACTAATTGTGTTAGGTGGTCAAACTGCCTCTCAGAAACATACAGGTTGGAGTGCGGAGTGAGACAGGGGGGGTTGTCCTCTCCAAAGCTGTTTAATTTATATGTTAATGACCTCATAGTCGAGCTCAGCGGCATGCGTGTCGGCTGCCGGGTGACCTCACCCGGCAGCCGACACGCATGCCGTATGCCGTGCCGCATGGCGTATATAGCAATACCTCGTGCCCATTCTGCTTCAGAATTTCATCAGCTTTCATATACTGGCTCTGGTGTGTTTCGTTTTAAACTTGTTTTCTAACGATATAAAATTCGTTAATTTTGTTACAAATAGCATCTATGTCGAAACTATCTAAGTCGGACACTGTGGGTTTATATGGCCGTTGCACGTAAAAACCTTCCTTTTTAATTCTTTTTATTGTAGTAAACACTTCTGTAAAGAATGGTAAAACAGAATGATTAGGTTCTGCAAATCATGAATTCAATTACATCTTTATAAAAGTTATGTACTCCTAGTAAAATCTTACCAGTGATTGAAGTTTCATCCAAGTACTGGTTCTGGGTTCTTATCCTATTTTTCTACTCTAAATCCGTAAGTTTTTCAATAGTTTTCACCCCACATCAACCCTTGCTACATCTACCAGATTTTCTATAAAAGAAAAAAAAATGTTAAAAACCATGCAACATTTAATAGTATGTTAAATAACCATAATGCATTATTATTGTTTAATTATTAATGTTTAACATACTATAAAATGAATGTGAATCAAAACAGATAAATATTTTTCCTCGCTAAAAGATAAATATAAATTATGAATTACTAAGTATCAACTTAGTAGCATCATACTAACTTATGAAATCGAACACCACACGTAAACAATCTTGTTTTTGTTTGAATTCAGCGTCTTTCTCCTGTTGTTTTTCTTGATATTTAGACATCATGCGAAACAACATCTCCCGTACTCCACTTTTAATAGTTTTGTTCATTTTTCGCTGAATAAACTCGATTAACAAGATCACAACAAATCACCAACAACACGCCATCTTGTTTTGGAAAATTGAGTTTGACTTTAGTATAGCATTGCCATATAAAAACTTTGCAAATAATTCGAGTGTCTACTTTACTCATTACACAGACAGTACTCATGCGCAGCTATCCTCTACATTTCGTTCAGCGCTAGACCTACTATTTGACATTACATTAAAATAATGTCATTAACGTTATTTAGCTAATAATTGTATTGCGTGCGCGACAGTACCCATGCGCAGCAATCCCCTCCGCGTATCGTTCAGCGCTAGACTTACGTGCCGCTACCTATAATAGTTCAGTTATCATCATATTGTTAACAATATTAATCAATGTTTTCAAAATGAAGTATAGAAGTAAGGACATCATGATTGTGATAACTATGTTTTTCACCTTTGTTTTTCACATAATTTGATCGTAAACTGTGTAGAAAATCTCTTGCTACTATAATAAAATGTTGGTCATAAAGACAGTTATTTTCAAGGATGTAATAATTATGTATATATTGATTGTGCAACATTTTTCTAGTATTTAGAGAAATTCTGTATCTTTGTGGTCATGGCATCCTTCAATTAAACACCTACTTCCGGTCTCAATAGCTCTCATATATTATGAAAAAAAAAACAATAGTAAATACCACTTGGTTGCTACAGGCTGGACCACTCTGAAATTAGCCACTTAACTTAGCGTTAGCCTGAAAGTTGGGAATAAAGGGTACCAATGTAGGTATGGCAATAGGGCAATAAAGAGGAGCTCATGGCTAAATCCCTCATAATATTCGTACGATTCAATCTTCAAGGTTAACGCTTGCAAAAGTCAATCCGTAGATGACTCACCGTCTTAACATATATCGATATCTTTTGTGCCGCGGAAAGCCGACTAAGCAAGTGGTCGCGGCGGTCATTTGTACATATTTAACAGTCGTTACGGTTAGTCAGAAACCAGAAAATCTAATACCAGTCTTGGCTTGGAGAATCATGTGATCGCGTGCATCATATCCATAACCCAGTAAAGTTATTGGGTTGTAAAGACTAGATAGGTATTCGCTGCATACCGTCAGACAAGACTTTAACCATAAAGCCATCAAGATGACATCACCGTTGTAATTACGGTTAAGTACCATCTCACTTTATATCTATCCCTCGCGTTACTGTACTTAACTGCTACCATTAAAAGTAACTACCAACCAACAGGTCGCCAACAATACGGATATAAACTACCCAGCCATAAAACGTAACTAAATAAATCCTTCAACTGCCAACTTTTCATTTAATCCGGTATACCGCCATCTGCTGGCAGTTCCCTGGAATTGTGGAGCTATAAAAATACTTAGCATTCCGCTTTACAAGAGGGAAACAGGCTTTAAGCTATCCAAATATCTAGAATTCTATTCTAAATGGAATATTCGTGAGTGCTAAATTTTAATTACCTTTTGAAAGCAGATGCTTTTATCAAGTTAGATATTAGTTATAACCTACCTGCTTTGCTTACCCGCCTGTTATTAATAAGCTTCATACAGATACAATCTTTCTCCCACCCATTGTACCCCTATACGGGACGACCTAAACTACATACTATTTACAAAGCGTTTTCGATATTTCGGTTTGAAATAGAAAGAGACTACCTTTGCGTCAAATAGTCAATGACCATCAATCATATTTTGTTACTTTTCAACAATATGCGACAGGCACGTGTTTTATTATACTCCGTGAGGGAGAACTACATAAATATATGAGATAACATTCAGTTAACATATTTATTTATTTGTATTATTACTACTGAATCTTGTGTGACGAAATACTACCTACGGTACAATGTCCCTTTTTTCTATGCAGAATAAACAGCTGTTTACTTCTTTTGTCTTATTCTACAGCAATGATCACGCATGTAGATAGTTGGGAACGTTAAATGTTTCTCACTGTTTCACTCAAAATGTACTGCACTTTCGATGGATGTTTACAGGAATATAGCTTATCATTACTATCTGCTTGGCTTTTTCTCAAATATGGTGTCGGCTTCTAGTCTACTCGGATGAATCTGAATACTAGTGTTTTACATGGAGCGATCTATCTGATCTCCACAGCCCAGTAGCTGGGTAACACGATCCCGTAGGCAAGACTGGAGTAACATTTTCTGGCTCACGACTAATCGTAACAATTATGAAAATTGATACACAACAAATAACAGCTGGGTCCAACTCTGTTGTGATGTTATGATGGTCATCCATCCATAAATCGACCTCAGCAAGATTTGCTTTACCTTGAAGATCGACCCGGGTGGCTGTTATTACCACGAGACGAGCCACGAGCTCTCCATCCACCATTGTTCTAAAAACAACTCAAAATCACCACCATTATATACACAGAACTCCAAAATTTTTGGTTTTCCACATTTTTTTCACTGTCATTTTTAAGTACTTACTTGTATAATAAAGTATAAAAACTAAACGAAATAGTGAAAATATAAGTCAATTACCTTAGAAGCCTTTACGCAATCTTTTTAATGCATTAATAAAAGAACCAAGTGTACCGTGACAAATATCTCCAAAAACGCGAACAACAAGAAGTGTCTTAATCGTACTAAGTGTAACGCACATACATGCTTAGTTGCTACGTGTATTTATGTGTTACATTTACATAAGATGATCCGCGGTCCGTAAGTCCTTCAAATGAGTTTGGTCACACTTAACCCAAGGGTGGGCCATACATTTGTTACTAAGTCACAATATTCTGATTACATCGTATTTCACGCATTGCCAAAGCATTTAAATAATAAACATAAAAGTATTTTTCATAGAGTCAACCTATGGAAAATACTTTTGTGTTTTACCCACGGACAGACCACAGCAATCGTTGCTTGACCCTGATGAACAATAACATGATTATGTAATAATCCACCTACTAATACATAACTTGGACCACCTCCCATCTAGTTTAATTAATGAGGCCTTTCTTTATTTAAGTCGATAGAAAACCCCTCCAACATTCTTCCTTAAGCCCTCAAAAGTAATTTAATAAGGCTTTATTATTATTTATATGTTTAGAATTACAGGATATCAACCAATTAGCAACGCCTGAAGTCCTCAACTTCCGCATATCTTGTTGATTTCAAGAAATTTCCTCGAAATATCTGAATCACGAAGGATTCCTCCAGTCATTGAAAACTGATTGGTTTACTTTTTGTACGTTTGGTGTGAGTATTACTTTTCTTTTATTTTATTTAGCTTCTGCTTGTTATTTTCATTACTTGTTCTGGGGTTTTAGACGTGAAAAAATTACAAAAACTGAGTATCAGACTATTTCTTTTTTACATACATAAGTATAATACTCGCTGTCCCTGCGACTCGACAACGTCGAGAGATCGCGACAACGCAATTAGTACCAATTTGCTTTCGACACATGTATCGTGACGTATGTATCGTGGTCGCTAATAAACTATTCGGATTGCTCAGGAGTATCATCTATTTATTATTTATCTACGTATCATGTATACTTTATTATACACCTTATAGTATTTATATGGATACAAACAGAAAAACTAGTGTACAGTGGGCGGTCTTATCGCACAGGGCGAGTGTTTCCCAGACCCCCATTGGATGGAGAGATTTTAAAGGATACAAATTCAGGGCTGTCAGTGTACAAACATCATAAATAAGCGTCAATAGCCTCATGGCTCAGGTGTCGGACTAGACACAATCAAATTAAGCTTAGTTAGGTGGGTTAACAGGATTGCTAGTAATGCGAATTCTACTCACATTTCTAGTAATCATTACACAAAAATAACATACATGAAGCAAAAACTTTGTACACCTTTTTACGGAAATAACGCAGACTGAGGAATATGAAACCTGGCACAGTTAAGATTACAAGGAGAAGGCGAAGAGAAGAATTATGGTTGAATTTCGACCAATGGGTGACCAATACTATCCATAAGTCTGTAAGGTTACAAGATGATGGTAAATTATTCATCGTATTATAGGTTTTTTTTTATAATTTAGGTAAGTATAATGAATTTATAATAAAGCTACATTTAGTCATTTTAATAATAAATGTCGCAACCACGACAACATTATTACTTTTAAATAAGACTAATTATACGATGCTTTATTACGAAGTAATTGCTTTCATTAAAATAATGAGAAATAAAAAATATTTCTATACAAAATATCATTTTATTTCATCTTCGTTTATATTTTATGTTTATTCTCCTCTTTTCATTTATTTTTTAAAGAAAAACAGTAAAATCATTGATTTATCTTCTTGAGCTAGTAAAGGTGTAATAATTCAGCCTATAACGTTCCACTGCTGCTACACTCTCTAGGAGAGGGAATGGGCCGTTAATCCACCACGCGGGCCCAATGAGGGTTGGTGGATGTCACATTTCTTCGAATATTTGGTGCTAGAATAAGTAAGACATGCCGGTTTCGTCACGCTGTTTACCTTCACCGACTTTTTGTCTGCTATGCTATCATGACTAAACTGCTACACCAATTTTAATCAAATTTGTTATGGAGATAGTTGAAGAGTCGGGAAAAGTCTATTTTTCCCGACTACTTTACGTTTTACTTTTTTTATCTACTCTTTAAGGGCTTGAATGGAAAAAATCTTCCACAGCCGTATTCTTATCCATAAATAACATTGTATATATCTAATTTGTTCGCTCAGACTCGGACCTCAGCCTTTCCTGGACAGTAGTAACCACATCCCACTTAAACCATCCACTTAACCAAACCTAGTTTGGTCATAATTAGATAGCTATTGAAGAATACCCCTAATATTTTACTATGCATCCTACAGATTGCTCTACATAGAGCTGATGTATGAGTGAGAGAGAAATAGATTACCGTACGTGACGGAGTGGGACAGGTTTAAAGGGACATTCATCTTTGATTCGTTACCAAAGAAGTATTGTTAACATTAAATTCTACCCTCAATTTTGGCCTGTTTATCGAGGCTAAGGCTCAACTAGCATCAAAAAAGTTGGGAATCCTAGTTGGCAATCGCTATCAAGCCCAGGTTCGGTCGTGTATGGAGTACTGCTCTCATCTTTGGGATGGATCTGCTAAATACCAACTGGACGCGCTTGAGTCTATCGAGAAACGGGCCAAAAGACTCATTGGCAACGATGCACTGGTCGAATCAAAGCTCCAGAGCCTTGAACATCGACGACGAGTTGCAAGTCTATCGGTTTTCTATCGGTTACATTTCGGGGAGTGTGCGATGGAATTACACAATCTAATTCCACCAAGCCCGTTCCATCATCGGACTACGAGACAAACGGCGAAGCACCATCGTTACATGGTGGACATCCCACCCATACGCACCAAACGTTTTGGGAATACCTTCATTGTGCGTACGGCTAAGGAGTGGAATTCCCTGCCGGAGTCTGTGTTTCCCGATAGCTATAACCTAGGAGTCTTTAAGTCAAGAGTGAATAGGTTTCTTTTAGGTAAGCGTGCTCCATCTTCGACCACATCATCACTTACCATCAGGTGTGATGGTGGTCAAACGCGAACCTATTCTAAATAAAAAAAAAAAAAAAAAAATGTTGAATGAGCGAGATCGGTAATACATTATTATATAATTGATAAGGATAGACATAGAGATACAACTCTGTGGCAGACTCAGGACTAGTGTTATTAGGTGTGGGATGAGCAATCTCTCAATGAAAAAGAGGGAGCTAGTGTAGTATAGTAGCTTTTGCGCGTCACTGCGTTCATGTGAAACGGTTTTTTTTTTTTCAAATAAAAATGTAGACTTTCTTTCCCCAAGGTTTAATATCTGTAAGTACCCGATTTCACTAAAATAGGATAAGTAGTTAAGACGTGAACATATAGATTTACTTTCGGATTTTTAATATTAATAAGGCTTATTCAGAGAAAAACAAACTATTCTGTAATCGTCTGAGCAGGAAAGGAGTCTACAACGTAGATATCGGACCCGATGTAAAACCGATATAGTATTTTTTTATTGATAATAGGCTCGCGGTAATATCAATTAAAATTCAGTCTAAAGAAATATGTTAGTGAAAGTCGGGACATTTGGCAACCCGGTCAAAGGCCCATCGGGACGGGTCACTACCATATGAATCGGGAATTGCCTTGTATATTGGGGCACCAGCCAACACTATCGAGACTGATCTTTCAATAGACGCATCGTTGGTTGTTTCTGACGATCGATTAATCGATGGGTCCTGGCGAATCCAGTGTAATTCATGCATTGGGATTCCAAATTCATGCAAAGGCTGTCGAGCACGCGAATATAGGTTCTCGACTAAGTATTTATTTATTTATGTATACATATAACACTTCAAAAGAGAAAAGAACACATACAGACAAAAAAGCACCAAGGTGCTGCTTATTTCGTAAGCTGCCAGTAGATCTACGAGAAAAGAGTAGGATTAGAGATGATAAATACTGGTACAATGGTATTAATACGCTTTTCATATTGATGTAAGTCTAATGTCTATTCTACCAGTTACACCCGAATGCAGCCAAGCGCGATAGCAAAGTAATTGACCATTGTCCGATTCACAGAATGTTCATTTAACGAAACGGCTGGCACAGTGATGGAGCGGTTGGCTGCTGAGGTGTCTGTGTGATTCACGCACGAAATAAATTCAAATTCAAATATTTATTTCAGACATGAATCCATAGTGTAAGTAAGTATTAAGTATAGAGATATTATATTATACACATAATACCAAAACATAAAAAATGCTCTTGTGTGCAATATAACAATGGTTTCAGGGTCGGCTACGGTTGTCCAATTCTGCAGCGCGTCTAGCATGTTTGCTGTAGCACGAACTGAAAACTTTTAAGCCATCATGAAGAAAACCGAATCCTTAATAAGCCAAAAAAAATCTAGCAGTATTTTGAAAACCTTAGCTGAACAACATGATGCAACAATATTAAACACTTTGTCTGGTTGCTCGTGCGGCAGGGATGAATGATATAACAAAAGTAAAACAGAAAAACATTTAATCAAATACAGACACACACTACAACTACTATCAAAGTTACAAATAGTCGTTCGCATAAAACTCACATTGCTTTGGAGAGGTGAGTAAACCATTTATCATTTAGAAGGTGAAATTTTGGATTCACGGTTGATCAAAGTGGAGATGCTACTCGCCCAAAAAGAGATACCAGAGAAAGCAGTGGTGCCCAGGTCAACGGCGCGTTATGTTCCACGCGCGCTTGCTTGTCGGAGGTGCGGGAATGTTCTAACGAGATACCGTGGCTCCGGAACGTAAGGGCTATTGAAAGAACAGGGTGGGTTTTAAGTTTGACACTCCTTTCTGCACCACCCGTGGCGGAGGGAGGAACGGATTATCAAATCTGAGAAAAAGTCATCACCCGCAACGGGTGAGGTGGAAAGGAATGCTTAAAACTTACCCTGATCTCCCAGTTGCCCTTGCATGCCGGGGCCGTGGTATCTCGTTAAAAAACCTACTTGCATCCCCGGCAGGAACACCTGACCGCGTATGTGTGCCCCTAAAACAATAAAAAAGGGAAGTCTTATTAGAAAACTAAATTACACGTAAGTATTTATGTAACACAAATCTTATATCCCAACTTTAACGTTTATTTAGGTAGAACCTTCAAAATACCCAATCATAAATTATTACCTTCTTACATCTGTTTTCAAGGCAGATTTATTAAATTATTCCGAACCTTAATTATAGTTCAGGGGATAGGTTAAGAGATGGATAAGGTCAATAAACAAGGATATTTATTTTAATATTAATAGCCCTGTGGCTGGGGTTTAAATTTGCGGTAGTTTCGAATATTTTCTAACAATTTGGGTAGGTATAGTGAAAGACGATTATTCTTGCAAAAACGTTGAATGCAGAAACAAATCAATGTTTCCAAAATCACTTTTTAAGTAGACCGATGCATTTGGTGTTGTTAATTTCATCAATTAACTGTGACCGCGAGTTCGTTCACGTGGGAGTTTCCCGATCCCGTGGGAATTCCGGGACAACAATTTATATAATTGCCACAGTATTTGACCTTTATGACTGGGTACCACAGTATGGTTAGCAAGGCGGGTGGCAAACTTTTTTTATGACTAACAGTAGTCATAAAAAAAGTTTGTTTCTGTTGCTAGGTATACTAAATTAATCAAACTCATTTTTTAAATTCATTTATTAATAAAGCCGCCGTTTACGTCATCCTGTGTATTGTTTTTTATGGTGAAGACTTAATATGGTTTACATAATAAATTATAGCAATATTTAAAATACATTGTTCCGTCACATTTACTAACTGAGAACATTAAAAAATTCATGAAAAATTCTACCATCCAAACTTTTGCTTAAAGTTTGGATGGTAGAATTTTTCATTTTCAGATAAAGCTAGTGGTAAAAGTTAGTTCATTATGCCATTAAGAATTACTTATATAGGAATGAGATTGCTAAACAAACAACCTAATTGTGTTATATTTGGAATGTCATACATTTTCTTTTGCTCTTAAGATGTCTCCGGATAGGCACGCCGCGGCAATGTTTTCATAGAGATTTTAGTTTGTTCTACAGACAGCTGCATATATACACATATCCGGAGATTTATTAATTGTAATAATAAAGAACAACAATACTAGTATTATAATTTCAGAAGTTTAAATGTATGGATAAAAGGATATCTGTAACTTAAGTTTCTGTAAATTGGAGTGTTTAAGTAAGCCGGAAAAGATCTGAATTAAATTTTGAATACAAAGATAAAGGTATTCTATAGGCTCAACAGTCTACCTATGTCAGATATGCAATGTTTGAAGCAATTACAACATACTGACACTGGTAGGTAAGGCTACTTTTTATCTTCGGTATGTCCTCTTTCACGCAGAATTCGCGGGCAACTGCTAAGTAGTTTTTAAACTATTTTATCTTTTTTTGGGAAGAATGTCATCAAATGAGGAGTTCCGCCCACCCCGGGTAGATTGAAAAGGAGTGTTAAACTTCTGCTGACTAAAACCTCACCCTGTTCTTTCAGTTACCCTTGCGTTCCGAGCCCGCGGAATCTCATTAAAATGGCCGTGGATGGAGGTGCCGATTTTACCTGACAATTGTTCAAATTAAATAAACCAAATTAGTATATTAATTACTTTCAACAACATTCTTTAAGTCAATCTTCATCACACAAGTACCATTTTAAAGTCGTCTCCGCAAGTGAGAGCACTCCCTTACCGCTGCTGAATCCACAGTATCCTCGTCAATGAATCTGACTTCTGTTGAAAAACCACATGCCACAATTTAATTCACAAATACTTACAGATTTATAAACACGACATATTCATCAAATGTTCAAACGAGTCCAATGTAATCGTATATTTTGAAACACAAAAGACAGATTTTCATCATAGTCAACTCATCATAGTGAAATCATTTAATAGAAGGAAATTAGGTGGAGAATCCATGGTACAAAATGTTTAAAGGACAATCCATTTACGCGACAAAATATGCAAAATAAATAGTATTAACGCTATGGTTTCTTGGTCAAAATAAAGACTAAATTAATAAATAAAGTATCTTTCAATGAAGTTCTGGCCCAGCACTTACACGCACACTTACGAGCTGTAGGTCGTGAGTTTAACCCAGACAGGCACATTACGTTCATAATTACTACTACACTTAAAACGGTGATGGCAAACATCGTTAGGCAACCGACATGTTCTAGGAATTATGCGAAGAGTGCCACTCACACACCCGCACTGGGCGCACATCGTGGGTTACGGCTCATTGCCTCTCATACAGAGAAGGTCTGGGTCCCATCAGTGGGAACGCTATACGTTTAATGCTATGTCTTACCAAGTCTCTACTGCCTAAGTATTCAAGTTGGTCCGATTTTCTCTACCAATACCAACCTGAGCTTGCACTCGATTAAGCGGTTTCCAGTTAGGCCACCGTAATTCATTAATATCCCGGGAGCAGATATTTTTTATCGATGAAAGGCTAAGGCTAGGTTTACCACAGCGGTTTATATGGTCGAAGATGAAACACGCTTACCTAGAAGTAATCTATTCACTCTTGACTTAAATACTCCCAGGTATATATCATGAAACAGAAACTCCGGCGAAAAATTCCACTACCATGCTGATTTTCTGGAGTGATGAACTCTGGAGAATTAGGGTGACTTTTCTTCCATGGTTCATATATGTCGTTAGCCACTCTAGCCTCCATAAACCGGGTCAAACACACCAGGCATCCTATGAGTAAATCAGCCTTCCAGTAGTCCGAACCACATTTCTTACCGTATATAGTATATGAGGATAATAACTCATGTCCTGATAAAAATATATGTGAGCAAGGGCGGATCCAGCTTTGGTGCCAGCGGGGGGAGGTCACATAATCGAGGTCAAGTCACAAGAAGTTATAATTTGTATTTCCTGACTCCGCTGCCACTTGGCCATCCACTGCCGATATTCGTTTACAACGACAGAGACGAGTATTATCTAGTAACAATGTTTAAAACATTTAATTAGTGGTCCACCTAGGTCCTGGACCCAGCCCAGGGGGGTTCATGACCCCATGACCCCCCCTGGATCCGCCCTTGTATGTGAGACAGTATAACAAGAAGTTGTATGAGCATCTTTACAATAAACTTAATTTTATTTTATTTTATTTTATTAAATAGGAACAACAAACAGCTACAAAATGCAAAATTACAAATAGAAAAACTTAAACAACTTAAGTAATAATGTAGCCCACAACGCTGTTCACAGATTACCAGTAATGAATAAGACCTTACAGCCACTAGGAGGTGAGCTGTTCATGCATGACTGTTACATTAATATTCTAAAAACAACAATGCAAAAAGAAAAAAGAAAATTAGGTAAATAAAAACAAAAGAACAACAATAAACGACTAGGTAGTCTTATGTTTAAGTGCCTCATACAAAAGGCTACGAAACCTTTTCAATGAACACGTAAAAATATCTATATGTTCGAATGCTTCATTGTAGGTTGCTGCCATTCGCCGAACTGGTGAACGTAAACCAGTGTTGGATCGGCAGGTACCTACTGCAAAGAGCTTTCCCGCACGCACTTGCCGTCTATGTACAGTTCTGGGGACTGCATAGCACAATACATTATTTAAGTCTATGCAGTCAAAATTGCCATTAACAATGTTAAACAATGTCATTGCCTCTAATTGTTTGCGTCTAGAGCTGAGCGTCAAAAGCCTGTATTTACTGAGTAACTGGTTGTACTGTAAATAAGTTTTGTGACACCTATAGTGCATTGCACGAAGAAACCTACGTTGTACGTTTTCTATCATGTTAGTGTACTTGCCATAGTAAGGGTTCCAGATGGATACGGCATATTCGAGCTGGGAACGGACTAATGTTTTATACAGGCAGAGGTACGAAGAGGTCCGCTTAAAGTCATGAGTGGATCTCATTATAAATCCATACATCTTATATGCCTTATTTACGATTTGTTCAATATGCAAATCCAAACAGAGTTTTGAGTCAAACAATATGCCAAGATCACGAACTGAGTTTACTTTATTTAATAAAGCATTACATAAAGAGTATGAAAACCTGATGATGTTTTTGTTTTTGGTAAAATTTATGTAGTTGCATTTAGGAATACTCAGATGGAGCTTACTAGTGTAACAATAGTCCGTCAGTCGATCCAAGTCCTCTTGAAGAAGATAGCAATCCTGAATGCTGTGAATAGGTCTGCACACTTTAAGGTCATCGGCATATAACAAAAACTTGGAATGATGAAAACAGTTACCAATATTATTTATAAAGATAATAAATAAAAGAGGACCGAGAATAGAACCTTGTGGGACAACTGATGTAACACAAGTAGCATGAGAGTGGTATCCGTTAATAACAACCCGTTGACACCGGTTAGTGATGTACGAGATGAACCATCGCAACAAGTTACCACGAATACCATTAAAAGCTATTCGATTCAGCAACAACTCATGGTCCACCTTGTCAAAAGCTTTCTGAAAGTCTGTGTACACTGCATCTACTTGTATACGATTGTCGATATTATTAAATAGGTCAGTAGAAAACAGCAATAAATTAGTTGTTGTGGACCGCTTTTTCACAAAACCGTGCTGTTGCTGTATGATAGTATTATGTAGGATAGGGTAAATTTCGTTGTGTACCAGTCTCTCAAAAATCTTCGACAAGGTAGATAAAATAGAAATAGGTCGGTATTGTTCAACACTACGCTTAGATCCACTCTTGTGTACAGGTGTGATATTAGCCTGCTTCCACACCGTTGGCATAACACCTTCTGTGATACATTTATTGTAGATTATAGCAAGGGGTCTACAGATAAAAGTAGCAGTATTCTTAAGAAAGATTGCAGACAACCCATCAGGGCCTGGTCCTTTTGACGGATCAAGCGATTTCAGTTCAGCCAAAACCGATTCTTCGCTAAAGTGTAAGTTAGAAACAACAATGTCGTTAAACACTGTTTCAGGAGGTAACTGCCATTGAGAAAGAGCAGGCGAAGCCGGCTCATACACGGAAGAAAAGAAATCAGAGAACATGTTGCATATCGATTGAGGATCGTTAGATACATCGCTTTTATATTGAACTTTTGCCGGTATACCGGGTTTGTCTTTGCGGTTGGAAATGTATTTCCAGAAATCCTTTATGTTTTTATGTATACTATCCTCAACCGACTGAATGTATTTAGAGAAGCATTTATCACAATTCTCTTTAAAGAAGGCTCTATGCTGTGAAAACTTTTCGTAGTCAGCAATGTTGCCGTACTTCTTCCATTTAACCCACGCCTTTTGTTTTTTATTGAGTGTACTAATTAATGTTTTAGAAAACCAGACCGGATAACCAGCGGCCTTCGATGTTGATAGTGGTGTATGCTGTTTAATTATATCATCAATCTTATTGTAAAACGTGCTTAGTGCCTCTTCGGATGCCAAAGGGGCAAGGAGGTCCAACCAGTCAATATCCTGAATCTTGCGGTTAATGTGCTCATAATCAGACTTGTAAAAGTTGTATTTTTGTAGCGATCGCTTTTTCATAGGTTGAACATCTACATTTATGCTTATGTCACAGATAAAAGGTGGGTGATACGTGTCGATTGGAAGCAGAAGAAACAATGCAGCCGATACCCTACATGGGTGGTTGGATATAACTAGGTCAAGAATATTGCCATTAGTGTTTGCCACTACATTATATTGTAAAGCATCAAGTAAGGATAATAAGTTATTTAACTGGCTACAAATTATGGAAGTACCTGTACCCTGTACCTGTACCTGTACCTTTAATTATATACTTCTTGTTTTGCGTAAGCCGCAATTGTTCTCCATAAAAACTCGGGGAATGCTTGCGATGGAGGAAATTGCTTCAAAGAAACTGCAATAAAAATGTCTTGTAAAGTTTTTAGTTGTTTTTTCTCACAGCTACGTAAACAGACGTGTAAAAAACTATTATTAAAATAAAAAACTTTTTAGCAAAAAATAGAACCGACTTCCATATAAAAACACTACAAAGGCAAAAATAACTATAATTTCGGAAGGCGGTGTCAAAAACGAAAATATATACAAAACTAAAGACACCGCCTTCCGAAATTATAGTTATTTTTGCCTTTGTAGTGTTTTTATATGGAAGTCGGTTCTATTTTTTGCTAAAAAGATTTTTTTTCACGCTTTTTAGTGCGTCGGTTTGTAATTTATCCAGTTACAAAAGCCAAAATGTCAACTACTTATCACCTTTTACAAAATATTGCATTTCCCGGTGCAGAGCCGTTAATTTTTGAGGAGTTCTCCTGGTACATCACCATCAGCTCTACTTCACCATATGCATTGTGACGAGCATAAAGTGCTTAACATCTATATTCAAGTAATCTAATCGCAATCAACGAAATACTTATTATTGAGTAGTTTCGGTGGCCATCTGGGGTCTTCATCATCAGTTCCACTTCCTCAAATGGTGCTTTTCGAGAGCAACTACACAAGGTACTATAAGAAATACCCAAAACGCTATAGGTGTGCCTATAATATTTGAAGAGTTTCCTCGATTTCTCCATGATCCCATCATCAGATCCAAACGTGACGACAATGGAACCAACTAGAACGTATACCCTTTCAATAAACCTCCTTTTTTAGAAGTCGGTTTTTGCATTTTTTGCATTTTTGGTTACTAGTATTTTGAGAAAAATATTTATAACTAAATTGTTTTATTTATTTTTGTAATGTATTAGATGTCACCCCTAAATTATATAACCACGCACTCTAAAAACATCCTGTACACACATAAGGGCATCATTAGGAAAACTGGTTTACTTGAATAACAAAGCTTGATATTAATTCCATAAACTATATTATTTAGTATTTGCATGATTGTTAACGCCTACGCCACTTTCAAAAACTTACACAAGGCAAATCAAACTTTATTAAACCCAAAATACAGTTTAAATTTCAATAATAAAATATTAATATCCTAGAAATTATTAAAACTTTGACATGCATGGATATTCCAGAAGCCAAAGTAAATAAATCCGATATACATAAACATGGATCTTATTACAAGGGATTAAAGTTCAAAATAGATAGATGTTTGTGGGTAGGTGAACGGCGTTATGAGATACGTATTCAGATACAAATAGATAAGCTGTTTGGTTGTGGCCAGTACAAATGCAAGAAGTATTGAACTGGTTATCTATCCTACCTTATGAATGGGCATTCATAAGGTAGGATAGATAACGATAAGATAAAGTTTTAGACATTCTCTTGAGCAAGGGGCCTTGCTCAAGAGAATGTCTAAAACTTTATCTTTATCAATTTATGCGGCCTACCCAAATGTTCTGACTATGGTTTGTTCGAGGTTCTTAAAGTTCTAAGTTGAGCTACGTGATCACTGACAAACGGCACGGTCAAAGCTGTGTGTTTTTCCTCATATAAGAGCCATATAGACATTGGTTGTCATTTATAATGTTGACCTCTGAGTTTTCTCAGTGATTCTCATGGAAGCCAGCTTGGCAACACCAGCCTCATCTAGTTTATCTTAATACGGCTGAAAATGAGGAGTAAAAGTATTATTTACATATAAGAAATTTGCAAAATAAAATATATCATTTTGTTTCATCACTTTTCATATTACTAACTTCCCAGTGAGCTCCAAGCTTCCGCCATTTTAAGGTACCCATCCACTAGTGCGTACTCAATAAAATCAATTCAGTACTAAAAGCTTACCTGCATTTATATTTTTACTTATATTGTATACTTTGTATGGTTGTGACTTGTGTCAAATCATTAATTACAGTGTGTTTGCTTTACGGATGAAGGTTCCCAATTCAAATTTATTGAAAACTGATTTGTGGAATTAAACAAGAAATTGGATTGCAATTATACTGCACTATATTTCAATTACAATTCAATCTTCACTAAACTTCAAAATAAATTAACAAGCCTATAATGTTCTCACTGCTGACATACAGGCCTTTTCTCTATGAGAGAGAATAGACCATAAAGCCCAGTGTGGGTCGGTGTGATTTTCGGTTAAGAACATAAAGGTTTCTTCGCGATATTAACCGTTTACCGTTTTGAAATTAGTGGTTATGATGAAAATTACAGAAAGTATTTTGGCTGCCAAGGTTTGAACCCACGATGCACATCTCGTAAGACGAGCCTGTAGAAACTGTACCACCACTGTTTGTAACACCATATATACGATACTTACTAATTAAAATTCTATGTGGTGTTCACAAGTATCCCAAGTCAGTAACGTGTAAGTAGGTACACAATTCAATGGTCACTTCTCGTTGCCGCTTGGGAGATATCCTTCTACACGAAGTTCCATCAGAGAACTGTGTGTTACATTTAATTGTGTCCACTACATTTCTTCCTATTTATGTCATCAGGACCGCACAAGGTAGCTCATACCGCGTAGATGTATAATAAACACACAAATCCACCCCATAGATTAATACCCCATACAAAATACAAACCAACATCGAAAACACTACTTGATTAATTTTTTGGAGTGGTGTATGAAGACTAACTTTAAAGGTATATAGAGCAGATATATATCTGCTCTATACATCTTTGGTCTATCTTCTTCTGATGATTTCAAAATAACTATGTTTAGTCAAATGCCAGACACGATACTACACACATCAAAAGTGTCTAGGGATCAAGCATTTTTATGCGCATTTCTTGAGATTGAGATGTGGCTTTGTAATAAATTTATGATTTTATAAATTTATATGGATCCTTTTTGGTGCATTTCATAATTTGAAACAGGAACTGTTAATCAAATTCGAGTAAAAGATGAAAATCAGCTGTCAATATTTTCCCTATAAAAACATACAACGCATTGAAGACATTATTAGTGCTACTGTTTCCCTACTACTGATTAAAACCAACGTTATTATGGAGCGGCGACGTCAGTTAAGCAGGGAAGAAATGCTCAGAGCCGTGGGAATGATAGAAGCTGGTTCCCGGCAACGTACTGTGGCTTTAGCTCTGAATACAAGTCAGAGTGTTATCAGTCAACTTTGGACACGTTACCCTGCACTGGTACCCTGGCTGAGCGCCATGGAGGACGGTATCGCTGCACCACACGGAGACAAGACCGATACATTCAAATCTTAACTCGAAGAGCTCCAACAATAACCGCCATGATGTTAGCCGTGAGGCTTCATCACTCTTCAGGGAACTTAATTAGCGACCAAACAGTCAGAAACCGCTTGCATGAAGTGAACCTTCATTCCCGAAGACCGCTACGGGTACCACCTATAGCAATGCACAATCGTAGGATTCGATATCAATGGGCTCTTGAACACAGAAATTGGGCAGAAGAACAATGGCGTTTCGTGTGCTTTTCTGATGAGTCTCGTTTTGGTATGAGACCGGATACAAGACGTATACGACACTGGGGAACCCCTGGACGCCAACAGCGATTAAAATCCTGCCAGGAAGTCCATCCTTATAGTGGTCGAACCATCATGGTATGGGCGGGTATTTGGATCGGCGGAAAAACTGAGTTGATTTGGATCAGAGGCAACCTCAACGCTCAAATTTATGCTGAGACGATTGTATCTGACGTCATCGTTCCTCTACAAGTGCAAATCGGTCCCTTATTTCAGTTAATGCATGATAATGCACGACCGCACACCGCAAGAGTTGTAAGACAGACTCTCGCCGCAGCTAACATCAATGTCCTGCTCTGGCCTGCTCAGTCGCCAGACTTGAACCCGATTGAGCATGCATGGGATATGCTACAGAGAAGAGCTCTGCCGAATATGGAGGGTATCCAGTCGCAAGAAGACCTTTTTTTGTTGTTGCAACGAACATGGGCGGCCATTCCACAGCGTGATTTGGATGAACTCATTTTGAGTATGCCAAACCGATGTTCTTGTGTTGTTAGTGTTCGCGGTAGAAACACGGATTATTAATTGTTTAAGTTACCCAATAAAACTTTAAAGAAAACTGTTATTTCAGTCTTTTTTTCGAACTTTAATGTTAGTGGTTCAAATGTCAAAAATCCCTTTATTAGGAAAATGGCAAATTTCTTTATTAATGCAAAGGTGACTTGGTTTATCGTTACTGTGACAAACGAAAACACTTTATTTGATGAATCCTTAAAGAAAATTTTAATTAATATCAATCAGGAGAAAAGTTATTGCAAAAATATATGTTGATCCCTAGACACTTTTGATGTGTGTACATACAAAACACCAACCAACCAATTTTTAATTCTGTCTGTCGTTCTATCGATCTGTCTGTCAAGGACAGACCACTGAACCAATTTAAATGTGACTTTCACAGGAAGATATAGATACTTTTTATCTCGGAATCCCTTCAGGATCGGGACGCAACTGGTTGACAAATAAACAAAACAAAAAACAAGCTATTCATCTGAAAATTCTCTATTTGTGTCTTCATACAACATCGAAAACACATTAAGGTTCCTATTTTTAGTAAATAAGACTTCAAGGTCAAGCCTTGATTGTTTTTTTATTTATTTATTTTTACACTATATATATTTCTGATTTAATAACTAGAGCAACATATTCAAGTGCAACAATTAATTATAAGTTAACACAACATGCTCAAAAAACGGCTTACATAACATATTTATAACTGATTGAAATTAGAATATATACATGCAAAGAATAATAATTAAAAGCAATAATAAAGAAAATTTTCAAATCATTCAATTCTGTATACAACATTGGGATGTAAATTACTTATTAAAATATGATTGATTGAATGATGATTGATTGATTGAATTATGAGAAAAATATAACGATCATAACTGATAAGAAAATAAAAATAAAACTGAAAACTTTGAAAAAATTGAAATGAAAACAGGTATAAAATTTAAAATTAAATCGCCATTAGATTATTTACAAAAGCTCGTAGGAATTTATTTATATTATCATGATGTACATCTACTAAGTCGCTGCGGCCATTAAGGATTCTGCACAATCTAGGTATCGCAGAATTCGCACCAAGTACAGACTTTCGAAGTGGCGGACACAGGGGTGTTATCTTATTCCTGGGATATCTGGAAGGCGCATGGAACCTAATAAGCTTCAATAAACCGGGGCAGTCGATCTTATTGCGCAACAGTTTGTAAAGAAACAAAGCATCGGTTTTACTAAAACATGAACGTACTTATAAATACTTATCAATGAATATAGGTTTAGAAATTTCTTTTGAGCTAAAGAAATGTTATGTAAGCTATGTAGATACATACGGTGCCATTTCTACAAAAACTCCATTTCCGAAAGCTTGGCCAATGTACAGTTACACAACAGTGATTTAACAGCTTAATTAATAAAAATACTCTCTCTAATCCTTAAAAGTTATTAGCAGATTCTTCACTTTTCACTTCATTTCATTTATTTAAGTGTACTTCATCGTCACCCACATCATTACTTTTCATCAGGAGAGACGGTGATCATGCGAGAAGCACATTAAAAAATGTCTACGTACCAATGTCCTTTGTACATCTTTAATAAGTATTCAGGAGGTAGAAAATCTCACTGCCACCAGCCCCAAAGGCGTGATAGTTATTCATTCCATGAAAAATATCAGTACTATCTGAATAGATGAACCCCAATCAAATCCTCTCTCTAGCCAGGAACTGCTGGGAACTTTCCATCTTTGACTTGGGAAGTCTGTATTTTCCTAGACTTCTGCGCGACTTGAAGTTGGAAGTCGTATTCACAAGCTTTGTAGCTGCAGTAGCTTACTACTTACGACCTGTGACTGCAGAAAATAACCTATTCCTTTGAGGAATTCAGTTATAATGTAAAATGGTACTTCTATCTCCTAAATAACATTGACAATTTTTTTTCAATTACTTATTACGCAATCTCGCTCCTCGAACCGCTCCAGGTATCACTACCTGAAATGATACGGTAGACTATTGAAAACAGATTTTTTTACTCAAAAGGGAAGATAATTAATATTAAGCTTACCAGGGTAGGCCTTGTTTATTAAGTGAAGCTTTCGTTCGTTTTACTATATTTATTGTAATAATAATAATAATCGATAATGGCAATATTACACTGTACTGGGATCGGTCTATCATCACTGACAGGACTATTGTTGCCAATAAGCCTGACATAGTGGTGATAGACCGATTAGAGCGTTGCACAATGATTGTTGATATAGCAGTCCCCCATGACGAGAACCTCGTGAAAGCTGAGATAGATAAAAAAAATAAGTATCTTGACCTGGCACGCGAGGTTGTCGACACGTGGGATGTGGAGACAGCAATCATTCTGCCGATAGTCGTCACAGCCAATGGTATAATAGCCAAGAGCCTCGACCAACATCTAAGGAGGCTCTCGTTGGGCAGCTGGATCAAGGGCTTGATCCAGAAAGCAGTGCTCCTGGAAACGGCGCGTATTGTGAGGAGGTTCCTCTCTATGGAGCCCTGACCACCGGTAGCTTGGACCCTGTTCCCGATACCGGTGGGCTACTATTTTTTATATTTTTAAATGTTTTTATTTTATATTAATATTTAAAAATGTAATTTATATGTACATATATTAAATAAATGAAATAATAATAATATTCCACAACTTTTTCACACAACGCCATCTAGTCCCAAACTAAGCAGAGCTTGTGGTATGGACACTAGACAACTGGTAAACATACATATATATTTCTAAATGCATACATATTATAGATAAATTACACCCAGACAAAGAACAAATGACCGTGCTCATCACACAAACATTTGTCCTAGGTGGGAATCGAACCCACGACCTTGCGCATATTGTATTTTACCCTCGCCTATAAATTTATGTTGCCGAAGCTTTTACGAAATTAAAATCACGAATAGAGTTATGGTCGTTATAGAGTGTTCCATTGTCGTCTACAACCTTTTACGTAGTATATGCAATATGCAATATATTATTTAGCGGGATATCTGTTAAGGACTAAAAGTTGACGGAACATGGTGTAACGATGTAGCATGTCTCCACAAATTATATTAATTGAGATGTCCTCGTTCTTACGTCTAATCGCAATATAGGTAAATAATAACTTGTTCCCAACACTTGACCACTTTTGTACCAAACGTAACCATCCTAAAAAGAGATAAATAAAAATCATATCAAGATTCTTTCGTCCCTCAAAACGCTCGATAAGCCGTTGCTCCCGGCTGTCGTTTGTACATCATCAACAGTCGTTACGCATAGTCCAATACCAATCTTGGCAAGGGGTACCGTGTTACCCAGTTACTGTGCAGTGGAGGTCAGACAGGCAGCCTGCTATGATCTACCTAGCCTACCCTAGCAGCAAAATTCTCCTATAGCAATTGACTTATTAGATTACACGTCTTATAGAAATCTAGTAGACGCATTAACTCAGGCTACTGATCCTGCCAAAGCATATTCTAAGATGATTTGAACTACAAGTACTTTTGACCCTATCATTTAGTTTTATAAATGTTAATAGGCTTATTTTACACGACTCTTACTAGAGCGGTTAGTCAGGTTCAGTCTTATAAGTGCAAGTTATAAAACGAATTAGCAAAGTGCGAAATTTGATCCGATAATCGCATTTAGTAAGATCGTTTTATCTTGTTAACGTCTTGTTTCATTCTTCTATAAAACATGCACTTCTTATAAATGCCACAGATATAGCTGCCAGAGGTAAAGATATTATAGAACAAATTTATCTTAGTCGTGACCCTTAACGGATTTTTAGCACCAAGCTAGCATAGCCTCTGATTTTTATAAGTAAGAATCTACTTAAATGTGTTCTAAATTTGCTATTATTAGAGTAATCGGCCATCTTGTGATTTGTTAGAGAAAGCTGGAACAATATAAATATGGATTTAAATAAATGCAGGCGATTTAAGCGTAGTGGCGATTATCGAAGAAGAGTTTCGAAAAAGTACTTTGAAATTAAGTCGGTATCGGAGTTCGGGTCAAGATAAAAAAGAGCCTGGTGAAGTTGGTGAAGTTTGTGATGGTTCCGTACACGGTAAAATGGAAATAGACTTAGACAACTGGGAGGATAATTTTACAGAGAGTTGTAATGATCAAGAAGATACGGAAAATGCTAGCGGAAGCATTAATAGTGAATTTAATGATGGTGATCATACTGAGTTTGATAAAAATTATGAATCACAGATGGATATAAAATAGTGGGCTATTAGGAATAATATATCACATTCAGCTTTAAATTAACTTTCTGCGATTTTAAATAAAAGGATAAAATATGCTTTACCTAGCCACTATCCTTAAAACTAACAATAAAACAATAGACGTTACTACTGTGGGCACAGGACATTATTGGCATGTGAAAAATCAGGTGTGCCATAAAATATATTTTAGTATTGAATATCTACTCTGAACAATGGAACAGTTAATTATTTCGTAGCAAAATACTCAACAACTTTAAACGTGTCAATTAAGAAATAATGAAAATTCCTAAAAAAACTTACTAACAGCAAATTTCACACTCATCGGTAGGGAAATGATCATAAATCGCAAAATGCTTGCAATTTTGACACCAAAAAAAATCATGGTATAACAGTTTTGTCATATTCCCTTGAGCCACAGTGAAGTGTACGGGCCTATTGATTGTGTCATTTGAAATATTATAGTCACAACCATAACATTTTTTTACTTTCAAAAAGTGTGTAATTTTCCACGGCCATTTGGCATACTTCAGCTTATGGAAATCCTTTTTAGTAAAAAAAATATCGACATCCATTAATACAACCACTTCCAGTCCAGACTAAAATAAGCTGCATGCTGAAAATGTTTAATAACTTTCTAATTACGTATTTAGGAAAAAAGGCAATGGAATTGATTTTGTTTGGACTAGTCTAGGGGTGCAAAATTACGTAATAACAACATTACCTACACACCATAAAATAGCGAAATTTTAAGATAATTCATAATTAGGTTAGTTTTGGTGACCTGTGGCGATGTTTGATATAAGTATAAATATTGGCAACAATTTACAAGATTTGCACATTACCGTATGGTTTAACTCACATTACCCACAGAACCCTAAAACTTAAATATGGTGGCGTAGGTTAAAAGTCCTTTAAAGGTTCTGATAAATGCAATGTAATGGCACGTGTTTCGACCCTATGTCAGAAAGGTATATATTAATTTATTACTGAATTAACAAATAATGAAAATGTTAAATTTTGAAGCCGCATGAAGATATGTTTATTATCGTCTAACACTTCATCAATAAAATGATTTTCGCAAGTTGAGTAGGAACTCTTTACAAAACAGTTACACGGCCAAAGTTACTTTATTATAATGACAGACATTATTATAAGGTGACATTACTTACTTTTTGAAAATAAAAAAGTATTCAATGTCACGCACCAGCACAGTACAATGAATTAACGAAAAAAGAACGAATGATCGACTGAATGAATCTACTAATGGTATTACGCTGATCGCTGTAGGATCAATTACTCTAGTAGCGACACGCGCCAGATCATAAGAGGACCAATCGCTCTTTTTAGATGCATTTACCGGATTTTTATGGGACAACTATATTTTGTTAAAGCACTTAATAATGTAATTATAAAATCAAATAGCACTTTACCGGATTTTAACAAAGCGACTACAGGGCGTAATAGTCCTATAAACTGCGCCCAAATGCAGCTCTATAAACGTTTACAGGATTTCTATAGGATTAAAAAATACGTGCTCCTAGGATAATTACAGGGCCACATTTTGCTACTTGGGATATTTACTACCCTCACTTCTACATAATATAATTTAACATATTCATCCATATTCTCAGAAAAAATAACTAACCTTTTATGAAACTAAATAAAACAATATTCTTCAATCTTCTATGTAAAACAGTTTCAGTAACAGAAATAACAATTTCAATTGGGTAAAACATAAAATTTTATTCACGGACCGTTCATTAAAATATGTGGAGTACGTATGAATATTCTAGCTTTTAATTACATGCCAGTATTCATTCTATATTACTGTTTCTTTTCTAGCTTAATTGGTAGGTTTAACTATGTATGTAGTGCTGGTAAATAATTATACATATTTATTTTTGATTATCATTCCGACCTTTTGGTAATATATGGACTATAAATCTAGGCAATAAATTCACCTACGAACGTTTTTTTCAACACAAGATTAATATCTCGTTGTATGACAAGTCAACACGTTTGACAGCTTTGAGAAAAATAACGTCACACTTCTTGATTGGAGTTTGCGGCCACGTGACACACAAATTAAAAATTATAATTTTTATTTTATGAAAATATAAAAAATGTAAAATTATTATTTGAAATAAAAATGTTGTTTAAATTTCCTGGCATCTAAACTAACTATATGCAAAACATCGTCTTTTTTACTACTACAGGCAAATACCCTAATAATGAGGAAGAATTTACACCCCAGGATAATAAAGAACAAGAAAATCAGTGTCCGCCTTTTAACGAATTATTGACTCGCATAAAGGAAATTATTTTCCTCCGGCAATTCAGCATGTCAGAAAAAATTAGCTCAGTTATTAAATTGTGCCTAGAATGGTTTACGTTGGTGGTGGTAGGCTTTATTTCAGAATGGTCGTGGATGAAAGCATTGTTTAATTTAATCCAATCACAATGACAGTTACAACTTTCAATAAGCTAAATAAGCTAAATATACTTCAATGGAATGCTCAGAGTATTCGACCCAAGAAAGCTTGTTTTTTAGAATTACTACGCCAAGAAAAGGTCCACATTGCTGCTCTTAGTGAAACATGGCTCGATCCAGAATCTTTATTTAAACTTAGTTGCTACGAAGTTTTTCGGGCAGACCGTCACGACTCTTACGGCGGTGTGGCTGTGGTAGTTCATAGATCTGTTCAGGCTCAACGGAGACGAATAACTCTCCACAACAAAGGTATTGAGATAATATGTGTCCAATTATTTAATTGTCATCCAATAGAAAACATTGTGTCCATCTATTGTACCTCTACTACCACCACAACTCAGCAAGACTGGGATTATATTTTTGCATTGTGGCCATCCAAAACCCTAATTTTAGGCGATTTTAATGCCCATCATATCAGTTGGTCCTATAAAACTGATCAAAGAGGTACTTATATCTACGATGCACTCATGGAAAGCAACTTTCTTTCATTGAATGATGGGACACATACACGGATCCGTTTAGTTAACTCAATTCCACAACAGTCTTCCCCGGATATTTCTTTTGCATCCATGGATATTGCACTTCAATGCAACTGGGCTGTTTTAAACGAAAATTTAGGCAGTGACCACTTAATCATTAAAATATCAACATTGATTAATTATTCTCATCCCCCCGTCACAAAAAGAAATTTCCGCAAAGCTGATTGGGCTTCATATAACAAATATTTAAATCAAAAATTTCACACAGTTAGTTTACCAAGTGACCTTCAAGAAGCCTATGATTTATTTTTAGATACTCTTAACGAGGCTGCCGATAAATTCATTCCGATATACAAATTTAACCAAAACCCTTCCTCAACATTCTGTCCAAAACCTTACTGGTCCACTAATCTTTCGCAAGCTGTAGCCTAGCTAGTAGACTAGCTTTAGCTACTTTTAGGCGTAATCCAACTCCTCAAAACTTAGATGTTCTAAAAGACCGCATAAACACATCACAGAGACTGATCCGACAGGCTAGAGGAGAAGATTTTCATAATTATTGTTCTTCAGTTGACGAGTCCACTACGTCCAGTGATATGTGGCGTAAAATGAAATGGCAGAAAGGATACCGTTCACCCAGACGTTACGTGGATTCCCAAAGTGCTGAGGATTTGTTGCATTCTCTTACACCAGATTATGTCTCCCCAGCATCTCCAACCATCCAAAAAAAAAACCCTATCTTAGAATGTGAGATCTCCATACAGGAGCTCGATAAATGTATTAAATCCAAGGATACATCTCCTGGATGCGACGACATATCATATTCTATGATCAAACATTTACCTGATGTAGGCAAACGTATTTTGTTAACGTTATATAATTTATTTTTAACTCATGGCTTTGTACCCTCGCAGTGGCGCGATATTTCTATAATTTCCATCCCAAAACCTGGACGTGACCCCAGTGACGTCTCCTCCCTTAGACCTATATCTTTATTATCCTGTATTTGCAAAATATTTCACTTTATCCTGTGTCGCAGACTTGAATGGTAAATTGAAAAAAATTGTGTGTTCTCAGTAAATACAGTAGGATTCCGCAGATGTAGGTCCTCTCTAGATAGTTTAAGTTGTCTTGTCTCCACTATACAAACAGGTTTTTCCGAAGGTCTTTCGACATTAGGTTGCTTTTTAGATATAAATAGTGCTTATAACAATTTAGATAATAATACTTTAATTCATATTTTAGATAAACTAGAAGTTGGATTCTACATTTGTAAATATCTTTGGAACTTTCTTCACAAAAGAGTGTTAACAATTAAAACAGGTAATAGGTACCTTAGCAGACATTCAGGTCGCGGTTTAGCTCAGGGTGATCCATTATCACCATTACTTTTTAATGTGATAACCTTAGAAATTTGCAAACGTGTGGAAAAATATGTTAATATCTTCCAATATGCGGATGACTTTGCAATTTATGTACAATGTACATCGATATTAGAGGGCCAGTCCAAGATTCAGTCAGCTCTGAACTTAATCAATTCTTTGTTAATAAATGTTGGTATGGACATCTCTCCGTCTAAAAGTAAAATATGCTTATTCAGTAGAGGTTACCGTAGGCTTGCTATTGATGTCCGCTTGAACGGTTTATCATTAGAACTCGTGGACAATGTTAGATATTTAGGAGTGTGGCTAGACAGATGTCTTCGCTGGAAAAAGCATATTAACGAGATTTGTGAAAAAATTGTTAAATTCATTAACATTTTTAGAGTCTTGGTAGGCCCTGGGTGGGGTGTCCATCCGATACACCTACGACGACTATATATCGCCCTTGTTCGTAGTCGAATAGACTTTGCCAGTTTCCTATTTGATAACAGTGCAGACATTCACTTATCTAAACTTGATCGGTTACAAAATATTTGTTTACGTGTGATCGGTGGGTTCATCAAAAGTACCCCGATTCATGTGATGGAATCCGAATTAATGCTGCCCCCTTTGTCTGTGCGACGTCGATATTTAGCTGGTAAATTTTATTTGAAATCTAAGTCTAACAGTTTCCCTATAATTAATATTCTTGAAAATCTAAACGGACTCTGTAATAATCTTTATTGGATTCACAAGAAAAAGCCTTTGTTAATATTAACTCATAATTTATTAAAAGAGCATCTTATTCACTGCAGTAATCAGATGGATATGTTCTCCATGGACACTTGGGTCAGCAATGTGGACTTATCTTATATAGTAAGACCTAGTTTAAGTAGTATTGATAAACCAAAACAATTTTATTGCCAGCAAAATTTAAAATCCCTATGTTGCAAATCACTTAATGAACAATATCACGAATTTTATTCTATCTATACAGATGGTTCTTTACACAAAGATAATCATTCCGGCGCCGCATTTTTAGATATACAAGCAGGTACATTTATGAAATTTAAAATTTCTTGTAGTGTTTCTATAATGCATTTGGAACTGATTGCCATCGCGGAGGCCCTCTCATATATTCATTCTTTACCCGGGGATCGTTTTGTCATCTACACCGACTCTAAAAGTGCCCTTCTACACTTGATTAAATGTACATTATCTGTTAGAGGCCTCCCAATAGCTTACACTATTTTAAAACGTATTTATGAAAATGTAACTAAAAACCGAACAGTTGTACTGCAGTGGATTCCTTCGCACATTGGACTGGAGAGTAATGAGGTAGTCGGCCGTCTTGCAAACGAAGCTGCATCCGATGGTTATGAATATTCCTGTTTACCTTTTTATACGGAACTAATTCCTACAGTGAGACATTCGTGTCTTGAGTTCTGGTCAGAATATTTCGATAAAAGGTCCTTGACGAAGGGTATTTGGTACAGGACTATTCAGCCCTCTCTTTGTCGTTCATTGTGGTTCGATGTGGGTGGGATACACAGGCAGGAACTGGTGACGGCTTTGAGGCTCCGATCTGGTCATATTCCGCTCAATAGTTTTGCTTACATGATGCGCAAAGTAGAATCACCTAATTGTACAATGTGTGGAATTTTGGAGGACGCGCACCACATTTTAACGGAGTGTTGTCGGCTTGAGCGTCAAAGGCGATCTATGTTTAATAATAGGTACTGCAATGTAGGTTTCTTTAATAGTATTTTGGCTTCACCATTGTCTGATGAAGCCAAAATGCTGGTTAGGATGGTGATGGTAGGTTTAAAGTTAAGGTCAGAGTAGTGTTTTCTTGTTTCTTAGTTTTTGTAAGTTTATTTAATTTAAATATTAAGTGAAATTTTTGTTTTCAATAATGGGGGTGAAATATTCATTTATGAAAAAACCCCCTAAATAAATAAAGAATTAAAAAAAAAAAAAACCCTATTGGTAACGGAAATGAGGATAGTTTTACAGTAATTAACCAGAATATATACCGAACTAGCCGATGTCTGCGACTTCGTTCGCGTGGAAAGTTTTTCTCGTGTAAATCCCGACTCCGTGAGATATTTTTTTAAACACATATATCGTCCGTCCTATATTTCCAAAGGACTGCTTTAAAATGTAAATTTAAGTACCTATATTAATCGCGTTCCCCCAATAAACAAAGAAATATGCTCACTTAATAGAAAACAAAGCGTCTACATTACCCCCTAGGGAGGCGCCATCAATTGTTTAAAAGAAGAATATATACCTACATTTTATGGATGTTAAAAACAATTGTACGGATTCTTTTTATATTGTGTTAAATATGAGAACTTTATTTGAGTAGGATTATTGATTAACACATACGAATCAAAAATACTGATTCTGTCACAATTACTTATATCATATTTGTTGCTTGGAAAAGATCGCGTAATACGATAAAGCCGCCGGTTGTTTGTTTTTTTATTCAAAATTGTCTCTCCAGACTAGACTGCCACGTTGGTCGAGTGGTCACAAGCGCGACTGCTGAGCACGAGGTCTCGGGATCGATTCCCGGGTCGGGAAAAAGTGCTATTGGGTTTTTCCCTAAGGAATTTCTCAGTTGTCCTGGCTGTCATTTGGACATCTTTGACAGTCGCTTCGGGTATTCAAAAGTCTGACACTGGTCTAGCCACGGGTTATTGGGTTGTGGAAGTCAGATGGCAGTCGTTCCATGTAACACTCTAATACTCAGCTGCATCCGACTCGACCGGAAACCGACTCCAACATATTTGGGAAAAGACTAAGCAGATGATTATGATAATGATGATCTTCATCATCAATTAAAGATATGGCTGAAAAGCACTCTTCCTGTAATAAATTTAGCATTTTCACGTGCCGGAATTTTGGCGTAGAGAATAAAGTCTTCTAACCAATGCAAACAGAATTTCAATCAAAATTCTAAGAAATATTAACTTTTGTTCCGTCTATCTTAAGTGTCTAGCCCTTTTGCACGTGACTGTACAAAGAGAAATAAATTGGTCTATTAAGAATTGTAATGAAAGCGGCACAATCTTTTGATGTTGAAAACTCAACCGTAATCTTAATATGTAATCCGCTGTATTTATGACTAGTAAATCTAAGGTGATCGCTTGTAATTCAAAGGAAATGTTTACAATAAGAGGGCTTAAACCTCAATTCAAGTTTGCTAGATAATAAATTACAACAATTACTTTCAATTAAGTTTTTTAAACATTGCCCCACTCTAGTTATTTCTCCTGTATCGTGAGTACATTTTCACAAACACACAAACCCAGAACAACTATATGCAGGCTAAATAAAGGTGAACTTAGTCAAGAACTGGAGTCTCTGACATAAAACCTTACTTATTTACAAATATGATAGTGTAAGTAAAGGTTTTTGCCATAAAAGAAAAATACAAACACAATGTGTATGCTTGTCTACATGTGTTGCAGAGTCTGTATACAGATAATGTAAGTCCTGCCTCTCAAACTAGGATAACCTTTATTTTAACCTTTGGCATACAAGGTGGGGTTATTTTAACCCCAACAGTTTTAAATCGAGTTGATTGTATATTAAAACGCAATCAAATAACTTTACTTTCACAGTAGCTGGAGATTAAATATTACCGCGTTGAAGTACAACGTTAGATCAGTATTGCGCCCACAAGCATTGTGTGTGTAAATTAAGTAAATGCATATATCTAAATGAAACTACATAGACTTAGGCTTCAAATTACTCCTCCACATCACTGCCATCCGGAAACGTGACTGGCCGCATTGGCGAGTTAATAGCAATTCGTTTCAGTAGTATTTAAAATATCTAGTTTACACTAACCGGTTTAAAATTAAACTTTAATAACAGTTAACGATGGTTATCTGAGTAATTTATAACTGTACTACAAAGGGTTAAGATTGATATACGCGTAGTTAATCTCGGTTTACGCGGACGGCGCGTGCGCATGTTTGAAAGGTAAATATTTATCATATGCCATAATAGGAGAACTAGAATATGAGTTGGATATGGTACCTTTAATACTGGTTTTAATTAGAAATTCTTTCTTTATAAATATAAGCATAGGAAAACGAGAATTTTATTCAATATTTGAGCCGCTACCGCTAGTTGCAAGAACTCATCCTGAAAATATAACTTTGACGTAAGTTTTATACAAAATCTTTATTTCGAACCATGACTGATATATGATTAAATACACTATCCTTAAAAACTCGTTATTAATATATCGAGACAGTGGCAGATACATTTAACTGATAGCAGTATGCTAACGGGTTTTCCAATAGGCACGTCCGAACTTTGACAGTTAGTAGCGGCCATCTTGTTGAAGCTACATCTGTCAAATTGGCTGTCATTTATTCATTCTGTTTTGCTAAATCATCATGGGTAGCTATAGCATTCAACAACACGTGCAAATCATAAAAATGTTTTATCAAAATGAGTGTTCTGTTCGGGCAACGCACCGCGCGCTTCGCCCATTTTACGGTCGCCATAATCGTCCTACCGAGAGGACTATTCGTCGTGTGGTGGATAAATTTGAGTCCACTGGTATTTACCGAACCAGTGGACTCAAATTTATCCACCACATGACGAATAGTCCTCTCGGTAGGACCAACACCCGTACGTCAACGAAACGCAAGGTCTGCCGAAAACATCGCCGCTGTCCGTGAGAGCGTGCAAGAGAATCCGAGGCTGTCGATTTCGCGTCGCTCATAAGAACTCGGCCTTTCACAGACCACAACTTGGCGAATTTTGCGTCGTGACTTGGGCTTGCACCCGTATAAACTTCAACTCAGCCAGGAATTGAAGGTAAACGACCATAGACAACGACGTGTGTTCGCTGAATGGGCACTGGAGCAGTTAGCAACTGACCGTAATTTTCACAGAAAAATTATCGCCACCGAGATCTTGTGACTTAACCCCGCTAGACTTTTTCTTGTGGGGTTTTCTTAAGTCGCAGGTCTATGCAAATAAACCACAAACCACAGCGGCTCTCAAAGCCAACATAACCTATGCCGTAGGTCGAATTCAGCCTGATTTATGCGCAAAAGTCATGGAAAATTGGATATCTCGCATGCGCTCCACCCAGAGAAGCCGTGGCGGACACTTGAATGATGTCATATTTCACACATAATGGCATGGCACATGAAAGATGTACTTTCAAATAAATAAATATTTTCGATAATATCTCACACACACTTTGTTTTATTCAAATTTAAAGATAGGACACGCTTAATGAAAGACCCTGTATATATTCCACCCTGCCCGCAATCATCTTGAGAACCCGGTTGGGACTAGCGTGCAACATCGTTGGTGTCCCGGATCATAGCCACCGACCGTGTTGCACACTTAGCTATTATTGCGTCGGGCACGCCGCAATTGCGGCGGTAAGACCCCTCTTTGAGGAGTGGCTAGATCGGCGTCACGGCGTCCTGACCTACCGCATGACGCAGGTCCTCGCCGGACACGGAAGTTTCGGGAGGTACCTGTGTCTGATGGGAAAGGAGGAAACGCCTGGGTGTCACCACTGCGAGGGTCGCCCTGAGGACACCGTAGAGCACACGGTACAAGACTGCCCCGCCTGGGCAGAGCACCGACGTGTCCTCACGGCGGCGATAGGCGGAGACCTCTCGCGCCCGGCATTGGTCGAGGCCATGCTGCGGGGCGAGAGGGAGTGGGAAGCGGTCGCCTCCTTCTGCGAAGCAGTCATGCTTCCGAAGGAGGACGCGGGCCGCGTGAGGGAGAGGATGGCGTCCTCCCACCAGCCCAGCCGCAGTGGTAGACGCCCACGGCGTCGGACGTCGGCCGACGATCTCCGGCCACCGTAGGCGCGGGCATGCGGACAGCGAGTAAAGGGCAACTCGCTGTCCGACCATGGACCATGCCCGGGTCGACGGCGCGTCGTGTTCCACGCGCGCCTCAAAGAGCGTCAGCAATATGACGAGGCCCCCCCGTAGAGGGCCGAAGCCTGCCGGGGTCGTGGGACTCATCCAGTTACCGTGACCCCGGTACGTAAAGGGTTATTGAAGGAACACCGTGGATTTTAGTCAGTAAAAGTCTGACAGTCCATCCCACCCTGCCCGGGGTGGGAGGACATATTTGATAATTTTACCAAGCTAAAAAAAAAAAAAACTATTATTGCGTGAAAACATTCAGCCCACGCTACCGCAAACATCCCTAATGCACTGCAATTCCATGGCAACCCATCAGTTAATAAAAGCAAGCGTTAAAAATAAAGAGATAATTGTAATAGCTTATTCAGAAACTTAAAATTAGTGAAGTGATACATAATGGAAATCCATTTAACTGGACTTTGACTGGAATAAAAGTCATTTATGGCAGTTTTAATTAACCCAATGCTTTTACTGGTAGGTAATTAATTTACGAATTCGTCAAATTGAAGCAGCATGAGATAATTGTATATCTACTCTATAAAAAAAATACACAATTATTTATAAATTTAATGTACCAATGCATGTGTTGATAATGCATATATTTTTTATTTAACTATTAAATTGTTAACATCCAGCTATTACACACGGTGTATTCAACACAACGGAATAACGCACAAGGTATTTATTCTCTGAAGCGACGTGGACTCGTGATAACATTATATTTTTTTTAACGACCGGATCCTCGCATCTTCGTACGTAAGATATCCCGAATGGCAATAAAAGTCTCTCCAAACTGAACTCTACTTAATGTGCATTACTTCGGAAGTAGTACTTTACGTAAGTTTCTAGACCAGTACTTAAGATCAAGTTACAGAATGACCTCATGCTTACTCACTTTGACTAGAGAATTGCATTAGAATTTGCTTTTATGGTACGTGTGGACTTCTGGGAACAATATCTAAATATGTCCTTCTTATTGTAATACTATGATATAAAAAATCAAAATCTGATAATCGAGTTTATATAGCAACAATATTATCCTACTAAAATTATAAATGTGAATGTTGGTGTGTTTATATGTGTTTCAAGTAAAAAATGGCCAAAACTTGGCATACTTTTTGTTCCAGTTAAATTCGTGGAATGTAGACGCGAGAAAAGTTGCGAACAATAGCTAGTGATACTTTAGCAAGTTAGATGAGCTATTTGATTCTACATCAAAATAGATGTTATTATCCAATTCGATAGGTACTAACATCATTTGTGATGTAAAATTTAATTAAAGTCACAGCTATATTGATAACCATTTATCTTTATTCTCCAACTTTATCGTTAGTAACAACTTTCTTAACCCTGTGTTAGCATTTCTAAACCAATCACTTAAATTAAAAATACTTGAATGTATGTGTCACTGCCATACACCTAATACCGAGATGGACAGCTTGCAGTAGCGACTCAGATATAAACAATCCAGTTTGCTTACCACACAGCGCAGGATAATGTTGGAGCTGCCCCGCACGCGGGACACCCGGGAAACGCATCGTTTTCTCATCGTTGTAAAAACCACAATCATCAACGAGCTACAGCAAACATCCCTGACGCACAAAAAAAGCGGCGCACCCGCATTTATATCCTGAACGTATTACCATACTAAATGCATCGCATTAGAAATGATCACATTTGCATTTTGTTTGAAATAGATAAAAAAACAAGTAATAATTCGTACTCCAATTTTTTTTAGGTTAAGACTATGAAACGACTCGTTTGACCACTTAAAGTTAACTACCTGAATTTTTACATGGGAACAATCAACATATTGTAAAACATAACTATGTGAGTACATAATTATAAAACAAAGTCTCCCACCACGTCTGTCAGTATGTTTGTGATAAACTCAAATAGGTACTTCTTAATCGAATTTCATGCGCCCACTGTTAGAATGGAATAAAATCCTTTCATCTTAACATAGTATAAAGCAAAGTCGGTTCCCTGTGTCTGTCCCTATGTATGCTTAAATCTTTAAAACTACGCAACGGATTTTGATGCAGTTTCTTTCAATAGAAAGATTCAATAGGAAGGTTTTAAAGTATATAACATGCATAATATAGTAGAGGAACACTGATAATTTTTGAGGTTTCTAATGTGATGTCGCAAATAAACACATTATTTTGCGCTTGCTTTGCAAACGCTGGCTGAACCCTACGAGATAGATCAAAATAATGTATTACAGTATTGTACATCTAAAAAGGTCAATAAAAAAATCCTCGACGGCATCTGTCTATCTCTTATAGATAACCCACAACAACCATTTTTTATCCTTTATTTTTACGAGAAATACGAGCATATTTTACGAAGCGATTTTAAGCAATACAGCATTAATCCTTATCCAATTAAGTACCATAAATACATTGTGCATTTAATATAAATCAATATTGCCCTTTACAGAATATAATTTAAATAAATAGTTTCGAAGATATTACAGATTTAAAATGCAAGGACATAGCGGTTACGGTGCGGTGCCGGCGGAGGCACGGCACGCGTGCCTATGTTGGTTAGATTTGAGCGTTGAATGTTTTTCCCATGGTAAATTATGTGTCACACTTTCAAGAGTAATTACTAAAGAGAACATGTATGTCGAATGACAAAAAGGCTGTCAACGATGTATATAAAATTAAAGATATTCTATAGTACATTTAATATAAACATTGCACCCGTGCGAAGCCGGGGCGGGTCGCTAGTGTGTTATTAAACAAACTCTATGGCCACGTTATTCTGTTTAAATATACACTATAAACTCAAAAACTTATGAACTGATTTTCATGTGGTTTGTTTATCAATAACGATGTTTGTATCTTGTTAAATCACGAACTAACCAGTGTTCATTATTAAAAACAAAAAAAAACTATGTTTTATTATTTCGATATCGTTAAATAGGCTTAGGATGAGGTAGCAAATTATTAACAATACTTGTATTGGGGCCGAGGATACAAATAAAAAGTAACAGGTAATATTATAATGGGCAGTTGCCAATTTTTAAAATGGAGCTTCATTTCACTGTTAATCTATCTCTTTTTTCAGTCCAAAGTTTTACCAAATTAACCACCAATAAATCAATCACATCACAAACTAAATCTTCAACTCGCACGACAATTTACTACCGTTAAAGACGACGAACTGGCTGCAAAGACCACAAAGTGTCACTAAAGGCGGCTGCAAGGCACAGCACTATTTAAGGACAATAAAGCAATTTATAATCAGTTCTTCAACAGTCTAAGAGGAAAAGCTGCGGTCAAGACTGACCGCTGATATTGCCGCGTTGATATTGCCCACAGTCACTTCACTAAACGGGTGTCAGCTAGACAGCTGACACCCGTTTAGTGAAGTGACTGTGGGAAATAAGTCAAATATCGATGTACAATCCCAAAAAAAATATTTCAATTATCTATACTAATATTATAAAGCGGAAAAGTTTGTTTGTTTGTTTGTTTGCTTGAACGCGCTAATCTTCGAAAGTACTGGATGGATTTGGATGCAATTTGGTATGGAAGTAGCTTGAAGCTTGAGGAAGGTTATAGGCTACTGCAAAAAAAGAGAGTTATGTTTTTACCGTGATAGAATCCACGGGAGCGAGGCCCCGCGTGAGTACTAGTTTAAAATAAAACTTAAATGAAAATATAACACTAATTTTATGTTATACCTACACATGAAAAGAAATTACACATGTATTTATTTTAATTTAACTGTTAAACGTGGTTGTGTAAATATGCATATGTTTTTCAACGATTGAGTAAAAATACAATGAATGCAAAACTTATGAGACTGTATTGTTATAAATTAGAAAAAATGCCTGCATAAATTTTAATTACCAATGTTTTAAATTCAAGTCAATTAAGTAATATTAAATTTGGTATTTATAAAGAAAATAAATTATGTATTCATAATAATTATCTTAACAGTTACGACCTAACTAACCTAGATAACCTACTTGAGCCATAATTAAAACATCCAATTACAATAAAATTTACACTTTTGTTCTCTTAATTGGTTTTGCAGTTGAATAAAATCCATTGCCAATAAAGACAAATCAACTTTTATGTCACTGAAATTCAATTAAAACTCCGAAATTCCAATAAACAAATGGCACATACAATAAAATCCTTGACATCCACATAATAATAGTGTTGTTCATTAGAATTTATCGATATTTAAAACGTGCCCCATAAAATCTCCGCTAGTTTCATATTTCTTTAATATATCGATACAATTATTTCTCATCTTCATTCCTGTTGCAGTGGGCTTACTGAAGTTCATGCATCGTAAGTCAAAATCAATGGTATAATAATTACTACCTACTGTATCACAGTATTTTTTATGGATGTTTGTAAATACGTTGACAATAATTTGACATCTGACGTATGAAATTGATGATGATTTAACGAAGATAGATTTTTTCAAAGGGGACGGTAGTATATGGCATATTGATCTTTGAATGTCACTGTAAATCGAATATCTAAGGAACTCCCTTATGGCATTCATTTGGGCAATTTAGAAATTAAGAAGGTACTTGGCTAATATTTACCATCTTATATGTGTAAAACGTACAATCCACTCAAATCTGTAGGAGATAGGAAATTTGTTAGACGATGAGTTATTGTTTTCGTGATCTCGCTTAGCGTCCAATTCTCGGCGTCTCTGATCTTCGTTGCGCTGAATAGGCTCTCTCCATTCAAGACGGTTAGCTCACCCCTTCATATGTCTTTTGATTACAAATAAACACAATCAAAATCCACTCCTAATTACGTACTACTTACTATATTAATTACTGGATTTTCAAAATGCCAACTTCATGTCTAAAACTAAGGCTCACGATTCATCCAAAATCCATCTCAGCTTTCCGCCATCGCGTTTACTGACAGACAGACAGAGCTGACATTTAATAATATTCAGGTATATATTTATTAAACAGATACACAAGAACACGAAGCCACGCACGTAGTTGACATATCGTCAGCAGTAAACTATTTACAAAGGCGTCTAGGGTCTACGATCTAATAATAATTACTAAGTTTGATTAAAATATCGAGTAATAAGTAAAGCGAAAGCACATCACTACTCAACGGTTTTATTGTAATTAAGGAACTAAGGACGTAATTATGAGACTCTGTTGGGCACAGGAACATATAAAATAATTAGGAGAGAGGAACGCTTTAATCAATTTTCCGTAATACTTAAATTATAATCCAACAAAATGAGGTATTGTTAATACATAATATTTTTGTTGTTGTTATTTTTATTCGTAATTCTGTAGAACTGCATATTTTTCTAAGGTTATTTTTTAAATAGGTACCTACCTTAATTTATATTGCTAGAATTCAGAAACAGCGAACAGCATTTCGATATCTATCGGTTTAAGGTTTGTTGAAAAAAACTCTCAACAAATACATGCCTCATTTGGGTCATCTGTTTGACTTTGATCGTGTGAAGAACTACTCGTTATTTATTACCAAGTTATTTTGAAGTGATTTGAAGCATGCTGGCGCACCTCATAATATGTTTAGAACATACGGATAAATTGTGCAAAAGTCAAAAAACCGGGCATGCAGGTATACCTCTCGCGCCTGGCCCTGGTTCAGACCATGCTGCGGAGCGAAAGGGAATGGGATGCAATCGCCTCGTTCTGTGAAGCAGTCATGCTAGCGATGGAGGAAAACCTGAACGCGTGCGGGAGAGGAGACGCCCCGGGCGTCGGGGATCATAAGCCAATCTCTGGCCACCACGCGAGCCGTCCTAGGACAGAAAAATCCTAAGACCTGCGACATCCACCAACCTTCGCGGAGCCCGCGTGGTGGATTACGACCTATTCTCTGTCATACTGGACACAGCAGTGGGAATGTTATATTTATTTATTTATTTATGGAAAACAAACGGTAACACATTACATCAAGTTAAGGAAATAATACAATATTAAATGGGCAAATGTGCCACCAACAACATTTTCCACAAAATACATAAGAGGTTTCTGCAATGAATGCGATATAATTTAAAACCTTACAACTATAATGCTTATATTAATACTAAAAAGCAATTTAATATGAAAATAATGGAAATAAAAAAAAATGTAGATTGAATTATAATTAAAAATAATTGAGATAAAACATTGGAGATTGAAATTTGAATTTAAATAATAAGAGATCGATTTTTTAAATTAATTATGTTATTTATCGACCATTGATTATTGACTCAGTGTCTTAAGCACTCTATCTTTGAATTGAGCACCAGAAAGAAGGAACATGTCAATGTGATGAAAATATTCATTATATTTTTTACTTAAACGGCGGAGAGGTGCCCGCTCACCTGCTTTCGTGCGACAAGGCGTCACTGCAAACATGGGACGTTCACGTACACCGCGGCGAACTGTTTATTTATTTATTTATTTATTTAATTTGGATCTCCAACAAAGAATACACCTTACAAGCTAAAACAATAAATATACAGATTTTTATAACATTGTGCTTCTTCAGTTATAGGAGACCACATCATGCATTGAACATTTCAAATAAATTATTTAACAATTATAGTAATTATAGCTAACAGATAATTAAAATTAAATTATACAATTACATTATGTTATTTAATTAATTAATTTACAATTATTTATTCATTCATCAATAATCAAAATGACAAATACATAATTTTATTAGACATTGATCTAAAATTACAAATACATAACCTAACTTTAGCAAAAATAAATAAAAAGATTCAGACGAAAGTAAAATAGGGATTGATGATCTTCACAGACTTTTTAAGTGTGTACAGATTAATGACCTAAATTTTCCTACAGTATTACAAAAGATGTCTATGTCACCTGATGAACCCGATACACTGTTATAATGACGAGTCATCCTTGCAATGGGTGAATGTTTGGCCAGATTAGTTCGGTGTTGTGGCGCTTTGAGTAGTGGCTGGGGGTAACGTGGGATTCTAGAAGGGACATCAAAGTGAATTTTGCTCAGAAGATCTGGATAGTCAATCGCATTGTTAAGCAACTTATAAATAAACATAAGACCTAAGACCGTACGGCGAGATGTAAGAGGCATAAGTTTAAAATGGTTCAGCCTATCTGCGTATGACCTCAGGTTTCTTACTCTAAAACGATAAGCGAGGTGACGAACGAGTTTCTTCTGGATTTTCTCAATTCTGTCTATATGGACCTGGTATGTAGGATTCCAAACCGTGCTACAGTATTCCATCTGACTTCGTACATAACTATTGTATAAGAGGAGCGTAGTACATGGTTTTTTAAATTCTTTGGAAGATCGTAGGACAAACCCAAGAGCTCGATATGCTGAATCTAGCATTTTGTCGATATGTTCTATAAAACTTATTTTACTGTCCAAATAAACGCCCAGATCTCGGATAACATTCACCTCTTCTAATGTATTACCCAGGATATTGTACGAAGATTGGAATATGTTACGCTTTCTAGTGAATTTGATGTGGTAACATTTAGCGCAATTCAAATACATTTTGTTACTGGCGCACCACTCTGATAACTTATCTACGTCTTTTTGTAGTAACTGAATATCGGACTCACTCTCAATTATACGGATTAACTTCAAATCATCCGCGAAAAGATATGGTGTAGAATTCTTAAATACTAGTGATATGTCATTCACAAAAATATTGAAAAACAATGGTCCTAAATTGGACCCCTGTGGTACACCTGAGGTCGCGAAATATGAGTTTGACTCTTCCCCATTCACGACAACTGACGATTGCCTATTGTTAAGGTAAGACTCGCACCAGTCGAGTATGGTAGCGGTGACACCCAGGGACCGAAGCTTGTTTAATAAAAGTGAGTGATTTACCTTGTCAAAGGCCTTCGAAAAGTCTGTATATACTGCGTCTACTTGCAAACTCCTATCAACAGCGGATGTTAAATCAGTGATATAAGTTACAAGGTTGGTGTTCGTAGACTTTTTGCTCATGAAGCCATGCTGATTTTTGAATATATAATTCTTAACATGTTCGTACATAACCGGGTACACTAGAGATTCGAAGACCTTAGACAAAGTACATAGAATCGAGATTGGTCTATAATTGGATATCATCTCACGTTTACCACTTTTGTGAATGGGCACAATCTTCGCTCTTTTCCATGTATTCGGAAAAATACCCGTTTTCAATGAGGTGTTATATATAGTTGCCATGGGAGAAGCTACATAACGAGCGCATCGTGACCAAAATATAGGGGGTATATTGTCAGGGCCTGCACCCTTTGATAAGTCAAGTTCAGAGAGTTTTTTACAAATAGCTTCAGGGGTTATCGAAAATTCTTTGATGGGTAGAGATGGTACCACTGTCTCAGCAATATCGTTTATGAAATTGTCATGGTCAAGACTAGGCGGGTCATACACCGACGATAATTGAGCAGCAAATAGCTCAGATATAGCTTTACTACCGACTGCGTTTACATTACCGAGGGTCATAGCTGGAGGGTAAGAATTACTACCTTTCCGAAGGTTTTTTTATATGTGACCAGAAAAATTTGGGATTGATTTTTATTTTATCTTCTAATTCACTAATGTAATTATTGTAACATCTTTGCGTGAGTATTTGGCAGACTTTTCTTAAATAATTAAATTCAATTATATCTAATGGATTATTATATTTTTTAATTCTATTATGATATTTCAATTTTAGTTTTAATAATTTTATTAGTTGCTGCGAGTACCATGGCGGATATTTTCCTCGTGTAAATACGGTTTTAGGTACATATTTTTCAATAATAGCTGTAATTATACTGTAGAAATTGTCCAGCATTTCATTTACATCTTTGCATGTTTTAAATTTATCGTTCCAATCTATGTCTTTTAGTATTTTGTTGATCGCCTCGTAGTCAGCTTTATAATAATTTGGTTTACAAGTTGGTTTAACATCATTTTTAATAATAACAGGAAGATGCGGCATTATATTCAAAGCTGGGTGGTACCTATCTATATTCCTTATTGGGTCAAGGCAATTATATACTTTAACCCGGTCGAGGTCGGTAAGCACTAAGTCTAGGATTTTATTTTGGAAGTTACTTATCCAGTTAAATTGCTTTAAGTTATTCAAAGACATGAAATCATGTAGCAGGCTTTTAAGACGACCAGTGCCACATGCAGCAGGTGAACATGACACATCACTAGAACCATCCCGCACCCAAGCAACACAACTCAGGTTAAAGTCTCCCACTATGAATGTGGAACTGTTGTAGTTTCTATCCATCACTGAGGTACAGTTTTCAATGAAGTGTTCAAAAACTTCAGGAAGTACTGGTGGAGGAAGATAGATAGCACATATTTTTAGTGAGTTTACACTCGTATTTGATTTAGTATCTATAGTAACCCACAGGTCCTCATAGTTACTTTCCCATTCTGCCATTCTAGACGAACTTAATTTGTTTGTAACAGCTATAAGCACTCCACCGCCAGTTTTTTTTATGCTTACTAAAATTGGATGTTTCGCGATCCCTTCTGTATACCGTATATGAGTTATCAAATAATTCAGAATCAAAAATACCCCTACAGAGCCACGTTTCGGTTAAAATGTAGACATCATAATCACTATTGTTTATGTGCTGCCGTACTTCAGCTAAGTTGCCACGTAAGCCCCTAGTATTTTGATAGTAACATTTTATAGAAAATTTAATTTTAAAATTAATATTATTATAGCATTCTTAAAATTACACAGATACAACAGTTTATTCTAACAGTTTAAGTTTATCGAGATCTCCTATTACTACACTCTGAGAATGTTCATCTTTCCTTAGGAAAATTCGCCCATTACGGACCCACACAAACTTATATCCTAATTCTTTACACGTACTCGCGTCGCTGCATGCAGAGCCTTATTCTCTGGAGACAGATGTTCTACGATGAATATCGGCATTGGTTTTTCAGCAGCTATGCCAAGATGACTTGAGTTTAGCTTATTATTTAGGTTTGCTTTGTTGAATTTTATGGATGCTGCCAAAAATGTATCTCTCAGTCGAGGACTGTTAAATTTCACTAGAACAGACCTCGGTCGTGTATTCTGTTTGTCTTTTTTGGCAGTCCTTGTACAAAGCTGAATGTCGGTATCCTTTATGTCGCAGTTCAATACTCTGCTCAACTGAAGCACAGTACTTAATAAGTTCTCTGACCTGTGCTCAGGTATACATTGAATTTCAATATTACTCGTTCGGGCGTGTTGTTCTAGAATGTTCATGCGCTTAGTTATGTCTTTGACAGAATTTTGTAATACAGAGTTCTCTGTTTCTAGCTTTTTAATTTTGGCGGACTTTTCTTCTAATGTTGTCTTCATTTCTTCAAATTTTTCATTAAAGAATGCCAGTGACTGCTTGAATTCCGAAATTATGTCACTTATTTTGCCGAGTTGGTCGTTAACTATGCCTTTAAAGGCGTCCTGTAAAGCTTTATTAATTTCTTCTCGTATGATTTCTCTAATTGTATTCGTAGCCTCTGGCGAAGAAGATTCCGTACGAGGTCTTTTTGTACGAGATGTAATATTAACATTGTCCTCATCCATCACTCTAGGTATATCAGATTCAGATTGAGATTGCACTGGTAATGCTTGTGCCGTAGGGGTAGACGGTGGCGTGCGTCTTAAAGGCATATTTCCAGCCTTTTAATAAAATCCTATGCGTACACCAAACACAGATCAATCAACTATTTAGGTGTTAATAATCGACTATAAACGCCCTTTTGCGGCTATTTGTGAACTAACCTTTATTTGCGACGGTGCGGCGGCGGTGGGCGTAATGGGGCAGACTTACTTGTTTATATATTTTTTTTTAATTATTGGCAACACACGTTCTGCTATTTTTTCCTTTTGTTTCGTGTATTGAGGAGTTTTTGGTTGTCTATGGTGAATGAGTTTATAAGTTGTCAAAAGTTTCTTTGTTTACAACTGATGAAAAATAACGGCCAAACAACGAGAAAGAATACCAATTCGTTGAAATATTAGCCTTTATCCTTTTTTTTAGTGAGGTGCTCAAATTACCCCTTTGCGGTTCCTTGTTTCACTCCGCAGTGCAGACAGGCTGTGATTCCCTGAAAGCCACTGTTTTTCTACGATATGTCCACAATTATTCACGTTCGCGAAACAGGTTCGTTTGTGAGTTAATACACCAGACAATGATGTGGATTGAGTATTAAACGTTACTTTCTCCAATTAACCATGTAAAAGCACTAAAACACTCGTATAATTACTATTTTAATTTTAAATATTACGGAGCTGATGTCACCGGTGTGACAGTTGACGGGTCTTTTTGTTTTTAACTGTTGTCCTAAGAACTGTGTAACATATCTTATTTCGGATATTAATACAGTCATATACATTGTTACATAAATCAAAGAAGAATACTGTTTCAAGCAAAGTTCGTCTTGATTTTAATTCAACTAATTTATATTTTCTAAGTTTAGTTATAGTCTGATTATTATACGTCATGTAGTCAGTATTTAAAATAAATAGATGACCAGCATTTTTTTAAACATATTGGATTATAAAATCTCGAGGTAAAAGAAATTACCTAAAATGGCCAGAACATTATAATTATCTGTCTAAACATACTGATATTATTATTTCTTTCGCACGATTCTGTGTTCTCTTCCACATACGACCCGTCAGCCTTTAAAGCATGAGTGAACAGTCATCTTCTTTGCTCGCCCGTTCCATCGTAGTTCTTATTAACCGATTATTCATGCGCGCTCTTGACCTCGAGCGGGCACATCAATAACAAAAGAAATCAGAGTAAATTCCCTCTCAACATCACACACACACACATACTTGCGTCACTATTAGGTATGTCGGTCTATTGCGGTTTTATTAGAACGTGTTCATTGAGGAGCGTTGGAGCGTGCACCGAGTCAATTGAGTGGCCAAACCACCAAGGATGTGGCCTTTCATCAGTTCATGGGGTCACGTGGGTCTTTTAACAGCTGATGTTCATTTCGTGGTTGTGTTGTGCAGAATTATAGAGACCTAGCTTCTGCCCGCGGTTTCTCTTGCCTGTATAGTTTTTTTTTACAAAATGTTTGCACGCCCTCTAACTTCTAAAGTAATAGAATAAAAGATCTAAAAAAATGCATTCAACGAAAACTGGTTTGAACGAGATGCAGACAGCAGGGTTTCAAAAACAAAACAATTTTTCACTAATTTTTGCTTGCTAACACGAAACCCTTCATGGGCGAGTCATACTCGCACTTAGGTGGTTTTTATTAGGTATGTTACCATTTTAGAATTTAGAGTGCCATCTGACATATTATTATGCTGAGCTGAGGCCTTTTTTGGATTAACAGCTTTGATTGTTTTATTTATTTACTTTTAACGTTAATTCCAATAAGTGCTTTTTTATGTTTTAAATGTGGTCAACCGATCCATTTTAACTTGAGTGATGTGAAGCATACATCTGTGATTTTTGTTCTGGAAAGAAACCTAAAGTAACCACTAACTGGGAAGGAAGAATTGGTTGGATGTGGCAGTGCACAGGAAGAAGTGGAAAGAAATGAGGTTTTTGCCCTGCAATGGGAAATAATAAGCTAATAATAATAATTACAGAGCGCAGGCAACGCATTTTTAATTTACATTATAGCTTACGTTTACCCACAACTTTAACTTCTTCTCTTATTGTGTCAAAGTTACATGGTTAGAAAAAAAATCCTATGTGCAATGGATGCATAACATTCATTCGTTTAATCTATTCCAACTTGGCTAAAGAAACGACTACTTATACAACGTGTTATTTAAAGGGTATATACATACCGAGTGCACGGCTTCTTTGGATGATAACAAACGATACGGCAAGGGTTTTCTAATCCTATGTCTACACGTGTGGAGCATATTAGAAATTTCAATACATTGATACCAGAGGCCGAATTTTTCAAATTAAGAAGAACGAATAGAATTATCATTGTATTGGCAAGTGACGTGGAAAGTGATGACCCTCATAGTGCTGTGACACGTTTGTTATTACTAGTATTCAAGAAACATATGAAACCAATAATTTGGGGTCAATTCTGTGAGTCACTTATTTTGAGCTGAAACTTTGCATAGAGACTCCATACCAGATGTTGTCTTCAGTCCTGTTGGATAGATATGGGGTTTCCGTTACACTTTGTATAAGGCGAGGGAATTTGCTTGAATGAAAATCAAGAAATATTTCTCATATCCACACCTCATATTATTCGTATTCCTATTCAGTCCCTCAGCCGTCGGTGCGTCGCCACTTGAGGTATCGCCCCACGGATCATCCGGCTCAGTATTATTTACACGGACCGGTCAAAACAACATACAAGTAAATGAATATTATACGCGTTTGCGTCTATTAGAGGTTTTAATAAGAACCTTGAGGTTTTAATCTTTCCAGTTTTTTTTTTTTGTATTTCGAGATGGGCATTATGCACAATTTAGGGTTTCAGTCATACACTCGTATTACATTCTCTTTGGTTTCAGTCATTAGCCACAATGCCGATGAGCTAACGCGTCAGTTTATTATGATGACATGAATCTTTGTCATTTTAGTGATGTAGAATTTAGACTATGATACGTATAGAACGGCTACCCTGTTGGCAGCTGAAATACACTTTTTTTCCTTCCGCAATAATTAATAATACAAAAGTAAAAAAAAAAACCAACACGGAGCAACATCATGAAATTAGATTAATACATTCGGTATATTTTGTGGAAACTGCTATCTCCACTTGGAATCAAGTCATACAGAAACCCCTCCCGGCGCGATACATTATATCTTAAAAAAAAATTTACAAAAAATAGAACCGACTTCCATATCAAAACACTACAAAGCCAAAAATAACTTTAATTTCGGTAGTCGGTGTTATTGGTTTTGGATTTTCTTTTTGTTTTCACACCGCCTTCCGAAATTAAAGTTATTTTTGGCTTTGTAGTGTTTTGATATGGAAGTCGGTTCTATTTTTTGTAAAAAAAAATTTTTCACGCTTTTTAGTGGGTCGGTTTGGAATTTATCTAGTTACAAAAGCCATAATGTCAACAACTTATCACCTTTTACAAAATATTGCTTTTCCCCATGCATAGCCGTTAATTTTTGAGGAGTTCTCCTGGTACTTGACCATCAGCTCTACATCACCATACTCGTATGTATTGCGACGAGCATAAAGTGTTTAACATCCGTCCTCAAGTAATCGAATCGCAATCCACGAAATACTTATTATTGAGGAGTTTCAGTGGCCATCTGTGGTCTTCATCATCAGTTCAACTTCCCCAAATGATACTTTTCGAAAGCATTTGCTGAAGGTACTACAAGAAATACCAAAACGCTATAGCCACACACCTATAGGTGTGCCTATAATATTTGAAGAGTTCCCTCGATTTCTCCAGGATCCCATCATCAGATCCTGATTTCTTAACAATGGGACCAACTAGAAAGTATACCCTTTCAAACGCTAAAAGAAATTTCCAAATCGGTTCAGCCGTCTCCGAGTTATGAGGTAACATACATAAAAAAAAAAGTTCAAGACGAATTGTAAACCTCCTTTTTTTGAAGTCGGTTAATTATAGTTATGAGACCGACAAATTAAAAGACATATTTTTTTATTTCGGTGTTTTTTTCTGTCAAAGAATCTTGAATTTGGTTAACTGGTATTTTAAATTCACTGTAACTCATTTCACAGTCTAGACTTTTGAGAAAAAACCGGAACACCTGAAAATACCAATATCTATTTCCACTACATCGGCTGTATTTTAAGAGCGATGGGAACTTTCCAAACTGTGTGAACAACGGAACAAGCGTGGATGGAGTATACTTTCATTAAAAATGTATGAATCGGAGCATATTTGTAGTCGGCCCATGCAGAGCCGAAGTGGAGCTCAAAATATGGGGGTAGGGTGGAAAAAACATTTTTTTTTTAATTAAGAATAGGTTCGCGTTTGACCACCATCTCACCTGATGGTAAGTGATGATGTGGTCGAAGACGGAGCACGCTTACCTAAAAGTAACCTATTCACTTTTGACTTAAAGACTCCTAGGTTATAGCTATCGGGAAACACAGACTCCGGCAGAGAATTCCACTCCTTAGCCGTACGCATAATGAAGGTATTCCCAAAACGTTTTGTGCGTATGGGTGGGATGTCCACCATGTAACGATGGCGCTTCGCCGTTTATCTCGTAGTCCGATGATGGAACAGGCATGGCGGAATTAGACTGCGTAATTCCATCGCACACTCACCGAAATGTAACCGATAGAAAACCGATAGACTTGCAACTCGTCGTCGATGTTCAAGGCTCTGGAGCTTTGACTCGACTAGTGCATCGTTGCCAATGAGTCTCTTGGCCCGCTTCTCGATAGACTCAAGCGCGTCCAGTTGGTATTTAGCAGATCCGTCCCAAAAATGAGAGCAGATCTAATAGAAATAAATGTTTGTATGTTTGTCCTCGAGGAGTTTGTGGCTAAATAATACTGAGCACGCGGGCCGATCTTCAAGGTTGAGTAACGCTTGTCGAGGTCGGTCCGTGGGTGGTCGTGTTCGTTCGTGGATGGGATTAACACATATCTAAGTCTCGGACTTAGATAGAATATACTTTATTATAAACCACGCCAGTGAAGGCGCCGGCAATCTATACTAAAATTATAAAAAGGTATTTTTTGTGAGTTTGTATGTCCCCTACAATCAGGTCAATCAATATAGTAATCTCAGGAAGAATGATCCAATTCTAAAATAAATCATAGTTAGTAAGGTGCATATTTGTTAATTCAATAAGCTATAAATTATTTCAAAATCTACGCGGACGAAATTGCGGGCGAATTGTTAGTAGGTATAATACCTATAAGTATGTAATAGTTATGACATGAAAAATATAGACAGAGAGATAATCACTAAACACTTTAAAAGTTACAATCATAAGAAAAAGGTCATCGAACGAACTTGCAATATAAATGGAGCATATTATCGGTTACGTCGGGCCATCTGGTGTGCTCGCCAATAATGTTGAATAGAGAAAGTGACGGGCACGGTACTCTTGGATACTGCTCGTATTATTAGGAGAGTCCTATATCATTATACCTAGCTCAGATCTACAACTCGGTTGCTTCCGAATGGAGTCTGTAAAAAGTGCGTGAACGTGAAATATTAAGGAAATACTCTGCCTTTGATATCAAAGGGAGATAAAAAATGAATTAATGTATGTCTGTGTAATGTGGCTATTATCAAACACAGTACATTTGTGCCAATATTTTGTTCCAATAAATAATATTACTACTAATGTTCTGCAATTATTACTGCATCACATGTAGAGACAATCTTACCCCCTCTTTGCATCCATATCTTAACTAAAACTTCGAGTAAGTTGGAGTTAACGATACTTCACGGGGAGTCGTCGACACACGGTAGAGTCTTGATCGCAGTTTAATTGAAATCTTACTGATAAGTTCTCGTCAATTTATACATGAAAGTACTTGTATCAGTGGTTGGCATACTTATTATTTATGCATCATTCTACGGAATTCTTATGTATCGTAATAACACATGCATTTTTAACCGACTTCAAAAAAAGGAGGTTAACAATTCGTCTTGAACTTTTTTTTTATGTATGTTACCTCATAACTCGGACATGGCTGAACCGATTTGGAAAATTCTTTTTTTGTTTGAAAGGGCATACTTTCTAGTTGGTCCCATTGTCGTCACGTTTGGATCTGATGATGGGATCATGGAGAAATCGAGGGAACTCTTCAAATATTATAGGCACACCTATAGCGTTTTGGGTATTTCTTATAGTAACTTGTGCAGTTGCTCTCGAAAAGCACCATTTGAGGAAGTGGAACTGATGATGAAGACCCCAGATGGCCACCGAAACTACTCAATAATAAGTATTTCGTTGATTGCGATTAGATTACTTGAATATGGATGTTAAGCACTTTATGCTCGTCACAATGCATATGGTGAAGTAGAGCTGATGGTGATGTACCAGGAGAACTCCTCAAAAATTAACGGCTCTGCACCGGGAAAAGCAATATTTTGTAAAAGATGATAAGTAGACATTTTGGCTTTTGTAACTACCTAGATAAATTACAAACCGACCCACTAAAAAGCGTGAAATAAAACTTTTTAGCAAAAAATAGAACCGACTTCCATATAAAAACACTACAAAGGCAAAAATAACTTTAATTTCGAAGGCGGTGTCTTTAGTTTTGTATATATTTTCGTTTTTGACACCGCCTTCCGAAATTAAAGTTATTTTTGCCTTTGTAGTGTTTTTATATGGAAGTCGGTTCTATTTTTTGCTAAAAAGTTTTTTTATAATATCTATGTTCTAATGGACTCACTGTATTGCAAACGGTTTCCATTGCAACTTTATTGCAATTGTATCTAATCGCGGACTTCTAAACGTCGACACTGTTATTTATGGGTGCTCGGGATTAGAACAAATAAATTCCAGTTAAGTTGTGAACATGAGTCCTCTTAACAAAAACTTTTTTGCAAAAAATAAAACCGACTTCCATATCAAAACACTACAAAGCCAAAAATAATTTTAATTTCGGTAGTCGGTGTTATTGGTTTTGTATTTTCTTTTTTTTTTCACACCGCCTTCCGAAATTAAAATTATTTTTGGCTGTGTAGTGTTTTGATATGGAAGTCGGTTTTATTTTTTGCAAAAAAGTTTTTATTTTCGTGCTTTTTAGTGGGTCAGTGAATTTTCCAAATCGGTTCGTAAATGACGGAGTTATGCGCGAACAAAAAACGCAATGCAGCGTAAACGAAAAGATCATCAACGTAAACATTTTTAGACTTTTGTTGATTTTTCAGAAACAGCTTGTCCGATTTCGATAAAATTTTCATGGGACCATTTGGGAAGAATACCCTTTCTAACAAGATCAGAATTTTTCAAATCGGTTGGCAAACGACGGAGTTATGCGTGGACAAACTTAAAAAAAAAAAAATATACAAACATCCGAATTGAGAACCTCCTCCTTTTTTAGAAGTCGGTTAAAAATTACATTCTGGTAATGAAAGTGATTGTTGAAAGGAAAAAATGTGTTAGAATTGCTATTTCAGTAGCATATTTCATCATCATAATTATTTTGGGGCCGTCTTCCAGTCAAACCAGGTGCAGCTTAGTACCATTGTCTTACATGGAGAGACTACCTGTTTGACCTTCATGACCCAGTAACTGGGTAACTAGATACACTTGGCAAGACTGGTGTAAAATGTTCTAGATTCTAACTACTCGTAACGACTGTCAAAGATGCACAAATTCAATTGCAATTTGCTACTATTAATATGGTACAAGTTCATGTTTTAATCACAAATAAATATTACACATTGGTTTCAATATTTTGCGCCCATTGATAAAAATTAGTTGTAAATTTCACTAAAACTTAATAAGTTTTAGTGAAATTTACAACTAATTTTTCAAATCATAATATGATTACTTGAAAGTTGGTTAAGATTTAAATAATAATTATTGTGTATGTACCATGAAACATATTGATTCTAATATTGACTATTTCTATGTATTAGAACTGGCAGCCATCAGTGGGCTACGATACAAGTTGGTTGTCAGTTTGATAAATTGTTAAAGTATTTGTATGAATACTACTAACTATGCTAAAATAATATAAGGTTGGGGAAAAAGTCATTTCGCATTATAGTATGTATGAACTTGTAATAAAATCTCTTTGGCTATACTAAGTATTTGTATCTGGCTGGTTTTGGTATCATAGAAAGTTTAAACTTTAAAGAACATAAATCCAAATTCAAATTAGGAAAATGTGTGATTTTCATTTGTTTATCGTACTGTCGAGATGAGTGAATCAAACGAAGAAATTCGATACATTTTAAAATATTACTACAAAAAAAGTAAAAATGCAACGCAAGCCCCGAAAAAATTTTGCGATGTTTATGGACCTAGTGCAGTGTCTGTGAGAGTAGCACAAATTTGGTTTAAGCGTTTTCAATCCGGAAATTATGAACAAAGTTGCACGTCGCTCTGGTCGCCCTATTACGGATAAAATGGATGCCATTTTTAAAAAAGTGGAGCAAGATCGGCATATCAGTAGTTAAGACGTAGCTGAATAACTGGGAATTGACCACAAAACAGTTTTGGTGCATTTGAAAAAAACTGGGTTCACAAAAAGCTCGATATTTGGGTACCTCACGAGCTCACTGAAAGAAACCTAATGAACCGTGTACTCATTTGTGATTCTTTATTACGACGTAATGAAACCGAACCATTTTTGAAGAAGCTGATAACTGGTGCATAAAAGTGGATCATGTACGACAAGAACGTGCGAAAAAAGTCGTGGTCAAAGGCCGGTCAGGCTTCACAGACTGTGAAACCCGGGTTAACTTGCAACAAGTTGATGCTGTGTGTGTGGTGGGATTAGAAGGGCATTATTCATTATGAGCTGTTATCACCAGGCAGGACCATCGATTTTGAACTCTACTGCGAACAACTGATGAAATTAAAGCTAGAAGTTGAGAGAAAATGGCCGAAATTAATCAACAGAAGGGGTGTGGTTTTTCATCATGATAACGCTAGACCTCACACATATTTAGCCACTCAGCAAAAATTAAGAGAGTTTGGCTGCAAGGTGTTAATGCATCCGCCGTATAGTCCTGACCTTGCACCTTCAGATTTCCACCTGTTTCGGTCTCTTCAGAATTCTTTAGGCAGTGTCAGGTTAACATCACGAGAGAACTGCCAAAACCACTTGTCGCGGTATTTTGATCAGAAGTCCCAAAATTTCTATAGCAATGGGATGATATCCCTACCTACAAGATGGCAAAAAGTTATCGAACAAAATGGTACCTACATACTTTAGTTAAATGTAAATAAACTATATTAAAAAATGTATTGAATTTTCTTAAAAAATGCGAAGAAACTTTTTCCGCAACCTATTATCATGAAAGTTGAGGTAAAATGTGCCAGAAATTAATTTGTATGAATCATTATATATTTATATAATTAGGTACTATTTAAATACAAGAGTGCGGATGACTCTAGTTCTGCCAAGACTACTGAACCGAATTTGATAATGTGTCATAATTATAGTGTTGTTTAGAAACAGAATATATTTATTTTATTTTATTTAAGTATTTAGAAAACCAACAGTGACACTAAATAAATTATAGAATCATTATCTTTATTATAGTTTTGTATAGCTAATAATAGATTTTCCCGTTCAATTTGTATGAATTTATAATTTATAATATGCGAACGAATTTAACAGCAAAAATAAAAAACACTTCGTCAAAAACAACATAGGTAAGTACATTTTACACAAATTAATACAAATACTAAGGCTAATTTGCTATTTATGTTTAGTAAAAAGTTTTTTAAAAGCACTTTGAATTTAGGTTTTGTGCAATTGAATAAACCTATTTATGCGAAATTTGTGTTATATGTTCAGTACACAATTCTTAGCGTAATTAGATGAGTGCAACATGCAGCATGTAACATTGCCGTGTAACGTGTGCACCTTATGGGTGTATTAAACATTATCTATTCGACTAACTCCGGCAAACCAGGCGTGTATAGATTGTATCGAAAAGTAAACACATATCCAATGCTTTTCGCCTTTCATCGAGTGTTAGTAGACCATATTCTCTTCAGCTATCTTCGTAGGACATCGGAGCTCTACGGAGGCGATAGTTAAGCTGGTTAACGAATTTTCTTTGAATACGTTCTAATTGATTCTTATATAATATATATGATATACTGTGGGGACCAAATTGGACACAGCGCACACATGCAAAATATATTAATTTAAGAGCCTCAATGTTTTTAAATACTTTACATGACCTAAGAACAAATCCTAAACAAATGCTATATAAATGAGATTTAATTAGCTATTTTGCATTATAATTAATAGTTACAATTAAAACGCAATAACAATAATATCTTAAACCTGGGAATGTACTAACGAGATATCGTGGCCCTAGAACTTAACGGCAGCGGAAGGAACTAAAAAAGAACCTACCTTGTTTTCTTTTTTAGTCAGTTGAAGTCTGACACTCCCTTCCGCTCCACTCAGATCGGAAGAAGTCATTCGATAATTTTCCCAGCCAGAAAAAAAGGCAGCGCAATATAAAAAGCTGACTGAGTTTAGCACGCGACGCTCGAGCCTTCATAAATTTGACAGCAATAAAAAACTTCGTTCTTAAGATATTAATTTTTTTTTAATTAAAATTCATACAGCAACTAACTATTATGCACTAATTTTAACAGCTTGTATTCATCAAGAAGCCAACAGTTGACATTAACCTAACTAAAAATTCGAAATTGGAATATCGATAGATGCCACTCTATTTATTTTGATGCGAGTTTCACTGTTTTGTTTGCTGCGGCGCGCGTCAGTCCAGCTTCGTCGCTCGAGCCGTGTAGATGAGAGCGAACGTTCTGCTCGCTTTCTTCTAAAATTTACGTCTCTCGTAACACTGAAGATTCAGTTGGATTTCAGTGTAATGTTAAACAGTCTATACATAGTTTTAGTAGCTTACAAATGTGGTATTTTTGTAGTTTGGTGTGTGATTAAAATGTTTTATTGTGAAGGCATTATGTGAAATAAGATTTAAGTGTATGTGTGTTTTATGCTTGAATTGTACGAGAATTCTATGATTTCTTGTCTGTACAACATATCAGGTAAGTTTCTTTTTTAAATTTATAATAGGTTCGCGTTTGTCAAACAGCAATAAAACACCACCACCTTCACCAAGTGAAGGTGGTGAAATTTTATCGGTTGTTTATATTGTGCTGGGCAGTAATTAATAATACACTGGGCGTTTCTTCATTGGCAGGCCCGGCCAAAAACCAATACTGACAACGACAACGACATCGGTGGACGCTTAATTCTATGGAATTGTAGGGAACAGTGTCTCAGTGATCCGACCCGACACCGACATTAACTGCAAGGGATGAACTTATCTGTGATGTATTTAACTTCTAATTTATTTACGAAAGGTCTATTTTGTATAACTCCGCCCCTAAGACGACCCACTGACCTTGCGCATAGCAGTCAGGGCCACTGACCACTAGACCAACAGGCCTGTCAAATATTTTTGATAAGTACAAGTGAAGCCCTTTCAAATGATATCAAACACGGTGTATTTATCTTAATTTTTTTAACATATGTTTTTTTGTCCACTAGAGGGCGCCACTTTAAATTTAAGCAATATCTTGGAAATGTGCATGTGGCGCTTTTTCAAATGATATCAAACACGATGTGTTATCTTATTTATTTTATTTATATTATTATTTATGTACACACAGTGACATACAATAGGACAAGCATAATTATAATATTTGAGTACAAAGGTACTGCTTAATTCTTAAGAAATTTCTTCCAGCAGACCTGCGAAAGGAGAAGTGAAAAAGAAATGTAGACAATAGTGTGTGAGAACAAGAAGAGAAATAAAAATTAATATGTAAAGTCTAAAACTAAAATATTAAATATACCTACACCTACTTATAATGCAATAAAAATAACATAAGTATACTTAAATAAATACATAATGTTAGAATATATAAACATATAATATAAATATATACATAAATAATTAACACAGTTAAAAGCTAAAAAAAAGCAAAATTTAAAATTAAGCAGTTAATGCTCTTTTAATCGACATTTGAATAAAGATATAGTTTTTAAATCACGAATGCTAGGCGGAAGTGAGTTCCACAATCTTACAGCATGGACAGAGAAGGAATAAGAGTAGTAGCTAGTTTTATGAGGATGAGTTTTAAGGAGGGATCTAAGGTGTGATCTACACGGTACGTCGCTAGAACGAGCGAAAGAAAAACGCTCACGCAGGTAGGAAGGGTAAGACGAATTGTGTAAGATGTTGAAGAGGAGACACAAAATCCTAGTGTTCCTGCGAAGACGGATTGGGAGCCACTTGAGTTCCTTGCGAAGGTGAGAAAAATGGTCATACTTTCGAAGACCGAAAACAAAGCGAATGCACAGATTTTGCAAGCGCTCAAGCTTGTTTAATAGCTCCTCGGTAGCATCCAAATAGCAGGCATCGGCATAATCTATAATCGGCTGAATAAATGTTTGTGCCAAAGAAACTTTAGTCTTTTTTTTTAACACAATACTTTTTGGGCGCTAGAGGGCGCCACATTGAGTTTTGTAATATGTCACGTAGCCTATGTTCAGCGGTCGGTCAAGACGGTTCTAACGATACCTCATTAGTCGAGGTCCGATAAGTAGCTTTGGATCTATGAGGGAACAGATGAACATACACACATACATACATAGCCTGTCAAAATCATAACCCTCCTTTGGCTTTGCCGTACTCAGGTAAAAATGATGAGGATATGTTGAGGGATTTAGAGTTTGTGAGAAAATCTTAATAGTAAATTGTCTACAAGCGTGAGATCCAAATATTTTAGGCAAACGCCGAGAATGACCATACTATAACGAATTTAACTATAATCGACATTATTTCGGATCGTTATTATTTTTTAACAAGTTACAATATAAACTTTAGGTAATTTTTAAATGAATTTAGGCGGGTTATTTTAAAACTACGACTGAAAGTAACGGTATCCGATATAATTCGTTTTCATTTTCGGCTTCAGTCAAGAACCGACCGGCAGGCAGCAACAGCACAGCAAAGGTCTATGCAGCAATGTAAAATAACATATTGTCGCTTATTTGCGTAAACACATAGAAGAAAATAAACAAAGGGCAAAATAAAGTGAAGTAAAAATAAATAAGAAAAACAGATGGAACGTTGCTAAGAAATAGCAATGCGAAAGACAAACAAGTTTAAAATGAACAACTTAACAGGAAATAAACAAGTTGGTGATATTAATACACATAAGCAATTTAATTCAAGAAATATAAGTGAAATATCTTTGGAAAACGCCCCCGTTCCTTGAGGCAATAACTACCGTCGCGTCGTTTCAGTAAGTAATAGGTACATTGATCTTTGAACAAACTATAGCAGAGGAAAAAGAAAATGTTTTGTGTTTATATTTTCTCTATGTCCGAAATCGTTATTTGGCTTGATAAAGAGGAAATTTTATTATTTTACGTTTCATTTGTGATTGTATTGATGTCTGTTTTTATTGGGTTGCTATTGGATAACAAACAACTTGGTATTAGACGTTGGCTTTGGTACTTAACAAGCGTAGAGAGTTTATCGATAATCCGTCGCTCTTAGAAAATATAATCAGAATCAGCATCAGCCTATAACGTCCCCACTGCTAGGACACACGCCTCGTCTCTATGAGAGGGGAATGCGTCATAGCCCATAATCAACCAAGCGGGCCCAGTGCGGATTGGTGGATGCAGCATGTCTACGGATTTATCGACCCATGGATATTTAGACACGATGTTTTCCTTCACCGTTATGAGAAAAGTAGTGATGATGTTTACATAAATCAATGTGCTTGCTGGGTTCGAACCCACGTCCTTCGACTCGTTAAGTCATGCCAGTAACAACTGGGCCACCACTAATCGCAAGAAAAGTGTATACATAAATATACATTGGCACTGACTCCAAAAAATTGTTAAATTTTAGTATAGGTTAATCGTAGGTTAGGTCAGGTTTATTAATATAGGGAGGTTATAGTATTATTTTTAACTTTTAAGTGCTTTTATGGTTTTTTGAAGTCGGTTTCTTTTTTGCAAAAAAAAACAATTTGGTAATTTTTAGTGACATATTTTTAATCTTATAAAATATGGGTAGCGCTAGTAATGAAATATAAATGCTTCTCGTATGAGAAAACGGCGTCGAACTGAAACTGAGAATGTAAAACGATTCTATTTCTTTTTATTATTCATGGTACGCCTGGAAAGTGCATATAGTAAAATGGTTCTTATTGAACGCAAATGTCTATCTTGTTTTAGAAAATACTAAAATCGCTTTTCGTTTTCCTATAAAATTCTTCCTATAAGATTCCATCATCAGATCCTGCCTTGGTGACTATGGGACCAATTGGAAAGCATAGGCTTTGAACAAAAAAAAAGAATTTTCCAAATCGGTTCGTAAATGACGGAGTTATGCGCGAACAAAAAACGCAATGCAGAGTAAACACAAAGATCGTCAATGTAGATTTTTTTAGACTTGTTGGTTTTTCCGAAACGGCTTGTCCGATTTTGATAAAATTTTCATGGGACCATTTGGAAAGTATACCCTTTGCAACAAAGATTTTTTCAAATCGGTTGGCAAGCGACGGAGTTATGCCCGGACAAACATTAAAAAAAAATACAATCATACAAATTGAGAACCTCCTCCTTTTTTAGAAGTCAGTTAAAAATAAACCGCCTCGATATGAAATTATAACCAATTATATATTGTAACGAAGTATTTTTACAGCCAATCCTACGATCAATCCTGTCCTAAGAAACGAACTAATGAGATACAATTAGGATAATTATGTAGAAACCTAACGAAATTCTTCATGTAATCCTAGTAAGGTTTACATTTCTTTGTTTTAAATACTTTTTCATGTACTGGAGAGAGGTACCACCACACCCATATACCGATTCACATTCAAAATTTCTATTTGTTAGTTACAACCTTAGTAACAACATAAGCGACTAGCTTCTGCCATGTAATTAGGTGCGACCACAGAACAGATAAAAGAGGTATTCCGTGGGTGCGACCTACACATACGTAAGTATATGTGTACTAGTTAGATAGGTAGACAAGACTTTAAAAATTTAAAATAGAAATCGTAGATTTTCATTTTACAATTACATAGTTTCATGGTATTATTCGCTTGTTTTAACTGTTACTTGTTTTATACGAAAATACGTTGGTACAAATACCAGGACTTTTAATTCGATGCAGTAGAGTGACAGTTTCTGAGTTGTCAGATAATGACGACTACAAAATTGTGATGTAATTAAAATAAAATTAAATAACAATGTAAACATTTTTTTTTAATAATATTGTGTGAAAATAACAAAAAGTAAAATGTATAATATAAAGGTGCGTCAAAAATAAATCGAATAAATCATGATAATATTTTTTGCAATAAGCCCCTAAACACCCTTTCCAACGAGGTTTAGGTCGCAGTGGTGCGGAGGCAGTCTTTTGTAATCTCGCGCAATTTATTAAAATATGCATAACATAAAAAAGTCCAAAGGAGTGGCGTTTATCATGTCTAGTTAGATATGAATATTTTTGATAAAGATAGATTTATAATAAAATCTAGTTACTACTTCAAAATAAAATATAATAGTATTATTATTATATATTATACATTTTATCATTTATTTATAGTTCTCACAATTAAAAATTGCTTATTTATTATTCGATTTATTGAATCCATCACTATTAGGTTAAATAGGGTATCATTATTTTAGTAAGTCACACTAGCTTATGTCAGCTTACTGCATCGAATTACAAATCCGGGTATAATTAGGTAGGTACCTAGGTATATACCATAATTTTAACAGATGATTTTCCAAGAATTGAAAATTCGAATTTCGTGTAGTTAGATGTCGCGTTTACATACCTACTAGGTACCCTGTTTTTTAATCTCAGAGACAAAGTTGACATTACGACGGTTGCCAGTTTTTTTGCAATTATTAAATAGTGATGTGCCGCTATCGAAACTTAATGTTACTAAATTCAAGTATCGTTTTTTTATAATACGTTATCCTGAAATAATGTGTAGGTGCTAATTTAAAACGTTGAAATACAAAATTAATAATGTAAGATTTTTAATAACATAATTAATTATAGGTATTCTTTAATCAGATTCAAGTAATGACCCCATATACTAATGAAAAAGGAAATTTTTTTTTTTTTTAGCGTGGTAAAATTATCAAATAAGTCCTTCCACCCCGGGCATGGTGGGAGGGACTGTCAGACTTTTACTGACTAAAATCCACGGTGTTCCTTCAATAACCCTTTACGTACCGGGGTCACGGTAATGGGATGAGTCCCACGACCCCGGCAGGCTTCGGCCCTCTACGGGGGGGCCTCGTCATATTGCTGACACTCTTTGAGGCGCGCGTGGAACACGACGCGCCGTCGACCCGGGCATGGTCCATGGTCGGACAGCGAGTTGCCCTTTACTCGCTGTCCGCATGCCCCCGCCTACGGTGATGATCTTAGGAATATTCTGAATCATCAGAAGCCACCTAACTATTTCTAAAAACCTATCAGTTATGTCGTCGACCATATGGCCCAGATGCCACATAAAAACACTTATTTATTGCGTACAAACAGGCGGGAACCAATCGAACATAGGTATATACCTATGTATTAATAAAAAGTCCCGCCTGCTTGTCACTTTTTTAAATAAAAATGTGCTTTCTAAATAAAATTCTTTCAGTTGAGCAGTCAGGATTTTTAATTTTTTTATTACCTTTTTATTTTCAGCTTATTTGTATTTGACTCTTGTTAGGAATTGTGGTCTTGAAGCGTATTTAGAAGTTCTAAGACGACCCACTGACCCATCGTGTTTGATATCATTTGAAAGGGCGCCACATGCACATTTCCAAGATATTGCTTAAATTTAAAGTAGTGGACAAAAAAACATATGTTAAAAAAATTAAGATAAATACACCGTGTTTGATATCATTTGAAAGGGCTTCACTTGTACTTATCAAAAATATTTGACAGGCCTGTTGGTCTAGTGGTCAGTGGCCCTGACTGCTATACGCAAGGTCGTGGATTCGATGTAGCTCTGAGTAGAATAAAAACCCTAGAGGGATTATTCATAAGTGCTTCAGATCACAATAAACTACTCAAAAATCCTAACGATAAGTAATCACTTGGATGACACAAATGGAAAGACTAAGAAATCTTTGCAGATCTTCTTAATGACATAAATCTCCTAATGATCGCGATCAAAACGGCGTAAATATATGTCATGTGAAAGCTAATGACTAGGTAGTACCTACTTAATTTTATATTATGACGGCAATTATCCGAACGCCTGGATAACAGAAACATTCGGAGATTTTCAAAACGACAGAAACAAACAAATTTTCATGGTGTTTTTCATTTGAGAGTCTCCACAGCTGTTTCACTGCACACTAATGAACACAAGTTTTATGTTAATTACATACGATCTGTGCGTGTTCAAGTCAAGAGTGAATAGGTATTTACTGAGTAAGCGTGCTCTGCCTTCGACTACATCATCGCTTTCCATCTGGTAAGATTGCGGTCAAACGCTTACTTAGTCCAAAAAAAACATACCTAGTTCGTATTTGACAATTTAGTTTTTGCAAGTAAATAGTATAGAAGCACAGTGATTTAACACTAAAATAGTTTAAATAAAAAGTTAAAAAAACTAAAACCCGACTACGACAAAAAATCTACGCTGAAAAAGTATGAAACAAGATTTTCAGGATGCTGAAATAAACAATGTTACAGGAAAAACAAGAACAGAATAAAAATAAAAGCCGTAGTCACACGTTATATCGGATATCAACCGTAACAAAACAATTAATAATTTTTTTTACTTTTTCCTCCCAAATAAAAAGTAAGAAACATACTATACATTTTTTGCATGTCTACTTTAAATCTGTATTTTATTCACAGCTTCTATCATACATGATGCTGGAATCGTTTGCGTGCTCCTAAAGACACCGACTAATCAATGAATATATTAAATGTTTACTAATTTACTTTATAAATTACATTTGTACTTTAATACATGTGTTTAAAATGCTCCACTGAATGAACCATAAAATTGATTCTCAGGTAAATTGAAATTCTTTGTAAGGTAATCGAATATTTGACCCACTTGGTTTATTAATTTATTGACTTAGAGTCTATTAAGTTAATTTATTACGAAGAGTGTGTTTTTATCACGATTAAATTCTATTAATTTTTAGGTTGGTAGGTATATGTAGTTTAATATAGATTTGAATTAGGTGATTGAATATGTTCATGTTTGTTGTTCAAACTTTCATTAATTTTCATTTCTTATAAGTTGTGAGTGTAACGTATTACGAGTGTATGATATAGATACTTATTTTTTGGACAATCAACGATGGTTCCACGGCATTTTCTCAAATGAGCGTTTGAAGAGGATCTCCGAAACTACTCACCCGCTCTAAATATAATTAAGAGCAGAGTTTCATTTATTATTATCAAATTAATAAATTCGCACCTTAAAACAGATGCTTAAAGCAGCTGACTAAAGCTTGAATGTGATAAATTTCAAGAATTTCGGCATTCATAAAACCATAAACTATCATTATCTTGAACACTTAAATCCCACAGAATGCATTAAGTATTATTAAATACAATAATATGATAATTCTCAAGGATTCCTTGGCCATTGGCTACCCGTCTAGATGTCCTAGTATTTACACTTATTACCTAGGTACCTACGTTACCTAAGCAAGTGGCTAGATAACTTAAGGACTTTAATTAATCAACAAGTAACTTGTATTGCTGTTATCTGAACATAAAACAGGTATAAATTATTGTTTAAGGCGTGACCTAGAGGCTGTTGTATTAAGTAATAGATTTTAGTTTTAGGATATTATTATCCCTACTTCCATACGAATGCGAAAGTGTTTGTTTGTTAGTCCATCGTTCATTGAAAATGTTTTGCTTGATCCACAGACTATATTTGGGTCGTTCCGGTAAAACAAAGAAGCAAATGCTATACCACAACCTAAAATTCGAATTCATGATTGCCACCCAAACATAAATCGCATACAGAACTACTTAAATTCTCAGCTTACTGCCTACTGCCAACCTGCCTCTATGAGGATATCAGATTAATTACCTTTACGATCCGATACCCGGCTTCATTTCCGCAATCCTTGCAATAATACGGCTAGCTCTATCATTTGCATCACATTTGCTAGTGGCAACCTCATTTCCAACATGATTTTAAGCCGGGTCATCATAAATATACCTCCAAGTCATATGTCTATTTCCCAATAGGATAGGCACAATACTGTCGAGCTATTCAGAGGCAGCGACGATAAAATTTAACATTTCTAATAGGAATTCTCTTTAAAAAAATGCTTAGGTAAAAGTTGTTTTTGAAAATGTACTCACATTTTCTCTCATATGATTTAATACAAACGAAATAGCTAGATTTACTGGTAATCGGGATAAAATACATGTGAAGAAACTTAAGTCTTATTAGAAAAAGCATAATGAAACCTAATCCTCATTACAAACAACTCGTCAACTGAATTCTTCGAACAAATCCAATTATGTAGTCCAAAGATTCAGAATTTGGTTTGCTATCTGCTCTAAAATGCTTAACTAATTTAATGAAAGCATAATTTAGATGAATATTAAAATAAGAACAGAACAATTCCAATCGAAACAAAGAAAAACTGTTTTCGTCTGTTCCCCGCCGTAACACAGAAAAAGATAGCAGAACTGAAAGCTTATCCAAGTTGGCGCACAAAGAAATTGACACAATCATGTACTTAACCGTTTCTAAGCTCGACTTCTTACTAGAAGTTTTTAACTTTTCTTTCATTCCCGACTTATAATTTGCGGTAGAAAATTACCACAGGCTACACTTCAAGTTCCATTTTGAAACTTGAGTTAGTAAACTTCTTTCAGCGCTGGTCAGAAAGAAACGGTAGAATTGTTTGAATGTTGGTACTTCTTGGTTTAGTCCTATACTGTGACCATAGCTTACAGTTTCAGTCTATTGAGGAGTTAGTTGATTGTGAAAGATTGTTCCTTTGGGAACGAAGTAACGTGCGTTTATTTAAGTTGTGACAGGACAATAGGAACTTATTTATTTATCGACGTTTAATTATAAAAGACCGATGGTTTGCCATTCCTGGTTAAAACACAGATTTGTTTGCCCACCGCAAACAACTCGTTTCAAATTCAACTGCTGGGTTTAATGCCATTCCTCGTCGTAACTTTTACTTTCGGGGTTCGCTCATAAAAATAATTTCCCCGTTGCACATCTCCACTTGTCAATAGCCATTTCAAAAAAAGCCAAGATAATAAATGAACCGTCTCTGTGAAGCTCCATACAAAAAGCCGTAAAAGTGGATTAACTTCGTCCAAAACCGGCGGAAAAAGATTAATTGTGTAACGAACGGCTCCTTAAGAATCAATAAGTATTTTTCTCCACAACTTGGGGATAAGTGTGGAAGTTTCTACAGAATATTCAGCATACTTAAGTCAATGAACTGTCGGTACGAAGCCTGCATTATCACAAGGCTGTTGTTTCCAACTTCGCTTAGAATAAATTCAATTACGAAAAGTTCTAAGGATATAGGCTTACGAAATACCGGTGGGTTCTGAACTGCTGAACTTCACAATCTTGTAAGTCACTGAAAAAAATCATAGATGAATCACAGAAAACCAAGATGCCTTGTCGTTTACTAAATAGTCAAAATCTCCATAAAAACCAAGAGATACTTTAATAACTAATATAATGTAAATCCAGAAACATGTTATTCTTCTTTGTGTGTTTGTTTATTTGTATGTTCCACAAAACAGTATAAAGTCCTTAGGAAAAACCATAATTACCGAAAAATTTGAATAAATATGAATAAAAACTGTGAGTCGCAATAAATGAAAGTTAATACTTATGTCGCCGGATTCCATTCTTCTTTGTCTATCTTTTTTGTCTGTCTTCTATCAATATTAAAAATCTTTAACGTTTTAAATAAATAGATTGACTCGGCCATCGCATGAAACACAATATGTCTCACAAGTAATACATACATATATAAATTAGATTGTTTTTGCGATTGCCAAGTCAACATATTTATTTAAAACGTTAAAGATTTTTAATATTGATATGGTCACTATAAGATGTTGTTAGGTTAGATAATTACGTAACAACTTAAGACAGAATGTCCCTTAAGTAGGGACTGAATAATCGAATAACCGACTAGGTATTACATGGATCTCACAACTTTTTACGGTAAAAGAACTGAGTTGCGAGACTTGGTTTTTTTGACAAGTATTGTTTTTTATGGGATCCCATTTCTTTTTGTAGATAGTCCTATCTTTATCCTTTCCGGTACCTTCTACTTCTTGTATACCAACAACGAATTTTCTTAAAGCCCTCTCTGGCTTTTTTATTCCGTTGACCATTTTACAAGTTACCTTTGAACATAATTATATCTAGATACCTATCTACACCTATTATTCCATTATATTATACATAATTATATACAGGTACACTGATTAATTAACTGTAAATGTAACTTTGTAATCCCATATACGTATATAGGATTACAAAGTTATTTATGCAGTTTATGTATCTAGAAAACTGGACCGCAATTGAAAAATATTTTAGATTTTCCTTGATTCATATACTAAACACTAATTTTATTCTAAATTTGAAGCTTCTATGTCTGCTAGAAGTGTCTTAGACTTTTGATGATCGGTCAGTCAGTGAGTGACAAAATTAAGAAACTTTGACTCGTTATAATTCTTAAACTACTGGTTCAAATTGAATGAAATTTGAAATATACCGTGTTGATACAATGCGGGCTTGGTAACTGAAAATTCAGGCTTCCAGTTTTATCTACAACGAAGTTATACGGGTTCGAAAATGGCCTGAATTGCTTCGAGAAAAATAAAGTACGGCCGTGCCGCTTTTTGCTCGACTTGGCGGGGGCACTGCCGTGCCCCCATATTCTAGCTATCTATCTATTGTTATCTTATTATAACCGTAATTTAATGGTGATTATTTTAACTATATTCTAGTGCTTCTATTTTCTTCGCCTGAGAATCCACTCCTGTAAAGTGCAACTTCAGAATTGATATCATGGATCCAATTAATATGCTGCAGATGAGGATCAAGTCCCTTTATATTTAACTAACGCGTTATATAAAAAAAAACTTCTTTAAAATTCTGTTTAATTTTCATAAAAATGATTACCCATGTTTACTTTTTCCCAGGAAAACAAAGCAAGGGAACCGAAAGTTTCCCGCGTCATCTCGTATCTATCACACGGGATAAAATCACATGCTATTGATGGAACTTTTCCAATTTATTTGGCGTCAAGCACTTAAATTTTAATTACTTCTTCCACTTGTTAAATGTCTAAGAATAGCGGAAAAAAGTGTTGAAGTGAAGATAATATTATGTGGACATTTTATTCAAATTAATCTTCCTAAAGAGAATTAGTTGAATTTAACGGGGGACTAATTCAAAGAATTATCAAGCTCTGTTTTATAATTTTGAAGGTATTTTCTTTACGTTTTTAAAGACCAGCGAACTGTCCCTTTCATTGAATTAATGGGTTTAAGTTTCAATTAAAGTTCTGTAGCAAGTGAATTAGATAGAATTTCTCAGAAAGTGGAATTCGAGCGATTTGAGAGCGGCGAGCATGGAAGAAAGCAAGATTTTGTGAGAGGACTTTTAAAAACATTTCCGAGGGAATGAGCAATTAGTTGGTAACGCGAGCCTATTATCAATAAAAAGAATTTCCTAAAATATTATTAAAAAAACCCATCTCCCGCCATGTCTGATAGTTCGCGATAAATCCAAAATTGCTGAACATATTTTTATGCTGTTTTCACCAATGGATACAGTAAATAATGAGGAAGACTTTAGTACACTCTTTACTAGCAACAGGCTATGGTGCGGAGCGAGAGGGAATGGGATGCGGTCACCTCCTTCTGCGAAGCAGTCATGCTAGCGAAGGAGGAGGCCGAACGCGCGAGGGAGAGGCAATTCGCTTCCTCGCGCCCCAGCCGCCGCGGGAGACGCCCCGGACGTCGGCGATCACGAGCCGTTTTCCGGCCACCATAGGCGCGGGCCTACGGATGGCGAGCAGGGGTCGCTCACCGTCCCGTAAGGACCAGGCCCGGGTCGGCTGCGCGTCGTGTTCCACGCGCGTGTTAGAAGTGATAGATATATAGATATAAACATATATTAAACATGATTACTAGGTGTTTTATAGAAATAATTAGTAGTCTGTATAGCAATATCAGTTTATTAATTTACCACCGGTTCGGAAGGTAGTTATCTATGGAGAAGAGCCGGCAAGAAACTCCACAGTTACTCTTTTCAAAACATCGTCACTTTCACATAATTTCAAGTAAAAATTAACACAATATTATTAGGACACCGATACAACAACATAATTCTATATATAAAAATATTAGAAAATATTAATAAAAGTTAGAAACAACACAAGTTCACTTAACTTAGGTCCGTTCGGTGTGACTGCTCCAGAGCGACTGAGAGTGACTGTCTCTAGAACTTTTTTTTTTTTTTTTGTGTGTGGCATCTCGCAGGTCAACCTCTGAGGTTGTCGGCTGCTTAACCGGGCTTGCCTGTGGTTGCCTTAATTAATAAATTAATTAAAGCCTCCAGCCAGGGCTTATTAAAAAACTTACAAACTAGGCGACTACACGCTAAGGGCACCCCCTGTGGGGTACGGACCTCGGCTTAGGGCGTCGCAGGGGAGGGCAGCTAGGGACAGGCTGGATCATATCATTATTATTATTAATAAGGGAATTTAAAGCTACTGGCTCAGCGTCGCGGGCTGGCTCTGGCAAGGGTCGGGGTGGACTATTACGGGGACGTCGCGGCGGGCCTCGGCGGCGAGGACGGAAGGACGGTCGGTTTTTGTGTTTGTGTGCCACTGTACTTGTTTCCCTACGGCTCTCTTGGAGCAGGGTGATTGCGTCATCGGGAGTGACTAGGGTATGCCTTGGTCGGCGAATCTTAGAGATACGCGAGGGTTCGTATTGGGCGGCCGATACGATAAGGGGATTCCTATGTTGGATTGAAGTTTCAAAGAAACGCTTGGAGACGCGTTTCATGAACTGCTGGATGGTGGGCATCTTGAGGTCTACGTGAAGAAGCTCATTTCGAACATAAAAGGGGGCTCCCGTGACTCTACGGAGGAATCGGTTTTGGAGGGTCTGCATCTTATGGAGGAGGTAGGGCTTTGCGTGTGCGAAAACAATGCAGGCGTAGGTCATGATGGGACGGATGACCGCGGTGAAAATACGCAGCTTGCACCTGAGTGATAACTTGCTGCGAGAGCTAAGAATGAAGTGGAGCCTACCTAGAGCGAAAGCGGCGCGCGAACGTGCCTGCTTTATGTGCTCAGCGAAGGAGAGGTGTCTATCGAGGACCACGCCTAAGTATTTGGCTTGCTTTTCCCAAGGGATCGGCTTGCCGTACATAGTAATCGGACGGGGGGAGGGTGGGTTTATCCGCGGTTTAGAAAAGAGGACTGCCTGGCTTTTGTCTGGGTTGACTTCGATTCTCCATTTCCGGAACCACTTGGCCAGAGTGTTTGCGGAAGTTTGGAGAGTGCGAGCGATGGCATCGGGTTTAAGACCGGTATAATAGATAGCCGTATCGTCGGCGAATAGGGCTAGCTGGGTATTTTTATGCTTGGGAATATCACTAGTGAATAGCGTGAAAACGAGGGGGGGATAGTACGGAGCCTTGAGGAACTCCTGCGCGAATGGGATGGGGGGAGGAGAGCTCCCCCTCAATTCGATAACGAAAGGTGCGATTCGATAAAAAGTCCCGTAGGATGAGCACGAGATGGTCAGGCACGCCGAGTTGGTATAGCTTATAGATTAAGCCATTGTGCCAGACTTTGTCGAACGCTTTCGCTATGTCGAAGAATAAGGCTCCCGTTATTGCGCCCCGTTGGAAGCCGGCGCTGACGTGTTCTACGATGCGGTGGACTTGTTGGATACATGAGTGTTCGGTTCTAAATCCGAACTGCTCATTGGGTATTAGACTCTTTGCTTCGGCAAAATCTTTGAGCCGCTTATATATAAGCCTTTCATAGATTTTACCGAGGACGTTGAGTAAGCTAATGGGACGGTAGCTAGACGGGTCAGACTTGGGCTTGCCTGGTTTGGGAATACCTATGACGGTGGCCTGTTTCCAGGTTGCGGGGAACATATTATTGCTCAATGCGCCATTGAAGATGGCAGTCATTAGCACTATAAGCTGGGCGGGGAAAAGTTTGAAAACCCTATTGGTGATGCCGTCGGAGCCAGGGGCTTTTCGCGGTTGGAGACTTTTAATGATATCCTGGACCTCATCAGGGGTGATGGGGGCCAGTGGATTATCGGGATCTTCGACGGGCGGAAGGGAAGTTCTACGTTCGACTTCGGCGTTCACCATATCGAGGTGGGCTTGGTCTACTGGTTGAGAGCTGGGAGAACACTGGGACTCTAGGCTGTCGGCTAGGCATTCTGCTTTTTCAGAGTTATCGAAGGCGACACTCTTATCGGGACGAATGAGAGGAGGCATTGTGGCCTCTTCAGTGGATCGTAACTTCCTCTGAAGCTGCCAGAAGGCAAGATGGGTGGGCTCAAGTTCGCTCAGCATCTTGTCCCAGCTCGCATTACGCTGCTCGGTAATGCGTTTCCTTACAGCACGCTGTAAGTTGCGCATGTGAGCTTTGTTTGCGGCGCAGGGAAAAGCGCTGTACGCACGGATGGCTGCGTTCTTCTCGGTTATCAGATTCCGTACATCGTCCGGGAGTTTCCAGCGGTGGTCTTCCACTACAGGAACTTCCCTTGAACAATCGTTCAGGACGGATTGTACGTGATCTGTAAGCGAGTCGATCGCCGCCGTCGTGTCAGCGACTGAGACTATGTGGTCAGGAATGGTGTCCAATTGAGGCGACGTGGTGAGTTTCAGTTTTTCACTTACTTTCCTCCAGTCGGTGATCAATTGGGTCGGAGGAGGTTGGGTAGGATCATGGTTACCCGAGCGGGAACCTAGGTGTAGGATAACGGGACGGTGATCCGAGTTGAGCTCGTGAAGCGCTTCTATGGAGTGTAAACGGAGGTTTACATTCTTTAGGAGCGCCACATCGAGGACATCGGGGTTATGGTTGGGGTCGTGTGGGTAGTGGGTGGGAGTCATCGGAGCGATGACGTCGTAGTTTAGGGTCGCGCCTAGGTTATACACGATTCTGCCTCTGGCATTTGTCGTGTTGCTGTTCCAAGCGGGGTGTTTGGCGTTGAGATCGCCCGCTAGTAAGACGGAGTCACTCAGGCCGAAGAGAGTCGTGAGATCGCTGGAGAGCGCGATAGGATCGTCTGAAGCAAGAGACGCGACCGATGGTGGGGGATGGTAGGCAGAGATGATGGTTATCGGAGGATGACCAGTCATGCCTAGTCGACAGGCAGAGTACTCTAGGTGAGAGAGAGGCGCGGGTGGGGTCAGAGGGATGCAGTATAACTCCTTTCTATAATAAATAAGGGTACCGCCGCCGTGGCAACGTGTTCTGTCATTGCGAACTAGACGGTAATTCGCAATTTTGGGATCAGCGCGGTGGGGTTTCAAAAGGGTCTCCTGTATAAGGAGGACGTCTAATTGGTGGTCGCGGAGGAATTTAGTTATTTCGGCGCGTTGGTTGAAAATGCCATTGGCGTTGAAAAAACCTAATTTGAGGGATCGAGGCCTAGTGTGGTTTGTGCGTTGGGAATCCATTGGATCAGTCCATCGCATCCATCTGGTCGAGACCTAGCACCACATCACTGTGTGTGCTGAATATTTGGCTGTACATTGCCGTCGTAATTTTGCCGTTATTCTGCTGTTCGGCAGCCAGAAGGGCATCGCGGAGAGATCTGGCTTGGCGGGTCATAAATAACCTATAATGGCGCAGTATAGTCTGGGCGCAAGCCTCGCCGTGCGCGACGGGTGAGGGATTGGGCGGTTGTTTGACTGCAGGAGCAGCAGTGGTTTGAGGCGCGGGTTTGTGACTGGCTGTGGGCTCTGTAGCCACGGCTATAGGCAGGATCTGCGCTGCGATGGGTATATCCATCAGTGCCTGCAAAGGTTTGGCAGGGGCCAAGGAGGGAAAGGCTTTTTCGTGGTTTAGCCTGTTCCACAGGGATGGTCTCTGAGGAGCGAGACGTTGGGGAATTTGAGAGGAAGGTGCCTCTCTTTGTTGGCGGGTGTTGGCGCGCTTCGCTAATTTAGGAGCGAGTTTGGGGGCTTTGGGACAGCCGCGGTAGTTTGCCGGGTGACCGGTCTGGCCGCAGAGAACGCAGCTGGGTGGTTCCGAACAGAGGGTTCGGTCTTTGGGCCGAGAGCAGTCCGCAGTGCTGTGCTCGCCCAGACACTTGACGCATCTGGGAGTCGCATAGCAGTTGCTCTGCGCATGGCCATACAGTTGGCAACGGTGGCATTGTCCCACTGTTGCGGTTTTGTAGGGCTTTTCAATTGAGATACCGGATAGGGAGCAAATGGACTTAATCTTGAAAATCGGGTGATGACCTTCGGTTGGTTCACAAATGACAAGAACCATGTCGTACAATTCACCGCCTCTCGCTTTATGTAAGCGATGGACGGCGATCACTGGTATACCTTGATCGGCAAGGTCGTCTTTAATATCCTGTACTAGGATTTCTTTGGGGATACGTTTAATAATAACACGAGTGGGCGTGTCCTCGGGGAAGGAGAAAGTGTGAAAGGAAATATTCCTTTCACGGAGGGCGCGATATAGTTCCCTATAGTCGTTCGACGTAGGGACGGTGACTTTAATGCCATTTTGGCAGGCACGGGCGTTTGTGTAGTTGATCTTTCGATCAACACACATCTTGGACACATCAGTCCATTTCCCCTTGTCTTGGATGTAAAAGGGGGGCGGAGGGCGTTGCTTCCTTTGGGCTGAGGAAGTTTGGGCTATCGGGCTGGGGGGACGACTATTCTGCGCGTGAGTAGAGGTAGTTGGGACGGGGCTAGCGGGTCGTACGGGCGTTTGAGTTGGGGACGGGGGCAACGCGGTGGTCTTTTTGGCCTTGCTGGCCTGGGAGGTTTTCCCTTTCTTCCTTTTGCCGCCGGTGACGACTTGAAAGTCGTCTTCCGAGGACGAGGGGCATGATGACAAATCATTGTCGGAGTTGTTATTGGACACAGGTTCGGTGGTGTCCATTTCAAGGAATTCAGGTGCAGCGCACACCTGCGCGGCGTCCATTGTTCTATGAACAATGGGATTACTAGGTGGGCCGGAAACAATGGGTGATTTCGGGAATCGGGCGACCGGCACGACTTTGTCAGCGGGCGGGGGCAATAAAGGGCTATCTACCCGGAAGTCGTTCGTTGTTTGACGAACAATGGGATCGGAGTTAATAAATACTTCCGTGAATTGACCAACCGGAATGCCTTGATCAGCAAGCGGGGGAGATAATGGGCTGTCAAGCGCGTCACTAAAATCAGCGACGTTGGCTTCGGTAGCCGGGGGACAATTAGCGATTTCACGCTGGATTTTTCCGCCATATTTGGCGGAAATAGCAGGGTTTTCCCTAAGGATTTCTAACAGTATCTCCAAAATATTGGAGTTTGCCATGATTGGCGAATGGATTAAAAATTTAATTGGGAAATTTTGGAGATTTTTCTCCCGCGGGGGGCCTATTTAAAGCCTAACTGGCCTAACTCCCCGGATGGATGGGTCCGGGGATGTGTAACCCTCCCAGTCGGGTAGAGACTGGGAGGTGAGTACCTAATGGTGAGCCCTAAGCTTGTAACCGGTCGCCAGTCTTATTGTGCGAACCGGGCCCTATTGGGTCTAGTGCGAAGGGGTAGACACACCCAACCGACACTAGGTGTGTAGCTGAAAAAGAAACTCAGTAACTAGGTTTGACTAGGAGATCCCCCAAGGCCAAAACCTAGCACTCGACTCCAATTGACTGCTTCACCCTGAAGGGGATCAGCGGGTGCGTCGGGTCAGCACCCCCTTGGTATTGTTGACACCGTGAGGTTTCCAACCAAGGACCACGAAACTGTGGTTTTACCCTGAAGGGGCCAAACCAAATTGTTTTTGACGATACTCTGTTATAGAAACAGGATATCCTTCACCGCCTCGAAAAAGGCGGATCCGGACCAGGCGTCGTAGTCGGCGACTACGAGTGACGTCACGGCGGGCGTGACGAAGCGTAGCGATGACTCAGGCACGGAACGATCGAGAGCGCGGAGCGGTACGACCGTCGCGGGCGAGCGTCGGAAGCGGAATGACTGTTTCTAGAACGACTGAGCGGCGGCTTTTATACACAGTGGTAAACACGTGACGTCACATCGTACGATTTTAAAACAGATTTGTTAACCTTTGTATTTTTACATTAAGCTATGATTAAATGATATAAAAATACAGTAGATATGTTGAAATTAATTAGTTCAATTACATATTAGTCTTACGATGACAGATGATTCAACACACAAAGAAGGGTTATTTCTAAGTAACAAATTAGTGTTTTATACAATAAAGTTATTAGATTAATGTGAATATCTTTAGCAAAATATAATATTAATTATATAATATAATAATCAGTTACTATTATCTAACACGGCCATACTGACATGTACTTCGTTCTCGAAGTACAATTATAATATTCTAACACGATCATTTCAACGTACAATTTAGGTACATATTATTAGAATAAACCAATAAGTAAGAAAAAATAAATTAGCAACATCTGCAATGCTACAATATTTCGTAATCATTATTACTTCGCAACGTCTATCAATAAGTCATAATCACATTAAAAATCAATAATAGACAAAGCTAAATCACCCGCGTTCAGAGAATGTCAGACAACAGTTAAGGCATTTCATCGGTCATAATAATTACGAAATATTCATAATACAATTCACCTGAAATAATAATAACAGCATAACAAAAACAGTAGTGTTATCACTTAACTTTTCATACAATTTTCTTTACATTATCGTGTTTACATCATCTCATCTTACTGTGCCTCATCAAACACCCGCCATCAGTGAAGCTCAATCACCTGCGGTCATGAATGGCAGACAACAGTCAAGATAAGGATCTCTCATCATTTCATCGTACAATATTTCATTTTCATCATACAATATTTCGTTTTCATCATACAATATTTCGTTTTCATCATACAATATTTCGTTTTCATCATACAATATTTCGTTTTCATCATACAATATTTCGTTTTCATCATACAATATTTCGTTTTCATCATACAATATTTCGTTTTCATCATACAATATTTCATCAGTATTTCATCGTACAATAATCCATCAGTATTTCATCATACAATAATCCATCAGTATTTCATCATACAATAATCCATCAGTATTTCATCATACAATAATCCATCAGTATTTCATCATACAATAATCCATCAGTATTTCATCATACAATAATATACATAAATTCTATAATTAAAGTCTTTCATTATACAATTATTTTTCTTAATTTATATCTAAACAGTATACATTATATAGAGATTTTATAAAATAAAACAGTACCATTCAAAAAATAATAAAAAAATACATATCAAACAAGTTTAAAGTGATAATAACCCACATTCAATGTAAAAATAATTAATAGTACAATAAAACATATAATCAAATTAAAAAGGAAAATCGAAAACCATATTGGTATGAAAAGATCAACATCAGAGATTTATGAAAATCTTAATTTAAAAAAAAATTAGGCAATAAAATAATGAATAAAAAAAAATGTGTTAAAATATTAACAATATGTCGTCTAATTGTAAAATAAAATGTCAAAGATAAAATCTATAATTATACTAGAGAAAATATGTCATTTAATAATATATGAGTAATACAATAATAAAACAAAATGCCATAAAAATATCAATATATAAAAAGAAAAAAAAGAATCCAATTTAGAACAATAATTTAAATGTCTTCAACATCTACAATTTAGCCATCGTTATTATTATTTATCACTATTACTAATCAAGTTTGTATGGGTGGAATTAACGAATGGTAGCCTCACTACGGTCAAAAATCAATTGCTGAATTACAGTATTCATGGATAGTTGAACTTTCCACGCACCGCTCGGCCAGTCTGATACATCAGTACAAGAAGTGTTTATCATATTTGTAATCGTGGACACATTGGTTTACTTTTCCCTTACTTTTAGGGCTTCCTGAAGTTATTAAGTGGTAAGGTCCGTATTACAGTACCTACGTGACTCAGGTTCAGTACCAAATTTTTAAGAATAAAATATATGTATTGTACAGTTTTACTACAGAAATTAAATTTTTAAGAATTTGTAAGAGCAAATTCTTGAAGGCAAGTGGTATTAAGGATTTTTTTCTAGCATATGAAAATATAGCAAGATTAACTTGTTTTTGGGACGGAGTAGATCCTAAATAATATCTATGACAGTGCTGTTATACACTGATTATATACTTAATAGTATTCAAATAAACATTGGAGAGAAAAAAAAACTGTCAATAGAAATATTAAAAGAAAACAAAGTTATAGTTAAAACTAAACAGAAATGCATTTTTTTTTAAACAAATATTGGTCAATATATGGTGGTGGTATTACAAATTGTAAATTGTATCACATCTTGTGAAAATCTATACCATTCCTTAAACTTATTAGCAAACTTGTATGGGATGCTGAAGTTCTGTTTTTCTATTCAAATCATTATTGAAATAAATAATTATTGTAATCAATTTAAGTTTAGGAAACACAGGATTCATCTAGTAACTGAAAATGGCCAAAAATTATGGAACTATGTTCAATGAATCTGTACTTGAGGAACATTCTAAAATTTAATCTCGACTCAAAACTAGTTCTAAAGAGAGATCAGTGCCTATGTGACCTAATTTGACTATTGAAATAAATTATATGGCAACATTTTAAAAACCATTTCTGATTATTTAATAATTAGCGACTATGGAACCCATAATGAATTTTGTTCTCAATTGTGATAAGTGTAAGTTTCAAAAATTCAAATTAAATATTCTCTACACAAATCGTGTCGCATTACTACCTCACTAATTCGCCAACAAGTGAACAGACATCAAGTTTTCTAAATGATATAAATTATCATCATTCTGAAATTTATTTGCGATTTCTGTATAAAAATGAGTTACAAATGGTGTACATTATCAAAACGTATAAATACTTCAGTAAAAACCACACAAAATTTATTTAATAAAAACAAACCGGTTTCAGATTTACACTTCTCACAATCAACGAGAAATCAAGTAAATATCCAGAAAAAATATCTTGGACTTTGGCTGAACGATAGGCTCAATTGGAAAGTACACATTGATCGTGTTAAAACAAAATTAAAAACATTGATAGGAGCGTTATGCAAATCTACAGAATATCGAAAACAAAGAAGAGCCTGATTCTTAAAATTTCATGTTGAATACTTAATCGAGACATAGGGATCAGCTTGTAAACCTAATCTTAACCCCCTACAAAGAACACAAAAAAAAATAATCAGAAAATCCTTATTTCACTATCAGTATCTTCATCCAATATAGAAAAATCATTAACAACATCACCATTAATTCATTACAACTGAATATTAATAAGTTGCAGCTAATGACTAACAAGTGCATAGACTAATTACGGGAAAAATACTATATTGTTTGTGTACGGCTGTACTTTGGTCTGCCGGAGGATTTGAAGCGAACTAATAGCATCCATAAAAAAAATAAACTGAAGAAGCATGTTCGAACAAAGTAACATATCGCCTCCAACTTTTTCAAGAGTGAACACTACTTTATAATTACTATTCTTATGAGAAGTATATGACATACCTACACAGATTCCTAAGAACTTTCCAAGAAACTTTCTCAGAGAAATTGTGATGATAAAGCCGAATACATTTTTTTTTTTTTTTTAATATTTATGTAAGACTACCATTATCTGAACAACCCATGACAAATTTAAGTTAGTTAGTAATTGTACTTAGTTGGAAGTATATTTAATTAATTAATATTTAATATTTTTCAGCTCAGGAGCATAAAAATCTAAATTATTTTAGGCATATTTTTACCGTGTGTTTTGACAAAATTAGTATCCGTTATCATAGATCTCTATCGAGTACAGTGTACAATTGTAATAAACCCTTTAACACATTGCGAAAAGTTAACGAAAATAAACACCATAACAGTAGGTAGTAACGAAGTGACATTGAAAAGTAGGGTTTGGAGAAAGAGAAAAAAAAAATATCGATATTCTTTTATAAAATAATCGACTATATAGAAAAAATAATAATTTAAATCTCAATGAATCTATAGTCAATTTTTAAACAAGAATATGCATAAAACTTACGAAAACAAAAAAAAATATCGATACTTATTACATTTCCTCGATAATAATCGTTACAGTTTTAAAAATAATGATTCCATATTTACCGATATATTTCTTTTAGTTAATTTATATGGATTACTTATAATAACACTTGACTGGAAGCGCCGCATAATCATTTGAACGGCGGCAATAGCTCGAGATAGCATCACGGATGAAGAGGCCTTCCAATATTGCAGGATTCATTCTGAAACTTTCACTCCAATGCATTAGTATTTGGGCAAGAGCGATATACATACATGTACCTTCTACTTGAAATAAAGGCCTAAAACAAATGTACAGCTAACCAAAACTAACTTGCAAGAAAAGTAACTGCAAAACAATCTGACAATAGTGACATTTAAAAAAAAAAAAATCACATGGGCTATGAATCTAACCTCAATACCGAAACAAAATAAGTGGGCTGTGAACTATCCCACTTCTGATGTTAGAAGTGATAGATATATAGATATAAACATATATTAAACATGATTACTAGGTGTTTTATAGAAATAATTAGTAGTCTGTATAGCAATATCAGTTTATTAATTTACCACCGGTTCGGAAGGTAGTTATCTATGGAGAAGAGCCGGCAAGAAACTCCACAGTTACTCTTTTCAAAACATCGTCACTTTCACATAATTTCAAGTAACAATTAACACAATATTATTAGGACACCGATACAACAACATAATTCTATATATAAAAATATTAGAAAATATTAATAAAAGTTAGAAACAACACAAGTTCACTTAACTTAGGTCCGTTCGGTGTGACTGCTCCAGAGCGACTGAGAGTGACTGTCTCTAGAACGACTGAGCGGCGGCTTTTATACACAGTGGTAAACAAGTGACGTCACATCGTACGATTTAAAAACAGATTTGTTAACCTTTGTATTTTAACATTAAGCTATGATTAAATGATATAAAAATACAGTAGATATGTTGAAATTAATTAGTTCAATTACATATTAGTCTTACGATGACAGATGATTCAACACACAAAGAAGGGTTATTTCTAAGTAACAAATTGGTGTTTTATACAATAAAGTTATTAGATTAATGTGAATATCTTTAGCAAAATATAATATTAATTATATAATATAATAATCAGTTACTATTATCTAACACGCGCCTCAAAGAGCTGTCAACACCAGTGACGGGGCCTCATAGGGCCATTGCCTGCCGGGGTTTGCGGGAAAGTTCTACCGAGTTACCGTGGCCCCAGAAATTTAGGGCAGCCGAACGAACAGGGTGGGTTTTTAGTCAGTAGAAATCTGACACACCCTTCCGCTTGATCCAGAGCGGAAGAAGTCATTCGATGATTTTCCCACCACAAAAAAAAGGCCGGGTCGCTAGTTGTAAATTAAGAAACTCATAACAATTGAAATCATAATTATGTTCAGCAGTTTCAAAGCTCATAACTAAATAACATGGGGCTAAAATATACCGCGACGTTCCACACTCTATTCTTCAACCACGGTCCGACGGTAAGATTTTAAATTCCACCCTTACAAGCAAATCACATGCTAATGTATGCGCCCCCAATGAATGGCACTAGGAAACATGACTCATTCTACGTAATATGCATCTATTTCCTGATTTATATCTAACACAATCTGCAAAGGCTTTCTAGTAATAAGAAGGGTGTTTAGGGTGCAAGCGATGGGATGTGGTTGTTCATGGTGGATTTGCAGAAGAAAGATTTAATTCCTTAAAGGGAAACCTTTTACCGGGATATGCCACGTCACTTTTCTGCGTTTGTAAAAGTTTTGCATTCTTTCATGACCTCTCGATATCACGGCCATCAGTTAGTATGCATTTAAGCGAAAATTGCAGACTTCTGATAAAATAAAAGAATAGCAGAATTGTGTCATTAATTCCTTGATCTTTGTCTACTATTTACTAGCTACAGCCCGTGGCTTCATCTGCGTTTCCATACAATTTTTCAAATTTTTGCTTTTATATAAACCATCTCCAGACAATAACAAACATAACAAAATGGAATTATCCAATTCCAAATGATACTGGTATGTTTTATGATAATTATAATTATGTATGTAAGTTTATTTTTGTCCACCTGCCATGTTGTCTCTTCGCTACACATGGTTGCCTGATGGATAATGCCATAGGCATTAAGACCACCTTTGTATTTTTTTATGTTACATAAAGTTTTAATAAGGAACTAATCTCAGTGGTAGTTTTCAGGACTTCAGGTGTTCAAAAAGTGCTGGTCACACACTATTTTCAGAACACGCAAAATTAGGAATCAGTGTGTTCATTCTAAGAATCATTAATGAAACTGTTTTTATATCGTTGATTTAATAAATAAAACTTATAACACGACGCCTTACACCATCTATCAGATTGTATACACAGTACCTGTAGAGTACTAGTGACATCTAACATACGACGTGTGAAGTGTCGTGACGTTAACGAGTTACAAACACATACAAGGATCATATGATGAAGACGCACACTAACGTGTCAAGCCGCCTATATAAGCCCTCACCAAGGAGAAACGATTCATTCGCAGCTTAGAAGGCATAGTGGTCGATAGCCCCGCAGTCACTACTATTGTCTTAAGCTTAAACTGAGCGGAGGCCCCGTCGCCCTCAGGAATAGCGAGCTAGGAGGTTAAGGGATAGGATAGCCCCGCAGTCCATCCCTAGGACCACTAATAGTTATTACGTCAGTCTAACTTTGTTTGATAAACCCTGTCAAGTGTTTGAGTAAAGTAAATAAAACCCTATCTGTCATCCAACGTGGGTTTCATTCCACCGCCACCATCATATTGGCGCCCAACGTAAATATTCTTCTACCCGCAACAATTTTATGAGAGTACATTTCGACGGTGTACCCAAATATTGGCGGATAAACAGAAGCTTAATCAAGAGAATTAATCAAGCTGCCTAAAAACCATTATATTGGCTCCTCATGCAAATCTGCTTCTACCCGCACCAATTTTATCAGAGTACCCACATTTCGACGATGTACCCAAATATTGATGGATAATCAAGAAGACTACCCTCAAGAGATTTAATATTATTTTGAAATAACTGAGAAAATATCAGAGATGGTGGTGATGACTCAGGAAGAATTATTCACAGCACTCATAACAAAAGCGACAGAAGCGAACGAAAGTGGAAATAGACATTTTAAAAGTCTTGCTGCGTGCACAAAACGTTACGACGGCGAACGAAATTTTAATAAAGTTGAAGAATTTGTGACCAGTATCTCGGTTTGCAAAACAATTGAGAGTCTGGCCAAGCAAGATAGAAATTAAATATCTAGGCCACCTTAAAGTTTCTGGCGGTATCAAAGCAGATCCAGAGAAAAGTTCTACTATTTCAAACCGTCAGGCGCCTAAAAACCTAAAAGAATTTGTTTCATATTTACAAACCACATCACGTTATCGGAGATTTATTCATAACCTAACCGAATGAAGAACAAAATAAGCCGGAGGTGGGAACGAGAGCAACAAGAAGCATTTATTAAAAATTGTCTTGAATACGTGACCGCTGACTAGTGTTAAAACAGGCAAGTGACGACTTACCCTTGCTATCACGACTGATGTCAGCCAGACTGCCACTGGCGCAGCTTTAGTGCAGGGGGAGAGACCAATGAGCACCCTGTTAAATACGCAAGTAGACTCTTAACAAAATGTACCAATGCTTACCATGATTCACCTACTGCTGGTCATATGGGAATAGAAGGCGCAGTGGTCGATAGCCCCGCAGTCACCACTGTTGTCATAAGATTGAACTGAGCGGAGGCCCCGTCGCCCTCAGAAATAGCCAGCTATGAGTTTAAGGGATAGGATAGCCCCGCAGTCCATCCCTAGAACAACTTATAGGCTAATATCAGTCTACCTGAAACTTACTACGATTTGTAAAGTAGTAGTAAAGTATTAACCATCGAAAAGTAGATTCTGATCATACGTCAGCAATAACCAAGTTTGAAAAGAGAACAAACCAACTTAACCGATTCGCCAAAGAGGAAGACCGCGGAAACAGCCTGGTGCTGGTACTCTGTCGAGACGACCATAGAGTACCAGAGGGGGAGAATATAACACGACGCCTTACGCCATCTATCAGATTGTATACACAGTACCTGTAGAGTACTAGTGACATCTAACATACGACGTGTGAAGTGTCGTGACGTTAACGAGTTACAAACACATACAAGGATCATATGATGAAGACGCACACTAACGTGTCAAGCCGCCTATATAAGCCCTCACCAAGGAGAAACGATTCATTCGCAGCTTAGAAGGCATAGTGGTCGATAGCCCCGCAGTCACTACTATTGTCTTAAGCTTAAACTGAGCGGAGGCCCCGTCGCCCTCAGGAATAGCGAGCTAGGAGGTTAAGGGATAGGATAGCCCCGCAGTCCATCCCTAGGACCACTAATAGTTATTACGTCAGTCTAACTTTGTTTGATAAACCCTGTCAAGTGTTTGAGTAAAGTAAATAAAACCCTATCTGTCATCCAACGTGGGTTTCATTCCACCGCCACCATCATAAACTTTATTTTCTTAAATCGCTTCAACCTTCGCTATCATTTGTATGCCGCACATGTTACTTAAGTTTTGTTGCTGAAGGTTTCTAAATAGATTTTTACTATGTTGATTATTTACTATAAGTAGTTTTATGAATTAAAAGTCAAATCACGAATTGAACAATTTCAATTCGTAACTTGACTTTGACAATGCCTAGGTCCAAAAAGAAAGAGTACTCTCACTAATGTCAGAAGACCACCACTCCGTCACCGTCTTCTCTTGTTTTAGCTTAGAAGCGGCGCAACAAACTTGCTCTACATCTTATTCCGTGTACCACCACTATCTCTACCAACCCCCACACCGCTTAAACAGCTTGAACATAAACAACACCAAAGAATGACTTTCATTTATATAAGTGTGTAAGACGGCACCCTTAATGGGCATGTCATAAGTAATGTGTGCCCTCGCTTGAACCCCTTGGCAATATTTTTGGCTCGCTTGACATTTACATCGGCTGGATTATAAGCTGTATTAAGCTGGTTTTACGTACCTCTACATGTTTTTGGGAATAAAAATGTATACAATGTATGGATTTTATTTCAGGATTGAGTTTCCTCAACTTCAATTACAAAACATTAAAAATGCGCTTTATTTGGAGGTAACTAAACAATACCTATGTCAAGCTTGTCTTAATCTTTTTTTTTTCTTTCTAGGTCAGTATCCCGTTCATCATTTTCTGCATAAGTCGCCTTGTGAGCCTCATAGACTTCACGAAGTATTCTACCTACAATCAGGTTAGTATCACAAAAATCATGAACCTGTAACGTACCCACTACTGACACACAGGACAGATGAGGACAAAACTTTAATCTACGAAGTTCTAGTGAATGTTGAGAACTGCTATTACCTTTCATTGTTCCCCTATTACTGGCTCACAGAGCAAAGAACCTTGACCTATCCCTGTTTATTACTGTAGAATCTATAATAATTTCGCGGTTGGCGGGGGTTAATCAACTGGATTCTGTGTGTGATTTTAGCGTACTCACTTAAAATTTAGTACCTACCTCAAAGGTACTCAATTTTTTGATTTTAGTACTGAAGTCATTATTATCTGTTTTTGTTAGCGGTGGATGGGGTAAGCGGTGATTGATTGTGGATGATCACTAAATGGATATGGGCAGATTTTATTGATGATCATCAGATATGCCACAAGCTATGTTCTTAGGACACCAGTTATGTGAACGTAAATAAAGTCAAAGAAATTCGTTGAGATCTGCCGGGGTTGCGGGAATGTTCTAACCAGATACCGCGGCTCTGGAACGCAAGAGTAATTGAAGGAACAATGTGGGTCTTAGTTAGTTGAAGTCCGACATTCTCTGGCGTTTCACCTAGAGCGGAAGGAGTCATTTGATAATTCACGTCCACCACAAAAACGGAGTACGTTGCGATTGTTGAAGACGTACAAATAAAATCCAGAATCAATGGCGTAACATGCTCTCCGAGGTTCGGCAGAGTGTTGGTATGGCGGTCACCCATCCACGGAAGTCAAATTGCTAATCAATACATTAATTAAGGTTAGTTACAACAAACTTGATAAGTTACGAAATGTCTCCACTTCCAAACTGAGAAGTAAACTCATCCAGGACATTCCCAACTCTCTTACTTACATTAGGACGTAGTAACTCCACCATCCCCTTGGCTTACAAAAGAGCTGCTATGAGCTAGCTTACTGCTAATTAGATAATACAATATTTATCCTACATTCCCGTGTAAGCGGTGACAGTTTATATCAGGAATCTTGAACTAAAATGTTTTAAGAGTCATAACTTCTGCTCATGTTGGTAGAACTTCGAAAAATTATGGTTTTACTAAAGTAATTTCTGTTCTCGCAAAGAACCATTCTTACCGAATAAATGTAGCCTACAACACTATGATACAAATCAGAAACTATGCTGTAATCTGAATAAAATAAATTTAATTCTTTTGTTAACTTTGTTCACTTTAGAAACAAGAAGTATGTAATGCAATTGGAAGTGGTGGTACTGGTCTAAAAAAATATTTGTGTGTATATTCAACGCAATAAAATAAAAACCGCATCGTGAGGATTAGTATAAGAAAAAGAAAGAGTCGTGTCCAATAGTGGACGAAGCCAGGCTGTGGATAATGACGATCCTAGCTACATGCTCTCATGCAGACTTTTCAGTAATTATGTAAACGTCTGGCATTTGATCTATTCTCATACCAATGTTTTAAACTAAAAAAAATATTTTTTCATGAAACCTATGCTTGTGTGGTATCTATAAACAGATCTTTAAAAATTACACTGAGGTTTCTAAAACCACTTTTTCATAAAGTTAATCGTTTAAAAGATCCCCCCCCCCCTCTAACTTCTATGATTATGGAGTGAAAAATCTAAAAAAAATATATGCCATAGATCTAAATGTAATCTTTCAACCAAAATTGGTTTGAACGAGATCGGTTTCGGAGTTTTTGAGATACAGCATATTTTATAAAACCGCAAATATAACTTTGTAATTCATACAAACACTATGAAAAACAAAGTTATTTGGCGTAATTGTAAAAATTGCAAATAAACTAGTTTTAAGAAATTTTCAAGGTTTTTTTTTTTTCAAATAAGGTCAATGGAGGCTGTTACGACTAAAAAAAAAATATGTTCAAACTTCAACCTTTGCCAAAAATGACCATTTGGCTTTATGAGGTAATCCATTAAATCTATATGATTAAGCATATATCTGAGATTAGTTTTGGCCTAAAATAATGTGAAAACGCTGTAGGATTTAGTTAAGATCTTATTAAATACCCCATCAGGGCAGAAAAAGTCACATTAGCCTCATCTGGTGGTTAATGCAACTATATAAACCAACTCATTGATTTTTGTACCTTTTATGCTCAAAATCGGAGCACATCTCATCCAGTGTGAAATTTACGCAAAAATTATCTCTGAGTTGAACCAGTAGAATCCCGATCAGACTAAAAGTATGTTTTGTATTTTTTGGGGCTAATGTGACTATTTTCTATAGGATTAGTGTTGTGTAGAAGTAAAAAATATCGATAAATTGGAAAATGTGTAAGTAATCGATAATTATGGGTACCTACCTAAGTAAAATAAAACTAGTGTTCGTTTTTCATTTATATTTGCAATTTTTCATTCCAGCATTCACCTGTTTCTGACCGCGTGAGCCATATAAATGTGAAATTATGGTAGATCTCGGAACATTAAATTTTTTTGCTGCCTCGTAACTATTTAACGTTTCGTTTTTAACCAAATCAAGTGCTTCGAAAAGGTTTTGTTTTGAATAGCTCTTTTCTTTTTTCCTAATATACTTTCGGACCATCTAAAACAAGTCAAATATCAAATTAGTTTAAAACTTCTAACATAGTTTAAGTAGGCATATAGTACACGCGCGAATGCATGCTCCGACCAAATGCATTAAGCATTTGGTCGGAGCCTTAAGTAAACCGCGTAAATAAATGTGTTACTTAATTTATGTAACCACACTATTTACAGCTTGAAAGGAAAATAGATTTAAATTTTGTGTGAAATTGTAATAAAACTAAATAATTATAAGTATCACATTTATTTACGCAATTTACCCCAGGCCCCCCAATTGCATTCAGTTCGTGCATGTTCTGTCTCTCATGTTCTGTCGTAAGTATATCGGTCTGCAACTATCGATATTCGACATCACTAGCATATTTGTTTTTGATACAATCACTAAAGGGCTATTGTAACTAATAAAACTAGACACAATAGCCCCGGAACGCGATAAATTGAGGCTAATGTAACTATTGCGTTATCTTAGGAAATGTAAGATATAACGTCATCAAAATAAGTGTTAAGAGTACATACCTTTAGGTTTTCTTTGGTTTTGCATAAAAACTCGCTTAAAATGCAGGAAAAGTATTTTTTTTTTTTGTTAAAAGGTTATGAGTCGCTCGCTCACAAACACGTGTTGAAAATGGCGACTAACTAAAACGCTCTGTAAGTAAAACAGTTTCGATCCCTGTGACACCATCTGTTTATTATTAGGTTAAACTATGATTTTTCTACAGGCCAATAGATGTTAGTGTATTTAAAAAACATTAAAATGGAAGATATCGCTGTTGGTTGCTTTCGCCCCAAAGTTGCAATAGCCTCCATTGACTTTAAATATATTAAATTATATTTATTATAGTTGCTACGGAACCCTTCATGGGCGAGTCTGACTCGCACTTGGCCAATTCTTTTAAATAGAGGAGCTCGTTGCTAAATACCCGCGGGTCGTTCTTTGAGGTAAAGCAACGCTTGCCGAGGTTGATGGGTGTGAGAGTGGATGGGTGAGCATCTTAACATAATATCGAGATTCTGCCGTGCTTCGGAAAGCGCGTTAAGCCCTAGGTTCCGGCTGTCATTTGTACGTCTTTGGTAGTCGTTACTGGTAGTCAAATGCCAGAAAATTCTACACCGGTCTTACCAAGGGGTATAGTGTTACCCAGGTTTTGGCTTGTGAAGGTCAGTTAGGCAGTCGTACTCAGATTTATCCGGTTAGACTTAGAAGCCGATCCAGACATAGGAAAAGGCTAAGCAGATGATGGGTTTCAATACTGCCCTAAATATATTCTACCGTCAATCATTGGAGGCTGTAGACTAACAGACGTTATCTTCAGAACATAGCCGGGTCATTGAACCTCTTTTGGAGTTCAACAATTTTAAAGTATTTTTTATACCAGGCTCTTTTAGCTTCCCTACTATTGAGAGGTTTAGATGAACTATAATAAAGAATTTCAAAGAAGGATAGCTTGTATTTAAGTTCTTCTTGTTTGCTTTGGCGCTATGATTCGCTCGCAAGCTTGATTCTTATGTAGTTGGGCGAATAACCACTGAAACTTTGGACTTGAGCGCTCTTTACACAATGCTGACTAGTGCTTTATACTTTCTTTGCATTGACGGAGCTATACTCTATAAGCTCATCGAAATAAGCCGAAATATACATAACTTTAACTAGTGTGTTTCAGCAAAAATACACATAAACCTAATGTATCATCCCAGATACACGACAAAACACGCATCGTGTTTTCTGTATCACTATTACATGTATTTCATTTCATGTTTAATGTTTCAAATATTTTAATTAAGAAGTTATCAGTCAAAACATGTATGTACCTTAACTTATTATGGTCAACCAGACCAGATTCAATCACATCAATTTGTGTTAGGGCGACAGTGTAGTAATTAATTGTAGCAAGACTTGATGCTTAAACTTCAAAATTTCAAGAAACTAGGATTAGACATTGAGGTAATATGTATGGCATTAGAGCAATCAATCACGTTTTTGTTGGTTTGCGAATCGGTATTTATTAAATTTGTTTTAAATTTGTCCTTTTCATATTTCTCATCCTATATCTCATTTTTTTCGTATTATGTGACAATAATAACGAGAAAATCCTTTAATTTTTTTCCTTAGTTGAAGAACTTTAGCGGAGAGAAATTATGTGTAGTGAGAATTACACCACATATATCTCGCTTACGAAATTGTTTTTTTTTTTAATTAAGGCAGGCATTGAACTATGCTGCAAAAGTCTAAGCAGACGGTGATGTTAGACATTCATCTGCTGTGCCTTTCTCAATTATGTTGACTTCTAATTTGATCTGATCTTCTGATTTGATCTCATTTGAGTTTTAATATTTTACATGAAACGACTGCCTACCTGACCCCTACAATTCAGTAACAAGATACCCCTCGGAAAGACTAGTATCAAATTTTCTAGCTTTTTAGTACTCGTAACGATTGTCAAGATGTAAAAATGACAGCCGGGACCAATGTCTTAGCGGGCTTTCCGAACCACGGAGGAAGCTCTATGTTGATAATCACCCATCTACGTACTGATCTCGGCTTATGTTTAATGCTTATGCCTTGAAAGATCTCCTGTTAATTAAGATAGGCACTAAGTATGCCATAATTTTTCATTGCAACTATTTTTCATCGAAGAAGAAAAGTAAGAGGAAGTTTAATCACAAAATGAAAATAACGCGTCCGGAATAAAATAGTTGCAGTAATTCAAGTCCATATTTCGAGAGGTTCGTTCAAAACCCTCTTGTTTGTTGTGATTACTGTGATTAGCGAAAGGCCCGCGCCGCCGCCGCCGGCTACTTTCCACACTTGTGTAGCTGCCCCGAATTATCACTGCGGAGTTTTGATTTTTCTCTTTTCTACGGACAGATATATGAAAGTTTTAATATTTACTGAGAGAGTGTTTCATGGGCGTGTGCTTTAATTTTAATGATATTTTTATAGGTATATACGTTTTTATGTCATTTTTTCTTCTCCAATGTACATTGGAGAAGAAAAAATGACATAAAAAAAATCTGTTGCACTATTAAACAATATAAATTTTTGCCCGAAATACACACATACTTCAAAAACTTCTCAACCTGTGCCCTTTTGTTCTTTATGGAAGTACAACATTAGGATACATAAAAAAAAACATACTTATTAGCATATTTTGAAAATGATGAAATTATGTGTAGTACCTACCTACAAAATACATGTAATTTCCTACTTATTTCGCCGACGCCGCCGCTAATAAACCAGCAATCACAAAATCAGCCCTGTCTGTCAGTCTGTCTGCGTTTATTGTTAACGCAAACACCGTCCACATGACAACCGATTTTAGTGCTACTGAGCCTACCTATCAGTTTGTTTATGTATAAGTTAAATAACCGGGGGGAGATCTCAGAATATGAGCCTGCCCACTTAACCTTATTATTATGACTGCTGTACCAATATCTAAACAGTGATATCACATCATCTGGGACCACAGACAAAAGAGGTTAGAAAGGAAATAATTCCTGATTTGTATGAGAACGCGTGTCGCCGCTTGTCTCTAGTCCCACTACAAGCAACTCCACTACAAGCAACTCCTCTACAAGCAAGAGGCCCGTTACGTATGCAAATTATGCACACAAATAAATTACACACATTTAAATCGAGAGCTTGCTATTGATTGTAACTCACTGTCGACATACATGCGCCGTGCATCACGGCCAATCAGGGACAAGGACGAAATGACAATGGTTGAAGTGTGGCGCATGCAGTACATTGTAAGCGGACTTGGTCATTGCGTTGATTAAGCGAGTACACATCGAGCAATGTATACTTTTTGTAACTTGTTGTAATAATGTTGTTAATGTTCGGAATTTCATAGTGATCAGAATATTTTAATGTTTTTAGAAATAAAATTGTAATTAAATGTTATTTTCGACTTACCGATGGAAAGATATACCTCCTCGCTCTATACTTGCCGTCTGACTTTTTATTTTACGGGTTATAATTGCACAACACGGCATTTTAAAGCAGAGCTCTGTGTTCCGAAGTAATCCGAAGCGCACTAAACGCGGTGAATGAATTAATCGGTCACGCTATGATTTTCGAATCATAAATGTGGCGCACTCGCCACGCCCACATTACCATTCCAACCTTATTCATCTATTCCGTGTCTGGGACAGTTGTGTCATTAGAGTCTGGCTAACGAAAGCGTGATCTAAAAAGCGCGGCAATTTCAAAAAATCTTTATGTGGTATTACTGACTATAGTAGGAGAAAAATGTTTTGATACTTGGAAATTTTATGTATTTACGACAATCAATTTATATAATAGTTGTTTACGAACTAATTTCTAATTTAGGGATAATACCACATAATGTTTTTAAAGACTCCGTTTGGTGTCTCGGAGCCTTGACTGTCATGGATTAATAAAAAAAACAAATGTGTAGATTTATTTATTAGTATATACGTAATATTAACCTACTTAACATGTAAGTAGTTTATTAAATTTCTTCAACAATTTTTTAAATCAACTAGAGGCGTTTTTAGTATGATAATTATTCAATCATCGTACTCAAAATCCGAGTCCAAAAATTCAACCTCTAAGGATTCTTCTGTATCAGTGGAGTCGTCATCACCTACACTTATTATGACTTTTTCCAATACTTTTTCTGTTATGTGATCTCTTTGTTTGTATTATTTTATTTTCCACATTTATTACATGATTTGTCATTTTTCTTTCAATCTTCTGCAGCTATTCAGCCAGATGATGTTTTTATCAGTGTATTATTTTGTTTTAGGGGCACCACTCGTTTTGTTAGATCTTGTCATGACATTTTAGGCTTATAATTTTTGTGTACCTATGTTTCATCTAAATAGATGATTCGTTTTCCTTCCATTCGTTTAGCAGCAATTTCTTGGTAAAAATGCCTCCAAGCAGCAATATCAAAACGTTCGACAAGAACCGTTCGTTCATTTTAATTTTTCTTGAACTCATACCCATTAGCAATTAATATTTCACGCAGAGTTTCACTACATCCACTAAAGCTAATGCTAGAATGTAATTTTTCTAGCAATGTTCGCAATGTTGGGTCCTCCTTTCTCACAATATAAAATCCATTGATTTTATTTCTTGTCGAATCAATATCAAAACTGTCTAAATCCAACACTAAGCTTTTGTGTGGGCGTTTTTTTTCCTGGAGTGCTCCATATCCATTCATTCACAGATCCTTCCTTTTTCTGAGTTTCTATTAAAGATTTTTCACCAAATTTTTTAACGTTTCAACAAGTCGCAGATTCTTTGAATATCTGCAATATTATCTATAAAGATAAGAAAAAGTATCATAATATCGTAAATAGGTATATCTAATAATCAGCCACCAAAGGTCAACATTAAAAGTCGTACTAACCTAAAAAATCCGAGATCGCATGTAAACATTGTTGTTTTTTCTTGAAAAACAATTTCTTTCTCTTCTTGTTTTTGTTTAAACTTACTGATTATAGTATGTAGCAGCTTTCGCACGTTACTTTTTATTGCTTTACCCATATTAAAGCGATTATTGTTGAATATTAATTGTGTTTACAAATTACTGACAATTGTAATCACAGATTTTGACAGCTTAATAATGTTGCCATATTAAACTTTTAAGAAAACTCCAGATCACGCTTTCGTTAGCCAGACTCTAGTGAGCTTACGCCAGAGCAGGTCATAATTGACCGGTCAGGTCAGGTCATGATTTGACATAATTATATTCTCAAAGCTAAAAAAATATTCTTATCAAGATCGTATTCTAGATCAAGATTGGTCCAAGCTGCTATTTCATTAATTTGACATTGTCAAATTCAATGAATACTTAAACTTCAATTTCCTATCATTAAAATGCAATTTTGTAGAATCTACGTAGCCTTAGCTGTTTATGCTTGAAGCTCTTACCTAACCCTAAAGACAACCTATTAATGTAAATTACCATCCCAAATTACTCTCAAATATAATAATAATTCAAATCTTCATAAACCGTAGAAGTCAAATTCCCATCTCTAATTCAAATCTCAAGTTAATTTGGCGTAAAACCTAATCAATTCCTAATTACTAAAGTAACCGTCATGAGAAGCTATAAATTTTGTAAACAAGTGTTCAGGAGTTCACAACATTTGGACCAACAAAAAAAAATGAATTTGTTTAAGATTTAATAAATTATTAAGTAAAAAAATATTAATTAACATATATTATTTAAGAATAATTATTTGTCAGATTCAGATGTTTCCATTTCTGTGTCAGAATCAGTGACATGTATCACGAAGCTGTCTACAGTTTTATCAATCATCTCATCGATTTAGGAATAAAAATTATCTTCTTCCTTGATAACATGCTCCACACAACGCTTCCAATTTTCCGAAGTAATCTGCTGCAGTCCCTCTTGTTATAATTGTTTTACCTCGTCAAATTTAAAATTTGTATTTTTGCGAGCAACATATCCTTTTACGTTGGCCCAAATTAGCTCAATTGGATTAAGCTCACAATGATATGGCGGGAGTCTCAATACTTCCACCTTATATTTTTTTGCGAGCTCGTCCACTACATAAGTTTTAAAATTGTCTTAAACATTTTTTACTTTTAGCAGTAATTCAGTCTTAATTTCATTGTCGTCGTAAGAAATATTATTACTTACAAGCCAATTTTGTATATCATTTTTTTTCCTGGCAGTAGTAGGAATTCTTTCAAGACGCCTTGAGTGGTATGGTGCATTGTCCATTACCACTACTGCATTTTCTCCAAGTTTTGGGAGAACGTTTTCAAACCATTATTCAAAATGTGTTGCATCCATTGATTCATGGTAATCTCCCGTCTTCTTGCATTCAAATATATTTTCACCGCCCTCTACAAAACCGTTCTCATTGCCGATATGGGTAATTATAAATCGTTTACCTTTTGACGTTGGGTTACGTGCACCAATGCTAAGTCCTTCTAGGAAAGCCTGCTTCTTACTTTTAACTTGTTTGTCTACCCAAGTTTTATTTACGGTATGTCCTGTAAAAACAATTAAACATTTGTTAATTAGCGTCTTGCGCAGTAAAAGAGTTGAAGTACATTATTATTAATACACACTTGTGATAGCCCTTAAGAACTAATGTCTCAAGGTCGGCGGCGCGTGGGTTATATTTTGCAAATAGATTTGCAGTATCATACACATCACTTCACGGTAAAGGCGACGGTATTTGCTTACAATCAGGCGAACCGTATGGTAGTCTGCCGTTTCACTGCAATAAAAAAAAAACACTAACCTGCATTCACCCATGTCTCATCCATGTAAAATATCTGGCGATTTTGGTGTCTATAGTCTTTAATAGATTTCAAATATTTTGTATGTCATCTCTATATATCTATATTGTTATGTCATATCTATATTGTTATGTCATCTCTATCAATAAGTGCGTTATTTCGCTGTCGTTTTATATATTTAAAGTTTAAATGCTTTATTAGCCGCCTGAGAGTTGTTTCGCTAAAATTTGGCAAATCTTCATCGTCATTGACTGCCTGAAGAATCTTGGGAATTGTTGGTAATTGGCCATTTAAAAAGAAACTGTGAATTTTTTTCCTAATTACGGATTTATCACAATCGTCTACTTTCTGATAAAATTTAGGCCTGTCATTAGACTTGATAGGTGATTTTATTCCCTCTTCTGATTTATATTCTTTTAATGTATTATACACAGATGCTATGCCAATTTTCTTTCACGTACTTATATACGTTGATCACCTTATTTTTCTCATTAGCCGTAAAGCTCGTCACATGTAAAAATCACCTGTAGTCACTTGTCACACGAAGCTCAAGCTATATCTCCAGGTATACCAATTAACCTAACCAATTACTTCACAATTTAAAACCTACTTCTAATATTAACCTTAAGTTTCCAAAGATTAGCGCGTTTGAAAAAACAACTCTTTCTTTTTACTTATTATATATTTTAGATAAATTGTATTACGCACCTTTTGACGTTTTTTTCGTGGCGAATTTATTTCCTTAGATGTACTGGCTACTGGCTCCATTATACGTAATAACAAAAACAATTAAAGTAACAGGAATAAAAAAGTGATAACGAAATAATAACAAAATTAACAATAACAACCAGATCCGCGATATATGCAAAGCAATGAAACAAACTCGTACGCATTTGAAACTCGAATGACGCGTTTATTTCAAAATGGCGTCCCGATAGTTTACAATCCCTGCGACGGACGCGTTCCGGTACCAAGAAACACAAACAATAGCGCTTTGCGTCGTTAAAATATGATCCGACTAAATTAAATAAGTTGTTAATTTCATATAACCCGTCTATATTTCATGTCGATTGAATATGGTCAATTTATTATTATCTCGCAGTATAAAATGTTTAATTAGTAAAAGATGTTTGTTTACATAATTTATAGCTTCTCGTGACGGGTACTTTAGCACGAAATAGGTTCTATTCCATACAACGAGCGAAAACGCACATACACATAGAAACGCTTCACGTGTAGCAAGTGTAAGCGTACTGTTACGGGGCCGGTTCTAAGTCCCTTTTTAAAAAAAACTATTTTTGAACCTTGAAAGAATTTTAATTAGAATTAGTACAAGAATACAAAATTAATGTGTCCGCCACGAAGTTCAAAGTATGACTGCCGTAAATTACCAATAATTACGATTCGGAAAACAACAACTGTGGGAAACATTATATGACACCTAAGAGGTGTCAGCGTTTATATTTTATATGCTTAGGGCTGTCTTCTAATTTATAACAACCCCCCCGATAAGATTGATCATTACGATTAAGAGTGATGAGAAATCTAAGTTAAAAGATTGAACTTCGTTTTGGTTACAAACTAGGATTTAAGAAACCATAAGAAACATTATAAATGTACATAACTGCTAATAATCTTAAAACTAGTCTAGAATTAACATAGAAAATATAGTATATTTTACAATAAAATAATAGCCATTACAGACGAGGCTTTAATTGTTTTATAAGATATGAGATTACAATAACAATTGATAAGGCTAAGTCATAACATTACGTCTTAGTGGAGTAGGTAGGGATTTGCATGACCCTTGGATATCTTCATCAGATGATTCGGCTATGCTGTTGTTTACTGACTGAACAGACTGAATTGTTTGTTTCTTTTTAGTATAGCATTGATTAAACACTTGGATACAATATCGAGGTTTAGTTGAACAAAATAACTTCCGTGATCTGTATAAAAGATAAATAAGAACAATGCTAGAGATAACATATGTTACTGAGAGATAATGAGTACTATATTTATATAAGTGAGATGGTTGTTCAATCTTATTTAATTCGTTTTCGAATTCCTTAAGATGCACACTTGCTTGTAGTAGTGAATTGAAATCATTAACGTTAGATAACTTTACAAAAGGGAGATGCCTTACTGTTTTATTTATTCTCTGATTATCGCAGCAATCATCTTCTATAATATTAAAATTAGATATATGATTAGTAAAATTAGAGATAACATTATCACTAGGCGTAAACTTTAAAGTTTTAAAGAAAGCAACACAATATTTTGGCAAGGTTAGCATGCCTGTACCAAGAAATATCTCATCATGATTGGTAGGATCATTTTCACATGTTATATGAGCTTTTCCAGGCTCTGACTGTACAAACAACCATTTATTATTATTTAACTTGAAAAATACATCAATAGAGCCATGTAACAACTTGGTATTACAAGAATCTGGCAATGAACTTATAGCTTCGGTTAAGATTATTGTTTCACACGTCGGATTTGCAATTGTAGAGTACACATTTCCTAAAGAACACACATAACACTCGTTATGAATCACTTGACACTTATCCACTGACTCTAACAGTGAGTAGAACATACGATCTATAGTTACGGCCACATAAGGTTTATCGGGAGCAATAAGTATGTAAGTGTCAGGTTTCGTGACGTCGTAGGGAGCTGGAAGTGGAACATTATGATAAAGGTTGTATGTCTGTGGAAGGACGAGTGGGATTTTTGTGATAATAATGATTTTATTTAGATGATAATAACAAATTAAATCAGAAATATCTATAATTATGTGTATATTTTCTAAAGATAAACTTGTAGGAAGCTCACAGTGTTTAGGAAGCTTGTCTTTATGTAGGTCTAGTTCGTGGAATAATTGATAGGGACTAAGTACAGCTGGATGAAGAATGTTGAGCTTGCTAAATAGGATAGCGTTGTTGACGTCATCAATGTCAAATGACAAGGCTATCGTAATGCTTTCTAAAGAGTTCAATAACATTATCAGATGGTTTTTTATTTCCAATTTATCAGTTGAGTTAGATAATTGTTCAAATGCCATTCGAATAGTTTCTAGATTTTGATTCAATTGATTTTGATTTTTGTTTACCCTTGACATTGTGTTATTGAAGGTTGAAATAGTAGATCTGATGACGTGAATGTTATCTTTCATTAAGTGAGCTAGCTGTTTTTCGTCCGACTGTACTTTGGTGATAGCGTCCGAGAACTTTAAGGCGTCTTCGGTATCTAAAGTTCCAAAGATTGATTTTAAAATTGAGCCGCCAGCATCAATGAGCCCGCGTTTAAAACGGTTTGGTTTTTGATCTTGAACAAGGTAGGATATAGACAGGAACTTACGAACATTGTTAAGATGTTGGTTTTGTAATGGTGATAGTAAATTAGTACATTCTAATTGGATTTTACTAGAAGAGCTGGTAACACAGAAATTAGAGACTTCTTTGATTAGAGCTTCGACTTTATCTAAATGGGGTTTTATATGACTAATGTCTAAGTACGTTACGACATTCCAGTGATCGTTTGTGAACTTAACGTTCAATAACTGGTCGAAGTATAAGCCTGGACTGCCTATGATTGGAGTAACGTATTTGTGGCTCGAAGATGGATGGAGTAATAACCTGAAATAGAAAAGATTAAGCTAGTCATCTGTTGCCATTTTTATTTCGTCGTAATGGTGACGAACGTATTTTCTATTAATTAAAAGGGTAACTGTATGGTTACCATTGATTTTAACTATTTTAAAGGGTCCTTTCCATATAGGAGACATTGCTTTATTTTGTTTATGATGGTACCGTAAATATACCATATCACCTATTTTATACGTCACGGGTTTCGCATGAACATCGAAACGCTCTTTGGACTTTTCTTTGGATGAGTGTATGTTTTGCAAGGCTTTTTGTCTACTATAGTATAACCTATGATTGAGAGCACGGATATAGTCCGTGTATGTATTTAATTCTAAGGTGTCGGCACTTTTGGGTATGTAAGGTTTAAATCCGAACAACAACTCCATCGGTTGAAAGCCTGTAGTTGAATGGACATTAGTATTATATGCAATCATGGCAGTTTGTAAATATAAACTCCAGGTATGTTGGTTGTCTTCGATGTATGATCGCAGGTACTCTTTTAAAGTGGCATGGCTTCTTTCGAGAGCGCCACATGTTTGAGGATGATAAGGAGAGGCAAAAATATGTTTGATACCGAATAATCTCTCCAGCTGTTTTAGGACATCGGATGTAAAGTTGGTCCCTTGATCGGTTACGATCATCCTGGGAATACCTATATGAGAAATGAAAAGTACAAACTTTTGTGCAGTTTCTTCAGCGGAACATGATGTCATTGCATAAGCTTGTGAATATTTGGTTAAATCGTCTTGCAAAGTAAGGATAAACTTATAGCAATAATCGTGAGTTTCGGGTAATGGTCCTACAACGTCTAAATATACTTTTTCCATAGGCTTTGTTGCCGTGGATGTGATTATCATAGGAGCGCGATTTGTTTGACGTAATGGTTTGTTTATTTGACAGGACTTACAACTTTTGACGTAGTTCTCTATGTCTTGGCGCATATTTTTCCACCAATAAAGCGTTTTTAACCTATCGTACATCCGAGAAATACCCGGATGTCCTGCTGAAGGTGAGTCATGGTTATCTTTTAATATACGAGGAACTTCCGCGGGTGTAGGATATAGAATATTGTTATGATATATATGAACTTTGAGACCTGTTTTATGAAAAATAAATCCAATAATATTATATAATTTTGTAAATGATAGCTTTGCGAACGGATCTTGGAAATCGGAAATAGCAAATTCTTTTTCCTCTGGATACCATGCAGTAATCATGTCTCGATAATCTCTTATCATATTAAAAATGTCCTTATAAGTCATTTCGTCATAATGATGGACACGTAAGAATAAATGTGTGAACACATGATTTTCATTGGATGTACTTTGGAACGTATAGAGTTCTCTTTCTAAGTTCCGTATGTCAGGTAAGTCCTCGTTGAACTTAGACATCTGTAAAATTTCAGAGCAGTATGGGATAGAGTCGTCTAAATCAATGGCAGTAGGGTAAACGATCATTTTACACTTGGTTTTAAGTAACGAGTTATTATGTTCTTCGATAACAGTGTCATAGGAATTAGTATGTTGTTGACTAATTTGTAAATATTTTTCGTAAGTTTCAGAAGTAGAAGGAGTATCTGTGGTAAGTATTGGATTACGAGACAAGGAATCGGCGTTACAATTCATTTTGCCTTTTTTATGGACTATCTCGTAATCGAACTCTTCTAGCTTTAAACGCCAGCGAACTAATTTCGAATTAGGATCTTTACAATTGAACAACCACTGAAGTGGCTTATGGTCAGTGACTACAGTGAACTTGTTACCATATAAGTAAGGCCTGAAGACTTTTGTGCCGAAAATTATAGCTAAACATTCTTTTTCGGTAGTGGAATAGTTTCCTTCCGCTTTGTTGAGAGTTCTAGATGCATATGAGACTGGTAAATCTTGACCGATTTTTCCTTGGGATAAGATTGCAGATACAGCGAAATTAGAAGCGTCTGTAGTTAATATGAAAGGTTTAGAGAAATCGGGATATTGAAGAATAGGAGCGGTCGTTATTTTATGTTTTAATTCATCGAAAGACTTCTGTTGTTCAGGAGACCAGATAAAAGCTGCATTTTTCTTTAGAAGGCTAGTGAGAGGTTTTGTGATATGCGAAAAGTTTTCTATGAACCGGCGGTAGTACCCCACTAATCCGAGGAATGATTTAATGTCACGAGGCGATTTTGGAACTGGAAAATTTTGAACACAATAAACCTTTTTCGGATCGGGTTTCACGCCGTGATCCGATATTGTATGTCCTAAATATTGTACTTCTTTTCGTAAAAACTCGCATTTGGCAGGCTGTAACTTTAACCTATGTTCACGTAACTTCTCAAAAACTGACTCTAAATTTCGGCAATGGGATTCAAGGTCGTGGCCGAATAATACAATGTCATCCATGTATGTGAAACAGTGAGTTCCTTGAAGCCCACTGAGGACAATATTCATAAGCCTTTGGAATGTGGATGGTCCATTTCGGAGTCCGAAGGGCATCCTTGTAAATTCATAATGACCGGATGGGACACTAAACGCGGTTTTTTCTGTGTCCTTGACCTTGACTTGGTGGAATGAAGATACAAGGTCAAGTGTGGTGAAATATTTGCTATGACCTAGTTGATCTAGGATATCGGAGATATTTGGAATTGGGTATGCATCGCCAATCGTGATTTCGTTTAATTTGCGATAATCTATAACAATCCGCCATTTGGGTTTACCGGATGCGTCTTGTTTTTTTGGCACAACCCAAATTGGTGCTGACCATGGAGATATGGATGGTCGAATTATGTTTTGATCTAGCATATCTTGAATTTGTTTATTGACCTCTTCCTTATGACATTCTGGAAACCTATAACTCTTGACCGCAATGGGGGTTTCGGAGGTAACACGAATTTTGTGTTCTAAAGTATTAGTATGTGTAAGTTTGTCTCCTTCCAAATAGAATATGTCTTGGAACTTTGAACATATATTACGTAGGCGATTTTTTTCTTCTAAATTAAGATGATCGCATCTAATCATGTTTTGAACTTTTGAATCCCGATCAGCTGTGTACGGGTAAGTTGACTCAGAATAGGTTGCGGTTGTATTGATAGAAACAGTGTTCTCATTGTGTTCCAATATTTGTGAGATAGGTTCTAGGGTTACTTCGAGATCTTTTAAAGTTATGTCTTGATCTGACGTGTTAAGCACAGAAATAGTAGTTTGGTTATTAGGATCAACACGAACTAAGCACCGGGAAATATATAAATGAGGGTGATCTTTTAATTTAACATCTAGCAAAAGTCCCTCTTTAATTTCGGGGTTAGTGACATTGCAACGAATAAACATTTCGCTTCTAGAAGGAATAATCTTTACCGTAGGCGTTACTGTTGTTTTTAAATTGAAGTAGTATAATGGATTATCTTGAATGAACAATTTAGAATCGCCATAACTAATTACGGCTTTATTCCAGTCTAGAAAGTTTGAACCTAGGATGCCATCATACTCTAAATTAATTTTTTCTACGATATGGAAATAATACGGAACTGACATATCTCCGTTGTTCAGTTCCAAAGATAAAATAAACTTGCCTTTAGTTTCGGAGAACGAATCAATGTCGTTAATACCCTTGATTTTTAAGATATCTTTTTCAACCTGAGGTGGCTCAGATAGGCACTGTTCTTTAAGGATGCATATGGAACTGCCAGAATCAACTAAGAGACGAATAGGCGTTTTCGTATGTGAAGTTTCTACTACAATGTAAGGTAAAGTACGCCTTGAATTAGGGAAAACATCGTGAATCGTAGAATAGCCACCTGGATTTTGGATAAAATTATCTAGTATTCCTTTTGGTGGACTCGTGTTTATCATTGATTTAGTAGAACTAGTAGGGATTGAGTCGTTGTATATTTTAGAATTAATAATTGATTTAGTAGAACTAGTAGGGATTGAGTCATTGTATATTTTAGAATTAGTAATTGATTTAGTAGAACTAGTAGGGATAGAGTCATTATATTTTTTGGAATTAGTATTTGATTTAGTAGAATTAGTAAGGATAGAGTCATGATATACCTTAGAGTTAGTACTTGATTTAGTAATTGGGGAATTGGAATTTTTAGTGGCTTCGGAATTAGTAGTACATTTGTATTTAGAAATAGAATTAGATTTAGAAATTGAAGCCTCTAAGAAAACTTTCCCACGATTAGTGCCTATATTAACAGAGTTACGGCGGCACCGGCTCGTAATCTGATCATTTAGTTTAAATCATCGTCGTCATCGGTAGGTGTTGAAATCTGATTACACTCGACGCTCTTTTCATTTGTTGTGTTCTCACGATTTTCGCGATCGAAGCGGGAATTATTAAATAGTCTTTTACGACATTGTGAAATATCATGCCCGATATTTTTGCAATAGCGACAGATTAATGGTTGAGAACTAGAAGTTGAAGGTTTAGGTGTGTAATTTGACTGCTTTGGTTTAGACGAAAACTGAGTTTTATTTTGATTGTTTTTCAATCTACATTCTAACTCAGAGTGGCCTACTTTATGACAAACTTTGCAAGATGATCGAACCGAGAAGTTGTAAATTTTTTCTTCTTCCGTAGCGACACTTATAGCGGCATTAAGGTTTCGGGGATCTCGACAACGAACAATAGTACTTAATCTAGGATGTAGTCCCAGACAAAACGTATATAAAGCTAAATCTTCTGTCATAGCAATGCGTCCCGGAAGTTCTTTTTTTAAGGAATCTGAATTATGTATTTCGGATTGCAAGTCCGTCAGGCAGGTCTCGATCCTGAGGGCATATTGTGCGACGGACTCGTTTGGCAACTGTTTACACGATTGCAGCTCTAATAAAAGATGATTATAATGTTTTCTTTCCCCGAAATTCTGCCTTAAGAATGTTCGTAATTCGTCGAAGCTATCAAAAATTTTATTTGAACAAGCTACCTGTGCTTTTCCTTGTAATTTTGATATTATGTATTTGAGCAACAAGGACTTTTGACCCTCAGATGCTAAGTCAAGAGCGTTTTGGCAATTTGTTAAAAACGCCGATAAAGTTTCTCGCTCCCCTTGGTATGGGTTTATAAAGTTACACAAGACTTGGATGGGGTATGGCTCAGAGATAGTAGGAGTTACTTGTTTTCTTTCACTTGTCATGGTAACGAGTGTTTAGGCGAATAAAGGTAATTATTTATCAAAAGGATTTAGGAGATAAGGATACTTATGCGGCAATAACGAAATTGTATATTCTACTCACAGCAAACTGATGGTTTGAAGGACAGGATGCATCACGTAGACCTCGGTGAGTAGAGCACTTGACACCAGCGCAGACGTGCAGCAGCAGCAGTCAGCAGCAGACACAGGCGACACTTGGGTGATCCGTAGACAGCGTTGATTGGGGTTAGCTTAGCTTGAAGCTTACCCAGGCAGGAGACGAGAGGCTTCGTAGAGGCGTTGACTACTTTGTCCAACTCGGTTGGACTCGGTGTGATCACGATCGGATACCGTGATAATAACGTGGTTTTGACGACAAAAATGACACACACGTACCGGATAGAGACAGGATAAAGTCACACTGGATAGAGACGATAGAAATAAGATAGTCACACTGGATAGAGACGATAGAGTCACACTGGATACCGATTTTAAGGTTGATTTGGAGACGAACAAGGCGGGCGGGCACTGAATTTAGTTTTATATTATTTTATGAATAGCCAGCAACGACTTATACTGACTATCCCACTTCTGACACCACTGTTACGGGGCCGGTTCTAAGTCCCTTTTTAAAAAAAACTATTTTTGAACCTTGAAAGAATTTTAATTAGAATTAGTACAAGAATACAAAATTAATGTGTCCGCCACGAAGTTCAAAGTATGACTGCCGTAAATTACCAATAATTACGATTCGGAAAACAACAACTGTGGGAAACATTATATGACACCTAAGAGGTGTCAGCGTTTATATTTTATATGCTTAGGGCTGTCTTCTAATTTATAACAGTACACGCGATAGGCATTTGTTTGAAATCGCCGCAGTGCATGTAATTATTTTCTATTTGTATTTGCTCTTGTTCAGTCGATATATGTATTACATGATTCAAATGTTCCATACATTCGACCTTCTGAACTAACTTACCTTGTAATAACATTCCGCTATATTACGTCAATCTGAATTTATGTAACGATTATTTATTCTAACTTTCTGAAGGAAGTGATTGACATATTCTAGAACTGATAGTGCTTGGTAATTAATTCAGTTTGCAATAGTTCGGGACTTCTCACACGAACTGATGTGCATAATCTATCATTGCGTTTAGTTGTCTTGTCTTGTCATCTTGTCGCCGTTTGGGAGTTGTTCGGTTAGTTTGTATAAGTTATGTGTTCGAGAGCCATTTAGTATGATTTGAGGTATTTAACTTATATCGGTGACATACAAGTAGTACTTAGTACTTACTGATTATTAACTATGTATTTTGCAGCATTAATCATCAACCATAATTTGTTGAGGATATTGTAAATCGATTTTTTCATATTGAAAATTTCAATATGAAACTTTCATATTTAATATGAAAGATATTTGTTAAAGTATTTTTATTACTTAAATTCTTTAGTTGATTTAATTTACTTCCTGATGGTATCAAAACATGGATAGATTTCTCGCAAAATATTGAGCATTTCGAGAATCAAAATGTTTTTTGTGGTCTTTCTTGCTATTTTTTTCAATATTCTGCTTTGTTCCTAGAAAATATTTTTGTATATTTAGTATATTATTTATAATATAAATGGGTTAAAGTGGTCAGGTAGGCAGTCAGTCAAACATATTATTAGCCCAGAAACTTTGTCAAAACTGTTATCTGAATTTCTGGCTTTAAAGAGCTATAGACGTAAAAATGACATTTGGTTTTTAACGATTTGACGTGCTTACCGAAGCACGGAGGGAGGGAGGGAGTGAGGGATAAAATGTCGCAGACGACTCCCGGAAACGGTGTGATTAATTCAATTTCTCGTGAAGACATGTGTTCACATATGTGACGTAAACAACTGTGTTTCAATATGCATTTATTCTGATTGTTTTGCCTGTTTACGGGAAATGTGAATTGCGGACTTTATTTTTGTTAACATCATAATCAAAACAAGCAAATCATCTATAAAATTATTTTCTTACGATAGCAATAGGCAGGTACAAAGGTTTTGCTTCACGTATTAACTAAAAATGCAGTAGATACTAAAATGCAATCACGAATCTACTTAGCAAGTAGGTAATTATATATATGTACTATGCTTTTAATATGTATTGGTATGAACTAGCCCTCCCAGACAGACAGTTTCTCCTTAGTTAACTGCAGTCAACAATTAAATGTAATTTATTCCTTATATCAAATTCGCTGCGGTTGAAAATCGCTCAACTCTTTCTGGCTTTATCCCAGAAGAGTTATTATAGTAGAAACCTTATCAATTCCAGAATAAGAATCAAAATCAGAAAACGCTTGTAAGTTTTCAACCGAAAATTTTGCAGTCAGTCACAATAAGCGTTTTATTTATTTTTACTGAAATATATTTACTGCACCTGTATTTATAACGATAAAATGCACGTGCAGAAGTGTAAAATATTGAATAAAATGTGTTACTTTGTTTAAACCTTTTAATTGCACTCTTGCTCAGTCACCTTTACAAGTATATAAATAACATAGACAATCTTTACAGATGTGAGACGCATATTCTAAAAACATAATAGTTCTAGAAATTACTTGAATGGCAGTGTTGCCAATACAAATTTACTAATTTATAATAATATATTACATTGTTTTCCAACAAGAAGTTTTACAAGCCATGACTTTTATGTAGTTTCGAAGGTAATGACTAGGCAGATTGAAGTAAGTGCCAGATTTTTAAAAGTAAATGAGGATTTTAATTAACTATGAGTCTTTAGTTTTGCTTAAGGGGATGTCTGTGTTTCCTCAAAGTTATTAATCGAATAACTTCAGGCGTTGAGGCGTAAAGTGTGCCCCCTGCGTAATCTGAAGCTCCAGCAAAAGTGCCGACAGATTGTCTGGACGTTGATACGTACAGAAAATCTATATTGTATATTGTTGATAATACTTTTAATAAAAGCTGTCAGTTCTTAAGCAATCCTTCGACAACTTTTCTTTTTATTGAGCCCGCTGTTGACCTCGATCACGCTTGATGGTAAGCAATTGATAGGTCTACGATTAATCGACCTAGCCTAGAAGATACCTGTTGGACCTGTAGAAATCTCGATGTGTTAAGAAGGTTACCTATCCACAGACCGACCTCGGCACGGAATGAACTGACAATCTGAGCTAAAGTTAACAAACCTACCTACAATCGTTGACAAAATATATCTTAACATTTCCACTGACGCTATCTTTCTTTTCCCCAGGTACTTCCAATAAGCTTGTAGGGTACATACCTACTACATAATTTATGTAAGTTTATAACACATAATTATTACAACATAGACAGGTACAGTTACACCCCAACTAATGCATAGTATTATTTACGTTTATGTTATTATTACACAACATACAGACATACACCTACACACAATCATTCACGGCACCTTATCTATACTAATATTATAAAGCTGAAGAGTTTGTTTGTTTGTTTGTTTGCTTGAACGCGCTAATCTCAGGAACTACGGTTCTGATTTGAAAAATTCTTTCAGTGTGAGATAGCCCATTTATCGAGGAAGGCTATAGGCTATATATCATCACGCTAAGACCAATAGGAGCGGAGCACTAATGAAGAATGTTTCAAAATCGGGGGATATTTTATCCACGTGGACGAAGTCGCGGGCGGAAGCTAGTAATATATATTTATATCCTGTCGATGTAGGTACGAGCGCTCGTTGTGAGTAGCGCGCGACAGGTAACCGCGGTGAACTTTAGTCGTTCGGTGACGCACACGACAGCTGTTTGCGCCCGCGCTAATCCTGATTGTTTTAACCGTTTCTAAGTGTTTTTATTGTTTCGAGTCCTGAACTGTGGAACTCTTGAGTGTATGTGTTAACTGTCGTTTCCTTCTGTAACTATTGTGTTTGTGATTTGTGTAATTGTGGATTATATCGAACTCAAAGGTAAAGACTATTTTATTTGCCTCCTACCTACAACTACCGAATATCAATACTACATAAATAAACTTATTACTAAACTGGTGACCCCGAGAAAGAACAATGAGTGACAGTGAATCAGCACATACGGCCTCGTCACAGCGTACAGATCGTGTGACACAAAGGCCGCGCAAGGCGAAACAAGCTACCGTGGCTCATGATGTTTGCCGCGTTGCCCTACGTTTGCCGCCGTTTTGGCCGGAGGAGCCTGATATATGGTTTGCTCAAGTTGAGGCTCAATTTGAGATAGCTGGGGTGACAAGTGACGTCACCAAGTACAATTATGTCATTGGTCATCTCGACCCACAGATATCGAAGGAGGTGAAAGATATAATTATGGCCCCTCCTCCTACCGCCCGGTACGACAAACTAAGGGCTGAGCTAGTCAAGCGACTCTCGGCCTCCCAGGAACGCCAGGTGAAGCAGCTTCTGATGCACGAGGAGCTTGGTGACCGAAAGCCGTCACAGTTCCTACGCCTCCTGCAAGGTCTGGCGGGACCAACCGTGCCTGAGGACTTCGTGCGCACCATCTGGTGCAGCCGACTCCCCACCAGCATCCAGCCCCTCCTGGCATCGCAGCAACACAGCACGCTGGAAGCCTTGGCCGAGCTGGCCGACCGCGTCCAGGACATCGCCGCACCTGCATGCCAGGTAGCTTCAACTTCAGCTGCAGGACCTTCGGTAAGCGAGATGGCAGCCGAGATCGCCGAGCTGAAGCGCGCTATGAAAGACTTGACGCTAGAGCTGCGCGATAGTCGATCGCGGAACCGCTCCCACAGCCGTGGCCGTGACGCGAGACGTAACTCACGCCACCGCTCTTCAACCCGCTCGGACTCCAGCTACCGGCAGCACCCTGAGTGCTGGTACCACTCGAGGTATGGCTCGAACGCAAAGCACTGCATCAAGCCCTGTGACTACAAGGCGGGAAACGCAGAGGGCAGTCGATAATGGCGACTGACGATTGCCCACCTTCAACTGGTCGCCTGTTCGTCACAGACCGGCGTACAAAGACGCAGTTTCTGGTCGATACTGGAAGCGACCTCTGTGTCTACCCTCGTCGTCTGCTCAGCGAGCGTCGTGCCGCCGTGAACTACCAGCTCGTGGCTGCGAATGGGACGCCCATTCGCACGTACGGTTTTGTGGAACTTAACCTAAACTTAGGCCTGCGTAGAGACTTTAAGTGGCGATTTGTGGTTGCAGAGGTAACCAAGCCGATTATCGGCGTGGACTTTTTGTCATTTTACTCGCTAGTCGTTGACTGTAGAAACCAACGACTAGTCGATAGTAATACTAATTTGCACGCTATCGCTTCGAATAGCTTAGATTCATCATTATGTTCTGTAAAGATTATATCTGGCGATACGAAGTATCACAAAATCTTAGCCTGCTTCCCTGATATCACCCGACCCGCCGGTACACTACGCATTACACCACACAACACTGTACACCATATCCGCACGACCCCAGGCCCTCCAGTTTCTTCATCATTTAGGCGTTTAGCGCCAGACAAATTGAAAATTGCTCAGCAGGAGTTCCAGCTGATGCTGGCCAACGGTACTGCCAGACCCTCAGAGAGTCCCTGGTCATCGCCACTTCACCTCGCTCCTAAAAAGGACAACAGTTGGCGACCTTGTGGTGATTATCGCATGCTCAACGCGCGAACCATCCCTGACAGGTATCCAATTAGGCACATTCACGATTTTGCTCACAGCATTTCAGGCTGCCGCGTTTTCAGCACTATAGATCTCGTGAAAGCCTTTAATTTGATCCCTGTCAGTCCAGATGACATTCCGAAGACGGCGATCACCACACCGTTCGGCCTGTACGAATTTCCGTACATGACGTTTGGTTTACGCAACGCAGCTCAAACTTTTCAGCGTTTTGTCGACGAAATGACCAGAGGTTTGGAGTTTTGCTACTGTTATTTAGATGATTTCTTAATTTTTTCAAGAACAGAAGCAGAACATGAGGAACACCTTCGCATAATCTTTGGGAAAATGAATGACTTCGGCATGCTGGTAAATACGTCCAAGTGTGTTTTCGGTGTCTCGGAGGTAACCTTCCTAGGTTACCACATCTCCGAGAAAGGCACCAAACCTCTTGACTCCAAGGTCGACGCCATCAGAAACTTCCCTCCCCCCAAAGACGTCCGCCAGCTGCGCCGTTTCTTGGGCATGATAAACTTTTATAGGCGATTCATGCCCCACGCAGCTCAAGTGCAGGCGCCTCTTCATGACCTCTTGATTGGCAACGTAAAGGGCTCGCATCCCATATGTCTTGCGGATAATACTTTGCAAGCATTCGAGGAATGCAAGGAAAGCCTAGCCAACGCTGCTCTATTGGCACACCCCGATTGTAATGCCAAACTCGCATTGGTTACCGATGCGTCGGATACTGCAATCGGCGCGGTGCTACAGCAGCTTAGCAGTGATGGGTGGCAGCCACTTGCTTTCTTTTCCAGGAAGCTCAGCCCTCCGCAAACAAAGTATTCTCCCTATGACAGGGAACTGCTGGCCATTTACGAGGCCATCAAATACTTTCGCCACATGCTGGAGGCTAGACACTTTGTCGTGTACACGGACCACAAGCCGATCAGTTTCGCATTCCACGAGAGGAAGAAAAACTGCTCGCCTAGGCAGTTCCGGTATCTCGACTTCATTGCCCAGTTCACCACCGACATAAGGCACATTTCCGGCAAAGACAATGTCGTTGCTGATCCCTTATCTCGCATGGAGGAACTACAGGTACCGGTCCGCTTCGATACTCTCGGAGAATCGCAAACTTCGGATCCAGAGCTAACCAAACTTATCCAGGAAGGCTCATCTCTAGTACTGGATAAGATACAGATCCCTGGAGTGCGTACAGCTGTGTACTGTGATGTCAGTACATCGCCTCCCAGACCATACGTGCCCAAAATGCTACGAAAACAAGTCTTTGACAGCTTACATTCTCTCAGTCACCCTGGTGTCTCAGCGTCTGCCAAATTAGTCGCAGAGCGCTTCGTTTGGCCAGGCATTAGGAAGGACTGCAGGGAATGGGCTCGAGCTTGTCTTGAGTGCCAGCGTGCCAAAGTGAGCCGACACGTCTCAGCGCCTTTAGGGTCATTTAATCTCCCACGTGCAAGGTTCACCACCGTCCACATTGACCTTGTAGGCCCGCTCCCAATTTCACAAGGCTTCAGGTACTGTCTCACGGCAGTCGACCGATTCACCAGGTGGCCAGAAGTCGTACCTATTGTCGACATAACTGCCGAGACAGTAGCTAAAGCCCTGCTGTCTGGATGGATTGCCCGTTTTGGCTGTCCGACTGATATTGTTACAGACAGGGGTCGTCAGTTTGAGTCGGCCTTGTTCGAACAATTATCAAGATTGGCTGGTTTCCAGCACAAACGGACAACAGCATACCATCCACAATGCAATGGCATGGTGGAACGGTTCCACCGGCAACTCAAGGCGTCCATCATGTGCCATGCTAACGGCAAGTGGACAGAGTCTTTGCCGTGGGTATTGCTTGGCATACGGAGCGCATTCAAAAAGGATGCCCAAGCGTCTTCAGCCGAACTAGTTTACGGCGAACCGCTAAGGCTCCCGGGAGAATTCTTTGCTCCCAGTGATGAAGGGACAACCGACATCACTGAATTTACTGCGCGCATACGCAACTTCGCACAAAAGTTGCGGCCAACTCCAGCTTCCCGTCACAGCAAGCCCAGCATTTTTGTCTTTAAGGATCTGCAGGCCTCTGATCACGTGTTCCTTCGTGAAGACGCATTACGTGGCTCGCTTCAACCAGCGTACACAGGTCCTCACAAAGTTCTGCAAAGGGGTGAAAAGGCTTTTAAAATTCAATTTAAGGGCAAAGAGGTCACGGTCTCCATAGACCGCCTAAAGCCAGCCTACATATTGGCTGACGAAGCTGACCCGCAAGAATCATCTCTTCCTAGCAGTAGCAAACAGTTTACCACTCGCTCTGGTCGTCACGTCAGATTCCCTGATTTTTATCGCCCTTGACGGTCTCTGGAGGGGGGTGATGTAGGGTACATACCTACTACATAATTTATGTAAGTTTATAACACATAATTATTACAACATAGACAGGTACAGTTACACCCCAACTAATGCATAGTATTATTTACGTTTATGTTATTATTACACAACATACAGACATACACCTACACACAATCATTCACGGCACCTTATAATATATATTTATATCCTGTCGATGTAGGTACGAGCGCTCGTTGTGAGTAGCGCGCGACAGGTAACCGCGGTGAACTTTAGTCGTTCGGTGACGCACACGACAGCTGTTTGCGCCCGCGCTAATCCTGATTGTTTTAACCGTTTCTAAGTGTTTTTATTGTTTCGAGTCCTGAACTGTGGAACTCTTGAGTGTATGTGTTAACTGTCGTTTCCTTCTGTAACTATTGTGTTTGTGATTTGTGTAATTGTGGATTATATCGAACTCAAAGGTAAAGACTATTTTATTTGCCTCCTACCTACAACTACCGAATATCAATACTACATAAATAAACTTATTACTAAAAGCTTGCTGAGTGGATTTTGTCTCCTGGATCCGGATAAAGGCTATGTGTTAACCCTTCCCATTTGCTTAGGAAACTCTTCATTATTGCGTGTGTTTGCAAGGTAGGCAGGGGTTTCTTGGTTGGGTTCAGTACTGGTGTAAGATTCAAAGATTTTAATTAAGTTATCTAAAAGTTATACCAGTGATCATGACTCGTATACGCAAGTTAAAAATGGTAAGTTATTGCTTGTTTTGGAAATAGTTATCTACACTAGTTATTGTAAAGAAGAAAGCTTTTTTTTGGAATGGCTAAACTCAAAAACTGCTGGACCGATGTTAAAATTTCACTAATTTAAAGGCACATTATCATCGAGTAACATAAGCTACTATATTGTATCTGAAACACCTTTTCATACGAGTGAAGCCGCGGGCAGAAGCTAATTCTAAATATTTTGCTTGTCCTAGTTTTGAAATATTTTTAATATCGGTGTCTATTTTTTATAGTAACCAACATTTATCCCGCACTATGTTTTATCTCGAACATGCATGAAAGTACCTAATGTTCCATAAAGTTGCTAAAATCGATAAGCCGATCGTCTTATAGATACAGAGGTATAATTTTCGTATTTCATGTAGCTTAAAAATTCGCATCGTAGTCCCTAACAGTTGTAAAAATATCACAAAGATTTCGCTAATATTTGTCACTTTTTTACTTTGATTAATGTGCTGTAATGATATTGCGCATTTAATATTATCGCGTTTTAATTACGAGAATAAGTCTCCAGGTGAATTTCTTACGTACGTAAAATATTCATTATCTGGGGGCACGGCAGTGCCCCCGCCAAGTCGAGCAAAAAAGCGGCACGGCCGTACCATTATTTTCTCGAAGCAACTCAGGCCATTTTCGACCCCCTATAACTTCGTTGTGGATAAAACTAGAAACCTTAATTTTCAGTAACCAAACAGGCATTGTATAAACACGGTATATTTCAAATTTCATTCAATTTGAACCAGTAGTTTAAGAATTATAACGAGTCAAAGTTCCTTAATTTTGTAAATTTTGTCACTCACTGACTGACCGATCATCAAAAGTCTAAAGCACTTCTAGCAGAGATAGAAGCTTCAAATTTAGAATACAATTAGTGTTTAGTATATGAATCAAGGAAAAACTATAATATTTTTCAATTTCGTTCCAGTTTTCTAGATACATCAACTACATAAATAACTTTGTAATCCCATATAAATATATAGGATTACAAAGTTACATTTGCAGTTAATTAATCAGTGTACCTGTATAATATAATGAAATAATAGATATAGATGGGTACTTTTTTTTTTGTTTAAAAATATCATCGAATGACTTATTCCGCTCGGGTGTATCAGAATTCTACTGACTAAAAACCCACCCTGTTCCTTCGTAAGCCATAAAGTTCCGGGGCCGCGGTATCTCGATGGAACTTTCCCATAAACCCCGACAGGCAATGGCCCTATGAGGCCCCGTCACTGGTATTAACAGCCTTTTGAGGCGCGCGTGGAACACAACGCGCCGCCGATCCGGGCCTGGTCCTTACCGGACGGTGAGCGATCCCTGCTCGCCATCCGCAGGCCCGCGCCTACGGTGGCCCGAAATCGACTCGCGATCCACGACGCCCGGGCGTCGCCCCCGGCGGCTGGGGCGCGAGGAAGAGAGTTGCCTCTCCCTCGCACGTTAGGCCTCCTCCTTCGCTAGCATGACTGCTTCGCAGCAGGAGGTGACTGCATCCCATTCCCTCTCGCTTCGCACCATGGTCTAAACCAGAGCAGGGCGCGAGAAGTCGCCGCCGCCGATCGCCTCTATGAGGATGCGACGGTGCTCCACCCATGCAGGGCACACCTCGACCATATGCTCCACCGTGTCTTCCAGTGTAGATAGGTACCTAGATATAATAATTATGCTCAAAGCTAACTTGTTAAATGGTCAACGGAATAAAAAACAAGAAGTATTAAGAGTATTGGGGAATATTAAGTAGAGTAAATTGCCCGAAATTGCATAATTACTTACTTATGGATTAACTTTAACCGAGACGTTTGACGAGTGCGGCATTAATTATTACTAACTAATGCAAAAGACGTACGTGCGTATCCATATGTGCGTATCAAAGCCTTCGAAAAAAACCCATAGAGACAGGGAGTGGGCTTTGAAAAAAACTTTAGCTGAAATTCAAGAAGTAGTACCGGAAAATAAAAAAAGGAAGGCTACCTACAAAAATAAGAAAAGCTCATAAGACAGAGAGAGGGCTTTAAGAAAACTCGTTGTTGGTATACAAGAAGTAGAAGGTACCGGAAAGGAAAAAAGTAGGCCTTCTACAAAAAGCAATGAGATCCCATAAAAAACAATACTTGTCAAAAACCCAAGTCTCGCAACTTAGTTGTTCTACCGTAAAAAGTTGTGAGATCCATGTAATACCAAGTCGGTTATTAATTTATTCAGTCCCTACTTAAGGGACCTTCTGTCTTAAGTTGTTACGTAATTATCTAACCTAACGACATCTTATAGTGACCATATCAATATTAAAAATCTTTACCGTTTTAAATAAATAGATTGACTTGGCAATCGCAATAAACAATTTAATTTATATATGTATTACTTGTGAGATATATTGTGTTTTCATGCGATGGCCGAGTCAATCTATTTATTTAAAACGGTAAAGATTTTTAATATTGATATGGTCACTATAAGATGTCGTTAGGTTAGATAATTACGTAACAACTTAAGACAGAATGTCCCTTAAGTAGGGACTGAATAAATTAATAACCGACTTGGTATTACATGGATCTCACAACTTTTTACGGTAGAACAACTAAGTTGCGAGACTTGGGTTTTTGACAAGTATTGTTTTTTATGGGATTAAATATTACTTCTATCCATACCTCACCGTAACCGTTAAATTAATCTGTTTTTGATAAAGAACTACGGTTTGAGTTCCTTCAAATAGTCACTTATCTTAATACTCCAAAAACTGGCCAAGTACGAGTCGGACTCGTGCACGAAGCGCTCCGTACCAGTATATATAAAACGGCAAAAAATATCATGTCTGTTTTATGGGAGCCGCCCCTTAAATATTTGTTTTATTTTAATTTAATTATTTGTTTTTTGAAGTGAATATATAACTAAATATTCTTATGAATATTAGAATATACAGTATGTTAAGCAACAGAGGGCGTTCTCGTTAACCCGTAATAGTATAGCATCCATACAAGCTGAAAAAAATATTACTATTCGAAAACAAAATATTTTTATTTTTTTGATATTAAAATATTCACTAAAAATGTCAAATTGATACGTAAAAGAAACACTGTATACGCGTACGCTTCATAAATATATTGCGTCGTAGCCGTCATTCAAATACGCGTGTATAGAGTGTTTCTTTTATGTATCCATTTAACATTTTTAGTGAATATTTTAATATTAAAAAAATAAAAATATTTGGTTTTCGAATGGTTATAATTTTTCAGCATGTATGGATGCTATACTATTGCGGGTTAACAGGAATGCCCTCTCTTAGTTAAAATACTGTATAATAATGAATATTTCAATCGTCTACCTATTGCCATTATTAATATCGAGCAAAAACGAGCAAACAAATAAATCGTTTATTGTATGGGAGCCCCCTTACATGTTTATTTTATTCTTCTTTTTTTGTATTTGTTGTTATAGTGGAAACAGAAATACATCATCATCATCTAACTATCACAGTTGAGATGCAGCCTGGTGACAGATGGACAGACAGACAGACGGACGGACAGCGGAGTCTTAGTAATAGGGTCCCGTTTTACCCTTTGGGTACGGAACCCTAAAAATTATTGCTGTTCGCCATAACTGAATTTGCTGAATTGTTACATAACATAATCTTTGGCATTTTGACAATAATTATTGCTAATACATGGACTGGTACTTTATTTAGAGCAATGTATAAACATTGGACTCATTAAATAATGTAAAACGGGCGAAACAGACGTCGCCTGATTATAAAGAAAGAAAATGGAGTTTTAATATTATGTCCCACTAGCGACCCGCCCCGGCTTCGCACGGGTGCAATGTTTATATTAAATATACTATAGAATGTCTTTATATACATCGTTGACAGCCTTTTTGTCATTCGACATACATGTTCCCTTTAGTAATTACTTGAAAGTGCGACACATAATTTACCATGGGAAAAACATTCAACGCTCAAATCTAAGCAACATAGGCACGCGCGCCGTGCCTCCGCCGGCACCGCGCTGCAACCGCTATTTCCTTGCATTTTAAATCTGTAATATCTTCGAAACTATTTATTTAAATTATATTCTGTAAAGGGCAATATTGATTTATATTAAATGCACAATGTATTTATGGTACTTAATTGGATAAGGATTAATGCTGTAGTGCTTAAAATCGCTTCGTAAAATATGCTCGTATTTCTCGTAAAAAGTAAAGGATAAAAAATGGTTGTTGTGGGTTATCTATAAGAGATAGACAGATGCCATCCAGGACTTTTTTGTTGAAATTTTTAAGGTGTACAATACTGTAGTACATTATTTTGATCTATCTCGTAGGGTTCAGCCAGCGTTTGCAAAGCAAGCGCAAAAAAATGTGTTTATTTGCGACATCACATTAGAAATCTCAAAAATTATCAGTGTTCCTCTACTATATTATGCATGTTATATACTTAAAAACCTTCCTATTGAATCACTCTTTCTATTGAAAGAAATTTCATCAAAATCCGTTGCGTAGTTTTAAAGATTTAAGCATATATAGGGACAGACAAAGGGAAGCGACTTTGCCTTATACTATGTTAAGATTAATGTACTGAATTACCCACTGTAACCAGATTTTGATGGTTGCTTGGATATATTATTAAAATTATCTGGTTTTGTTAGAAGACTGGTTATTTTCTTCAGAAGTTTTAATAAAGTCTGCCTTTGATTACGAATTAGCAAATAAAAACCTTTTTAGAACTCTTAGAGTGTAGACTTCTAAATGACCTTATTTTAATAAACCTATTAAGGTGTCTTCATTTTCTAAAAAGTACTTAGTTTTAATTATTTTACATCTCTCATATTCGGTAAGTAGGTCCTTATTACCCCCAAAGGGGGCTTGTAGGTAACCAATTAGTGCTGTAGGGTAATAATGTAGCTAGAAAAGCCCTAGGGCGGTAAGTAATTTAAAAAAAATCTCTTCACTCTTTCAAAAAGTTCGCGTACATCTAACCATCATACTGGCAATAGACATCATGCATTCAGCCTAATGACAAAAGAGGTCGCTTCGCTATTGAGCCTTGTCTTCGTATGAGTATAATAGTCACCAATTTTAAATATCGAACGGCGAAGCTCAATTTCGTTCTTGAAAAAAAAATAATTAAAAAACAAAGATGAAAAAAGGCGGGAATAGAAAACTTTTACTTTAAATATTGTTTGTTTTTGGGATTTTTTTATAATTACGTGCTAATTAGGAAAAAAACATGTATTCTGCAAGTGATGAAGATATAAGCTGCACTCCCGATTCAATGAAAATGGAAGCTGAAGCAGCAATTAACAATATTTTGTCTGAAAGTTCTAAAGACAGATATTTGAAAACTTACGACGAGTTCATGAAGTGGCGAAAAGAAAAACGAGTAAAGTCTTTATCTGAGACTGTATTCTTAACATACTTTAGTGAGCTATCAAAAAAGCTGTAGCCATCTAGTTTGTGGTGCATTTATTCAATGTTCAAAGCAACTATGAGTACTAAACACGACATCAATATCAAGAACTTTCAAAATTATCATCTTTTCTAAAAAGACAATCAGCTGGGCACAAAAGCAAAAAGTCAAAGGTTTTTACAGCGCAAGACGTGAAAACATTCATAAATGAAGCCCCTGATGACAATATATTTAGCTGTTAAGGTACGTAAAATAACAAATCACATAATGGTAATACTTCATCATTTATCTTTTAAATTCTTACAATCCTAAAAAACATACCTTCTTATTTTTATATTTCGCTTGTTTTAGGTGGTTCTTATCTTCGGTATAACTGGCGCATGCCGAGGTATTGAATTGACAAATATAACAATAGAGAACATAGAACAACAGGGTCAGTTGTTAGTAATTAAACTACCGAACACAAAAACTAAAATTGACCGAACATTTGTAGTTCCTAAAGAATTCTCTGAATTCGTACAAAAATACAGAAATCTTCGTCCTAAAAATGTAAATACCAACCGAATTTTTTTGAAGTACCACCAAGGTAAATGCTACAAACAAGTTATTGGAAAAAATACCATCAGAAGTATGCCGAAGCAAATCGCAAGTTATTTACAGTTAGCAAACCCGGAATTGTACAAAAGTCATTGCTTCCGGAGAACATCGGCTACACTTTTAGCCGATGCTGGGGCTAGCTTTACTACTATAAAAAACTTTTTACCAAAAAATTAAACCGACTCCCAAAAACACTGAGAAGTGAAAAATAACTTTAATTTCGGTAGTCGGTGTCTTTAGTTTTGTATTTTCGTTTTTGGCACGGACTTCCGAAATTAAAGTTATTTTTCACTTTGCAGTGTTTTTGGGAGTCGGTTTAATTTTTTGGTAAAAAGTTTTTATTTCATTCTTTTTAGTTGGTCGATTTTTAATTTACCTAGTTAAAAGAGCCTAAATGTCAACTACTTTTATAAGTAGTTGACATTTAGGCTCTTTTAACTTTTACTTTTACAAAATATTGCTTTTCCCAATGCTGGGCCGTTAATTGTTGAGGAGTTCTCCTGGTACTTCACCATCAGCTCTACATCACCATATGCATTGTGATGAACATAAAGTGCTTAAAATCCATATTCGAGTAATCGAATCGCAATCCACGAAATACTTATTATTGAGTAGGTTCGGCGGCCATCTGTGGTCTTCATCATCAGTTCCACTTCCCCAAATGGTATTTTTTGAGAGCAACTGCACAAGTTACTATAAGAAATACCCAAAACGCCATAGCTGTGCCTATAATATTTGAAGAGTTCCCTCGATTTCTCCAGGACCCCATCATCAGATTCTGACGTGGTGACAATGGGACCAATTTAGAAGTATACCAAACTATATATATATATTATATACTATATATATATTCAAACAAAAAAGAATTTACTAAATCGGTTCAGCGGTCTTCGAGTAATCGGTGATCATTCATAAAAAAAAATAATATACGCGTCGAATTGATAACCTCCTCTTTTGGTCGTCGGTTGAAAAAGGCACGGGTGGTGGAAATCCAGCAAGGTGGCTGAAGGTTACATTGAAGATTCCATACAAAATAAAAGTAAAATTACCAAGAGATGATCTGCAACCATCAACTTCTGCTGAAGAAAGCTTCATCCCGTCAAATATCCATGACCAACAAATATCACAATCTCAAACTATTAACATACCCAAAAAACTTTTTTGCAAATAATAAAACCGACTTCCATATCAAAACACTACAAAGCCAAAAATAATTTTAATTTCGGTAGTCGGTGTTATTGGTTTTGTATTTTCTTTTTTTTTTCACACCGCCTTCCGAAATTAAAATTATTTTTGGCTTTGTAGTGTTTTGATATGGAAGTCAGTTTTATTTTTTGCAAAAAAGTTTTTATTTTCGTGCTTTTTAGTGGGTCAGTGAATTTTCCAAATCGGTTCGTAAATGACGGAGTTATGCGCGAACAAAAAACGCAATGCAGAGTAAACGAAAAGATCATCAACGTAAATATGTTTTTTAGACTTTTGTTAATTTTTCAAAAACGGCTTGTCCGATTTCGATAAAATTTTCTTGGGACTATTTGGAAAGTATACCCTTTCTAACAAGATAAGAATTTTTCAAATCGGTTGGCAAGCGACGGAGTTATGAGCGGACAAACATAAAAAAAAAAATACAAACTTCCGAATTGAGAACCTCCTCCTTTTTTAGAAGTCGGTTAAAAAACACCTGTCCCTAAAATTTGAAAATTGTTCTCATTTCACTATAAATTTTAACTAATAAAATGTTTTATTCTTGTAATGCCGGTTTTTTTCTACTTACCACACAATCGAGATGTAAAGCAGAGTAGTTAGCTCGGGTGTAAGCATCAATTGCACCCTTGAACTATAGGCGCCCTCGCTGCGCTCGTGCGCCTAAATATCTCGGGCTGCAATTGATGCCTTACAGCCCTTGGCTACTAATCTACTATTATGCACACATTGGTGCTGCTTATTCAAAAGAAATTTCTTCTTAATCAACTTATAAAAAATTAAACACTTATAAATAAGGCTGAATATAATCGAAGTACTTCTATAGTTTTTTAAATTATACGCAGTTTATCCATTCTATTGAAAGAATAATCACTGGTTATGCTTCTTACAATCACTTTAATAGTTCTTTTACAGTAATTATCGACCCGAGTCCTCCTTTGTCGTCTCAGTTAGCTTTTAAACGTTGACCGTATAATGAATCAATTTAACGCGTGTACCGCCTTTTTAAGAAACAGAAATAGCTCTATGAGCTGTCACAAATAATCATCGTTTTGCAAACCACAAACAAAATAGTGAAATAGTCGATTATTGTGTTTGCTAACACTGTGGGTTGCCATGAATAATATTATAATTGTTACGTTAAAGGTAACAGTGTTGCAACTCATTGATAAGATCAGTTAGATATAGTCGATTATTGTGCATGCTAACATTCGGCTAATCCTGACGACAAACGCGGCCTCGCGTTTAACAATGGGAAAGAAGACAAAGCATCATACAGACATTTATACACAATTTCAACTAATTAAAACTATTTTTTACATCGATTACAAGCACTCTCACTTGTATCGACTCACTCTTATAATTATACATCGATAACAAGCACTCTCACTTGTATCGACTCACTCTTATAATTAGACATCGATAACAAGCACTCTCACTTGTATCGACTCACTCTTATAATTATACATCGATAACAAGCACTGATTTGTATCGACTCACTCTTATAACTATACTTCGATTACAAACACTCATTTGTATCGACTCGCTCTTAGAATTATACATCGATTACAAACACTCATTTGTATCGACTCACTCTTAGAATTATACATCGATTACAAACACTCATTTGTATCGACTCACTCTTAAAACTATACATCGATTACAAGCACTCACTTGTGTCATCTCACTTTTATCTCTATACATTGATTTCAAGCAATCTTGCTTGTATCACTTCACTGATCATTTTCATTATTATAATATCATATCATCACTTCTCTCTGTTTATTTGCTATAATTCAATGTACATATTTCTACTTTGCATAAATATCAGTCACTTGGTTTTATTCAAATAAGTATTCAATTAGTAATCACTACCTACTATATTCACTACTCAAAGCTATTTTATGTAATTTCGCTCTTTTATGTTGCTTCAACTACTCAAGAATAATTTAGAATAATGGATCTGGGTTAATAAAATTATATCAGTTTTTAAATACAAATTCTTCCCTTCATGTTAAATATTAATTTACATACTTCATAGATAATAATCACGACTATCGTAGTTAATAATCATATCCAAATCTATCATAATTTTTACTCTTCGCTTTTAATTTAACACTATCTTTATTTATACTTTATCTCTATTATACTTATCACTATTACAATTATTATTATTCCTTTTTTATTCTGAATCACTCGAAATCGCATCATTATTAAAAACAAGCCAAGGATGTAACTTCTCGATGGCGTAAACTGACCTATACGGTTTGCAACCTACTTTCCTAGTTAAAGGCGTATCCTCAATTTCGTATCGATCGTTACCTAATACTTTAGAAATTCTATACGGTCCTACACATTTCGGTATTAATTTACGACTACATCCAGGCTCCGTGCGGATGTCTTTTTCAACCCGAACCAAGTCGCCTACCTTATATTCAGTTGGCTTTTTATGTACCTTATCAAAACGCTCTTTCTGAATCTTTTGACCTAGTTGAATCCGTAAGTCTGCATCTGATCTTATTTCATCACGATTTATAGGCGCGTGCGACTCTGAAACGAGTGAATTCATGATACTATCCAAAACGCCTGTGGTTTGTATACCGAACAACATTTCAGAAGGAGTACGACCCGTGGACTTGTTCATGGTATTATTTAAAGACCACTGTATTTGGGGTAGGCATAAGTCCCACTCATTTTCCGGTTTGTTATGATTAGTTGCCGTTATTGCATCTACGATAGTTCGATTATACCTCTCTATCTGTCCATTGGCCCTAGGAGAGGCAACCGCGTTTAAAATATGTTTAACGCCCTTTTTATGTATAAAGTCCGTAAACTATTTACTCGTAAAGCTGGTACTGCGGTCTGAGATTAAGCATCGTGGTACTCCGAACAGCGATAAGTATTCTGTAAATACCTGAACACTAGTGCTACTCTTGACGTTTTTAACTGGCTTTATGTGAATAAATTTGGTAAAAGCATCGATTATGACTAAGATATGACAATTTTTCTTTTTACTTATAGGAAAGGGACCACATTGATCGGTATGAAGCGTATCAAATGGTTTAATGATTTTTGGGATTGGAAGCAGTTCGCCCTCTTTAGCTCCAGCTGGCAACTTATTATGAGCACAATTTAAACAAGAGCTACAATATTTTTTTTAATAAAACGTCTCATTTAAGTTTTTTTTTTTTTGGTAAGTCAGATTTATTCTACTGTAAGTCTTCTCAAACCCGAAATGACCTATATCGTCGTGATTCATGCGCACTATTTGCCATCTTACAGATTTTGGAACTACCCACTTTAAATTGACAACGTTATCTTTATCATTAGTTATCCTATACAAACGACCATTTTTGACAGTATAATTTTTATGTATATCAACGATGTCCACTGTCTCCGGATCATTTAGAATACGAATTATTCGTTGTGTGTCTGAATCCTGTTCTTGCACTGTGCGCAACCAAGCATCGTCGTCTATTGCTAGAACATCAGCCACCTCTAACGCGTTATTAGGTTCAGAACTACCTGGGTTGCGTGACAGTGCATCAACATGACACATCTTGTTGCCGTCGCGATGTTCTACTGTTATATCGTACTCTTGCATTAATATGTACCAACGCGCGACTCTAGGTATTAAGTCCTTTTTAGTCATTGTGCTGCGTATGACAGCACAATCAGTGACAACTTTAAACGATTTGCCTAAAACATAAACGCGAAATCTATTCAAAGCACACACTACCGCCAAAGTTTCTAATTCATATGAGTGAAGTTTGCTCTCATCTGATGTCGTTTGCCGGCTATAATAAGCTATAGGGTGTAGAATATTATCCGAATTCGCACGTTGTAACAAGATTGCTCCTATACCAATTTTACTAGCATCCGTATGAATTTCTAACTCAGCTTTGGGATCATATAATGCCAGAACAGGTCGTGTCGTTAACAAACTTTTTAATTGATTAAACGCTTTTATTTGGAGTTCATTAAAGCACCAGGGAACGTTCTTTTTTTGTAAGAATGGTAAGTGGTTTTGCTAGCGTGGAGTAATTTTGGATAAATCGTCGGAAATAGCCAGTAAAGCCTACAAACTGACGAACTTCATGAACATTTTTAGGCAATGGAAAATCGACTACAGCTTGGATTTTCACTAACCCGGGTCGGATTCCATCCGAGTTGATTTCGTAGCTTAAATAATTTATACGAGTCTGAAAGAAATCGCACTTTTTAAGATTTAATGTAAGATGGGCAGATCTCAATAATTGGAAAACCTTTTCGAGCTTATCTAAACCCTCCTCAATGGTACGTGATGTGACTAATAGATCATTCATATAAGCCAAAGCCAAGTTTTGCTTGCCTTTTAACATACAATTAATGGTCCTCTGAAAAACACTTGGTGCATTAGCTAACCCAACAGGCATCCTTTCAAACTCATACAAACCGTCTGGTGTCACAAACGCAATAAATCGCTTACTGGCTTCACTCATAGGCACTTGATAATAGCCTGACGTAAGATCAAGGCTTATGAAGAATTTATTGCCCCCTAACCTATCTAATTGATCTTCAATACGGGCAGCGGATATTTATCTTTAAGGTTTTTCTATTAAGAGACCTATAGTCGATACATAGTCGTTTATCTCCATTTTTCTTAATGACCAATATAACAGGGCTTGCGTAATCTGAAGTACTTTCGCGAACTATACCGTTTTCTAATAACTCCTCGATAATCTTATTAAGGTGATCACGCTCACTGTGTGAAATCCTGTAGGGATTGTATACTACTGGTCTATCATCTGTTAAGGAAATTTCCATTTTTGCAAGATTAGTTTTACCTAACTCTGTTAAATTCATTGCAAAACTATCTCGATACTCTCTTATTAGTTCAATTAACTTTTGTTTTTGATGCTCCGTTACTTCAGTACTAATTTTTATATCTGTTAAAGGTAATTCTTCGTAATACTTTGTTTCCGTTGTTAAACCTACATACTCTCTACTTACTACTTGATATTGCTGACCTCTACCCACCAACTGACCCTTATTAATCTTTAAATCTCGTGAAGACAAATTTGCTATCATTAAATATCCTTTACCTGATTTGAACTCAAAAATACCAGATAATACAGCATATTCATTCCGAGGTAGAATCCGTAAACTGTACTGTACTAATAAACTAACACTATACGCATCACATTACCAATGATGCGTATAGTGTTAGTTTATTAGTACAGTACAGTTTTTTATTTTTTTTAATAAAACGTCTCATTTAAGTTTTTTTTTTTTTTGGTAAGTCAGATTTATTCTACTGTAAGTCTTCTCAAACCCGAAATGACCTATATCGTCGTGATTCATGCGCACTATTTGCCATCTTACAGATTTTGGAACTACCCACTTTAAATTGACAACGTTATCTTTATCATTAGTTATCCTATACAAACGACCATTTTTGACAGTATAATTTTTATGTATATCAACGATGTCCACTGTCTCCGGATCATTTAGAATACGAATTATTCGTTGTGTGTCTGAATCCTGTTCTTGCACTGTGCGCAACCAAGCATCGTCGTCTATTGCTAGAACATCAGCCACCTCTAACGCGTTATTAGGTTCAGAACTACCTGGGTTGCGTGACAGTGCATCAACATGACACATCTTGTTGCCGTCGCGATGTTCTACTGTTATATCGTACTCTTGCATTAATATGTACCAACGCGCGACTCTAGGTATTAAGTCCTTTTTAGTCATTGTGCTGCGTATGACAGCACAATCAGTGACAACTTTAAACGATTTGCCTAAAACATAAACGCGAAATCTATTCAAAGCACACACTACCGCCAAAGTTTCTAATTCATATGAGTGAAGTTTGCTCTCATCTGATGTCGTTTGCCGGCTATAATAAGCTATAGGGTGTAGAATATTATCCGAATTCGCACGTTGTAACAAGATTGCTCCTATACCAATTTTACTAGCATCCGTATGAATTTCTAACTCAGCTTTGGGATCATATAATGCCAGAACAGGTCGTGTCGTTAACAAACTTTTTAATTGATTAAACGCTTTTATTTGGAGTTCATTAAAGCACCAGGGAACGTTCTTTTTTTGTAAGAATGGTAAGTGGTTTTGCTAGCGTGGAGTAATTTTGGATAAATCGTCGGAAATAGCTAGTAAAGCCTACAAACTGACGAACTTCATGAACATTTATGCAATGGAAAATCGACTACAGCTTGGATTTTCACTAACCCGGGTCGGATTCCATCCGAGTTGATTTCGTAGCTTAAATAATTTATACGAGTCTGAAAGAAATCGCACTTTTTAAGATTTAATGTAAGATGGGCAGATCTCAATAATTGGAAAACCTTTTCGAGCTTATCTAAACCCTCCTCAATGGTACGTGATGTGACTAATAGATCATTCATATAAGCCAAAGCCAAGTTTTGCTTGCCTTTTAACATACAATTAATGGTCCTCTGAAAAACACTTGGTGCATTAGCTAACCCAACAGGCATCCTTTCAAACTCATACAAACCGTCTGGTGTCACAAACGCAATAAATCGCTTACTGGCTTCACTCATAGGCACTTGATAATAGCCTGACGTAAGATCAAGGCTTATGAAGAATTTATTGCCCCCTAACCTATCTAATTGATCTTCAATCGGGCAGCGGATATTTATCTTTAAGGTTTTTCTATTAAGAGACCTATAGTCGATACATAGTCGTTTATCTCCATTTTTCTTACTGACCAATATAACAGGGCTTGCGTAATCTGAAGTACTTTCGCGAACTATACCGTTTTCTAATAACTCCTCGATAATCTTATTAAGGTGATCACGCTCACTGTGTGAAATCCTGTAGGGATTGTATACTACTGGTCTATCATCTGTTAAGGAAATTTCCATTTTTGCAAGATTAGTTTTACCTAACTCTGTTAAATTCATTGCAAAACTATCTCGATACTCTCTTATTAGTTCAATTAACTTTTGTTTTTGATGCTCCGTTACTTCAGTACTAATTTTTATATCTGTTAAAGGTAATTCTTCGTAATACTTTGTTTCCGTTGTTAAACCTACATACTCTCTACTTACTACTTGATATTGCTGACCTCTACCCACCAACTGACCCTTATTAATCTTTAAATCTCGTGAAGACAAATTTGCTATCATTAAATATCCTTTACCTGATTTGAACTCAAAAATACCAGATAATACAGCATATTCATTCCGAGGTAGAATCCGTAAACTGTACTGTACTAATAAACTAACACTATACGCATCACATTACCAATGATGCGTATAGTGTTAGTTTATTAGTACAGTACAGTTTTTTATTTTTTTTAATAAAACGTCTCATTTAAGTTTTTTTTTTTTTTGGTAAGTCAGATTTATTCTACTGTAAGTCTTCTCAAACCCGAAATGACCTATATCGTCGTGATTCATGCGCACTATTTGCCATCTTACAGATTTTGGAACTACCCACTTTAAATTGACAACGTTATCTTTATCATTAGTTATCCTATACAAACGACCATTTTTGACAGTATAATTTTTATGTATATCAACGATGTCCACTGTCTCCGGATCATTTAGAATACGAATTATTCGTTGTGTGTCTGAATCCTGTTCTTGCACTGTGCGCAACCAAGCATCGTCGTCTATTGCTAGAACATCAGCCACCTCTAACGCGTTATTAGGTTCAGAACTACCTGGGTTGCGTGACAGTGCATCAACATGACACATCTTGTTGCCGTCGCGATGTTCTACTGTTATATCGTACTCTTGCATTAATATGTACCAACGCGCGACTCTAGGTATTAAGTCCTTTTTAGTCATTGTGCTGCGTATGACAGCACAATCAGTGACAACTTTAAACGATTTGCCTAAAACATAAACGCGAAATCTATTCAAAGCACACACTACCGCCAAAGTTTCTAATTCATATGAGTGAAGTTTGCTCTCATCTGATGTCGTTTGCCGGCTATAATAAGCTATAGGGTGTAGAATATTATCCGAATTCGCACGTTGTAACAAGATTGCTCCTATACCAATTTTACTAGCATCCGTATGAATTTCTAACTCAGCTTTGGGATCATATAATGCCAGAACAGGTCGTGTCGTTAACAAACTTTTTAATTGATTAAACGCTTTTATTTGGAGTTCATTAAAGCACCAGGGAACGTTCTTTTTTTGTAAGAATGGTAAGTGGTTTTGCTAGCGTGGAGTAATTTTGGATAAATCGTCGGAAATAGCCAGTAAAGCCTACAAACTGACGAACTTCATGAACATTTTTAGGCAATGGAAAATCGACTACAGCTTGGATTTTCACTAACCCGGGTCGGATTCCATCCGAGTTGATTTCGTAGCTTAAATAATTTATACGAGTCTGAAAGAAATCGCACTTTTTAAGATTTAATGTAAGATGGGCAGATCTCAATAATTGGAAAACCTTTTCGAGCTTATCTAAACCCTCCTCAATGGTACGTGATGTGACTAATAGATCATTCATATAAGCCAAAGCCAAGTTTTGCTTGCCTTTTAACATACAATTAATGGTCCTCTGAAAAACACTTGGTGCATTAGCTAACCCAACAGGCATCCTTTCAAACTCATACAAACCGTCTGGTGTCACAAACGCAATAAATCGCTTACTGGCTTCACTCATAGGCACTTGATAATAGCCTGACGTAAGATCAAGGCTTATGAAGAATTTATTGCCCCCTAACCTATCTAATTGATCTTCAATCGGGCAGCGGATATTTATCTTTAAGGTTTTTCTATTAAGAGACCTATAGTCGATACATAGTCGTTTATCTCCATTTTTCTTACTGACCAATATAACAGGGCTTGCGTAATCTGAAGTACTTTCGCGAACTATACCGTTTTCTAATAACTCCTCGATAATCTTATTAAGGTGATCACGCTCACTGTGTGAAATCCTGTAGGGATTGTATACTACTGGTCTATCATCTGTTAAGGAAATTTCCATTTTTGCAAGATTAGTTTTACCTAACTCTGTTAAATTCATTGCAAAACTATCTCGATACTCTCTTATTAGTTCAATTAACTTTTGTTTTTGATGCTCCGTTACTTCAGTACTAATTTTTATATCTGTTAAAGGTAATTCTTCGTAATACTTTGTTTCCGTTGTTAAACCTACATACTCTCTACTTACTACTTGATATTGCTGACCTCTACCCACCAACTGACCCTTATTAATCTTTAAATCTCGTGAAGACAAATTTGCTATCATTAAATATCCTTTACCTGATTTGAACTCAAAAATACCAGATAATACAGCATATTCATTCCGAGGTAGAATCCGTAAACTGTACTGTACTAATAAACTAACACTATACGCATCACATTACCAATGATGCGTATAGTGTTAGTTTATTAGTACAGTACAGTTTTTTATTTTTTTTAATAAAACGTCTCATTTAAGTTTTTTTTTTTTTTGGTAAGTCAGATTTATTCTACTGTAAGTCTTCTCAAACCCGAAATGACCTATATCGTCGTGATTCATGCGCACTATTTGCCATCTTACAGATTTTGGAACTACCCACTTTAAATTGACAACGTTATCTTTATCATTAGTTATCCTATACAAACGACCATTTTTGACAGTATAATTTTTATGTATATCAACGATGTCCACTGTCTCCGGATCATTTAGAATACGAATTATTCGTTGTGTGTCTGAATCCTGTTCTTGCACTGTGCGCAACCAAGCATCGTCGTCTATTGCTAGAACATCAGCCACCTCTAACGCGTTATTAGGTTCAGAACTACCTGGGTTGCGTGACAGTGCATCAACATGACACATCTTGTTGCCGTCGCGATGTTCTACTGTTATATCGTACTCTTGCATTAATATGTACCAACGCGCGACTCTAGGTATTAAGTCCTTTTTAGTCATTGTGCTGCGTATGACAGCACAATCAGTGACAACTTTAAACGATTTGCCTAAAACATAAACGCGAAATCTATTCAAAGCACACACTACCGCCAAAGTTTCTAATTCATATGAGTGAAGTTTGCTCTCATCTGATGTCGTTTGCCGGCTATAATAAGCTATAGGGTGTAGAATATTATCCGAATTCGCACGTTGTAACAAGATTGCTCCTATACCAATTTTACTAGCATCCGTATGAATTTCTAACTCAGCTTTGGGATCATATAATGCCAGAACAGGTCGTGTCGTTAACAAACTTTTTAATTGATTAAACGCTTTTATTTGGAGTTCATTAAAGCACCAGGGAACGTTCTTTTTTTGTAAGAATGGTAAGTGGTTTTGCTAGCGTGGAGTAATTTTGGATAAATCGTCGGAAATAGCTAGTAAAGCCTACAAACTGACGAACTTCATGAACATTTATGCAATGGAAAATCGACTACAGCTTGGATTTTCACTAACCCGGGTCGGATTCCATCCGAGTTGATTTCGTAGCTTAAATAATTTATACGAGTCTGAAAGAAATCGCACTTTTTAAGATTTAATGTAAGATGGGCAGATCTCAATAATTGGAAAACCTTTTCGAGCTTATCTAAACCCTCCTCAATGGTACGTGATGTGACTAATAGATCATTCATATAAGCCAAAGCCAAGTTTTGCTTGCCTTTTAACATACAATTAATGGTCCTCTGAAAAACACTTGGTGCATTAGCTAACCCAACAGGCATCCTTTCAAACTCATACAAACCGTCTGGTGTCACAAACGCAATAAATCGCTTACTGGCTTCACTCATAGGCACTTGATAATAGCCTGACGTAAGATCAAGGCTTATGAAGAATTTATTGCCCCCTAACCTATCTAATTGATCTTCAATCGGGCAGCGGATATTTATCTTTAAGGTTTTTCTATTAAGAGACCTATAGTCGATACATAGTCGTTTATCTCCATTTTTCTTACTGACCAATATAACAGGGCTTGCGTAATCTGAAGTACTTTCGCGAACTATACCGTTTTCTAATAACTCCTCGATAATCTTATTAAGGTGATCACGCTCACTGTGTGAAATCCTGTAGGGATTGTATACTACTGGTCTATCATCTGTTAAGGAAATTTCCATTTTTGCAAGATTAGTTTTACCTAACTCTGTTAAATTCATTGCAAAACTATCTCGATACTCTCTTATTAGTTCAATTAACTTTTGTTTTTGATGCTCCGTTACTTCAGTACTAATTTTTATATCTGTTAAAGGTAATTCTTCGTAATACTTTGTTTCCGTTGTTAAACCTACATACTCTCTACTTACTACTTGATATTGCTGACCTCTACCCACCAACTGACCCTTATTAATCTTTAAATCTCGTGAAGACAAATTTGCTATCATTAAATATCCTTTACCTGATTTGAACTCAAAAATACCAGATAATACAGCATATTCATTCCGAGGTAGAATCCGTAAACTGTACTGTACTAATAAACTAACACTATACGCATCACATTACCAATGATGCGTATAGTGTTAGTTTATTAGTACAGTACAGTTTTTTATTTTTTTTAATAAAACGTCTCATTTAAGTTTTTTTTTTTTTTGGTAAGTCAGATTTATTCTACTGTAAGTCTTCTCAAACCCGAAATGACCTATATCGTCGTGATTCATGCGCACTATTTGCCATCTTACAGATTTTGGAACTACCCACTTTAAATTGACAACGTTATCTTTATCATTAGTTATCCTATACAAACGACCATTTTTGACAGTATAATTTTTATGTATATCAACGATGTCCACTGTCTCCGGATCATTTAGAATACGAATTATTCGTTGTGTGTCTGAATCCTGTTCTTGCACTGTGCGCAACCAAGCATCGTCGTCTATTGCTAGAACATCAGCCACCTCTAACGCGTTATTAGGTTCAGAACTACCTGGGTTGCGTGACAGTGCATCAACATGACACATCTTGTTGCCGTCGCGATGTTCTACTGTTATATCGTACTCTTGCATTAATATGTACCAACGCGCGACTCTAGGTATTAAGTCCTTTTTAGTCATTGTGCTGCGTATGACAGCACAATCAGTGACAACTTTAAACGATTTGCCTAAAACATAAACGCGAAATCTATTCAAAGCACACACTACCGCCAAAGTTTCTAATTCATATGAGTGAAGTTTGCTCTCATCTGATGTCGTTTGCCGGCTATAATAAGCTATAGGGTGTAGAATATTATCCGAATTCGCACGTTGTAACAAGATTGCTCCTATACCAATTTTACTAGCATCCGTATGAATTTCTAACTCAGCTTTGGGATCATATAATGCCAGAACAGGTCGTGTCGTTAACAAACTTTTTAATTGATTAAACGCTTTTATTTGGAGTTCATTAAAGCACCAGGGAACGTTCTTTTTTTGTAAGAATGGTAAGTGGTTTTGCTAGCGTGGAGTAATTTTGGATAAATCGTCGGAAATAGCTAGTAAAGCCTACAAACTGACGAACTTCATGAACATTTATGCAATGGAAAATCGACTACAGCTTGGATTTTCACTAACCCGGGTCGGATTCCATCCGAGTTGATTTCGTAGCTTAAATAATTTATACGAGTCTGAAAGAAATCGCACTTTTTAAGATTTAATGTAAGATGGGCAGATCTCAATAATTGGAAAACCTTTTCGAGCTTATCTAAACCCTCCTCAATGGTACGTGATGTGACTAATAGATCATTCATATAAGCCAAAGCCAAGTTTTGCTTGCCTTTTAACATACAATTAATGGTCCTCTGAAAAACACTTGGTGCATTAGCTAACCCAACAGGCATCCTTTCAAACTCATACAAACCGTCTGGTGTCACAAACGCAATAAATCGCTTACTGGCTTCACTCATAGGCACTTGATAATAGCCTGACGTAAGATCAAGGCTTATGAAGAATTTATTGCCCCCTAACCTATCTAATTGATCTTCAATCGGGCAGCGGATATTTATCTTTAAGGTTTTTCTATTAAGAGACCTATAGTCGATACATAGTCGTTTATCTCCATTTTTCTTACTGACCAATATAACAGGGCTTGCGTAATCTGAAGTACTTTCGCGAACTATACCGTTTTCTAATAACTCCTCGATAATCTTATTAAGGTGATCACGCTCACTGTGTGAAATCCTGTAGGGATTGTATACTACTGGTCTATCATCTGTTAAGGAAATTTCCATTTTTGCAAGATTAGTTTTACCTAACTCTGTTAAATTCATTGCAAAACTATCTCGATACTCTCTTATTAGTTCAATTAACTTTTGTTTTTGATGCTCCGTTACTTCAGTACTAATTTTTATATCTGTTAAAGGTAATTCTTCGTAATACTTTGTTTCCGTTGTTAAACCTACATGCTCTCTACTTACTACTTGATATTGCTGACCTCTACCCACCAACTGACCCTTATTAATCTTTAAATCTCGTGAAGACAAATTTGCTATCATTAAATATCCTTTACCTGATTTGAACTCAAAAATACCAGATAATACAGCATATTCATTCCGAGGTAGAAACCGTAAACTGTACTGTACTAATAAACTAACACTATACGCATCATTGGTAATGACGTCTATTGGCATCATGATTTTAGGTTTGATAATAACGTCACTAACTGAATATATATTAACAGTTTGAAACACATCCTCAGGTTCTGGTGTATGCATAAATATTAGTTCATCATTTGTTTTTAAGAGAATGACGTTTGGTTTTTCAGTAAATGACTGCCCTACTAAAATTGGTGTCTTTAAGTAATGATCATTTATAATGAGAATTTCAGCCTCACTCTTAACAGAGCCAATATCCAAAATAGCTATAAACTTACCTATTGGCTTTACAGCGGAACTTCCGAAGCCTTGTAAGATGGGCAAATTATCGATATCCCAAGTACTGACTAGTAGCTTCGCATTCGATTCTCGTATGAGGGTACACTTACTACCGAGATCAATATAACCTTGCAACATGACGTCATTTACCTTAACATGTTTGTAATACTTTGAATTTGTAGATTCATTATTGGTAATACACAATATATTCTGCTCCATTTCAGCATTATCAGTTTTAGGTAAGTTATTACCGTTATATTTATTCCTTTTTCGACAGTCTTTGGTGTTGTGACCTAACTTTGAACAAAAATTACATTTTTTGATGGGCTTAGTACATTTCAAACTTATGTGCCCTAATTCGTTGCAATTAAAACAGTGAATATCATCAGTCGTATTTAATTTAATTTGTTCACTAGATATCTTATTCGACTTAGCTGGTATATTGCTCCGGTTACGAAAGTTCGAGGTTTCATGTTGGGATATTGTACGCAAGTAATTTATTATTTGTTCTGGTTCACTAAACATGCAAGCGCCTGCTCCCATTCTTACAAATTTGTCGTCAATACCATGTATAAGACAACCAACTGCTTTAATACCCGTTATATCACATTTGTTTATGAGTGCCATTTTGTCATAATAATATCGCTCTAAAGAATTTCCGAATTTGCATCTGACCTTTAACATCATGGTCAATAGATCACCACAATTTTCATTAGAAGGAAATGCCTGTTTTAACTTTTACTTCCACTCGGACCAACTAAACAAAACTGAGGGTAAACCCTGATACCATATCTTGCCTAAACCACTTAATTTGGGGAGCGCATAGTGACACGTTTGACGATCATTCCAAGAGTAGATTTGCGCACATTCACTAACCTTATTAATCCAGTTTTCTATTGTTTGCCTATTATCACTGGGGTCAAATTCAGGTGCCACACTAAATGAGACCGGAAAATTATTTTGTGCCCAAAAATTTGGGGTCGCTACGGGTGCAGAATTACTAATAGAATTATTTATAGTTGCTGGGACGTTATTTATTTCAGAGACAGTCTGATTGGACGTTGCACATAATTGTGAAGCAGTTAACGGTGGAGTTTTAGTATACTCGCGATCTGAGTTTGGTTTCGAATGTTTTTGTTTTTTATTACGCTTACTATACTTATGGTTATCACTACGTTTTCTTTTGCGCTGTTTTTCACTATGCCTCGATTTACGGTGATAATCATCACTAGCACTGGTATTTGAACTTACACTACTTAATTCACGCCGCCTACGTCTAGAATTCCCCATGAGTACGTCTAAGATTTGAGTGATTCCAAATAAATTAACAAATACGATAAATCTAAGCGATATATAATACGGTTTAAGTATATACTGTTCTTAGCGAAGCAAATATGTCTGTTATTTAAAACTAACCTATTACACTTAAATCACCGAAAAACATAGACGTTATTCAAAAAAAAATTACAGTTCCTTATTATATAATTACAATGTGGTTAAAGTATGTACTACACAAAACAAAGCCAATCTAACTTATTTAAAACCCACAGACGCGGACACGTTATTAAAAATAATGTTTTCACTTTTGAGGGTAGATAATTTTTCAAAGAAGGTTTATTAATTAATTCACTGTTTTATAAAATGTTTCAAATTCGTTTATAGTTGCGCACGAGGGTATATGGTTCCAAAGTGTATTACTAATCTATGCACTTTTATTCCAACAATCACTATACACGTTTATTGTTTTAGCGATTTGAATATCGTTTGCCGTTTTACACAGGTACTATTTATGGTCGCAACACATGTATAATAAAATCACAGCAGTATTGTAAAGTTGAATCATGAATTTCTGACCTTGAGATCCCTCCTTTGTGCAGGATAGCGTAGCCTCAGGCCCGGAGAATACCTGGATCCCACTTCTGACTTGAAAGAATAATCATTGGTTATGCTTCTCACAATCACTTTAATAGTTCTTTTACAGTAATTATCGACCCGAGTCCTCCTTTGTCGTCTCAGTTAGCTTTTAAACGTTGGCCGTATAATGAATCAATTTAACGCGTGTACCGCCTTTTTAAGAAACAGAAATAGCTCTATGAGCTGTCACAAATAATCATCGTTTTGCAAACCACAAACAAAATAGTGAAATAGTCGATTATTGTGTTTGCTAACACTGTGGGTTGCCATGAATAATATTATAATTGTTACGTTAAAGGTAACAGTGTTGCAACTCATTGATAAGATCAGTTAGATATAGTCGATTATTGTGCATGCTAACACTATCAAAAGGTTTGCCTTGTGATAATTTCGAATTACGTGATTGTCATGAGATATTTGACAGCTAATCTCCAGTTTTCAGTAGCGTAACGTTGCACTTTAGACAAATCATTAATGTGGAGTATTTCATTGGCTTCCGATAACTACGCTGTTTATATACCCGCAGCCTCTTATGAATTAACCTATAATTTCAGAACAACTTGTCGTGTACCCCAATATCGTTGTTCTTCAAAGATAAAAATATAATAATTTGTTCGGTTAATCGCTTTGCAATAAAAGTATCTTAAAAATACCTTACTTTATTAATGTAGATTGAAATCTTTGTCTTCATTTCTGTATTTGGCTTCATTACGACTTATTATCCTAATTCCTATCCTCTCGAGTATCAGAAAAAATACTGTTATTTATCGTTTTGTTTTTTTCACTTCACTTTTAAATAATTTTCCTGTCAAAATGAAGGCGTAATCCTTATCCATGCTCAGCTGGGCTCGGAGTATCAATCGATCGTGTTTTGTTTTTTGAGGGGAACACGAAATGTTTGATCGACAACCGTAACTGCCATTTAAAGGTAGTTCATTATTTTTAAAAAAGCTAAATCTAAGTGGTGTTCGTCGCTATACTGATAAATATAAGTAATAACTAACGACAAATAGAGAATACGCATGAAAAAATAATTGTTATGCAACCAGAATACCGTTAATTATTTATAAATACAAAATAAATAGTGAAAACACAATGTTAATCGACCGTCAAGCTAACCAGTTATAACAACTTTAAATGAGTATATTTGTATCTCTAGCTTTTTTCAGCAGCAGCTGTATGAGCGTCATAGACATTGAAGTCAAAGTTTATTTCAGACATAAAGATATTTAAAAAAAAATATTTCTTAATCGCTAACTAAACCTAATAAGTTATTTATTAAGCAAATAATTCATGCATATTCCTTTCCCTATTGTGACCACCTAATTGCGCTCGCTGCCGCTGTAGTCACCGCGAGTTCCCAAGTCAAGACCTCAAACGGATTCCCAAAATTTACTCCCAACGATTTCAGTATGTATGTACAGACGCCAGCACATGAAGCTACCCGAAACTGTCAAATTTTCCCAATCAACCTTGAACCTAATTTCATTAACAATAAAGTTGAAAATCTATTAATGAAATTTGACAGATTGTTGTAGCTTGATGTGCTGGCGTCTGTACAAGCATCAAAAACGTTTTACATGTCAACAACCCGTGTTTATACGTAGGTTTTCGTAGCTGAAAAGTAAATGGGACTCCCATCAATCATTTACGTTTATATGAATTCCATTCAATAGAAATTTTCTGTTTGTGAATATTTTAACATATTTTTTTTATTTCAACCCTTTTTTGTTGCTGGCTGTCTGAGTGGTTTATGTTTTACGTCGGGTTTATTAATATGAATTTAGGACTTCAGGATGTTGCGAGAACAGTGGTGGCCCAGTGGTTGGTTCTGGCTATCATTTGTATCTACATCTTTCACAATCGTCACGAGTAGTCAGAAGCCTGAAAATATTGCCAAGAGGTGTTGTGTTATGTCAGTTAGGCAGTCGCCCCATGTAAAATACTGATTCTTAGCTATATCTGTTTTGACTGGAAGCTGATTTCTACGTATTTAGGGAAAAGGCTAGATAGATTATGATTTGGATGGATGAAAAATAATATTTTTTTTTTCAGAACACGTCCATTATTACGTAACTCAATAACAATTCATTGCTAGAACAAAGACAATTTACATTAGTAGGTACATAGTATTTTGTTATCTAAGATAAAGAAAAACTGTATTCTTTCTTTATTTTTGTATAAAATAGCTCGTTTCGTCGGTATGCACGCTAATGTCATTTTGAAAAGTTTGTATGAATGTTTGTTTGTATCATACCATTGAAATTTTCTTTTCAAGGTGTCTTTTCACGCTAAGAATGTATTTTGCAATCGACTTTATCTCCACTGAATGCATTTTTATAATGAATTCGTAGATCATGTATGCAGACGGCTTTTGGACCGAACTGTGAGGGAATTTATGATCTTAATTTCACCTTTCTATCACTGGCTTGCATTTTTATGAGCATCCACCAGCATAAATCAAAATGTAATATATGCTAGCATAAAGATTGTTAAAATTTACTGCTTTACATGAATTATACCTAAATATGATGCAGATACAACAAACAATAATTCCTCGTCTGGATTTACGAATGTTTTTTTGTAGTTTATTTCGTGTGCTTGCTTTGGCTAAACTTTTTAAGTAATGTATAGAGGTGAGTCGTGGTGATTATTTTCTCTTTAAAAAAAATACACGGCTGTAGTGTTATGGGTGGGGTTCGAACCCATAACCTCTCTATCGCAAGGCCATTAGGCCTTAACCGTAGCTATTGCCGCTTCTCGATCTCGATCTTCTCGAAAGATCGACCTCTGTGCTTGTTGGAATTTGCAACAAGCACTGGGGTCGACCTTTAAGGTAAAGTTGCTTAGTGAATGGGTGACTATCTACCAAACATATAACGCGCCTATTATTTGGTTGATCTTTTATAGTCGATCAGTTAGTTCCGCAAAGATCGCCTCGAAAATGCACTTCCTCTCGAGATCAGAACGGCTGACAGTCGCTATGCATTTAAAAAGAAATTGCGGATCTATTTTCTACACCAATAAGCAGAATTTCCACATTTGGTTTTCATTTTTTTTTTTTTGCTTTGCTTCTTCATTATATATATATTTGCATGTATTTATATAAGTATTTATTCATATATATTATTTCTGTAGATTTCTATTTTTTTATTATACTAGGGCTTTTGTGTTATTACTATTATTATATTTTTTTTTTCTAATTTCACTTTTCACGTTCATATTGCACCTCCCACACTATCTCTTCACCACTCATGGTTGACTGGTAGAGAATGCCTACGGCATTAAGTCCGCCTTTGTACCTATGTGCATAAAGTGTAAATAAATAAATAAATAAAAATACGACACCAGTCCTGCCAAAGAGTATGGTGATACCCAGTTTCTGGTTTATAGAGGACAGATAAGCAATCAATGTAGGTAAAATATTGATATTCCACTGCATCGTGTGTCATTTTTTTTTTTTTGTTTTTGCTGATAATAAGTTCGCTTTTGACCACCATCTCACTTGATGGTGAGTGATGGTCATAGGAAGAGTCACAAAAATGTAAGGCAGGCTAGTACCTAGAATTTTTTTTAAATGAGTTATTCATCGTATGACTAGCTAGGTGGACAAACCCTCCCACTATGTCCAACATATGTAGTAATTCAAAGTCGTCTTTATTAAAGTCTTAATATACATATTATGAGCTATTAAAACGTTATCACTTCATAGCCAAATGCTAAGTTATGTATGGTCATACTCTTAATTTGTGTTTCTGGGAGTAAGTATAATGCACGTTAAATTTCTTCATGTATCTTAAATTAAATTTAGTGCTCATTAAAAAGACCGAGAGGGCATTATTTTATTTATTATTAATTATATACTTTATTGTACACCTTACAATATTTAATTTGATACAAAAATTAATTTGATACATTTTGTTTTTAAATTTACTTCATATGAGTTTTGATTCGTTTTTTAGCTTTGTTCAATAACTGTATTATTTGTTGATAAATAAATAATAATAAGCAATTACTACAGGGTACAATCATAATTATTATGTATAATAACAAATTTACATCATAGGTTTTAATCTCATAATTATCCAGAGCGCAATCGCACAACTTGGTAGGCAACAACAATAATAATAAGTATTAACGACACAATTTTATATTTTAGAAAAAGAAGTACCCACCTTGACGATTTTATTTATTACAAATTTATTTTTCCGAGTTATAGCTTCCACATAATTTCTCTCAGAATAATTAGTAGTTTGTTTTTAAAGGCATACTAAACAGAAACTCTAATAATAATATCATTGACGCCTTACTACATACCTCAGCCCGTCCCTTTTGACGGGATTCTCCCGGAAAAACGACGAATTACGCGGAAAGGGATGTCTTCCCCCCACGACTTCCGCACATCCATCACTCGAGGGAACCGGACTGACAGAACTGAGGACTCGCTGAAGATAAATGAATACACATACTTTGAAATGTTGTTGATGATTCACGTACAATTTGTAAAAGTTTTTGCGTATTAATATAAGCAAATCAAAATGATTAATAGATATTGATAAATTTAAGCCCAAGTTCCTTAAGTCAAGAAAAATTGTTATTGCCAATTTTTTTTTAAATCCCATTATACAGGGTGAACCTACGCATTCAGGGCATGCGTGCAGGCATGCCCTGAATGCTTGATTAATACGCTCAGCTCAGATATACTGAATCGATAGTTTTATTGCTTCCTGCCGCGGTTGCGGGAATGATAGGTGCGACCAAGATACTACGGCTCCAGCACGCAATGACAACTGAAGGAATAGGGTAGGTTTTAGTCAGTCTGACTCTCCCTTCCACTCCACCTAAAGCGGTAGGAGTTATTTGATGATTTTCCTCACAAATAGAGTTCTACATTTTAATTTTAGAGAGTTGGAATATCTATTTTAGCGTTGAAAATTATATAAAAATATTTCTTACTCATCTCAGAAAAGTATTGTATGCATTGTTATATGCTTTAGCGTTTGGCCCGTGTGTTAGGCTAAAATCGACCAAATTGACCCACATACTGAGGTAGAGAATAAGATGAACAACAGATTGATGACCAATGAGCAGTCGCAATCAAAATCTTTTAGCTGTTAAAGCGTGAAAAGTGTCAAAGATAGAGACTACTTACTTTCACCCTTATAATTTAATGTATACCATGTTTGGAACTTGTATACCTAAGGAAGAGAATAAGATAAGTTTCCCGTCTGTAGGACTCATTCTAACACTTTTAACTGTTAAAGCGCGAAATAGTGACAAAGATAGATAGATTACTTACTTTCGGTCTTATAATGTTCTTAGAACTTCTATATTTATGCTAAAAGAAACATATTCAGATATTTGACGAAATTTCCCTTTTAACTGCTACTCGTTACCCGTCTTAAGCCACTTTCTGTTTGCTTACATACTCAAGGCTCCCTGAATGCCTTTATGTTTTAGTATTAATATCTAAGTACCCTTTCCCGGCATTAAGTAAAATTTAACTAAAAGAACAGTATAAAGTCACAAAGCATATTAAATTGGCTGAACAGTAATGATATTCTAACAACGATACCCATTTGTATTATTCTGCTGTATGAATAAACAAAATAAACAAAGGGTTTTTGATGAAAAGGCCACTTCTCAGTAGTGTTACTATGGAGGGAAGCTTAGAAGGTCAGGTGTGTACGAAATGTATTGAAATAAGCTTACACTAATAATTAATATGTGCATGCTGTCGAGAACAGAAATGTAACTAGTTTTGACTTTACCTGGAACAAATTGAAAACATAAACACAACACTCTCAAAATGGGATCGCGAGTAGATCTCCGGCCACCGATGGCGCGGGTTTGCAGACGGTCAGCAGAGTTAGCTCACCGTCCGGTAAGCACCAGGCCTATCTCAGTGTCATGTTGATATGTCGTGCTCCACGCGCGTGTCAGAGAGAGAGAGAGACTGACCGAACCCAATGTGATTGTATGTTGGGGTTGGCTTCTAGTATGAGTGGATGCAGCTGAGTTAGTACATAAGTAGTGGTCACGTGGATTGTTATAAAAATGTTGAAGAAAATTACAGCATGTTGTAGAACAAAAACGAAAAAACTTTTTTATCTACGTGAAAGTCACATCTTACCTTCATTTACGTTGTCAGAATCTAACTTACTAAAATATTTTCCGTTCTTTTAATAACGGAACTCTTTGGTGGACTGATATTTGACATTTGTCAAGGAAGACTGTTTAAGATTTTCTGGCTTCGGTCTATCCATTACGAATGTCAAAGATTTGCAAAGGCCTGCCGGTACCAACTAAAACATAGTGTATTACGTTCTCTTTGGTACCAACGGCCTAACGTGCGTGAAGCACAGTTGAATCTCGATATGTTATGATGGTCACCCATCCTGAAACCGACCGCGACAAGCGTTTCTAAACCTTGAAGATCCACATGGCGGTTGTTATTATTAACCCTCAAGCTCCTCAAATCACCCCTGTTCAGGACTACAATTGGCCAGTGCAACGACAACTGGGGTGTCCGGAACTGTCCACGATTCGTGGAGCTTAACGTTACTTTTCAAACAAAGTTCTTACAAAGGCCTACTTCTACTAGGCTTCGGCCTACAACCATATATATAAATAGTTACAAATAACACTCACCTGAGCTGTAGACGGCAACCCGGATCTGCTTGATCACGTCCAAAGTGTGGTATGTATGTAATATGAGATGAGTAATTGAAACGTGTGATGTAAGTTACGTGTTCTAGGACGTTCACAAGGCGTCAATCTCCAAATGGCGCGGTCCCAACAGCATCACAGCCCAACTCGTTTCCAGCAAGCGCGTGCTACGCGGTGAGGCAATAAGGCGATGTGTTCCGAGAAATATCCCTGGATTCTCGTCAATCCGGGATTACAAAGTTCAATTAAACACTGTTCACAATCAATCTGCTACTATCACGTGAGATCCAATTCGATTTCCAACTATTTATTTCCAACAAAGCGCGTGCCATACCGTGGCAACCAACCGGCGACAAATCCCAAAATATCCCGGGTTTTCCATCAAACGGGGACTACAACTTCGACAATAGATAATCGCGACCAAATTATCGGTCTCAACACGCGATTCCAACGATATTTTACCAATTATAATTAACTCAACAGGTCCCAATCGGACGGCATTTTTTCCAAGCAAGCAAAGTCTATCTGTCAAGTCAGAGTAATGTCAAGATCAAATTTCTTTATGTCAAAAGGGTGCGTTCGGAAACGCATATCGGACCGAACAACCCCTCTGCTAATAACAATAAAAAATTATCACTAACTTTCAGTAGTAAGAACTAGTAATAGTAAGTCTCTTTGTGTCATTTTTGTTCACTATTCATTCCAACATATTTATTTATACAATAATAACAATGAACTAGGTCAATAGAACGTTACGAACAGTCGCTTTGTAAAACATATAATGATAATAATATAACCACAGAAATCAAAAATACAGAGAAGTGGTAAGGGGGCGTATCGGTGTCCGCGCGACATGGCCACAGGGCTCATGTCACAGGCAAGTGGCCGTCTCCGCGAACTAGTGCGCTTTCGACGGCGATCGTGACAACATATATGAATGCCGAGTTGTTCTGTGGTATTTTGTAAAAACCGAAGCCAAAATAAAATCTATGTGAATCATGGAATCACTTACCATATGTAAGTACAAGTATTTTACAATATTTGTCTTTAAAATCATGAAAAACAATAAATCGTAAAATATTTCTTGGTTTTACTATGTTATTTTTGTTTTCAAATATCAGAGCGACTGTACTCCTTTTGCTATAAATACATTGCTCCTTAACCACTACCTGAGTTCGTCACTAAGTAACTGAACAAGCAATGTAAACATAACATACGAAACTGTATTACGCGGATTCATCGCGTAGTGAGGCCGCCACTTCTTGCGACGAATTAGTGATGTGCTTGTGCAGATCCACTAACGTAGGCTATCGACAGCAATGTCGATTGACGAATGAAATATTGCTATTATAGTTTAGGGGTTTTTCAACCGATGACATAAAAAAGAGGAGGTTATCAATTCGACGCGTATATTATTATTATTTTTTTATGTATGATCACCGATTACTCGGAGACGGCTGAACCGATTTGAAAAATGCTTTTTTTGTTTGAAAGGATATACTTTGAAATTGGTCCCATTGTCACCAAGTCAGGATCTGATGATAGGATCCTGGAGAAATCGAGGGAACTCTTCAAATATTATAGGCACACCTATAGTGATTTGAGTATTTTTTATAGTAACTTATGTTGTTGCTTTCGAAAAGCACCATTTTGAAGTAGACCTGATGATGAAGACCACCGATGGCCACTGGAACTACTCAATATATAAGTAGGAATAATAAGTAGTTCATGTTCATTCAAGTAATCGAAGCGGAACGCTTCGATTACTTGAATGTGGTTATTAAGCACAATATGCTCGTCACAATGCATACGGTGAAGTGAAGCTGATGGTGAACTACCAGGAGAACTCCTCAACAAATAACAGCCCAACATTGGGAAAAGCAATATTTTGTAAATGAATATAAGTAGTTGACATTTAGGCTCTTGTAACTAGGTAAATTAAAAATCGACCAACTAAAAAGAGTGAAATAAAAACTTTTTACCAAAAAATTAAACCGACTCCCAAAAAACACTGCAAAGTGAAAAATAACTTTCATTTCGGAAGTCAGTGCCAAAAATGAAAATACAAAACTAAAGACACCGACTACCGAAATTAAAGTTATTTTTCACATTGCAGTGTTTTTTGGGAGTCGGTTTAATTTTTTGGTAAAAAGTTTTTATTTCACTCTTTTTAGTTGGTCGATTTTTAATTTACCTAGTTACAAGAGCCTAAATGTCAATACAACATACGGAAACCTCTAAGAAAATATGTTTAACTTTTATTTTACATGAGATGACAGAAATAAAAATACTTTGAAAAGTCAAGTGTACAAAAAAGTAAAAAAAAATAAACAATTTATTTTACGCCCGCAGCATGCGTAAGGAGTTCTGACGTCGCCGTCGCTACAATAGTTTATTTTTCAATCTGTCAACCGTTTTAGCCCGGTTGGAAGATCGATGTAAATAATTTTTTTTTTTTACTTATTTTGATTTTTTTTACAGAGTAGTAGAGAAATGCGTAACCAATATTCGTAAAGTGAGTTACTTTAATTTTAGGTTAATAATCGGTGGTAGTTTTCGGTTTAGAATTATCGTATGTTATGCTTTATCCTCATGCTGTTTCTTTATTTTTTATGGTTTTTGTATTTTGCTTCCATTAAAGCTTCGAATGCGTTATAATAATCGGCATGGTTCAGATAATATATTTGTGAATTGAGCTTAAAATAAGTCAATATATTCATGCTATTTATTTGTTATGCATGGATGTGTGTTTGTTTTCATATATTTAACAATTTCTCTACTAACTAGGATTTTTCTTATAACAAAAACCTATTATAACCTACTAAACTATTACCTGCGGTTATCCCGCAGGTAATAGTTGCGTAACACACTTACAGTAGGAATCGGTTTCATTATGCTAAATCAACAACACTCACTGTGGTATTTACGTGGTTGAGCAGACCAATATTTCGAACATATGAAGCAATGGATTAGCAATATACGTCAAAATCATTCAGATCTTGATTTATAGTGTGTTACGTAATTATTGCGATGCTTATTATGTGGTGACGTTTAGAAGTAGCTTAGGATGTATGTAAATGATAAATAAGTGCTTTTCGTACTTTTCAGCTTCCCAAAAGATGGTAACATAAAAAAGGAATGGATTGATGCCACAGGCATGCCACCTAACTGGTACCCTACAAAAAATAGCACCATATGCTCGGTTCACTTCAACGCAGAAATGTTCTAGTCTCTAAAGAAAAGTCGCAGGCTTTTTGAATGGACAATTCCAAAATTAAGAGTACAACTGATATTTGCAGAAGTGTGTTAAATTTTATTTTATCACTGAAAGCTATTGCTATTGCTCATGATTTAGGGTATTCATAAAATCAGTCATTCAACTTTTCAGGATTCTATACAACCTATACGGCTGGTATGTTCCGATCAAGAGCGTAATGTAAGTTAACATCGACTTCTATTTGACCTATCACTATGATAATTAAATATTAAGATTTAAGTCGAAAGCGCCAGGGTAGCCCTTAATACTTAGTAGGTAGTACTTAATAATAATTATGTAATGTTATGTTCTTAATAATATGTTTATTGTTATTGTAATATTTTCTGGACATGCCATTTTTTATTTGGTTCATTTTCAGGTGCCCAAAAAAAATTGTACAATAATAAATGGAAGAATCGATAACTTTCCGATTTAGTCAATCACTAGCGTATATGTAAAATAAATTGCTTTTGCACAGCACAACGATAGCGACCGATGTTTTTGTGTGGGTAAATTCTACGGTGCATGGTAAATACACGCTGTCTTTGACGGAATAAGGTTTATTATTGATTGTATAGTACGTCCTGATTTAAGAAATGCGGGTGTGTGCGCGAGTGCGTATCTATTGGTTTTATTAAACTGCATGTGTAGTTGTTGCCCCGCCCAGCGCCTAACTGGAGACACACGGTTCCGATATAATTTCGTCTGTTGACCAAATCTACTTATTTATTTTATCTATGAATATAACATATCCACGTCTCGTATGGAACTTGATACTTCATTCATATGAGTCAAGCTTCAATACCGTATTGTTGAAGAAAATCGAAGCTAACATTTTCTCTTAACGTTTATTTTCTTACTCGCTTTAATGCTTTACTTTACGTGTAATGAAGCCTATGACATACAGTATATTTCTCGTAGAAAATTCTGCGCTATTTAATACCTCTATATTCATTATTTTACTACTCACTTTTGGTATATGGAAGGGACTCGTATATCTTTTGACAGTAGTCATAATTTATTCCTCCACCTCTTCAAGAATTTTCAATGCTTAGCTTTACTGTACGGAGTCTGTCTGTTAATCTATCTCTATCTGTTACCTTCGGCATGATAAATCAATAGATGCCGCTGTCGCTGTCGCTTTTGTTGATCTTTGGCAGCCTTTATTAGAACTTTACAATAAGTATTTGTGTGCCGTACTTCCCAGTCCCTGAGTTGTGGAGGCCAGAGGCCACTGCGCAAATCTGTTGGATGCGAAACGAACTGAAAAGGTCCAAGTAGTGACAGCTGGGGTGGAACTATCTCCAGCAGTGATCGTCTACCGGCTAAAAGTAAGATGAATATCAGTAAACGATAACGCTCTACTAACCATTTCCAATATCCATAATCTTTAACTTCTAAGTATCCAGGCACTTAACTAGGAATCGAATTGATCATCTAATATCACTAACAGTTCTCCAACTAAAGTTGGAACTTGAACCACGTTCAATGCTTCGCCATATCGTATCATCTTTGGTACGTAAACTGCGAGAACAGATTTAATTCTAACTTATATGGATACGGGTATTGTCTTTGTTAGGTATTATAATTAAAGCTAATGATGCGATATCATTAGCTTTAAGTGTGTAAGAAGATAGGATGAAATCTGATCTCGCATATGATGATAATGGGTCATTTTCATTCAACTTTCCAGGCGTTTCAGTCTCACTGGCTAGAGCAGTGGTGGCCCAATTATTACACGAGTTTTAGGTCGTTTGTTCGTACCCAAAGGAACCATTTTACTTGTGTAATTTTCATCATTTCAGTATTGAGTATTGTACTCTCGAAACGGTGAAGGAAATCATAGTGAGGACACCCTAGCATGGCATGTCCTGTCGATCCAAATGCTGAAGACGTAACATTCACCAAACTGCACTGAGCTCGCGTGGAGGATTACGGCCTATTCCCTGTCATAGAGAAGAGGGTGAACTAGCTGAATTAACCTTCTTGCTGCTCTATACCGATGAAAGTAGAAACATCAACTGATGATGAAAAGAAGAAAATCTCACCAATAGTTATCATCCCATAGCCCCTCTTACGTTTGACAAAAGTTTGAATGAGATCTGTCGATATCCATGTCACAAGTGGCATACACTCAAGTATGTATAGTTTCTCGCTCAAGGATAATATAATACCATGGCAGTAGTTGCTGATATCTCTGTTAACTGTTTGTGTGGGAGTAATAGAGCTATGTCTATGTTGGTATGTGTAAGTAGCGTAAGTCTATATACCGAACAGTTTGTTAATATTAATCAGCTTTGTACATTAATTCGTGTGTTTAATTGCACCTATACCTACATGGTGACCCTGCCACTACATAGATATTAAAACAATTGCCATGGTATCCCATTTTCTTTTAGCTGAAATACTCACATCGTATGTGTTTCAATTCCAACAAACTGGAAAGCAGAATTCTCGAAATACGAATGATGGTTGCAGTTGACACAAGGTAACCCTTACAAAATAAAGTTTTGGAAACTTGCAAGTATTAAGTCACACATCATAGGTTAGCTACAGCATAATAGCATATCTTTCACTAGATCCTAGTAAGTATGTCAGACCTGTCAGAGTTATATGACTGCCTCAACTTGGGATCCATGTTAAATATTAGGAATATGTTATTTAGGTACTTATGCTGTACACAGTTTACGAAATAGTTTTCTTATATTTTTGTAACATTTTTTTTCCGGGTTGGAAATTCATCAAATGACTTCTTCCGCGCCGCGCTGGGTGGAGCGAAAGAGTGTGTCAGAATTCTACTGACTAAAAACCCACCCTGTTCCTTCAGCTGCCCTTAAGTTTCGGGAGTTTTGTTATCTATGTTTATTGTTATTGTATAAGAAAACTAAGGTAGCAGTTTATATTAGTCAAATAAATTCAGAGTTAAAAACAGTTTCGTGTAATTTAGATACTCTAATCGCGGGATGTTTTTCCCTATATAATTGGAGAAACATAAGTTTCTTTACACATTTATGAATATAAGTGTATTCTTTGTTGGGAAATCGAAACAAATAAATGAAGTTTGATATAAAGGGTTAAAAGTTCAGTAGACTATTACCTATTTTGTCAGAAGTTAGGCACTTAGAAGCTCAAAGATGAATAGAGTCTGACAGTGCCGTAGCAATTATTTACTAATTCACGAAATTTATTTTAAATCGCTTCAGCCGTGCAGGCTTATAGATAGTTACTTTCGCCTATTTTAAGCTAATCTTTGATTCTCCCTGAGATTTATTATTCTATGGTTTTTTCTTTTTTAGTTCCACGTCTGCGTCGAATCCTTTTACTTACATATTTATATTGTTATTTCTGAAAACCAAATTCTCAGTCTCCAGTGCTGCCCTTTACGACATACAAATACATGAAATCGAATGAAATTCCGTTATATTTACTCAAAATAATGTTTTCTACCTACCCACGTCGTACCTCTGGTCAATATTTATTTGGGAAACTACTCAATCATAATGACTGCCGAAGTTAGAACACGACAAATGTTGAAAACTGATGAAAAGCGAAAAAATCATTGTACAGAATAGAGAACTTTGTTTCGTGTGTTGGATTTTTTGTTGAATTCTATGTTTGGCTTATAAAAAAACTTTGATCAAGTAAATAAACGCTTAGAATTTTGTTTTGACGGTGGTTAAGGGTGAAATTTAGCTCTGGTAAAGTTTATGTGTAGAAAGAGTTCAGAAAGCTAATATTGTTAGATAATAATAATTAATAATTCAGCCTTTTGCGTTCCCACTGCTGGGACACAGGCCTCCTCTCTATGAGAGGGAGTGGGCGTGATCCAGCTCGCGGGCCCAGTGCGGTTCGGTGGATGTCGCACACGCATAGGTTTCATGAAAAAAAAAATTCTGTTTCAGTTCCATGTATGGTGAGCCCCCTTGTTTTAAATATTTTTAATTTTTTTTTATAAAATCGGTAAGCGGTTCACAGAATACATCTACCTACTAAGTTTCATAAATGTATTGTTCTAATAGTTTCGGAATAAAATGGCTGTGACATACGGAAGGACGGACGGACAGACAGACAGACAGACATGACGAAACTATAAGGGTTCCGTTTTCGGCTATGGAACCCTAAAAACAAACTAGGTATATGTTTATTGTAACTATTGAACGCCTGGTCCCCTGCAGTGGGAAGTTATAGGCTGATTATGATTCCTATTAATCACGACGCGACGCCCGAATACGACAAAACTCACAAAATAACATAAAATGTAGGCAACCCAAAAACTAGTTAAGAAATCCCATTAAAATTCACGTAAGTAAATCAAATCTATCCCATAAACTAGATAAACGAAACTTCAACCCCCACGCGACTTGACACAGTCATACACTTACGGCCAAAAACACTATCTGAAAACTCAGACCAAACACAGTAAAATACTCTCTCCTACATAGTTTTTCTTTATCAAATAACTTAGGTACACATAAAAACACTAAGTCTAGTGTTTACAGAATGTCTCAGCACTATTTTTGACTTCCAACCCCGGCTTTGTTATTCCGGCGATTCGTTTTCGGACATACTGACCTCATTTGCAATGTCAAGCGATTTAAAGCAAAGGTGTACGCTTGCTGAGGGTGGGGTCGCAATACGCATTGAGCGGACTAAATAAGTTTCAGTTGGCCTGTTGGTCTAGTGGTCAGTAGTCCTGACTGCTATGCGCAAGGTCGTGGGTTCGATTCCCACCCAGGACAAGTGTTTGTGTGATGATCACGATCATTTGTTCTTTGTCTGGGTGTAATTTATCTATAATATGTATGTATTTAGAAATATATATGTATGTTTATCAGTTGTCTAGTACTCATAGCACAAGCTCTGCTTAGTTTGGGGCTAGATGGCGTTGTGTGAAAGTTGTGGAATATTATTATTATTTCCTTTATTCAACACATATCTCAAAAATTACATTTTTAAATATTTTTCTACAAAAAACTTACAATAAAAAAACATTTAAAAATATAAAAAAATGGCAGTCCATCGGTGTCGGGAGCAGGGTCCAAGCTACCGGTGGTTAGGTCTCCAGAGGAAGGAACCTCCTCACAATACGAGCTGTATCGAGGAGAACTGCCTTCTGTATCAGGCCCTTTATCCAGCTGTGCAAGGCCAGCTTCGACAGATGGTCGTCGAAGCTTTTAGCTATCAGCCCATTGACTGATATGACAATCGGCACAATGACAGCCGAGTCCACATTCCACATGTCAACAACCTCATGAGCTAAGTCGAGATACTTTATGTGATTCTCTTTCTCAGCTTTCACGAGATTCTCGTCATGCCCACATGACGAGAATCTCGTGAAAGCTGGTAACATCGATTATCATTGCGCGGCGCACTAATCGGCCTATCACCACTATATCAGGCTTATTGGCAACAATAGTCCTATCAGTGATGATAGACCGATCCCAGTACAACGTGACATGGTCATTTTCGAGAACTGGGTCGGGCACATACTTGTAATACGGTACCTCAGAATCGACAAGTTTGTATTTCAAAGCAAGTTGCTGATGGATAATTCTGGCTACTTGGTTGTGTCTATGCAAGTACTCGCCGTTAGCAAGACGAGAACAACCGGAGACAATATGTCTGATGGACTCACCAGGATGATGGCATGCCCGACACACGTCAATCGTCCCGTCCTTCATAATATGTCTCCGGTAATTATTCGTCAAGATAACTTCGTCCATAATTGCACAGACAAAACCTTCAGTTTCCCCGAAGAGATCCCCGAAGCGTAGCCAGGCAACGGAAGCTGTCAAATCTACATCGGACCCATAAAGAGCCCGATAGTAGCGACCATGAAGCTCCTTGCTTTTCCATACCTCCTTGCGGTCATCTGGGGTACGTATAAAAGGTTTGTGCCAGTTCTCTTTAGCCATGGTCAGCGGGGTGAGTCCGTTGTCTACTGCGACCACATCTCGGTGCATAGCCACATCGGCTTTAAGGAAATATTCCCTGAGACTGCAAATCTCGCGGTTGTGGAGAGTTTTGGCATTTAAAACGCCTCGACCTCCATACTTCCGCGGGATGTACAGTCTCATCACCGATGATCGTGGGTGATGCATCCGATTTGCGGTAAGCAGTGTGCGGACCCTCCTATCCAGGGCGTCCAGTTCGGTTTGAGTCCATTTGAGTACGCCGAAAGAATACATCAACACCGGCATGACCCAACCGTTGAAGGCGCGCGTCTTATTTCCTCCTGACCAAAGGCTGTTTAATACCTTTGTCAGGCGGCCAAAGAAGCGCTCCCTCAACGATTGCTTCATGTCAGTAACATTAATGCCCAAAGCTTCCGACATACCCAAATACTTATAAGTTTCGGTCAAGCAGAGAGATCTGAAGTGTATGGAGTCTGAAAGTTGAATTCCCTCAGATTCCATAATCTCTCCTCGTTTTACATGCATGATTGCACATTTGTCCACGCCAAATTCCATCTTGATGGCGCTACTGAAAGTTTCAGTTACCTTCAGTAGTTCCATCAGTTGCAATTTGTTGGGGGCAAAGAGTTTCAAATCATCCATGTAAAGGAGGTGGGATATACTTTGACCTCCTCTTCTCAACCGATAGCCCAGGCCTGAATCCTCTAACATTCTGCTTAGGGGATTCAGGGCCAAGCAAAACCAAAGTGGACTCAAACTGTCGCCCTGAAATATTCCCCGTCTGATCAATATAGGCTCATCGTTCCCTCGAATCGGTCGACATCCTGGATAGCGAAGTACCGTCTTCCATTGCCTCATACATGACTCAAGGAACGTGCGTAGAGTTTGGTCTATTTTGTAAAGCTCCAGCACCTTCATGAGCCAGGTATGAGGAACAGAATCAAAGGCTTTTTTGTAGTCTATCCAGCATGTCGATAGATCTTTGCGGGATCGACGAACTTGTTGGCTAATGGCCATGTCAATGAGGATTATTATTATTATTATTATTAGTTAATACTGATTATTTTATGGTGCACTAGTATCCAAATTTTAATTAGCAATAGTTGATCATATTGCGCAATTAAGTGATGCTATTCTTAATTTATTATAATTGTTTATATTTATAAATGTTGCATCAATACATATTGCGAACATCGTACACCTGCCCTTTTGACAGTCAGTCAGTAAGCATCGCTTAACATATTAAATACTTTATTGTAGGTGCCTACACTTCACAACATGTAAAACTATTGTATATACAATTGCGGGTTTTATCGCATAGGGCGATCTGCAGCATATGCTAAGCATGGCCTTTTTGCACAGATTAAACACATACAAAGATACGGGACTTATTTTCCCCAAAGATCTCTCATCTTTCTACGATATGCGATAATACTTGGCAGAAAATTAACATTCTTTTCTTTCTTATTTTGCGTTCCTTTTGTAAAATGCTCGACGAAGAATTAATTACAATCCCTAACTAATTTGATTCATGTAGTTAAAGCATCAATGAAATATAATTCTAATATTCAAAATATGAGCTTAATACAGGCTACCTAAATTGATTCTTACAAAACATAAAGAAAATTGCGTTCTGCAGCAAAGAATAGCTGATTTCTTTCACAAATTCTGTGTTTTATTCATTATTCGCAATGCTTATTTTTTTCCTTTATATGAAACCATTTTAACTAAACTTTAAACTTGAGAACGGCTGGACCCATTCGGCTAATTTTGTATTTGAAATATTTTTGGAAGTCTAGGAAAAGTTTAAAATTCAGAAAACATGGATATAATAACTAAAAAAAACACTGCTCTCATCTATTCATATATCAGTGCGTCGCACTACCGTCATACTACCTAACGTCATACTACCTATTGTATGAACATAAAATTATGACAATAAAGTTGTAAATTGTTACTTTTCTCCATTGATGTATTAAAAGAAGGTAGATACGGTACAAGACACAGCGTTTGGTCCTACTAAACTAAGTGATTGCCCGTAGTTGGTGCTCAGTCGCGCACGGAACGTTGTTGATCACACAGCTCAAGAAATTCTCGTCTCTTTGAGTTTTTAAGGTTTACTGATTGCGATGTTAGCGCGTAACATATCTTCCTCCTTTTAATAAATCAATGCTTCTCTCTAACAATTTTGAGAAATGTTTTCAGCACCCCTATACCGCCATATACTTATGTATAAAAGCTTAAGTTTAAAGTATGCTTTAGGAGGTTAAGCAGATTTCTTAAACGACACTTTTAACCAAAATGCCTACTCGTGAAGGTTAAGTAGAATTCATTAATCAAATTCTTTAGCTCTGCAAATTTCAGGCATTCGAGAAATCTCTTAGCCTTCTTAAGTAAAGGGTAATTTTTCTATTCTATTTTATTATAAAAATACAAAGACTGACTAATGATGTTTTTTTGTGATTTATGTGTTAATTTAGATTAAACTAATGCTAAATATATATAATATTAATAATAAAACGTAATCAGTTCCCACTGCTAAGACACAGGCCAAAGAAATGGGCTGTAATCCACCACGTAGGAACAGTACGGGTTGGTGGATTTCGCATGTCTTCGGATTTTCGGTCCTAGGTCCGGTTTCCTTACGATTATGTAAAAAATTGGCTAAGTGCGAGTCGGACTCGCCCATGAAGGGTTCCGTAGTAACTATAATAAATATAGCATACTTTTTTTTTTTTAACGTGGTAAAATTATCAAATAAGTCCTCCCACTCCGGGCAGGGTGGGAGGGACTGTCAGACTTTTACTGACTAAAATCCATGGTGTTCCCTCAATAACCCTTTACATACCGGGGCCACGGTAACGGGATGAGTCCCACGACCCCGGCGGGCTTCGGCCCTCTGCAGAGGGGGCCTCGTCATGTTGCTGACGCTCTTTGAGGCGCGCGTGGAACATGACGCGCCGTCGACCCGGGCATGGTCCATGGTCGGACAGCGAGTTGCCCTTTACTCGCTGTCCGCATGCCCGCGCCTACGGTGGCCATAGATCGTCGGCCGACGTCCGACGCCGTGGGCGTCTACCACTGCGGCTGGGCTGGAGGGAGGACGCCATCCTCTCCCTCACACGGCCCACCTCCTCCTTCGGCAGCATGACTGCTTCGCAGAAGGAGGCGACCGCTTCCCACTCCCTCTCGCTCCGCAGCATGGCCTCGACCAATGCCGGGCGCGAGAGGTCTCCGCCTATCGCCGCCGTGAGGACACGTCGGTGCTCTGCCCCGGCGGGGCAGTCTTGCACCGTGTGCTCTACGGTGTCCTCAGGGCGACCCTCGCAGTGGTGACACCCAGGCGTTTCCTCCTTTCCCATCAGACACAGGTACCTCCCGAAACTTCCGTGTCCGGTGAGGACCTGCGTCATGCGGTAGGTCAGGACGCCGTGACGCCGATCTAGCCACTCCTCAAAGAGGGGTCTTACCGCCGCAATTGCGGCGTGCCCGAAATATAGCATACTTAATATATTTATTTGAAAAAAAAAAAACCTTACAAATTTCTTAAAACTAGCTTATTTACAATTTTTACAACTACGCCAAATAACTTTGTTTTTCATAGTATTTGTATGAATTACAAAGTTATATTTGCGGTTTTTGAAAATATACTGTATCTCAAAAACTGCTAACTCGATCTTGTTCAAACCAATTTTGGTTGAAAGTTTACATTAAGGTCTACAACATGTGGTTTTTTTAGATTTTTCACTTCATTATTATAGAAGTTAGAGGGGGGGACACACACATTTTACCACTTTGGAAGCGTATATCTTTTAAACGATTAACTTTATGAAAAAGTCATTTTAGAAACCATAATGTCATTTATAAAGACCTGTCTATAAATACCACACACGTATAGGTTTCATGAAAAAGAAAATATTTTCCGTTTCAGTTCCATGTTTGGGGAGCCCCCTTTATTTTAATTTTTTTTTTAAATTTTCCCTTAAAATCGGAAAGCGGTTCACAGAATACATCTACCTACCAAGTTTTACATGTATAGTCCTAATAGTTTCGGAATAAAATGGCTGTGACATACGGACGGATGGACAGACAGACAGACGGACAGACATGTCGAAACTATAAGGGTTCCGTTTTTTGCCATTCGGCTACGGAACCCTGAAAATTAAACCGACTCCCAAAAAACACTGCAAAGTGAAAAATAACTTTTATTTCGGTCGGTGTCTTTAGTTTTGTATTTTCGTTTTTGGCACCGACTTCCGAAATTAAAGTTATTTTTCACTTTGCAGTTTTTTTGGGAGTCGGTTTAATTGTTTGGTAAAAAGTGTTTATTTCACTCTTTTTAGTTGGTTGATTTTTAATTTACCTAGTTACAAGAGCCTAAATGTCAACTACTTATAACATTTTACAAAATATTGCTTTTCCCAATGCTGGGCCTTTAATTTTTGAGGAGTTCTCCTGGTGCTTCACCATCAGCTATACATCACCATATGCATTGTGACGAGCATAAAGTGCTTAACATCCATATTCAAGTAATCGAATCGCAATCCACGAAATACTTATTATTGCGTAGTTTCGGCGGTCATCTGTGGTCAAAAGTACCATTTGGAGAGCAACTGTACAAGTTACTATTAGAAATACCCAAAACGCCATAGGTGTGCCTATAATATTTGATGAGTTCCCTCGATTTCTCCAGGATTCCATCATCAGATCCTGATTTGGTGACAAATCGTACCAATTTCGAAGTATAACCTATCAAACAAAAAAATAATTTTTAAATCGGTTCAGCCGTCTTCGAGGATCAATGATCAATTGATCATACATTAAAAAAAATAAAAAAAAAATAAAAATACGCGTCGAATTGATAACCTCCTCCTTTTTTGTCGTCGGTTGAAAAAAGGACCTATTCTAAGCCTTTCCGAGCCCTTCTCTAAGGTCTAATTTATCTCTGTACCGAATTTCATCAAAATCAGTTAGGGGGTTTAGATGTGAAACATAAGACATATATTTAGAATTTAGTAGCGAGATATGCAGTGTTTATCCGTGGGCAGTACCAAAAGTTAATAAAATTGTTCCATAAAAATAAATTGTATACATTATGTGTATAATAATAGTATTCTATACGCCATTTACTCAAAATGTTAGACGGTATAAGCATAACCCTCAGCTTTTTAGTACACTAACGCGTAACATTTTATGATACGAGTACCTACTTTTTGCGTACAAGTGTTTTGAAATTGCTACCTACCCTCATAACTCGCGTTAAACACGTAGTTCTAAAAGCGTAGTGTTTAGGGTAGCAACAAACATAAACGTATTGACGTTAAACGATTATATTGCGGCACAAATGAGCCATTACACTCTGCTCTGTCCTCGAGATCAAGAAAACTATGTAGTAACGCGCTAGGTGCTGCTATCCAAACCACTAAATTTGAGAAAAAAAAAAGAATTTGACAGGTGGAGGCGCCTTCTCTCGGTTAACTCATTTCGCGTTTTAGTGCGTTCGCTATCCGCCGCGTACTTTTTTCCTCTCGGATATTAAAAAATAAAATTAAGTATCTTTCAACACTTTCAAGTGTTTTACAGTGTGTAGACGTACAATATCATAAAACAGCGCATTTTGTTATTATCATTATGCCTAAAAGACGATACAGTGACGAAGATATTGAGGCCTACGTAAACCGTAAAATGAGAAAGATCGAGAAAAAGTTGAAGAAAAATCGTCGACAACGCTCTTCTTCGCAAGATTCCTTAATGATCATAGGTAAGTACTACAAATAAAATAACAGTTTATTATAAAGAAGAAAAATTCTTTTCAAAAGTTGTAGGTACCTACCTCCTACAGAGTTTTATCATGATACCATAATTTTCAAAATGGCTTCTATTACTCGTGAAAATTATTTAAATATGGAATATATGGAATATTCCCGACTACGACAAACCCGTGTACAGTTTATAAGGACTGATACCAGTGATATAACCAAAAGATTGTGAGCATTGCATTGGAATGCCTCCGTCATGTTTTTTTTTCCCGCTATAATTATCTGTCAAATAGACAATACATTCACTGTTGGTCGTGAACATTTTGATGGAATGTATCCGCTAATTAATAACACAAGGCTGTGTACAGTTTGTGGGGACTAGTAGTAGTACCTACCAGGCCACATTGTTTACAAGGTTAAAAACACTACTTTTTTTGATATTAACAAGTATACTTTTACGTCTATTTCAGACGAACCACTTAGAAGCAATGATTACGAATCACGCTTTCCGTCCCCTGAGCTACCTTTACAATCCATTGAGAACAGACAGCATACTGACCTTCATATTGGGGAAGTACACCCACCCAACGTGGAGAACACATTGTTGGAGTTTGCAGATGTAGCATCCTCTGTAAATGTCTCATCTGAACCTGTTGTTCCTGACACTCCCACTGCGGATGTCCAAGAAGTTATTAGGAACAGTGAAGCTGAGGAAATTCTTCCAGATGATATTTTGGATACATTAGGAGAAGCTCCCTTAAGAGATAAAGATTCGGTCCAGCCCTGAATTCAAGTATAGCTGTCCGGTGGGAGCATACAGCAACAAATGGCCTTTCTAAGGATGTAAATAAAAGAGATTTTCACAAACTTGATATTCCTTAAAATTGCAAGAATATTAATGCTCCTTTGCTGAATCAAGAAGTGAGGGCAGCTCTATCAGAGGCTCTAATCAACAAAGATAAAGCAATTGAAAACAAACAGAAACAAATTACCTTGATTATTGCTTGTTTACGAGAGGCTCTGTCACAGGTCCTGTCCACTGACAGTACAAATATAAAGCTTGTTAAATCATTAACCGATGCTGGAAAACTCGCCTGTGACTTACAACATACTGAGTCGATGATTCGCAGAAGTTTTGTTTGCTCCTCGATTAAGAAAGAGATAAAAGATCACCTCTATACTACATCAATTGATAGCCATCCCTTTGGCAGTCAGCTGGGTGATGTCTTAAAAGCTTCTAAAGCCATTCACAAGACAGGCGCGGAAATGAAAACTGGAACCTTCATACCTGGCCCTCCAAGACGATTTACAAATCAATCCCAGAATTTCAACATGAGACGCCCACTTCCACCGCCGTGCAAGCAGACGGAAGCTGCGGCAGGACATTCGACAGTGCCTGCCCAGAATGTCCGACCCAACTGCCAGCGCCAGCAGCGCCGTGCTCCACCACCGCGGCAGCAGCCGCGCGGACTTTATAAGCGCTCACAGACCCAAGCACCGCTCCGTCGATAGAACCGGTGAGTCATGCTGGACGTCTGTCATTATTTATCAATAGATGGCGTCTAGTGATGCAGAACTTTTATCTTGAGTAAAAGGTTATAAATTACCTTTCAATACGCATATCTTACAAGGTCACACGCCATCGTCACTATGCATAAACAAATCTGGTTTGAAGGCCCATAGAGAGGTAATAGATGATTTATTAAAAATAATATCACCTTGTCAGTCATGTTACGGTGAATATGTATCTAGCACTTTTCTTGTACCCAAGCCAGACGGAAGACTAAGATTTATCTTAAATCTTAAGTCCTTAAATAGATTTATAAATACAAACCATTTCAAATTAGGAGATTGCGCAATACAGTAAAATAAATTTCAAATAATTATTATCTAGCCACTCTTGATGGTAATTACTGAAAAAAGTTACTGAAGATCATATTTTTAATCCCAATCAATAAAAGATCTGGATAACAATCTTTATGAATTCAATGTCCTTACGTTTAGCTTGTGTACAGCTCCTTATGTTTTTACTAAACTCCTCAAGCCTGTGATGGCATTACTAAGAAGTTTAGGTTATATATCAACTATTTATTTAGATGTTGTATGCTGTATTGAAAAAACATAATGAGGAATGGCAAGAAAATGTGCAAATAACCAAATTAATTTTCAAATCTTGGAATTGTGTTATAAATAATGAAAAAGTCAAGGACCTTGACCCCAAGCACAAGTTGCAAATATCTGGTTTTTATTAAAAACACAGAGTTATATCATGTTAGATTAACCGATACAAAAAAGACATATTACAAATGAAATAATTAAGTTGACCTTTAGACGCTGCAAGTTAAGATGTCTTGCTCACCTTTTGGGTCTACTTGTCTCGGCTTGCCCAGCTGTTCAATACGGCTGGCTATATACAAAGGAGTTAGAAAGGTGTAAATACCTAGAGTTATTAAAATCAAATAATAATTATGAGTTATATGAATGTACCCTTACATATACATCAAGATTTATTTGGTGGTTGAATGCAATTAAAAATAATGTTAACCCTATTCGGGATGAGAGATTTTTGCTTGAGATATTCTCTGATGCAAGCAAAACAGGGTGGGGGGTAGCATGTGGTGAAGAGACTGCAAATGGGCTGTGGGGTGAAACAGAAAAGGACCTGCATATTAACTTGTTAGAATTAATGGCAGCCTTTTTTGGCCTAAAAATTTCGCCAAACAGCTTAAGAATTGCCAGATCCTTTTACGCATCGATGATACCACAGCCATCTCTTATATATATCGAATGAGTGGCATTAGATTCCCGCACCTAAATAAAATTACTAAAGATATTTGGCAGTAGTGTGAGGAGAAAAATATTCACGTATTCGCATCCTATTTAAGTTCGAAAATTAATGAAATAGCTTACGCAGTCTATGGCCACACACCCCGACATAGAGTGGGAACTAAGTAACGATGCTTTCAGCAATATTGTAAAAATGTTCAGTACACCAACCATTGATCTGTTTGCATCAAGAATAAACAAAAATGCGACTTATATGTTTCATGGAAGAGATACCCTGACGCCTACGCAGTAAACGCCTTTACATTAAATTGGAATAACCTAAATTTCTATGCATTCCCTCCATTTGCTGTCACATTAAAAACTCTCCGCAAGATTATAACAGACGAGGCTACAGGCATTGTTGTTGTGCCATATTGGCCCACTCAGCCGTGGTTCCCGTTGTTCGAAAGACTTTTAGTCTCTAAGATTATCCTGTTTGAACCAAGTGACGAAGCTCTTTTGTCGTCTTCCCACAGACCACCACCACCTCGACTTATCCTGGCTGCAGGCAGGTTATCAGGACGGCACTACTGAAAAGAGGTGTCCCTGCTTCCTCTATCGACATCATGTAGGGTTCTTTTTCCAAAAATACTATGAAACAGTATGATACAGGATTAAAAAAGTGGTTTCTTTTCTGTCAATCTCTTAATATGGATTTTTATTAAGCTTCTGTTTCTAACATTATGTAATTTCTTGCAATGCTTTTTAATGACGGATCCCAGTATGGAACTTTAAACAGTCATCGATCAGCTTTATCCCTGATAATTGGATCAAAAATAGGATCAGGACAGAATAATTCGCTTACTTAAAGGTTTCTATAGACTTAGACCGCCATTACCTAGATACAATGAAACCTGGGACCCGTCTAATGTACTAGATTACTTATCTAATTTCTATCCCAATGATCAGTTAGACTTGTATTGTTTAACCAAAAAGACAGTAACATTAACAGCCTTAGTTACGGCCCATAGGGTTCAAACAATTTTAAAAATAAATATCAATAACATTTGCATTTACTCAAATCATATCTCAATTAAGATTCCAGATTTAATTAAAATATCTTGTATTGGCACAACACAACCTTGTTTACATATACCATTTTTTGTCAGGCGACCTGAAGTTTGCCCAGCTGAAACATTTAGATTGTATGTATCAAAGACTGTGTCAATTAGAGGAAGAGAAGAATATATTTTCATTAGCTTTAAAAAGCCCCCATAAGGCTGTTAGCTCGCAAACATTAAGCCGCTGGATAAAAAATGTGTTGTTGATACAAGTAAATTCAAGGCTCACTCCACCAGGCATGCGTCTACCTTCAGCAGCCCTTAAATCAGGTGTCTCCATAGACCTAATAGAAAAACTGCTGGCTGGATTGAGTCTTCATCTGTCTTTGCCAGGTTTTACCAAAGACCAGTGTTAATAGACAATGTCTATGACTTTGCTACATCTGTTTTAGATACATTCATAAAATTATAGTTTACAATAATTTCCTAATTGTATTTCAAGTTTATAGTTGCAATGCCAAATTATTATTTTTTGTTAATAAATAACATACTTTTAATTTCTATTAAACGGTATTAATTAAGAAGCAACTCAAATTTATAATTATTATTATAATGATTACCTCAAAAATCTGTTTTATTACAAACTAGATACCTCCCAACTAGCACAAATGGGCTGCATTAGAGCTTTGGAGCGTATCCGATTATTACTTATGGTAATAGACGTAAGCGCTAGAGCGTCTACTGCAGACTTAAAGCAGCCGCTTTAGCGCTATTTGGGCGCCATTTTATGCAACCTAAAGTTCCATTTAACCTGCATAACGGTTGCATAAAGGTTCCTTAATAGCTATAACGATTTATTAACGCTATACTAAAGCTCTCGTAGCGCTACTTTTGAATGATTTTGAACTACTTTGAACGAATGAATTGATTATAGTTCTTTATTGTATATCTTCAGTTGACATTGTTTGTAATATTTGGTAAAGTGTTTTCGTCGCCATCATGAAAATAAAACAAAAAGAAGTAAATGTTTGTATTCTGTATTAGCAAGATATATAAAGATACTTAAAACGCTGTCCAGTTTACTGTAGATATATAAGATAATTTTCGAGTAATTTTAACGCGCTTTTATGATATTTAAAAAATTAACAAAACATGTGATATTTTTTATTTGTTATACAGAATAAATTTTATTTCCGTATTTTTACGTGTCGATAACTTACTATTCGCAAGTGGCCGATTGTTTACCGGTACATTTAATGCACATTTAACTGAAAAACCAATGTATATCAACTCAATTTTGCAAGTGAATTATAAGTTTTCATAAAAAATCATGGCGTCATTGTACTGTAGTCATAACCTGCAGTTTTAGCTCTAATAACTCCCTTTTGAGAATCATAGCGCTAATTTTCACCCTTCTAACGCTTCCAGTGATTTTTGTTCCCCTAGTGCAACTCACAGCCACAAAAAGCTCCTATTTTCCTGTTTTTGAGGTTATAAGATCTAGTTACGTAATTATTCGTTTAGCATCCATTTTATTAAATGTTTTATAATAGTTACAAAAGCGGCTGTAAAATGGCGAATGGATTGAGCCTGCAAGGAATGACTATTGCTACTAAAGGCCTTAGTTACACTGATGATTTTTTTGTAACTATAGTATGCATAAGAGTTTCTATTATTTCTGTAATGAAACTTATAGTAGTATAATAGTGGTTACTTTAACTATAACCTATACAAGTTACAATGGAAACTACTGTGCAGCTGTGAGTGGTAGAATGACCTTCGTAACTCTCATATAAAGGTGTAAGTGGTAAATGAGTTCTACCGTGGACTACTGTGAAGGCTAGGGTAGTATTTGATTCAGCTTATAGCACCTTAAGTAACTTTTATAACTATAGAGGTTTACGGATGCAGATATGCAACTCTGAACTGCTTTTTGAACCCTTAAACCGCTATTTTACAGCCCAAAGTAACAAAATAGGCTGCTATTTCCACTAATGTGCTCGTTGGGCTACTTACATTAATTACATACTTACATACAACGCATTTTAGGGCTTTCAAAATCTACATAGTTTTCTTGATCTCGAGGACAGAGCAGAGTGTAATTGATGATTAAACGAACTTACCTGAAGTGAAGTTCAATCCCAATTACACGAAGGCTCTGTCCGAAGAGATCAACTCCCACCCAGTCCCATACACTCATGATCATTTGTCTTAATCAATGAGTCCCACTATGCGTCATGTATGTAAGTATGTCACAAGGGATCCCGTTCCGTACTAACTTTAAACTAAATGAGTTAACCGAGAGAGGGCACCTCCACCTGTCAAATTCTTTTTTTTTCTCAAATTTAGTGGTTTGGATAGCAGCACCTAGCGCGTTACTATGTAGTAACAGAAGAGAAGAAATCAAGAAAACTATGTAGTTTTCTTGATCTCTTCGGACAGAGCCTTCGTGTAATTGGGATTGAACTTCACTTCAGGTAAGTTCGTTTAATCATCAATAGTCCTCCTGACAAACGAAAAGATCTTTCAGAGTTCAACGGTATTCTTATCTAAAGTCATATCTACTTAGTCTTTTGTCAACTACGTTATGGTCGGTTTCCAGGCTCACAGGATTCAGCTGGGTACTAATATTTTCCGACGAACGACGAATAATAATGACATGAAGCGACAAGGCAGTCGCTTCATGTCATTATTATTCGTCACTCAACTGACCTCCATAACCAAAAGCTCGGGAACACAATACCCTTAAGCAAGACTGGTGTCAGATTTTCTAGATTTTCATTATCTGTAACGATTATCAAAGATTTCTAAATGGCAGACGGGATGAACGGCTCAACATACTTTTTAAGGCGCGAAGGAATATCGATGTATTAAGATAGTCACCTCGGTAAGCGTTGCTTTACCTTGAGGATTGACCCGTATAGCTGTTATTATTTAGCCACGAGCTTCTATTCTCATCTAAACTACAACTCGGATAAACACGTAGTGAGTTTGGTTACCTTAGCATTGTATCGTTGGCTGTATAAGATTCGTCTCTCTTTACCCACGTGGGAAAAAGATGTGTGTACGCGTGCACTAGTCTTTACGCAAACTCGGTACCGAGTCCAAAATGATATCCCTTCAAGAGTTGGCTTATAAACGTTTGGGTTGTAAGTGATTACACTAAAGTACAATAAAATATGTCTTAAAAGTAAAAATACAAATTATAGAAAAAGAAAAGACCACACTTTAGTTCGAACTTACCTAATTAAGACGAAATTCAGTTTTTCTTTCATTTATTTTTCGAAGAACTTCCAAAGAAATCTGAACCTAATCCCTTAACAATTAATCACATGATATATCATTGTATCTTTTCCTTACATTGAAATAAGTCTGGATTTTTTACGTAAATCATAGAGTTTTATGGGGAAAAGTCTATTTTTACGTTTAAAACGCCTTTGACTGTCAAGGCGGAGGCTTTGAAAGGAAAGGTATTTATGCGTCTGAATCAGATGAAAAGGACGGGTTTTGGCGTCGTTTTCTTCGACAGTTACTGTTACTGCAATTGTAATGAGGCTGATAATGGGTCATTGAATTAATTAGGCTTAGTGGTTTGTTATATCGTATGTTTACGGGCCTGATTTGTTCGAACCTAGTCCAGTACATTACTATGAGTAATTTATAGAATTACCACACCTCTTAATTCGATTAAGAAAAACAGCGTGAGCCAACCCGCAGCACTAGGACCAGTGAATTCAAATATCAATTGCTGTGTGTCGTAGGCTCGAGTCCCGTACCGGAATAAATGTTTGTTTGTATTGTAAGGAGATGTTCCAGAAATGTATGGAGCCTGGGCTAGCACCATGTACACTACATGTAAATATATCTGTCCAATGTTGTAACTGTTTTTATATGTTAATTTTCTATCATTTCACTTTATTTTATTGTGATATTCAAATTAACCCGGTCAAGGAGGGGAACAACAGATATGGTGGATTAGCCATGTTGCTGTTGAATAGTGATGCGAATATCATTTTGTCATGTCAGCTTGACGGCTAAATAAAATAATCAATAAATATCGTCGATATTTTAAATCTCAATAAATCTATATTTTCTTATTCACTTTAGTATACTTAATTGGTATTACTTACTCTAATCGTGTCATATCCGGAGAAAAGTTCAAATGCTAATCACCAGATCGTCAGCACGTTTGCGCCATAAGTATATACATACACCTACCACATTGTGGTCTTTTTAACCCAAAGGTTGACTGGTAGAGAATGCCCTGTTGCATTAAGTCCGCCCATGTACCACTATTGTACATAAAGTTTAAATAAATAAATACACCTACACATTAGTTTTTTTTTGGCCACGAGATTGCGTAGTAATAAAAAACACGTCCCAAAATAGTCAATGTTACCCACGTACGTTACTTTTACGAAAAATATTGATTTATTGTAAGGTTAATTAGCCAAGATAAGGGTATTTTGATAATAGCCTAACTAGTATGTAACCATGATTACAATATATTTGTATCTAAAGTAATAGCAAATTAATATAGTTATTATTGTAATTTTAGTCGAATATTAAAACGATTATTTAATTGTATCGAATCAAGAGTTAAGTATGACAACACTTTGTAAGACAGGTAAAATATATTAAAATGTATTCATTCTTGATTTGGCGGTTGAACTGAACACTAGTTTTAAAATAAATCCATTTATATCGTTACAATCTTCGTTTAATTTGAGAGATAAAGACTAGATCCTTTATCTCAGAAGTGGGATAAGTGAATTACGCCTACAATTTTGAAGAAATATTCCCAAATAACGTGTTCACGTGTGTTGCGTACACAAGTCACTTGTTATTTTATCTGAGTAACAATGGATAAAACTCGCTCTAATCGCAAGAGCAATGAACGTAAACGTCGCCGTGACCGGAGCAAAGAAGCAAGAACAAGCACTACGCATAATCGGAAGCAGCGAAGGCGGCCACCGAGCAATCGCGATTCTTCGTCGGAATCTCGTCGTAGTGGAGGCCGCAGATCCCGTGAGCAGAGTACGAGGCGCCGTCACCAGCTGAACCGGAGTTGCAGCCGTGATGGATCTCGTCGTAGTGGAGGCCGCAGATCCCGTGAGCAGAGTACGAGGCGCCGTCACCGGCTTAACCGGAGTTGCAGCCGTGATGGATATCGCAGTCGGAGCAGCAGCTACGAGCAGCGTCGGTCCAGTCGAGGCTTGGATGGGAGACGCAGTAGGCGAAGCCGCAGCAGACGCCCAGAATCCAGCATCGAGCGACACACACCCCCACTTCCTGGTCACGTGAGTAATGCTAATGTTTTTAATAATGACACGCAAGCATTCTTTACAACTTTAGTGGAAGCTTTAACCAAAAATCGATCTCAGGGTAATAAATTTCCTATGCTAGGAAATGTGATTCCCGATTTTGACCCTATGGTAAAGAGCCAGACTATAGTAATGTGGATAAATAAAGTTGAGGAATGTGCTAGGCTCTATGGTTGGGGTGACGATCAAATAATACACTACGCACTGCCTAAACTATCAGGGATTGCCAAAACGTGGTACCAGGCTCTTCCATCGATGTCGTATTCATGGTCTGAGTGGAAGGGCAAACTGGAGCAATCATTTCCGAGTAGTGAAGACTATGCTGAATTACTAACCGAAATGTTGTCAAAACGTGCAAAATTTAATGATTCGTTAGAACATTATTATTATGAAAAAATTAATCTACTAAATCGATGCGAAGTATTTGGTAAACGTGCGGTAGATTGCCTACTATATGGGATTGAGGATCGGTCATTGAGATTAGGCGCGAAAGCAGTAAAATGTTAGGAGCCGGAGCAGGTTCTCACATATTTTCAATCAATCAAGCAACATCTTCGCGAACCAGATAGGTCAAGGGTAAATTTTGATAAACGTAGCAACACTACCCCTTTACTATCTAGTAATAGTTCTAAGCAGATAGGTAATGGCAGCGAAACTAAGACTTCGAAGTCAAACAATATTGCGTCAATTGTATGCTTTAACTGCAATGAACCTGGGCATTTCAGTTCTAAATGCACAAAAAAGATATTGAAGTGTAATGTTTGTACCAAATTAGGTCATTTGTCAATTAACTGTCCCAGATTACCCTCTGACTCAGCTAATAAAATTGATAAACCCAAAGGAAGAGTCGTGATGCGTATTGAAACAAATAATACTAATGATACTACATATTTAATGAATCTAAAGCTCAACGGTGAAGTCGTTCAAGGCTACGTAGATTTGGGTAGCCAATCTACGCTGATTCGTTACAGTGAGGCTATTAAGAGGGGAATCACGTGGACTGTTAGCAACTTACCGACTATGAGAGGTATAGGTGAGAGTATAGTAATACCAGTGGGCGTATCAAACGTCATTATTGAAATTCAAGGTATTGTAGAGGAGGTCAAAGCGTACATCGTTGACGATAGCGTTATTAAATATTCAGTTTTAATTGGGCACAGTTTCACAGAGAAACCAGGTATAGTCATAACGAAAACTACACATTCATTAATATTTACTCGTGATCAATCAGTTAAATTAGAATTACATTTGACATCCAATATTGTAATTCCTCCTAAGGAAATGTATCCATTACCATGTTTTTCTAAAAACAAATATTCGGGTATAGTTCACGTTAGTGGTTCCTTACGCAGCATGTCATAGAATGAATATTATTTGATGCCTGGTGAATATGAAATAGAAAACGGAGAGGTTAGGATACTGGTGCAAAACTTTAGTGATAGTGCGGTTTGCTTAAATAAGGATACGCTCATTACACGAGTCCTTTGTACTAGGAATAACTTGAATATTAATTTATTAAATTTTGAAAATGCTGAGACTAAGTCTGCTTTCAATTATGGCAAACAGCTTAATGAATATGAGGTTAACCAATTAAAAGAGTTGCTCAAAAAGTATGAAACGTGTTTCTCGGATAATCTAAAAGACCTGGGATTGACTAATGTAGTTCAAATGGAAATTAAATTAAGTGACTCGCAACTAGTAGTTTATCGCCCATATAGGCTCTCCTTTCCAGAGCGTAGACAGGTTCAATCTATGGTAAAGGAAATGATCGATGCAGGCATAGTATGTGTGTCAAACTCGCCTTACGCTAGCCCAGTCTTACTGGTAAAGAAAAGGACTGGTGAAAGCAGACTATGTGTTGATTATCGTGCATTAAATAATAAAACAAAAAAGGAACACTATCCGTTACCTTTAATTGATGACCAACTTGACAGGCTAGCTGGTAATTCTTTATTCGTAAGTTTAGACCTTGCATCTGGCTACTACCAAATCCCAGTAGAGGCAAAATCTCAAGACAAGACCGCGTTTGTTACTCATGATGGGCAATATCAGTTTAAACGCATGCCTTTTGGGTTAGCAAATGCTCCTTCGGTTTTTCAACGAGCAATGAGTAAAATACTGTCTAAAGTCGGTTATACAATCGTTTATATGGATGACGTATTGATTCCTTCGCGATCTTTTGATCAGGGAATGAGACGGCTAGAGGAGGTACTTCAAATCGTAAAAGGCGCAGGTCTTACGCTTAAAGTAAAAAAATGTAGTTTTTTCTGTACTGAGCTAGAGTTCCTAGGATTTAATGTTAGTGGTGAAGGGATACGTCCAGGGAAGCGCAAAACATTAGCTATAGAAAACTTCCCAATTCCGCGGATCATTCATGATATCAGACGATTTGTCGGTCTAACTAGCTTTTTCCGGAGGTTCGTAAAGGACTTCGCCCTTATTGCCCGTCCACTAACAGACCTGTTAAAGTCTAAATTTGAATGGAAATGGACAGCGGAGGAGGCGGAGTCATTTAGAGTTTTAAAGGCAAAATTAGTCGAACGCCCTATATTAGCTTTATACGATCCCCATTTAGAGACCGAAATTCATAAAGACGCGTCGAAGCTAGGTATTGCAGGAATTCTCCTACAGCGAGGTACTGACGGCTTACTCAGGCCAGTAGCATATTACAGTCGAAAAACTACGGTAGACGAGCAAAAATTTCACTCTTTTGAGTTGGAAACTTTAGCGGTAGTCACATCCTTAAATCGTTTCCGAGTCTATTTACTAGGACTAAGATTTAAAATAGTCACCGATTGTAATGCGCTCCGTACTACCTTAACTAAGAGGGACCTTGTACCACGAATTTCTCGCTGGTGGATCCAGTTTCAGGAATATGACTGCGAAATTGAGTACAGGCCGGGCTCGCGTATGGCTCACGTAGATGCTCTCAGTCGTGCCCCTGTGAGTGACCCATCAGATGCGGATACGGAGCATGTTTTTGATGTTCTGCACGTAGACGTTCGTGACTGGGTCGCTACAGTACAGGGTGATGATAGCGAAATAAAACGTTTAAAAGACATCTTAGAAGACGACCAGACTAAGTTTGTAGCTGAAGTACGAAAGAATTATATGTTAAAAGGTGGTTATATATATAAAATTTTAGATGAAGGATTGCGATGGGTAGTTCCGAGGGGGTGTAGATGGCAAGTGCTGCGCATGAACCATGATGAGGTGGGTCATTTTGGCTTCGAAAAAACGTTGAGTCGTATCAGAAGCATATTTTGGTTTCCAAAGATGCGACGGTTCACTAAGAAATATGTCTCAGCTTGTTTGGAATGTGCGCATCATAAGGCACCTGGTGGCCCCAAAGAGGGAGTGCTTCACCCAATACCCAAGTTAGAGAAACCATTCCATACACTCCATGCTGATCACCTGGGCCCATTCATTCGCTCTAGGAGAGGCAACATGTATTTGCTTGTTATTATAGACGCCTTTACAAAATTTATTAATATACGAGCTGTTAGAGACACTAAGACGACTACGGCAATCAAGGCATTTAAGGAACATTTTAGTTATTTCGGCGTTCCTTCTCGTCTTATAACAGATCGTGGCTCTTGTTTCACAAGTGCAAAATTTAAGCGTTTTATGGACCAATTAAAAATAAAGCACATCTTGAATGCAGTAGCCACTCCAAGAGCGATTGGACAGGTCGAAAGGTTTAACCGAACCATAACTGATGCTCTAAGTACAAAATGTCATGACGGAAATGACAACTTATGGGACGAATACATAGGCGACGTACAATTAGGTATTAATACTACTATAAATAAGACAACCGGGAAAAGTCCCTCTGAGCTGTTGTTCGGTTGTAGATTGACGAATGCGTCGGAAAACGTATTGAGTGACGTAATTTCCGAAACAACTGAATGAATCGAGGGTGATGCGTTACTAAAACTGGGATCGAATGCTAGGGAAAGGATAGAAAAACAACAGGATTATGTTAAAAAGCAGTTTGATAAGCATAGGAAGAGTCGGACAAAATATAATGTAGGTGATTTAGTCAGAATAGAGAGGACAATTATAGACAAAGATCATGTAGGAAAATCACATAAGCTCATCCCCAAATTTCAAGGCCCTTATCGAATCCTCAAAATATTACCTAATGACAGATTTCTCGTCGAAGACACTCCATTACAAGAAAGGGTAACAAGAGGTATGAAAATGTTGTCGCGCTAGACAAAATCCATCCTTGGATGAATTTTAAAGGTTACGCCAGTGAGAGTACTGACAGTGATCAGAGTGAGGGTACAGAAATAGAGGTGGACAGAGAGTGATCTATTACTCTACATAGTAGGTAGGCTCAATAAGATTATTCAATTTTGTTGATAAAAATGATATTCTGGGTTAATCAACTTCCCTGATGGAAATGAGTAAGAATTGCGTGTCATTATTAAGGATATATATCTATACATGAGCAATCAGTGCAGATAATGAATGGCATTGAGAAATCGATGTCGCACGTATTATGATTGCAAGATAGTGAGTAAGATTATACGATGAGAGCACAATTTGTCATAGAGGTCAGTGCAGATTATGAATGGTACCAAGATAACGGTGCCGCACAGATGACCAAAGATCGTGACAGATTGTGCAAGAAATAAAGAATGAGAATGCTGATCTTGATTTATGAATTTGAATTTTGATAAAGACTGTGACTTAGATAAAAATGATAAGCTGAAATTGAGACTTAGTTTTAACATGAATATAAAGACACTTAAAATTTTGATTGTGATGAGATTTTGAATTATTGGATATTAGTTGAATTGTAAAGTAAAGAATTTACCTTTGTTGAAATTAGTTGTAGAAGTATGTATGTATTGATAATCAGGTTATTACCTTTGTTTAGTTTTTTTTTTATTGTGATCTATACCAACCAAGTGAGAGGACTCACTTACACAGGATGGCCGAGCTGTAAGGTTAATTAGCCAAGATAAGGGTATTTTGATAATAGCCTAACTAGTATGTAACCATGATTACAATATATTTGTATCTAAAGTAAAAGCAAATTAAAATAGTTATTATTGTAATTTTAGTCGAATATTAAATCGATTATTTAATTGTATCGAATCAAGAGTTAAGTATGACAACACTTTGTAAGACAGGTAAAATATATTAAAATGTATTCATTCTTGATTTGGCGGTTGAACTGAACACTAGTTTTAAAATAAATCCATTTATATCGTTACAATCTTCGTTTAATTTGAGAGATAAAGACTAGATCCTTTATTATCAATATTCTTACCCAATAATAATCGATATAGCTTAAGAATATCAATTCGATACTTATCGATATATTTTTTTCACTTGCCCATCCCTACAACTCACAGAATGAAACATCTCCTTTGTATTTATTTCGGGGCTGTTTGTAAAAAGGCACTCACGATACACTCCAGAGCCTTGAACATCGACGACGAGTTGCTAGTCTATCGGTCTTCTATCGGTTACATTTCGGGGATTGTGCGATGGAATTACACAATCTAATTCCGCCAAGCCCGTTCCATCATCGGACTACAAGACAAACGGCGACGCACCATCGTTTCATGGTGGACATCCCACCTACATGCACAACACGTTTTGGGAATACCTTCATTGTGCGTACGGCTAAGGAGTGGAATTCCCTGCCGGAGTCTGTGTTTCCCGATAGCTACAACCTACGGGTCTTTAAATCAAGAGTGAATAGGTTACTTCTAGGTAAGCGTGCTCCATCTGCGACCACATCACCACTTAATATCAGGTGAGATGGTGGTCAAACGCGAGTCTATTCTGAATAAAATAAAAACGAGAAATGACTTGTGCGTGGCAAAAAAAATGACTACCCCAACTATCTCAGAATCAAAACGCTCTCACGAAATTCCTTACAAATACAAGTAGATAGGTGTATCCACTTTATTAAAATCTTTCAGAGGACTCTGTAGATTAATTCGTTTTCTGTCTACAGACGAATAATATATTTGTATCAAATATTTATCCAATGTAATGGCAATTTGTTCTTGTATTTGTGTAGGTGTAGGTTAAATAGTATGTAACCTTTTTCTATTCAAGACGTTATTTGATGAATTTTCTAGTACCTATTGTGCTACTCTAAAATTTTCAGACTGAAATATTTATGCTAACATCGATTAGAATAGGTATAGCTAAATCATTATATGCTACATCTATTATAAACAAGAAATATCACCATCATCTGCTTAGCTTTTTCCCCAACTGTTTTGAGGTTGGCTTCCAGTCTAACTGGATGTAGCAAAATTAGTACAGTTTAACTAATGTCTTACATGGAGCGACGGCCTATCTGACCTCCACTGACTGCATAACTTCGGAAGGAGCTCCTTTAATTGGATCTTTGTTTGTTTTGTTCGTTATTGCCAGGAGAACATGTACGGCAGCGAAGTATGAACGTGGATTAAGTTACGGGCTGAAGCTAGTTTTCAATAAATTAATAGTTACTTGTATACTTCAAATTCCTTGCTAGAAGCTTGCCTGCCAATATTGCACAAAACCCGTTGCTTTGTCCAATTAAACACCATAGGAATATACGTTGTTCGTGACCCACACCCTGCTGGGAAAACCTTACATTTCATTAATTTCAATTATTTCCTGTGATACAGAAATAATAAATTTCATTGTTTACTAAGACAGCTCCGTTTTGTGCCTAGGTATCGTTCATTCTAATTTGAACCTTATTACTGTTGACATACAACTTATATTAGTGCTTTGGGCTATAAATTAAAAAAAAATATATCCATATTTCCCAGGAGAATAGAATGTCTAGTGTTGGAGAAACAACGAATGCTTGGAAGCAAGGAATTTGAATAGCCATTTTAACCGACTTCAAAAAAGGAGGAGGTTCTCTGTACGTCGCATTTTTTTTAATGTATCTATGTTCCCCGATTCCTCGAAGACGGCTGGACCGATTTAAAAAAAATATTTTTTTATTCGAAGGGGTATAGTTTCTAGTTGGTCCCATTATCATCACGTCAGGATCTGATGATTGAATCATGAAGAAATCGAGGGAACTCTTCAAATAGTATAGGCACATCTATAGTAATTTGGGTATTTTTTAAAGTAAATTGTGCAGTTGCTCTTGAAAAGCATTATTTGGTGAAGTGGAGCTGATGATGAAGATCACAGGTGGCCACCGGAACTACTCAATAATAAGTATTTCGTGGGTTGCGATTCGATTACTTGAATATGGTTGTTAAGTACTTTTAAAGTACGGTTAAAAAACATTCGACCTTTCACACTTTCGATGATGCTTTAGTGCGTCGAGCGTACAGCGTCTGTTCCGTTACTGTCAACGCATTGTCATGCATAAATTTTTGACCATTTAATTAATGTGATGATGACTCTGAGTTTACCGAATATTGAAAACTTTTTGTTCTAACTACTTAGTTTGATTCCGGTATTTTTTTGCGAGAATTCAGCTATGGAACATATTCAAACATAGTAGATTTTCCCTACTTTGGCAGGAAATGTACTGCAATATGGTAATAAAATTTTTATTTTATATTTTTTAATTCGGTGTTCATTCAAATATTCATAAACAATACTTCGTGATTTTGACTTTAATCACTACCGCCATGTTTGAAACCCTTCCATCACTATTATCCGCCATTCGTATGCGATTAGTGCCCCTTTTCCTTTATTTGAGTAACATTATGTGCCAAATGAGGTGAATGCTGCGCAAAGGGGCAATCAGGGAGTTCTATGAGTCTGTGAGCACGGCAGTATCTATCTAGAGGACTAGTACTCACGCGGGGCTTCGCTCCCGTGGATTCTATCACGGTAAAAACATAACTCTCCTTTTTTGTAGTCGCGTAAAAAGTAGCCTATAACCTTCCTCAAGCTTCAAGCTACTTCCATACTAAATTGCATCCAAATCCACCCAGTACTTTCGAAGATTAGCGCGTTCAAGCAAACAAACAAACAAACAAACTTTTCCGCTTTATAATATTAGTATAGATGAGAAGAGCTCGTTACAGCTGGATTGAGGATATTAAAGCTGTTTTGAGGAGAATGGGTGTGAATATAGCAGTGTTTTTGTGTTAAGTAACTTGTTTTGGTAGTAAGAGAATAGCACAGTAAGTTGTACACTTAGCTGTAATAAGTATGTATAGACCGTTGATAAAGCTTGGATTTTATTTAACAGACTAATTTAAATCAAGTTAGTAAGGTAGGTAGCTAATTACTCCAAACTCCATCCCTGTCACAACTCAAGAACCGCTCGTCCCCACCTTTCTTGTTTTTTATTTGGAAACAAACCCATTTTAATCAACCTTGTAACGCATTAAACATTAGTCCATAAAGTTCGTAAGTTTTGTTCTTAGTTTTTAGATCCATAAAATCCTTAACTAAGTTTTTAGACCTAGGTATCTTTGCGTCTTGTGAGTGTATAAACCTACTAATAGTTTGAAGAAACCTAGAGAAATCGAGAGGAACCACCAAATTTTATAGACATGTTGTATTCATAAACTTTCTAAAGCAATTAAGATATTTTTGTTTGCCCGGTAATCTTTCCACCAAAACCTCTCATTGGTATGACCGCCTTATCCATCACGCCCTTATCCATCACGCCCTTCGCCCCAACGATATCGAACGTTATTGCTGACGCTAGTTTATAAAATAAATATCATTGTTATAATACCAATCACACAGTCACTGCTCCAGTCCTATTTTCAGTTTTTTTTTAAGTGACGACAAACAAAGGCACACGTCATCATCTGCTTATCCTTGGTCGGCTTCTAGTCTAACCGGATGCAGCTGAGTTTTACTCATTTGATGGCTTTTCCCTGAAGAAAGTCTGTCGTTCCTTTCGAGTAATGCTTATGGGCTGTATTTTAGGAATCCACGCGGATGAAGTGCTAATAAGTTATATTAACTGTTAAGCTTCATCTATATCCGATCAAACTATCCATTTTCATAAACTTTGTCATTCATTTATACATACATAAAAACTTGTTGTAGTCATATTATTCGTAGACGTCGTGTCGCCTTACTCCAAATCCGATATTTTTTATTAAACTCCGGAACAAGGAAGCCAAAACAGGTCACCGTTGATGAATATCGGATACTGTAGAAAATATCATAATACCAAAACATATTGAAATCTAAGCTGATCCAATTTATTTGTGGAAAAATATCAATTTTTAACGCTTCGAAGCTCCAAACAGAATAATTACGTAAAAATGAAAACAGTAATAAATACACATTTTCTTTCAACAGAAAGACAATAAATCTGGGATCAAAATCGTTTCGGTTTTCCGTGCACTTTTTATTTTATTGCTGCTGCACAAATCAGAATTTCCTTTGTTCCATTGTAAGAGTGTTCAATATTGCGGCTTGATTTCACGATTTCAAAATTGTAAGTCTCACTAGAAGTGCCACTTAAAAAAAGGCGATAATGATGAAGATGATGTTAACAAATAGTGGACTGTATTTTAAATAACAAATTTAAGCAGAAATTCAGGTTTTTCCATTTTAAATTCAAGTGCGCACTTAATTATGCATGACGAGGCCGCAGATGAATTACTCGTGATAATTACTTAACTGAATTTTCTTAAAAAGTACGAAAATAGAGTAAAAATATTTCTTAAAAATGTAAGTCTTTAATGTTAGATATTTTACCAAGTCTTGAATCTTGTTTTCAACCGACGACAAAAAGAGGAGGTTATCAATTCGACGCGTATATATTTTTTTTTTTATGTATGATCATCGAGTACTCGAAGACGGCTGAACCGATTTGGAAAATTCTTTTTTCGTTCGAATGGGTATACTTCGAAATTGGTACCATTATCACCAAAGTCAGGATCTCATGATGGGATCCTGGAGAAATCGAGGGAACTCTTCAAATATTATAGGCACACCTATGGCGTTTTGGCTATTTCTTATAGTAACTTGTGCAGTTGCTCTCAAAAAGTACCATTTGGGGAAGTGGAACTGATGATGAAGACCACAGATGGCCGCCGAAACTACTCAATAATAAGTATTGAGTGGATTACGATTCGATTACTTGAATATGGATGTTAAGCACTTTATGCTCGTCACAATGCATATGGTGATGTAGAGCTGATGGTGAAGTACCAGGAGAACTCCTCAACAATTAACGGCCCAGCATTGGGAAAAGCAACATTTTGTAAAAGGTTATAAGTAGTTGACATTTAGGCTCTTGAAACTAGGTAAATTAAAAATTATCCAACTAAAAAAAGTGAAATAAAAACTTTTTAACAAAAAATTAAACCGACTCCCAAAAATCACTGCAAAGTGAAAAATAACTTTAATTTCGGAAGTCAGTGCCAAAAACGAAAAAACAAAACTAAAGACACCGACTACCGAAATTAAAGTTATTTTTCACTTTGCAGTGATTTTTAGGAGTCGGTTTAATTTTTTGTTAAAAAGTTTTTATATCAAATAGAAAATCATAACAGCCGCACGGCTCACCGATTAATCTTCCAGGTCCGTGCCGAGGTCCTGTATTGACCGACGTCTTCCAACAGATCTAAATTATACACCTTTTCAGATAAAATCCACTTGACATGTATCATCGTGTTTGCAAGAAATAGGAACCTCGCGAATGCTTTGTTTGCATTGTATAGCTACTCGCTACTGAAAGTGCTCACCGCTGCTGAACGAGGTTGTAGATAAATAGTGATGTAGTGAGCTGCGGCGCAGGGTTGGCAGTATTATGGGTGCCTTCAGCTGTGGAGCTATTTATTTAGAGGCTGGCTTAGAAACGTTGTTGAATCTTGTATCTGAGCTGATGGTTTGTTAATTAGTCTAAATTAAAATTGGTCTAAATTAAAAAAAAACAGCGCGTTAGTAATGGATTTTCATATTTTTCTCCCCTCCCTCTCCAGTGTCTCCAGCACGTTAGTAATGAATTCTCATACACTTTTGCGACCCGCACATTTGTACTACAGTAATGACGTCCTATCTGTCAATCTTTTTAAAAAGTAATAAGGCACTTTCCGAGCAGGTATAGTAGAAAATACATAATCAGTCTATAACGTTATCACTGCAGGGACACAGGCCTCCTCTCCATGAGAGGGATATTTGATATTTTTAGAGCAGTGGTGATATGAAAATTACTCAAAGTTATGTACCAGGTTGGTTTCGAATATACGACCTAACACTCGTAAGTTAGGCCAGTAAACACTGGGCTACCACTGCTAATTAAACTAACTCAATAAAAAAAAAATTAAGGACACATCGCTGCTTAAATTCAAAAGGGCCACAAGTCGAAAAAATTACAAATCCTTTTTAAAGCAAAAATCGTATCAAAATCTGCCTAATATTCGAAAAAGATACCCAGGATTTTCGCATTAAAATGGAGCTAATCGCACAACAGCCCTTTTTGCACTGGCCCTGCAGTCAGTGCGAGCGCACGTTTGTTTTGTGAAAAAGGGCCACATTCCGAAAAATACCTTAAATTTGCATAATATTATATCTCATTCTAAGTCAATGATTTACGTCGTCTTTTAATTTGTGATTTATTTTAAGGCGAAAGGATACGTCAAACTACGAAATAGACCTCTCTTTGAAGGACTACTACTACTAGACGGATGGACCAAATAGATAAAAAAAAAAAATACCTAATACGCGTAACATATTTGACTTTAAATTTTAAATTTATTTTTTTTGTTATTGTTCATACTTTTCTCGGAAAAAAATCGAATATATCCTCTTTATTTTTGCAATAATTTGCTTACTGCTTTCAAATAACTGAACCGATTTAAATATTTCTTTCACATTATTATAGAGAATTTATTGCTTTATAAAATTTAAATTCAAAATTTTACAAAATTATTACTTACGTGCCGTTAAATCAATAATACTATATTATTACATTCGCGCTCGGCGCGCGCGCTCGCTCATACGCAAGGACCAGTCGCACCCTAGCGTTCGCACGGGGAGGCTGTGTCGCATGTTAGCGCGCCCCGCTCTTTAAACTTTGCGTCAAAGAGTAAACAGCGTAGATAGTACGTTTAGTACAGTGGTACGGTTGAGCTATTTAAAAATGGGACATTTCGTTTGCGCTTGGACGTATGTGAATATTTAGTTTTAGTGTTGATTGCGAGTGGACTAAACTAAATGTTAAGTAAATAAATATAGATAGATTTTATATTTTAGTTTTTATTGTTTCGTAGCCAAATGATACAAACCATTTTTTCTCCAAGTCAATTGTTTGAAATATTATTATTATTTAGCCTGCACTGTCCCACTGCTGGGCAAAGGCCTCCCTTCATTCCTTCCAATGGTCCCGGTTGTGCGGCAATTCTTTCCAATTCTCAAGGAAGACATCAAGTTCGTCCCGCCATCTCCTTCGTGGTCTGCCGCGACCTTGTGTCCCTGTTTCAGGGCACCAATCTTGAGGTTTACGGGCCCACAGCTCGTTCGGCATGCATATCGTTCGTTTGAAATATATTTATTTATTTTATTAACACTATGAAAAACAAAGTTGAAAGCAAAACTGCTTGCTACTATGGAACTCTTCATGGGCGAGTCCGACTCGCACTCGGACAGTTTTTTATTAGGGCTCCGTAGCAGAATGACTTGAATGACAAAAAACGGAACCCTTATAGTTTCGATATGTCTGTCCGTTTGTCTGTCTGTCTGTCTGTCCGTCCGTCCGTATGTTACAGCCATTTTATTCCGAAACTATTAAGAATATACATGTGAAACTTAGTAGATAGATGTATTCTGTAAACCGCTTTCTTATTTTAAGAAAAAAATTAAAATATATTTAAAATAAAGGGGGGTCCCCATACATGGAACTAGAACTGAAAATATTTTTTTTTCATGAAACCTATGCGTGTGTGGTATCCATAGACAGATCTTTAAAAATGATATAAGCATTTCTAAAACCACTTTTTCATAAAGTCAATAGTTTAAAAGATATAAGCTTCCAAATTGATAAAATGTTTGTGTCTCCCCTCTAACTTCTATAATAATGGAGTGAAAAATCTAAAAAAAATATATGTCTGTAGACCTTAATGTAAACTTTCAACCAAAATTAGTTTGAATGAAATCGGGTCATCAATTTTTGAGTTACAGCATATTTTCTAAAACCGCAAATATAACTTTGTAATTCATACAAACACTATGAAAAACCAAGTTATTTAGCGTAGTTGTAAAAATGTAAATAAGCTAGTTTTAAAAAAAATTGTAGGTTTTTTTTTTCGTCAAATAAATATACATAATTATTATATTATTATAGTTACTACGGAACCCTTCATGGGTGACTCTGACTCACACTTGGCCAATTTTTTTAGTACATTAAAATTTTTTTACCAAAAATTAAACCGACTCCCAAAAAACACTGCAAAGTGAAAAATAACTAACCACATTTAAGTAATCGAAGCGGAACACATGAAATACTTATTATTTCTACTTATATATTGAGTAGTTCCTTTGGCCATCTGTTGTATTCATCATCAGGTCCACTTCACAAATTGTGCTTTTCGAATGCAACTACACAAGTTACTATAAAAAATACTCAAATCACTATAGCTGTGCCTATAATATTTGAAGAGTTTCCTCAATTTCTCCAGGATTTCATCATCAGATCCTGACTAAGTGACAACAGGACCAATTTCGAAGTATACCCTTTCAAACAAAAAAAGAATTTTCCAAATCGGTTCAGCCGTCTTTGAGTAATCGGTGAAAATACATTACAAAAAATATATACGCGTCAAATTGATAACCTCCTCCTTTTTTGTCGTCGGTTGATAAAAGCGTTATTATTTATTTTCACAAAAACAAATTGATATTTTTTAACCGACTTCTGAAAAAGGAGGAGGTTCTCAATTCGGATGTTTGTTTGTTTTTTTTTTTTTTTTTTTTTTTTTTATGTTTGTTCGGGCATAGCTCCGTCGCTCGCCAACCGATTTGAAAAATTCTTTTTTTGTTGGAAAGGGTATACTTCCCAAATGGTCCCATAAAAATTTTATCGACATCGAACAAGCCGTTTCTGAAAAATCAACAAAAGTCTAAAAAAAATATTTACATTGATGACCTTTTCGGTTACTCTATATTCTGTTTTTTGTTAGCGCGTTTTTAGTTTTTTGTAGTTGACATTTTGGCTTTTATAACTAGATTAATTACAAATTGACCCACTAAAAAGCGCGAAAATAAAAACTTTTTTGCAAAAAAATAAAACCGACTTCCATATCAAAACACTACAAAGCCAAAAATAATTTTAATTTCGGAAGGCGGTGTGAAAAAAAAGAAAATACAAAACCAATAACACCGACTACCGAAATTAAAATTATTTTTGGCTTTGTAGTGTTTTGATATGGAAGTCGGTTTTTTATATTTTGATTCACTCTAACTACAATAACTGTACTCACTAAAGAATATTTTGTTCTCAAAACAAGCATTGCAAATGTTCTGAGTCCGACTATATTCAATCGATTTCATGATGATAAAAGCTAATAGGTAGCGACAAAAATGCTTCGAACGTATCTGCGTCCGGTGATACCTATGACGTTCGGGGGAGCGCGCGGGCGCTCGGGGTGGTCAACACTGGCCGCTTGTTTCACGTTCAATGCTCAAGGACGTTGGGCTATCCTTTCACCTTAAGGCACGATTTAATTTAGATACGAAAAAAAGCATTTTGGTAATTTGTTAACATGATGTGATTTATAAGCAATTTGTGTTTTGTTAACTTACTTAAGTACATTTTTTCTTTAGAAGCTGATGTAATTTTAAGTTTTGTTTTTGTATTTGACATGATTAGGTTATTCCAGTCAAAATTCTGGATATCTTGAGATTATCTCTAAAAGTACATTTAAAAATGTACGTTTTTTATTTGTTTTGTATCTTTTTATGGTTGATTTTTTGTAATTTTATTGCAAGGTATTGCTAATATGCTACCATTTAGTTATAAACAAAAAGTAGTATAATAAACAAAAAACATTATACGAAATGACACAATAAAACTTATTTTCTGTTTGAATTGTGGCTTTTTATTTATTAAATTCATAAACATTATATATGTTTTTTATAATCAAAAGGGACTTATGTGATGTTTTTATTAACTGGGTAAAACTTATAGGAAATATCAAATTAAAGACAAATAGAGGCTTAAAATATACATCCGATGATATATAACACATAGACTTACAACGTAGAATAATAAAAATAATAACCAAAAACACATATCAAAACTTTGACGGGCTCTCCTGTAAAAAAGTGACTTTTCGACTTGTGGCCCTTTTGAATTTAAGCAGCGACATACTAACTGGCCAGGCAACGGCAGGTCAGGACATTACAAAGTGGCATTTTAGGTGGCATGCATTCTATTCCCACTCTTAGTGGCACCCTGGGGTGGCACTAAGAGTGGGAATATAAGTTAAGTTAATAACTAAGTCGCGATAGATTCAGGAATCTACCCTATATTTGAGGTAGCTACAAGTATTGACGTCACAGCGACTGCAAAGTACGCGTCTTGTCAACTTGCATCCCTGTTCATGAGTTACCGTGCCATGTCTGAAGATAGTTCTAGTGCTTATATGTAGCTCCATTAGCAAGCTAGCTAGCTTGAATGTTTGTTCTGTGCAGCAGCCAATCGTTAAAACAGTTTTTTGCGTGTAGAAATCTTCATGGATGTCCTCCGCCTTGGGATAGACAGAGGTGCCTGTCAGACTCTTACCGAGTAGAACTACTCGGTGTTTCTCTTCATAAGTTCTTGCTGGAATACGTTGGCATTCTCCATCATCAATCATTCAAACACTGCGTCAACCATATCTTTGGCGTATTTCGGGAATTTATGTTTTTAAGATGTGTGTATCCAAGCGGATCAAACCAGAAGCGATTAGAAGAAAAATTATCATAGTAAAATATTTCATCATTTCAATTCCTACATCTTTCAATTGCCTATGTTCAATATTGCCTACATCAATTTCATGCACGGATGAACCAAAACAGACTTCCATAACAGCTGTAGTTTAATGTACCTACTTTCGTTTGGCGGATTCTACGCAATCAAGCTTAATTTTACTTTGCTAACTAGCTTCATTCAAGCGACGCATTATGAAAATAAAAGCAAAAACGAAAGGCAAATTAGCTGAACCGTTACTTTATTCGGAAATAAGTAATATATAACACAAGAATCAGCAACAATTTCTGCGTCGATCATGTATTTCAGAGCAGCTTTTGGCCCTTCAACGAATCTTTAATGTTAAAGTGCTTAACCGACACCTAATTTGGAAAATAAAGGCGCTTCATAACTTTTGTTTAAAAGGATATATAAGTTTATTTATAAGGAAAAACTTTTTTGCAAAAAAATAAAACCGACTTCCATATCAAAACACTACAAAGCCAAAAATAATTTTAATTTCGGTAGTCGGTGTTATTGGTTTTGTATTTACTTTTTTTTCACACCGCCTCCCGAAATTAAAATTATTTTTGGCTTTGTAGTGTTTTGATATGGAAGTCGGTTTTATTTTTTTGCAAAAAAGTTTTTATTTTCGCGCTTTTTAGTGGGTCAATTTGTAATTAATCTAGTTATAAAAGCCAAAATGTCAACTACAAAAAAACTAAAAACGCGCGAACAAAAAACACAATATAGAGTAACCGAAAAGATCATCAATGTAAATATTTTTTTAGACTTTTGTTAATTTTTCAGAAACGGCTTGTTCGATGTCGATAAAATTTTCATGGGACCATTTGGGAAGTATACCCTTTCCAACAAAAAAAGAATTTTTCAAATCGGTTGGCGAGCGACGGAGCTATGCCCGAACAAACATAAAAAAAAAAAAAAAAAAAAAAAACAAACAAACATCCGAATTGAGAACCTCCTCCTTTTTCAGAAGTCGGTTAAAAACAACATAATATTAATATATAATAACACTATCATATTATACAGAGTGGCAGGGACATCTTCGCACAACCGCTTACCATGGATTCAGTACATGGTTCTGGACCTCCCTAGGTACCTTGAAATTTTTCGTCGGCTTTTTCCTAATTTTTACGTTTTTTTTTTCTGCAATTTTGTTCCCACAGTTGGAACTCAGGCCTTCTCTCTATGGGAGCGAATGGGCCCTAATCCACCACGCGGGCCCAGTGCGGGTTAGTGGATGTGCATTTTATTTTTCTCCTGTATGTTCTGCATAGAACGAGTTATGATGTTGATTACAAAACAAATACCTACAAATGACGTAAACTGACTTTGACAGAACAAGTTAAGCGTAACCGTACTTTAACCGAAACCATCTTGGTCTTGGACATAAAAATGTAAACGAAGCAAGTTAAGTGTTTCCTTACATGCAGTTAATTGTACACTTATGTTTAACTATGCAGAATATTTGCAACGGTGAATCAACAAACGGTTAGGACATTTTGTCAACAAGACTTAATTGTTTAGTTTCGCTTTGAAACGTAAATTCTATTATGTGGTATGTTTTCCTGAGTTTTTGGCCATGTTTGTGCCTAAGAGAACTATTACTGAAAGTACCTTAGAGTTGTAAAATTTGAAACGAGTAATTGTCCTCGGTCTGTACTAATGCTACAGAGTGAATGAAAAGAGGCTCATGGCTAAATAGCCGCTCGTGCCGTCCTTCGAGGTACAGCTAGGGTCAGAAATTAAAGAGTATTTAAATGCTCCCTAGCCTCCGGTAAAGGTGTGAGGCGGAACACCCGGTCATTTTAATCAGTAATAGTCTGACAGATATCTTCACCTATCGGGGTGATTGGCATCCAAAAGGATTTCCATCTTGAGAACATAAAATGAAATGCTTGTGGATGTTATGTCTTGGACGTATTGCAGACTCCTCCGTGCCTGAGAAAGCACGCCTAAGCCAATGTTCGCGGCTGTCATGTCACATGTTTGACAGTCTACGGGTAGTTAGATATCAGATAACCCGATATCAATCTAGGGAAGAAGTGCCTATCATTTTAACTGGTCTCTGGAAGTCAGATAAGCAGTCGCTTCATATAAAACGATTAAACTTCTTAGCTGACCCAAACATCGATGAAAAAATACTGGGTAAGCATACTTTCTGTTTGAGAAAACCTAAAAAATCGTTCAAAATTCCCAAGACTCATGAGCTCATAACGCTATCGTTGTTAAAAAGTAATAATAAAGGTCTCTAGTCGAGCTAGCCAGCTTAACTCTAAGAAGGCCTTTCTTCCGGGGGAGAAATCAATTGACTTGTCCCGCTTTGAGTGGAGCGGAAGGGATTGTCAGAACTTCTACTGAAAACCCATCCTCTTACATCAGTTTACGTACCGGGGCCGCTAAGGTGGCCTAATTTAATAATAGTATTGATAAGAACACTGAACCTTGTGTTTGCAAAAATGTACGTATTCCTGGTATTTATTTATTTATGTATTTTATTTATTTTATTTTCGGAAGGCTTACAGACTAATGACATTATAACAATAATATATAAAAACTAAGTTGCTAATTACAAGCCCTCACAGATAAATAAAGTTATGTAAAAAAAGACTATGTTCAAACTGAACTAGCCTAATACAAAATAGACTGATGTGTTCTATTCGACTACACAAGTTAACTAAAACAATTAATTTATGTTCAGGTGTGCAGTTCAATTCAAATGCAAGTAGGTGCAACAGGTTCAAAAAATGGCTTTGCTAAGAGCTTCCTTAGTGTGTTTGCATTGGTGCAAAACAAATCAACACCATGTTCACAACAAATTATGTTGAAGCTGCGACTCGCTCTACAGAAGTAGGCATTACGCCTATAGTTAGTGTTTACAGAAGGTACACGTAGAAGTGGTCGCTGTCGCAGCCCCATTTGATTAGTGCGTAACGTTAACTTAGAAACAAGTTCAGTACTGTCAATTAAATCATTTGCAATATTTAATAAGTAACATATGTCATTAATATTACGCCTTTGGTCAAGCGGCAGAAAAGGTACCTTCCACATCGGTGATTGTAATCTACAGATACTTGTTTCGCCCTGTAATCTAGGTACTTAAGAAATTTTCTCTGAATACCCTCAATGCGAGAGATGTAGATCCCGTACTGAGGGTTCCAGACTTGTGATGCATACTCAAGATGGCTGCGTATGAACGAACAATACAAAACCTTGATCGGTTTTAGCGATCGGAAAGAAGCCGAGGTTCTCATTATGAAACCAAGTGCTCTCGATGCTTTTTTTACTATTTCATCAATATGCTTATCGAAGAGCAGCTTGCTGTCTTGTATAATCCCAAGATCCCTAACAGTATCGACCTTCCCTATGCCGATATTGCATAGTGTGTATGATGAATCAATTATCGACTTCTGGCGCGTAAAAGTCATGTGATAACATTTTGATACATTCAATTCAAGCCTGTTACGTCTACAATATTCATCAAATCTATTCAAATCAGCTTGTAACAGGTACGTATCAGCTATATTTCGGATAGTTTTATGAATCTTCATATCGTCGGCATAAAGTAAAATATAACAATTTTCGAAACAATATTTCACATCGGCAATAAAAATAGTAAACAATAGGGACCCTAATATGGAACCCTGAGGAACTCCCGAGGGGACAAAACACCATCCAGAGGTGTACCCCTGAAGCACTACAGCTTGCGTTCTGTTATCAATATACGAGGAAAACCAACGATATAAATCTCCATGTATTCCGGCCTTAAACTAAGTATTACGGCCTTATAACTATAATACAGTTGCTAGGCGAATGAAACGCCGTGCACTTGATTAAACAGCTGAATAATTAGCGAACTGATCAAATTATCCACTAGACCCGAAATTCTTTGGATAAGATTTTAAGAGAATTTGGCACTCTAGTGTCGTACAAACCGAAACTTTGATGGTTCGAAAATACGGCGAATCGCTTTGGGAAAAGTTTGATATTGCCCCACTTACTTTGGCTCGTTTTGTTTCTTTGCTTCTTCTTTCACTTTGGTTGTCCGAGCTAATATTTGGAACGGTTGAAGAGTCTGAAGAGTCTCAATGGAAGATGATTAAAGCGGGAGGTTATAGTGTACTGTTCATACCGGTATTTACGCGGGAAAAACTTCCCACGCGAACAAGTCGCGGGCATAGCAAATGATATGTGGAGAGAGCAAATTTTATGAGCTTGTTTGTTCTCTCTAGAACCCTTGCATACATGAATTTACCCCAGAAATCTTTCGGAAATCACCAAAATTGTATGTATAATTATATCTATATAACATGGGCAAAACCGAGAGGCCCTTAATCATTTAGATTATATTATATATATAGATATATATAGGTTGCGGGAATTTTCTAACGAGATACTGACCGCGGCCCCGGAACTTAAGGGCAGCTGAAGGAAAAGGGTGGGTTTTTAGTCAGTAAAAGTCTAACACTCCTTTCCGCTCCACTCAGAGCGGGAAAAGTCATTCGATGATTTTCCCATCCAGAAAAATAAGTATATTATATAGGAATAAACACTTCTGGCGATTTGCAAAACAGTAGGCGTTTTGCAAATGGCTAGAAGTGTTTTTTACAGACACAGAATGAAAGACTTTCCTTTCAGCATTAGTAATCCAGCATGTCTTTTGCAAACCAAGCTAATCAAGACTAACGGCATCCTTCGGTTCTATATTATACAACCTCTAGATATTGGGATGACATCACAAGCCATTTTTAAAACGATTCCCTAGTGCAAATTTTAATATTCATGTATGCATGTATGTAAACAGGTAATCGTTTAGTCGCGTCTAATAATTTTCACTATATTTTGAAATCGAAACTTAAAACATTCTGTCCCTTTATTCATACTTATACATAATTAGGTTTAAAGACATTTATTTCTCATAAGAAAATTATGGTTCACTTAAAATTGGATACATTTATTAAGTAACGTTAATTTTTAAGTAGCGTTCACTCTTGGAATATTGGAGTGGAGGCGTTATGTTACATTGTTCGGACATGTTTCTTAAGATTCATTTTTGAAGATATTGACACTATTAATTCGTTTCAATTCTTTCTAATAATTCAAAGAATAACACGCACTACACAGCGAATCAAAGCTCAACACCTCGAAATACCTAACATACCTCTACCCTGTAATTGTGCCGGTACCAACGTGACAGCCCTACTAAACAGGGGTGGCACTGAACCTTCTAACACGACCGTGGACTTTGATTTGAATTTCAAATACAGCTGGTGGTCATTAATCGTCAGAACACAGAGAGGTCGATCACGAGATTAGAGTGTTTGAATATACTGATGATTGCAAGGTGACCGCTAGTCAAAGATTTTGATCAAATATTTATTTTGAATTATGAGGAGCTTGTGGCTTAAGAGGGTGTCGAGCCTACGAGACGCGCGGAAAATAGGTTGTTACTGCAGCGGGCTAGTCGTGTGCGTTGTCACACACACAATGACAAGTTCGCTCGAGGCCCGCTTGCCGTTGCACGACGAAGTTTGCTAACTTTGCATTTTTTAATTTTTTGTCGTTATGTTGAATAAACTTGAAAAACGAATATTAATTATTTAGATGGTTTTATTTATCACACTAATATTATAAAGGCGAAAGTTTGTGAATGAATGTGTCTGTTTGCATGTTTGTTACTTCTTCACGCTCAAACGGCTGGATGGATCTAAATGAAGCAAGTAGGTACGTAAATAAATCACAAAAATAAATTTAATAAATTATACCTATTATATAAAAATTAACGTTTGTTTTTACTGTAGTAATACATTATCCGTTCCCTCACTATTCATCCTATTGCAATAAAACTTTGATTTTATATATTAAACTCCTCAGATTTTTTTTTAAAGAATACTAGCAATGTGGGTACATTTCACATTACTAGCCATCTTGTTAACCCCTTCAACTAAGCTAAATATGCTTGTGTCTGGAGTGGGTTCACGTCAATAGTGTAATGGGTGGGGTTCGAACCTGCGACCTCTCGATCACAAGTCCGACACCTTATCCATTAGGCTATTGACGCTTCGAAACTGGGTAAGTAGCAAGTTAGGGTAGATGGGTATGCAGTACTTATTTGAATAATAAAACCAGTATGAAATAAAAAAAAATATAATTATGTAATGTCATAATAAAACCAGACTGAAATAAGTTTTGTTTATTAAAATTTCATTTAGTGCTCGTTTAAATTCTGATGTACTGTCATATTTTTAATAACATTCGGTACTTTATTATATATACGTGGGGCCATACCAAAAAAACATTTTTTCATTAATGCTGTCTAGCGAACTTACTTCGCAGAAAATATAAGCGTAATTTATTTCATAACAATATATGTATCAAGTGTAACTTAATTTAAAAGAAAATAAATAAATAAAAGAAATCTATAAATCTAAAGTTATATTGCTTATTATAACATTTTACAAAAATAGGCTAAGTGCGAGTCAGACTCGCCCATGAAGGGTTCCGTAGTAACTAATAGAATAAAATAGCTGTGACATACGGACGGACGGACAGACAGACAGACAGACAGACGGACAGACATGACGAAACTATAAGGGTTCCGTTTTTTGCCATTGGCAACTGAACTCTAAAAAACGAGTAATTTCTTAAAATATATATTTTTAATTTTGATACACTACACAAATCACAGTATAGTAAGAAAATAAAAAATGACAAAAAGATACTATACTTTGTAAGAAATAAAAAAGACAATAAAACTTATTTCGAATTTTGAAAATACAATCGTAGAAATATCAATGCATCCAAGGTTTGACTTTTAAGCCTGCTTCGTTTATTACCAACATAAGCAGCAGCTGAAAACGGTCGTTTAGGTTTTACACTGGTTGGAGGAATAGACAATAGATACTTATATGCTGTTTCTAAGTGATATCCACTAATTCCTCCATTTTCAAACAGGCTTATTTCACGTCTTATACTATATTTTGCCAACCCCGATTAATTTTGTATTTGTACTTCACGATCTGGGGATTTCATACTCTTATCAATTTCCAGCTATAACTTTTCCTTTAGTGTCAATTGGGGTTGGGATTGGGAGGTTTGTGGCCTTAACTCATCATCTATTTGTGATCCTGATCTTCCTTCTTCTTCTTCCGTGTCATCTCGATTTTTAAGTTTTTTAACAATACACTTTATTTGCTTCCAAACTAAAGCCTGTGTAGAAACTGGAAATAAGTCATGCCATTCCAAATCCGATAATAACTGATTTTCATCATCTTTTCATGGATTTTGTAATTAATTCAACACACCAGTCAAATCATCACTTCGTCGTTGCTTCATACGTTCCACTAAGGATGTTTTAATTTTTTTGGCGAGTGTCAGCACTTGCCAAAAAATTATTATGCTAGATAGCTGTTTTATAAGAAATTTCAAATCGGAATCAGCTGTGCATAAATTAGCATCTCGCCGACAGATTGCTTCTACTGTCAATTTAATTGGGGTCAGCACATCAACAATTTTATTTACCAATTCAAAATCAACTTCTTCCAAACGAATTGGATGATTGAGATCTATAAGAGCTTTTTGAATGAAGGTTTTTAAAAGATAAAATCGCTCCAGCATTGTTAAAAGACTATTCCACCTGGTTTTACAGTCCAAAAGAAGTGACAGCTCTTTTCCATGTTCAATTTTCATTTATTTTTGAAGTACTGTTTCATTTTTCAATGGTGATCTTTTGAAATACACTCTACAACTTTGCGGATTTTCTTTATCAGCTCATTAATGTTTTCATCTTGTGTTAACTCTGGTATGTGTTATAGCGCAAGGTCATTTTGTGACATTAAGATTAAGTCTGATTCTGGACTGTCTAAGTCTTCTAAATGTTCATCATCATGGATGTCGTCCATATGATCAACAGCCACAGGTGGTTCATTTATAGTATCATCTGAGGTAGAGCTGTCTTGCAAATAATTATGTTTTTCATAAAGCCAGTATCCAGGGAAATATCAAATATACTTAGACTCTCTTTCAATATACGAAGACAATTTTCAGCCATACTTTCATACTTCCATAAATAGGAACAAGTCCTAAATTCCAATTTTTTTTAACCGACTTCTAAAAAAGGAGGAGGTTCTCAATTCGGATGTTTGTACTTTTTTTTTTTTTTTTTTTTTATGTTTGTCCACGCATAACTCCGTCGCTTGCCAACCGATCTGAAAAATTCTTTTTTTGTTGGAAAGGGTATACTTCCCAAATGGTCCCATAAAAATTTTATCGAAATCGGACGAGCCGTTTCTGAAAAATCAAAAAAAGTCGAAAAAATAATTTACCTTGATGATCTTTTCGTTTACTCTGCATTGCGTTTTTTGTTCGCGCATAACTCCGTCATTTACGAATCGATTTGGAAAATTCACTGACCCACTAAAAAGCGCGAAAATAAAAACTTTTTTGCAAAAAATAAAACCGACTTCCATATCAAAACACTACAAAGCCAAAAATAATTTTAATTTCGGAAGGCGGTGTGAAAAAAAAAAGAAAATACAAAACCAATAACACCGACTACCGAAATTAAAATTATTTTTGGCTTTGTAGTGTTTTGATATGGAAGTCGGTTTTATTTTTTGCAAAAAAGTTTTTTTATATGAATGAACGTTGACAGCCATGTATGGTTTATTGGATGTTGAAGTCCACTTGTCGAAAAAAAGACTAAATCTTTCACCTGCACTTTTCAAATGTTTCAATTCTGCAGTTACTTGCTTTCTGATTTTTTCACTGTAATTCATGACACGTTTTTGAATGGTGACGGCTGACTTTGGTAAATCCGTGTATTTTGAAAGACAAATTTTCCAAAAAGAAAATCCAGCAGTGGCGCATTCATTAAATTTAGATTTATTACTCATTTGAAAATTTTTAACTGGACATGCCTTACTAAATTCGTGGCATAGTGAAGAAAATAATATCCTGTAATTTTCATTGGGGTCATGGGAGTCAAAATTGGTCATTGAAAGATTACTTAACATGTTATCATTAAACACATTAATTTCTTTTTAGTTAGTGGCCTAAACTTAATAGTCTTATTTAATTGCCGCTTTTTAACCAACTCAAAGGATACTAGTTGACCTGTATGGTCAGACCTAACTCCACTAATTTGAGACGAGTATTTTATGGCACAATTAGTATAAATATTATCTATGCATTGAGCTGATGTTGCTGTTATTCTTGTTGCTTCCTTGTATGTGCATTTTAAGTTAAATGAACCAAACAATGAAGTAAGCTTGCAGTGTTCAGGTGAATTTACTAACAAATCAATATTTAGGTGACCACAAACGAAAACTAATTTATTATCTCTTATAAGCTTAGGTACTTAAAATTTCTCCCATTATCATTAAGAATGATGACAAGTTTGATGCTGGTGGTCTATAAACACTTAGAAAGTTTGCCCTTCAACTTCTGTACATGCTACCTCACACAAGCAATCAACAGAGCAAGCGGTGATATATTTTTGTTCCTTATATCTAAGAGAATTACTACGTAATATTAAAGTACCACCTTCTACTGAGGACCTGTTGTATGCACTAGTAACAGAAAAATATTAATTTTAAACAACATTCTATCTGGTTTTAGCCAGGTTTCACAAAAACATAAGATATCTATATCATATTTATCTATTAACATTTCCTCATCTAATACTTTGCCGGAGAAACGATTTATATTCTGATGATATAGTAAAATTGTGTTATTATAACTCTCCTTTGTCACATCTAAGGGTTTAAACAATTAATTTCAGTATTATTAGATACCCTAGATAATACTGAATAGTCACTTAACCTAGGATCAGTTAAATTGTCAATAACCCAGTGTAAATTGTAAGCTAACAAAGTAGCCAATGAACTTTCGTCGTAAATTCTAAAATGAATGTCAGGATTGCAATCGGTATGCCCAAAAACCTATTACACGATGTTTGATGCAATATTTTGCAATCGACCACGTTTGCTGAGCAAGCGATATAATGCGGTCGCACTAAGTTCGCCGCGAGCTTAGTGTATTTCGAACAGCAACCGGGTGCACTCATTTTCATCATTTAGCGATAATTTTAGCCCTTACGTTACTTTGTTAATTATACTTAGCAATAAACCCTTGAAGGTTATCAGTGTATTTAACTTAGTAGACACACACGATATCCATATTGAATGTTGGAGAAAAAGTTGCATCCACCAAGGATGCAACTTTTTCTCCAACATTCAATATGGATATCGTATGTGTTTTAAATTGGATTTCAAAATGAAAGCCAGATTTGCAATCACCACCCCCAAAAACCCATTACACGATACCCATATCGAATGTGTGAGAAAAAGTTGCATCCGCCATTTTGGATTTTAAAATGAATGCCAGATTTGCAATCACCACCCCCAAAAACCCATTACACGGTACCCATATCAAATGTTTGAGAAAGTTGCATCCGCCATCTTGGATTTTAAAATGAATGCCAGATTTGCAATCACCACCCCCAAAAACCCATTACACAATACCCATATCGAATGTTTGAGAAAAAGTTGCATCCGCCATCTTGGATTTTAAAATGAATGCCAGATTTGCAATCACCACCCCCAAAAACCCATTACACGATACCTATAATCAAATGTTTGAGAAAAAGTTGCATCCGCCATCTTGGATTTTAAAATGAATGCCAGATTTGCAATCACCACCCCCAAAAACCCATTACACGATACCCATATCGAATGTTTGAGAAAAAGTTGCATCCGCCATCTTGGATTTTAAAATGAATGTCAAATTTGTAATCACCACCCCCAAAATCCCATTACACGGTACCCATATCGAATTTGTGAGAAAAAGTTGCATACGCCATCTTGAATTTAAAAATAAATTCCAGATTTGCAATCACCACCACCAAAAACCCATTACACGATACACATATCGAATGTTTGAAAAAAGTCTTCATCATCACTTTCACTTCCTCAAATGGTGCTTTTCGGGAGCAACTGCACAAGGTACTATTAGAAATACCCAAAGCGCTATAGGTGTGCCTATAATATTTAAAGAGTTCCCTCGCTTTCTCCAGGATCCCATCATCAGATCCTGATTTCATAACAATGGAACCAACTAGAAAGTATACCCTTTCAAACGAAAAAAAAATTCCAAATCGGTCCAGCGTCCAGCCGTCTTCGAGTTTGAGGTTACATACATAAAAAAAAAATTAAGATGAACTGAGAACCTTCTCCTTTTTTTTGAAGTCGGTTAAAAAGCAATAATAACATCACAAAATAGAAATACGTACTTTTTATGAGAATGGCTTTTTTCTTTCGAAAATTTGCGCCAACTTTCTTCTAATAATATTTTTTTTACATTTTCCCATAATAAAACAAATATTGAAAAAAAAATGTTAAAGAAATATATATTGAACAATAAAAAGTACTTGTTGGGTATGCATAATAAATCGTACTCAAAAAAACAAAAAATATGACTTATGTTATTCAACGGATTGCTGCAATACATACGTACACAATAGATCGCGAATTATCGTTACCGGCGAAACGCTCCACGATGAGACGTGACCTCTCTCTGAGCTCCCGTGGACGACTGAATTTTCGACCGGTGTACGTTGCGTATGATTCAAAATAGCGCGCAAATTAGAAGAAAAAATTAAAATTAAAACAACCAAGCGACATTTATGAAATGTTAAAGCTGTAAATGATAGTATGATAATTAGAGAATAATATGAATTGAAGTTTATGAAAAAATTCAACGGTTTACTATCAAAATTCAGCGACGCACGAGCATGTTTTGTAAGGATTTTTGTCCAACTTTATGTATTTTTGTTTAATAAACTATAAAATATTTTTAAATTTTGCCGACTATGTTTGCTAACACATTTATTCTAGTGTTCATTACATATTTTTGTATGGTAATTAAAGTACTATTATAGGTTATATTCCTTTAGTTGTGAAGACCGTTTTGAGTTATTTTACTCGGCGCAGGCTTAAGTGATTACAGCAGTATTGATCGATCTTCAAAGTTTAGCTACCTTTGTTGTGGTCAGTCCTTGTATGGCAGTCCCTATACCTATATACAATATGTTAACTAACAGAGGGCGTTCCCGTTAACCCGCAATAGTGTAGCATCCATACATGCTAAAAAAATATTACCATTCGAAAACAAAATGTTTTTTTTTTTTTTTTTAATATTAAAATATTCACAATTTTTTTTTATTTATTCGTAAAAGAAACACTCTGTACACGCGTATCATCTCCTTCACTCATATTATCTTTGGAAATACCCCCAACTTTTGGAAAAAGTTGACCAAATTATAAGAAACACACTTTCTTCCATTTTACATGTGGCCTTGGATGACCGAGCGTGGCAGCAAGCCACACTTCCAATTCGCAAGGGTGGTCTCGGCGTCCGCAAAATTTCAAGTATTTTTCAGTTTACCAGCCTTTCTCTCCTCGGTCCACGGTATGGATTCTTTGACCAGGAATATTTTATCTCACTCACTGGTTAATTTTGATGTACCGTGTTTGTCCGATGCTTTGAACGCTTGGAAGGTGACTTTTCCCAACATGGATTTGCCCGACAACCTGTCTTCCCAAAGACTATGGGACGCGCCGCTTTGCAGTATTTTACGGAATAACTTAATTAATACGTCTTAAAATACTGCGAGCGAGCTCCTCTGTTGGCTGTGGGAGAATGGAAGTCGGGTCTATGGCTTCAAGCACTCCCGTCATCCACCATTGGCACAATGATGGCTAAGGCATCGTTTAGGGTCACAACTTGTTTACACTTAGGCGTACCGTGTTGCTCCACATCGGTGCCACTGCAGCACAGCTGTTGACAGCCTCGGGAACCATGGTCCTGTTTCTGTTGCTACAGATCAGGGCGCATAGCTCGGCACGTCACCATCAATGACATTATTCGTCGAGCTCTTGCCACCTGCGATATTAGAACCAAGCGGCTTAGTACGTTACGATGGGAAGAGACCAGATGGTATGACGTTGGTGCCTTGGAAGATGGGTAAGCCTCTAGTGTGGGACGCAACTTGTGTCGATACTCTTGTGCCATCTCATGTTCAAAGTACGGCGAGCTGTGCTGGTGCAGCACCCGCGACTGCAGAGGCCCTCAAACAGCGCAAATACTGTAATTTTTCTAGTAATTACAGTTTTGTGCCGTTTGAGGTCGAAACGCTTGGGTCATGGGGCCCAAGTGCGCGTCTCATTTATAAGGAATTATCTCGCCAGCTGATCAATTTCTTGCGTGACCGGAGGGTTGGCTCGTTCTTTGCCCAAAGAATAAGCATTGCTATACAACGTGGCAATGCTGCCAGTCTTCTGGGTATGTTTCCGGATGACAGCGATGTGGAGGAGTACTTTGACGCCTAAGGTTGCTTTTGTTTAATTTTTAATTTAAATTTTGTATGTATGTAGTTAGGTTTAGCAGTGTTTTTTTTTTAAATTCAATGTTTTATTATGTTATGGTGTACAATAAAACTGTATATATAGTTGAAATTATAATGAAGTTTATTTTGCAAACATCTCGATGCTCACTGTTGCAGGGTGCAATGTATATTAACAAGCGAAAACCGACAAAATTCGTATACATCAGCTGTTGCAGTTTTAAATTTCTGGATTTTTGCCAATTTTTCACACAAAGAAAAATGGTAGGATTGAATCCAGTACGGAATTATATTATTAATTTTGCGCTATTCTTAACCCTCGGCATGCCTGGTAGGGTCTGTCAGACCCACAGCGGCATGTAAATCATCACTTTTCACATAAATTAGAATTATGCGCGCTACCGCTCTCAGTAGCTGGCTGTTACGAACTCATCTACATCCTCCACCCGCTTCGTCAGTCCGCAGCCAGGTCTTGACGTAGAATGAAGGAGTATAAAGTGCGCGCGGGTCTCTCAGTCCCCACCAGGCATACGGCGTGACTTTATTACGTAAGTATTATTTTATTTATTTTCATTTCATTATTGATATTTGTGAGCTAAAAGTTACTTACTGATGTGTATTTTTACGCAAGACTTTATTACGTTAGTATTATTTTATTTACTTTCTAATAATTATTGATATTTGTGTGCTAAAAGTCATTTATTTATGTATTTTTTAGATTCAACATGGAAAGGCAACTGTCAGACGAGGACATAGCTAATTTACTGCTAGATGGGAATGAAGAGGATGATATTACATTTAATTCTAGTGGAGAGGACTCTGATCATTTCTTCCAAGAGGCCGAAGTAGCTTTTTCTGAGGCAGAAGAGGACATTTTTATTTCAAATGATAGACATGCAGGTTCATCGGATTCCGAAATGGATTTACCTTTGTCCAGACTTTCGACATCATATAGAGCCATAACTTATAAAGGTAACGAAGGAACTATATGGTTTGAAAATCCAAATAGGTCTAATATTCGAACAAGAAGTGAAAACATATTGACTGGAACTCCTGGAGTGAAACCTCTAACCAAACATGTAAAGACTCCTCTAGAATGCTTTTATCTCTTTGTAATATGAGTGTATGTTGCTAGACATATTATTTCATACAAATGAAAGGATTTAAAAAAATCAATCAAATTTAAATACCTCCAATGTATATTCCTTTGTGGAAGCTTTTTAGCCACATTTGTTTTGATCATTCAATTTTTCAATGTGCAAAGTGCTATGAAATCAAATCCCAAGTAAATATTGATACGAGTGAAGAAGACTGATTATTTTATAATATTGCATAAGCATATGTTAGTGCCTTACATGCCATAAAGTCTGATCTGAGATCTCTTATAATTTGGTAGAAATAGCATGTTAAAGATTTTATGACTATCTTTTGTTAAAAAAAATGAGTATAGTTTAATTTAAAATATTTAAATAAAGATAATAAGATTAATATATCTTTTCTATTATTATAATATTGTTTATCCCCTTAAAAGGCATTAGGATACCAAATAAATTAAATTATGTAGAGAAAGTAAAAAAAAATATCCAATTGAAAATCTGGGTCTGAGGGACCCACCAGGCATAACTTGTAACTTTTTACCACCAGGCATACCAAGGGTTAAATGTTTAACAATACAAACATCTACAATTTTTTTAAGCTCTTCCTAATTTTTACTTTTAAAAGCTCTAGTTTCGTGTTATCTTCCGTGAACTCTCGAAACTCGTAAAGGTCGACTAGGCGAACCCAACGAGACTACACGGTAAGTCACTCTTGGCTGTATCACATGGGACTTCTATACGTATACATATAAATAAAATTGATATGTCTGTCTTTGACTTCAAAATAACTGTTTTAAAAGTACGGTAAAAATAACTAAACCAACAACTACGACATAAGTAATAATAACTATATAATAACTAATAGTAATAACTTTTAAAATATCTGTCTATTCAAGCTGTAAACTGTAAATTTACAAAAACAATTATATTTACCTATATGTATCCAGTTCTCTTCCTCTACCAAACTAGGTTACGACTGTCAGCTAGTCCCAAATCAAAACTACGCTCTACTCATACAATTTTAATACCATTCGTAGCTGATTGCAATCACCAGCCGCCATCCGTCAGTTGATCTAAATCCTGTAATTGGGTTAAAATTTAAGAGACCACCAAGTTTCTAGATAGACTAAAAGCTTGTTTATATAGAGAGCTTTTCTCGCCATACTACAGAGAAGAAATTGAAAAGCCAAAAAATGTCTATCTCTCTTCTTAGTAAGATTTATTTCATGGTATTTCAATAAGCTAACCATTATTGTTAATGAGGTAGTCTTGTATGAGATAGTTTGATATATTTTATATAGAAATATAAAAAACAAATCTTGACCTAGGTATAGGTAGTTTTGGTTGTAACAAAATGATAGTGACTTCTAATTTGACACATATAAACGATGACTTACTTTTGTTTTCCTATTCATTTCCAATTCAAACTCGTCTGGCGAGTTTATTCCTTACAAACTGGCATAGACATTCACGCTTCTCTACAGCGAGAAACTTTCTCGTGTAAAACCTCTTTCAAGTTTAGTCTCTAGGATTTGTTATTTAATAAGATTATCTGTTTCTGAGAGAGGTATTTAGGCCAGTACTTAGACTGAAAAGTTCTGAATAACTTGATATTTAGAATAAATTGAAGCGAAAACAGCTAAATTCAATTAATATTTTAAATATGTTTTGAAATTAACTGTTTAAGCATTTAGATTCTAAGTAAGAAGTAAAGAAATTGCTATTTTTGTTGCCAAGTAAAAAGGGTTTTTGTTATTTTTTTGGGTTCAGTAGTTGGTAAATTCGGAACTTGTATAGGAACTACGTGGCTAGTGAGCAGGCTGACTGGCAATTTTGCTTAGTCTATGGCTTACTCCTTTTTCAGTAATATTGAAAAATCAATAAAAGTGTATCGACATGAGATTACCGAAAGAAGCAAGCAAACCTCTAAAGCCTCTTCAAAAACAGACATAACATTTTACAGCAAAAACTTTAACAATGCATTTACGAGCTTTAAGTCTTACTTCACAGACGCGATAATATCATAAAATTTCCAACGACATTTTTCAGGCTTACATTTTTAAAGTTTTGTGCATGAATTTGAAAGCTTGTTAAAACCTCAAGTGTTGTTAAGACGCTTGGTTACTCGCATAGAACGTTGGATTTAGCTGCGAAACATTTTCTCATATTTCTTCTTTGTGAGTGCGGAAAAATGTGGGATACCGATAAATGGGACACTGAAATGGGACACTGTCTTTACATATTTTCGGAAATGTCGGAACTTTTCAAGATATAGACTTTTCCTAGACAAGACTAGTTATTGAAAGGGGTTGTAAAATGATATTGATATAGATAGATAGATTATTCTCGGTTAGTAAAATAGTGTAATTAAGTGTGGCTTTTGTGATTTAAATCATACGCTTTGAAAAGTATGGGATTGGGTATTTATATAAGAGTACACCCAATTTAATGAAAGAAAAATCAAATTTTATTTTCGTCGTGAAACCGCAATTTCAGCCCACGCTCGACTAAAGAATGCCTCCAAACTTACAGGAATTACACAATTGTTTTATATTTGTAACAAGTGTAAAGATTCGTGTTGCAAATAGAATGGCTTGGCTATAAAAATAAAGTACCTACTCTGAAATGTTCGGGGCCGGAGACGGTCATGTTGTAGACGAGAAGTTACCGCTTTGTTATGTGAGACGATTTGAGGTGCATGAAAATATATTAAAAAAAAAACTAATTATATTGTGGCTGAAAATTTTACACGAGCTTAGTTTTATACTTCTTAGTATATCTATCTTCTTCATAGTACCCATAATATGTATATTGGATTCTACCCGCGGCTACGCTCGTGTGAAAAGATTATTTTTTCATCGAAATTAAATTAAACTATGTTACTTGCTAATATAACTTTGTATTCGTGAATGTATTTTTGAAATTGGTCTAGTATATTTTGAGTTTAAATAAAAAATCTAAAACTTTCGTCACCAGTTCCAAACATTTCCTCGTATGTATGTCACCGAAAAACAACTTTTCAATTAACCGAAATTAAATAACTTAAATACAAAATGCTCACATGCTTTATTCTAGTTTGTATTTTAGTACATAATTATTTATTTATTTATTTATTTTATTATTTATGTACACACAGTAAAATACATTAAGATAAACATAATTATAATATCTGATGTTAACTATTTTTACTGGTACTGCTGATTAGGGATTTATAAACAAGACAAAAGTGAAGAATAACTTGTATATTCACAAATATAGACAATACAGACGATACCAACTTTAATAACGCAAAACTAAGCACAACACAACCGTACACGTCGAGAGCTCAACCCAAAGAGAGACGGTGGTCGCGCCATATCGACCGGTGTAACCGCTTCGTTTCCCGCCACAGTACCACTCGCGCTAGCTTCACTCGGTGTTGCCAACACGGCCCTCCTGCATCGTGCATGACCTCAGGCACGCTCCAACCAACACCATCAGCACCTGCGTACACCGTCACACAAGCCAAACTATGCATCTGAAAATAAAACAAGTATCAGAACACCGCCATCAGGAACATCATCTTGATCTCTTTTACTTCTTCCCTAAACTTGAAACATTAGAGAAAATTATTCTAGTCCCCTTTAGGCCCAGGAAACCTTGCGAGACGCATCGTTTTTGATGTACTGATCTGCCCAACTCATAGAATGTTGTCTTTAGACTTAGACAAAATCTGAAATCTAGTTCACTCCTTTAGTCCGAAGTAGTGCCTGGTCCAGTTTACTCCTTTAGTCTTAGGCAGTAACTGCTTCAGCACACCACTCCTACCCTGGATCGTGAACACTTCAGAGTTCTGGCAGACCAGCACATACCTATATTCTTTTGTATGAAACCATAACACGCATAAATTGAATAAGCAGAATAGGACTAGTTGTAAATAAATGATTGTGAAACATAGTTCACTCTTTTGGTTTGAAGTAGCACACCACTCCTACCCTAAATCGTGAACACTTCAAATATGAATAGGGCTAGTTGTAAATAAATGCCTGTATAATCTATTTAACTTGCCAACACGTAGTTTACTCAAAATACCGATTATTAAGGATTTTATTCTCCGCCTCGGTCACTCCTTCATGTCATTTACTTGATCTCTCACTTCCTCTCATATTCTCTATTCGATACTATTTTTATATTTCTCTGACGTCCATAGTATGCACATCAACGTCTCCAAGCACAGGACAATAACTGTCACTATCATTACGAATTATCTAGTCCAAGAACTCTTCAAAACGAACGGCCCTTATTGGTCGTCTTAACTACTATATATGCTTGTTGTAATGTTACATATATACACTCATCACAACTATCCTGACTTGACCCAGCTCTTATACTTCACATTAATTTTAATCTTTCACATTAATAAACACCCCATGGCCTATTTAATAGTAACATTAGGTCCTTAACAGTTAACCAATATACTTATTCACACTATTCGAACGTGATACGTCTACCACTTTAAAAATGTTTTCAATGCAACTGGAATGTCAGTCTATCACTTATTTGTCTGTATCTACATTAAACCAGATAGTAGGTACTGTTACGTTACGACCAATCAACACCGCACAATCACATAAAGAATCAAGAACATAAATTTCGATATCATTGACGTCAAAACCGAATCTATTTTTATTAAACTACCGTCTTAACACTTCTCATTCATAATAGCAGGTAGTTCAGTTATCTCTAAATTGCGTTCCATAACAAAATATGATATCCGACTACTAGGTACCTATTTCTACAAAGGCAAGTAGTTAGGACGGTATCATATTTTTCTACCTTCGACCGCTTCGATCTTTTTATTGTAACAAGACTCCTCCGGATTCTTGCAAAAGACTTACACTTTACACTGAATTTATTTGTGATTACCACCGCAATAGTTCCTTTCTTTTCCGAACTAACGAAACATTACAACTGTGTGGTCTTTAGTATTTAATCCCGAATACTTGAGCTACTATGATTGGTTACATGTCCTGGTTTATAGACAACTATGCAGAAAACCCGCTAAAAGTCACGAATTTTAGAAACTGACCTCTACTGACTTGTACTACAGACAATAATAGTATAATAATTACCGTTCCCGACACGTTTTCGTTCAATCTGGTTCTTTAAATAATACTTTTACGTCACCTTTCTTGTAAATTCAACTACCTACATGAAGCCAAATATATTTCTTTTTAACTTTAAAAGACAAAGAAATCCTTTTTTTTTCCACAAGCAAACCGGTCACATATTATGGATACGTAATCACACACTCGTTACGTCTCTTAGCGGAAACTTTGATCTAAGTATTAAGTTTAACTTGATAACAAACAATACTATCTGACCACTTAAACGTAGATGTATCAATTTCGATTAAATTCAGTCACAAAGTCACACGGCTCAAACACAGGTACCTTTCATCAGGATATTCGGATTTGTACTCACAGTTTCTGCCAACCTTACCCTGCTGCTACTCGACGCGTATCTAGCACGAATTATGTTTGCACTTAGTTTTGCTTCTCTTTTTAAGTACCCATAGCAAAGGCAAGCAGTTTCTTATCCCACTTCTGATGTTAACTATTTTTACTGGTACTGCTGATTAGGGATTTATAAACAAGACAAAAGTGAAGAATAACTTGTATATTCACAAATATAGACAATACAGACGATATCAACTTTAATAACGCAAAACTAAGCACAACACAACCGTACACGTCGAGAGCTCAACCCAAAGAGAGACGGTGGTCGCGCCATATCGACCGGTGTAACCGCTTCGTTTCCCGCCACAGTACCACTCGCGCTAGCTTCACTCGGTGTTGCCAACACTGAGTACAAAGGAACTGCTTATTTCTTAAGAAATTTCTTCCAGCAGACCTGCGAAAGGAGAAGTGAAAAAGAAATGTAGACTATAGTGTGTGAGAACAAGAAGAGAAATAAATATGAATATGTGAAGTATAAAACTAAAATATTAAATATACTTACACATACTTACAATGCAATAAAAATAACATATACTTAAATAAATACATAATGTTAGAATATATAAACATATAATATAAATATATACATAAATAATTAACACAGTTAAGAGGAAAGGTAATGCTCTTTTAATCGACATTTGAATAGAGATATAGTTCTTAAATCACGAATGCTAGGCGGAAGTGAGTTCCACAATCTTACAGCATGGACAGAGAAGGAATAAGAGTAGTAGCTAGTTTTATGAGGATGAGATTTAAGGAGGGATCTAAGGTGTGATCTACACGGTACGTCGCTAGAACGAGCGTAAGAAAAACGCTCACGCAGGTAGGAAGGGTAAGACGGGTTGTGTAGAATGTTGAAGAGGAGACACAAAATCCTAGTGTTCCTGCGAAGACGGATAGGGAGCCACTTGAGTTGCTTGCGAAGGTGAGGAACATGGTCATACTTTCGAAGACCGAAAACAAAGCGAATGCATAGATTTTGCAAGCGCTCAAGCTTGTTTAATAGCTCCTCGGTAGCATCCAAATAGCAGGCATCGGCATAATCTATAATCGGCTGAATAAGTGTTTGTGCCAAAGAAATTTTAGTCTTCAAGGGAAGAAGACTTTGAAGGCATTTCAGCGAATGAAAGGAAAAATTTACCTTTCGGCTGACCTCGTTGACCTGAGCACGCCACGAGAGATTGGAGTCAATAACTACACCCAAATCTTTAGCGGTTTCGGTATATTCAATGCGAACACCATCGAGATATAAAGGCATCAGAGAAGCAACAACAGCCGCACTGCGAATGAATCTGCTGCCAATGATTATGGCCTGGGATTTAGTTGGGTTAATTTGCAAACCAAATGACTTAGCCCAAACGCTGATGCAAGCCAGGTCATGATTCATTGCAGCAATTGTAGAACCCGCGTCAGCTACAGTAAAATGTCGGTAAAGCTGCAAGTCATCTGCGTAAAGATGAAAACTAGAGGAGATTACTCTGGTAACAAAGTTTATGAAAATTGAAAAAAGAAGAGGAGAGAGAACGCTACCCTGAGGAACACCCTCAGTGAGGCTACACCAATCAGAGAAGGACTCCTCCAGGCGAACACACTGAGAGCGTCCCTGAAGATAAGAACCGAACCAGGCTAAAGTGGAAGGAGAGAAATTGATAGATTTGAGGATAACTAGTAATATGTCGAAATCCACTGAGTTGAATGCGCTACTAAAGTCCAGTAATACAAGAACTGGAAGGGATTTATTCTCCATTGCCCAGCGGATGTCATCAGTCACTTTTAAAAGCGCGGTTACAGTACTGTGACCCGGGCGAAAACCTTTAAAAACTTTAATATGTTACATGTTGTTAGATATCAACATTTTAACCTTATGTTAACCATTATTCTTAAATAGATAGGTTAACATTTTGGTGTACAATATAATATACTCTGAAATAAGTGTTTAAGCTAACATGGTCACTAACAGTATCATTAGAAATTAAAACGGGATGTTTACCACGTGCTTTTATTGTTTCGAGTTTCCGATATTTCGGCACTGTTGCAAGCGCCATGATCACGGATGGATGAATGATGACGATGATGATGACGTATGAACTGAAGAAATTGTGGGTGGACGTTTGTGGTTTCGTATTTTCTGACCGATATACAATACGTAACAAAAACCCTGTCCGATCCAATAAAGGCGTATTCCTGGTTCAACATATGTACTAGAAAAAAAATGTATTAAAAAATGTAACTCATAAAAACCATAAGTTATTGATTTTTTATTTTTATAACCCATGCGTAATTGAACACTGAATATGGCAAATTTTCATAAGTTGACAACACTCCACCCAGTCGTGGCAATTATAAAATTTTGAAGCATTCTTCATTGGCGCTCCGCTCCTATTGGCCTTAGCGTAATGATATATAGCCTATAGCCTTTCTCTATAAATTAACTTTTTAATTAAAAAATAATTTTTCAATTCGAACCAGTAGTTCCTGAGATTATCGCGTTCAAACAAACAAACTCTTCAGCCTTATATTATTAGTATAAATAGATAGCTGTTGCCCGCGACTTCGTCCACCTTTCTGTCGTTTTTCGTAAAAAAAAGTAGCCTATGTCTTTCCTCACGGTTCAGTGATTTTGATGTAACAGACAGATTAACTTTCGTAATTTAGTAGGGAAATATAATATGTCAATCTATAATACTGTTGAAAAATATCGCAATACCAAACCGCACAATATTATTGTTAATATCTGTGCCCGCGACTCCGTTAGTGTGTAACTCCTTGTGTGTTATTAAGTTAATGTATTGGTAATATTGTTTAAATCACGTTTACATGAGGCTTAAGCACCTATAGAACGAAAATACTTCAGCGCAAAGCTTCCGGGTAAACTATGTTGAAAGTTGACCCATCCAGCACGTGAACATAAAGATTTCTAGAACTGCTAACCCGGGAAAGAGCGACGTACAACTGACCATGCGCGAAACAACTGACACCGAGTTCTACTCCAGCAACACGAAAAGTCTGCCCTTGAGCCTTATTAATTGTCATTGCATAACACACCGATACTGGGAATTGCGTTCTTTTAAATTGGAATGGAAAATTATTTGGTATTATGGGAATTCTGAGAATAAAGACGGTTTCTCCTGCACTGCAACCTGTTAAAATTTGAGCCTCGATTAAATTTTGTTGCAACTGGGTTACTTTTAGCTGAGTTCCATTGCAAAGTTGTGGTGGTTTTAAATTTCGGAGCAGAATAATAATCAGAAAGCTTCGAACTGCTAAGCTATCGGGAGTTACACGTGTTATTGTGAGTCAACCATAAAAGATAGACATATGCTGTCGTGGGATATTTTTTATATAATTTTAAGAGGAACATTTCCGTCGTAAATGATTTCTGTGTAGCTTTAACCATTAAGGTTGCACACGCGACGGAAGCTTAAAAAATGGAGTAACTTCTCCCGTTTTCTCAACATTTTCCTTCACTGTTCTGCTCCTATTGATTGTAGCGTGATGAAAAGTATACTATAACCAGCTCAGGAGTATGAAAAATAATTGTACCAAGTTTCGTTAAAATGCGTCAAGTAGTTTTTGTTTCTATAACGGTTATACAGACAGACAGACAGACAAAAATTTTACTGATTGCATTTTTGGCATCAGTATCGATCCCTAATCAACCCCTGATAGTTATTTTGTAAATATATTTAATGTACAGAATTGACCTCTCTACAGATTTATTATAAGTATAGATAACAAAATTAGCTCCAGCTTGTGGCTTTGACCGCGGGATTTCTTTTCTAAGGATGTATCTACCCCATTTTCAAGATTCATCGTTTAGTCGTTAAAATAATGATGACAATGAAACAAAATTTCATATTTAAGTAATGAGTATTCAGCATTATAAGTATCCCTAGCCAACGTAAGCCGTAAATCTAGGTAAAGTACTACTGGCATTGAGGTACGTTATGCGCAGAGTAATCAGCGGAATCTTATTAGGGCCTTAATCTCCGCTGATCACCCACCTGACTCAATGGGAAATATCTCATGACCTATGTAGTAGGTAGGTACTATTACAGCAAACAAAAACTATTTGGATTTTTGGGATAACTTGCTCTATACCCTTTCTTCTAGTGAAAGTCCTATTCAAATCGGTTCAGCCGTTCCCGAGCCGGACAAACAGAAAGAATTACACAGAACTTTCCAAGTTTGATCGTGTTTTAGTGTCGCGTAAATAATTATAAGCACTTTAAAACATAGTTTTGAAATCACAGATAGTTACACACTTTGATTTTATTTATACAAGATGATCGATAGATGTACAGATTATACAATGCTAAAGTTAAACGCACCAAGGGTTCGTAATGCTGCTGACCTAAAATAATAAAATCTCGGCATAAGGACGATCTCTTCCGGGAACCCTTTTTCACAAAACTTTGTCCTGCGAAACCTAAAAGTTGAAATCACTGAAGAGGTTTTCGATTACTATTTTTGTCTACGGGTACTAACTAGTCTTGTTATGTACCCAGTAGGTATCTAGTGAATCTTTAACTCACCATTGTGTGTAATCGGCCGCAAAAGCTTTCAGTCTGACATTGCAACAGTATTCCATCATTGGACGACAAGACAAACGGCGATGCGCCATAGTAACATGGTAGCCATCCCATCCATACCCCCAAAACGTTGTGGGAATACTTTCATTGTGCGTACAGCTAAGGAGGTGTTTCCTGTTACCTATAACCTGGGGGTCTTTAAATCAAGAAGAGTGAATAGGTTAATTGCTTAATCTTCGACCACAGCTCCGCATATCATAAGGTCACATGATGAACAAACGCGAACCTATCAACAATAAAAAATTGGCCAAGTGCCAGTCAGAGTTGCCCATGAAGGGTTCCGTAGTAACTACGCAAAATTCATAGTGTTTGTATGAAATACTAAGTTATTTGCTTTTTTAGAAAATATGCTGTAAGTATCTCAAAAACTGCTGACCCGATCTCGTTCTAAATAATTTTTGTTGAAAGTTTCATTATCGTTATCATGGTATTAGAGTCGATTGTAAAGCACTCTGCGGTGTAATAGAATGCTTTTTTAAATATAACTACTAGCAATGAGGGTAGAATTCACATTACTAGCAATCCAGTTAACCCCTCCAACTAAGCTAAATATGCTTGAGTCAGGAGTGGGTTCACATCAATAGTGTAATGGGTGGGGTTCGAACCCATGGCCTCTCGATCACAAGTCCGACATCTTATCCATTAAGCTATTGACGCTTCTTTTTGCTTTTTTTATTTTGGACATACAACATAATAAGTTACGGAAAACATTGATTGCAAATCAATACATAGGGCGACACAGTGAGCGGTATTAACGCTAAAAGCAAAGACAACCTTTGAATGGACTTTTAAAAAAGACAAAGAGATACAGTGCTGTACTCTCTGTTATTGTCTTTTCCAATAATCTAATTATATTTTTTTACTCTGATTTGCTCTGAAAAGGAATGTAGTAGCAACAAGTCAATTTTAATACTTTTTGTTATTTTCTCTTCATGATTGGCGGTTGTGGCTATAACAATAATAGCTGTAAGTGTAAACGAGTGAATTTTTAACGTTAAGCAATATTAGCCGAGGACGGGTCGTGGATAGCTGACGATGTTAACGTATCGAGATTAGGTAATACATGCCTCAGAAAGTGCTTAAAGCAGTTGTTTGGGTGGTTGGTTGGTATATATTAAGTCCGCCTTTGTATATTTTGTATTGCATAGTTTTAATTAATAAATAAATAAATATTTACAAGGAGCTATCGTGAAATCCAGTTACTACAGTTGTAAAGTTCCGATAGACAGTTCCTCCATGTAATATACTGCACCACTTTAATATAGCTCAGCCTGCTGCCTGCTGTTAGACTGGAAGCCCGCCCTAATAGTTGGAAAAGGGCGAGGGAGATGATAACGATGATTGTTGTTACGCCAAGAATCTTATCTTAAACTTCCATAAAGTAGGTACACTAATATCTTTAATCTATTATTTAAATTCACAAACCTTTTAGTATTATATCCCAAACTACCTAACTGATAGAAGATTAAGTTTTTTCCAAAAGAAAATTAGGTGAACCTACCATCAAATTGAATGAATATTTTAAAAGTTAATATAAATCTTTTAAGGGTTGTTTCCAGAGGGCTATAAAATGAAGTAGGGCTTTTAAAGGGTCATACAAAAGGTTGAATGGACAATTTGAGCGTAGTTTTATTTGCATTTTTATGAAGTCTGTTTTGCACAGTTGGATTTTATCTTATCTTCTCTGATGGTGAACTTTTTAACCTAGATTTGATTTCCAGTCAAGGTTTAGTGACTGTGTTGGCTTGTTGTCTTAACTAGTTGACATACGCGATCCTGTGCCACTCAAATCGAGGGTATACCCGCTATGGCAACAATGTCGTCTGCCCATCTCGCTGCGGACGTCTAAAACTCCACCGACGCTACTTGGTACGAGTTTTAGTAAGTTAATACTTACAAGAACTAATCGATTGTAGTACATTTTCTTTTAGAGCTGAGAATTGAAATAAAATGAAACTAAATTCCCCGCCACATATGACCCGTCAGCCTTTAAAACAAGAGTGAACAGGCATTTTCTAGGCTCGCTTGTTCGATCATAGACCTCATCTTACACTTACCATCAGGTGTGGTCGAGATCAGGAGCGGGCTCATTCGTAAAAAAAAAAAAATATTTCGTCAATTGGTTATAAATAACACTTTTACACGTCATGTTTTTTTGCGTTTTAAGTTTAGCTACATGAGGCCAGTGTTTCCTAACTGTGAACTACCCTGAGAAAAAACACCGAAACTAACTCAGAGGTCAACGTTTCTTTTGAAGTCATTATATAGAGCGTTTCATAGACATTTCTTCCAGGTTTATGTTTTGAAGTTTTCAAACACTCATTATATACAGGAAAAATATGGTGTATAACCATACCATTAGTGAAACTATTTACCCAAACAATAAATGAATAAATCAACATTCAGAACCGTACCCTTTCATTATAACACGACTTTACGTCATTTAACACGTACTTTGGACCGATCGTTCGAGCAAATTCTGATGTTCATACGATGATGGATGACGTCACCGTTGTACGTTATCGTGATAACAAATATTCCAAAATGCTGAGCGATTCGTATCTTGTCAAATGTGGTTATGTTCGATTTAGGCGTACTTAAGGGAGAAGGGAAGGTCTATTTTGGATCTTGATTTATTGAATTTATTAGTTTTATTACTTAGAATTGGGAGAAGATGGGGATGGGGCTGTGTGTTTATGCGAACGGTTTAACAACCAATTGGCGGCAGTTTTTGATCAAAGATGTACCCTGATTTCTGATATTATTACGAAATCAGCACGATTGATGATATTTTTTTTTGTATTCGCCAACAAGGTGAACGGATCAAGTGAAAGGTTCGTCGTCTTCCAAATTCTACACGGTTGGTGTTTGTTTGTACCAAATAAGTTTTGAAAATACTGAACCGGTTCAACCGGACATTTTTCACGCGAGTGCAGCCTCGCGCGTTAGTTAGTTTAACATAAATATGTAATATAAAATGTTTATTTGACACACAGAGTAAAGACATACACAATTTGGCATTCCTGCGCTTCAGACAATTTTTTATGCATATAATATTATATTATGGTGTATTTACAAAAGGTACTGAGATACTGTTTCCCAAACTAGGCTGGAGCCTGTATGTTGGGAGACAGCGATCAGACCGGCACAGAGGTTGTTTACACTTTTCAATAAATAGAGGCTTCTGTCTTTAACTTAGTGTACAGATTATTGTTATTAAATGAGCAATATGTATTTACGATTGTTAAAAAATTACAACTAATTAAAAATATAAGTTAAAAATGTAATGATTAACAATTAAATAAAAATTGAAAAGCTAAAAACTAAAAAATAACTAAGTACAGTATGCTTTTGTTTAGGTGTGTACGAGAGTGAGAGTTTGTGGGTATGTGTGTATGTGTGTTTGTTTGTTTAGGTGTGTGCAAGAGTGAAAGTGTGTGGGTATGGATGTATGTATGTGTGTGAGGGTGCGTGCGTGTGTGTGAGAGAGAGTGTAAGTGCGAGTTTGCTTTATGTTTTGACGAGTGATGGATAGTTTGTGACTTTACTTTATGAATTTAAGCAACCCTTCCGTCGTTTCATAATCGAGCTTTTGTGTCCACTCAGTGACACTGATCTTTACTGCATGTCTATTTGTGCGCGCTATGTTCAACTTTATGTTTGCAGTGTTATAAATTTTGCAGCTTTTTTTTTTTTTTTTTTAACGTGGTAAAATTATCAAATAAGTCCTCCCACCCCGGGCAGGGTGGGAGGGACTGTCAGACTTTTACTGACTAAAATCCACGGTGTTCCTTCAATAACCCTTTACATACCGGGGTCACGGTAACGGGATGAGTCCCACGACCCCGGCAGGCTTCGGCCCTCTGCAGAGGGGGCCTCGTCATGTTGCTGACGCTCTTTGAGGCGCGCGTGGAACACGACGCGCCGTCGACCCGGGCATGGTCCATGGTCGGACAGCGAGTTGCCCTTTACTCGCTGTCCGCATGCCCGCGCCTACGGTGGCCGGAGATCGTCGGCCGACGTCCGACGCCGTGGGCGTCTACCACTGCGGCTGGGCTGGAGGGAGGACGCCATCCTCTCCCTCACGCGGCCCGCCTCCTCCTTCGAAAGCATGACTGCTTCGCAGAAGGAGGCGACCGCTTCCCATTAGACTATAAAATTTACGTCTACCAAATGAGGTCTTGCAGGGCTCCGAGGGAAATATAGGTTTCTTGCTACGTTTATTTGGGTTTGGGGCAGGTACAGTCAGATGCTTTCTGAGAATAAGTCGGAGCACATAAAGCTGGCGAACAGTAAGTACTTTCGAGTCTGCATACAAATGTACCGTGGGGAATCTATATGGTTTTTTAAGTAGAACTTTCAGCACAGCTCTCTGGGCTCGTTCTAAGCTTAAAAGGTGCGTTTTGGCTGCCCCTCCCCATGTTGTGATACAATACTGGATGATAGATTGTCCCAGTGCTAAGTAAACAAGTTTAAGTTTCTCTTTTGGCATTGTATCTCTTAGGGATTTAAATAGATGTATTAACCGTCTCACGCGTGCTGTCATTAAATCTATATGTTTATCCCATTTTAAGCCACTGTCTATCTGAAGACCCAGATATTTAGCAGACTCGGATTTCGTTAGTTCATAGCAAGCACAAGTTTGTGAGGACGAGCAGGTGTGGACTTTGACAGAAAAATCTTGTGGAGGTAAGCTGGATTTTGATATTGAGAAGGGAACATAGTGTGTTTTGGACAAATTGAGGGTTAGCAGGTTATTGTTTAGCCAGTTCATGACTTTACTGAGGGAATATTCTGCTCTCTCCTTAACTAATTGCCAATTTGGGCCCGACACTAAAATTGCTGTATCATCTGCGTATGTAAAAATGTCAGTGTATGGCAGTGACAGAGTGCAGAGATCATTTATGAAGAGGAGAAAGAGGGTGGGGCCCAGAATACTCCCTTGAGGGACGCCATAGGAAACCTTGTGCTCATCACTCACGTAGTCTTCTACTTTAACCGACAATTTTCTATCTGTGAGGTAGTCTTCAAAAATTTTAAAAGGTGTACCTCTGACACCACACTTATCAAGCTTAATATGTCAAGCAATCAGATGCAATGTATATGAGAATGATTGCCAACCATGTATGCAACGGTTCAGAGACTACGTCAGAGGTTCATGAATCACAATTACTTTTAGGTTGACCTTACTGAGCAAATAAAATCCAGTAAATATGAGACCTACTTCAAAAAGCAGGTGTGTGTCTAGGGTAATCGTCACAAAAGTGGGTAGTCAGAAATCTCCAACCCACATGACATAGTAGAACTTCAACTAAAATGTTGGTATAAAATAAATTTCATAAACTTTTCGGCTGAAATCGTAATTAGAATTTTAATTAAAACAGTGAACGTGCTATGCAACTTTGTCTGTGAGAAAATTCCTAGTTGACTCATGTTTTTCATAACACTAATAGATTTTTTGGTTGCAGATTTGTTCTACATTGGCGTAAAAATATTCGTCAGTCTTTATTACAATATTCGCGTGTATTATTAAGAAAAGTTGAGTAATTATGTAACAACTGCGTTTCTCGCTCATCGTTGTTCAACAAAAATTAATTGACTGCTGAGGTTAAGGTTCTGGATACGATTTAAAAGTTGTGAGATTACAGGCGCAATGTTATGTTGTGAATTGTGATTACAACTTACACATAACATAAAATTCTGCTACAATACAAATATCCATACGAGAATTCTTTGCACTGACGCCATTGCCTTAGCTCTAATGTCTCCGTATTCGTATAATATATCTTTACGTGAGGGATTCCATATCTCATCCAGAATGCGGCTGCTGTCTCGATTGTTTTTTAAGGAAATCGGTTTTTTAGGGGTGATTACTTAAAGTTTAGTTGGTATGTATTGTCATAAATATGTATGTTACATTATTTTAATTTTAAATGTATATTTTACTTGTAATAATCCATTTACGTAAAATATATTATATACTGGCTCTCTTTTCATGCACCTTACATGATATCTCTTTACAAACGCGAATGGAAAAGATTGAGTAAATAACTAAAAGTGAATGTTCGAAGAAAAATCATACTTTGTGGAATGTCTGTTTACTCGCTTAAAAGATTTTTTCTGCGAATAAAAGTATGACCTTTCCAAAAATTTTATATATTTATTATATATTCCTGTATAATATTTCCTCAAAACTGGTTTAGTAATTTAGATGTGAAAGGGTAAACAGAAATAGACAGCCAGAGTTACTTTCGCATGTATTAGGCTTCAAGAGTAACCAGATGTTACTGAGTACCAGTATTACACATGAAACACTTGCCTGTCAGACTTACAAAAGTAGTGCAACTTACCTAAAGCTTGCATAAAGATCGAATAGTTTTCTTGCTAACGACCTGGTATGCAGTATTTTCCAACATTACCTCAAAGATTTAAAACTTGCAGAGAAGTGACCTATTGCTCGCTCTGTTCTACTGTTGCCAAAGAACCTCTGCCAAAATAGATAAATATCTAGAGTGCATATTTAATGGAATGTTTTCGCCAACGAAATAAGGACTCAGACGTCTCATTTTGTACTTAGTTTGGGCATTTTCACTTCTTCATTGCATATTATTTAGTCTATGTCTGGCCGTCACCGTTAACTTGTTCCGAATCTAACAGAATGGTTGAAACAAGGACGTTTATTGTGGCTTAGGTTAATGCTAACAGCCTGCTAGGGTTGCGATAGTTATATTTTTTATAATGTATATTCATCCATTTCGACCACATCATCACTTACCATCAGGTGAGATGGTGGTCAAATGTGAACCTGTTCCGAATTAAAAAAAAAATACTTTCACACTTTCACAGAAAATCATCTAATGACACCTCCCGCTCTAAGTGTAGCGTAAGGAGTTGCAGATTTCTGGTGACTAAAAACCCACTATGTTCTTTCAATTGCCTTTGGGTTCTTGAGCCAGGGTATCCCGTTGTAATATTCCTTCAATCCCGGCAGTAAATGGCCCTATTGATCTCCGTCACTAGTGTTGACCGCCCTTTGAGGCGCCAGTGGAACACGAAACGCCGACATGCTATCGGTCTGAATTATTTTCATAACAGAGCATAACATGTCTTTCTTCTTTTTAATTTGAAGTCTCAATAGTGTTATACTATGTAAATTTTCAGATAGTATAGCAATATAAGATAGGCTCTTTACTTTAGTCTTCTTACCAAATCCAAGACAAGGGTTCAAGACAGATAAGAAATTAAGAAAGGACATTAAGTCCGCCGTTGAAGCTTTTGCGTTGCATAAAGTTTTAATAAAGACAGTCCATCACAATCCCTGCACACCTAATATGAAACTAAACATAACTCGTTGCCAAAGAAAAAGAAAAAGTACAACGTTAATGAGTACATTAGCAATGGCGGCATCATTGAAGAACTTCGGAGTATCACTGGCCAAAAGTTTCCACACAATTTCCATTGAGTCTCGAAGTTTCGAGACCAAATTTAGCGGTTCACACACTTGAAATTAGCGTTAACAGCAGTGGTAATTCCTTGTTCACAAATCTTTCATAAAACATAATAAAACGAACTGTATACGTAACTAAGTTTTTCTCGCACTACAATGAACATCTAGCCCAACATATATCACCGTCACAACTCACCATATATCTGATGCGACACTCTCGATACGATCCATTACTTACACATAGGCGACATATGTGTCGACGTCTGAACAAACCCTTACAAAATAGTCGACATTATTGGAGTGTTAGATATAGTACTTGGTTTTTGTAATCATATTAAGGTCGGCCAATCAATGCGAGGAGATATTTTTCATTTTAACCATTCAATTAATTTCATTGTTTGCTTCGCATGCGTTCAAAAATTTTTTGATTTCAATGTTTATCCTGCCTTTAAACACTACATGTAAGAACTTCAAAAACTCTTTTTAGCGGTAAATAAAACCGACTACCGCATATCAAAACACTCAAAGCCAATAATAACTTTAATTTCGGTAGTCGGTGTATTTGTATTTTAATTTTTTTTTACACCGTCTTCCGAAATTGAAATTATTTTTGGCTTTGTAGTGTTTTGATATGGAAATCGGTTTTATTTAAATAAAAAAATAATTTTCCAGTTGTCTTTGAGTTATGAATGAGGTAAAAATAACATACATAACGAACTGAGAACCTCCTTTTTTGAATTCGGTTAAAAACAACTAACAAAGAAATGACAGATCAAATTTATTATACCTAGTCTCTCCCAATTTGATAGAAATGATTGCGACGGAACTACTTTTAGCGAATCTGTCTAAAGTTATTATATAAGATTAAGATAAACAGGCTAGCCTTCTTATTTGTATCTGCCCTGAGTTATTCAATAGTTACAGCAGATGATGCTGTAAATATTTATAGATGTGCAACAATGAAGCTAAGCTATATGCGTAGCTTGCCCTGTCTGCTGTGCGCTTCTGCTTTTACTCAGAGCGCAAATGAAACAATACAACAAAAGTCGTAAAGCGACGTTATGTATACTGTTAATATATTCATGTTTTTGTTTTGTGTTTCTTTAGCATTTCGATGGGTCCTTATATATGGGCCAAACTAACAATTTGGCCATTTTGACTTTTTTATGGTAAACGCATCTTATCGATATAAAGAATTATGTGAGTAATTAAAAAAAAAAATATTTCTGCATAGAAACACGATTTTTTATTACAGTATAACGGCGTATGTGACATGAATTTAAACGTACAAGGTCCTAATAGTAGTTAGAGACTTATACGCGGGGAGTTGCTGCGCGTTTATTTATTGTTTGGACCAATCAGCTGATTTGACAATACATTGAATGGAGCAACGGCCGCACTGTGATGAATACAAATTGTAATTGTTGTGTTTTTGGGTTACAATTTAGTTTAATAAGTAAAAGATGACATCCAATTATTGCGCTAAGTTGTCTAGAAGTCGGAATTTAGTGAAAGAAAAAATATTATCCCACCTGCATATCACAGTAATTTTGAAAATTTAGTAGCATCTAATGACATTGCGTCAATTAATGAAAGCGATAATGAAGAAAATTAATGAAGACTTTTTAACAATTAGCACGAGGAAGCACTTGCTGTTTCCCTTGGCATCTCCAAGGCTTTTGACAGGGTCTGGCACGATAGCCTTATTGCTAAGCTTCCTTCTTTCGGTTTACCCACTCAACTTTGCGTTTTGATTGAAGACTTCCCGAGAGATCGGTCCATTCGAGTGGTCATTGATGACTGCTAAATTGCCAATTGCCAATTGGCTATTAATGTCGGGGTCCCTCAGGGGTCGGTTCTCTCAGCACAGTTGCTGAGAGATATGTGTCCAGCGTGCGTGCTGGTGGGTCAGATCCAGTCTCTAAGCGAGGCTAAGGCTCAACTAGCATCAAAAAAGTTGGGAATCTTAGCAAAGGTGAGACGGTACTTCACACCGGAACAGTTGCTCAATCTGTATCAAGCCCAAATTCGGTCGTGTATGGAGCTACTACTGCTCTCATATTTGGGATAGATCTGCCAAATACAATTTGGACGCGCTTGAGTCTATTGAGAAACGGGCCAAGAGACTCATTGGCAACGATGCACTCGTCAAGTCAAAGCTCCAGAGCCTTGAACATCGACGACGAGTTGCAAATCAAACAGATCATTCATTCGCTAACTTGCTATCGTACTAACCAGTTCATTGTGTCGTGCGCTAACTACCCTAAACTAGCCGAAATAACTAAATGTGAAAACAAAACAACAACAACAAAAAACAAACAACAAAGGAATAACGAGCAGGTCGCCAGAACTAGAATGCAGGTCATGTGCGAAGACTGTGCATGCAAGTAAGGCCTGCTCAGGTCTTACTGCAAAACAATTGTCTGCTCTTCGAAATGCGGAGAGCCTGGATTGGATATGTGACGAATGCAATCACAACTCACCAAATAGAAAATCATCCTTTTTTATTCCGGACGAAGAGGACGAAGAAGAGGAAGTCGCTACCTCCAGCAGAAACCTGGGTAATTTCAACATTGACAGTGAGAAGTTTTTGAGGGATATCACAGCGGAGTTGAAAAAAGTCCTAAAAAAGGAATTACAACCGATTGAGCTATCAGTAACTCTCTGCGGAAAAAATGTGGACGAACTCACAAGAACCGTGGAAGCTCAAAATAAACATATACAGGAGTTAGAGAAGAAATATACCCACCTCAGTAACGAAAAAAAACATATTGAGCTCGAAATTACCTCTCTGAAACAATATGTACGTAACATAGAACAACAGCGTCTTGATAATATGATAGAGGTGATAGGAATCCCTAAAGCGCAAAATGAAGACCTTGGTTCGATGTCGGTTAAGCTGGCTGAGAAGCTCAACGTGGATAAATCCCAAATACTTCGTGTTAAACGTATGGAGGGGCGAAATGAACGTGACGGAAACGTCGTAGTGGAGTTAAAAGAACCGGAGCAAGCACGCTCGTGGGTACAGGCATCTAGAAAAGAAGAAGTGCTGCTAGAAAAACTCATACCGGATGTTCCTGTAGAATTAGCTAAGTCAAAAGTGATCCTGCGTCGCGCCATAACGAAAGCTAATAAATCGTTGCTGTGGCTTGCCCAACAGAAACTACGACCAGCATATAAATATGTATGGTTCCAGGATGGAAAGGTACTGCTGCGTAAAGAAGATAAAGATAAACCTATAATCGTGAGGAGTGATACGGACATCGACAGGCTATTGACTACAACGAGGGCAGGAGGGCAGAACTCTCAGCGGTAATAGTTTAAATAAGGTACCCCGGTCTCTTTTACGGATCATCAAGAATTGTTCGATTGCGCAAACATTAATGAGTTCGGTAACATTATACATTCTACTCCTAAAACTAGTCTCAATATTGTTCACATAAATATTAGATCCATAGCTAAAAACTTCTGTTTTGTTTCAAAATTAATTAGCTCGTCTAACATAAATATAGATGTCCTTATCTTAACAGAAGTTAATATAAATGAAAACACTGTTCATATGTATAACATCAATGGCTATAAAATGCACAGTAAATTGCGTAAAAGCAGAAAAGGCGGTGGAATAATAATTTATGCCAGAGATGGTTACGTATTTATAACTTTAAATCATCCTCTTTCTCACTGTGAATGTATATTAGGTCAAATCACCACTCCTCAGAACTATCACGCAAATATTTGTGCAATTTATAGGCCCCCCAGCGAAAGTAAACATCTATTCGTAAAAGAACTAAGTAGTGTGTTATCAAAATCATCCTTTAAATCATGCGATACTTATTTACTTGGAGACGTAAACATAGACCTAAAAACATACGACAACATACGAGAATACTACGTTAGTAGCATGTCCGAGTGTGGACTAACGAGCGCGATATCGGACTACACGAGAATTGAAAAAAGCGGAAATAACACCACACGTAGCTGTATAGATCACATTTTTACAAGAACGCGCTCATTAGATTTGTACACGGCCGCACTCGGAACTGTACTGGCAGATCACCGCATGATAATATTGTCGTGCGTCGGACTTGACCCAACGCCAATACAGGGTGTTACAAAACTAAATCAACATATTAATAACGTAAAAGTTAAATCATTACTTAGTGATGTAAACTGGAGTGAAATAATAGGTCATTCAGAATGTCCTAACTCAATTTACGACCTCATAAAAAAACAATTTAATAAATGTTACGAGGAATCAAAATATACCAAAAAAATAAATGAAAATAGTAAAAGAAGCAAACTACCCTGGATAAGTTTTAAAATAGATAACATGTGTAAACGAAAAGATCAATTATTTATAAAATGGAAAAACGATCCGACTAATAAAATACTACAATTAGAATATAATAAAATAAGAAATAAGACTCATAAACTAATTGAAAAATGTCGTAATAAATATTATATTGAGCAGATAAATAAAAGTAAGTCAAATCCTAAAAAACTATGGCAAATATTAAATAATTTGTCTGGTCGTAATAAAACCTCGGTAGATGAAACTATACTTAGATCGTTCAAAATTAATAATATAAAAATAAAATCAATAGCTGACAACTTTGCCACAGAATTCAGAAACAGTGTTACAAAGATTTTACCTAGATGTAACCGGCGTCTACTGAATGAATCCGAATATACATTTCCTAATAATAAATCAATGTTTTTTAAGAAAGCTACAGAACGCAGTGTATACAAACTTATTAAAAATCTTAATACTAATAAAGCTCCTGGAGTAGATAATATTAGGTGTGTGGACATACAATCGATATGCGATAAGATTACAGGTGTCATTGTGAAACTTATAAATACTAGTATTAAAAAAGGGAAATACCCAGAAGATATTAAAACAGGTATAGTGAGGCCAATCCATAAAAAAGGAAGTTTTACTGATTATGCTAACTATAGACCGATCACTATTCTACCTGTTATTGACAAAATAATAGAGAAATATATAGGTAATCAAATAAGGGATTTTTATGTAAAAAATGAGGTGTTGTCCAGCACGCAATATGGTTTTCAACCAAAGAAATCAACCTCACAATTGTGAGACATTCGTTGACCTCGTCCGTGAATTTTGACAAATTCACGGACGAGGTCAACGAATGTCTTAATGATAGAAATCATGTACTCTTACTATTTATTGATTTCAGCAAGGCGTTCGACACTCTTAGACATGACACGTTGTTGACAAAGCTAGATAACACGGGAGTTCGAGGACCAATACTTGAGTGGTGTAGGGACTACCTCAAAAATCGAAAATATAATGTTAAAATCAGTAATGAAACAAGTGATCCCATTGAAGTCACTGAAGGAACGGCCCAAGGTTCAGTGCTTGGACCATTACACTACCTAACATATGTCAACGACATGGAACATGTGGTCAACCACTGTTCTGTGTATCAATACGCAGATGACACATGTCTAGTAGCTGTCCATCGAGACATAAATATAGCTGCTCGGTGGCTACAGGACGACTTCACTAGAGTTTCTAAATGGGCGCACGATGCTGGACTGGTCCTTAATGCAAATAAAACTAAAATCATCCATGTTCACTCTAGTAATCTAAGACCAATTACCTCTTTTAAGGTAATCGCACATAGTCACAGTTGTCTACACTCTCCCCCTTTAGGTATATGCCAATGTGATGCAATTGAGCAAGTAACGCACCATACCTACTTGGGTTTAATTGTAGACAATCGTTTTAATTGGAGCTATCACGTGGATTCAGTGTGTCATAAGTTGCGAGCTATACTTGCCAAATTTTATATTTTAAAACTAAAAGTTCCGCTCAATATCTTTCTTAACATGTACAATGCATTAGTGGAATCAATAATAGCATACGGAATCACGAGTTACGGCCGAACGTTTAATTCGTATATTGAAAGAATTTTTAAAATTCAAGTTAGACTTTTAAAACTAATAGTACCTAGAAAAGTTAAGGATGCAAGCCAAGAAAACATTATGCATCTTTTCAAATACTGTAAAATTTTACCCGTACAGAGTAGATTCAATATGGCCTTCTTAATAGAACAATTTTATAATAAAAGCATACAAAAACCTATATCTCATAAAATAACTACAAGAAGTATCTCTAATAATCAATTAATTATCCCGCGCATGACTAATTACTATGGTAGGCGAACTATAAAATATGTAATTCCTAAGCTAATTAATGCAATCCCACCTAACTTAAAAAAACAAATAAATAGAAAAAATTATAAAGCTAAATTAAAAAAATATTATTTCGACTGCTTAAATAATCTTAATTAAAACATCAGTTACTTTAAGTTATAAAATGAAGCAACCTGTACATACTCATTAGAACTGGTTTCTAATGAGTGGCACAACAGAGCGCTGTTAGCGCACAGTCACTTAAAAATTTGCTTGCATACCCTACAAGTTGGTTCTAAATGCTAATAGATGTTTACGACTTAGTCGTAGTAGCTAGTTAACTTGTTAACTTACATTGTATAATTATACATATATTTATATCATACTTAAGCTTATGTTATGTTAGAGTAATTGTGTAGAATTCGTTATTAAGAATTAGTGTAAGTAGTGTTACTAATGCGAATGAGTGCCAAGACAAACCAATCCAGGTTTAATGGTACTTTCTATCAGAACTGTACTATTTGTAATAAATAAATATAAAAAAAAAAGTCTATCGGTTTTCTATCGGTTACATTTCAGGGAGGGTGTGATGGAATTACACAATCGATTTCCGCCAAGCCCATACCATCATCGGACTATAAGACAAACAGTGATGCGCCATCGTTACATGGTCGACATTCCACCCATACGCACTAAACGTTTTGGGAATGCCTTCGTTGTGCGTACAGTTAAGGAGTGGAATTCCCTGCCGGAGTCTGTGTTTCCCGATAGCTATAAGTGCTATAACTTAGGGATCTTTAAGTCAAGAGTGAATAGGTTACTTTTAGGTAAGCATGCTCTATCTTCGACCACATCATCACTTACCATCAGGTGAGATGGTGGTCAAACGCGAACCAATTAACAAAAAAAAATAATACTAATGTTGATTTTGTTGATTTTATTACTTTGTAGCGTGTTAGTCGATTAAACTAGAATCGACTTACCACACTCATCCCTAATGTCTATGGTTTCACGGAGTGACAACACTTATGCGGTCCCGGCTAGAAATTCTAATCCCCGGTCCGCGGAGTTCTTTCTTCACCGCCTACTGTTACAAGTAACTAATATTGAAACCCCTTTTGTGCCCAAGGGTAAGTGCTCGTCGTATCTGCCATTTTCTCTCCATCTTGCAAATCGCAATCCTCTTATTTCGCCATAATCTGCAGCGTTTGTAAATTTATATAATTGCCCGGTTGTCAAGATGGCTTCCGTCTGGAACATAACTGTGCTATTTCATTGTCATCTGTTTTCCACTAGTGTTTCTAAATTTGTGAAGCGTACGCAGGCCGCAGCATTCTTTTCCTGCTGTGTCATAGCAGCTACGAGCTTAAACGCTTTGTCACGCGGTTACCTTCTATATCGTTGCACGCGGCATGCGCACGTTTATCTATAACCTTTGTGAACCGCCGCGATGGTGAGTTTCCCATTCGTTTCCCGGGTTCTGTTCCGTGGGCTTGCGGCTGGGAGACGCACGCATCGCTGGCGCTCACGATTCCTGGCACCACGCTTACGGAAGCACCCTTCGTGTGATTCCAGGGTTTTCGTTTTTTCTTTACTTCTACTGCCTTCGGTCTCGACTATCAACTACCTCAACGTCTGCCACGCGACGGGTGTCACCTCTGCCTCCGCGTACTACTGCCGGAGAGACGCGCTGTCGCGTGGTCTACCTGCCAACCTCTGCGCCTGCCACGTGCGAGTTGGGTGAGGAGGAGAGAAATCCTCTCCCGTGGCCTGCCCTGCACAACCTCTGCGTCAGACACGTGGTCGCTGCCGGCTTCGGATCGGCTCGCCGGCCTGCGTGCGTCGCGGCCTGAGCTCAGGGCAGTACCATCCAATACCTTCGACCAGTGAGGGAACCCTCTGTGAACTGAACCCACCCCCCTTCAAAATAAATGCTGTAAACCTGTGGTCTATATCTTTTATTCTACCACCTAAACCATTACGCCACAACTTAATTATACTACAGAGATTTTTTTAGTTTATTTACACAAGATAGGTTTTTAATTTTGTTATTTTTATTGTAATTTTGTTGAGAAAATAATAATGTGAAGTAGGTACATTATTTTGTTAATCAAACTAAGATCTTCAGTAAAAGTTTCGTTATTACTTATTATTTTTTTGTTTTTTTTTTTTCATATGTGTAGTTTTAAGGCTACTGTAATTTTTATTTCAATAAATGAATAAAACTATTGCGTATTTTTTAATTATTGAAATAATCTAACTGAAAACTGAGTTAGTAGGTAAGCCGATTGTAAAACGTATAAGTGTCAATGTGACATAAATGACTAAATATCTAAATAGCTTATATTCTAATTAATGAATTATCAACTACTTCAATTGTTACTTGATTTTATGAGTAAAAAATATAAAAATATATAACGTATGCTAATTAACGTAATACGCGTATAATGGCCAATATGACACATTGGCCCTTTTAAAGTGTTTTTAGAGAAAAATAATTTTAACAAAAACTAACGTAGAAGGGCCAATGTGACGTAAAACAAAAACCGATATATGTATATATAAAATACTATAGTACAAATGAGGAGGATAGTTGTCTTAGCAAACAAGCAAAGATTCGTATACTTCGGTTTTATCAATCTGAAGTTATAGTAAATAGAAACTTTGGAAGCTTCTCCTGTAAAGTTGTAATTTTGCACTTTGGCCCATATACATAGGACCCATCGATTTATGTTAGCATAATCCATATCCATACTTCCATACTTACTAATATTATAAATACGAAAGTAACTCTGTCTATGTGTCTGTCTGTTACCTTTTCACGCCTAAACCGCCGAACCGATTGAGCTGAAATTTGGCATGGCAAAGCTGTCCCAAATAATGCATCTCGTCCCAGGTAATTACATAGTTCCCTGTCTCATAACGGTGCCAAGTATGTGAACCCTACATTTATGATCACAATTTATGATCCTACAAACTGCATTCTATTCATAAATCCAGCCTCGCCATGCCCTTTTGTGTGCATGGGAGAAGTATTTCTATGCAATTTTCATATAGCTAGATTTGAAGTAGAAGGACAATGTTTGATGAATGTGTAAAAAAAATGAATGCAAAGAAATTAAGGTGGAATATTACTTATTGTAGTCGTGTCTGTTTATGATTTTTAAAATAACGTGTGTTTTCTCAAGTGTTCATAGTTACAAGATACTAAAATTCAAACAAGCAGACATAATATGTCTGTTTGTTTGAATTTTATCTCTGTGTGTCTTTCTGTTCGTCCGGTATAACCACTGGAACAGCTGAACCAATTTTGATGGAACTTTCACTGGAAGATAGAGGAGTTAATGGGCATCATTTAAATTACGAAATACCTACTGCATCGGGACTTACGCGGGGAATATCTCACACGCGAACGAAGTCACGGGCTAAGCTAGCAATTAAATGAAATTTCAAACCGGTACTATTTTCAAAGAGTATATGACGTGTTTAAGGCATGAACTAGTCAGCCAGAAATGTTTTCCATGATATGAATATAATTTTTTATCTATAATATTATCTATAATGTTTCATGCTGTGTACCGCCCGTCCTCATAAAACTGAGACATCAACACATCCCGATGCAATCCAACAAAAACTTGTGACATAGTTCTGCCATTGGCATCCTACCAAACATACCTTCATATAAGAGATGTATTTGTACCATGTACCAAATGTTTTTATGGAAACTTTTAGACCAGCCATTCGCCATAAGAGTGCTGAGACGGAGCTCCACTTATACTTGATGGCAATTACTTGAATGAAACTTTTTGATATTGAAATGGATGGATGATTGGAATGGATTTTTATTTATTTCTGGTGAGGCTTGAGTTTCGCGTGGTTTTATTTGACAGAGGGTAGGTAGTAATAGTGGCGCTTTACAACTGCGCGCACAATACAACAGCGCCTTCAGGATACTGCTGCGACTGCCGAGGCACTGTAGTATTTCAGGCGCCATATTACGCCATCATGCTTAAGAAAGCGGCTTCATTACGCTAGCGCCTACGTAACATTTGGAACGATATCCTAAAAATTTTGCTAACAGGCCTGACTTTAGTTGGCTAAAGGAACTCGTAAATAAGTTTGTGAGTTTGTTGGAAGTAATGTCTAGATCTGCTGAACCGATTTTTAAAATTCTGGCACCAATAAAAAGCTACATTAATTCTATGTATTGTAGCCGACACTTTTGCAGAAAACTTTTCGAACAAGTGAAGCCGCGAGCATAAATTTGGATTGTCAAGTTAATATTAAAATTTGCAAATGACTTTTAATGTCGAAACGATAATAAAAACCGTCAATAAACTTGTACTTGATTGTATTAATATTTTTAAGAGAACTAGCAATGTCGATAGCATTTATATTACTAGCAATATTGTTAACCCCTCCAACTATGCGAAATCAGCATGTGTCTGGAGTGGGTCTACGACAATAGTGTAATGGGTGGTGTTCAAACCCGCGACCTTTCGCTCACAAGTCCAACACTTTAGCCATTAAGCTATTGCCGCTTCAAAATCATCTTATCCGTACTTACTTAGCGCTCTCCATTTTCCAACCGATATCATCTTGACGACCTTCCACTGAACCTTTATTCTCTATGGCTAACCATACAGCAATAACCACCTCAATATTCATAAAACCATGGCCTGACTAAGCCGGAACACTTTTGGGATCTTTGGACCAACGCCAAAAGGTCAGCATAAAATAGAATTCGGTTATAATTTGATGAAATCCAGTTTATCTGGAGCTCTCTAAAAGTTAGTTTGCTTTACTTCAGAATTGGGTTGTCCAAAATTCCTCTTTGGCCTACACTGGGCCTGAATTCAAGTAAGTTTATGAACAATGTTTGTGGTGCTGCTGTGAAAGCTTGAATACATTGTTCGTTAATGCAGTTTTAGATACAGGTATAGAATACTAGTTTTACTTAATGTATAAAAAACCGACATACGTTTCGGATGTATTCATCTAAAATATCACTCATAAAGTTATATGCTTGTTGTGTTTACTCAACATATTCATAGCTTCTGAGCGACTAAGATAAAGTAACTTTTTATTAGGGAGTTATAGGACAACATAAGTATACTGCTTTTTATCCTGAAATGCCCGAGGAATCAGGATTTCCTACGGAAAAACCTCTCACATGAATGAATGAATGTATAAATCATAAAACAACAAAACCTAGAGTTTTGTTTGCGAATCAACTGTTTACCCCGGAATTCCCACAGAGGAAGGATTTCGCGGGATAAACCTTGACTAAAGAATAATGTTTTACTAACATACACAGGTAACATGAACGACATGGATACATCTAGTCATCTAGAAGCAAGCGTCGGAAAAACTTTTCCTTTTGTAAATTTGCAGGGCTCTTAAAGACAGATGATTTTTTGCTTAGTTATATCAAGAATGTCGATCTTTCACTCTATTACCGCTATTGTGATAATGAAAGCCTTTCGATTAATGTCAATTAATAACAATTTCTATTATACTGCTCAGTTTTCCTCAATACTGCAGACTGCATACTTCCAGGATGTTTGCGAATTATAGTGTCGAAAACTTCTATAAAATTATACGGTGGTAGAATTGAAGCCTAAGTTAAGTCATTGTGAAAGAATAGGGACACATAGAAGACAAGCGATGTTTTATGGCTATAGTCAGACCATTTTACCTGTCTGAACTGTAACGAAAAAGCTACAAAATGGTGAGAAATTGTTTTTTCAAGTCATTGCTAGCACACGATACTTCGGCAAAAGAGTGTTAAAATGTGATATTTGGCTGTGACCCAAGCGGTGCAGTGTTAACTACCAATTGGAAGCTCGTTATTTGACAAGTTGTTGAACTAATTGTGATAGATGATTGATTAGCTTTCAGTGCAACCGACCTCATTTTCGAGCATATTTTACAAGCCAGATACTCTTTGGTGTACATGAGGCAGACGTGACCCAGCTAATCCCATTTACGCTTAACGACTTTTCGGTTTTCATCTTCTTTGCCTTTTGTAAGTAGTTTGTGTAGTAGCTTGCTAACTAATTCTCGTTAAAACAGGTTGCCCAGAAACCTAGCTAAGAGAACAGCAGCTCACCCAAAACTTGGTCGACTCGCACTTACACTTAAGTTTGAGTCAACTGCTGGTCTAAACCGTCTGTGTTTTTCAATCACTTCAAGCAACTCTGTCTATCGCTTACCTCTTTACGTACGCACAGTTTAACGAATTTGTATGAAACCTGGCTCACAGGAAGACTGTGTTATAAACTTGTGTTTTTAAACCCTCATCGTCGTCTTCGATTAATTTTTGCGGGCAAAGCCGCTAGCAAAAGCTATTATTTAAATACATTATAATCGCGTCACAAATTTAATATCAATTAAGTTATTGCTGTTTATTCAAAACATCACAGGCGATAATATGCGATCACACATTTGACACTGACAGAAATACAAAGAGAACAAGGTAAAAACGTTGACACGGTTGGCGCAGTTGTTGACCTATTGACTGGTGCGCTGCGTGTTGCAGGTTCTAATCTTACACCGGCACAAATTGTAGTTCCGGGTGTTTGTAAAAAAATACACTCAATAAGAAATCCTAGTGTAAGGAAATGTTTTAATAAAAAGTATACCCTCTCAAACAAAAGAGAATTTTCCAAATCGGTCCAGCCGTCTAGGAAATATGAGGTAACACACGAAAAAATAAAGTAGATTTGAGAAACTTTTTTGAAGTATTTTTCAATATACATAGTAGATATTGTTTTAACCTAAGCCGGTCACCTATTCAACATTGCAGTAACATTCATAATTAACATCAAAGGCAATCAGAATTATAATTTACTAGCTTGTGCCAGCGGCTTCGCCCGCGTGGGAAGTTTTTCCCGTGTAAATCCCGATCCAGTAAGAATTTCGCAAAATCCTTTCTTAGCGGATGCCTACGTCATAACATCTACCTGTATGCCAAATTTCAGCCCGATCCGTGCAGTGGTTTGCGCTGTGCGTTGATAGATCACTATGTCAGTCAGTCAGTCAGTCACCTTTGAGTTATATATATATATATATATAGATTAAAATCAATCTACAGCTGCGAGTATATATATCATATCTGCCTTTCTATCTAACCTTCTCTGGCCTGATAATTCCTGAAAATCATAAATTATACGAACATCTGTAGTCTCGTTTTCCTTTTAACGAACACTTTTAAAGCCATTTTTACATAATTATACGGAACCCGCGCTACGTGATTACTGTCTACTCTTGACATTGCAATCAGGACCCCAAAAGATACTAAAAGCCTGTTTTAATTCAGATGGGTGAAAAGGTTTTTAAAGCTTTTGTTTACAAAGAAAAGTAGGTACTTACTTTTCTTTAAGTTAAATTCTGAGAAAAAGGTAGTTCTGTTTGATTTTGTTACGTTAAAAGAATAATTTTCGGGTATTTTATGAAAAAAAAAGATTGTAGGTAATTTTAGATTTTTTTTCCAGTTTTAAAATCGCTTTTGTGTTTTTATTTTCTGGCGTTACTTTGAAATAAGACTGGAGTCACTGAGAGTGTAAGTAAATATTTCTTAACTATACTCGGCTATTACCCGACTACATTAAAGCAATAAAGAGGGTTGGTTGTGAGTTTGATCAGTATGAATATACGTACGAGTATGTGAGTGTGTTCGTCTATTCAAAATAAATATTATTTATTGATTTATTTATTTATTTAAACTTTATGCACAATTGTATTACATGGGCGGACTTAATGCAGCAAGGCATTCTCTACCAGTCAACCTTTGGGTTAAAAGAAACACACTGTGGTAGGTGGTGTACAAGAAAATGGAATGAAATAATATATTTAATACTAATAAATATAATACTAATTATAATATTTAATACTAATTATATTATAATTATTATTTAATTAATTATGACAAAATAATAATCTAACTGCACATGGCTTGATACCCGTATGTAGTAAAAAGCAACTCCCGATTTAGTCCCACTTACCTACTGACGTTTGATTTCTGTAAAAAACCTTATTATTATAATATATAAAAATAATATTTCGTTTATTTTATGATTTTTTTCATAAATACTGAGACGTGACCGTTATCTTGAATTTTAAATGTTTTTGTATGGCTTATTTACAAAACATACCGGACTTCTTAACCACGTAAGTCCTATACTCGTATTTCACCTACGTCTTACAAACTAATAATTCTATTCAGGTAATGGTTAAAAATTTCAGCTTCTTAACACGTTCGCTGACAGTACGTCGTTAGGCGGGAAATTAAAATAGTGCGTTATGACAGTATGTCGAGGGACGGGCCACTTATTTTTAAGAGTACGTCGTGGAAAATTCTACTGTCGTAATGTGGTGTCAGGGTAAGTGCTCACTGTCAGCGAACGTGTTAATTAATGGTCTTAACTAAAATCTTACTAAACCAAAACCTCTTTCCACCACAGATTTCTACATAGGCGCATTTTGTTGTTGCTCGTTTCCTCACGATGTTTCCCTTCACCGTTTTTAGAGCAGTGGTGATGATATAAACAAGCCAAAGTAATGTGCCTGAGTGGGCTCGAACTCACGACCTACAACTCGTAAGTCGGGCCCTTCATCACAAAAAATATTCAAGCAAAATTGCCAGTTAAGTTTAAACATCTACTGCTCACATTACTGACAGGATGTAGAATTAGTGAATTAATTTTGTGAGCCTGATGTTACCTAAATATTGCTCGTATCTAGAGGGATTGTATTACCCGCAATTTGCTTAGGTCATTGCAGGCTATTTTGTTCAGCTAATATTCGTAGATGAAAAGAAAATACGGTCTAAGTCTAACCGGTACGTGTAAAGGGTATTGCCACAACATAGCGCGACATTACACGCACACATATTTTTACTTTTTTTCTTACTACACACTACTCTTAATACACACGTATTCTTATGAACCCGTGCATGTTATTTTTATGTATTACTAGCTTCTACCCTCGACTTGGTCCGTGTGGGAGGGGTTTCCCGCGTAAATCCTGATCCCTTGGGAATTCCGGGATTAAAAAGCCTATGTGTTATTCCAGGAAGTCAACTGTCTACATACTAAATTTCATCAAAATCCCTTCAGTCGTTTTTGCGCAACAAACATACATACATTATCCTGTGTAAGTTATTTTTCAATCACGGCTAACTTCATATACATAATATAATGGACGGCCACAACACAACAGTATCTTTGTTTTCTTGTACAATATCCTCTTTGTTTGCGGAGCTCTCATCAACAGCCATAGAATAGAAAGTCATCGTTTACAGTAGTTTACAGTTTGTAGACTTGGTAGATGGCATCATCATAATGGACGACCAAGCATAGGGATCATTGATCAAATCTATTATACACTGTAAATTGCTGAGCGTACTCTGTACATTACTTAAAATAAATAATTGTATTATTCATCATCATCTTCTCGGCCTTGTCCTCTATGAAGAACTATTGTGGTGTTATAAAATCTGTAAAATACTATATTATAGCAAATAAATGAATCAATCTATGTATCTTTTCCCATTTACTTAGGGCTTAGCCGAAGGAACAGGGTGGGTTTTTAGTCAGTAGAAATCTGACACACCCTTCCGCTTGACCCAGAGCGGAAGAAGTCATTCGATGATTTTCCCACCCCCCAAAAAAAAATAGCGCAAATCGTTATCTTCTTCCATTCTCCTTTATTTAATTTCTCACAAAATCTATTCGTCCTTTTTTGGCCCTCCATCTAATCCTTCATCCATCAACTTTCAAACCCTTCACTCTTAAAGTCACATACGTGTCATTCCTCCTCATTACATGTCGATATAACGATACACGACTACTATCATTATTTGCAATAAAACAAACGCTTCACGCACAGCGGAGTGCAAGCGTACTCACAACCGGCGCGGCGCTTGTTTGAGATCTCCGGCTTGAGATCAGTCTAGCAGTTTGAGTACTTTACACAACCTACTCAACTGTCCTTGCTTTGGTATTGTTCTTCAAAATAATCGTTTGAGCTCCTCAACGCAATCAATCAATGCAACCACCCATGTATGCATATGTGTGTGCGTCTATTTTCGTTCGTTCTATAGAGCCTAACTTTTGCACTTAACTTTTTTTGGTGTACTTGATTCAATTAGTCTGGTTTACGGAACAAATTACCTAGAAGTATACTGAAATACTAATGTTAGGTCATGTTAGGTCTTGAGAAACTAATTAGTGTTTCGTGTCTGAGTTTCTGTGAGTGTCTGTTGTTTTTTTTTCTATTTAGATTTAAGTAAGTTACGTTTTCTTTCGTTTTTATTTTTTCTTCATCGATTGGTTATCAGCAACATGGTTATAGGATTCCTCTCTGGCAATTTTAGTATTTATAAATAAATGATAAATGATCTTTATTTTGCAAATTGGTTATTAAATAACACTTTTACACGTCATTTTTTTCCTTAAATATTAACTAGATGAGGCCGGTGTTTCCTAACTGACTACCCTGAGAAGAAACACCGAAACAAACTCAGGGGTCCGTCTCTTTTAAAGTCCATACAATCTACACTGAATTAATTATATGGGAACCTTGTAGGTTTCAAGCTGAGGCGGTCTTTTGAAGAAAGATGCTCACAGATTTGAGTGGGCCTGTCCATACAGTGCAAGCATTTGTCAAATGACGTATAGCTCAACTTAGAACAAGGAGCTTAACGATTTGATGAACAATACCAAGGTAACAATACCTTTAGGTAGGCCGCAAAAAGCACTCAACATTTTTACTTCGGAATTAACTTAAGACCAAATTTTTTTCAAAATTATTGGTATGTTAATGGAATTCGTTAGTCCAATCACCAATAAAAAATATAAAACTAAAGTGAGTAACTAAAAGTTACGAAGTGATCGTTTTTCATACTCTGCAAATGGAGTGAGATAGGCTCACCTAACTGACTTGACGTTTGACTACCATCTCATTTGATGATAACCGATGGTATAAACACAGACTCCTTGGTAAGCATAACATAACTTTAATACTACATTTACTATGCTAGAATATTCCCACATATGTAGGTACGTCTCATTTTAATAAATGAATATAATAATATAATAATAATAATATAATATTCCACAACTTTCACACAACGCCATCTAGTCCCAAACTAAGCAGAGCTTGTGTTATAAGTACTAGACAACTGATAAACATACATATATATTTCTAAATACATACATATTATAGATAAATTACACCCAGACAAAGAACAAACGATCGTGCTCATCACACAAACATTTGTCCTGGGTGGGAATCGAACGCACGACCTTGTGCATAGCAGTCAGGGCCACTGACCTCTAGACCAACAGGCCTGTCATGGATGAATGTTCCAGAATTTAGCGTATTCACCACAATTAGAGTACACACCATGTTTTTACACTACATAGATAATATTATCAACAGGCTTAATCCGGTTATACTTGCAGTTTTAATTATCATGGAGTTAACTTTATTTTAATGTAAACTATAATAATGTTTGATTATGAAACTTTTTACGCGTCTGTACTGCAATTGCATCTAATGTTATTATTTCGAATGTAGAAACAGTTTATTTGATGGTACATTTATGACGTTGAAAACTTTGTCAAATTAAATTCATCATTTTGTAAAAAAAAGCGCTTACGCCCCGGCATGCGGCATTACTTCGAGAGTGACATATATATCGCTTTTCGACGAAACTCGTTTAAAATTCCCAGTTTAAAAGGATTTTAGTCTTTTTATATTGCAAATAAAATGAAAGCAGAATGTATAAGTAGCCAAGCGTTTAAATGTAATGACTCTAAAGTATAAGCATGATTTCCAAAAAAAATGTGTCTGCGCAAAAATACCCGAGTCAAAGTCAAATTACGGATCGTCCCTAAGACAAGGAATATACTAATTTATCCCATGTTTTCCTGTCCTATTAGCCCAGCCGTGGAACGAACATAACATAGTCTTACATAATTTTACCTTGGGATTATTTTACAAGAAAATTACTTTCTCATTCTGTGTGGATCAAGATTTTGAGGGTCCGTACGTGATGGGTGTTGCTTGTGAAATCACTCGATAAAGGTCATCGTTGTAATATAATATATAACTTTGCACTCACGTTAACTGTTCGTCCACATTTAAGTCATTTTTTTGGTTTTTTTGACCGAATCCCTACTTTCCTACTAATGTTATAAAATATGCGAAAGTACATTTGTCTATCTATTACACTAAAACCACATAATATGACAACGGGAAACTTTAGTGTAGCAACTCAATCCTCATTTTAAACAATATTTTTACAAATTGGGCCTTGCTGGTTTTATTCTAGAGTAGTTTGACACCGACTTCCAAAATTAAAGTTGTTTTGTAGCTGTAACGTTTTATAAAAGGTTTTTGTAACATATATTTACCGCCCGTGTTTTGGCATTCGTCAAGTTATTATAAAAAAAGTAAATTACCTCAATGATCTTTTCGTCTTGTCCCACCCAGAGTCGGAAGACAAACATACTTGGCAGTGAACACTTTTTTATTGTTGATAGGCTCTTGGTTGACCACCATCTAATGGTAAGCGATGATGTAGCTTACCTAGAAGTACCCATTTCACTAACTACTTAAAGACTCCCATGTATTAACAAGATACCGCGACCCCGGAACTTACGAGCAGCTGAACGGACAGGGTGGGTAAAAACCCATCCTGTCCCTTCAGACTTCTACTGATTAAAAATTCAGTAAAAGTCTGACACTCCCTTCCGCTTAACACAGTGCGGGAGAAGTTATTCAATAATTTTCCAACCCAGAAAAAAAAATAGCTATCAAGAAACACAGACTCCCACTACCCATCCGATAATCTATCGGCAAGACTACCAAGCTATTGGATAAAAAAAATCATTATCTCCGAAATCCAATTAATTCTCCTCTTAGTCTGTGACACGGATTGATTGAAAACTTTTTACATTGAATGGTCAATTATTCTTTATCAAATTGATTCCTTCATTCTTAATCTCGTCGTGAAAGTGGTTGAGGAAAAGATAAGGCCTAGCCTAGAATATTACAAGTGTTAAGATTAAGGCTACAAGCAAGTTTTAGTTGGTGATGTTTTCCCTGTCTTCATGAACTTTTCGGTTTTCGGGGTTTTCGAAGAATCTGGAGATAATAATGTTAAAAAGGTTATATTTTTAATAAAGCTTGTTAGCTGGCTTAGTTTATTGAGTCTATCTAGTCTTAAAACTTAAGTTATTGTTTGGCGTATTTTTGTAACGTAAGTATCTGTACTCGTAATTTCGTTTGCGTGGGACGGTTTTTCCACGTATATCCCGATCCCGTGGGAATTCCTTAATTCAAAAGTAGTCTATACATTGCCCTCTAATCTCATCTACTTTCCAGCGAAAGTCCCATCAAAATCGGTTCTGCTTTTAAAAACTTTGTGTTTTAGTACCTATCGTGTAAATAACTGGACATAATTTAGAAAACCACAGTTATTTTGACATCAAAGACAGACAGCTTTATTTTATTTATACATATGTACCTGTATATAAAATATATTAAAAATAAGTAAGTTAGCATTATATTTGTGGGTCATTTAATGCAGTATGTGGTACAACGAAATCAGTCAGAAACCTGTTATAACCTTCTGTGCCTAGAACTCTAACCCGTCACCTCATCACGCTAACCACGCCATTCTGAAATTTCGCAGTTTATAGACTAATGAGGTTTTGACTAAAACTGTGGTTCATCGTCCATTCTTAATTAACATCAAAAGGCAGGAGTTTGTCGACCTTTAAATCTGATTAGGAATCTAACTGTTAAATAATAAGTCAGAAGAATACATTTAAACTGTGACTGCTAACATTTTCCGGGTAACATCAAAGACCTCTTGTGCCCAAAGCTGCTGGTAACGATTTTGGGTGTAACATCTGTGTATGTCAAATATTTAAACTTGAATGCGGTTTGGGATTTGTTGTAGTCGTGTGGTTTCTGGGGTAGATAGGTCCCGGCCTTTATTTATTTACGTTTCTTTTTTTTTTCGTTTTTCATAGTAAAACAAGGAACACTGATTGTTTCGCCATATCTATCCGTTCGCGGTTTTACCTAGAGACTATAAATTGACGCTGGATGCTGTGAATTAGTATAGCTATTTTTCTCCTGAATAATATTTTATAGTATATCCTAGTTATTGGAAGTAGTTTTGTTAGAGCTGACGGAATACGTACTTATAAGTTTTCGCTGCTATATTGATATTCAGTCGAAACCCAAAAACTTCCTTAAAGCTTTCTTAAATCTTTTTCTAGTCAACACGCTAAACGTTCTAGCTAAGAATTTACTCAGCAGTAACCACAAAAAACTTGGCCGCTCACCAAACCAAAGCATAAAATAATTTTAAGGAAATAACTTGCCTTGGTGTCTTGTTAACGGAGCCGCGGTATGGGGTAGGCAGCAATTCGTAGGATTACTTCGAAAATAGGTATAGACAAACTTTTAAGAAAGTCTTCCGTCGATTCTTCGTAGCAATTTACTGGATGTCGGCTGTCCATGAATGATGTATGAAAGGTGGATTAAATGCCAATCCCAATTTTATGCAGAAATCTGGTGTCGATGCTAAGCAAAACGGGTCGCTCGCTCGCAGATGCTCGTTGGTCCCAGCTGCTGTTAGTATATTTTTCACAGCCGCTCGCGATAACCGAAATTCTAATAGGTACCAGTCTTGCAAAGTTTACTGGGTTGTGAAGGTCAAAAAGGTATTCAAGTAATCGCTCAATGTCTGCGTCAACCGCGTCTTCATAAAACTAGTATAGAGTTTGAATGTTGACTAAATGACAACGATATCATGAAGCATATGTACTCATTTCGGTAAAACGGAAGAACATTTTATTACAAAACCTCAAAATTGATTTAGTAGCGCTTACATTTGTCAGTTTTATAACCTAACCAATAAAATGGTTTAATACCTCCTTCGTACATGGGTGGTATACTCTCTTTAAGATAAGTTTTCTATAGGATATTGTAGCTGTGATGGCGCCATAAATAAAAGGTTTTATTTATGATAACATAACTTAATTTAAAGTTGAATGAGATGTCTTGAAGTTAAGTGGATTACTAAGTGAGATATTTAAGTTAGTGGTAAGGTACATAAGTACCTTCATTTGGTTAAAAGTTCCATACAAGGTCGAGGGGAATGCCTGCGCAATCTGCTCTAATTTTGTTCAGACAGTTTGTTGGTTACTGTGTTATACACGGTTAAAATGTTTTTTTTTTCCATTATCTGCACGAAAACCTCAAACTATGTACGTATTTATGTCAAAGAATATGAAAAAAGAAGTTTTAATAAAATTCAGTACCATATTACTGCCACTATTAAGGACTGAAAGTCCCTGTCGGAGTCTTTGTTTCCTGATATCAACAACCTGTATGTTTACGTCATGAGTAAATAGTTTTCTTGAAGCAAAGCGTGAGTTAGCATTATAATTGCTTTGTGAAAAGTTGAGTATCCTCCACTTTGCTGCAGGTATCTTTATCTTGATTAAGGATTCTATTCTAGTTCTATCTTACTCATTACGCTCGTGAGTTTAGACTACACTAATATAACCTCATCCAGTAAATGGTATTCCTGTTTTCTCCCAAACTTTCCAAATCCGTTTAAGGTCGTAGCACACGTATCAACTCGAAAAGAGATCGTCACCATATCAACTCGAGCCGTTCAGTATTATTTGTATGAAACTCCCTACTGCAACGCACACTAATCGGAATCGTAACGTAATCGCCTCGCCTCGGGACAAGCTCACGAACCACGGTGCGGTGCATGGTCGACTTGCAGTTCCTGCGCTTACGGTTCTCAGTAACCTAGCTTACGGCTCTCCGTACCCTAGCTTAAGTCTCTTCGTCCGCGCCCCTCCGGCGGTCTGCGTTGCCAAACGTGCTTTCATTGGCTGTCATTCAAAAGGCAGCTTCCAGTCATGCCGCCTAGCCGTCAACCAGCGGTCGGCGAGCCGAAAGCGCGGCGTCGCCTAGCTGTAGCCGAGTCGATGTGCCGGAGCTTCTGATCCGCTTACGTTACGTGGTTAAGTTACGTGGACGGCGGTGTCGATCTGCTCCTGAGTTGATATGTGTTTAGTCCAACGTGAAATGAAACGCACCCTTTTGGTTGGCAACTTTGTTGGGTTCTATGCTCTTTGACTTTTTCACTTGACAGATAGACTTTGCTTCCGTTGTTGGAAAATGTCCGCTCTTGGGACTTTGATTTTATTGTAATAAAAATATCGTGTGCAATCGCCTGATGTAACCGATAATTGGGTCGCGATTAATGATTGTTGGAATTTGTAATCCCCATTTGATAAAAACCCTGGGATATTTTGGAATTTATCGCCGGTTGGTTGCCACCGCATGGCACGCGGAGTTGCTGAAAATAGTGATAAATAGCTGCTTCAATCTGGTGCGAAGTTTGTGCTGCGATTGCTGATAGACCGCGTTGGGAGGACCTGCATTTGAGAACCTCCCTCCATCTACACTTGACTTTCACTATACTTTTCACTTACTCATTTCATACTTACATACATACCACACACGGACGCGATCGAAAGGATCCTCGCTTGTCGTCATCAGCTCAGAAGGTTAGTGGTAATATTATATTGACGAGCCTGTAGATTATTGTGTAAGTACTATTGTTGTAAGCAACGTTTTGGGCTCCACGAACCGTGGACAAGTTTCACCAGTATCGTTGCACTGGCCTATTGTAGTCTCGAACATTTTTGGTAAGCAGAGCGTGGGTTTTAATAATAAATCCACATAGTAAAGTGGAAGTTTTGAAAATTACTTTAGTTTAATTACTTAAAATAACTTATAACTTAATAAGTTTGAATATTGCTTTGTCAGCCGGGCTCAAATAGCACTTGTAGTTTGTACTGTAATTTGTAGTGCTAGTCCCTTGTATTGCATTGACAAGTAAGATTTGTTTGTGAAATTAGGAATTATTGGTTGTATTTTGGTATAATTTGGTATATTGTTGTAAAGTTGTTTGGTATATTTGTTGCAATTAATAATTGAATGTCACTGATCTGAATTTAAAAGGTTATCTAAATAATAATCACACATTTGTTAACATAACAAGAATTGAATGGTGTGGATTGACTTATTGCATTTATTTGTTTATTGGATTGTTGTTAGAGATTGTCCGGAGCAATATTATACTTCAATTGTTGTGTTTATTGGTGTTTATTGTATTATACATTCAATTGTTATTTATTTTGTAACTAGCCATCTGTACCAAGCTAGATTCATACTTGGAATAAGTACAGGGTCGGATTTGGACTTGAAATAATTGAATTTGTTATTTTGGTGAAATTATTTGGTCGGCTAACAAGTCATTGTTGTTTGTTTAGTTAATTTTAGCCTGTTGTATTAATATTTGATTGTTGCAATGGCCTCATTAAGGGCAGTCAGGGAGGCTGCTGCCGGATTGACCTCACAGTTGAGATGGTTCACATCGGCAGCTGCAACGGTTGTGCGTGTAGATTTGGAAGAGCTCACCCTTGCTCGGTACGGGCAAGTGAATGAGAGGATCAAGTCAGCTGATGCTGCGCTCACACGCTTCAACGAGTACATCATGGACGTGGATTTGGGGGTGATGGACCAGGCAGCCCGCGATAAGATTTTGGGTGACTATGACCAGATTGTCCACCTGGGGGATGTCATATGTCTACGAGCGCGGGAAATTTTGAAGAGCCGGGTGCCTGATGCGGCCAAGCCGCAGACCCCCGTTGTTGCAGGCCCTGGACTATTGGGTAGGCTGCCCACCCCGGAACTGCCACATTTTGACGGTCGCTTGGACCACTGGCTGGGCTTCCTAAATCTTTTTGAAAGTCTTGTGGATGCACGCTCGGACCTCGGACCTGCCCAGACGTTGGCCTACTTATTGTCTGTCCTGGAGGGCGAAGCCAGAGCCTTGGTGCAGCACTTGCCGATGACGGATTCCTCCTACCCGACCGCTCTGGAGCTTCTCTCCCGACGGTATCAGAATGAGCGCTGCCTGGCTGATGTGCACATTGACCAGATTTTGGGGCTACCGGCCATTGTCAGCACGTCGACGTTGCGCACTGACTTGCTGAACCCGTTGGTCTCAGCGACCCACGCCTTGAGACGCTTGGAGTTACCGGTAGAACATTGGTCCTACTTGTTGGTGCACATAGTGCTGCAGTTGCTCCCCGCGGAGTTAAGGTCACGTTTTGAGCAGAAGTATGGTGGGGATAGTGCCACCCATCTTCCCCCCTTTGACGACCTCCTCAAATTTTTGGAAGACGAGTGTCGGTTTTCGGATAACACTCGTGGCGCCACGGGGTCACCCCCACTACCTTCTCGGCCTAGAGACCAGGGACGGACTAGGGCTCGGGGGCCTGTTGATGTTCGCCCCGCCCCCCGTTTTGCTGGCGCCCGGAGTCCTCGGGCTAGGGGGCCTGTTGATGATCGCCACGCCCCCCGTTTTGCTGGCGCCCGGAGTCCTCGGGCTAGGGGGCCTGTTGATGTTCGCCCCGCCCCCCGTTTTGCTGGCGCCCGGAGTCATCATCATTGCGACTTTTGTAAGGCCACGGGGCATGTCATGGCGCGTTGCCCGGTCTTTTTGAATTTGCACGTGAGTGCCCGCCGCCGCATTGTCAACGCACGCCGTTTGTGCTTCTCGTGCTTGGGGGCCCACTTCCATCGGGACTGCCCCGACCCCCGCCCGTGTAGAATTTGTGAAGGGTCCCACTTGGAGATTTTGTGCGCCAACGCGAACCGCTCCAGCAGACCAGCTTCTGAGGGGGGTTCGGGCAGGGGGGGGTACCCCGGAAACGAGCACCGGGCTGAGACCCGCAATTCTGTACGCCGCACTCCACCCCCCGCGCAAGTTGAACGGGAACCCTGCGAGCGCCATTTGCCTTGCATTTCCCCTCGTCAGGGAGAACGTGCATTGGCTGCTAGGCAGCAGTGGCCGGGTCGGCGCCGCTGCCTTTCCCCTCCGTTGGCGGAACGTCCCCGGTTGGAGTCGCGCCCTCCGCCATTCGGGCATCCGGTGGAATATGCCCCTCCAGTGATGGCGAGCGGCTCGGGACACCGCGCGGACGAATATTTTGATTGTTGGCCTCGTCGTGAACGAAGGCAGCCTGGATGCGGCGATCGGTCGCCGCCCAGGCATCGCTAAGAGATTGACGCCTGCCCCGCTAAAGGACCCCCCCGATCAAGACGGTTTTGTTGCCAACGGCCTCGGTCAAGGTCTGGGGACCCTTGGGTGACTCGATTGTGGTCTGTGCCATTTTGGACAAGGGAGCCCAGGGTTGCCTTTTGTCGTCTTGGTTAGCGGGACAGGTTGGCCTGAAGGTGAACGACCTTTCAGGCAAGATTTGGGAATTGGCGAAACGGCTGTCACCACTGTTGAGGGAAGGACCTGGTTTGAAATCACCCTTGTGAGTTGTCTTTACCCTAAAATTGGTGCTCCTGCCCTTGTTATAACTGAACTTGGTTGGGACGAGCCACTTCGGGAAACCCTGTTGGAAGACTGGCTCCAACTTGTATCTGCACTTCCTGCGGTGCTTCTTGTGCGTCTCTTAAGCCACGTTGCGCGCACTTTGGGTGGAACTGTTGACATTCGGGCTTCTTGCGCCTGGACGGACAGTCAAATTGTTTTGTGTTGGTTGAAGACGTCCTCCCACTCTTTGGAGGTCTTTGTTGTGAACCGAGTGTTGCAGATTCAAGGTTCTGAAACGCCTTTGATTTGGAGGCACGTGCCTGGTGACCTGAACCCGGGCGACGTAGCCTCACGCGGGTGCATGGCCCCTCACTTGATTGCTCACCCCCTCTGGTGGGGACCGGACTGGCTGACTCGCCCCGGGGGCGATTGGCCTCGAACGCCAGTCTTGATGTCGGATTCTTTGCCCGGACTTAAGGTGTTCGCTGGTGGGACAAAGGACCCTCCGTTTGATCTTGATTTTTTGTTGAATCGATACAGCTCTCTCGACAAATTGTTGAACGTTACCTCGTGGATCAGGCGTTTTGGCCATAACTCTAGGAATCCAGGGGACAAGCGCCTGTCACCAGTTCTCTCTCCTCAAGAGCGACAAGAGTCACTCCTCTTTTGGGTCCGCTCTGTGCAGGCTGCACACTTTGAGAAGGAGATCGAGGTCTTGAAGTCTGGTAGGGTTAAGTTGTCGGGAGCTGTTAGTAAGCTGAATCCCTTCTTGGATAAGACGGGTCTTTGAGTGTTGGAGGACGGTTGAGGCACTCTAGCCTTCCTTATGGGGCCCGTCACCCCCTTTTGTTGTCCAAGGAGGGCCACTTGGTTCAATTGTTGGTGACTGATCGTCACGTTAAGAACTCGCATGCCGGTTGCAATGCGCTGTTGGCCATTCTGCAGCGAGAATTTTGGATTTTGTCAGCTGATCGTGTCAATGAGGCGAGGCCCTTTGCTGGCGTCGTGACGGACTTGTTGGTCCCCTTTTGTTGAAGATGTCCACCCTTCGTAATAGTAAGATTGTTAAGGCTTATTTGTGTGTTTGTCTGCCTGTCAACCAAGGCAGTACATTTGGAGCTGGTAACCTCCCTCTCAACAGAGGCCTTTGTGGCGACTTTGGAAAGATTTGTGTCTCGCCGTGGGTTACCTTCTTTGATTAGGTCTGATTGCGGTACGAATTACAAGGGTACAAGTAACTATTTGAAGGAGGTATACGCCTTCCTTAATGAGAGCCAGGTTGACATTGGTAATAGTTTGGCCCGCCGAGGGGTCACTTGGTTGTTTGACCCGCCAGCCTGCCCCCATTGGGGGGGTATTTTTGGGGCCGCGGTGAAACCGGCAAAGGGACACTGGCGGAGATTGTTGGGAGACACCGTTCTCACCTTTGAGGAACTAGCTACGGTATTTGGCCGCATTGAAGCTGTGTTAAATTTGCAACCTTGTCAAGACTTCCAATTGATTAGCGGACGGGTAGGCCCGTCCGGGGGGGGGGGTAGATGTTTAGTCCAACGTGAAATGAAACGCACCCTTTTGTTTGGCAACATTATTCTATGCTCTTTGACTTTTTCACTTGACAGATAGACTTTGCTTCCGTTGTTGGAAAATGTCCGCTCTTGGGACTTTGATTTTATTGTAATAAAAATATCGTGTGCAATCGCCTGATGTAACCGATAATTGGGTCGCGATTAATGATTGTTGGAATTTGTAATCCCCATTTGATAAAAACCCTGGGATATTTTGGAATTTATCGCCGGTTGGTTGCCACCGCATGGCACGCGGAGTTGCTGAAAATAGTGATAAATAGCTGCTTCAATCTGGTGCAAAGTTTGTGCTGCGATTGCTGATAGACCGCGTTGGGAGGACCTGCATTTGAGAACCTCCGTCCATCTACACTTGACTTTCACTATACTTTTCACTTACTCATTTCATACTTACATACATACCACACACGGACGCGATCGAAAGGATCCTCGCTTGTCGTCATCAGCTCAGAAGGTTAGTGGTAATATTATATTGACGAGCCTGTAGATTATTGTGTAAGTACTATTGTTGTAAGCAACGTTTTGGGCTCCACGAACCGTGGACAAGTTCGGACACACCAGTATCGTTGCACTGGCCTATTGTAGTCTCGAACATTTTTGGTAAGCAGAGCGTGGGTTTTAATAATAAATCCACATAGTAAAGTGGAAGTTTTGAAAATTACTTTAGTTTAATTACTTAACATAACTTGTAACTTAATAAGTTTGAATATTGCTTTGTCAGCCGGGCTCAAATAGCACTTGTAGTTTGTACTGTAATTTGTAGTGCTAGTCCCTTGTATTGCATTGACAAGTAAGATTTGTTTGTGAAATTAGGAATTATTGGTTGTATTTTGGTATAATTTGGTATATTGTTGTAAAGTTGTTTGGTATATTTGTTGCAATTAATAATTGAATGTCACTGATCTGAATTTAAAAGGTTATCTAAATAATAATCACACATTTGTTAACATAACAAGAATTGAATGGTGTGGATTGACTTATTGCATTTATTTGTTTATTGGATTGTTGTTAGAGATTGTCCGGAGCAATATTATACTTCAATTGTTGTGTTTATTGGTGTTTATTGTATTATACATTCAATTGTTATTTATTTTGTAACTAGCCATCTGTACCAAGCTAGATTCATACTTGGAATAAGTACAGGGTCGGATTTGGACTTGAAATAATTGAATTTGTTATTTTGGTGAAATTATTTGGTCGGCTAACAAGTCATTGTTGTTTGTTTAGTTAATTTTAGCCTGTTGTATTAATATTTGATTGTTGCAATGGCCTCATTAAGGGCAGTCAGGGAGGCTGCTGCCGGATTGACCTCACAGTTGAGATGGTTCACATCGGCAGCTGCAACGGTTGTGCGTGTAGATTTGGAAGAGCTCACCCTTGCTCGGTACGGGCAAGTGAATGAGAGGATCAAGTCAGCTGATGCTGCGCTCACACGCTTCAACGAGTACATCATGGACGTGGATTTGGGGGTGATGGACCAGGCAGCCCGCGATAAGATTTTGGGTGACTATGACCAGATTGTCCACCTGGGGGATGTCATATGTCTACGAGCGCGGGAAATTTTGAAGAGCCGGGTGCCTGATGCGGCCAAGCCGCAGACCCCCGTTGTTGCAGGCCCTGGACTATTGGGTAGGCTGCCCACCCCGGAAATGTCACATTTTGACGGTCGCTTGGACCACTGGCTGGGCTTCCTAAATCTTTTTGAAAGTCTTGTGGATGCACGCTCGGACCTCGGACCTGCCCAGACGTTGGCCTACTTATTGTCTGTCCTGGAGGGCGAAGCCAGAGCCTTGGTGCAGCACTTGCCGATGACGGATTCCTCCTACCCGACCGCTCTGGAGCTTCTCTCCCGACGGTATCAGAATGAGCGCTGCCTGGCTGATGTGCACATTGACCAGATTTTGGGGCTACCGGCCATTGTCAGCACGTCGACGTTGCGCACTGACTTGCTGAACCCGTTGGGCTCAGCGACCCACGCCTTGAGACGCTTGGAGTTACCGGTAGAACATTGGTCCTACTTGTTGGTGCACATAGTGCTGCAGTTGCTCCCCGCGGAGTTAAGGTCACGTTTTGAGCAGAAGTATGGTGGGGATAGTGCCACCCATCTTCCCCCCTTTGACGACCTCCTCAAATTTTTGGAAGACGAGTGTCGGTTTTCGGATAACACTCGTGGCGCCACGGGGTCACCCCCACTACCTTCTCGGCCTAGAGACCAGGGACGGACTAGGGCTCGGGGGCCTGTTGATGTTCGCCCCGCCCCCCGTTTTGCTGGCGCCCGGAGTCCTCGGGCTAGGGGGCCTGTTGATGATCGCCACGCCCCCCGTTTTGCTGGCGCCCGGAGTCCTCGGGCTAGGGGGCCTGTTGATGTTCGCCCCGCCCCCCGTTTTGCTGGCGCCCGGAGTCATCATCATTGCGACTTTTGTAAGGCCACGGGGCATGTCATGGCGCGTTGCCCGGTCTTTTTGAATTTGCACGTGAGTGCCCGTCGCCGCATTGTCAACGCACGCCGTTTGTGCTTCTCGTGCTTGGGGGCCCACTTCCATCGGGACTGCCCCGACCCCCGCCCGTGTAGAATTTGTGAAGGGTCCCACTTGGAGATTTTGTGCGCCAACGCGAACCGCTCCAGCAGACCAGCTTCTGAGGGGGGTTCGGGCAGGGGGGGGTACCCCGGAGACGAGCACCGGGCTGAGACCCGCAATTCTGTACGCCGCACTCCACCCCCCGCGCAAGTTGAACGGGAACCCCGCGAGCGCCATTTGCCTTGCATTTCCCCTCGTCAGGGAGAACGTGCATTGGCTGCTAGGCAGCAGTGGCCGGGTCGGCGCCGCTGCCTTTCCCCTCCGTTGGCGGAACGTCCCCGGTTGGAGTCGCGCCCTCCGCCATTCGGGCATCCGGTGGAATATGCCCCTCCAGTGATGGCGAGCGGCTCGGGACACCGCGCGGACGAATATTTTGATTGTTGGCCTCGTCGTGAACGAAGGCAGCCTGGATACGGCGATCGGTCGCCGCCCAGGCATCGCTAAGAGATTGACGCCTGCCCCGCTAAAGGACCCCCCCGATCAAGACGGTTTTGTTGCCAACGGCCTCGGTCAAGGTCTGGGGACCCTTGGGTGACTCGATTGTGGTCTGTGCCATTTTGGACACGGGAGCCCAGGGTTGCCTTTTGTCGTCTTGGTTAGCGGGACAGGTTGGCCTGAAGGTGAACGACCTTTCAGGCAAGATTTGGGAATTGGCGAAACGGCTGTCACCACTGTTGAGGGAAGGACCTGGTTTGAAATCACCCTTGTGAGTTGTCTTTACCCTAAAATTGGTGCTCCTGCCCTTGTTATAACTGAACTTGGTTGGGACGAGCCACTTCGGGAAACCCTGTTGGAAGACTGGCTCCAACTTGTATCTGCACTTCCTGCGGTGCTTCTTGTGCGTCTCTTAAGCCACGTTGCGCGCACTTTGGGTGGAACTGTTGACATTCGGGCTTCTTGCGCCTGGACGGACAGTCAAATTGTTTTGTGTTGGTTGAAGACGTCCTCCCACTCTTTGGAGGTCTTTGTTGTGAACCGAGTGTTGCAGATTCAAGGTTCTGAAACGCCTTTGATTTGGAGGCACGTGCCTGGTGACCTGAACCCGGGCGACGTAGCCTCACGCGGGTGCATGGCCCCTCACTTGATTGCTCACCCCCTCTGGTGGGGACCGGACTGGCTGACTCGCCCCGGGGGCGATTGGCCTCGAACGCCAGTCTTGATGTCGGATTCTTTGCCCGGACTTAAGGTGTTCGCTGTTGGGACAAAGGACCCTCCGTTTGATCTTGATTTTTTGTTGAATCGATACAGCTCTCTCGACAAATTGTTGAACGTTACCTCGTGGATCAGGCGTTTTGGCCATAACTCTAGGAATCCAGGGGACAAGCGCCTGTCACCAGTTCTCTCTCCTCAAGAGCGACAGGAGTCACTCCTCTTTTGGGTCCGCTCTGTGCAGGCTGCACACTTTGAGAAGGAGATCGAGGTCTTGAAGTCTGGTAGGGTTAAGTTGTCGGGAGCTGTTAGTAAGCTGAATCCCTTCTTGGATAAGACGGGTCTTTGAGTGTTGGAGGACGGTTGAGGCACTCTAGCCTTCCTTATGGGGCCCGTCACCCCCTTTTGTTGCCCAAGGAGGGCCACTTGGTTCAATTGTTGGTGACTGATCGTCACGTTAAGAACTCGCATGCCGGTTGCAATGCGCTGTTGGCCATTCTGCAGCGAGAATTTTGGATTTTGTCAGCTGATCGTGTCAATGAGGCGAGGCCCTTTGCTGGCGTCGTGACGGACTTGTTGGTCCCCTTTTGTTGAAGATGTCCACCCTTCGTAATAGTAAGATTGTTAAGGCTTATTTGTGTGTTTGTCTGCCTGTCAACCAAGGCAGTACATTTGGAGCTGGTAACCTCCCTCTCAACAGAGGCCTTTGTGGCGACTTTGGAAAGATTTGTGTCTCGCCGTGGGTTACCTTCTTTGATTAGGTCTGATTTCGGTACGAATTACAAGGGTACAAGTAACTATTTGAAGGAGGTATACGCCTTCCTTAATGAGAGCCAGGTTGACATTGGTAATAGTTTGGCCCGCCGAGGGGTCACTTGGTTGTTTGACCCGCCAGCCTGCCCCCATTGGGGGGGTATTTTTGGGGCCGCGGTGAAACCGGCAAAGGGACGCTGGCGGAGATTGTTGGGAGACACCGTTCTCACCTTTGAGGAACTAGCTACGGTATTTGGCCGCATTGAAGCTGTGTTAAATTTGCAACCTTGTCAAGACTTCCAATTGATTAGCGGACGGGTAGGCCCGTCCGGGGGGGGGGTAGATGTTTAGTCCAACGTGAAATGAAACGCACCCTTTTGTTTGGCAACATTATTCTATGCTCTTTGACTTTTTCACTTGACAGATAGACTTTGCTTCCGTTGTTGGAAAATGTCCGCTCTTGGGACTTTGATTTTATTGTAATAAAAATATCGTGTGCAATCGCCTGATGTAACCGATAATTGAGTTGCGATTAATGATTGTTGGAATTTGTAATCCCCATTTGATAAAAACCCTGGGATATTTTGGAATTTATCGCCGGTTGGTTGCCACCGCATGGCACGCGGAGTTGCTGAAAATAGTGATAAATAGCTGCTTCAATCTGGTGCAAAGTTTGTGCTGCGATTGCTGATAGACCGCGTTGGGAGGACCTGCATTTGAGAACCTCCGTCCATCTACACTTGACTTTCACTATACTTTTCACTTACTCATTTCATACTTACATACATACCACACACGGACGCGATTGAAAGGATCCTCGCTTGTCGTCATCAGCTCAGAAGGTTAGTGGTAATATTATATTGAAGAGCCTGTAGATTATTGTGTAAGTACTATTGTTGTAAGCAACGTTTTGGGCTCCACGAACCGTGGACAAGTTCGGACACACCAGTATCGTTGCACTGGCCTATTGTAGTCTATTGTAGTAGCTTCCAGTCATGCCGCCTAGCCGTCAACCAGCGGTCGGCGAGCCGAAAGCGCGGCGTCGCCTAGCTGTAGCCGAGTCGATGTGCCGGAGCTTCTGATCCGCTTACGTTACGTGGTTACGTTACGTGGACGGCGGTGTCGATCTGCTCCCCCTTATTCCCCCTTATTCGTAGAGTCGCACATAGACTTAAACAACATGTATAGTAGTTAACGCACACCCTCAAACCCCCCAATTAGAAAATTATTTTATTATCATAATACGTACATTGAAATTTTAGCTTTGCTTGCATAAAAAGTTTTTTTAAAGACTTAAATGTCCATGAAATAAGTTTAATTTGTCTTTAATTTGTACTGAATGACGGAATTTTTATAAATCTGCAGATAAAAAAGTTAATAGTTTTATTTACGGTCCATTTGGGTTTGTTTTTAACATACAGCGAAAGTGTAATTTGTAAATTACGTAGATTTAATTGTTTTGGGATAAAAATTATTGATAAAAATCGATTCAGTAAACGATTCTGAACAAACTAGTTGTATATATTCTTTATTATGAAAGTAAGTAGCATGTTTAATTACACACTAACTTTAAACTTTAAATTATATACACTACTCAACCTAACTACATACAAAAATATCTACAATAAGGTACCGGACTTGTGATCGAGAGCTCGCGGGTTCGAACCCTACCCGTTACACTATTGCCGTGAACCCACTCCAGACACAAGCATATTTAGTTTAGTTGGAGGGGTTTTTGTGTTTGAATCTAAACTAAATAATACTTACGGTCACAAGCTTACATTGACGCTTGTCAATGATTGCACCTGCCACGCTATTTCTTCACTACCCTTGATTGATTGGTGGAGAATGCCTTGAAAATGAGTTCGTCTTTGTACCTTTGTGCATGAAGTATAAATAAATAAATCTTTCGTCATGATTTAAGCTACTAAAATGTTAGCATAATTTTGTGTGTTACTTTAAACTTTAATTCTTGATTTTTTTTTAATATTTCACAATATAACCATAAGATACAAACCGAAATTCAGTTGATTCAATCGAAATTGCTATATAATACTTATATAAATATAATACTTAATGAAAGCTTCTCTCGTACTTATGTTCTGTGAAACATTAATAATATTTCAGATTTGGATACGGAACTGTCGAGTAATTAACGAGCTCTAAGATGGCCAACGGAGTATGTTCAGATCAATCCGATTTTATGAGCCTTAAATAAGCTCCAAGAATGTTACAAATTAACACAGCATACAAACAATAAAGTGCAAAAATTACGTCACAAGTTTTTGAAAGGAAATAAAAAAATGCATTATCTTTTTCATTTGTTCCGCTTAACAAAATTAATAAACCAACAGTTGTTTAATTTATATTAATAGATAGGTAATTTTTAGAGGTTTCTTTAAATCTCCTGTATCGTTCCTCTCTACTTAATTGCTTTTGTATTTTGAGGTCTAACGTACGTGCAAAGAGAGACTAAACGGTATGTCTTGTTAGTTACCATATATTCCCGAGTTGATTCAAACAAAATCCAACTTTCTCACTAAAGTATCTCAACACCTACAATTTAATACAAACATTTAAATAACCATGTATGATTTGTATGCTTTTAATTAACATTTACATTGCTTATGAGATTGCAGACCATGTTCTGCGTAGCACGATGAAACGCAGCATTGCGAAGTTATTGTTATAAATATCCGGTAGGTACTTTCTCGGTCATAATTAAAATCAACTCATTGATTTAAAGTATTAAAATCTAAATTATTACGAGTTATTGTTAATTAAAGGTTTATTTCTCACAATTCATTAAAACTCTCATATAACTCTCGTATTAATTTCCATTTAAATTTTAAAAGGAAATTAATACATACAATGACAGTTGAATGGGAGTTTAATCATTAAGCCCATTAATATAATGTACAGAACTTTATTTACGAGAACCAACAGTTCATACATCGTACTACTTATTTCATTTACCAGGCTATATATTACTTACCGTACAAAGGCCATAAAATATCCCGATCCATTTTGAGGCCTGTAGCCGCGGTAGTCCAGGCCACGGCCTTATACCCACGATTCAAAAAGGCCGCGGTCAATCCCCGTGATGCGTGAAAAAGCAATTAAAATAAAATAAGTCTCCCTTGTAATTTGTTTGAATTTAACAGGTAATAATTCAAAAGAACAGAGTATTTATTTTATCCTGGCTTTTGTTTGTTGGTATTCGGAATTATCAGGTTGGTTGGGCACTTTTGGGTTAAAGGTCGGGGAATAAATTTAACTTAAAAGTCTGCTTATATACTTTAGAAGCTGGTGACCATGTTAAGTTTCAAGTTGAGAAGAAAATTTAAAATAGACTATTCTTGTTCTGGTCCATGTCCTCCACCCTGGGGCAAATGGAGGGGTCTGTCAGAGTGTCAAAATCTTACTGACTAAAACCTGGTCAAGCTGAGAGAGTGAGGTGTTTGACTCCTCTGCAACACGAAAGAAAAGACAGAAACACGAGAGAAAGACAGTTTTCAGAGATGACAATAAAATCTATTAAAAACGATCGTAAAAGAGTCAAAACATTATTGTATTATAATAACTTACCGATTGAATATTTTAAAGGGCAGTTAATTTTCGTTCAGGTCTTACTGAACTTAGGGTTTTTGCCCAATCATATAAGTTTTTAATCAGTTTGTTATTGGGGCACAACCAAAGATAATTGGGGCAAAACAAAACCAGTCTTTATGAGAGTTATCAGAAATTAAGGGTCTTTTTGTTATTTCTTTTAACATTTTCAAAATTTTGCACGTGAGCATCAGAAATTAAAAAATTGGCCAAGTGCGAGTCGGACTCGCCCATGAAGGGTTCCGTAGTAACTATAATAAATATAATATACTTAATATATTTATATGAAAAAAAAACCTTACAAATTTCTTAAAACTAGCTTATTTACAATTTTTACAACTACGCCGAATAACTTTGTTTTTCATAGTATTTGTATGAATTACAAAGTTATATTTGCGGTTTTAGAAAATATACTGTATCTCAAAAACTGCTGACTCGATCTCGTTCAAACCAATTTTGGTTGAAAGTTTACATTAAGGTCTACAACATATGGTTTTTTTTAGATTTTTCACTTCATTATTATAGAAGTTAGAGGGGGGACACACACATTTTACCACTTAGGAAGCGTATATCTTTTAAACGATTAACTTCATGAAAAAGTCATTTTAGAAACCTTAATGTCATTTTTAAATACCTGTCTATAGATACCACACACGTATAGGTTTCATGAAAGAAAATATTTTCAGTTTCAGTTCCATGTATGGGGAGCCCCCTTTATTTTAAATATTTTTTAAATTTTCTCTTAAAATCGGAAAGCGGTTCACAGAATACATCTATCTACGAAGTTTTACATGTATAGTCCTAATAGTTTCGGAATAAAATGGCTGTGACATACGGACGGACGGACAGACAGACAGACGGACAGACATGTCGAAACTATAAGGGTTCCGTTTTTTGCCATTCGGCTACGGAACCCTAAAAATGAAATGTACATGCATTTTGAAAGAAATTTCCCTGCGGCACCTTTTAGATTAAAGGTACTCGACGATATTAATTGAAACTATGTATAATTAATTAAAAACGTTAAGTTATGTCGTAGGCTCACGATTATTAATTCTAAGTGTTTTTTAATCGGAAGAATAAACAATGCAGGGAGAACTAATCATTGCTTGGAGCTTGGTACAAGTAATGAGAGATTAGAATGCGAGTAGTCGAAATGTCACTTTATTAGTCCATTATATATCTTCCTATATAGGTATCCTAGATACATTTTTTTATGAATTCATCATCATGATCAGCATATCATTTCTCAACGATGACGGGGTTGGCTTCCTGTCTAAGGGATGAGTACCAATGGAGCGATTGTCTAGTTAAAATCCACAACCCAGTAGCTGAGTAATGCGATATTAATTGAAACTGGTGTCAGATTTTTAGGCTTCTGACTACACGTAACGACTGTTAAATATGTTCAAATAATCAAATTTCGCAAGACATTGAATACCGAAAAGATGGGGAGTCATTTAGTACTTTTATAACAGCTCAGTAATCACGTAATATCTTTTCCGCTACCGTTTATGTCTTAATGTCTTTAGTGATAAAATGCGGAGATGAAATCAGACCTATGTTCATTAGGATCACATTAATAAATAACATAATCTCACGAACTCTTGTATTATTCACATAGAATTCGGCTGTCGTAACAAAGATATGTTACAACAGCTAAAGTCTTTAAATATGTATGTTAAGGTAAGTGGTTTCTAGTTTAGTTCATCCGTGATCATAGCACTTGTAACTGTGCCAAAATTTCGGAAACTCGAAACAATAATTACGACGCGGCGACGGTCAAATTCCATGTGAATAATACATGTTAAATATCCGTTATAAACAATTTAACTGTCTAGTTTATACACTTACGTGAATTGGAAAAGGTTTGTTTTTAATATAATGTTTTGAAAGGTGGAGATATGGAGCTCGTGGCTAAATAATAGCGATGTTAAAGGCTAAACAACGTAGGCTGAGTTCGATCCGTGGAGAAGAAGAAGTAGAAGAAGAAGAAGAAATATAAGAAGAAGAAGAAGAAAGAAGTAGAATAATCTAGAAGTATCTAGAAGTCTTCGTATCTGGCAGAAAGCGTCTGATACATGACCAATTTCGAATAACTTTTCATTTTCCCCTCACCATAAAATGAATACATTGTATTGCACCACACATTAGCATAATATTCTCACCTACCACAACTTGCACATCGATATGCCAATTACAACTATGAAAGCATAGACTAGCGCCAAAGCGCTCATATTATCATTAATTTTATTTAAACTAGTCACGTACATTTCTTTGAAGAGAGCTGCCATGTTTATTAGATGTTTTATGGAGTTTTAACCTCATTTTTCCATGTACGTAGGTATATGTATATGCACGTATATGTATATGGTGTACGTATGTATACGTATATGTATATAAAGTTGAAGTGCTATTATTGGTACATATTATATATTTGCTGCAATGCAAATGTGTGGCGGCCTACTTGGAGGACTGGTGAGAAGTTTGTTAGAATTTTAAATTCGATTGATCATTTTAATACGAATATTTATGAGATATGTCTCTGAGGAGCTCGTGGCTAAATAATAACAGTCACACGGGTCGATTTTCCAGGTTAAGCAACACTTGCTGAGGTCGGTCATCATCATCTCCTCCGTGTCTCCGTGGAAGCACCTCAAGCAGTAGGTCCCGGCTGTCATATATACATGTTTGACAGTCGTTATGGGTAGTTAGAGTCAGAAAATTGACACCAGTCTTGCCAAAGGGTTTAGTGGCGACGATGGTGGGTGAGAGACAGCCTATCTGACGCTCCATATAAAATATTGTTACTCTGGTGCATCCAGTTAGACAGAAGCCGACCCTAGCATAGTTGGTAAAAGGTTAAGCAGATGATGATGATGTTACTTTGCCACACTGTCACACCTCTCTATCTCTAATTCCAAAACATATATGTACCTCCATCTATGTGGCGATTTGGTGTTATTTCATAAAACACCATGCTTGTACCATTGTTATCTCGTGTTGGCTCAATCTTACCCTGCTCGTTATAACAATCCTTGTCAACCACAAACCGCTTCTAAAATCTAAAACCGATGCAAAGATCTTCATTACACGCAACTTCATTCCTTTTAGACTTATTCATCTATCTTCGAATGACAATGGTCTATATTCGGGTGATATATTTGCTCTCAAGGTTCACAATATCTTGGTACATTTTTGCGCATGGCTCGCCGATTTTGTATGTCTCTTCGTGACGATAAAGTTGGTACGTGTTTGTGATTGCGATGTTTGAACTTTGAATGAATATGAAATATTTGCGTTTGATTCAATTTGATATTGCTTTGACAATAATCTGTTGGCTTTGTAGGAGAAAAACGCTTTTAACAGTTTAGTATGAGTTGGTAAACATGATCTGAGGGAATTCTGTTAATTACTTTGATGTAGATAGCTTTGAATTAAAAGTACAAAATACCCACCCATTAGAGATGAAATTTCCGTGACAAAGCGTTGGTGTTAATAAATTTAACTATTATCAGTGAGTGGTTTTGACATACAGCTTCGTCCATCATTATTGTTCTCATCATAACCTGGCTAGCTTGTATTACATAGCAACCGCGTATCTTTACTTATTTCATTAAAGTTCCTAAATATTTTAGTTATTCTTTCCCGGAGTTTGGTCCCATTAATATTAGATACTGGGCAGTTTTTGACCACGCACTTCTAAACAGCCTGTAAATAATAATAGTCTTCCTGACCGATTTCGGCCACGGTGGGCAATTGGAGATTAGCCACCGGCGTGGGTACAGGTGCACTCTCATAGTCCGATGGGAGGCAATCCGACACGACCGGAGAGAGATCAGGCGCAGGGCCAACGGCTTAACGAGCTTTCTGAGAAACAGGGGGCATCACACTGCCAACCGCCAAAATAGAACATTTTGCCTGTCCGGAAATAGAATTCAAAATCTAGTGTAGTGAGATTGCTCAGCAATCTCGCTTGTAATCACTAGACCAAAGTTGCAATCCCAAACACGATGCTAAACACATGCTAAACAACATATTTTAAATCAATCAAATATAATATGGTTAATCAAATTGTATCATTAACTAAATTGTATCCCCTAAAATTACAAGTACAAAAGCGATTTCTTTGGAACCCTTCTCATTTTCGGTCTATGAAACCGCCTGTCATAGAAACTAACAGAGTTGCTTACTACATGCAACTGAGCTATCCTAGTTAGAAATCTAATATCATTATTCTTTTTTTTTATTGATAATAGGTTCGAATTTGACCACTATCTCACCTGATGGTAAGTGATGATGTGGTCGAAGATGGAGCACGTTTACCTAAAAGTAACCTATTCACTCTTGACTTAAAGACTCCGAGGTTGTAGCTATCGGGAAACACAGACTCCGGCAGGGAATTCCACTCATTCTAATATCATATCATCAATATGGCGCCTAGTTGACACTTCGCGTGACTTAAAGGCTGGCTTTTGCCTTGGACAGCGGTTAAGCGTTGCCATACAGCGTGGCAATGCCGCCAGTCTTTTGGGCACATTACCAGTGGACAGCGATGCTCACGAGTTTCTGGACTATATCTATTTCAATTTATTTTTAGATGTATATTTTTAGTTTAGGGTTTTTATATCATTATTTAGTATATTATTTGTATTTCAACCACGTAGGTCTTTGGATAAAGGAGAATGCAACTTGTAGACGGGCCACATGCCTGCCACAACCGAGCAACAAAAATTTGGGTATAGACAAGGCTAGATGGTTTCTTTTAGTTAGTTACATTGCTGTACTGTATTTTGTACAAAAAACTATTTTGTAACAAAATAGTTTTATAATTCTTCCTTTTTCAATCCTTAAAAAAATTAAACGAAAATATAGATAGTGAGTGTATGTTGAATTTAGTTATTTTACTTAGGTTGGCCATGTTGGATTTGAGTAATAACCTTTTAGGTTAGGAATAACTTCACGTTTCTGAACTATTTGAACAACAAATATGGTGAAAGCGATCAATCTTTCGTTAGCTCCAAATTAAACAATAAGGAAGATTCTCAACTTAATTAAAACATCTCTTATTTCAGGTATTTTTCTAAATTCGTAACAAAAAAAGAAACAAAAACACTCCACCCATGCAAGTTTCAACGAATGAAAATAAATGATAGTCAAAACGCAAACAGATCCCCAGATTCGATACTGATCTTTGATGTCTCTTTCGGCAAGTTTTAAGTCTGCGGGTCTATCCTTCAAGATATTTATGTCCAGAGATATGTAGGTATCATGGTGAGGACTTGAAAAGCGTGGAGACGTGTTTATTATCGAGTTTTGGGAACAGTCAATTCAGAAATAATCACAGTATCATCATCTGCTTAGCCTCGTCCCTAGTATTTTGGAGTCGGCTTACAGTCTAACCGGACGCAGCTGGGTACCAACTTCTTACATGCAGCCACTGCTTTTCTGACCTCTACAAACCAGTAGCTGGGTAACACAATATCGCTTGGCAAGACTGGTGTTATGAGAACAAAGGAGGATATTGCGTTGAGTAGGTAGAACTTGAGAAGTGTAAAGGTAAGATAATTTTAAATTCTTAATGAGAATCAGCGCATAAATATTCAGTAATGCTTTAGTTAAGATTTAAAAAAAACTTATCGGTTGGATAAACGACCGCTTCAGACGACACGACGTAAACTTTTAAACACTACCTAGTGGTCGCGACCACTAGTAATAATTATTTTTCTGAACATATTTTTTTTTTATTATTATTAGAAATAGGTTCGCGTTTGACCACCATCTCACCTGATGGTAAGTGATGATGTGGTCGAAGATGGAGCACGCTTACCTAAATGTAACCTATTCACTCTTGACTTAAAGACTCCTAGGTTATAGCTATCGGGAAACATAGACTCCGGCAGGGAATTCCACTCCTTAGCCGTACGCACAATGAAGCGTACGTGACTTATGCGTCATGTGACCGCGAAGTAAACTTATTTCCATTTTTGATTTTGATTCTTTCTCTTTAACATCGATCTCGCAATCAATTGCATATCAGCGAGATCTCGTACGAAAATTGTACGTGACTAAAACTCGCAAAATATGGAAGAAAGCTCGATCTCAATAGAAAATGCATTCCCTAGTTTGTTCCCTTCAGGCTTCAGATAATAAAACGGTACAGTTAGTAATTATACACCTTTATACTATAGTTATCTAACTATGACTTTTCTTTGTTACAGAAATCTAATGGATCCTAAAAAAAGTCAGAAACTCTCCAGTGCATTCAAGTGCTAGTGATGTGCCCAAAAGTGCTTCATGTCGATAGAAAGAGCTAGTGTTGTGTACGATGTCGTTTTCGAGTTCGCACGTGATCTCCGGAGTGCTGTTCACCATACTTCTGCAGTACTGCGTTGAGAGTCAGCAGGAAAATCTCATTGAGGAAGCATGTAAGTAATTAGACTTTTTTTATTAAGTATCCTCAATGGATCATTTATTTGCGCGCGTCTTCTTTAAGGTAAGCATGAAATATATATAGGTAATGATATATATATATACAAATGATATCAGTTTTGGAAATTGGTTGTGAATAACAATTTTTCACGTAAATTTAAACTATAAAATATGAGGTCGGTGTTTCCTAGCTGACTACCCTGAGAAGAAACATCGAATTAAACTAAGAGGTTAAACGTCTCTTTTGAAGTCCATTCAAACCGTACTAATCAAATAATAGGACTCCACACGGGGGATAGATTCGAAGTGACAATTGGGACAGTGACAGTGTTAGGTACATTTTTTTATTGTCAATAGACTCGCGCCAGATTATCATCTAACCTGACGGTAAGCGATGATGCGGTCGAGGATGAAGTACGACACGACTCCGGCAGGGAATTTCATTTTGTGCTTATGAGTGCGATGTCTACCATGTAGGTACCTGTGGATATCTTATAGCCTGATCATGTAACGTGTGCATAGCGTTTTAAGTTTAAAACTTAAAGATTTCTGAGAAAATATAGTAAGGTCTGTTTTAGACACATCTATACTAATATTATAAAGCTGAAGAGTTTGTTTGTTTGTTTGTTTGTTTGTTTGTTTGTTTGTTTGTTTGTTTGTTTGTTTGCTTGAACGCGCTAATCTCAGGAACTACGGTTCTGATTTGAAAAATTCTTTCAGTGTTAGATAGCTCATTTATTGAGGAAAGCTATAGGCTATATATCATCACGCTAAGGCTAATAGGAGCGGAGCACTAATGAAGAATGTTTCAAAATCGGGGGATTTTTTGTCCACGCGGACGAAGTCGTGGGCGGAAGCTAGTTAATTATATTGGACTCGACCAGGCGGTCTGACTTTAATTAAAAACTTACAAACTGCCTTAAAGCATTTATAAATATTAATAGAACTTCTATGTTCAATATAAAACAGAAAGTTGTGGTTAATATGCAAAAATGAATTTTAAAATTTTACTGAGGGCTCGTAATAACAATCCGTATTTATATTTGAGTAATACCTTTTGTGGTAAGATTTTCGTATAGTATTTGAGCCTCAAAGCTGGGGGCTTAAGACAATGTTATTTAGGGCTTACTGTTTCATATTATATATTAAGAATTGAAGATTGCGAATTTATTTGAAAAAGATGTTTGCTATAACGTTTCACTAAAAGCTAGAAAATAGCATTCTATTTGAAAGTTCCAAAAGTTTGCATTTAGGAATACCTTACTAATTACTTTCTTGTTGACAATTACAATTGTATTTGTGCCACCTACTTACCTTTTATTTTTCCGCTGTCGTACTTCCCCAAAATTGAAGGCTTTACAGTGACCGCACGGCTTGGACCAAAATGTCTGGGCGGCCGGGCTTTAGAAAAAGTAAATGTATTTGTTGTTATTACAATTCTGTTTGCAGTAATAAGAAAGGAGACTAAGTAATACTGTTTATAAATACTGGGCTATTTTAAATAAAACATTTATAGGTTCATTTTCACCTAACATAATCATGTTGTGACCAACGGCTTAACGCACTTTCCAAGGCACGGAGGAATCCCGATATTTTGCAAGCGTTGCTTAACCTTAAAGGTAGACCCGTGCGGCTGTTATTATTTAGCCAAGAGCTCCTCTAGTGTTCTTACAGTAAGGTTAAAACCTTCTCAACAGTGACACCCTGATTTTGCCGCGGTTATTTCTATCTGTCCTGTCTCTTCATAATATTACCAAATTAATGACCAAATATTAACAAAACCCTGAATAGCCCGTCACAAATCATAAACCTCCTAGCTCTACGAGAAAAGATCCTTCAACAAAACTTGAGTTTGTATTTCCAAGTCATCACTCTAAAATTAATCAGCAAATTTCATATAACGACGCACTAATTCTATCGTTCTGTCTCCCGAAGATAATGATAATCCCTTATGACGAACAATCCTCTAATTATGCACAAATATTGCGTCATTCTTGTCATTACAGAAACGGCGATATAGAAGCAGAAGCTGACGTACGCTGCGAATTATTTTGGATTTTTATTTATTTGGAGACATCACATTCACTATAGAAATAAGTACCGAAAACTGTGTTATTGATTTAACACTGAGATCGGTTGATTCATTTTTAAACTTGAATATGTCATTTCTGTAAGGCTTGGTTTCCCTACACACCAGCTAACCAAGGGTAGATACTTGAAGATGAGACTTATGGGCTGAGTTCGATCGCATGATGAGGATACAGTAGAAATAAAACATGAGGTTTGGTTGGTCATATCATTAAGTATATTTAGTCTTCTACAAACACGTGTTGGTTGTATCTTCAGTTCCGTCTTTTACACTGTTTAATTAAATAATAAAATATACATACATTACCTTGTTTCTTAATTACCCTGAACAATTAATTTCAGTTAATTAAACCATGGTACGGGTTCCGCCGGTATCGCAACTAAGTGGTGTGCATAATCAAACCCGCGTGGCGCTTCCTTTTCCGGAACCGAATCGCTATTGCATTATTCCTTCAACGACGTACTTAGTGAAGAACTTCCTTTGTATATTTCACTTCACAATATGACCAAATCTTCTTTATTTTTATTAATTAATAAATTAGTCAAGTCTAATATGCGACCCTAAAACAAGACAAAGAATTGTCGCGTTAGCACAAAATGGACGCCGGTAAAATCTAGCACTTGGCCTAATTTCAATAGCGGGGAAACTTTTATTTACTCACGGCATATTCTCCGGTCGCCTCACATGGGTTTTATATTTCACCCTCGTACTCTGCCTTTGTCTCGTCATCAGTGAGCTATTACGCTAAAATAATCAATCTTAAATCCGCATTACAGAACATCACTCAAGTCCAGTTTGAACTTAATTGACTCGATCTTAGTTTATATATAGAAGCTGCACTCGAGCATTGGCCTTATTCCAGAACGGTGATCAAACTACACTCAGATTCAAATCGAGCTTCAAGCAGAGAATATCTAATTGTCTATGCATTAGGTAGTCTGTTTTCGTTTACGTTTTATTTTCTTCGTCTCCGCTGTTCCGATCTACGGATGATCGTAAATAATTCAATTTACTTTAATACCAAATTTTTAAGAATAAAAAATATGTATTGCACGGTTTCACTATAGAAATTACTTTTTAAGTATTTGTAAAAGCAAATTCTTGAAGGTAAAAGGTGTTACGAAAATTTATTTATTTATTTATTTATCACAAACACAACTATCATTACAGGCAATAATCCTAATGCGGTAGCGTGGTCTTTAGTTACATTATAAATTACAATTAAAGCTACTAGTTATATATTAGCATAACATAATACAAACAATGTTACCTTTGTGAATTCATTCAGAGAGCAATTAAATAAATCTATCCTATCAGCAGTGTCATTCAGTGTATGCAAGGCTCGCGTCAGGGGCGCTTTACTGAGCAGGTTGGTTCGCGCGCGCGGCACTGCTAACAACCGTGGCCGTCGGCGTCGCAATGCGTACTTATCAGGCACATTCAGACATATCTCCTTCAAAACACCAGCATTAAACATTTTACCGCGCAACAGCTTAAAAATATACGTGTTAAAAGCCAGGTCCCTTCTAGTCTCCAGTTTGTTGTACCCAACTATGCCGATTACGAACAAGGTTGGGTACATCAACGGATAGAAGGGGTAGACCCCGTAAAGTTTCATGTACAAATACCTGGTAAATTTGTTCTGTATGCGTTCCAACATAAGACTATATTTAATCTCATGTGGAGCCCATATGACAGCATTACACTCAAGTTGAGTTCTTATTAGAGCATTATACAATGCTGTTACCGCTGTAATGTTTGTAAAACCCGATGCCCGACGGAGTATAAAACCCAGGCTTCTATATGCTTTTTTACAAACATTTATAATATGTTCACGAAATGTTAACTCGGTGTTCAGGCGCACCCCCAGGTCGCGTACCTTTTCTACCCGCTCAATTGGCGTGTCATCTAACGCATACCCATGATGATGTGGCACTCTCATTCTGCTAAAGGTTATAACCGAGCATTTTTTAACATTAAATTGCAGTTTATTCTTCCTGCTCCACTCTGTCACACTATCTATATCACTCTGCAACCATGCACAGTCACTCAAATCTTTAATTGCCATAAGCAACTTAAGATCATCCGCGAATAATAGACAAGTGGCAACCCTGACAACCTCAGGCAAGTCATTTATCATAATAATAAAGTTCAAGGGACCCAGATTGCTTCCCTGACTTACTCCTGACCTCGTGTAATAAGGCTCGGATTTATAACCAGCATATTCTACAAACTGCCGTCGATCTCTCAAGTAGCTAGCAAAGAACTGCAGTAATTTGGGAGTACAGCCGACTGCTACCAGCTTCTCTAATAATATGTCGTTATCCACCAAATCGAAAGCTTTTTTAAAGTCAAAATAGGCGGCGTCGACTTATAATATTTTCTAACATATAAAAATAAAGCAAGAGTAACTTGTTCGTGGAACGGAGTGGATCCTAAATAATGTCTGTGACAGTGTTGTTATGAATTGCTCTTTAATTATATAATAAATAATATTCAAATAAATAATGGTTTGGGAACAACGTTCAATAAAAATATTAAAAGCATTGACAGATATATTACTTCGTAAGGACTGGGCGGACGCCTCGAACTTGGTCCCAAAGTGGTCTAACCTTTATCGAAGTGAACTAGAACCTGATCGGCTATCTTCGGGAGGGGTCGTCAGTTTTACAAGCAAAAATGCCAGATTGTGTCGTGAAAGGTTGCGTGAACTACGACGTAAAGCACAATAAAAAAAAAATAACATTTCATATCACCGGGAAATTTAAAATATGTCATTAAATCAACTTCTAACATTATTTAAAACAATTTTCTTTCTTGTTTGTCTCAACCTTTAGCATAGACAACGCGAAGCTGCGTAAAAGTGCGACATAACTTTGCAGCGGCGCGCGTTGCAGCCGATGAAATAAAATGATTTAATAATATTACTATAAGATTAAATTATGTACAAAATTATTTTTTATTGTTTATTAAAAGCAAATTAAAATGTATTTTTATGTATAACAAATATAAAATTCAAAAACAAAAAGGTTTTGTTTTATTTCTTTGTACCTCGAAAAATACCACACCCCGCTCTTACAAGGCTTTTTTTTTTTTTTTTTAACGTGGTAAAATTATCAAATAAGTCCTCCCACTCCGGGCAGGGTGGGAGGGACTGTCAGACTTTTACTGACTAAAATCCACGGTGTTCCTTCAATAACCCTTTACATACCGGGGCCACGGCAACGGGATGAGTCCCACGACCCCGGCGGGCTTCGGCCCTCTGCAGAGGGGGCCTCGTCATGTTGCTGACGCTCTTTGAGGCGCGCGTGGAACACGACGCGCCGTCGACCCGCTCTTACAAGGCTACGTCTAGGAGCAGACCACGCCGATTGACATCTTAGTTATCATAGATGGCGCTAGTGTGTTTTGTAGGGCGACCGCGTCCGTCAAATGTTCTGATGACCGTATCTTTACTATTTAAATCAATGATTAAAAGATAACAAAGTTATAGTTAAAACAAAACAGAAATGCATAGTTTTTACCAAATCTTGGTCAATAGATGGCAGTATTACAAATTGTCAAAAATCTTCATCTTGTGAAAATCTATACCATTTCTTAAAATAATTATTAGGAGAATTGTTTCACATGGATCACATCATCATCACATGGAAAAATCCCTTCACATGGAACGCTGAGGTTCTGTTTCTCTGTTCAAATCATCGGTGAAAAAATCATTGTTATAATCTGTTTAAGTTAGAAACCACGGGATTCATCTAGTAACTTAAAATGGCAAAAAATTACGTTTAAGTGTTATTTGTAACCAATTTGCAAAATAAAATGCGATTTCATCATCATTCGCCAAAAAAATACCACTTTTATATCAAATAATAAACTGAAAAGCAAATACATAACTGAAAAGGAAATCTCTGGCTCAAGCGTGGTATCGACCATACTTGGGTGATGAATCTACAACTGAGTAACGATCTAGAATAAAGCCGTACCCGGCTGAACTATGATCGACGAATCTACACTTGAGGAACATTCTAAAATTAAATCTCGACACAAAACTAGTTTTAAACAGAGATCAGTGCTCGAGTTTCATTCTGTAATACGGGCCTTAGTCTTAAACGCTTCCGATATCTCGGTTGTCTTAGACCAAAAAGAAAGTCCGGCCTCATTTGACAGCTAACTATCTATCATTGTCCATTAAATGTCCATGGCAAAAGACAATTACTAATTGGATAACCTGAACATAAATTCTAACACTGGATATATATATACCACGCCATCTATGATATCTCCTAAGAGTTACTACCTCGTATCCAGCTACTGCCTATCATTGCATCTGTAGATGGCACTGGTACAGAGTATTGCTTTTTAACCGACTTCAAACAAAGGAGGTTTACAATTCGTCTTGACCTTTTTTTTTTTTTATGTATGTTACCTCATAACTCGGAGACGGCTGGACCGATTTGAAAAATTATTTTTGCGTTTGAATGGGTATACTTTTTAGTTGGTTCGATTGTTACGAAATCAGGATCTGATGATGGCATCCTGGAGAAATCGAGGGAACTCTTCAAATATTATAGGCACACCTATAGCGTTTTGGGTATTTCTTATAGTACCTTGAGCAGTTGCTTCCGAAAAGTACCATTTGGGGAAGTTGAACTGATGATGAAGACCACAGATGGCTACTGAAACTCCTCAATAATAAGTATTTCGTGAATTGCGATTCGATTACTTGAGTACGGATGTTAAACACTTTATGCTCGTCACAATACATATAGTGATGTAGAGCTGATGGCCCAATACCAGGAGAACTCAAAAATTAACGGCTATGCACAGGGAAAAGCAATGTTTTGTAAAAGGTGATAAGTTGTTGACATTATGGCTTTTGTAACTAGATAAATTACAAACCAACCCACTAAAAAGCGTGAAAAAAATTTTTTAGCAAAAAATGGAACCGACTTCCATATCAAAACACTACAAAGCCAAAATTAACTTTAATTTCGGAAGGCGGTGTGAAAAAAAAGGAAAATCCAAAACCAATAACACCGACTTCCGAAATTAAAGTTATTTTTAGCTGTGTAGTGTTTTGATATGGAAGTCGGTTCCATTTTTTGCTAAAAAAAATTTCTGTAATCTAATTTTATAAATGTTACATTTTAACCAACCAATATTTAGATAACATTTTCTTGAATAATGTTTAAATGGTCAATTTCTAAATCTATATATTTTTTTAGTTTATACTGTTATAAATAGAGAAAGAGGTGAACAGTGAGACAGCATTTATTGCATGTGACGTCACTGTGGAATTTTAGTCCTCAAGTGCAAATAATGTTTCGCTTGACAAAAATCGAAGAATAACTAAAATAACGGGGTAGTTTTGGTAAGGTTATGGTCCCTCACTTCTTGGTTTTAAAGTAAAGTAAGTAAAAAGTTAGTTAAAGTACCGTGCCCGCTTGGATTCGAACCCACGACCTACAAAAAGTTGTACGTCATAAAATAACCATTATACTCGTGCATCGTCCTCGAGATTAGTAACCTGAAAACGTTGAAATATATGTAGTAACACGCTAGTGACACCACTCTTACACTGTATGTTTAGAGTCCTGCGCTCTTTTTTTTTCTTTTTTTCTTTTGCTGGCAACCCCAGCGTCTCGGTCTTTCATTCACGTCACAGTGCGCCACCACTCGCACGTTTTATTTGAGGAAAAAACAAAAGTGATTATTTTTATAGTGAAAATACGCAAGCAAAAGTGCCACAAAGGAAATTCGAAATAGAGTACATAATGTGGAAGATCAAAAAACTGAAAAAGAAACAATAACAAACAAAAAAGCGGCACGCCGTCGGCGCCAACCGACCGCCAATTCTACAGGGACTATTTCGGAAAAGGATGATAAAGATCAAGGTACATATATGTAATAATATATTTATTATAATATAAAAGTAAAGTGATCAAGTGCTATTATTATAACAAAAACAAGCCCTTATTAGTAAATTTACCAAAATAACCTCGTAAGTTTGCCTTCGTGCAAAACATTTTCCACGAAATTGTGTACAATCTGATCTGTCAAAACGAATTGCTGCAAAAGATATTTATACGAGTGTAGTAAAGAATATACCCGTAATATAGGTTTTATTTAACAAAATTCAACATAATTTATACAATGACACAATCAATGCTGACAACTCAGTTTCTTCTTTAAATATGGCGTTCAATATTAACCAAGGAGTTAATATATATCATTACAACAAGATCCTTGCTGCAAACACACGAACTTTTACGTAAAGTTGATAGACGCTAATAATTATATATTTTACATGGCATTATGATTAGTATTTCTGGAAAACAAATGAAAAACAAGCAACTGCCTACATACCGATAGATTTACCCTGACTAAAGTTATTACCGATCAGTGCGGCTTCTGGGGCCGTATCGCCAGGTAAAACAAAATAAGTGTACTGTAATAACCAACACCTAATACCTATCAGAGCGGCTTTTGGGGCCGTATCGCCAGGTTACACAAAATAAGTATACTGAAATAACCAACACCTATCAGAGCGGCTTATGGGGCCGTATCGCCAGGTAACACAACATAAGTATATTGAAGTAACCAACACCTGTCACCTATCAGAGCGGTTTTTGGGGCCGTATCGCCAGGTTTCACAAAATAAGTATACGGAAATAACAAATACCTATCAGAGCGGCTTATGGGGCCGTATCGTCAGGTAACACAAAATAAGTATACTAAAGTAACCAACATCTGTCACCTATCAGACATTGAGGTAATATGTACTCTATCAGAGCGGTGTTTGGGGCCGTATCGCCAGGTTACACAAAATAAGTTACATACTAAAATAACCAACACCTATCAAAGCGGCTTATGGGGCTGTATCGCCAGATAACACAAAATAAGTATACTGAAGTAACCAACACCTGTCACCTATCAGAGCGGTTTTTGGGGCGGTTGTTAACTATGGAATTGACATACACAAAGTTTTAGCAACAAGACTGCAACACATAGACACACTGGGTCATAGCAAGGAAACTCGCGAAGAGCTTACAGAATGGTACCTCATCCCAGCTAACAGTATCTTGGTTGGAGCACCCTACTAAATATGGAAATAAAAGCAGATGTAACAGAAACCGTATTAAAGCGAGACAAGTGCATCAAAGAGCGCCAAAGCCAGCTCACAATGGCAATTTCTGAGCTAGCGAGTCCTCACCCAAGAACATGAGAACAAAAATAAAGAGGGCCTCAAACAACTCATGGATGTGTACTGTATATTCTATACTGTACTGTGTATTCTCCATAAACAAACATCTGAATGACACAAAAATTTACAAATAGGTAGTGAAAACCTAGCAAAAACAGAACCCAAAACTTTTTCCTCAACTTAATAACAAGTTAAGAACAATTTAAGGTGTAGAAAAAGGGTCCCAGTACGCAGGAGTACAACGAGGTTGTGAAACATTTCCCCGGCCGGTGCCGGGTCCATCAGCGTGAGACAGTCGCATCAAGTCGCCGCGAAAGCATCGTGACGTCAGTCGAACTGCAACCATCGCCGATAAATACGGTAAAATACAATGGTCGGTAATCACTGAAGACCAAACTATGTTGTCATAAGTTAACGTGTATAAACTAGCAATGTTTTTATTTTTATGCTCAATGGCGTCTAAACACCGAAGACTAAACTATGTTGTCATGGGTTTAATGTTTATAAACTGGCAATTATTTCCTTTTTTATGCTCCACGATCTCTAATCAATGAAGATCAAACTATATTGTCATAGGTTTAATGGATATAAACTACAATTAAGAAAAAAAAGAAAAGAAACCTAATTAGATTACCTAACGAAAAACTGTCAAATATAAAGTCTGAACTAACAAGATGTATTGCATAAGGTGTAAAATTTGCGAAATTCTTTGGACTACTTGCATGGATGAATATGAGATACTTTACACTTAAGAAAGAGTAAATACATGAATACACCTAACTCTATGCAAGATTCTTTTAAAAGAGGAGACGCATACTGCTAAGAAATATAGACTGACGCCTCAACTATGGGGGAGTAGCCACATGTGGGGGTGAACGAGCCAGCGGAAGATGGTCGCGAGATGAGAGAAAAATCCATATAAATCAGCTCGAGCTGCTAATAGCTTATTTTGGCCTTAAAGTATTTGCCTAAAACCTCAGAAACTGTGAATTCTTCTTCACATAGATAACTCCATAGCCATTGCTTACATAAACCGCAAGGGGAGCATCCAATACCTACATCTATTTTTTTATATATTTCATATATTACAGATAACAAAATTGCGGTAGCAGACTCTCGTCGTGTACACCCAGATATAGATTGGATACTGGCTGGATTGGATTCGGCGGGCGGACCTCTTCACAAGTAGAGTAAATACAATCCAAACACTTTGGCAGTTAATGCATTCATAATCAAATGGACAACAATTATTTTTTAGGCCCCTTGGTCCTTTCATAATAATGTTAAAAACCTTGAGAAAAATTATTACTAAGAAGGCAAGGCAATCATGGTGGTTTCTAAATAGCCCATACAACCGTGGTTGCTCATAATTATTCCAACTTTAACCTAACAAAATTATTATTTTAAAAGACAACCTCAAACTGGTTGCCGGATCATTGTGCGCTGCGGCGACGCAGGGTATCGATCATCCACAGCGGACACTATGATAGGCTCGTTGTCAGAAAATCCTTACCAGCAATATGACGTACCTAGCACTTGAAAAATTAAATTTTGTGCTCAGAACAATATGATTTTGAGTTAAATGAAGCGTCAATCCCAAACATTTTATATTTTCTCACAGGTTTACTCAATCAGAGAAACGAGTACGGCACCTTGAATTCATGTAGGTTCTCATTACAAGGTTTTTTTCAGGGGAGCTTATCGGCTCAACCACGGCCTAAATATAATACCACGTGGTATACTTCGCTTGTACTAGAAATTCCAAAGGAAAATTTGCCGTTAAAAATTAACTTAAAATGATAATAACGTCGGCATAACGTATACAAAAATTATTATAAAATAAATAAATTGTAATTAAATAAATAAATAATAAACATACCCGACCAGTGACGATTTTAAAACTTCCAGGGCAGGCTCAAAATACCAACCTTGAGCCAACCATTCTTTGAGACGAAAATGGAAATGTGACCAAAATCTTACTTTTTTATAATTAGTACAAAACCAAGCCAGGTCTTTTTGTGGGAAACACATAAAGCCGTTCAATGGTTTTAAGAAACCGCATAAACGGTAAAAATACAATCCTTACGTCCGTCGGTGGATTATAGCCGTCCTTAAAGATAGCGGGATTGACACCTCTGAGTGCACACGACACAAGGCACGCAGCTACGTCTAAACCCAACCAATGCGACTTGTCATCGATCTTATCCGCGACAGGGCAAGCTAGAGCGGAAGCTCTAACGTTTTTGGAAAATTCTATAACAGAGCAATGATTAACTCTAACGGAACGTAACTGCCACGACTGTGCTAACTGATTTATAATTATGTAGTTCATTACCCTTAGATATAAAACTAGATTTTTAAGGAGAATAAAATTAAATTAAAACTAAAACAAAAAAAAAAAAAAAAGATGTGATACTAATTAAGTAGTTTTAGAAATAAACCAATTGATTAATACACAGGTATTTTTTGGTAGTTGACATTTCCTCAGCTATCTCTCAAGGTCTACATATATTTCAACGTTTTCAGGTTACTAATCTCGAGGACGATGCACGAGTATAATTAATGATTAAACGAACTTACCTGTACGTGAAGTTCTATCATAATTATACAAAGTGCATCGTCCGAAGAGATTAGTAACACCCACCCAACCCAAAGTGTCTCCCAGTTTGCTGCAGAAATGTCAAAGCTGAACATGGTGGCTTCAAACTCTAAACTTAATGAAAGACCGAGACGCTGGGGTTGCCAGCAAAAGAAAAAAAGAAAAAAAAAGAGCGCAGGACTCTAAACATACAGTGTAAGAGTGGTGTCACTAGCGTGTTACTACATATATTTCAACGTTTTCAGGTTACTAATCTCTTCGGACGATGCACTTTGTATAATTATGATAGAACTTCACGTACAGGTAAGTTCGTTTAATCATTAATAATACATTAGGTAATGTTATTGAATCTAATCTACAAAATAGCGCGTCTACATCATTACTGACTGTACAGAGTCTAACAAACGTCGTATTTATTATTAGCGACAACCTAATCTGATGCAGTTAATCTCGGACGGTCGAAGAATTAGTGGCCTACCAACCGACACAAAAAAGGGTACCTACTGCAAAAATAAAATGGGACCGTTTGTTAAATTCTAGTGTATACGTTTACGTTGAGGTATCATCATCCCTTGACTAGTATGGTTTTATATTATCTGGCTTTGAATACCTGTAACGATTGCCAGATGTATAAATGACAGCCGGGACCAACGCAGGACTCTTGATTTGTAAAGATCAATCGACCGACTTCGGTACCTGTTGATTAACCTTAAAGATCAACATCTATGACGGTCCTTACATCTCAGAGGAATTAGAGTAGCATTTACGAAAACAAGTCTCGTAAAAGCAAAGGGGGCAATATCGCCTGAAAGGAATATCGGTCACGTACAGACTTGACCTAGTAAAGACCGACGAGGGTGCATTCAATGTTTGTGTTTCTAATTTATGTTTATTCACACAGGAAATACGGTTATGACAGGGTAAAGTGGTGTTAATGTATTATGTGCTTAGTCGGAGCATAGTATCTTTTAATGATTACTGAGCTGAACAAGTGAGCAAATGGTGGCATCGTGGATACTGGCACGGCTTATGAGTTGTAGATTGTGGGTCCAAAGTTCCAAACCCAGGCAGACACATTTCTTTGTGTTTAGATCTTTTCCACTGCTCTAAAAACGATGAAGGAAAATATCGTGAAGCAACCAGTATATCTTAGCACCGAAATCCGGGTTTGTAGATGTCGCATACATCTACAAACCCGGATTGGGCCTGCGTTGTGAAATGCGGCCCAGAGAGGAGGCCAGTTTCCCGACAGTGGGAACGTAACATTTATTTCTTTTCTATGTAACATGTCTTTCCATGTAAAAGAAGGAATAGTTTTTTTTTTAATACGTTGCCCATCACTAAGGAGTTTCCTATATCTTAGGTGAGTTTCCAAACATATAAAGCTACATACAAAATAAATTATTGTTACGTGCGGGACTTGAACCTGAAAAGCAGTGCAGTAGCCAGTCGTTCAACATCTGCGCCAACGTACAAAAACCGAGAAAGTGCAATTATTTAAAATTTTATTATTTATTTTTAAAGTGAATAATATTCTGTGAATATTTCAAGCGTCTACCTGTTGCCGTTATCAATATCGAGCAAAAACAAGCAAAAAAAATCACGTTTGTTGTATGTTTCTGCCTGCCTGTCCAATTTCAAAACATGGTTCTATTTATACTAGGTTTTCTTCCGTATAACTTCAAACATAGCTGTTACAATCTGTACCTATATAGTGAATATGAAACCTAACAGGAATATTCTAGAAAATATTTATTCAAAGACAAAGAAGGCGCCCGTAATGTATTTTTTGTGTAACTTGAATTTACTTGAGGGATCTTCGATTAAACTTATAAAGTTTCACTTTAATTTCCTATTTTTATATGCCTGCTTAAAAGTCTATGGTTAATCTTCATTAGTAAGGTAAAATACTCTTAACTTATTAATCAAAGTAGGTGCCCGTTTGGCTATTTTTAACTGTAATTTTGCGGAAATTTTCTAAATTCTCTAAATTCTTATTCGCTCCGTAAAAAGATTCTGTTGGAACTGTTAAAAATTTCAGCTCGTCGATGAAAGTTTTCTATAATTACGTACGTTGGCCGGTAATTGGTGCATTAACCTCGTTGTCTGCAGTCTGACGGAGTCACTGCTGTGTGTAGGTACTTACATATTTATTTCCGTACGTTACAATCACCTGTAGATTTATTCAGAAGAAACGTCTATGTCTTTCAACGTTTGGTACTATGTTGGCTTGGCCTAGTCTTGGACAAGGCGTCATAGTATACTAAAGTAGTTTTTTAAATTGCATTTAGGCTCGCGTTTGACCTGTATATGTATAGGGTTGCCATCACCAAATTTGCCGGCCCCAGACAAAGACTTATAAACCCCGGACATTTGGGTAAAATCACATTTTTTCCCCGGACACCGTAGAAAAATACATTTTTGAACTTGAAACTAAAAACAACGATGTTTAATTATGGTTTTTATTTACTGATAAAGTAATAACATTGTAGAGCTTTAGAACTTTTTTAATAACAGTCTCTTCCTTCCCATTTAATCAACGTAAACAATGAGATGAAATACCATAGGAAAATAATAATAGAGATCGTGCTTTTTGGTACCCGTAAGACCAATGAGTGTCCGGGTTTTACCTGGACGCTTATTGGGAAAATCCCCCCGGACGCCCCCGGACGCTCTCCAAACTAGGACAAATCCGGGAAAACCCGGACTGATGGCAACCCTACCTCTATAAAAATTCATTCTTAAGATTTTTAGGCGCTAAAGATTTGCACAATGAGCTGTCTTACATCACTGTTTTAAAATAGCTATTTTACAAAACAGATCCGTTGTACGTAGCTGTAGATGCGCCAGTTTGCGTTACGTCTAAACTTCACAAATAGTCTCAATACATAGTTCAATGGCAATTAAGCTCAACGTTGGTTTACTGAGCTATTTTATAAAATACCTGATTATGCAATCTACCGTCAATATTGATATTATTGTGCTTGCTATCCTTTTTGTAGCTCAACTAGGTAGGTAACGAATCGAATGTAAATGGAATCTTTTGTTTCGAGTTTCTGATATTTCGACACTTTTGCAAGCACTATAGATAGATAGATAGATTTACTCTTTATTGTACACCATAACAGAAGTTAAATAAGGACTTAAAAACTACAAAGGGTGTTACAATGGTGCCATAATCACGGACGGAACAGTGCCGAAATGTCAGAAACTCGTAACAAAAGGTACACATGGTAAATATCCCGTTTCAAGATGATACAATGGGCGGTCTTATCGCTAAAAGTGATCTTTTACAGACAACCTTTGGACGAATATATGCCTCCTCCCGCTCTGGGTCGAATGAAAGACAGTATCAGACTTCTACTGACTAAAAGCCCAGCCAGTTTCTTCAGTTGCCCTTCCATTCCAGAGAAGTAGTATTTCACAGATCGTGGGGTTCTCTGAAACAGCAAGTAGTTAGGCATGGAGTTGACATCAGACCTCAACTTCGGCTCAACCATCGAGTCCAAAGCTCAGACTGCAGCAAAAAAGCTGGGAATCCTACACAAGGTGAGGCGGTACTTCACACCTGGACAGCTTCTAAATCTGTATAAAGCACAGGTCCGTTCCTCCGTGGAGTATTGCAGCCACTTGTGGGATGGCTCTGCAAAGTAGGTACTAACTTGCTGCATTGGACTCGATCGAGCGCAGAGCTAAAAGGCTTATAGGCGACGAGCTGCTGGTGGACAAGCTTCATAGCCTGGCTCATCGGTGAACCGTTCCTTCCTGTCGGTTTTCTACAAATTGAACTTCGGGGAGTGTGCGCAGGAGCTCCATGACCTGATTCCTCCATCTCCCTTTCACTACCGGTCCACCAGACGCACGGCTTGGTACCACCCACACTTGGTTGATATACCGTCTTGTCGTACCAAGCGCTTCTCCTCCACATTTATTGTGCGCACAGCCAAGCTGTGGAATTCTCTGCCGGCTTCTGTGTTCCCTGCCACTTATTACCTTTCAGACTTTAAAGCACGAGTAAATAGGGAACTTTTGAGCTCACTCGTCCCATCTTAGTCCTCATCTATCGCTTACCATCAGGCGAGATCGAGTTCAAAAGTGGGCTCATCAGTAATAAAAAAGTGGGAAGTTTTTCCAGTGTAAATCCCGATCCCGTGGGAATTTCGGAAAATCCCGTCTTAGCAAGCATCTACGTACTATATACTATATACTGTAACCCCCATGCAAAATTTGAGAGCATGACTGATGGCCGGTTATGTACCCCTATCTATCTCCAGACACACTATATAGACGTTATTTATGTTACATTAAGAACCCACGTATTTCCAAACAAAAGATATCAAACACACATTTTCCAAATTATCTTACGAAATAAATAACGAGGTTGATAAAGAAATTCTACGCTACAAACTAACGTAAACAGAACGAAGCATATCTTTTATCCTAGAACAGTATATTGGAAAAGCCGAAATATCTTATAACTTACGTGATATGACTCAAACGGGCTATTTCTTTATATATCTAAGGCTTCAAAATCGTTTTCTTTTCACATGTAGATACATTTTTATGAAAAGAAATGGTGTGTGCTTCTTGTGATAGTTACATGACACGAATGGTTCCTTATAATGGATACTATCGTTTTATTTTTCATGTTCATTAGTTCAATTAGGCTAAATAATATTAAGCTTATTTATAATATGAATGCGAAAACACTTAAGACTCTGTAGATTCATTTTTAGGGTTCCGTAGCCGAATAGCAAAAAACGGAACCCTTATAGTTTCGACATGTCTGTCCGTCCGTCCGTATGTCACAGCCATTTTATTCCGAAACTATTAGGACTATACATGAAAAACCTGGTAGATAGATGTATTCTGTGAACCGCTTTCCGATTTTAAGAGAAAATTTAAAAAAATATTTAAAATAAAGGGGGCTCCCCATACATGGAACTGAAACTGAAAATATTTTTTTTCTTGAAACCTATACGTGTGTGGTATCTATAGACAGGTCTTTAAAAATGACATTAAGGTTTCTAAAATGACTTTTTCATAAAGTTAATCGTTTAACAGATATACGCTTCCAAAGTGGTAAAATGTGTGTCCCCCCTCTAACTTCTATAATAATGAAGTGAAAAATCTAAAAAAAACATATGTTGTAGATCTTAATATAAATTTTCAACCAAAATTAGTTTGAACGAGATCGAGTCGGCAGTTTTTGAGATACAGTATATTTTCTAAAACCGCAAATATAACTTTGTAATTCATACAAATACTATGAAAAACAAAGTTATTTGGCGTAGTTGTAAAATTTGTAAATAAGCTAGTTTTAAGAAATTTTTAAGGTTTTTGTTTTTTTTTGTCAATTAAATATATTAAGTATATTATATTTATTATAGTAACCACGGAACCCTTCATGGGCGAGTCCGACTCGCACTTGGCCAATTTTTGATTACTAATTACATAGTACTATGACATTCAGGCTCATACTTATAAAAACTACACAATGGAAAAATTTTGAAAATGAATTATGTATGTTTTGAAAAAGTACCCATGGAGTTCCTTGCCGGTTGTTCTCCATACGATACGACCAATTTGAACCGTGCACTAGCTTCTGACGTTTTGTAGCTGTACGCCTCTAGGCCTGTGTCAAATAAAATACATATATTTGATTTGATTTGAATAACAGTCGCACGGTTCGATCTCCAAGGCAAAGCAACGCTCGCCGAGGTCGGTCCGTTGATGAGTAACCACTGGGCCACCACTGCTCTTCTATACAATTACGTTTTTAAAATGTATTACTGAACCCTTTTACAATATTATCTCATATCCATGTCAGTCACTGCTCATCTAGCGTTATAAATAGGTACTTGTGGGAATCAGCTTTAATCTTATTCCAGTCTGTACATTTATGTACTTTTGCTACGGTTCTGAAAAGGGTTATTTGTCTTTTATTGTGGCTGTCTTCAATATTTATCATATTTTTGTGTGAATTTAAAAATTATTTCTAGAAGAGCTATTTTTATATTAGTCTGTTGTAGCAAAATAAATTGTCGTAATGGTTATTTCCTCTGTTTGTTTTTATGAAACGAAGAGTAATTCTACCAATGGGTATAGTCGTTTCTATATGGCTGTGAAGTAGACATCCCCTCCCTCCAGCTTTGAAGTGACATTGTAATCATGAATCCAGACAACCTTTGGAAGGACTTTACGAGCTTTATTTAAAATGGTGGGGGGGGGGGGTTACATTAGTGTACTAAAAATACTCATCAAAACGGAAAAACTAACTAAGAACATGAAATATATAAATATAATGAGATCTTTAAAATCGCGTGAAGAAAAACAAAGGAAAAATCATAAGATTAAAAAGAAATTGTTGGCAACCGAAAATGCAACCGAGCGATGATTGATTGTCCCATGTACATATGTACGAACTAACCACAAAAGCGTCGTATAACTTCAAAGATGGTCCCGCACGGCTATTATTCATTTACCCATGAGCGACACTAGTATCAGAGATCTGATTTGATTTTTCTTTATGTTAAAAACATACCCGCTATGTATCAAATCCATTTCACCTATCATGTATCCGAGCCGCCACACCTCCCCTTATATTAGCCCTTTGTAAACGACAGCGTGAAAGCGGATCCTTATAACCCTGTCGGGTAGACTTCGGCAAATAGTTAGCTAACTTTAGGGACTATTTATCAAAGTTTTGGGCTCTGAGACTTACAGTGATCGTGTTCTATTTATTGTCGTGCTGATATGTTACTTAATTGAGAATAACAAACAGTTTCACAATTTTTAACCGACATCTAAAAAAGTAGGAGGTTCTCAATTCGGATGTTTGTATTTTTTTTAATGTTTGTCCAGGCATAACTCCATCGCTTGCCAACCGATTTGAAAAATTCTTTTTTTGTTGGACAATACTTCCCAAATAGTCCCATGAAAATTTTATCGAAAGTGGACAAGCCGTTACTGAAAAATCAACAAAAGTCTAAAAAAATTTACATTGATGATCTTTTCGTTTACTCTGCATTGCGTTTTTTGTTCGCGCATAACTTCGTCATTTACGAACAGATTTGGAAAATTCTTTCTTTTTTTGAAAATGCTGAGTTGGTAACCCTTTCGGTGTAGACATGCTCAGCGAAATTCTTAATGTAATTTTTTATTTTTTATTTTTCTATACAATTACGTTTTTAAAATGTATTACTGAACCCTTTTACAATATTATCTCATATCCATGTCAGTCACTGCTCATCTAGCGTTATAAATAGGTACTTGTGGGAATCAGCTTTAATCTTATTCCAGTCTGTACATTTATGTACTTTTGCTACGGTTCTGAAAAGGGTTATTTGTCTTTTATTGTGGCTGTCTTCAATATTTATCATATTTTTGTGTGAATTTAAAAATTATTTCTAGAAGAGCTATTTTTATATTAGTCTGTTGTAGCAAAATAAATTGTCGTAATGGTTATTTCCTCTGTTTGTTTTTATGAAACGAAGAGTAATTCTACCAATGGGTATAGTCGTTTCTATATGGCTGTGAAGTAGACATCCCCTCCCTCCAGCTTTGAAGTGACATTGTAATCATGAATCCAGACAACCTTTGGAAGGACTTTACGAGCTTTATTTAAAATGGTGGGGGGGGGGGGGGTACATTAGTGTACTAAAAATACTCATCAAAACGGAAAAACTAACTAAGAACATGAAATATATAAATATAATGAGATCTTTAAAATCGCGTGAAGAAAAACAAAGGAAAAATCATAAGATTAAAAAGAAATTGTTGGCAACCGAAAATGCAACCGAGCGATGATTGATTGTCCCATGTACATATGTACGAACTAACCACAAAAGCGTCGTATAACTTCAAAGATGGTCCCGCACGGCTATTATTCATTTACCCATGAGCGACACTAGTATCAGAGATCTGATTTGATTTTTCTTTATGTTAAAAACATACCCGCTATGTATCAAATCCATTTCACCTATCATGTATCCGAGCCGCCACACCTCCCCTTATATTAGCCCTTTGTAAACGACAGCGTGAAAGCGGATCCTTATAACCCTGTCGGGTAGACTTCGGCAAATAGTTAGCTAACTTTAGGGACTATTTATCAAAGTTTTGGGCTCTGAGACTTACAGTGATCGTGTTCTATTTATTGTCGTGCTGATATGTTACTTAATTGAGAATAACAAACAGTTTCACAATTTTTAACCGACATCTAAAAAAGTAGGAGGTTCTCAATTCGGATGTTTGTATTTTTTTTAATGTTTGTCCAGGCATAACTCCATCGCTTGCCAACCGATTTGAAAAATTCTTTTTTTGTTGGACAATACTTCCCAAATAGTCCCATGAAAATTTTATCGAAAGTGGACAAGCCGTTACTGAAAAATCAACAAAAGTCTAAAAAAATTTACATTGATGATCTTTTCGTTTACTCTGCATTGCGTTTTTTGTTCGCGCATAACTTCGTCATTTACGAACAGATTTGGAAAATTCTTTCTTTTTTTGAAAATGCTGAGTTGGTAACCCTTTCGGTGTAGACATGCTCAGCGAAATTCTTAATGTAATTTTTTATTTTTTATTTTATTTTTATGTTTGTAATTTTCTGTTGTTGTGTGTGTTTATAACCGAATAAATGGTTTTCAATTTCAATTTCAATTTCAATTTCTTTGTTTAACCGACTTCAAAAAAAGGAGGAGTTTCTCAGTTCGTCTTGAAGCCCTTTTTTTTTCTTTTTTTATGTATGCCTCATAACTCAAAGACGGCTATACCGATTTGGAAAATTCTTTTTTAGTTTGAAAGAGTACACTTTCTAGTTGGTCCCATTGTCATCACGTTAGGATCTGATGATGGAATCATGGAGAAATCGAGGGAACTCTTTAAATATTATAGGCACACCTATAGCGTTTTGGGTATTTCTTCTAGTAACTTGTGCAGTTGCTCTCTAAAAGCACCATTTGGGGAAGTGTAACTGATGATGAAAATCACAGATAGCCACCGAAACTACTCAATAATAAGTATTGAGTGGATTGCGATTCGATTACTTGAATATGGATGTGAAGCACTTTATCGTAGAGCTGATGGTAAAATACCAGAACTCCTCAAAAATTACCGGCACTGCATTGGGAAAAGCAATATTTTGTAAAAGGTGATAAGTAGTTGACATTTTGGCTTTTGTAACTAGATTAATTACAAACTGACCCACTAAAAAGCGCGAAAATAAAAACTTTTTTGCAAAAAATAAAACCGACTTCCATATCAAAACACTACAAAGCCAAAAATTATATTAATTTCGGAAGGCGGTGTGAAAAAAAAAAGAAAATACGAAACCAATAACACCGACTGCTGAAATTAAAATTATTTTTAGCTTTGTAGTGTTTTTATATGGAAGTGGGTTTTATTTTTTGCAAAAATGTTTTTATCTTATTAGTTCGTAATTTTACACGCACCGGGTGAACTGTGGGTAACAACGTAGGTTCCAATTAATTAGATTTTTTTTGGCGAAAAGGAGATCTAATAACTTCTACCGCTTTGGGTGGAGCGGAAGAGAGTGTTTGTTCAAGTTACCTTTGCGTCCCGTAGCTTTCATTAGAACATTGCTGCAACGTCAGTAGGCCTTATCAGGCCCCTTCACTGCTGACTGATCTTTCAGGCCTGCGTGGAATCCGATGCGCCGTGGACTTTGGACCACATAGGACTGTTGCAAGATTTTGTAGATCTTCTGATAATGAAAAATCTACAAATAGTTGGGATTTACGGATTCACGTGGTTTTCGAAACAAGGGTGCCGATGGATGGTAGAATGTGACACATTTACGGACTCAACTCATCCATGACGTTTCATTTATTCTGAAGAGATTTGGTTCTCTCATTCTCATATCTGTCCTTCCCTTCCCTAGAAAACATACGAAACCTTTTATTCCAAACAAAGTAAAAAGCGACGAACAATGCACAAGTTGGTAAATCAATTCTAGGAATTTCGACCGTGAGTCCGTGATGCATATTGCAAGGTAGAGTCACGCTAAAAGCGATCTTTTTTCTCTTTATTTATTTTTAGGGACTTTTACGGATAGCGTATGTCAGTCCCATCGTATCCTGAACAATTATACCTTCACAATATGTGGGCCATGAATTCGAACAAATTCTTTGCAGCGTCGCCATTTGATTGGGCTAGAATCGTATGGAACATGCCTACGTCAGTTCTGTTAAAAAAAGCGATCTTTTACAGACAACCTTTGGATGTTTTTTTATATTAAAACGAACTTCCAATTTCAAAAGCATTTCCTAAAATCAACTTTGAATATAGAGGGTATTTTCTTAAAAAAATATGGCGCGTATTTTTCTTGATTTCAAAACGTTGTGATACGGATGTTACTGTAATTAGGAAATAGTAAAGTAGTGACAATTTGTTAGCTTATGTTATTTTAATGGGGACTCATTAAAATAACATAAGCCAACAAGTTCTCACATATCACTAATATGGATGATATAAGGCCGTGCGCGCACTGCCTTGCGGTGGCCGCAATTGCGGTAGTTCTACCGCATGACCGCAATCTCAGGTGCGCGCACTGCGGCGAGAAAAACGCACCTTTTGTCTGACAATGTTGCCATACATACAGATTTCTTCGTATTCATACATATTTTCGATGTGTGATTCAGATTAGCACTCGATACAGATTTTTATACAAATTTCACACTGTATTGATAAAATTAACTGTTACATCTAAAGACAGTACTTGGCAAAATAAATTACCTAGATATCGCATTTATTACGTTACACTCACCATTGTATGATTCTATTCTTTATAGTTATTTTTTTATAAACAACGTAAATTTAAACATTCTAATTAAGTACCGTAACAACTAACAAACCCGTGTAACGTAATAAATGCGGTATCTAGGTAATTTATTTTGCTAAGTTCTGTTTTAGTTGTAACAGTTATCTGCATAAATATATATCTTAATAACATTTTTTTCTCCGTTTTTATGAGTAGTAAGTACACTAATTTTGCCCTCCCCACTTTAATTAAAGTTTTTAAAGTCCTTCCAAAGGTGGTCCATCTATCAATACAGTGTGAAATTTAAATAAAAATCTGTATCGAGTGCTAATCTGTATCACACATCAAAAATATGTATAAATACAAAGAACCCTCTATGTATGGCAACATTATCAGACAAAACGTGCGTTTGTTTCACCGCAGTGCGCGGTACTACATACATTCCTGTGCGATACAAAATATTTGCGGTAGACTCACCGCAATTTTGCAGCGGGGGGCCACCGGTGACTCTACCGCACGCGTTTATTCCACCGCAGTGCGCGCACTTCTATGACACTCCATACTTCACAGATTTTGCGTTTCCAAAACGTAACGCAATGCGCGCACGGCCTTAGTGATATGTGAGATTTGTTTTAGTCGCCATTTTATTGTTCACAACATATCACAGTTCCTACTCCACATTCTGTGCACGTGACAATAATTCGCATTACTTTACAGCCCAAATAAATCTTACAACGAACTTCAAGATTGACAAACTTCGCATTACCGACGCCCATAACTTTAATATTTCAGTAATAAAGTTGAAAGTTTATTGCGGTAGCTGCAGTATTTTACAATGGTACAACATCCCTGTTTTTTGGAACATTTTATTGCGGTTTTTGCAATGCAAAATACACTATAGAGATGCTTGTCAAATGTTGTCTTTTTTAAGGCTTTTTTCAAGAAGCTTATCGTGGGAAATCGAGTATTATTTAATGTTCGCTTTTAGAGTTATGTTTCTGTTTAAGGCTCTGTTTGGGCTAAGTATATTATTTTTTGTACTTTTTGTCAACATTTGTGCAGTTCACTTTTTCCCTCTGTGTTGTGGATTACAACAACATTATACTGTGAGACATCTCTGAGTTGACTATTGGGGTTGCAGTAATGTTCTTAAGAAATACTGCGGACCCGGAACATAATGGTCAGATCAGAATTATTTAAAAAAATCACACCAGGCATTGATAAAGAAAACATAACTACCCTAGCAAAACAAAAAAGATTCAGAAAATAACCAATGTTAATTGTCTTTTGTCAAATGATACCATTTTCTAGCTCGTGTGCGAATATTTCCTCATTCTTACATCGGTCAATGGTCTAAAGAGATGTCCAGCCTAATAGAAATTTTTATCTTTAAACCTGCTTCTTCATGTGTCTTTAAGATTCGCTGACTTGTTTAATTATCAACTTTATGTGTTAAAGATACATTACATACACAGATTGGTTTTTAGTTAATCTCGATTCTTTTGATCAATGTGATTTCCTCGAAGTATAACGATTTTTTTTTTTCAAGTCATTTATTATTATGAGTCTATTGCCTCCCTTCCTTCCTTTCACTTTCCTCTGTCTTCTACCATATCTGGTCAATCCGGTAGGAAGTCAATTCATCACGCCACGTCGTCTCATTCTGAGCCAACCACGTCACCGAATCCTGTTGTTTGGAGTCCAATCAGTGGCATAATTTATTATTATTGATTTATGTATTGTACATCTTACAGTACTTCTATGGATACATAGTTTTGATTGTAAAGGGCTTGTCTTGTCTATTACGTACAACAATCAAAAAGAGCTTTTGGATTACGCACAGACGTGATGGTTTACCAGCTTCTGCTAGCCACCTCAGCCGTTGAGGAGCTCTTGGTTAAATAATAACAGCCATGCGGGTTGATATCCATGTTAAGTAACGACTTCTAGGGGTATCGTGTTACGCAGCTACTTGATTGTGGAGGTCAGATAGGCAGTGGCTTCATATACAATACTGTTAGTCAGCTGCATCCAACTAGACTGGAAGCCGACCACGACAGAGTACGAAAAAGGATGAGCAGATGATGTTAGCAACCTCACCAGGGTGAAGACATGAGCGACCTATAATAATATATATAATTTGTATGTGTATCAAACAGATCCGTCGGAAGTCGATACGTGATTACAATAATAAAAGACATTATTATCTTAGTCTTACTTTTGACATTACTATTATTATATTTTTGACATTATTATTATTGCACTATTGCCATTCTTATTTTGGGCCAAATTGCATTAATGATGCTGGACAATGCTGTATTAAATTGTATGTTTTTAGAATTTGATTTAGTTTTAAATAACACTGTAATATTTAGCACACCGTAATGGTAAAATGTATTGGGACGCTACTAAATCTAACCAACTTATATGTATACCTACATTATGGCTAATAAATGATTTCTTTCTTTCTTTCTTACCAAACATCGAAACGTTGCAAGTAGGTTGTATGTTATCAAGAGGATAATAATATCTATCTATCGAAATGTAGGAAGTGTGACATATCTGCAGTCCCTTCGAGAGAATAGAACCGTGATGTTATGTGTCATGGCTCTTATATTGTTTGATATTCCGGGTTCGTAGTCCTCATAGGACAGAAGGTAGAATTTCAATCAGTGTACCCAATACTGTTGTATCCGGAAAACCTAAATACATCTTCCTTTCATCTCCATTATAGTAAGAAAAAGGCTTTTATAAATTTTGTCTGTATGTGTGGATGTTTCCTTGATTTGTCTATATAAATTTTCAATGTGTTCGTTACGGAAGAAATTTCCATTATTTAATTTGAGGAGAACGGGACTTGTTTTGTCATCCGCTTTTAAATTAAAAGTGGGATCTGAAAGTAGTCACTTTGTATTCTTTTGGTGAGATAGTTGGAATAGACGATTACGATTTATCAAAATTCGACATGAAAGCATGACAAGAAAACTCAAACACTGCCGCGTTTATAATATTCAAACGCCTTAGAAGTAATAGTCAGCATATTTAATTTTAGCTTCATGTTTAAAAAAAGCTGTGTTTTACCAGTATTAAGCTACATAACATTATCAGCAAGTAATATAGGGAATTATTTTATTTTGAAAAATTTATTAATTCCTTCTTAAAATTGACTCTTCTTCAACTCTCCTGTCGCAGGTCTGCTGGAAGAAATTTCTTTTGAAATAAGCAGCAAATTTGTACTCTTTTATCTGTATTTGTATTTTTCTGTTTTAATTTTTATGTGTGTACATAAATAAATAATAATAAATAAATAAATCCTAAATATATGCTTTCTTTACGAGCGCTGCAAAAACGATTGGTAGGTATTACCTGCGTACCAACATAAGACATACGATACATTTTCAACCGACGACAAAAAGAGGAGGTTATCAATTCGACGCGTATATATATATATATTTTTTTAATGTATTATCATCGATTACTCGAAGACGGCTGAATCGATTTGGAAAATTCTTTTTTTGTTTGATAGGGTATACTTCGAAATTGGTACCATTTGTCACCAAGTCAGGATCTGATGATGGGATCCTGGAGAAATCGAGGGAACTCTTCAAATATTATAGGCACACCTATAGCGTTTTCGGTATTTCTTATAGTAACTTGTACAGTTGCTCTCAAAAAGTACCATTTGGGGAAGTGGAACTGATGATGAAGACCACAGATGGCCGCCGAAACTATTCAATAATAAGTATTTCGTGGATTGCGATTCGATTACTTGAATATGGATGTTAAGCACTTTATGCTCGTCACAATACATATCGTGATGTATAGCTGATGGTGAAGTACCAGGCGAACTCCTCAAAAATTAACGGCCCAGCATTGGGAAAAGCAATATTTTGTAAAATGTTATAAGTAGTTGACATTTAGGCTCTTGTAACTAGGTAAATTAAAAATCAACCAACTAAAAAGAGTGAAATAAAAACTTTTTACCAAAAAATTAAACCGACTCCCAAAAACACTGCAAAGTGAAAAATAACTTTAATTTCGGAAGTCGGTGCCAAAAACGAAAATACAAAACTAAAGACACCGACTTCCGAAATTAAAGTTATTTTTCACTTTGCAGTGTTTTTTGGGAGTCGGTTTAATTTTTTGGTAAAAAGTTTTTATAAAAGTTCTCGTACTAATATAAACCAAAAGATACTGTTTAACAGATAGAAACCCTTACCCTTTTCATTGAATGGGATTGTCGCTATCATAGTCGCTAAAAATTCTTACGATATAATATGTTATGGTTACACAAAATGGTAAAAAATATCCCATCAAAAACATCATGTAAAAAATTAGCCAAGACTTGCCTAAGCTGCTTGATTCTCTATTAAAAAGTAATGAAATCTCTAAGCAAAGCGAAGCCAAGTCTAAGGATCTTTACTGCGATTTCTTTATTAATATAGTTAGATTTTATGTAACAGACCGTTAAACATACTCTATACACTTTTACTAGTTAATACATCGAAGTCAACGGCCAAGTCACATAAAATCTAACTATACTAACTAGACTTGGCTAATTTTTTACAGGATGTTTTTGGCGGGATTTCACTTCTTTTTGCAGAAAGCTATTTTTTACGTGATTAGTTTCTTAATTATTCAGACTCCAGTTTCATATTCATTTATAAGAAGGGGCTCGTCACATTGAATAACTTTTGTCAAGGCGCATTTCCATATCTCCCATAGTTCAGCTGAGCTCTAAGGGTTCTTCATCAGATACTTCAGACCTTCAATTTTTTATACGCATCAGTAGAAGGGACTCGTCACTCTGAATAACTTTTGCCAAGGCGCATTTCCATATCTCCCATTGTTCAGCTGAGCTCTTAGGGTTCTTCATCAGATACTTCAGACCTTCAATTTTTTATACACATCAGTAGAAAGGGCTTATCACACTGAATAACTTTTGTCAAGGTGCATTTCCATATCTTTCATAGGTTAGCTGAGCTCTTAAGGTTCTTCATCAGATATGTCGATAATTTCAATAGTTTGGCTGGTCTGTTACGGTTTCTCCTCAGGGTCGTAAGGTACTCCAGATCTTCCATGATCCTTGTTTTGATAGTTTTCCCTTCATGTAGGCACTAAACCCTACCTCTATGCCAAATTTCAGCGCTCTAGGTTTATGGGAAGTACTAGTTCTATTTTGATGATCAGTGAGTCAATGAGTCTGTATACATATGTCGAAATAGTACAACTTTGCTTTTGCTTAACTTAGGAAATAAACAAGCTACAAACATGAAATTTTGTGGTTTAAGTGTGTGCTCGTAGTTTACTAGATAACGATAATTTCTGCGTTCTAAATCTATCCATAGGTCCCCAAATAGGGGCCTGAAAATACGCCGAAATGGTTCCAGAAAAGGATGGTACGGCAGTGTTTGCTTTGCGCTCGACTTGGCGGGGGCACTGCCGTGCCCCCAGATATCGGATTACTACCAGAGTACCAGGGCAGGGCAGTAAGGGAATGGTCAAGTTGAATAGGTTAAACGTATGGCTATTATGTTACATGTGTTTTTTGAAATGTGACTGATATTTATATCTAATAGGCGCATACGTCGGCACGATAATACTGCTTATTAGCAGGAATCTCCCTATTGGCATAAGATTTTAAGGCATAATATTGTTTAGCGTACCTAACGTTTTCGTATAAAGTTTATAACTATAGTAATAAATTGACATAATGCAAAGATTGGTACACCAATGTATTCCTTTTTTTTATTTTGGCATAATTTGGAGTTGCAAGACAGGATAGGTAGTATATGTTGGTATATGTTGCGCGAATGTTCTAACAAGATTCCCCGGCCCCGGAACGTAACTAACGGAACAGGGTGGGTTTTTAGCCAGTAGAAGTCTGATACCGCCTTCTAGGTGGAACCACCCAGAGCGGGAGGAGTCATTTAATGATTTTTCCCCCGAAAAATAAAAGTTAAAGTTAGGGTTTTATGAAATTCATGCTTTATTTGTATTATTCCAACAGTATTAATTTAAGATAATAAAGATTATCACAAAACGTTCTTGCCTAATAATATGCGTAATTACTGACCTTCGTTATACTAATGCTAATTGGTACGATATATTGCATGCTTATCATAAGTCAACTTTTATGAGCTGCCAAGCCACATGCGCAGAAGAAGTCATAGTGGAACAAACATTGAGATTTACAAAACCCTCTGGAGTAACCAGTGACAGGAACCCTAGTAATAAAAGACAACCATAAAATGTTTGTGAACCGTAAAATCCTTTTGAGATAAGAAATTCCCGTAGTAAGAGCAATCTAATTGTATGTAAACAGTTGTAATAATCTTTATAGTAGCTATGCCATCTCTGCCAAGTTGCATCGTAACATGTATATGCATTTTTGTAACACTAGTAACAAGGATCATTAGGAATGTTGTCACGATCATAATATTTGTGGAGGTCCTGTACTAGATTTGCTTGCATCTCTGCCGATGTACAAAGTTTTTCTAGTTTCGAGAAAACTCTCTGTTGTATTTTTTCGTATTGGATTTTTTATTGTGTATTTAGTAACATTCATGATCATAATTTCGGATTCTCCCTTGTCTGTCAACCTACCAAAGAGTCGCTCTTAGCGTGGCCGAAATTTGTATAAAATAGAGTAATATTAATTGGCGAGAATACGAATACAGTATGTAGGTTGATGGATACCTATTACACGAAAGATTCCATCACATTCTAACATGTAACTGTCGTGGAAATATTTAAGATAGTATTGTTAAGACCTATTGTTTTTTTTTATTGACATTGTGTTCATTTCGCCCATAAAGTTGAAATAAATTAATGAGACCTAACAGAATAATTTAATAATTAAGCCTATTACGCACGCTGACACAGGCCTTCTCTCTATGAGAGGCAATGAATTCTCTACGAGAATAAAAAAGGCCGTAATCCACTTCGTTGGCCAAGTGCGTAACATAAAACTATTAAATTAGTCTATCGGTTTTCTATCGGTTACATTTCGGGAAGTGTGCGATGGAATTACACAATCTAACTCCGCCAAGCCCGTTCCATCATCGGACTACAAGACAAACGGCGATGCGCCATCGTTACATGGTGGACATCCCACCCATACGCACAAAACGTTTTGGGAATACTTTCATTGTGCGTACGGCTAAGGAGTGGAATTCCCTGCAGGAGTCTGTGTTTTCTGATCGCTATAACCTGAGAGTCTTTAAGTTAAGAGTGAATATGTTACTTCTAGGCAAGCATGCTCCGTCTTCGATCACATCATCACTTACCATCGGGTGAGATGGTGGTCAAACGAGAGCTTATTATCAATAAAAAAATATATTGAAAATTGACAGAAAATAATATTAAGTTTAAGATCAAATCACTATTACAGTATGGTTTAATACTTTATCCTATGCATTATTTAGTCGCTTCTTAAATAATATTACATTTAATTCTTTTCAGATTCTAGACACTTGGTAAGTCTCAGGTTTTTCTTTCTTGTTCTCTGATAATGTATTTATTTATTTAAGTTCACGTATGATGTTGACGACGTGCTTATTGCCATCGCTAAACAGTAGGCGCCCGTCGTTTGAGACACTTACCTACACGTCATGAGTTCATGACTCAAAACTAGCACATCATCCTCGGATTATCGGACAGCCAATGAGAGGAACCCTAGGGACGCCATCGAAGAAGCACCAATAGCAGCAGTCTACGAAGACTTCCGAACTCCTCTCCGTGAAACGGGAACCGCTCGCTTTGTCTTCAATACTAACCACATTCGAATCTCATCCTTGCTCTGTATAGCTTCATCTTCAAAAACATTTAAATCAAGAACGGTTTTTTCCTGTTAACATACTAACACATTGCAATAAACCATTTTATATATTGGAGAAACCAAGAAGTATCATTTCTTCTGATCCACAACCACAGATGAAGAGTAAGGCGCCTAACGCAGAAACAAGGACTTATTGAAATAGCTCAGACTTACACACTGAAAAGAAACAGCACAAAGAATAACAATCTCCAACGCTTCATAAATAAATTCGGTGGTTTCTTTTGTGTCAGCTGATTGAGAAAAAAGATTGCCAAATGTAAATATGTCACCCCTCACACTACACATGTGTCAAAAACATATGATAATTGATATGAAGTAGTGCTGTTTGAATTAACGGAATCACGTCACTAGTGATGGGCTCTGATTGGATTTTCATCGATACAGGTGTCAACGACTGTCGGCCTGTCGGGAATTAATGTGTCCCGGCTTAAAATAATTGTAAATATGTTTAATAAGTTTTACTGGTTTTAGGTGGTAAGAGGTTTTATAAGAAGTTTGATGGATGTAACGTTACGTTATCTAATGTTTAATAATAGGTTTTGTGTGCGGATTAGCTATAAATTTTGTCAATCAATCTCAAAAAAAGTGGCCTGTGAGTTGACCGTCTCCAGGGTAGCATCTATCACTTTACAAAAATCATCATACTCAAATCTACTAATTAAGCATGAAAATATTATCACTATCTGAAATAATTTGTTATTCATCTGAAAATAAAATTAAATACATATATTTTTTATGTGGAATATTTTAATGAAGTTATGATATCTTTTGAATTATTGAAGAGAATTTTATTATTGTTTAAGTGTATAAGGTACGTTAATTAAAGAAAATTACATAAAATTGACAAAATTGTTATCTTTGAAAACGAGAAAACGTTATAAATAATATTTTTTATTTTTTTATTTATTCAGAATAGGCTCGCGTTTGACCACCATCTCCTCACGTCATCACTTACCTGATGGTACTACCCTATTCACTCTTGACTTAAAGACCGCCGTCTTTAAGTTCCGTAAAAAAGTTGGGAATCCCAGCAAAGGTGAGACGATACTTCACACCCACGGTCGAAGATGAAGCACGCTTACCTAGAAGAAACCTATTCACTCTTGACTTAAAGACGAAGGTCTTTAAGTCCGAAAAGAGTACCGTCTCACCTTTGCTAAGATTCCCAACTTTTTTGCGGCTACTTGAGCCTTAGCCTCGATAAACGGACCAAAATTGAGGGTGGAAGATAGTGTAACCCCGAGAAGCTCAATACGATCGGTTATCGGCACAGTTACATCATGGAAAGTAGGAGCCTGTTCGAATTCGCTCATTTTTTTATATTTAATAATGTAAACAAGAACGTTACTATTAATACACCCTTTATATAAATTCACCGACATTGACTGTGATCACTGCCACAATAAAAAAGACCGAACTACTCCATGCTATCCTCAACTCATCGTGCCGCGACTTTTATTTACATAGAAAACAGCCAATATCTAGTAACAACATCGCAAACTAAGACACCTAACCCGCTAATTAATCCTATCGACAATCGATAAATCGGTAGTGTACAACACTATCATTCGTGAACCGTTCCCCGCAAACGGATATCGGATTACAAATACGGACCGACAATCCCTTTTACTCTTGCAACTTCCAGTATTGGTGAGAAAGGGATGATAGATAAGTAAGGATATCTCGAAAACTACCAAGTGTGAGATTCAGAGAATGCTTTCGGGAGTTAAAAGTTTGCTCGAATTGGGGTCAACGATTCGGTTAATAAAATATTTTTAGGAGCCAATCAGATGTGTTTAATTTGCTTTGTAACGAGGACAAAGAAAATTTGTCTCAACTGGTTGTAAATTTCCACTTGTATTGTTTCCACTTCTATATTAGACATGATCGTGTGACCTGTTCACTTCTACTTTTGTTGGTCAATTGATCATATAAAGTTTCGATTCTTCCATTGGAGCGTTACAACCCTAAACTCCTGTGTCCTATAAAACTCCCCTCGGGCTTCCCATCAAGTGAGGGTTCAATCGGTTCAATTCTGATCAATTAATTACTGTCTGTCTCGTCGAAGCCTTTTTATTTGCTTTCGAAGACACTTTCCCTTGATTATGGTGGTAACTGTGTGGTAAATGAATGAGGAGGCTTGGAATTTATTCTGTTCTACTGACAACTAAATAGCACAGCTCGTAATAAATGTGATAGTATATTTGAATGTAAAAATATTATAGTATTAAATTTGAATATTGCAGTAATAAGTAATAATGGAATAATTTATTCATTATTTACTATCCCGTGCTGCCCCATTGCTAGGCAAAGGCCTCTATTTGTTCCAACTGAATAACGGAAACTTTATTCTGGTGAGCGCTACTTAACGTCAACAAACTAAGGGACCAGGAACGTGTGTGGGTGCTGCATTTAAGCTTTGTATAATAATAGGACATGTTATGATACTCTTATATAACAAAATATTAATGTAGTGTTTCTTTTATTTTCAGGTAAGTTTTCATCGAAAAACACCATTTAAAGTTCTCGCAGATAAGTAGTACGTATGAGCAAAACGTTAGGATAAATTACTTCTTTTTTATATATGTTTACGTCTCTTGATTGAGCTGAGCTATACGATTGTATAGACAGGTTCACTCAAATCTGTGTGGTGCTTTCCTCTAAAGCCTATTTTTAACCGACTTCAAAAAAAGGAGGTTTACAATTCGTCTTGAACTTTTTTTTGTTTTTTTTTTTTTATGTATGTTACCTCATAACTCGGAGACGGCTGAACCGATTTGAAAAAAATATTTTTGCGTTTGAAAGGGTATACGTTCTAGTTAGTCCCATTGTCACGAAATCATGATGATGGGATCCTGGAGAAATCGAGGGAACTCTTCAAATATTATAGGCACACCCATAGCGTTTTGAGTATTTCTTATAGTACCTTGAGCAGTTGCTTTCGAAAAGTACCATTTGGGGTAGTTGAACTGATGATGAAGACCACAGATGGCCACCGAAACTACTCAATAATAAGTATTTCGTGGATTGCGATTAGATTACTTGAATGTAGATGTTAAGCCTTTATGCTTGTCACAATGCATATGGTGAAGTAGAGCTGATGGTGATGTACCAGGAGAACTCCTCAAAAATTAACGGCTCTTCACCGGGAAAAGCAATATTTTGTAAAAGGTAATAAGTAGTTGAGATATTGGCTTTTGTAACTAGATAAATTACAAACCGACCCACTAAAAAGCGTGAAAAAAAACTTTTTAGCAAAAAATAAAACCGACTTCCATATAAAAACACTACAAAGGCAAAAATAACTTAAATTTCGGAAGGCGGTGTCGAAAAAAAAGAAAATACGAAACAAATGACACCGACCACCGAAATTTAAGTTATTTTTGCCTTTGTAGTGTTTTTATATGGAAGTCGGTTTTATTTTTTGCTAAAAAGTTTTTTTGGATATAATTATGTATTTCTGATATGATTTGCCCAGCACGGATTTTATGAATTTAAAAAGACTGTCCATAGTATTGATTTTGTTACTGTGTTTATACTCAGCTAGAAAACACAGGTAAGTTATATACTGACTAAAAAGGGTGACATTACAAAGTGCGAACCTACTTACAAAATAAATAATAAGTATTACCAAACATTCTCATGCACAGGTTAGTGAATTTTCTAACAAAAGGTACCAGTATCAAGCCGTAGATAGCTACGTCACCAAAACTCTTCAGACTCTGTACGATTATCTTTTATCCAGACAAATATTATTTTGTTCCTCCTGGTGAGTCACAATACAAAAGCTATTAGGGAGCTTAGCCACTGCGGCGATCCAACTGTCATAATTTGTTTTTTTTTGTGGATCCACTCTGTGTGATGTATGGCGAAGAATAGATAATATATTTTTATAAGAATATTAAGGAATTTTGGTTATAGAGTTAAAGATGTCATTTTAGTTGTCTATAACACAGGCTGACACAGATGAAACATAATTATTTCATGTAGAACTGTGCATAGCGGTATAACTCTAAGAAACTCTACGTGTATTGCATACATTTGTTTAATGTCATTAACATCTACGTAACCTTTTCCCAACTATATCGGGGTCTATTAGTCTCACCAGATGCAACTGAAGACTAGTGTTTTATCTGACCTCCACAATCCAGTAGCTGGGTAAGTACTGTAATGTTCGGGGGTTATTTAAATAAAAGTCAAGCGTCCGCAGCAGAGCTATAATTCAACTAATCATTGTACAACTTAAATCTACCTACCTACTTACAAAGTAAACCAATATAAACTACCTACATTACACTCCTCACTACTAATTTAATACATACCTACTACTAATTACGAACTAAAACTTAATATCTAACTTACTACCTTAACTTAACATTTATTCTAAACCTTATAATTATGAACCTTAAACCTACACTGTCTAAGGACACGTTGTGGAGTCTGTGGCACTTGAGGCAAGGCAACCTGACTCTCCGCTGAAGCCTGGGCGTCTACCGGTACATCATTAATCTGCTGAGCTGGTGACGACACTAAACGCGGCGACACCAACCGATCCGCCGACCCCTCCGACGACGCCCGCTTATCACTTCCACTGCATTCTTCCTGGTTATCAGCTGACTGAGAATCTGTGTCTGATCGCTCCGTAAAACTGGGACCACTAGAAACTAAGGATAACCTATTGCCTGTTCTCCTACGTAACTGATCAATATGTCTATGGACTATTTCCCCATTTTGACCCTGGACTCGGTAGTCGCTAGGACCCCGACTATCTACTACTCGACCGGGAATCCATCGCTCGCCTTTTAAGTACTGTCGGTACCATACCTCTTCTCCTTCACCCCCAATGCACCTGTTCGCCCCTTCCGCCAATTCCGCCTGTCGCTTTTGTGCTCGATGTACCTTGTTTTCCCTGTCCGGTTTTATGGTATCTAGTCGAGTACGTATACGCCTGCCTAATAAAATCATTGCCGGGCTTTCTCCGGTCGTCGAATGTTCGACATTCCTATAATGCAGTAAATATGTCCACAGTGCCCTATCTATATTGTGTTTCTCTGACATAGCCTTTTTAATAACACGTTTAAGTAATCTAACCGCATTTTCTGCTAATCCATTTGAAGCGGGGTGGTAAGGAGCCGTAAATACATGTTCTATACCGTTAGCCTTTGTGAATTCATGAAATTCTTTTGATGCGAACTGTGCCCCGTTATCACTCACTATTTGTTTAGGTAAACCCCATCTACTAAACAACTCAGTTAATCTATCTATGAGACTAAAAGCTGAAGTACTTGATACATTGAAAACCTCCAACCATTTAGATGTGGCATCCACTACCACGAGGTATGTTCTACCGCCTATAGGTCCCATGTAGTCAATATGTATCCGGCTCCATGGTCGGATTGGCCAGGGCCACATGCGTGGGGTCTGCCGAGGCGGCGCGTCCGCGTGGGCTGCGCACACCTCGCACGCTCGACACATGTGTTCCACTGCTTCATCCACCCCGGGCCACCATACATAACTACGTGCTAAAGCTTTTGATTTCGCTATACCCATGTGTGGTTCATGCAACATTAATAGCACTTTACTTCTACACGCTTCCGGTACCACTAACCTGTGCCCCCACATAATACAGCCTAGTTCTTCATAAAGTTCATTTCTCCTATTGAAGTACGGTTTTAAGTTGCTCAAGTCACATTCATTAGGCCAACCATCTCTCAGATAACTCAATATTTTTGACAGTTCCGCATCGCGCATTGTTTGATGTTTAATTTCATTATAATCTAATAACAATGACTGTTGCACGAAATGCAGATGAGTTTGCTCCGGTTGCGGTTGTGCGACCCTACTTGTATGTTTAATGGGTGCTAGCGGTAACCTTGAAAACCCGTCCGCTCCGTTTTGATCGGTGCGTACGTACTCAATATTAAATGAGTAAGCTGACAAAATAATAGCCCACCTTTGCATTCTGCTAGCCACCATGGTCGGTATTCCGGTATTAGGACCGAATATTGACACTAACGGTTTATGATCCGTTCGTAAAGTGAAGTTACGCCCGTATAAATACTGGTGAAATTTATTAACACAAAATATAATCGCTAGCGCTTCCCGATGTATTTGCGAGTAATTTTTCTCCGCGTCGGTAAGTGTGCGCGACGCGTATGCTACCGGCCGCTCTGCGCGCTCGCCGGGCTGCGAGAGGACCCCCCCTACCCCGCGCTCGCTCGCGTCACAGGTCAACAGTAGTGGTTTCTTCGAATCGTAATGAGCCAATACATCTGCGCCCGCTAGAATCTTTTTAATTTCTGCGAATGATTTTTTGCAGTCAAACGACCAATGCCATTGTTTACCTTTCTTTAATAATTCATAAAGGGGTACTAACATGCTACTCATATTCCTCACAAATTTCCCATAGAAGTTTATGATTCCTAAAAACGAACGTAACTCCGTAACGTTTATCGGGCGAGGAATATTAATTATGGCCTCGACCTTGGCCGGATCTGTTTTAATTCCCTCACTACTAATAACAAATCCTAAATATTGTACTTCTTTTACTAAGAACACACATTTACTACTCTTTAATTTTAAACCGGAACGATGTAATCTAGTAAAAACCTGTTCTAGTGCTTCTAGATATTCTTTCTTGTTTTTCCCGCCAATTATGACATCGTCAAGGAATATCTCAATGTTAGGTATCCCCTTCAACAGACTGCACATGATTCGCTGGAAAATTCCTGGACTTGAAGATAAACCGTATACTAACCGATTGTACCTGAAAAGACCCCTATGTGTATTTATCACTGTGAATTCCTTAGAATCATCGAGTTCTATTTGGTTATAGGCTTGGCTTAAATCGATTTTCGAAAAATAATTTGCCCCGCTAAGTTTAACCATTAAATCCTCGATTCTAGGCAATGGATAGCGATCAATAAGTAAGACTGGGTTTACGGTCGCTTTATAATCAGCACAGATCCTCAGCGAACCGTCAGGTTTGTTTACCGGTACGAGCGGCGAGGCCCAGTCGGAGCAGTCGACGGGCGTGATGATGCCGTCGCGCAGCATGGCGTCCAGCTCGGCGTCGAGCCGCCCGAGCAGCGCGTACGGCACGGGCCGCGCGCGGTGGAACACAGGCGTCGCCCCCTCGCGCACGCGCAGCGTTGCCTTGCCTCCGGTGTACAGCCCCAACCCGCCGCTGAATATTTCCTTATACCTGTTTAACAGTACATTGATCTCATTAGACATGTTCACCTCTTTCCAATTTACATGGTTACATTTACTAAACACGGGTATTTCTATCTCCAATTCTGTTAACCACTGTCGGCCCAGTAATGATGTGGTACCTCCTTCAATTACAAATAACTCTAGTTGTTTATTACACTCTCCGTAAACTACCATCGGTTTGAACATTCCTATAGGTTTAATTTTTGAGCCATCATAAAAATTCAATACTAGATTGCTAGGTTCTAATTTGTGAGCCCTGAAACACTTTTTAAATTTTGCTTCACTAATACACGATACCGCAGTACCAGTATCGACCTCCATAGAAATATTCACATTATCAATACCTATGGACAACTTTACCGCTCTGTAATCGTTTAAGCACAGATGATGAAATTCCTCTTCCGGCACCTGTTCCCGCGCATCCCCGTAGTACGCTGGGACCGAGCGCTTGGGAGTGGGACCCGTGCCTTTGCCCGCGTTCGCAGCCCTGTCCGGGCACACGCGTCGCAGGTGTCCCGGCCGCCTGCAGTTGCTGCACACGTAGTTGCGAAATCGACACTCAGAATACGAGTGCTCCGTCGCCCCGCACCCCGTACAGCTCCCTGCCCGATCAGCACCGCTTGCCCGGCCGCGGCCGCCAGCCTGCGGCCGCCAGCTTGTCGCGGGGATGTGCCGCGCGGCCGTCGCATGCCCCGCGCCGCGCGCGCCCCGCGGCGCCCGCTGTCCCGAGCCGCCGCCACCTCTACTGCTGGCGAGCGCGTGCACCGCCTGCCCCGGCAGTGCCTCGCCTGACATGACGTCACCTCCGCTGTCCGGCGCCTTCGCCTCCACCGCGGCCGCGTCCCGCTCCGCCGCTTCTAACGAAGTCGCCAACCTCACTGCGTCCGTAAACGATATTGTCTCGGCTTCAGCAAAAAGCCGCTGTCGAAACATATCACTCCGTAAGCCGCAAACGAACTGATCCCGCAAATTCTCGTTCAACCCTTGTTTGAATTCGCAATGTCGTGACATTTTCTTAAGCTCGGTTATGTACGCGGCTACGTTTTCCTCGCTAGCCTGTCTCCGTTGCCTGAACCGATAACGTTCCGCGAGTACCGACGGTGTTGGTTCTAAATGATGACGCATCAAGTCGACCGCTTTGTCATATTTTAACTCTGCTGGCTTCTTGGGACTTGCAAGATTGCACAATAGTTCATATGCCTCGTCCCCCATGATGGCTATTAACGTGGGTAATTTCGTGTCGTCGTCGATTTTATTAACTTTAAAGTACATGTTTAACCGGTCCACATACACTGACCACACCCCGGACTTCGTGTCAAATTCTTTTATTTTTCCGATTGACATTGTTTTTAACGTTCGTACACTCACGGTAGACGGAAATATGCACCAACACTATAATTCACACGCGAAATGGTTTAAATTAGTAATCCTCGTCGCCACTGTAATGTTCGGGGGTTATTTAAATAAAAGTCAAGCGTCCGCAGCAGAGCTATAATTCGACTAATCATTGTACAACTTAAATCTACCTACCTACTTACAAAGTAAACCAATATAAACTACCTACATTACAAGTACCACCTTTTGGAAAGACTGGTTGTTTAACTTAATTTATTCTGTATGAATGTATTATCAATAAGACCTAATTTATCTCTACTCACTAGTACCTACTCTAAACTCCTAGTTTGTAGACTTTTTAGACGTAAGCAACCTTTGTATTTTTTAAAATGTTCTCTTAAAATTGTTCCGTAGATAATATTCAGGTACTGCTAGATACAAACAAATAACTATGAATGGAATAACAAAGTATTTTTTTTTTTCATAACGAACCCAATAGTCCGTAAAGTGAATAGAAGTGTAGTATCCATTCAGCGGAAATAACAGATAAATTAAATTTGACGTTCAACGAAGGATACATACTTTTCGCTGATTTAGTAAATTGTGTTAGAATTCCTGTTTTCATTCCAATAAGTAAGGTTCGTAATAATTTTGTTTTTCAAACATTTTTAAAAAAATAAGAATTTTCTTTCATCAAAATTTTTTTTCAATAATTTTGCGTTCCGTGGATATTTTGTTCTCTATTGGCATTCAAGCAATGATGAAATAACCAAACAGAAACACGATGCAAAAGGAAGCAATATTTTAGGGTTTTTTAAACTTCAATAGCCTAATAACTAGGGTTTCGGACTTGTGATCGAAAGGTCGCGGGTTTGACCCTCACTCAATATCATTATTGCCATGAACCCATTCCAGAAAAAAAAAATAGATTTTGACTAGATTATTTCACATTTTCTTTTATGGCACAATACTAATCATGTATTGTATGTTGGATTCTATGAAAAAAAAAACGATTTCTTTCATACAAGGACATTGAATTTACACTAAAGGTCTCTGCACACAGCGGGCGCGGCGCGGCGGGACGGGACGGCGACGCGACACTGAGCAGTTGTAATGTACTAGATATTACGGACGACGCCACACAGAGTCGTCCCGCTCGACGCGACGGTAACCGTCGCGCCACGCCGCCGCCGCGCCGAGCGGGAATACAAGTCAGAAGCGGCGGGGACGGACGCGAGCGCAGCGCCCTCAGGACGCCGACGCTTTGTGTTGTTTGGTTTACGTATGTAGTAGTCACACTGCCGGCGGGGCGTGAGCAACGTCGCGTTGGACGGTACGGAGCGTGAATGTGATTTTGTATCGTTTTACAAAAATGGATGTCGAAAAATTAGTCGAATGTATTCGTGCTCACGTATGTTTGTACGATTTGGGCCATAGGCAGTATAAAAACACTGTTCTTAAAAATGAACTTTGGGAATCTATAGGAAGAGAGTTGAATCAAAGCGGTAAGTCAACATCTTTTTGATGAATGAATAGCGTCGCGATACGGTCGACGTGAATGGGCGCGGCGGGACGGGACGTGATCGCGCCCGCAGTGTGACCGATGCCGCCGCGCCAGCGCAGCGTCGCCGCCCCGCCACGCCGCGCCCCGCCACGCCACGCCGGCTGTGTGCAGAGACCTATGGTGAGCAAGCACATTCAAATACAATCTACTTCTTTAAGATTATTAAGTTGTTACTTTTATTTAAAGTATGTAGTCTTGCACTATTGCCGTAGAAATAACTACTAAGTGCACCAATATTATACAGAGCTGCCTATCAGAACTCTAGAACTCAGTAACTGTGTAACCCCTTGACAAAACCAGGCGCAGATTTCCTGGCTTCTGTACACATGACTGATAGTCAACAACTTAACATGTTTTTTTAAAGATTGAATTCTCGATATGTTAAGGTCACCCATCATACACCGTCATTCCGTGGTGAGCGAAGTTTAACCTTTCCCTGTCATAGAGAGGAGTTCTGCGTCTCAGGAGTAGTCACGATATAATTATGATGAGTTATTATTATTATGATGCTTGTGACCTGTATATGAAATGAGAAATATGTAGAAAATAAAGTATCTTATAAATAGGAAGCTTTTACATGTCAGGGTTTTTGTAGAAAAGTTACTTTTGAAGTCGCAATATCATCTCAGCAACAATTCAATTCTTTACAATTGCGTAATTATACTTATACTTTTGTATTGCATGAAATTAAGAGATCAATCAAAGCTTTTAATGAAAAAGTTTGTGAAATCATCAATTTTTAGCAAATTCTGTAATAAAACTTCTGTAAAAAATTCTGTAGTAAATATGTAACTTTTTATTCTAAAACGCTGGCATTTCATTGCTAAGTTCCGCTCATAACTCTATGGAGTAGTTTTCAGGATAAAGTGGTTCTTTCCACTTTCCTACCGTCTTTAGAGCCACGAAATACAAGTTCGTTCAGGTACGCGTTCTTGAAACAAGATTTGTAGATAGATAAATAACAGGAATGTTTCAATGAAAAAGACGTAATTCTGTATTATTTGTTTGCCATTTCCCAAATATGTTGGGGTCAGCTTTCAGTCTAACCGGATGCAGCTGCGTACAAGTGTTTAACATTGAACGACTCTCTATCTGACCTCCGCAACCCAGTAGCTGTATGGGTAACATGATACCCCTTGGCAAGATCAATGTCAGATTTTCTGGCTTCTGAATACCAGTAGGTAACGACTATCAAAGTTAAACAAGTAACAGGCGCGACCCATTGGTCGTTACTTGGTGTTACTTGCTTGTGGAAAGCATGTAAAGCCATTGCTTTACATGCTTTCCAAGGCACGGTAGAATTTCGATGTGTTAAGATGGTCCGGCTGTTAATATTTAGCCTTGAACTCCTCAAAAAAGCCGCAGCAAATTAGTTAATTAATTGAAAATAAATACCTACTATGAGATACGGTCCGTTATCAGACACACAAGAAAGACAGTTAGCGGCGAATTAAGGATGGGATTCTGTTAATTATTTTTTAGCATTTTACCAAAATCTATTATTTATCAAAACTTCTTCATAATTGCCTAAAAGATGTAATTGAAATTTTTCCAGGTGACAATCATCAAATGAGTCGTCGTAAGAAGAAAGACTAAGAACTCTGTTCCTTCAGATGCAAAAGCGTTCCGAGGCCGCAGTAGCTCATAAAATACAGATAAACTTCGATAGAATTCTATAACTTGAATAAGTCAATATATCCAGTTGAAAATGTGTCAAAACGTAAACTAAATTGCCCTTTAAAGCGCAGTACGTTGATATGTAATACTAAAAGCTAGTAATTTAATATCTCTGAGGAACGTCGGCTCGGCCAATCATCGGTTGTCGGATCCTAATAAAAGACTTCGTCACAAAGCCGATGTGCCGATAATTGCATCATGTTTAATTAGAACTGAACTGATTTTGGTCGAGAATTAAGATAATTTGGGTACATTTGAATCTCGTAGCTGATTAAGTAGTTAGCCGAGAGTTATGGAACGTATATAATTTATTATACACCTTACAAAATTTTATGGATACAAAAAAGTAAAACTAGATATTGGGCGGCCTTATCGCACAAGGCGATCTCTTACAGACAACCTTTAGATGGACAACACTTAAAGGAGACAGATTTAGGGCTGTCAATATACAAACATCATAAATAATATTAACACATTTATGTTTGAATAAAGAATATCGTTTAAAATAGCAAAAGCAATGTTTTATTCTTAAATTAATAAAGACTTTTCGAGGTTTAGTTATTCGATATTGTAGCTATGCACTATATGTTATGATATGTGTTCAGTTTTTCTTGGGTGTGTGCATTCTTTGTTAAGTGTTTCGAATAGGTGAAATTAGAGATTTAGTTTTTCGAGATCCCAAGGCTACGGCGGCATTAGGTTTTTCGTGGTAGCGTGCATTCGTTGTTAAGTGTTTCGTATTCGTGAACTTACGGGGACGTGTTCTTCGGTGTTTCACTTTTCGAAATCACGTATCACACTCGGTTGAGCGATTGACTACTGCACTTATATATCGCGGGTTCAAGTCCCGAACTGGAAAGTAGTATGTTTGCAAATTCAACAACGCAAGATAAAGGAATAATTCCGTGTATGAGTAGTTAAATGCGTAGTTTTTTTTTTCGGATAATATCAATCATGATTGCCCTGCTGTCATTGCCTGAATTTTCTTATTTATTTAAATTAGCTGAGTTTCCAGGTATTTTTAACAAAGATTCGTAACGGAGGCATTAGACAAGTGACAGTCTGCCGGCGGCAGCGTGGCGCAGGTGATCGTCAAAACGACTAAAATAATAATATATGGAACAGACAAACGCTGTCCAAATGTCACGAGACCAATACCTAATAGCACTTCGTCTACAGCCTCTTACTGACGCCATCATATATCTACTAAGTTATTTCCATTAAGAGTCGTCACATAAATAAATCCATGCAGATATTAAAACTCAATTCCCATGAATTCTCTACCGAGTTGCATTCGTGAACCCCACAAAGGCTATAACCCCGACCCATAAAATCTCTACTATATAAATCAACACCTACATGATTGACGGTAAACATAAAAACCTTATTGTTCTATGACCCAACCTTTTTTCGTTAAGATAACCTTACATTAACCACTCAAGGCACACCTTATGGACCGCATGCAGTGGGTATGCTTTTGTGGTAGTCGTCAAATATAAATATAGACAGAAAATCCAATCTACACTGACTTTGGTTGAGCGATCTTGATTTGTTATCTTTAAATCTTGGAAGAGTTCGTGGTTAAAAATAACAGCTGCTCTTCTATGTTAAGTGAGTTTAGGAGCTTAGGCCGTGGATGGCTGACTATTTTTACCAATCGAAATTCCAATCCAATATCACGCTACCTAAATATATATAACTCAAAGGTGACTGACTGACTGCCATAGTGATCTATCAACGCACAGCCCAAACCACTGGACGGATCGGGCTGAAATTTGACATGCAGGTAGATGTTATGACGTAGGCATCCGCTAAGAAAGGATTTTGCGGAATTCCCACAGGATCGGGATTTACACGGGAAAAACATCCCACGCGGGCGAAACCGCTGGCACAAGCTAGTTTTTTCATAAAATAAAAAGCAGTTATATGAATATTTAAACTAACCTAACAAATTCACCATCATTATTGAATATTATGAACCTATTTCATCAAATATTTATGTATCGACAAAACAAGTTTTTACATTTTTAATATTAAACCGTAATATTAATCCCATAAAAACAATACTTGTCAAAAAACCAAGTCTCGCAACTCAGTTCTTCTACCGTAAAAAGTTGTGAGATCCATGTAATACCAAGTCGATTATTCGATTATTCAGTCCCTTCTGTCTTAAGTTGTTACGTAAGTATCTAACCTAACAACATCTTATAGTGACCATATCAATATTAAAAATCTTTAACGTTTTAAATAAATAGATTGACTCGGCCATATATGGGATTACAAAGTTATTTATGCAGTTGATGTATCTAGAAAACTGGACCGAAATTGAAAAATATTTTAGTTTTTCCTTGATTCATACACTAAACACTAATTGTATTCTAAATTTGAAGCTTCTATGTCTGCTAGAAGTGCCTTAGACTTTGGATGATCGGTCAGTCAGTGAGTGACAAAATTAAGGAACTTTGACTCGTTATAATTCTTAAACTACTGGTTCAAATTGAATGAAATTTGAAATATACCGTGTTTATACAATGCCTGCTTGGTTACTGAAAATTCAGGCTTCTAGATTTATCCACAACGAAGTTATACGGGGTCGAAAATGGCCTGAATTGCTTCGAGAAAAGTATGGTACGGCCGTGCCGCTTTTTGCTCGACTTGGCGGGGCAGAACTGTTTGACTCGCTGATGAGGACGTTTTTTATCCGGAAGTTTTATTGATATCGAATTATAACAACAATATATTTCGAGATTTACTATTTACGTATAAGTCTTCGACCACATCATCAATTACCATCAGGTGAGATGGTGGTCAAACGCGAGCCTATCATCAATAAAAAAGTACTATTTCAGTATAAGTGTATAAATAGTTATGAAGTTTTCTATTAGCAAAACTATTTGATGAAAGACGTTTTAAATATTCTTAGGAAAATACTTACTGTTAATTCCACTAAAAATATTTAATCGAGCTCAATAGCAATAGGCAAACCGCTCCTATGTGGGTCGCACATATGTGGTCTCCATACTGCATTCAGGTTGTGGACGAGTTAACATGTTCTGAGGATGCTCCGGAGAGGGGCGACACACGTGTCATGTAATGGTTAGATGCATGTTGCATTAGTGGGAATACGGTTCTGCATACCGCATTAAAGTAATAGTACATTGTTCACCGAGAGGAGAAAGTGACCGATTACCGTCGAGGGTGTCGTTTGAAGCACGAGCCGTAGGCGAGGGCTTTAAAACACCCGAGATCGGGAATCGCACTTTCTCTCGAGTGATACATAGTGCTTTATACTACACCTACGAGGAAAATAAAAAACTAAATCTTTACTAGTTGAAATTTATATTGAAATTGTTGCACTTAGTGAAGCTTAATGTAGCACTGTTTTCACAAATGGCGCCAATGGCGTCTGCAATTTTCACATGTTCTTTTTTCAAATTGTTTATCCTGCCGCCGCAGGGTCGCACTGCCAGCCCGACACCATCCAACACACAGCTAGTGGCCAGTGTCATTTTGCGAACTTGGAGATAAAAACTCACTGTAAAAACTTTTTGGCTTTTGATATTTAGGTTACCGGCGCATAGTCTTACCCAAAATTAAAAAAGAAAAACCACGTAAGAAATGGATTTTCATACACTTTTCTCTCCCGCTCAGATGCGTTTTCTCCCCGCATATTTGTTCGATATGCAATGACGTACTTTCAAGGTACTTTCCAAGCAGGTGTAGTATAAATACATTTTTTTTGGATTTATAAATGCATTAATACTAAATGTTGTTGTAAGATTCTTTATTTATAATCAGTATTACTAGGAAGAGATTTCTTCCAAGAGACTATTTCACCTCTTTACATATTTTTTGAATATGTATTTGTGACTTTAGATAAGTGTGACTAAATCAACAGGTCTGGTTAAGCTTCAAAAAAATTGCCATACAAAGCCTTTTTATTGTTATGTACCGGGTACATTTTCATCAGAATTCGATTCGTGTGAGTATTACAACTAGTGGAATATTTTATACCACTGCCTTTGACAATCGGCTCACGCAGGCCGAAAAGCCAAAAGTCTGACTCCAACCCTTTGAAGCTTGCTGGCATTTACTAGAGCTTTTATTCCGTTCAAAATCAGCTTTGGCTTTCATTGTCCGTGTTCAGGGTTGAGGTAAGGTAAATATTTTGTGGGTGCGTTTTTAAAACACCGAGATAAAACATTTTCCAACTTAAAGAGGCATCTTAATATTTTAAGATTATGACCCATCCATAGATCGACCTGATCCTAATTACTATGTTTGATACTAGTTATTTGATCTCGTAACCATAGCTTATAATAAAAATTACTTGAGAGAAGCTGTGTTTAAATAAAAATGTAAACGCAGCTTCTCTCAGCTTAGCGGGGTTGGCTTCCAGTCTAACCGGATTCAGCTGAGACACGGAGCGACTGCCTATCTGACCTCTACAACCCAGTAGCTGGGTAGCACAATACCAATCGGTAAGACAGGTGTCTGATTTCTGGAATGTGACTCGGAATGACTGTTACAGTCACCGTAATGTACAACTGACATCCGGATCTAACGACTAATCGTTCTTTCCGAGGCACGGAAAAACCCCGATACTTGTATGAGATAGTCACTTATCTACGAACCATCCTCAGCAAGCGATGCTTAACCTTGAAGGCCAACTCGTGTGGCTGTTATTATTTAACCACAAGCTCGTATCCTGTGATATTTTTTTTTTTGCAGTTCAGCAGACAAATTCTCTGGTAGAAAGGCACACCATCTCTATTCGTTTTTAACTTAGACCACTCATCATGTCCAGTTGATTTGGTTTACCCGACCCGTTGTAGGTCGGTTCGTCGCCCTCGGTACACTTTTAAGTATTTATTTTTTATCTCTATTATTAAGCTTTCACTTTGACAGCGTCAGTGTTACATAAAAGCCATTTTTTTCCAATAGCATTTTAAACGTTCCTTTGTTTTTGTTACGAGATAACTAGCCATGTATTTTATCAAAATTTCAGAGTGAGTTCCTTGCGCAGAAGAATTTTGGTTTTTCGTGCATTTGAAACCTATCTGAATAGTGTCAGCTTTTGTTTTATGTATGAACTTACCGACTACAAAACAAGTATAGAATAGTAGGTAGATTACAACTATTTTGGAGTCGACTTGACCCACACAACTCAATAGCTGGGTGACATGGTACCCCTTGACAAAAGTGGTGTCAGATTTATGGGCTTCCTCTTAATATTCTGTTATAACGAGAACGATTTTTTTATTCTTTATGGGGCTTCATCAGTTAGCCAAGTGGCATTAACTGACACGGTTGACGAAGTATTTGAGACATAGATTGCTTTGCTGCGTACTGCGCGTTCGATTCCCACACGGAACAAATGTTTGTATGGCCTATAGGTAGGTGTTCGTTATGGGTGTTTGTGCATGTGAATTGAAATCTTTGTCTGATAAAATCATATAAGAATGATTTAGGTTTACTTCTGTAGTACCTACTCTTTTGAGAAAAGAACAGGTAGAGTTGAGTGGACCTGTCTAGATAGTGGACGCCTCTCTGTCAGTTATTTTGCAGCTCAAGCTATTTTGCAAGCATCATTTGCAAAAATAGTATTGACAAGTGATGTATATTACTATTATATATAATGATGATGTAGTTTAATGGTTTAACGACATATCTAATGTCATGATAAAATTATATATACATATATATATTTTTAAATATCTGTACTCAAGACAAACCATGTAAGCGGTTTTGTGGGGCATTCCGCATTGTCTTATTTTTAAGATCCTGATGTAACATATATTAATAACAATAAACAATTTAAAAAAGTTTATCTATTCATTATCATATCAAGGTGGTCCTTTTGATACTTTTGCTCTCACTCACTCTTGACATCAATAAGATGCTGATAGGGTGGTCTTACTCATTAGGAACACGTCGGACCTGTTCCTCTGAGAATTTTATTGACAGTTGGATCAAAGTGTTATTCAATGATATGTTTAAAAAGTGGATACCTGGTATGTAAATGGAACAAGTTTTTTTTAGTGTAGTATCACGGTGCTTGAGGTATGTACATTTGGTCTTTAGATGTGCATATATTTTTAGGTAAACAGGCGGTTTTTTCTTTGCTTCAAAATATAACTTACATTTTTAATCCTCACGATCCTCACGACGAAACAAAACTAAGATTAGTGTTGCGGATCGCAAAGAATGAATATTTTCAAACTTAACAATAAGATAAATTGAATATTCTTATTGTACACCAAAATCATTACACAACTGTTTAGAAACACCCCTTGGAAGGACCTTTGAATTGGGTACACTTATAATTCTATAAAAGTAAGTATTAAAATCGTAGAACGATAAAAACTTTTTACCAAAAAATTAAACCGACTCCCAAAAAACACTGCAAAGTGAAAAATTACTTTAATTTCGGTAGTCGGTGTCTTTAGTTTTGTATTTTCGTTTTTGGCACCGACTTCCGAAATTAAAGTTATTTTTCACTTTGCAGTGTTTTTTGGGAGTCGGTTTAATTTTTTGGTAAAAAGTTTTTATTTCACTCTTTTTAGTTGGTTGATTTTTAATTTACCTAGTTACAAGAGCCTAAATGTCAACTACTTATAACATTTTACAAAATATTGCTTTTCCCAATACTGGGCCGTTAATTTTTGAGGAGTTCTCCTGGTACTTCACCATCAGCTATACATCACCATATGCATTGTGACGAGCACCAAGTGCTTAATATCCATATTCAAGTAATCGAATCGCAATCCACGAAATACTTATTATTGAGTAGTTTCGGCGGCCATCTGTGGTCTTCATCATCAGTTCCACTTCCCCAAATGGTACTTTTTGAGAGCAACTGCACAAGTTACTATAAGAAATACCCAAAACGCCATAGGTGTGCCTATAATATTTGAAGAGTTCCCTCGATTTCTCCAAGATTCCATCATCAGATCCTGACTTGGTGACAAATGGTACCAATTTCAAAGTATACCCTATCAAACAAAAAAAGATTTTTCCAAATCGGTTCAGCCGTCTTCGAGTACTCGGTGATCAATTGATCATACATAAAAATAAAAATAAAAAATATATACGCGTCGAATTGATAACCTCCTCTTTTGGTCGTCGGTTGAAAATAAATGTATATAAATGACTACAATTGTAACACAAGCCAAGATTTCTTCGTTGGTCAGTAACGTGCATTACTGCTGAACGCACAGACTTGGGTCCGGTCCCCGTATCGAAAAATAACCTATTCACTCTTGACATAACAAGGCTACAACTTGGGGAGGTCGTGGCAATCAGGAATTCAAGACAGACTCCGCCCTGTGTTTCACTGTACCAAACAAACATAGATAGATAGATATACTCTTTATTGTACACCATAACAGAATTAAATGAGGACTTAAAAAGTAAAGAGTGTTACAATGGGTGGTCTTATTGCTAAAACTGATCTTTTAAGATTGTCATCTTAACATGCTTAATCGTAACACATTATGACATATGTCAATGTCAATATTCATTGTCACTGACATAAGTTTTCGGTGTTTATCTTGATGACTATCATTGTCAGCTACAATCTACACAGTGTAGGTGACTTATATCGTATTAATTAGTTATTAATTCAGTCATTAGCAGTACAGTTAGGCGACATTGCAAATGCTTAGTTTAATTGTAGGTACACGTCATTGTATGTTTGACATTGAGTGAGAGTCGGAAAGTGTTTCAGTGGAAATATTATTTTGTTATAATTTTGTTTAAAGAATATCAAATATCCGTTTTATTAATTTCTCATCCTCATGTTAATAACGATAAAAATATTAAAACAAACTTAAAAATGACCGTCGCATAAAATGTCAGCTGATGTAAATGGAACCGTTTAATTCAAACTGCTGTCACATAATAAATAACTTTCCGGAACATCACAACAACTGTGAAATAAGGACACACTAACATTCCGGGCCATCGAAAAACATAACTTAATAAACCCATAGGTGTATCAGGAACGCAATCAAGACAAATATCTAACACAATTCCAGAAAAAAAAAATTATCAACAACAAATGCGCGAGAACGCACAAAACATTTTTGTCGATGTTCTTTTCTTTTTTTTACTGGCAGGCGTCAATGGCACCTCATTATTATTCCTCAAAATAATCGAATAAAATATCGATTTTACGTAGTCGATTATCCCAGTTTCGAGGGACGATCGCTAGATTAAACGTGAACTGAACGGCCTCTTTGTCGATAAGGAATCTGGACTAGAGATTGAGAACACCTGGCGTGGGTCGTTAGTAGTTATTAGTGGTAGGGTAAGGATGATTATCGATATTTTTATCGATGTTATTAATGATAGTTACGGGTTGCGATTTTTCTTACCTTGTTGTATGGAGTTTTGAATAAGTTTGGTGTTTTACGTTATGGTTGTGTTAAGGTTATTTTAATAAAGGTGTAGTAGATTAAATTTTCTTCTTTGAAATATGAAATCTTTCGTGTTCTCGGTAAAAGCAAGAGAAAGTCTAAAATAATACTAAATTTTAATGTAGGTAATGATAAACTGCTTCGTTGTTAAGTAATTTCTAAAGCTTTAATTAATAATACTTAATATTATTAAATGCTAACCTTTTTTTGGGGTGGGAAAATCATCGAATGACTTCTACTACTACTACCTAATACCTAAGACTGTGTTACTAAGTATAAAATGTTATGTTTCTTCGAGCCACTATAATTACTGGTAGGTAATATTTATATTCATACCTACATTTTCTTATAAATTTATGGCATAAAATAAAATATGAAAAAGTATTAAAGCGTAATTCCTGTGAATGACCTGCGAATTACACACGCTAATGATTTTACAAGAATTATGTAACTTACAAAATGGTAATTAATTCCTGTTCATTAATCTTGGCACCTAGCCCTTAATTTATACGGAATTTGATATCCAATGGAACAATCTTTTAAGTTATTTTTCGCTTTGTAGTGCAGTAGACTTTTTGTTTGTTTTGAAGTCGGTAAAATTTTAAAAAGTTTTTATCTACTGCTACTACCTAGCATGTATGTCATTACCATGAAAAAATAAAATTCTATCGATATCGACACCCAATTTTTAATGAACACCTCCTTCCATTCCTTCACAATAGACCGTAATATCGTAAAATGGAACTACAAACGCATTTCTTCCACGACGCTTAACTCCGAATAGGCATCCGAATATGCTCAAAATATCATCCAGAACACAAGATTCATTTTTTTTCAATTGCTCTCATCTTTGGAATGGATCTGCAAAAGCCAACTGGACGCGCTTGAGTCTATCGAGAAGCGGGCCGAGTTAAAGCTACAGAGCCTTGAACATCGACAACGAGTTGCAAGTGTATCGGTAATATTTCGGGGAGTGTGCGATGGAATTACACAATCTAATTCCGCCAAGCCCGTTCCATCATCAGACTATAAGACAAACAGCGAAGCGCCATCATTACATGGTGGACATCCCACCCATACGCACAAAATATTTTGGGAATACCTTCATTCTGCGTACGGCTAAGGAGTGGAATTCCCTGCCGGAGTGTTTCCCGATAGCTATAACCTAGGAGTCTTTATGTCAAAAGTGAATAGGTTACTTTTAGGTAAGTGTGCTCTATCTTCGACCACATCATCACTTACCATCAGGTGAGATGGTCGTCAAACATGAACCTATTTTCAATAAAAAAAAGTATGGAAGGGGCACAAACAATATCCTTTAGTTTGGAAAACAATACATTTGATGAATGTCACGAGCTCGCATATATACGTTTTGGGGGAAATTAAATAGTAGATTTGTATGTCTTTGTTTTATTGTGTTTTGAGACTGAATAGGCACTCGGAAATAGTGAGCAGGAAGTTGTTGTGGGTCTAAATTAAGTTGAGTGGAAGTCTTACATAACCATTTTTGATTATGCCTTTAAAACTAGGACAATAAATAAATAAACCGTTTATGTAATCAAATAATTATGCTTATTTAGTTATTTATATTAATCTTTTTTAATTTCGGGGGATAATCATGAAATGAATCCTCCGCTCTGGATGAAGAGAAAGAAAAAGTCAGACTGCTACTGACTAAATTGCCACCCGGTTCTGCGAATTGCCCTTACTTACGGGTCCACGTTATCTCGTTAGGACATTCCTGCAACTCTGGCAGGCAATTAACCTATCGGGCCCCGTCATTCCTGCACTGACATACGTTTTATTATTTAAGAATAAAAGAAGTGCACAGGAAATAATGACGGTGCCGGTGTCATGCTTTGCTGCGTGGTGTCTCGTAATATTCCAAGAACACGTCAATATTCTACAAAAAATCGTCCAGATATATTAAAACGATATAATTATGTAAAATAATTTTAATACGGTAGCTGTATCACTCATTGCATTTAAATTGTGAAACTGAACCACATTTAAATGTAAGTCAGCCACTTACAGCACTTCAAAACGCATGACAATGCCCTACTTATAATTGACACAATTGAAAAATATTACTCTTCTGCATAAATTCTACATAATATATCGACGGTTAAAAGGAAATAGGGTATAAGCGACAAAAAAGAAATGTTTAGGAGAGCCATTCAAAGTTTAGTATTTTAGAAAAACTGATGTATTTTTTATTAAAACATCAGACAGTTGAATAAGTGTTATGGTAAAAGAAGGATAAGGTACTTTTCACAGTGGTTGTATAAAAGATAATAGAACACAAGAAACAGCCGGCTTTCAAAACAATACCAGTCCAAAATGTCGCTTATACCCTATTTCTTTTTAACCGTCGATATTTAAACATGCCAAAATAACAACACAACACGGTTATCTGTTTAAATGCATCATAATAAGGTGGCTTGCAAAGACAAGCTCATTAGTTCTTTTCACTGTTTGAATATGACTTATCTCATTGACAGGAATGTATACTGCAAGAGAAAATAACAAGGATATAAGTTTTTAAACTGACATTGTTGCTAAGAGTATCATAAGAACTAATAACAGTGCCAAAATATCAGAAACACGGTGAATATCCCGTTTTAAATTCTATAGGAAAAAAATAGTAACTAAAAATTGCTTTTACGCTTGAATTTAATTTGCAAATGCTCGTAAAGTGCAAAGCCTTGTTTACATTGTTAGCTACATTAAAAAACTGCGCTTAAAATGAACACAATACCACACTCGATACTCATAACTCCAACATTCGATTTAAATCTTTAAAAAAAATATTCACCGAGTCACTTGAATGTTTTGAAAAAAAAAAAAAATGGTGGTTTTGCCTGCCAGCCTTTATTGTGGATCCGTTGAAAATTACGTTCAAGCTTACCCACCATTGTTGGTGGCGTGAAATATAATATTATTGTTTTTTTCTGGGCATGTTATAGGGTCATTTCGCCTGTTCGCGTCCATTTAGTGCAGTTGGCAAGTTTGACGGCGATAATAAAAATGCCAGCACTAATTTCTATGAAAATTTTTATGTCATGTGTTCATTATATTAGTCTATTTTAAGATTAACTTTCAATTTTGGTCGAAACATCTTGTGTTTTTTTTTATAAATAGATAAACTTCAGAATTAGTCGTTTAAGGCCGTGCGCGCACTGCCTTGCGGTGGCCGCAAATCCGGTAGTTCTACCGCACCGCAAAATTTGTGAAGTATGGAGTGTCATAGAAGTGCGCGCACTGCGGTCAGTCTACCGGTGCGGTAGAACTACCGGAATTGCGGCCACCGCAAGGCAGTGCGCGCACGGCCTTACGCACTTTGCGTCCACAAAATCCAAATTGCGTCCACCCGTGGACTATTTAGCGTCCACCAGCTTAGAAAAGGAATATAGGGGGTGATATTTTTAAGAATTTGTAAAGAGAGATTGTATTTTAACAATTTCTTTATTTAAGAATATAAATATTAAAAATCAACATTATTATCATAAAAAAACCACTTTAAAAAAATAATTCTTCTCAACATTGATTGAACTTAAAATTTGGTAAGTAATGATTGCACCTTTAAGAATAAACAGTAATCAGTTCTGTTAATTTTACCCTAAAATCACAAGGTATATTATTATTGCTAAAGATCAGCCTTGATTAATAATAAGTTTTTGGCTATATTAAAGCAACAAAACAATACAACAATTTTGAATAGCATATTCTTGGCATATTTTTTTTATTACCAATGTGCCCACTCTTGACCATGATCACACCTGATGGTAAGTGTAAGATGAGGTCTACGATCGAAAGAGCGAGCCCAGAAGATGCCTGTTCACTCGTGCTTTAAAGGCTGACGGGTCATATTTGGCAGGGAATACAGAAGCCGGCAGAGTTCCACACCTTGGTTGTGCGCACAATAAATGTAGAGGAGAAGCGACACGTTTAGTACGACAGTATATCGACCAAGTGTGGATGGGTATCCTGTAGTACGTCTGGTAGTCCAGTAGTAGAAGGGGAATGAAGGGATTAGGTTGTGGACCTCCTGCGCACACTCTCTAAAGTACAATCTTTAGAAGATAGACAGGCAAGCAACGTTTCGCCGGTGAGCCAGGCTGTGAAGCTTCCCTACCAGAACCTCGTCACCTATGAGCCTTTTAGCTCTGCGTTCAATCGAGTCAAGTGCAGCTAGCTGGTATTTTCTGACCCATCTCACAAGCAGGGCTGGGCAAAATACATGCTTTGCTTTAATTGAAATACAAATTACAAAATACTGTATCGCAAGTAATTAAAATACGAAATACAAAATATCTTTAAGTAAGGTATTTGAAATATAAAATACAAAATACAGTATTTTAGCTATTTTTTATTGAAATACAAATTACAAAATACAAAATAAGTAATCTAGACCCTGGTCTAGATTACTTATTTAGTAGTCTGCTATTGCAATAATTTCGGAATGGTGGATCATTGATTTTTAGGGTTCCGTAGCCGAATGGCAAAAAACTGAACCCTTATAGTTTCGTCATGTCTGTCCGTCTGTCTGTCTGTATGCCTGTCCGTCCGTCGGTCCGTATGTCACAATCATTTTATTCCGAAACTATTAGGACTATACATGTGAAACTTGGTAGGTAGATGTATTCTATGAACCGCTTTCCAATTTTAAGAAAAAAAAAAAAAAACATATTTCAAATAAAGGGGGCCTCCCCCCATACATGGAACTAAAACTGAAAATTTTTTTTTTCATGAAACCTATGCGTGTGTGGTATCTATATACAGGTCTTTAAAAATAATATAGGGGTTTTTAAAACCACTTTTTCATAAAGTCAATCGTTTAAAAGATATATGCTTCCAAAGTGGTAAAATGTGTCCCCCTCTAACTTCTATAATAACCCAACTAGCACAAATGGGCTGCATTAGTGCTTTGGAGCGTATCCGATTATTACTTATGGTATTAGACGTAAGCGCTAGGGCCTCTACTACAGACTTAAAGCAGCCGCTTTAGCGCTATTTGGGCGCCATTTTATGCAACCTAAAGTTCTATTTAACCTGCACAACGGTTGCATAAAGAATCCTCAATAGCTATAACGATTTACTAACGCTATACTAAAGCTCTCATAGCGCTACTTTTGTATGATTTTGAACTACTTTGAACGAATGAATTGATTATAGTTCTTTATTGTATATCTTCAATGACATTATTTGTAATATTTTGGTAAAGTGTTTTCGTCGCCATCATGAAAATAAAACAAAAGTACTTAAGTAAAAGTTCGTATTCTGTATTAGCAAGATATAAAAAGATACTTAAAACGCTGTCCAGTTTACTGTAGATATATAAGATAATTTTTGAGTAATTTTAACGCGCTTTTATGATATTTAAAAAATTAACAAAAGATATGTGATATTTTTTATTTGTTATACAGAATAAATTTTATTTCCGTATTTTTACGTGTCGATAACTTACTATTCGCAAGTGGCCGATTGTTTACCGATAAATTTAATGCACATTTAACTGAAAAACCAATGTATATCAACTCAATTTTGCAAGTGAATTATAAGTTTTCTTAAAAAATCATGGCGTCATTGTAATGTAGTCATAACCTGCAGTTTTAGCTCTAATAATTCCCTTTTGAGAATCATAGCGCTAATCTTTCACCCTTCTAATGCTTTCAGTGATTTTTGTTCCCCTAGTGCAATTCACAGCCACAAAAAGCTCCTATTTTCCTGTTTTTGTGGTTATAAGATCTAGTTACGTACTTATTCGAATGGTTTCCATTTTGGAGATCCGTGGTCTACCCTTAAAAACGTTCACTTAACATAGACATTGTACGCTTCTCAACGTTAAAAACAAATTCAAGATTACGGTGTTTTAATTACGATACTTGAATTTACACCCGATATTTCTACATAAACATGATCCAGGTTATTCTTCAAATAGATAATCATCAAACGTCTCAATAATAGTTTACATTATTTTGTTGTCGGTAGAAATAAGATCCAGTTACTTTATGGTTTAGTTATACCTACTTATACAATAATATGAAGTTTAAACATTTCAATTAACTACCTGTTATTGTTTTATTACAGAATGCCTTTTAAAATAGTTAAAACTATAAATGCAGACAAGGAAGACCTGTCAATCTGCCCTTCAGGATGGGAAATATCGCTAGATCAGAATAAAGAAAATTTGTCAAACGAAGAGAATATTCCGATTGAAAAGATATTGCCTAATGATGATGAGAACGTTGCACAAAAAAAACCGTAATTTGGCTAAAGAGGATAATGGGTCCTGTGATGTTACTGCGCCAAATCTAAATGTTGAGACTGATATCTTTATACAATAAGAACCCAAGAATAGGCTTTTTTTTATTAAGTTTGTGATTTGTGAAATGTTGAGATTAATCTTCTTTAAAATTAAAAGCTTAAAAATTAAAATACTTTAGTATTAGATGATTAGCAGATTTTAGGAGGTTTGCGTACTTTCCTGCGATAACCTCCACTTTTCTTTATTAATTTCCATCGTTTACCATTCATTTTTTTGTAATATTTACAAAAGCGGCTGTAAAAAATGGCGAATGGATTTATCCTGTAAGGAAGAAGTTATGACTATTGTATTACTAAAGGCAGTTTTTGTTTCTTTTTAGAATATTGATTGTAGTTTTTAGTTACACTGATGAATTTTTTGTAACTGTAGTATGCATAAGAGCATCTATTATTTCTATAATGAAACTTGTAGTGGTATAATAGTGGTTACTATAACTTCTGTACAGGTGCTGCAAACAGTCTACAATTAACTCTTTTTTGTATTAATGTAATCTATAAAAGTTACAATGGAAACCACTGTACAGCTGTAAGTGGCAGAATGACCTTCGTAATTCTCATATAAAGGTGTAAGTGGTAAATGAGTTCTAAAGTGAACTACTGTAAAGCCTAGGGTAGTATTTGATTCAGCTTGTAGCACTTTAAGTAACTTTTATAGCTATAGACGTTTACGAATGCAGATATGCAACTTTGAACTGCTTGTTGAACACTAAACCGCTATTTTACGGCCGAAAGTAATAAAATAGGCTGCTATTTCCACTAATATGCTCGTTGGGAATGGAGTGAAAAATCTAAAAAAATATATGTCTGTAGATCTTAATGTAAACTTTCAACCAAAATTGGTTTGAACGAGATCGGGTCAGCAATCCCCGAGTTGACAACTTTGTAAAAATTGTTTGAAACGCTTTGAAGCGCTTCATGTGTACTTGTAAAATAATATTTTATTCATCACTTAACCTTTCACTTAAAATATAAGTAATTTTTTAATTTATTAAAGAACTATGGCCTAAATCGTGGCATTGTGGTCACGTGACTACGATGACGTCATCGTTCAAAAAACAACTTTCCTGGCATTTGGCACATAAATGTACTTCGGGTATTTTATGATATTTTACTCTTTTATGAACGTGAAAAATTATTATCAGTGCTGTGCAGTACCTTGTTGTGGGAATACTACTATAAAAACGCCACTGAAACTATTTATTCATGTCCCTTTAAAAAGCGGTATTTGCAAGAAGTGGTTAGAACTTCTGTGTCAAATCCATCCAAAAGTTGTCTATAAAAGATCGCTTTTAGCGATAAGACCGCCCATTGTATCACCCTTTTTAGTTGTTAAGTCCATATTTGTTTTATTGTTATGGTGCACAATAAAGAATATATCTATCTATCTGCTTTTTTAAAAAGACAAATAGGAACTCATCGAACAACTATTACAGGACGATAAGACAAATGAACCAGAAGAGAGAGAGTTAGTTCTGAAATGAAATATTTATTTGTAAATTGGTTATAAATAACAATTTTACACGTCATGTTTTTTTGCGTATTTAGTTTAGCTAGATGAGGCCGGTATTTCCTAACTGACTACTCTGAGAAGAAACACCGAAACAAACTCCCTCTGAGTTTGTCGTCAACGTCTCTTTTAAAGTCCAGACAATTTGTATTTGTATATGACAAGCATGTAGGTTCATGTCTTTGGTATTCTTTTAAGGAAATAACCACGCAAATTTGAGCGGACCTGTCCAGACAGTGCAAGCAGTTAGTTAGTTATTCTTTTCTTATTTTGTCTTACGCACCAACTAAAGATAACCAGTCAGCTGTCAAAATATTGAACGATGACGTCTCGTTTTCTGATTGGTGTTTCTAATCACGTGACTAACAGATAAAAAGTCTCATTTTTCTCAAGGGAAAATAAAATAAATAATTAATAATCTTTTCTTCATTTGTACTATTTTGTGCTTCATATCAATAGATTTACATAATTAAATAGTTATTTTAAATTTTTAAACATACTGTCAACTCGCGGATTTTTGAAATACAGCATATTTTCTAAAACCGCAAATATAACTTTGTAATTCATACAAACACTATGAAAAAAAGTTATTTGGCGTAGTTGTAAAAAATGTAAATAAGCTAGTTATAAGAAATTGGTAAGGTTTTTTTCGTTAAATAAATATACTTATTATATTAAATTATTATAGTTACAACGGAACCCTTCATGGGCGAGTCTGACTCGTACTTAGCCAATTTTTTATTTGTAGATTTTGACAAGTTTGGTAATCTATTATTATAATGTTCAACCACTGACACTCCATTGAAAGAAATGGCTTAGAATGGTAATCTCGTACACAATGACAAATGAATGACTGACTTACGCGGTAATCTGCTAAAATTATTACAGTTCCAACCGAATTTCGGTCAATTAGCATCATTTTGTATTGTAATAAATATAGGCTTCTCTATTAAAGATAATTTAAAACATATAAATCAAAATAAATCAAAACACCGGCCGCTAAAAAAACAGATAACACGTCTTGACAGCTAAAATATTTCACTACATTTCTATTAACAGGTTTTATAATTCAACCAAGATACTTAACACAACCTCCTGCGTTTGATAGTCTATTATTCTACACGTGATATTAGCAAAATTGTGGTGGCTCCTCCACAAAAGCCATTTAACAAGAGTTGAAGTTGAAGTTGGTTTTATAATAATGGTAATACAACTATGTCAATTTATAACACAATTCTACTAGGAGACCATTATGAATTTAACAGATTACGAACTTTTAGCAAAATGACAATGCCATTGATCGACAATTTTATTAAGAAATCAATGATAGACTATTGTGGCACTATTGCAATAGCAGACTTGAGGCCCAGCACGGGCTGAAAAGTAGAGGAAAACAACATGAATTAATCAGTAAAACTAGAGTTTCCTTTCATGAACCATTGAGGTAAGATGTACTACGTACCATATTACCTCAATGTCATGAACACTAACTTTTTAAATGTACTGTCAGACCAACAGCCTCTTGTTGGAGAATGAAGAAACCTGCTAAAAAAAAACAATTTTTCTACAGGTCCTGATGAGTACAAACTTGGGTTAAATTGTTTGAACACATTTTCGTTCGTACTACACAGAACAGAAGCTTTATTTATTCCGTGTTTGGAAAAAACTAAAACAAACCGTTATGACTTGACAAATTGACATCTTAGCTTGATATTGACAATTTGACTAAGTCCATTTTTTGCGTTTTGTGGCTGCTTTACCATCATTACACTCTCGTGGTCTCGCCTCGCACTCACACTCACGATCGCTAAATGAATGAAGGTTAAATGTATTTTAATGTTAAAATGTATTTTGAAGCCTCAAGTATTTGAAATACTAATTACAAAATACCTCGGCGTCAGGTATTTGAAATACGAATTACAAATTACATTTCAAAGAAGTAATTGAAATACAAATACCAAATACGTATTTGTATTTCAATTACGTATTTTAATTACAGTGACGCGAGGGCATCATTTCAATTCAGGGAGACTACTTAAGTCAATTAACATTCAATAAAATATACAATAAATTGCCAGATATAATTAAAAACGAACAAAAACCTGCGTTCACGACAGGGTAAAATACCAAACATACGAGCCAAATTTTTGGTATTTTACCCTGTCGTGAACGCAGGTTTTAATTAAACTAAAAGTAATCGTGTATATATATATATATATATATATATATATATATATATATATATATATATATATATATATATATCCTGCGACCAATATGCCGTCCTCTGAAGAAAAAAGTACATTTAAACTGGCGTCCACCGGCATATGGCGTCCGCATACCAGACGCCACTTTTTTGGTCGGTGGCACTTAGGCCCTATTGGTCCTGGTTAGCCGTAGGACAAAATTCGATAGAAGCCAAAAAAATTGATAAATGGCTGCAAAAATATAATAAAAAGTTCCCGATGAAATCTCAGCGCAGGTGAGGCGCTGCTGTAGCGCGTATATTCACAGCCGTATATCTCGGGGACTTCCTGACTACGAACCTGCATATTTGGCGTCCGCACACGCGACGTTGCCAGCTCGCTCACCTCATGCTTGACAGAGTTTCTGATTTGTATTTTAATATATTGGATTTATGTGTGACACATTTTCAATTTCCAATATTAAAAGAAGGAACATAAAATCAACTTTAATTATAAATAAACATTATTGCAGCTTCATGTAATGACCACTAACTTTAATTCTGAAAAGCAGTTAAATGTTTTTGATATTATTAGTAACACATAGTTACTCAGACTTACTTCCCCACTTTCCAAACCACAGTAATGAGACTTCTTCCTATACTGCATCTATAATCCTCATAAGTTTCGGACATTTACTTTCGCGTCGATAAATGCAATTTTGAAAGAATAGAAGTATGTACATTTATCTCACATTCAAGGGCAGATCCAGCTTTGGCACCAGGGGAGGTCACATAGTCGTAGTCAAGTCACAAGAAGTTATAATTTAATTTTGATAATAGTAGGTATTTTATTAATAAATGTTAGTACTGAAAAGTGAAAGTACTTAAATAAAATCTATATTGTATAAAAACATTGTTAAACAATTTTAATTAGTGGTCCACCTAGGTCCTGGACCCAGCCCAGGGGCGGGGTCATGACCCCATGACCTCCCCCTGGATCCGCCCTTGCTCACATTTTCGAACGACAAAGCGCAATCGGTACGTGTGCAAGATCCAAACCATATTTTATTTTATTAATAGCTATATACGGACGTCTTATAGCTTTATACGGACGTTCAATAGCCTAGCGGCTTTTATTGCAGGAATACGATACTATTTAAGATAATCCCATTTGGCTGCAAATTACTGTAAGATGGAAGCACTGTACCCAGTCCGGCTGCGCCAGATTTGAACGAAAAATCACACAGTGCTCGCGCATTTGTCTTCAGGGCAGTCCAGTTTGCGATTCGACCAATTTTACTATCTTCACATATCCCCACCATGTACTCGCCGAGACACCGACCTTCCTCCGAGGGAGAGACTAGGCCTTCATAAAGATGGATGGATGACCAGAAGAACTTGACTAGTAATTAACTCCATAGAGAGGGAAAAGACACTAGAAAAATATGTTTTGTGTGAAAGAGAAACATACGTTTACCATTCAATATGTTTTTCTATGCTCATTCCGATACAAAAATACACACTTCCCAAACCACAATAATAAGACGGTTATTTATAGCGTATCTGAAGTCTTCCTAGGTTTCGGACATTTTAAGTCAACCATTTGCGAGAATAGAGCTATGTCTATGGGCTCACATTTCCCCACTGTAAAGCGCCATCAGCATGTGCGCAAGAGCCAAACCTCCCAAATGGGTATTGTATTGCCGAACTACATGTATGTTTGGATAGGGCACTGTGTCTTTGAGCTTCTTGTCTTTATTTTACCTCAATACATGATCAACCACGTGAGCATCAATGTAAGAACTGGCCGCAGTAAAACATTGCCATAAGAAGGAAAGTCGCATGCGCGCTTGAAAAATACAAGCAAGAAATAGATTCCCGTCATCTTCTTTACGAAAATTTAACAATACCAGGTAGACTCAAGTGCGGGATATATATATTTCGCTGCACTCGGTCCATCCGAGATGAAGAAAAGTGTTGTGGAATTAATACTGCTTCCGCCTCTGCCTAATATCGTTCAGCTCTAGGAGCATCTACCTCCCGGACGTGACCTACAGAAGCCAGTTTGGAAAACAATCTCTCGACTGCGAATCTCGCATTCGGGCACTCTTGCCTGGTAAAACCATGTCCTATCTATTAGCCCTACCATATATGGACGTTCAATAAATAGCTATTTAATGCACGGTACTTAAGGTTATGCAGTCGACAGCACTGTTGCTGAAGGATATATATCCTGCGCCCATGCTAGTGGGTTTCAGATTCGGTCTACATGAAGTCATGATGGGCCGCTTAATATGTCCTTAAAGGTTGTCCCGAATGGGTTGATGCTAACTTGGTTAAGTTTAATGCCGCTTGGACCCAGGCATTTCCGACCGGCTCCTTACTTCTGGTCTGTTCGTCGCGGCTAAGACTCAACTGGTTGCCAATAATTGGGAATCCTAGCAAAGGAGACAGTATTTCACATCGGAATATCTTAATGCACTTGACTCATTCGAGAAACGACCAAACGTCTCATTTGCAACGAGGGACTGGTCGAGTCAAAGCTTTAGAGCCTTGAACATCGGCGACACGATGCAATTCTATCGGTTAAATTTTAGGGAGTATGCCATGGACTCGCACAATCTAATTCCATCAAGCCCGTTCCATTATCGAACTACAAGACGAACGGCGATGTGCCATCTTTACATGGTGGACATCCCACCCATACGCGCAAAACCTTTTGAGAAATTTCATTTTATAGCTATGGAGTGGAACTGTAATAAATATCTATTATAGCTATACTAGGGCTCTTTAAGTTAAGAGTCAATAGGTTTCTTCTAGGTAAGCGTGCTTAGTCTTCAACCACATCATCGCTTCACCATCAGGTGAGATGGTGGTCAAATGTGAGCATATTTTATTAATAAAGATGAGGTCTATGAAGGAATGAGCGAGCCCAGAAGTGTCTGTTCACTCTTACTTATACAGGAGCCTGCAGACAGTTCCGCACCTTGGCCGTGCACACAATAAATGCAGCTTACCATCAGGTGAGATAGTAGTCAAAATCGAGCCTATATATACTAATATTATAAAGCGGCAAAGTTTGTTTGTTTGTTTGCTTGAACGCGCTAATCTTCGAAAGTACTGAGTGGATTTGGATGCAATTTGGTATGGAAGTAGCTTGAAGCCTGAGGAAGGTTATAGGCTACTTTTTACGCAACTGCAAAAAAGGAGAGTTATGTTTTTACCGTCATAGAATCCACGGGAGCGAAGCCCCGCGTGAGTACTAGTCATCAATAACCACAATATATACGGACGTGCAATAGGTATATACGGACGTCAATAACTATATACGGACGTTCAATAGCCTGGTGACCTTAATTGTAGGAATGCTATTTGGCTGCAAAGTACTGTAAGATGGAGGTACTATATACCCAATCGGGCTGCACCAGATTTGAACGAGAAACCCTACATTGCTTTCGGTTGCACTTTCGTATTCAGGGAAGCTCAATTTGTAACTTGACCAGTTTTTACTAACTTCATAAGATCCCACCATGTACTTGCTGGAAACCGGCCTTTACCCGGCGACGGAGACACTAGGCCTTCATCACCTATGTGACCCATTATCTAAGGCTCTGATAACCAGAAGTACTTAACTCTCTCTCTCTCTCTCTTTGTTAGCAGACCCCACGAGGAAAAAAGAGACATGCCAACGTCTTCGTGATGTTTTGCATAGACATAGGTACTAAGCTTAGCTAAGCTAGTTCTATCATACTAAATCTTAACTTGACTCATCAATGAACTTACTGCGCACCTCAGACCAATCTGAGCTGCGCACATTGTTTAAATTTGTAAAAAAATAGACAAATATTTAAGATAGTATGTCATTCTAGATATGTGCGCCTTCTCATACAACTTCGCGACTTCTCATGTAAAAATCTCACTGGAACCTCAATAATTGTTCATCTTATTATTAACTAGGTATTTCAGTCCCTAATGTCATTAAAATCCGTTCGTTAAGTTTTGTATGAAAAAGAAGCCATACGTTTACTATTCAATCCTTTTATTTACGCTTCTAACAAAACAACTAACTTTTTAATAATATTAATAGCCTAATATGCGATATTCATAGATATCAATATCGGGCATCCGTATATTAGCACATCTTACGAATATTGTGATAAGTGTAATGTTCAAACTGTGGACTACTGTCAAGCGATAATAAAAGAAAGAGATGAGTAGATAAATCGAAAGCTGGCAACGTCGCACTCTCAAATACCTGCGGGGACGTTAAGTAGTCAGTGCCATAGGTAAATCGCAATCAATATATCCAGGACGCCTAGAATGTATTACCATGGTTCGGGGTTCAAAAATGTTGGGGCATGACTGCAAGAGGAATATCGCGAAAAATAAAATTATCGGAAAATGACGTACCCCACGTTGCTAGAAATCGACAAACTAAGCAATATTCGTTGAGACTTGTTAAAAAATATAAGGGGAACTGGGGGACGTCGTAAGGTTGCACGACGTGCATGACGCCAAAAAGATTCCAGGATGTATATATATATATATATATATATATATATATACAACAAAGTGAATCAATTAACCAGTTTAAAAACTTCGTTAAAACCAATTCGAATTAATAAATTTCATCACGGTAGTTGTAACAGGAAGTACGTCACATGCAATCTGCTACATTGCCATAGTTTTGGCAGAATGCCAGATGGGCGCTTACATAAAGTTGTTATATTATGTAGCGTCTAGTGAATAAATATGCCAGAACTTTTTTCAGCGGCAACATTTTTAGTTGTGGGCTTGACACTTTTTTTGCTTGAGCTTCTTTGGTGATGATGCCAAATACTGTCCAGCTACCGAAAGGCAGTTTTTAAACTAAGATTAAAAATACAAGAATATTCGTTGTGATCTAATTCCCTGCTTAGTGCTACCTATATTAGATCTACGCATCAGGGCAAAGTTATACACAGATCATAGAATGATCGCTGAAATTGTGAGCAGTTGGTATTCAGTCATTTGAACGATATAATTTACAAATACATTCTCGTATAATTCCACTGAAACTAATAACTACTTAGTAAGATGAGCATGCAATAATTTGATGCGGGAGGCTGGGAAGAGATGAGCAGGAGTAATTAGCATGGAAATTGATGTTCATTTTAGTAATATTCAGATACAGTGGAGATACAGAAGGACAAACATCAACTACTTTACTTAATTTTTGATTAGTAATGTATTAAGCTGACATTTAAATTGTAGTGAGATACCGCTAAGAGACTAGTCTCTCAGCAGTATTTCACTACAATTTCACTACATAATCTGTATGAAAAATGAAATTAAAGCCCCCGTTTCATTTGATTTTTTTTAAATAAACTATAATATATTAACTATAAACATCACATCACATAAACATAGCATCAAAAATTAAGCGTCAATAGCCTAATGGATAAGGTGTCGGACTTTAATCGGGAGGTCACGAGTTCGAACCCTACCCATTACACTATTTCCGTGAACCCACTCCAGACACAAGCATATTTAATTTAGTTGGAGGGGTTAACAAGATTGCTAGTAATGTGAGTTCTACCCACATTGCTAGTTATCTTTTTAAAATAAAAAACAAAAAAAAAATATCGTCCACAACGCTGTCGGCTGGTAACGTACCTCAGAGACTGGCGGCAATGCCTCGTTGTATGGCAGTTCTTAGCCTTTGGCCAAAGTTAACCCTTGAGTAACGAGACGCGTCAACCAGCCTTTTAGATATTTCCCTAAAAAGGCCATGTTCATTTGTAGAGCCTAGGTACTTGTACACTTGTAAAATAGTATTAAGTTATTTTTAAGTTGGTTTACGAAACTTGCTAGGGGGTGGCAACTGCTTATCCTTACCACAGGCTTTTAACAAGCCTAGATAGGAAAGCAATATGACACCTGTATAAATGTAGTGAAAATCTAAAATGATCATTAGGACATAAGGTAATTGTATTTTTCCCGATTGTACTGCAACACCTGATTAGTGAAAATAGTTTTATATTATTATTATGTGTACTCGGTCCTAGAGTTTCGACCCCAAACAATAAAATATGCATAACATTAAAGCAAACAAGAATGCTTTTATTTCGGAACTGCTGTTATCATTGAATTTCTAAATATAGAATTGCAAAATGTATAGCTTCACTCTAAGGAGGAGGAAGTATAACATTTGTGATCTTCAGCTGTGAAATGAATGAATTAATAAAACACTAGAAGTGGTGATGGGCGCGCGTTTTAGCAGACTACTGATATTCATTTTGATAAATGACTTTTTATCTAAATGCTTGATGGGAGGTGTCTGCTGAAATCTATGTGTATCTTTCGTCAAAAGAGCACCACTGACATAAACCTACATGAGTATACGATTTGATCAGTATGGGTTGTATGGACTTTAAAAGAGGCGTTGACCTGAGTTTTTTTTTCAGTGTTTGTTCTCAGATAATTTTGCCAGGAAACACCGGTCTCATCTAGTTAAAATTAACTGAATACATTAGGTGTGGAAGTGTTACTTATAACCCATTTAAAATATAAATATAATTATTTCATTATAAGTTTCCCTATGGTAATTTATATACCGCACACAGGTTTCAGATATACTTAAAATTACGATAACAACACTATCCATTCTTACATGGTGGACATTGCACCCATACGCACCAAACGTTATGAATACTTTCATTGTGCATACAGCTAAAGAGTGGTATTCCCATTTGAAGTCTGTTTTTCCTGGTAGCTATAACCTGGGGGTCTTTAAGTCAAAAGTAAATATGTTACTTTTTGGTAAGCGAGCTTCATCTTCGACTACATCATCACTTACCATCAGGTGAGCTGGTTATTATACGCAAGCTTAAAACCAATAATAAAAATAAAACGATGACTCTTACAAAACAAAGTAGCTACAGGATACAAAAAAAAAATAACAAAAAATAGAACCGACTTCCATATCAAAACACTACAAAGCTAAAAATAACTTTAATTTCGGTAGTCGGTGTTATTGGTTTGGATTTTCTGTTTTTTTCACACCACCTTCCGAAATTAAAGTTATTTTTAGCTTTGTAGTGTTTTGATATGGAAGTCGGTTCTATTTTTTGTTAAAAATTTTTTTTTCGCGCTTTTTAGTGGGTCGGTTTGTAATTTATCTAGTTACAAAAGCCATAATGTCAACAACTTATCACCTTTTACAAAATGTTTCTTTTCCCGATGCATAGCTGTTAATTTTTCAGGAGTTCTCCTGCTACTTGACCATCAGCTCTACATCACCATACTCGTATGTATTCCGACGAGCATAAAGTGTTTAACATCCGTACTCAAGTAACCGAATCGCAATTCACGAAATACTTATTATTGAGTAGTTTCAGTGGCCATCTGTGGTCTTCATCATCAGTTCAACTTCCCCAAATGGTACTTTTCAAAAGCAACTGCTCAAGGTACTATAAGAAATACCCAAAACGCTATAGGTGTGCCTATAATATTTGAAGAGTTCCCTCGATTTCTCCAGGATTCCATCATCAGATCCTGATTTCGTAACAATGGGACCAACTAGAAAGTATACCCAATCGAACAAAAAAAAAATTCCTAATCGCTCCAGCCATCTCCGAGTTATGAGGTAACATACAGGTTAAAAACACACTACACCTTGTTACCGCTTATATTCCGAAGCTGGAACGTACAGTTGTGCCGCGAAAGCAATAATTATATTAATGCTCCTTGCTATATCATTTTACCCCAATAATTCTTCGTGAGTCGCAATTTTAACGCGGTAAAATAATTTAACATTTGAACAGCGCTGTGATTATTGCACATCCATCTGATAAAAGCTTGAGGGAAATATGATAAATAAAGTTGTTTTAAGTCGCCACTTAAGATAAATAAGTTATTATTGACAGAAGGCGTTCCGCCATTTTGCTGCAAGCGGCCATCTTTGTTACGGCTTCCACGATTTTCTTTCAAATTGGGCTGTCATGCGCTACTGTAATCTTGCGTTCTCTCTTTTTATCGATACCGGTGTTTATTTTGCCCCATACTTATTGCTGTCCGTCGAATCACAATGTCTTGGTCATTATTTATTGATAACAACACGATAATGGTTAATAATGAGGATCAGGATGATGTTTAAAATTAAATTTTGATACAGAACAAACTAACTTACTTACCTGATAACTGGCTCTTGTTGTCACTGCTTTTAGTTTCATAATAAACCTGTTAATTTCACATGTTTTCAATTTAATTGGTCTCTTCAAGAAATTTTATTTTGTTTGTAATTGCTCAACGACCAAATCTAACAGGTGAGGGTTATTTTTTAAGTGTCAGCAAAGAGGTAAAAACTTGTTTGACGTGTTATAGTTTTGTTAATATTTAAACTGGACAAATCAATTGAACGTTTCAATTAAATATTATTTTTATTATTTCAAAAATGTTGAAGTAGCTAAATCAATAAATTAATATTTTTCTGTTTCAATTTCAACTATGTCCAAGTCAAATGTCACATTGATCCACTATATCGCATTGCTTTGACATGAACAAAACACATGAGACAAAAATCCAATACAATTTTGTAATTATAATATTGGTATAGAAGAGCATAGTAATTAACATTACATTACAAATGCTTGGGTACAGTGACATAAATCATTAAAAATAAAAATATTTTACACTTGATCGTAAGCAGATTCTAATAAACCATCAAAAAATTACAAACGCAAACATAGATTTATATCAAGCCATTAATGAACCCTTTATTCTGAATTTTCTATTTACCAGCTAACTACTGATGTTTCATAGTATGCCTCTACGTTTAGTATGCCTCTTGGCATAGGCCTTCACTAGCATATTCCATTGCTGTCCCTACTGGAGGGTAGCCAGAGATAGACAGCAATAGACTTATACAATATACACCTTACACTAGCAATGGTGGAATCTAACCACTAGCGTACAAAACGAAACCTGTAGTTCCAAATGACAATATTACTTATAATATAATTTTTAACTTAAGCACGTTTAAATGTTCTGTTAATATGAAAAAACTGGACTTCATTATTTTTTAAATATCTAATCAATTCTTTTATCTTGTTGCAGCATCAATCGAGTCCTTCCACGCACCAACTTGGGGTGGTGTGGAGCTGCCCTGTGACGTCACTCCAGCGCTTCCCGACGACCGCATGGGGCTCGTCATCTGGTACAAACAGGGCCACGAGTCACCAATTTATTCGTAAGTATTTCATATTATACTTACATATTATACACATATTCATATTTCATGTTCAGTGTGTTCAGATTGACAGACTTAAGAGACAAATCCCGTATTTTAAAGAACCATCACATTCGCATGTTTTTAGAAATCTAGCTGTTCGGTCCGACGTGAAACAGAACGCACCCTTTTGACATAATGAATTTGATCTTGACATTACTTGACTTTGACAGATAGACTTTGCTTGGTTGGAAAAAATGCCGGTCGTCGGGACCCTCTTGAGTTAATTATAATTGGTAAAATATCGTTGGATTCACCTGTTGAAACCGATAATTGGGTCGCGAATTATTTATTGTTGAACTTGTACTCCCGGATTGACGAGAATCCAGGGATATTTCTTGGATCTATCGCCGGTTGATGGCCATCCGCGTGGCACGCGCTTTGTTGAAAAAAGGTAGTGAAAATTAACTTCTACCACGGTGTGAGTTAGACTGTGATGCTGTTGGGACCGCGCCATTTGGAGATTGACGCCTTGTGAACGTCCACACACTTGACTTACATCACACGTTTCAATTACTCACCTCATATTACACACATGCCACACTTGGGGCCTGGCCTTGGGAAGGTCGAAGCTTGGAGAACCCAGCACAGAAGGTTAGTGGTAATAATGTATTCATAAAGCCTAGTAGAAGTAGGCCTTTGTAAGAACTTTGTTTGAAAAGCAACGGTAGGCTCCACGTATCGTGGACAGTTCGGACACCCCAGTTATCGTTGCACTGGGCCTATTGCAGTCCTGATTTAAATTGTTGTTTATTTATCTAAATTTTGACATCGCGATGGCATTGCCTTGTGAAGTTGTGCGTATTTAAGTATAAGTATTGCCGTGCACATTTTAAGGCATAATAGAATGCTGGTGTTAGGTACTCTGCTCCAAGCCTCATCGACCTATTCCCCCTGACTCCTGAAGAAAACACCGATAGAGAACAAAAAACATCACTAGACATCTGAAACAAAAAAAAAAAACTTCTTTATTCAAATTAGGCTAGCTAACTTCTGCCTGTGGCTTCGCTAGTTTTTATTAGAGGATTAACTCACAAAGGACATTGCCCATATTGTATAGAGATTCGTACCAACTTGCGTCAACCCAAATTTACTCTCAACGAGTCAAGTTTTTAGACCACTCGTCTTGACGCGGCACACACTACTGAGAGCACAGTGACCTTCGCTTAGGAGTCTCGACGGTGCGCATGTTTGTGTGAGTGTGCTGTTTCGAGCGTTTGTAGGTAGACTCCGTGCTGTCTGTCCATATTTTTATACGGTGCTTTTAGCCACTTTCAAACAAAAAGCATTTAACCGCTACATTTTGTCGTCATTTAAATAATAAATAATTACTACTCATGAACACCAAGAGTACTGCAGACTGACGGCCAAGTATCCCGGCTTCACTCGTCGTGATTGAAGTCAATATAGTTTAGTTGTGTTACTGATAAAGGTGGGTGGGTACTTGAATTGATAAAGATGTCGTTAAATAAAATTTGATCGTATGTGATGGGTTTTATTCTCCATATATTAAAGTGATATAAAAAACCTCTCTGAATATTTTTTTTTAACATAGGTTCGTGTTTGACCACTATCTCACCTGATGGTAAGTGATGATGTGGTCGAAGATGGAGCACGCTTACCTAAAAGTAACCTAATCACTTTTGACTTAAAGGCTCCTAGCTTGTAGCTATCGGGAAACACAGACTCCGGCAGGGAATTCCACTCCTTAGCCGTACGCACAATGAAGGTATTCCCACCCATATGCACAAAACGTTTTGGGATGTCCACCATGTAACGATGGCGCTTCGCCGTTTGTCTCGTAGACCGCTGATGGAACGGGTTTGGCGGAATTAGATTGTGTAATTCCATCGCACACTCCCCGAAATGTAACCGATAGAAAACCGATAGACTTGCAACTCGTCGTCGATGTTTAAGGCTCTGGAGCTTTGACTCGACCAGTAGTAGTAGTGTAGTAGTAGTCGAATATTTCCAAAACATTTGTTTTTCTGGATAGTTTCTTGAGTCATCATATAAAACAAAATATAGCTTGTGACTACCTACCCGGCTTACTTATTACTGAAGATAGACAAAAAGTGACGTGCTTAACAATAATCAATAGTAAACACGTTCAATGTTGATATTATATAAAGTAAATCTGTTAATTTCTTGTTCAAGGCTTTTGAAACACCTCACACAAAAGTCTAGACACGAATGCTGAAGGACAATCTCTTCTCTTCGAAATTTACTTACCTAAATCAAGCAAATAAACCTTGATGTTAAAAATTAGTGTGACTTAATTAATCCTATGACGTTCTACCTAAAAGGCCTATTACGCTGTGACCGAATAAACATCAACATCAAACGCTTGTCTTGCCATGGTATGGCAGACAGTGCCACTGTGAAAAAACATGCATAAGGTTAGTTCGTATTTTAATAGTAGAAATATTTAAAACTTTTAGAAAGAATCTTGGTTCAGACAGTTCTAGCTGTTCCATTAAGTTTTATGCCTGAACCTTAGTCTAAATTGATTTTAAATTCTATGGAAAACGCAGAGTAAGAGAATGAACAATGAATGCGTTTTGCACTTTAACTCTTTATTTCATGGCCCACGCCTACAACGTGCATCTGAAAAAAACCCGTGAGGTATCGCTCTTATTCTAACGTGAGTTTTTAGCCAGAGCTGCTCCGAGTTAATTTTCTGTCCGAATCCTACATATTATTACAATTAAGCCCTGATACTTATTGGTAGCTCCGTAATACATACATGTATACTATGTTTAGAGTTACTGAGCGTAGATTATGAGTTAATTTGTGTGGAGATGCTATGTGAAGTAATGGGTGACATATATTGTAGGTATCGTAATATCTGTTATCTAGATATTAATGTTTGTGTCGAAGAATAGGCTGAGTCGTAACGAAAATTTAAGATTTTAGCTTAATAGATTTATAGTTCGAAACGTCGGACGGTGAAATTGTCATTAAGCTTTTATTTATTTATACTTAATGCACATAGGTACCAAAGATGGACTTAATGCCAATGCATTCTCTACCATTCAAACAAGGCTGGTGAACAGATAGCGTGGCAGGTGCTGTACGTACGTTGAATAAATATCATCCAACGAATAGATTACGATAATAGTTATTTTTCTTTTGTTTATAATCATCATGTATAAATTTTCTGCAGATCTTATTTATTTATTTATTTATGGCACTCCAACGACTTATTCACTAATACATTTTATGAGGTACTGTAACAATCAAACTTAAGGCCTAGAGTGAATTTTTCACTTATAGGGGTGCACATGACTTATACAACGTGTAACAGAAACCCTATATCTTCCCACAGGGGCTGAAGACAACATCTGGTATGGAGACTCTATGCACAGTTTCAGCTCAAAATAAGTGACTCCAAAAATTTATACCAATTTATCGGTTTCATATGTTTCTTGAATGCCAATCATAACAGACCTGTCACAGCACTACGAGGGTTAATAACTTTCCACGTGACTTGGCAATAACCATGCAATAACACGATAATTCTCTTCGTTCTTCTTAATTTGAAAGATTCGGTTTCTGGCATCAATGTATTGAAATTTCTAATAAGTCCCATACATGTAGACATAGGATTAGAAAACCCTTGCCATATCATTTTTTATCATCCAAAGAAGCTGTGCACTCGATATGTACATACCCTTTAAGTTACACGTTGTATATTAATTAAAATTGTATAACATTAGACAGAAAAGTACATAATTAAGTATAGACTATATAATAGAACTGAATATGGAACAAAAAAGAATATTAAATTTAAAATAAAGAAATAATTACATTAATTTGTTTTATTGGTCAAAAGACGGTTGCCACTGTGGGACAGTACCAATACTTTGCGAAATAGCGATAGCTTGTTAGCAAAGATGTCAATGCTATTGGAACGTGTATGAAGCTCATTGTACGTCCTCATCAACCTGTTCATTGGTGCCGAATGTCCGAGGTTAGTTTTAGATGGGCGTGGAGTGAACACATCTAGGATGCGTTCCGATCTGGGCGTACTATGGCGAGGAACAGATATATTTATTTCGATGAGAAGCTTCGGGACTTGTACAGATCCATTAATTATTTTATGAAGCAAAATCAGGTCGTTAGTACGCCTTCGCTGTTCTAGAGTTAACATTTTGAAATGACTACGCCTTTGCGAATAGTCAGCGTCCCGAGGGCAGTTATTAGATTTGTAACGCAGATACCGTGTAAAGCTTTTTTGAACCCGTTCTATGCGATTAACATGTGTACCATAAATTGGATTCCAAACAGGTGACGCGTATTCCAAAATAGATCGTACCAGTAAGTTATAGAGTAATGTTAAGGTTCGGACAGATTTAAAGTCATAACAGGTTATTTTTATGAATCCAAGCATTTTAGCAGCCCTAGTGACAATAGTGTCAATGTGAGGAATAAAGGTAAGCTTGCTGTCAAGGAGAACACCTAAGTCTCGGATTTTGTCAACCTTTTTAAGCACTTTTCCGTTGAGTGAATATGAAGAAGAAAGTTTGAGGTGTTTTTTTTGTAAATGTTATACATATAGTAACACTTTTCGCCATTAAGAAGCATGTGATTTTTAGTGCACCAGACGTGTAGAGAGTTGAGGTCTTCCTGGAGCAATCTATCAATTTTAGCGATCTAGCAATTTTAATGTTATCACTAAGCACTTTAATACTTTGCGGTTATTTAATTTAAGGAAATATAACTTATTCGATGTATTCTCACGAAAAAAACAGATGAACAGAACACAAGTAGCACCGCGGTATAAATTAGTACACATTAATCCTTATAATCAGTCGCTTTCAATCCCCGTGTCTAGTGTTGTCAACTGTTTCCTGCGCTGTCATGGAGAATATTTTTGTTTTTGAAAATCGAAGGCTTAGTCGTGATCAAGTGATTTGGGTTTGAATGACGTTGGCATTTTGGGGTTAACGAACGATGGGATAATTGGTTGAACCGTAGTTAGAATGTGGGACATAGTTTTTAATGAGTTGGCCCAGTTTTAACTATTATAATGTGAAAGATAGCAAGTTGTCTAAATCGAAGCATTTTAATAGACCTAGCCAAACAATGCAAGTATTTGTTAGTTATCGCGTAGCTCAACTTTAAACTACGAGGAGTAGGAATGATTTGACGACCAATTAGTAAGGCCATTTGGGTAGGCTGTATAAAGTACTCAAACTGCGAGATAATGCGGTTATCTATTCATAAGATATGGTGAAAGCACTGTTCCCGTGGTGGAGCCAGTTTTCAAAAGAAAACGATGCCATTACAATTGAAATATGACATTAGAAATATAACAGAATGTATCTGTTATATTTCAAATGTCGACTAATTCTTCGGTCAGTGATTTCCTTTCTTATACAGTATTATTTTGACCCACCCAGCCATAATAAAAAGGAAAATCTCACAACGTCGTAACACTATTTAAAAGAAACGGCCACGATGGACTATATTAATTGCATTTAGGTTGTTACGGGAAACTTTGATTGAAAACAGTTTCAAGAACAATTTTGTGCTGGAAAAATACAAAGGGAAACGAGGGAAACATCTAAGGATACAATCTAAGTATCGTAATTTGTAAAATATATTCGTAGCTATTTTTGTTAGTTTGTGAAAGTGCATCTGTTTATTTTGAATCAGGGTCATCTGCTTAGCCTTTTGCCATGTTGGAGTCAGCTTCCAATCTAACCAGATGCATCTGTGTGCTAGTGTATTACATCGAGTGACTGCCTAACTTCTCCACAACCCAGTTGCTGGGTAACAAAATACCCCCTGGCAAGACTGGTATAAAATTGTATCGCTAATGACTATCCCAAACGACTGCCAAAGGTGTACAAGTAACAGCAATGTTAAGATGATCATCCACGGACCAAACCCGGCAAGCGTTGCATAACCTTAAATCGCCCAGAGCGGCTGTTTTTGTTAGTTCATTACCAAAGATATTCAAATGTAAGCTACACAGTAAGCTATAAGCGTCAATAGCCCAATGGCTAAGGTGTCAGACTTGTAATCGAGAGCTCGCGGGTTCGAACCCCACCCGTTACACCACCCCACCACCCGTTGTTATTGCCGTGAACCCACTTCAGACTCAAGCATATTTATATTAGTTCGAAGGGTTAACAAGATTATTAGTAGGTAATGTGAAATCTACCCACATTCCTTGGTCTCTTTTATAAAAAAAAAAACAAACATTTGAAAATCTTTGGAAATGAAATTTAGAAATTTTGAATATTTAAATAGTAAAACCATCCATTAACATATTTAATAAGCGATACAAATATCTGGCGACATGAAACATAAACAACAAACAATATCATATTTAAAATAAATATCAAAAACTTAATTCGTTTAATGAATCGTTGAAATTTATAAATGCCATACTTTAGAGACTAAAACGCTTTTAATAATTTATTCAACTATTTTCTTGAATAATTTATTGATAGTTTTAACTTGACTGCGTGTTGGAAACGAGACGGTTTAAGATAGAAACATCTCTAGCAAACGTTACAACGTTCTTTCTCCTCCACGTAATATACATTTTTATTGAAGTGCTCATTAAAAAAGTCCGGAGTAAATAAGTAAAATTTTGTGTAATTGGTAAGAAAAGAAAATCCCTACGGAACGCGGATAACTACACTAAGCGGGTACTAACAGGTACTTTTTTGTATTAACGAGATATACAAGGTGTAACAGATTAAGCGCAATACCTCAGACACCCCAATTAGAATATTAAATTATAAGTCTAAAACAACATCCGTAACAAAATAAATTGAAACCAAACCTAGATATTTTTTTATAAAATAGTTCATCATGCAATATTAGCGGCCGACATGCACACGAGCGCATTTCCTTGAATTAAGGATTGTATTAATTTGTCATGATACTGTGTTTCCATTTTAAGTTAAATTAAAGATTTTTCCGTCAAAATTGAACACCTATTTTATATGAAGGAAATCGATTCAGAAGCAGATTAAAAACCAACTACTTTAAAAACTGTTACACGTTGTATATAATTATTGTTTGGTTTATATTGTAGTTTTTGCGTCCGTTCACTTAGGGTAAAAAAGTTTTTAGTTCTGTGCAATCTAAGCTAATCTGAATCGAGCTAAATTATTCCGGGCTTGTCTCTGGAGTGGCTAAAACGTTTTAATGGGACTTTCACTGGAAGATAGAAGAGGTTATAAGACACAAGATAAATGCGAGCGCTATGGCATTCGGGGTCCAGCATTAGATTGGCTCCGAAGCTATCTCTGTGGTCGGACACAGTGCGTAGAAGTGACTCGCATAAACAAAAACTTGACATCAACGACCAATAGATCTCAATTTAAGAGCAATCGGTCAGGATTACCACAAGGTAGTATCTTAGGACCTCCACTATTTCTCCTGTACATAAATGATTTACCAAATGCCACCAATCATAAATGCGTGTTATTTGCCGACGATGTCTCAGTGATTATACCTAGCAATAACAGTCAAAACCACGAAAAAGAAGTAAACGAGACAATAAATGACATAATTTCTTGGTTAACACTAAATGACCTTAGGGTGAATTTATCCAAAACAAAATATGTACACTTTAGCAACTACAATCGAATTAATAAACATAATTTCAACATAATATTCGAAGAAGAAATACTTAATAGAGACGAAAATATAAGATTTCTTGGTATTACCTTAGACGAAAACTGCAATTGGAAACTTCATGTGGAAACAGTATGCAAGAAACTAAATAGATTTGTTTACGCCTTAAGACAGTTAAGAAGAACAGTTAGTGAGACAGCAGCTCTTACTGCTTATCACGGCCACGTAAGCTCCATCTTAAGGTATGGGTTATTGTTATGGGGTAATTCAACACACATTAATAGAGCTTTCATTATACAGAAAAAGTGTGTCCGAGCTATAAGTAACGTCGGACCTTTTGAAACATGCAGGCCGCTTTTCAAAAAACTAGGAGTGCTTACTCTTGTATTTATGTACATAATGGAAATTGGGATGTTTGTTAGAAACCAATTACATTTATTTGTTGACGATAATAAAAACCGTAAATATATTTCAAGAGACCCCACGAAATTGAACATTCACACTACTTGCAGAAGCGCATTACATAAAAAAATTGCTATAGGATGTCCATTAAAGTATACAACCATATTCCGCGTCGGTTAAGAGAACTTCCCTTACATAAGTTCCAAAAGCAATTGAAACAATGGTTTTTTTTTTTTTTTTGTGTGTGGCATCTCGCAGGTCAACCTCTGAGGTTGTCGGCTGCTTAACCGGACTTGCCTGTGGTTGCCTTAATTAATAAATTAATTAAAGCCTCCAGCCAGGGCTTATTAAAAAACTTACAAACTAGGCGACTACACGCTAAGGGCACCCCCTGTGGGGTACGGACCTCGGCTTAGGGCGTCGCAGGGGAGGGCAGCTAGGGACAGGCTGGATCATATCATTATTATTATTAATAAGGGAATTTAAAGCTACTGGCTCAGCGTCGCGGGCTGGCTCTGGCAAGGGTCGGGGTGGACTATTACAGGGACGTCGCGGTGGGCCTCGGCGGCGAGGACGGAAGGACGGTCGGTTTTTGTGTTTGTGTGCCACTGTACTTGTTTCCCTACGGTTCTCTTGGAGCAGGGTGATTGCGTCATCGGGAGTGACTAGGGTATGCCTTGGTCGGCGAATCTTAGAGATACGCGAGGGTTCGTATTGGGCGGCCGATACGATAAGGGGATTCCTATGTTGGATTGAAGTTTCAAAGAAACGCTTGGAGACACGTTTCATAAACTGCTGGATGGTGGGCATCTTGAGATCTACGTGAAGAAGCTCATTTATAACATAAGAGGGGGCTCCCGTGACTCTACGGAGGAATCGGTTTTGGAGGGTCTGCATCTTGTGGAGGAGGTAGGGCTTTGCGTGTGCGAAAACAACGCAGGCGTAGGTCATGATGGGACGGATGACCGCGGTGAAAATACGCAGCTTGCACCTGAGTGATAACTTGCTGCGAGAGCTAAGAATGAAATGGAGCCTACCTAGAGCGAAAGCGGCACGCGAACGTGCCTGCTTTATGTGCTCAGCGAAGGAGAGGTGTCTATCGAGGACCACGCCTAAGTATTTGGCTTGCTTTTCCCAAGGGATCGGCTTGCCGTACATGGTAATCGGACGGGGGGAGGGTGGGTTTATCCGCGGTTTAGAAAAGAGGACTGCCTGGCTTTTATCTGGATTGACTTTGATTCTCCATTTCCGGAACCACTTGGCCAGAGTGTTTGCGGAAGTTTGGAGAGTGCGAGCGATGGCATCGGGTTTAAGACCGGTATAATAGATAGCCGTATCGTCGGCGAATAGGGCTAGCTGGGTATTTTTATGCTTGGGAATATCACTAGTGAATAGCGTGAAAATGAGGGGGGATAGTACGGAGCCTTGAGGAACTCCTGCGCGAATGGGATGGGGGGAGGAAAGCACCCCCTCAATTCGATAACGAAAGGTGCGATTCGATAAAAAGTCCCGTAGGATGAGCACGAGACGGTCAGGCACGCCGAGTTGGTATAGCTTATAGATTAAGCCATTGTGCCAGACTTTGTCGAACGCTTTCGCTATGTCGAAGAATAAGGCTCCCGTTATTGCGCCCCGTTGGAAGCCGGCGCTGACGTGTTCTACGATGCGGTGGACTTGTTGGATACATGAGTGTTCGGTTCTAAATCCGAACTGCTCATTGGGTATTAGACTCTTTGCTTCGGCAAAATCTTTGAGCCGCTTATATATAAGCCTTTCATAGATTTTACCGAGGACGTTGAGTAAGCTAATGGGACGGTAGCTAGACGGGTCAGACTTGGGCTTGCCTGGTTTGGGAATACCTATGACGGTGGCCTGTTTCCAGGTTGTAGGGAACATATTATTGCTCAATGCGCCATTGAAGATGGCAGTCATTAGCACTATAAGCTGGGCGGGGAAAAGTTTGAAAACCCTATTGGTGATGCCGTCGGAGCCAGGGGCTTTTCGCGGTTGGAGACTTTTAATGATATCCTGGACCTCATCAGGAGTGATGGGGGCCAGTGGATTATCGGGATCTTCGACGGGCGGAAGGGAAGTTCTACGTTCGACTTCGGCGTTCACCATATCGAGGTGGGCTTGGTCTACTGGTTGAAAGCTGGGAGAACATTGGGACTCTAGGCTGTCGGCTGGGCATTCTGCTTTTTCAGAGTTATCGAAGGCGACACTCTTATCGGGACGAATGAGAGGAGGCATTGTGGCCTCTTCAGTGGATCGTAACTTCCTCTGAAGCTGCCAGAAGGCAAGATGGGTGGGCTCAAGTTCGCTCAGCATCTTGTCCCAGCTCGCATTACGCTGCTCGGCAATGCGTTTCCTTACAGCACGCTGTAAGTTGCGCATGTGAGCTTTGTTTGCGGCGCAGGGAAAAGCGCTGTACGCACGGATGGCTGCGTTCTTCTCGGTTATCAGATTCCGTACATCGTCCGGGAGTTTCCAGCGGTGGTCTTCCACTACAGGAACTTCCCTTGAACAATCGTTCAGGACGGATTGTACGTGATCTGTAAGCGAGTCGATCGCCGCCGTCGTGTCAGCGACTGAGACTATGTGGTCAGGAATGGTGTCCAATTGAGGCGACGTGGTGGATTTCAGTTTTTTACTTACTTTCCTCCAGTCGGTGATCAATTGGGTCAGAGGAGGTTGGGTAGGATCATGGTTACCCGAGCGGGAACCCAGGTGTAGGATAACGGGACGGTGATCCGAGTTGAGCTCGTGAAGTGCTTCTATGGAGTGTAAATGGAGGTTTACATTCTTTAGGAGCGCCACATCGAGGACATCGGGGTTATGGTTGGGATCGTGTGGGTAGTGGGTGGGAGTCATCGGAGCGATGACGTCATAGTTTAGGGTCGCGCCTAGGTTATACACGATTCTGCCTCTGGCATTTGTCGTGTTGCTGTTCCAAGCGGGGTGTTTGGCGTTGAGATCGCCCGCTAGTAAGACGGAGTCACTCAGGCCAAAGATAGTCGTGAGATCGCTGGTGAGCGCGATAGGATCGTCTGAAGCAAGAGACGCGACCGATGGTGGGGGATGGTAGGCAGAGATGGTGGTTATCGGAGGATGACCAGTCATGCCTAGTCGACAGGCAGAGTACTCTAGGTGAGAGAGAGGCGCGGGTGGGGTCAGAGGGATGCAGTATAACTCCTTCCTATAATAAATAAGGGTACCGCCGCCGTGGCAGCGTGTTCTGTCATTGCGAACTAGACGGTAATTCGCAATTTTGGGGTCAGCGCGGTGGGGTTTCAAAAGGGTCTCCTGTATAAGGAGGACGTCTAATTGGTGGTCGCGGAGGAATTTAGTTATTTCGGCGCGTTGGTTGAAAATGCCATTGGCGTTGAAAAAACCTAATTTGAGGGATCGAGGCCTAGTGTGGTTTGTGCGTTGGGAATCCATTGGATCAGTCCATCGCATCCATCTGGACGAGGCCTAGCACGACATCACTGTGTGTGCTGAATATTTGGCTGTACATTGCCGTCGTAATTTTGCCGTTATTCTGCTGCTCGGCAGCCAGAAGGGCATCGCGGAGAGACCTGGCTTGGCGGGTCATAAATATTCTATAGTGGCGCAGTAGAGTCTGGCCGCAAGACTCGCCGTGCGCGACGGGTGAGGGATTGGGGGGTTGTTTGGCTGCAGGAGCAGCAGTGGTTTGAGGCTCGGGTTGGGGACTGGCTGTGGCCTCTGGAGCCACGGCTATAGGCAGGATCTGCGCTGCGATGGGTATATCCATCAGTGCCTGCAAAGGTTTGGCAGTGGCCAAGGAGGGAAAGGCTTTTTCGTGGTTTAGCCTGTTCCACGGGGATGGTCTCTGAGGAGCGAGACGTTGGGGAATTTGAGAGGAAGGTGCCTCTCTTTGTTGGCGGGCGTTGGCGCGCTTCGCTAATTTAGGAGCGAGTTTGGGGGCTTTGGGACAGCCGCGGTAGTTTGCCGGGTGACCGCTCTGGCCGCAGAGAACGCAGCTGGGTGGTTCCGAACAGAGGGTTCGGTCTTTGGGCCGAGGGCAGTCCGCAGTGCTGTGCTCGCCCAGACACTTGACGCATCTGGGAGTCGCATAGCAGTTGCTCTGCGCATGGCCATACAGTTGGCAACGGTGGCATTGTCCCACTGTTGCGGTTTTGTAGGGCTTTTCAATTGAGATACCGGATAGGGAGCAAATGGACTTAATCTTGAAAATCGGGTGATGACCTTCGGTTGGTTCACAAATGACAAGAACCATGTCGTACAATTCACCGCCTCTCGCTTTATGTAAGCGATGGACGGCGATCACTGGTATACCTTGATCGGCAAGGTCATCTTTAATATCCTGTACTAGGATTTCTTTAGGGACACGTTTAATAATAACACGAGTGGGCGTGTCCTCGGGGAAGGAGAAAGTGTGAAAGGAAATATTCCTTTCACGGAGGGCGCGATATAGTTCCCTATAGTCGTTCGACGTAGGGACGGTGACTTTAATGCCATTTTGGCAGGCACGGGCGTTTGTGTAGTTGATCTTTCGATCAACACACATCTTGGACACATCAGTCCATTTACCCTTGTCCTGGATGTAAAAGGGGGGTGGAGGGCGTTGCTTCCTTTGGGCTGAGGAAGTTTGGGCTATCGGGCTGGGGGGACGACTATTCTGCGCGCGAGCAGAGGTAGTTGGGACGGGGCTAGCGGGTCGAACGGGCGTTTGAGTTGGGGACGGGGGCGACGCGGTGGTCTTTTTGGCTTTGCTGGCCTGAGAGGTTTTCCCTTTCTTCCTCTTGCCACCGGTGACGACTTGAAAGTCGTCTTCCGAGGACGAGGGGCATGATGACAAATCATTGTCGGAGTTGTTATTGGACACAGGTTCGGTGGTGTCCATTTCACGGAATTCAATTGCAGCGCACACCTGCGCGGCGTCCATTGTTTTATGAACAATGGGATTAGTAGGTGGGCCGGAAACAATGGATGATTTCGGGAATTGGGCGGTCGGCACGACATTGTCGGCGGGCGGGAGCGATAGAGGGCTATCTACCTGGAAGTCGTTCGTTGTTCGATGAACAATGGGATCGGAGTTGATAAACACTTCCGTGAATTGACCAACCGGAATGCCTTGATCAGCAAGCGGGGGAGATAATGGGCTGTCAAGCGCGTCACTAAAATCAGCGACGTTGGCTTCGGTAGCCGGAGGACAGTTAGCGATTTCACGTTGGATTTTTCCGCCATATTTGGCTGAAATAACAGGGTTTTCCTTAAGTATTTCTAGCAATATCTCCAAAATATTGGAGTTTGCCATGATTGGCGAATGAATCAAAAATTTATAGGGAAAATTTTGGAGATATCTCTCCCGCGGGGGACCTATTTAAAGCCTAACTGGCCTAACTCCCCGGATGGATGGGTCCGGGGATGTGTAACGCTCCCAGTCGGGTAGAGACTGGGAGGTGAGTACCTAATGGTGAGCCCTAAGCTTGTAACCGGTCGCCAGTCTTATTGTGCGAACCGGGCCCTATTGGGTCTAGTGCGAAGGGGTAGACACACCCAACCGACACTAGGTGTGTAGCTGAAAAGGAAACTCAGTAACTAGGTTTGACTAGGAGTTCCCCCAAGGCCAAAACCTAGCACTCGACTCCAATTGACTGCTTCACCCTGAAGGGGATCAGCGGGTGCGTCGGGTCAGCACCCCCTTGGTATTGTTGACACCGTGAGGTTTCCAACCAAGGACCACGAAACTGTGGTTTTACCCTGAAGGGGCCAAACCAAATTGTTTTTGACGATACTCTGTTATAGAAACAGGATATCCTTCACCGCCTCGAAAAAGGCAGATCCGGACCAGGCGTCGTAGTCGGCGACTACGAGTGACGTCACGGCGGGCGTGACGAAGCGTAGCGATGACTCAGGCACGGAACGATCGAGAGCGCGGAGCGGTACGACCGTCGCGGGCGAGCGTCGGAAGCGGAGTGTTGAAACAATGGTTAATAGAGAACTGTTTTTATACCCTAGGTGAATTTTTTAACTTTCAGACTTAATATAGACCTGTAAACGAAGTATGTATTGACTTATTGAAATTGTGACCTTTTGTATTTTATTTTGACTGTAACCGCATAGTTAATAGTAAATTTTCACATGTCTCTTGTAGTTGAGATGTGTAAAGCACTATTTTATAGTAACTCCAATTAGACCATGTCTCTGGCGAAATGAATGATTTTTGAACAAATATTTGAATGGCAACCATATAAATTGACATAGGATGATTACATTAATTAGTATGGACATTGATCTCAATATAAATCTTAGACATATTAACATTTAACATTTTGACTGGTTTATATTATGAATTTTTTTGTGACACTATTGCTTTTTTTAACTATCGAGTTTTTTAATAATCTATTGACATTTTTAGTATTCTTTTGATAAGTTTGGGAATATAATATGTATTGACATCTTTAATTATTATTGTAAATTGAATTAATTTTATGATTTGCTGTGCCCTTCGGGGTCCATGATTGTATCCTAGCATTAAGCAATTATTGTAACATCTAAAACAACATTGTGGAATGCAAATAAATATATATAATATAATATGACTTATTATGTCGGAATTCCCAGGAGCTAGGAAGCTACGCGGGAAAACCTGCCATGTGATCGAAGTCCCGGGCACAGTTATCCAATTTGTGGCAGCGTTCAGAAGTTATGCACACATTTCGCACACGTGCATAACTTCTGAACGCTGCCACAAATTGGATAACTTATTTTTTGTGTTCGTTATTGTCAGGACAAGGTTTGTAAATAAAAAAATTGTGGTTAAAATTTCACCGGGTCGGTTAGTTCATAATAAATTCCAAGTCGATTCTAGATACTGTCCAATACGAGGTTTCTTCTTCGGGACCGCAAAAGTTTTGACACTTACAATAAATTCGTAAGATCCAGCAGCAGGTTTGAGAATAGAGCCCTAAAATATAATAACTTTTGTAGCGGTGATCTCATACAAGTTTATTAAAACTTAGATCGTTCGGAATCTTTCATACTTGAGCGTTATTAGTTCTTATGTTAGTTTTGAAGATTATGCGGTTTCATCTTTGTATTTTGATGTTTTAGAAAGGATAGACTTTGAATTCATATCTTTTATTAAAATATTTGAAGCTTATCTACGTGGTGAATTCGACTTGTCATTATTAAAATCTATATATTAATGCGAGAAGCAAAAACTTTAACCCCTTCTTTACGAAAATTATGCAGACATAGGAGTATGAAATTTGGCACAGTTAAAGTTTATAGGGCAAAACGGTCGTTGTAGAAATTCAATATTTTTATACTATAATGTATTTGAAATAATTTAATTTATGGTCATATTTCGACCACTGGGCAACCAAAAGTTCATATTAAAATAATAACATTGCTGATTTGTGGTAAAACATAACATTCTTTTATAACTATAACTTTGTTTTTGGGGCGGTTGGTCAAACAGTAGCAAGTTGTGCATTCAGAGATCAGCAACGACTACTTCAGATGCCGTCTCTTATTCGTTTGTCTAACCTATATAAACTTTGTTCTCAGACTGGACACTCGAGAAGGCGTGACGTCACACTGGGCAGATTCCACATTAGGAGTCAGGGCTACCTTCAGAAGCGATACCAGACCTGCGGTACTGGTCCTCACTAAATTAAGGTACGTACATAATAAATATATGATGCTTTAAGAACTAATGCTTCTGCATAGCCTCTCTCCCAACTACATAAATGGGGGTCAGCTTCCAGTCTAATTGGATGCAGCTGAGTACTTGTGTATTATATGCAGCAGCTGCCTATCAGACCTTCACAACCCAGTACCTGAGTAACACGATACCGCTTGGTAAGGCTGGGGTCTGATTATCAGGCTTCTGACTACCTGTAACGACTATCAAATATGTCCAAATAACAGCCGGGACTAACGTCTCAGCATGCTTTCGGAGGCAAAGAGGAATCTCGATATGTTAAGACGGTTATCGCTCCGCGGGGCTATTATTATTTAGCCACGTGCCACTCACATAGTGAGCTCATTATATGGAAAACAGTATAAGATTTAAAGTTTTATTGTTCCATTAAACGTAAGCATAACGATTTTGTAAAATAATAGAATTGTGTTTTAGAATTCAAAACATTTATTCCACACAATATAAAATCCCATCTAAAACTAAAACCATGATTCCTCTATTACTGAACTTAGATAACCCAAACTATATAATTATTAAATACCAAGATAAACTTAAACCCGTTGGACATAACTCTGGTCATATGTACCAAGCTTTATGGCCCAAAACATGGTATTAATTAAGGGTAGAACACAACAGCGCAATATGGCCGCCGACTAATGACCTGTTAGTCTAGAAAGTGTAAAGGCTACTGAAATGTTTAACTACAATATTACCACTTAGGAGCCTAGCTTCGTTTTAGTTTCATGTAAAATGTTTTAACTTTAAAATAAAAGTACTAACATATAACCTAACAGGGACAAAACATGTTTAATACTAGCAAAAATACTAAATAAATATTGTAAGGTGTACAATAAAGAATGTAATTTATAAATAAATACAGACAAAATATCACGTCTTTGTTGCATAAGATTATTGTTATATCCAGTAAGAGAGGGCAATGGAATTCAGATAAATCGCTCCATGTAAAATACTGGTAATCTGCCAAAAAATATTTAAATAATAATAATCATACTTACTACAAAGTTACAGATTGTTAAAACAACAAAAATAAATGTAAATAAATTGAATATAAAAAGTACAAAAGTAGTAAGTTGTAAATTGAATATAAAAGTGAAAATTTCAACTGTCTAACTATCATGGTCCCGTTTTACCCTTTGGGTACGGAACCCTAAAAACTACAAGAATGAGGGTAGACCGATACGTCTGCTCATAAACGTCCACCCGCAATTACTTCAGTTCATCTATGAAGTGCCGAAATATCGGAAACTCATAACGATAAATACACATCGTAAACATCCCCTTTTAAGTTCTAATGACAGTGTTAGTGATCATGTCAGTTTAAAACTTATATAGATAGTGTTTTTACAAGTGAGTATATTATATAGATTTTTGTAATAATTGTGTAGTGTTAGCATGGATAAATACCTTGATTTAAGTTTACAATTGTATAATAACAAAAGTAGGAGTTATTTTGTGTCAATTATCGGAATGAGACCGTGCGAAACCGGGTCGAGTCGCTCGTGTTAAGTAAATTACATACTTCCATCTTGTTTACCATTGAGCCAAGTGTGCGGAAATTGCCGCTATGTTTCAGGAAATTATTAATTGGCAGCGATTAAGTTTCTTAAGGAAAAGTAATTAGGATATGTTTAGAATACACGAGACATTGTATTTATTGTTTAGAGATTCTGATGGGATAATTGGGTAAAGGTTTAAAGAAATTTCTTTCATGGGGTGGAAATCGTTATGGATGTCTTTCACCGTGGGTTCTGTAGTGGGGTCTGTCAGACTCATACCAACTAAAAATGCCATCATCATCATCTGCTTAGCCTTTTTCCTTACAATGTCGGAGTCAGCTTGCCGTCAAACCGCATGCAGCTGACTACTAGTATTGTACATGGGACGACTGCCTTTCTGACCTCCACAACTCACTCGCTGGGTAACGCGATACTTCTTGATAAGACTGGTAACAGATTAACTGGCTTCTGACTATACCTAACGACTGTCAAAAATGTACAAATGATAGCCGGGGAAAACAGCTTAAAGTACGCACGGCAGCGGCACGAAGGAATCACGGTATTTTTAAATGGTCACGCATGCACGGAAGGATCTCGGCAAGCATCGTTAAAAGATCGACCCGTGTGACCCGTGTCATTATCTAGCCACAAGCTCCTCAACTACCACCTCAAACCACCCTGGTCAGGCAAACAGTTTCTACTTGTAAATACTGGTACCTACTTAGTGAGATGCGATTAGAATGGAGTGGAATGAGAAAGAGAGTGGAATTTTATTTACCTATTCAAAAACAATGAGACCTTGTGTGAGTGTTAGTATTATTATAGACGGGATGATGGAGAAGTAATTTTCATTGACAAGTTTTTTTGAAAATATGGATCATTTGAACTTTGTTATTCATACAAACACTATGATTAAAAAGTTATTTGGCGTAGTCACTACGGTACGCGTCATGGGCGAGTCTGACTCGCACTTGGACAATTTTTTTTACATGGCCAATTATACGTTGCTTTATCTATGTAGATCCGGACGCAGGAAAAACCAAAACATACTTATACCACAAGAATGTAGGACTAAAATATTGTAGTATATACCGAAATAAAGTAAATCTATTCTTAATAATATTATTAACAAATATCTTTACTTCGCGATTCTCTATCCAGTGCGAATTAGATAGGTATACCTACTTAAATTTTAACATGTATTCATTAATATTCAGAAATCATCGAGTTAATAACAGTAGTAGAGTTACACACAGCTAGCGTTACTATAAATGTAAAAGTTTGGTTATTTTTATGTTTATGTCCCAATCACGCAAAAATGGTTCAAGGGATTTGGATCAAACTTGGCACACATAATATACTGAACAACGTAAAGTTAACTTTTTACCCCGGAAAATGTGTGAAATATACATGCATGAATGAAATCGCGGACACAGCAAGTATAGTCCATAATTTACAATGTGTTTTGATGACATTTACGTCACAAGCTCTTTGCTTAATCAAATATTCAACTCGAGCTCTCGAAGTTCATCAGTGAAGCCACCAGGGATGACCGATACTAAAACACATCTGGTGCGTCAAAGGATCGCAGAGGGGTACATTAACTGAGCCACTACTGGCAAATATGTTCGCATGTAGACCTATATACATATGTATGCACGGTATCTCGCTAGAACATTCCCGCAACCCCGGGGATTTTTGTGTTTTTGGTCAGCACAAAATCTTTTCCAACTCTTAAGTCTACCCAGAGCGGTAGTAGGTTCCTACAAAAGTGGTACATCTATTGTTATGTCACCTATTTTTAACCAATAAAATCTCTTTGTTTCTAGGCCCGAAGACAGTGGTCAGTACAGATGTCGAGTGGACTTTATCAAGTCACCTACCAAGAACACGAGGCTCAATCTTACGGTGCTAAGTAAGTACCTGGTTAAGAAATCTAAGATACATGGATTAAAACCTTTAGTAGTATGTCTTATGTAAAGCTAAGCTTATATGAATATTTTAGTAATAATCTCATACTATAAATAAGTCCGACTTTGTACATTTAGTGTTGCATAAAGTTTTAATACATGTACCTACATATTATATACAAACTTCATTATTACGACATAATTCTGGTTATGGCAAACTTTTGACTTTTAAGTAATAATATTTTTTTTTAGTATATGAGACCATTTATTTCAGCAAATATACATAATTATGTACTAAAATACTTATAATACAAACTAGAATAAAGCATCAAAAAATGTATCCTCAACGCTGTCGGCTGGCAAAAGACTCATTGGCAACGATACACTAGTCGAATCAAAGCTCCAGAGCATTGAACATTGGCGACGAGTTAGTGTTTAGTTTAACCAGTCTATCGGTTTTCTATCGGTTACATTTCGGGGAGTGTGCGATGGAATTACACAATCTAATTCCGTCAAGCCCGTTTCATCATCGGACTACAAGACAAACGGCGATGCGCCATCGTTACATGGTGGACATCCCACCTATACGCACTAAACGTTTTGGGAATACCTTCATTATGCGTACGGCTAAGGAGTGGAATTCCCTGCCGAAGTCTGTTTCCCGATAGCTATAACCTAGGGGTCTTTAAGTCAAGAGTGAATAGGTTACTTTTAGGAAAGCGTGCTCCATCTTCGACCACATCATCACTTACCATCAGGTGAGATGGTGGTCAAACGCGAGCCTATATTAAAAAAAAAAAACGTACCCAAGATACTGGCGGCATTGCCTCGTTGTATGGCAATGTTTAGCCGTTGACCAAAGAAATAGTCAGCCCTTGGGTCGCAGGAAGCGTCATCGAGCCTTTTCAATATGTCTTTAAAAATTCTGTGAGCACACGGGCCCCATGGTCCGAGAGTTTCGACCCCAAAAGGCTCGAAAATATAGTTCTCACCGAGATGACTATATTTATGCCGCTTGATAAGTAATAATAATAAGTAAGTAATCATTGACTTTTTGATAACTACGATGAGCAGTTAGTGGCCTAGTAGTTACGCGACTGACTACTCTCTCTCTACGATTTTAAACTGTAGGTTCAAATCCAAGCAGGCCCTGTATCTTTTTGATTTACATCGTCGCTACTGCTCTCAAAACCTTGAAGAGCGTGAGAAAAACCGCTATGTCCTAGGAGCAAAACTGTTCATCATTAAATGTTTCACATGGAGCAACTGCTTACCTATCTGAGCTCTACAAGTCGGTATCTAGTAGACTATCTGGCTTCTGACTATCCGTAACGTCTGTCAAGGTAAAATGACAGTCGGCTTACGGTTTAACATACTGTCCGAGGAGTGGAAGAATCTCCATATATTAAGATGATCACCCATCTATGGACTCGTTCTGCGTTCTCTCTTTGATACTTAATTTCAATTATTTTCCAGTACCTCCAGAGCGGCTGATTATCCTGAACCAAGAGGGTAACGAGATACGAGGTGTCCTCGGACCGTATGATGAGGGAACTGAAGTTAACCTCACGTGCATCGCAGTGGGAGGTAAGAATCGTTCATTATAAAGTTTTGGAGAAAATGCATGTAGAGAATATATATATATATATATATATGTGAAAAGGTTTTAATGTTCGCTGCTTTGAAAACGGTGGTGTAAAACATCGTGAGGAAATCGGCATGTTTTGGGACCAAAAAGTCCAAGTCATGGCCTAATCTCTCTCAAAGAGAGTCAGCCTATACTGTCCCAGCAGTGGGGACAATATAGGCTGAATTATTATTCATCATCATCATCTCCCAGCTAATACTCAGCTGCTTCCAGTCTAACCTAAGGCAACTAAGTATTAGTGTTTTACACTGAGCGACTACCTATCTGACCTCTACAACCCTGTAGCTGGGTAACACGATACCCCTGTGATAAACCTGTGAAGGATTTTCTGGCTTCTGAGTACCCGTAGGTTGAATTATTATTATTTATCAATAATTGTTTATTTCATCGCCAAAACCGTATGGTACTATCAGTAGCATTAAAGACAAACCTTATAATTTCTGTGATGTCACTACAATAACATTTCTTATGTACCCAGTTTATACCCTATCAAATTTAACATTTTTACCCGACTGCAAAAGAAGGGTATGTATGTATATAATATCCTTTACCTCATATCTCCAGAACCACTCAACGGATTTATATACAGATACAGATTTATAAATATTATGTTCAATTAGGTCCCGCCTGCTTGTCACTTTTTAAAATAAAAATGTACTTGTTTCTTGCATTTCAGTTCAGCAGTCGGGTTTTTTAGATCTTTAAATAACTTTTCCTTAATCTCAATTTCTCCCTCCTTTAATAACCTTACACGCTCAACTTGCCACGGGTCCAAACTTTGGAACAGGCCAAATTTGAAAGGCGTAGTATAGATCTAAAAGAAACCGGGACGCTTTTGGGAAAATACTTTTAGTACTTTTAGCACTTGTGAGATGGCTCTGCAAAGTACCAACTTGCTGCATTGGATTCGATCGAGCGCAGAGCTAAAAGGCTTATAGGCGACGAGGTGCTGGTGGACAAGCTTCATAGCCTGGCTCATCGGCGAACCGTTGCTTGCCTGTCGGTTTTCTACAGATTGTACTTCGGGGAGTGTGCGCAGGAGCTCCATGACCTGATTCCTCTATCTCCCTTTCACTACCGGTCTACCAGACGCCTACTGGGTACCACCCACACTTACATCAGTTGCTATTTTCATCCGGAGCCGCGGTATCTTGTAAGAGCATTTGCATAACTCCTGTCATAGTTCATAGTTGTTAGACAATCCTACACGAGTGACCATAACATTCATCGTATCACGATCAATGTCATGGTCACCCCTTTTACAAAAGAGTTGGGTAGCAAGTATTATAAAATATTACCGCTGTAAATCTAATGTAATGGGAACATGCAACGTGTGTTAGACAACTCTGTAGGGTGACGCTGACATACAAAGTGTTTTATGTCAATTTATATATAAAAGTAACACTAGCATTGGCTGAATCGGGCACGCCGCAATTGCGGCGGTAAGACCCCTCTTTGAGGAGTGGCTAGATCGGCGTCACGGCGTTTTGACCTACCGCATGACGCAGGTCCTCACCGGGCACGGAAGTTTCGGGAGGTACCTGTGTCTGATGGGAAAGGAAGAAACGCCTGGGTGTCACCACTGCGAGGGTCGCCCTGAGGACACAGTAGAGCATACGGTGCAGGACTGCCCCGCTTGGGCAGAGCACCGACGTGTCCTCACGGCGGCAATAGGCGGAGACCTCTCGCGCCCGGCATTGGTCGAGGCCATGCTGCGGGGCGAGAGGGAGTGGGAAGCGGTCGCCTCCTTCTGCGAAGCAGTCATGCTTCCGAAGGAGGAGGCGGGCCGCGTGAGGGAGAGGATGGCGTCCTCCCTCCAGCCCAGCCGCAGTGGTAGACGCCCACGGCGTCGGACGTCGGCCGAAGATCTCCGGCCACCGTAGGCGCGGGCATGCGGACAGCGATTAAAGGGTAACTCGCTGTCCGACCATGGACCATGCCCGGGTCGACGGCGCGTTGTTTTCCACGCGCGCCTCAACGAGCGTCAGCAATATGACGAGGCCCCCCCTGTAGAGGGCCGAAGCCTGCCGGGGTCGTGGGACTTATCCCATTACCGTGACCCCGGTACGTAAAGGGTTATTGAAGGAACACCGTGGATTTTAGTCAGTAAAAGTCTGACAGTCCCTCACACCCTGCCCGGGGTGGGAGGACTTATTTGATAATTTTACCACGTTAAAAAAAAAAAGCATTGGCTGAATAAAGAAGTTGAATATTATGTTATTAGCTACTTTTCGTTGTGATTGTTTATGTCGGACTTTATTGATTTTTACAATATTTCCTTATTCTAGTATTTGTATGAGATAATGTAGATTATTCAACATAGTACAATATCCCTGAGACCTTCTTCCATTTTTCTTTATACAAACCATTACCTTTTTCAATTTCTGGCCTTCCAAATCACGCGTTCCATCGGAAACATCTAAGTGTAAGACCCATTTCAGACATTTACTAACATTTTTCAACTATCTATTATTTACAAGCGAGAATAGGAATCCGATAACAAAAGGTTTTCTTTAGCCTATTTTATTTTTTTATGCATAGTGTACCTACATGTTGAATCAATGGGTGTCGAGTTTCAGCCAGTAAGGATTTGCGACGCGGTCTTGGGCAGAGTTTCTTGTATGCCAAACAAAACGGTATATTACTGAATTGTACCAAAAATAACGAAAATATATAAAAAAACACGGAATAGTATGCATTTCAAGAACTACGATTCACAACACTAATTGCATGTGATGTCACTCAAAAGTTCCCCGTAACTCGTATCAATAGTTGAAAATGTACAAATGACAACCGGGGTTTTATGTGCTTTCTGAGGCACGGACGAATCCCGATATGTTTAAATAGTCATCCACCCACGGACCGACCCCGGCAAGCGTTGGGTAATCTTGTAGATCGATATGTGCGGCTGTTATTACATATAGCCACGAGCTCCTCCCGTAACGTCTGGCAAAGCTCTATGGATTTAAAGAACTTTCTCACATAGCTTTGTACAAAGCCTCTGCAGTCTGGCGCCGGCACAAGACTGCAGCAACCTGTATCAGCCATCACCAGAGAGTGTTCTGTTTTCGCGAAAAAAATCCGATTCACGCACATGATTTAAATGTGAAGAAACAAAAAAGCGGAATTCATAATAACATTTATAATTTCTTGCTTCTATCCGTGGCTTCGTTCGCTTGAAAAGTTTTCTATTAAGACCAGGCAGTGCAAAATAATTTTCACGCAAGCTCCGCCCCCGTCCACCCCGATTAGGCCGTTGTATACTAAACACCAACGCAGCAGTAATAAAGTTGAATATCGCGTGCGCTCTTTCACCATGTTCGGTTTCGAAACTGTCGTTGTGTGCTAAACGCTAACGCAGCAGAAATAAAGTTGAATATCGCGTGCGCTCTTTTACCATATTCGGGTTCGAAACTAAATGTCCTAAGGCTCAATTCTTATTTCGATTATAACTAAAGTGATAATTGATCTAGAGGAAAAATGTCCTATATTTGGATAATAAACTATATTTTTTACTGTCAATACTAATTTCAAACATAAAAGCCGCGTAATCTTGATTAAATTTTGAATAATATTTAAAAAAGACATGATTTTCGATTACAAAATGAATCGAGTGAAAATATTCCAATTACGAGACTGGTCTAGACATGGAAAGAAAAAGATCCAATAAATCATATACTAAAGTTCCATTTTGATTGTATGCGTGATTGTTTTAGAATATTAATACAAAATTACATACAATTTAGGGAGCTTCCTCTTAATAAAGTAGCCTATGTCCTTTTCGAAAGTCTTATCTATCTTTGTACCAAATAACATCAAAATTAGTTAAGTGGTTTAGGTAGACGTGAAATTGTAACCGACGGACTATTACTTTCGCGCTCATATAACTAAAAAAACTGGAATTGAAAAATGATGATAGAAGATCGTTGTTAGTCGTTCACAATACAAGAATTACTCTAATATGCATTTTCAAAAATGGCTTGCTAATGTTAACTAAATATAGTTTTTGCCTTGAAAACAGCAATATTGTTATAGCAATGTACACGGGGACGGAGATATACTCGTATACCCGCTTTCACTCCCAACTTGTATCACTCCTCGCACCCTTGCTTGACATGGGTACCAGCAGTACACAACCTCTATTGTTTTACACGATTTTTTATTCAGTCAAGCCATTCACGGCTCACAATGTAAAGTATACAATTATATGTCTGGCCTTTTGTGCCCACCAGTAATTATGTTGGCAGAAAAAATTTTTTGCAAAAAATAGAACCGACTTCCATATCAAAACACTACAAAGCCAAAAATAACTTTAATTTCGGAAGGCGGTGTCAAAAACGAAAATATATACAAATCTAAAGACACCGCCTTCCGAAATTAAAGTTATTTTTGGCTTTGTAGTGTTTTGATATGGAAGTCGGTTCTATTTTTTGCAAAATTTTTTTTTTCACTCTTTTTAGTGGGTCGGTTTGTAATTTATGTAGTTACAAAAGCCATAATGTCAACAACTTATCACCTTTTACAAAATATTGCTTTTCCCGATGCATAGCCGTTAATTTTTGAGGAGTTCTCCTGGTACTTGACCATCAACTCTACATCACCATATGTATTGTGACGAGCATAAAGTGTTTAACATCCGTACTCAAGTAAGCGAATCGCAATCTACGAAATACTTATTATTGAGGAGTTTCAGTGGCCATCTGTGGTCTTCATCATCAGTTCCACTTCCCCAAATGGTAGTTTTCGGAAGCAACTGCTCAAGGTACTACAAGAAATACCCAAAACGCTATAGGTGTGCCTATAATATTGGAAGAGTTCCCTCGATTTCTCCAGGATTCCATCATTAGATCCTGATTTTGTAACAATGGGACCAACTAGAAACTATACCCATTCAAACGCAAAAAGAATTTTTCAAATCGGTTCAGCCGTCTCCGAGTTATGAGGTAACATACATAAAAAAAAAAAAAAAAAAAAAAAGTTCAAGACGAATTGTAAACCTCCTTTTTTTGAAGTCGGTTAAAAATGGCCGGATTTTTTGGAGAACTGTTGTGTGTGAATAGGTTTTTGTTAGCTGCTTGGAGAGGAATAGGAAATGGCGCACTTTAGAAACATTTTTAGATACCTAGACACTCCAGCAAAATATTTTGGCTATTGTTTTAAAGAGTACATTTACTTAAAAGTTTGGGAGTTTGTTGACTCTCTTTACGTTTTACTTTTTTTAAGTAAAGATGTGTCTGCGAATGTTTGAGATAATGTCAGAACAATTCCTTTGTGTCTGAAGAAATCTTAAAAGAATAGGTGACGAGTCTGAATTGCCTACTGAATACGTATCGCAAAAATTCTGCTGGATAAATAATTGAATATTGTATCAACTTGTATTAGTTGGACGTGGTAAAGACGGCAGATATATTATACTAGTTTCTGCTCGCGGCTCCGCTCGCGTAAAATGTTTTCAGCGAAATTAAAGTAGCCTACGTCATTATCCAATCTTACAACCATGTTCACACTAAACACATCGAACCAACAGACCTCATTACAGCGTCCCCGACTAAATATACACGAAGTGCCCCGAATAGAGACAGAAGGAGAAGTCTCGATAAGGAGAACTCGCAACCAACTTACTAGACAATCCATTACCACCCCACTGCAGTGTACGATCAATCTAGGTACTTACATACCCATTTTTCTTTTTTTTTTTTTTTTTTTTTTTTTTTTAGGTAGGGCCACTTGTAGATCAGCACACTAAGGCTGTGAGTCTACTTAACCGGACTTTCCTGTGGTGACCTCTAATAATTAAATTAAAGGCCCCCAGCCAGGGCTTACAAACTAAAATTTTACTTACTACTAATGACCGCACGCTAAGGGCACTCCCTGCGGAGTACGGGCCTCGGCATAGCGGGGTCATTTTGGGAGGGCAGCAAAGGGACAGGCTGGGTCGTGTTTAGGGGAGTATTTATTGCTACTGGCTCAGCATCGCGGGCTGGCTCGTTTGGCAAAGGTCGGGGAGGATTTCTATTACAAGTACGCGGACGTCGCGATGGGCCTCGTCGGCGAGGCCGGAATACAGAACGCGTTTTGTGTTTGTGTTTTCTAAGAGTGCTAGTTTCCCTACTGCTCTCTTGTCGGATGGTGATGGGGTCGTCGGGCTCGTCTAGGACGTGGCGCGGGCGACGAACCCGAGAAATTTGGGAGGGTCTGTATCGGGCGGCCGATACGATCAGGGGGTTGGTGTGGGTATCAGCAGAGGTGAAGTAACGCACTGACATGCGTTTCAACACTTGCTTTATGGTAGGGAGTTTGAGGTCTACGTGGAGATCCTCATTCCTCAAGTACCAGGGCGCGCCCGTGGCCTTTCGGAGAAAACGGTTCTGAAGGACCTGCATCCTATGGATCTGAGCCGGACTGGCATGGGCAAACACCGGACAGGCGTACGTCATGATAGGACGTATGCATGTCGTGTAAATTCGGATTTTACACCTAAGGGAGAGCTTACTGTGCTTATTCAGCAAGGAGTGAAGCCTACCGAGAGCGAAAGCGGCTCGCGAGCGAACCTTCTTTATGTGCTCAGTGAATTTGAGGAACTGGTCTAAGATTACACCTAGGTATTTGGCTCGCTTCTCCCAGGGGATCGGCTTGCCAAACATAGTGATCGGGCTGGGGAGGGTGGGTTGTCTATAGCGAGCCCTGCGAAACAGGACTGCTTGACTTTTGTCAGGGTTTACCTCAATCCTCCATTTCCTAAACCAATCGCCTAGTGCGTTGGCTGAGGTCTGGAGGGTATGAGCGATGCTATCGGGACTTTTTCCCGAGTAGTAGATGGCCGTGTCATCGGCAAATAGGGCTAACTCTACTGGAGGGCTTTTTGGGATGTCGCTAGAGAATAGCGTGAAGAGTGGGGGAGAGAGCACGGCGCCCTGAGGGACGCCGGCTCTGATAGGGCGGGGAGTGGAAAGCGCTCCTTCGATACGATATCTGAAGGAGCGGTTCGACAGAAAGTCTCGAATGATGAGCACGAGACGATCCGGCACACCTAGTTGGTATAGCTTATAAATTAAGCCATTGTGCCAGACTTTGTCGAAGGCCTTCGCTATGTCGAAGAATAGGGCCCCCGTCATCAGACCGCGTTGAAAGCGGCCGCTAATGTGCTCTACGATGCGGTGGGCTTGGTGGACACTGGAATGATGGGCTCTAAAGCCAAACTGCTCGTTAGGGATTAGGCTCTTTGCCTCGACAAAGTCCTTGAGCCGATTAAGAATAATCCGCTCGTAGATCTTGCTGAGGGCGCTGAGCAGACTTATGGGTCTATAACTAGTCGGGAGGGACTTGGGCTTTCCGGGTTTTGGGATACCTATCACTATAGCCTCTTTCCAAGCTTGCGGAAACAAGTTGTTGGACATGGCGCCATTGAAGATGGCAACCAGTAGGACTATGATCGTACGTGGGAGGAGTTTAAGTGCCCTAGTGGTCAGTCTGTCAGTCCCGGGAGCTTTCCTAGGTTTGAGTTTCCTGATGATCTCCTCCACCTCGTCTTCCGTGACGGGGGGGAGGGGAGCATCAGGGTCTTCGACAGGGGGTAGGGCAGATCTACGTTCTACCTCAGCATCCACGTGGGCAAGGTGGGCTGGGTCGACTGGTTGGGAGCTGGGAGAGCACTGGGCCTCTAGGCTGTCGGCTAGGCATTCAGCTTTGTCTTCGTCGTCGAAGGCAATGCTTTGATCCGGGCGGATAAGGGGAGGCATTGTGGTAACCTCAGTGGCGCGCATTCTCCTCTGAAGTTGCCAGAAGGCAAGGTGGGTGGGTTCCAGTTCGCTCAGGGTCTTATCCCAGCCGGCTTCACGCCACTCTCTGATGCTGTTACTTACTTTGCGCTGTAAGTACCGCATGAAAGTTTTGTTATTCTGGCAGGGGAAGGCTCTGTAGGCACGGACTGCTGCGTTCTTCTCAGTCAGCAGGGCCCGTACATCGTCCGGGAGCTTCCGGCGCCAGTGCTCTGACACCGGAATCTCCCTTGAACAGTCGTTCAGGACAGATTGTACGTGCTCTGTGAGTGAGTCGATCGCAGTCGTCGTGTCGGCGGCGGACTGGATGTGGTCGGGGATCTTGTCCAGGTGAGGAGACGTGTTGGATTTCAGCAATTCGCCTACTTTCCTCCAGTCAGTGATCACCTGTGTGGGAGGGGGGCGGTTAGGGTCATAGGGGCCCGATCTTGGAGTTAACTCCATGATCACCGGTCTATGGTCAGAGTCAAGTTCGTCTACCGTCTCTAAAGAGTGCAAACGTAAGTTCACATTCTTCAGGAGGGCAATGTCGAGTACGTCGGGCAAATGGGATGGCTCGAACGGGTAATGAGTAGGCCGCATAGGACCTATGATATCTATGTGGAGAGGTGTGCAAAGGTCGTATAGTACCTTCCCACGGGGGTTGGTAATACGACTACACCATGCGGGATGTTTGGCATTGAGATCCCCCGCCATAAGGACGGAGTCACTCATGTCTAGAAGGGCTGTAAGGTCGCTTCGAAGTGAGGCGTTTATCGAAGAATTTGAATCTGCGTCGTTGTACGGTGGGAGATACGCGGATACTATTGTGATAGAGGGATGGCCCGTCATGCCTAGCCGGCAAACGGATACCTCTAAGTGGGCAAGTGGCGGCGGATCCATAGGGATGCAGTGCAGGGAGTTCCTATAATATATTAGAGTGCCACCTCTGTGGCATCTAGTCCTATCGTTCCTAACTAGCCGGTAGTTGGCTACCTTGGGATCCCTAAGGTGGGGTTTGAGGAAGGTCTCTTGGACCAGAAGGATGTCGAGACTATGATCGCGAAGGAAAGTCGCGATCTCGTCCCGTTGATTAGTGATGCCATTGGCATTGAAGTAACCTAGCTTTAGGGATCGGGGCTTTAATCTTTTACTAGCCGTGTTATACATTATGGCTGTTTAAAGAGGTTGTCAAAATGGCTTTTTACATCAGTATACTTATAGTATACCTGAATCAGGGATTCAATGCTTTTGCAGGCCACGACCTCCTTTGCCATTTGGATGGCGCGGGGGGACTGGAAGAAACTGAATGTTTTCCCAAGGATGAGGAACGCATCGAGTTCCGGCTCATCCGAGCGAGGGAGTGACTGGGGAGGAGGTGGGGGCTGAGAAGCCACAACAACCGGAGCGGAGGGCATGATGGGTTGATCCATCAGCCCAGGGACTTTCGGCCTTAGTGCCGGGAAGTTTTGGGCGTGATTCGCCGCCGTCCAAGGAGTTGGACGCTGGGGACTGAGGGTCTGGGGGAGCTCAGACGAGAGTGTAGGACACTCTCGTCCCTGGCGTGCGCTAGCGCGCGTTGCCAGTTTAGGGGCGGAGGTTTTCGGGGCTTTCGGACAGCCTCGGTAATTGGCGGGGTGGCCCGATTGCCCGCACAGCACGCAGCTGGGCGGGTCTGGGCATTGGGACCTATCTTTTGGGCGACTGCACTCCGCAGTGCCGTGATCGCCCAGGCACTTTACGCACCGGGGTTTGCCGAAGCAATTCCGTTGCGCGTGCCCATACAACTGGCAACGGTGGCATTGGCCTACTGTGCCACTTTTGTGTGGCTTCTCAATGAGTATTCCTGAGAGACTGCATACAGTCTTCAGCGCAAAGATGGGGTGGGGACCTTCGGAGACGGGGTGGCAGATGACGAGGACGTTGTTAGACGCCCTGCCACCTCTGCCGTGCATACGGTGCACCTCAATCACCGGGATGTTCTGTGACTCTAAGTCGCAGACGATCTCGGTGGTGGGGATCTCACTGGGGATCCGGCAGAGGACCACCCGAACGGGCTTGCTCTCATGGAGCGTATAAGTGTGGTGGGGGATATTTCGAGCCTTGAGAAGCTTCGAAAGCGCGCGGTGGTCGTTAGCTGTCGCTAACCCTACTTTTATGCCGTTCTGAACGGCGCGGGCATTCGTGTAGGCGATACGTTGCTCGCCACACGCTTTGGACACGTTTGTCCAAGCCCCCTTATCGTGGATGAATATGGGTGGGGGAGGGATGGTCTTGCGCACTGAGGCGCTGACGACTGGGGTTTGGGTAGGGCTGGGCCTAGTGGCCGAGGAAGTGGAGGGCTGGCTCTGCACTAAGCGTGCTGGCTCAGGAGGGGAGGGTTTCTTGGCCTTAGGGGCCTGAGTGGAGGACGAGGCCTGCGACCTCTTCTTCCTCTTTCCCTCGACGAGGATAAACTCGTCGGAGGAAGAGTTTTGGTCGGAGGAGTGCTCGGACTCCGCTCGCTCCGAGCGCTCAGAGTGTATGCTCTCTGCGCGCTCCGAGCGCTCGCCTTCCGAGCTCTCTTTTTCTTTTTCCTCCTCCTCAGAGTCCATTTCGACGTCTGGGGGGGAGGGGGACCTATCTGCGATGGGCGCGGGGGTGGGATCTATCTCCGGCTGCGGGATGGGTGGCAACGCGGGGTGGTGTTTGAGCATGGGATTGATTTTGATGGAGTCAATCTCCTCCTCAAACTCCTTTTTTAAGTCGGGGTTTTTAAATATAATAAGCCCTAAAACCTCGGTGGTTTTAAGTAGCCTATCGGATAGGTACTTTACCTGAGCGGATAGAGTCTCTAAGGTCTCCATGTTGGAGGCGTAAAAGTGGGGATCCTATTCTCCTAAACCTAACATAAGCGCCTCGAGGAGACACGTCAAACGTGAGCTCCCCGAGCAGACGGTCCCCAAAGAGCCCTGCCCCGGAGTTTCTCCTAACACTTCGCTACCGAGAAGAGAAACCCAGACAAACTCGGTAGCTGTGTTGCCGTCTGATGTGGCCTGAGGGGCCCTATTTTCCTAACCCTCCGGGCGGGAATGACCCGGAGGTGAGTTCGCTCCCTGCGGGGATAGCAGGGAGGTGTGTGCCTAATGGTGTGCCCTAAGCTCGTAATCCGGTCGCCAATCTCAATGTGCGTACCGGGCCCTATTGGGTCTAGTGCGAAGGGGTAGATACACCCAACCGACACTAGGTGTGTATGCTGTGAAGAGAACTCAGTAACTAGGTTTGACTAGGAGATCCCCCAAGGCCAAAACCTAGCACTCGACTCCAATTGACTGCTTCACCCTGAAGGGGATCAGCGGGTGCGTCGGGTCAGCACCCCCTTGGTATTGTTGACACCGTGAGGTTTCCAACCAAGGACCACGAAACTGTGGTTTTACCCTGAAGGGGCCAAACCAAATTGTTTTGACAATCTCTGTTAGAGAAGCACGATATCCTTCACCGCCTCGAAAAAGGCGGATCCGGACCAGGCGTCGTAGTCGGCGACTACGAGTGACGTCACGGCGGGCGTGACGAACGGAGCGATGACTCAGGCACGGAACGATCGAGAGCGCGGAGCGGCACGACTGTCGCGGGCGAGCGTCGGAAGCAGAATGTGACCCATTTTTCTTTCTCTAGCTAGCTTATATTGTCCCACTGGGCAAAGTCCTCCCCAATTCCTTCCATGAACTTTTTTCACACGCCGCTTCGAACATACCCATAAATTAGTATAAATGTATACCGAAAATTGTTACTTTTCTTTGAAAAGAGTAACTAATTATGAAGTTACTTTACAAATATACGAAAGAATGGCGTAATTATTTAATTTAGCCTTTTAACTATAAACGACGTTGAAAAGCTCTATTATTTGAGGTGCTATGTATTCTGAATTTTAACGCTGTTATTCTCAACCGATATGACATTTTGCATACACGTTTAGTTTAGATGACATCGCATGGTTAGCTAAGTTACGTCATTTTAAATCCAATATGGCGGACGGCCCAAGATAGTGGACTAGTTATTTATTTGCACTGGTATGATATAAGTAGGTACCAAACGAAAATAGTAAAACAGCTTGGTTTTAAAAATATTTTAACATTAATTTAATATTAGCTGAAAGAAATTATTGAACTTAATTATGTCTTGACAAAACTTTAACATTTAATGTTTCTTTTTCTCTGTCCAGGTCGCCCAACCGCCCGGGTATCCTGGTGGAAGTCACATGCACTCCTCGCCAACTCCGAAGCGAGGGCTACCGTCTCTTTCAGGCTCCAGAGATCTGACTATGGCACTGACGTCACTTGTCAGGTAAGAAGCGTCAGACAACCAGGGTGTCCTAGGACCACGTGTTGAAATACGGCTCATTATCTCTCATAGAGACGAGGACTGTGTCCCAGCACGGGGAACGTTATAGGCTGATTTATTTATTTACTTACTTTTACTTGTACATAGGTACAAAGACGGGCGTAATTTCGTAGCCTTTCTCTACCAGTTAACTAAGGGTAGTGGTGAACAGTAGATTGCGTGGCAGGTGTAATAGTTTTACGTGAGAAAAAATACCCAGGGACGGATTTAAAGGGATAAAAGATACCCAGTAACTGCAAAAACATACAGATAAAGACAAGATAAATATATACCTACAACTACATACATTTAAATTTACCTATTTTTATCAAGTAACCGATAAATAAATGAGAATCTTCTGGTTATTATGGTCATGTATGTAAATCTCATTTTAGAAATGAATGTCTTTAATACATCCCTGTAAAATACCTATGTACCTTATCGTTAAAAGTTCGTTGCTATCTTTCAGTAATGGACTTGTATGATGAATATTATTAAGAGCATTTTCTTCTATATCGTGATATTAGCTGCTGAGTGATTATTTGTTTATATGTATAAGATAAAATTTGAAAACAGATTTCTGATCATTATGTCATTTCAGTTAATAAAGCTGTCTATCAATTAGTTTTCCAATACTGTAATCGTAAACACGCTAGTTAATTAGTTTCTTCATCTTGTTTCTGTCAGAATTAATTAAAGTTGGTTGCGATTTCGTTAATACAAGTAAACAGTTTATTATGTACCTACTAGCTTCTGCACGCGACTTCCCACGATAAAAAGTTCATTTTTTTTTAATACACTAATTCAACTGGTGAAACCATTTTTAAAAATCGGATAAGCAGTTTGGATGCTAAGCAGCTACATACAAACTCACTCGCAGACATTGCCTTTTATAATATTAGTATAGATAGATGCGTCAAGCACCAACATCACAACACAGTTGCAGTAAACACTGATTGTACTAGTCCAAGATAATAGATAGTTATATATACGCGCGCATAGAATCAAGATTATGACATATCAAAGGAATGCATCGCTATTTTATATACCTACATGACTAAACCGCGGCTCCGCTTGCGTGAAAAGTTTGAAAGAATGAAACCTCGATGCTGTTGATCCAGATTCCAGAGATTACTTTCTACAATTTTACCTCTTTATAATATTATTATAGATACGTATGTTGTACAATAACTTGCTTTATTTTGTTCACAGGCTGTGACAGATCCGCTTATAGCTCCCGTCTCTGAAAATATATCCATCGATGTCAATCGTAAGTACTCTAATTATATTTTTACCCGATTGCAAAGGAAGGGTTATGTTGTTCAATTATCTATATACCAGCATAGACTCTTCTCACACTGCTAAAAGTAGCAAGTATAGTATTAATTAGTTTCAGTTATAATTAAACATACCATACAAATATACCTTTATGAAGTAGGTATATATTTATGTGAGTAGTCACACAGATAGAAGTCCCAGAAGTGGGAACGCTATAAGTTGATTATGTAATTTATACCAAAACTAAACACTTTCACTTCGTAAATAGTCTGACACTTTCCGTAGTGTTCAGAATTTAGTGCTATTTACAATTTTGACATCGTTTTTCATCCTTGTTTCGCCGTCGTTTCGCATATTTTGTCAATCATTGTTTGTCAGGACAGTCAGTGTCTTAACTTAACGTGATAACAGCGACGTATCCGCAAGCTTTCATCCACAGCAACACATTCATCTGCGTAGTATTTTTTATATGTCTGGCTTTCAGGCTAACCGCACTATTACGTACTAGTGTTTTACATAGAACGACTGCTTATCTGAATTCCACAGCCTAGTAGCTGGGGATACCCCTTCGTAAGATAGGTGTTACATTCTTTCGCTTCGGAGTACCCGCACGACTGACAAAGATGTACGAATGACAGCCGGGACCAACGGCTTCTTCCGAGACACGGAACTATCTCGATATGATAAGATGCTCACCCATCCACGGCCCGATCTAGATAAGCGTTGTTTTGACCTTCAAGATCTACTCGTGCGGCTGTTATTGCTTAGCCACGAGCTCCCTCATCAAGAGCAAACAAAACTCAAACACAACTTAAAGTACCTATACAAAACTGAAAGCCGCAACATCAGCGCTAAGCACATCACTATCCTCAGTTTAATCTCAAGATAGAAACGTTGATTCAACGTTTCAACTTCACCGTAACTATAGTAGACGTGCACTTATAAGACAATAATTAAACTATACTTCTAGATGAGTACTCAGGTCGAAGCAGTGTCTTATTATTACCGGAGTGTAGTTTTAATTTTATTAAGTTAGTTTTGAAAAGTAGGTACATATTGGATTGTGTAGGTTAGACAAGCTTGTGGGTAAATAATAACAGCCGCATGGCTCGATACACGAGATTTAGCAACGTTTGCCGAAGTTGTTCCGTGGATGGGTGAACATCTAAACATATCGAGATTGTTCTGTGCCTCGGACAGCTCCGTAATCAGTTGCTTTATGCTTTTATGTGTACGCGGAAGCTAGAAAATCTGACAGCAGTCTAAAACACTAGTACTTAGCTGCATCCATACATACATAGTTGGGAAAATATGTGTGTATGGATGCATGATGATAATAATGCCGTTACCGTTACATCAAGATTAACTTACAAAATGTAGGGTATCTGGCAAACGGGTGTTTTTTTTTTGTGACAGTGAAAAATGGGTAGTCGTTTAAAAATATATCTGTATAATATCTGACTATTTGTTTTAATACTAAATTTTTATGAGACATTCTAGTTTGTCTTTGCATACTTACGATCCTTCTCGTATTTATGATTTTAAGGGCGGTTGTGTCCACTAATAAAAAGCAATCCATTGAGTGGCATTCTTAATGATAATACGAAGAATGCCGCCTACATTTTAGCCCGAAAACTTTCTCTATAAGCTCCTTGGTTCTAATGCATTTTTATTTCCCATATCAAGATGTAACATAACATTACCCTGCATCCCTCTGATTGACGTATCATTACCTGTACAGATTATACATATTTGTCCATGACTTGCAAGTAACGTATCTATCGCTATCCCTTTCATACGCTTACAACCAAGTCTTTCGTATCTCTCTAACGAGATGGGATTATCTTGTCGATATTTATACGTACATTATTATATTGAGAACTGTATGTGAACCCAAATCGGTTAATGGATTCGATTTGTTTAGATTAATATTATTGTTTAAAGTTTTGTAATGGAAAGGCATAAGTTGATTAAGTGTTTAAAAATATGCTGAGTCAGGGATCGAGGATTAGTTTGAAGTTATGAGTGTAAGATTACGACGGTCCTCAGCTGCGTAGCTTTTTTCAAATATGTCGGTCAAGTTTAACCAGATGCAGCTGAGTACTAGTGTTCTACATAGATAGCAGCTGCCTATAATATCTGACCTATACACCCAGTTTTTCGAACACTATATCCCTTGATAACACTCATTTCAGATTATCTGGCATGAGGCTATCCATCACGGCTGTCAAAGGTGTACAAATTAGAGCCAGGGCTAAGTCCAAGCATTCGAGTCAATAAACGCTTATTGAAAATATAGGCACAATGCTCCGCTACTACTAAGCAATGAAGAACTGGGTCCGATTCCCAGGCCGGGTTTATACCCGGCCTGGGAATCGGACCCAGTTCTTTGTTATCGGAGTTTCTGGAATTATCCATTAACAGTCCTAGAGTTTTTAACTAAGCAATATTTTTCTAACATTATCCCAATTAATCCTGCATCTTGGGTGCCTTTACAGATATATAAACTCTAATTTGCCTGCAGGCCATAGACACGACCCGTGACATCAAACGCAGCAGCCAGTCGCTTAACCATTGCACCAACCGTGTCGCAGTCGTTTGGTTGAATACAGTAAACTAACACTTTATTACGGGAGATTTAAACATGACTGGCTTCGCTTTATCTTCGCTTTATATATATATATATTTGTAGAATAAATGATTCTTTTGTTATCCACGTGTAGTAGTTGGTAGTATATATAACTGGGATGGATGTCTCAGTGGTATCTAGATGCCACGATTTTAATTACTATAGTTTCTCTACTCAACTTTCCAACTATTACTGAACTGACTGCGATTGCATAGAAAAGCAAATAGTTCATTTTGGTGTGTGTGACAATCGTAACATATTTTTAACCGACTTGAAAAAAAGGAGGTTTACAATTTGTCTTGAACTTTTTTTTTTTTATGTATGTTACCTCATAACTCGGAGATGGCTGGACCGATTTGGAAAATTTGTTTTTTTGTTCGAAAGCGTATACTTTCTAGTTGGTCCCATTGTTACGAAATCAGGATCTGATGATGGGATCCTGGAGAAATCGAGGGCACTCTTCAAATATTATAGGCACACCTATAGCGTTTTGGGTATTTCTTATAGTACCTTGAGCAGTTGCTTTCGAAAAGTACCATTTGGGGAAGTTGAACTGATGATGAAGACCACAGATGGCCACTGAAACTACTCAATAATAAGTATTTCGTGGATTGCGATTCGATTACTTGAGTACGGATGTTAAACACTTTATGCTCGTCGGAATACATACGAGTATGGTGATGTAGAGCTGATGGTCAAGTACCAGGAGAACTCCTCAAAAATTAACAGCTATGCATCGGGAAAAGAAACATTTTGTAAAAGGTGATAAGTTGTTGACATTATGGCTTTTGTAACTAGATAAATTACAAACCGACCCACGTGAAAAAAAAAAAATTAACAAAAAATAGAACCGACTTCCATATCAAAACACTACAAAGCTAAAAATAACTTTAATTTCGGAAGGCGGTGTAAAAAAACAGAAAATCCTAAACCAATAACACCGACTACCGAAATTAAAGTTATTTTTGGCTTTGTAGTGTTTTGATATGGAAGTCGGTTCTATTTTTTGTTAAAATTTTTTTTTCATTCACTCTATAGCATCATTATTTACTACAAACCGAGGACAATTATTTGTTTCAAATTTTACAACTCTAAGGTACTTTCAGTATTAGTTCTCTTAGGCACAAACATGGCCAAAAACTCAGGGAAACATACCACATAGTAGAATTTACGTTTCAAAGCAAAACTAAACAATTAAGTCTTGTTAGTCTGTGTTTACAAAATGTCCGAACCGTTTGTTGATGTAGATCCACTAACCCGCACTGGGCCCGCGTGGTGGATCAGGGCCCATTCCCTCCCATAGAGAGAAGGCCGGAGTTCCAGCTGTGGGAACATTATACCTGATCAAAATATAATAGGATAGTTATTATATATTAATATTATGTTATGTTTTTCGTATAAATAAACTACCTATATATCCTTTTAAACAAAAGTTATGAAATGCCTTTATTTTCTAATTTAGGTGTCGGTTAAGCACTTTAACATTAAAGATTCGTTGAAGGGCCAAAAGCCGCTCTGAATTACATGATCGACGCAAAAATTATTGCTGATTCTCGTGTGACATATTACTTCTTTCCGAATAAAGTAACGGTTCAGCTATTTTGCCATTCGTTTTTGCTTTTATTTTCATAATGCGTCGGTTGAATGAAGCTAGTTATCAAAGTAAAATTAAGCTTGATTGCGTAGAATCCGCCGAACAAAAGACAGCTGTTGTTTCATGTACCTAACATGAAACAACAGCTGTCTGGGAAGTTTATTTTGGTTCATCCGTGCATGAAATTAATGTAGGCAATATGGAACATAGACAATTGAAAGACGTAGGAATTGAAATGATGAAATATTTTACTATGATAATTTTGCTTTTAATCGATTCTGGTTTGATCCGCTTGGATACACACACTTCTTAAAAACATGAATTCCCGAAATACGCCAACGATATGGTTGACGCAGTGTTTGAATGATTGATGATGGAGAATGCCAACGTATTCCCGCAAGAAGTTATGAAGAGAAACACCGAGTAGTTCTACTCGGTAAGAGTCTGACAGACACCTCTGTCTATCCCAAGGCGGAGGACATCCATGAAGATTTCTACACGCAAAAAACTGTTTGAGCGATTGGCTGCTGCACAGAACAAACATTCAAGCTAGCTAGCTTGCTAATGCAGCTACATATAAGCACTAAAACGATCTTCAGACATGGCACGGTAACGCATGAACAGGGATGCAAGTTGACAAGACGCGTACTTTGCAGTCACTGTGACGTCAATACTTGTAGCTACCTCAAATATAGGGTAGATTCCTGAATCTATCCCGACTTAGTTATTAACTTAACTTATAGAATAGAATGAATGCCACCTAAAATGCCACTTTGTAATGTCCTGAACTGCCGTTGCCCGGCCAGTTAGTATTTGTCCTTATTTTTTTTTAATGAGTTAGTTTAATTAGCAGTAGTAGCCCAGTGTTGACTGGCCTAACTTACGAGTGTTAGGTCGTATATTCGAAACCAATCTGGTACATAACTTTGAGTAATTTTCATATCACCACTGCTCTAAAAATATCAAATATCCCTCTCATGGAGAGGAGGCCTGTGTCCCTGCAGTGACAACGTTATAGACTGATTATGTATTTTATACTATACCTTCTCGGAAAGTGCCTTATTACTTTTTAAAAGTTTGACAGAAAGGACGTCATAACTGTAGTACAAATGTGCGGGTCGCAAAAGTGTATGAGAATTCATTACTAACGTGCTGGAGACACTGGAGACGGAGGGAAAAAAGTATGAAAATCCATTACTAAAGCGCTGTTTTTTTTTTTTAAATTTAGACCAATTTTAATTTAGACTAATTAACACACCATCAGCTCAGATACAAGATTCAACAACGTTTCTAAGCCAGCCACTAAATAAATAGCTCCACAGCTGAAGGAAACCTTAATACTGCCAACCCTGCGCCATAGCTCACTACATCACTATTTATCTACAACCTCGTTCAGCAGCGGTGAGCACTTTCAGTAGCGAGTAGCTATACAATGCAAACAAAGCATTCGCGAGGTTCTTGTTTCTTGCAAACACGATGATACGTGGCAAGTGGATTTTATTTGAAAAGGTGTATAATTTAGATCTGTTGGAAGACGTCGGTCAATTAGTAAGGACAATAAATAGTACAGGACCTCGGCATGCGTTGCTCAACCTGGAAGATTAATCGGCGAGCAGTGCGGCTGTTATGATTTTCTAGTTAATAAAACAAGATTCAAGACATGGTAAAATATCTCACATTAAAGACTTACTTTTTTAAGAAATATTTTTTACTCTATTTTCATACTTTTTAAGAAAATTCAGGTAAGTAATTTTTATGAGTAATTCGTCTGCGGCCTCGTCGTGCATAATTAAGTGCCATAGACAACCGCGCACTTGAATTTAAAATGGAAAAATCTTGAATTTCTGCTTAAATTTATTATTTAAAAAACTTTTTACCAAAAAATTAAACCGACTCCCAAAAACACTGCAAAGTGAAAAATAACTTTAATTTCGGTAGTCGATGTCTTTAGTTTTGTATTTTCGATTTTGGCACCGACTTCCGAAATTAAAGTTATTTTTCACTTTGCAGTGTTTTTGGGAGTCGGTTTAATTTTTTGGTAAAAAGTTTTTATCGATATAATCACTTATATGATGCCGAAAATAGTTTTTTACACTTTTTTTCCTCAGAAAATTGATCGAAAATTTGGTCCTCAGACTAGAATCCAGCGCGAAAAAAATTTCGAAAATATAGAAACTAGTGTTAAATTGTATACCACACACATTGAGGCAGGTAGGCAGTTTTCCCTCGTTTATGAGGCGCGAATATTAATTTTATAATTACGTTTGTTTTTTTAATTGCCAATTACAATGCAAGGCGCCTTATAAGCAAATTAATTAATAACACATAATCAATTTACAACACAGAATTATTACCGTGTTTTCATCGTTAATGTAAGGATCGAGTGTTAATGTTTGTTTTGCTGCATTTTTGCCACCGGTATTTATCAATGTCGGTTGGTGATATTATCACCATTTGTTATATCAATTGTTTTCAGTATATCATGATAATGCAAACGTTACTTTTACATATTTTATTTGCTTTCTCTCTTTCACACCGCTCGATGTCACTAGTTTTTAATACGAAATACGCATTTATTATTTATCAAACTAAAGTTCATATCTCCGGACTACTAAATAAAATAACAGGACTATCTACTTGGGTAAATTATATTAATTTTGTAACTATATTTAATTTCCACTTATACACGTCAATCTTTTGGTCATTTTAAAGTAGGTGAGCCCGGAGTTTCCTACCCTGAAATGAGACACTAAAACAAACTCAGAGATCAAAATCTCTTTTGCAGTCCATATATTTCGTATTGGCTAAATCACAATTATGTGAACCGTGAAGGTGTCTGTCTGAAGTGGGTTTTTGAGGAATGCACCACACAGATGACCTGGATGTATGTTACAACATACATCCAGGTCCACTCCTAACTAATAAGCTACATATTGTAAACTAAACTACTCGTACGTCCAGAAATACAGACTCGGCCTAGCTTCCGCAATTGCGGCGGTAAGACCCCTCTTTGAGGAGTGGCTAGATCGGCGTCACGGCGTCCTGACCTACCGCATGACGCAGGTCCTCACCGGACACGGAAGTTTCGGGAGGTCTGATGGGAAAGGAGGAAACGCCTGGGTGTCACCACTGCGAGGGTCGCCCTGAGGACACCGTAGAGCACACGGTGCAAGACTGCCCCGCCTGGGCAGAGCACCGACGTGTCCTCACGGCGGCGATAGGCGGAGACCTCTCGCGCCCGGCATTGGTCGAGGCCATGCTGCGGGGTGAGAGGGAGTGGGAAGCGGTCGCCTCCTTCTGCGAAGCAGTCATGCTTACTAAGGAGGAGGCGGGCCGCGTGAGGGAGAGGATGGCGTCCTCCCTCCAGCCCAGCCGCAGTGGTAGACGCCCACGGCGTCGGACGTCGGCCGACGATCTCCGGCCACCGTAGGCGCGGGCATGCGGACAGCGAGTAAAGGGCAACTCGCTGTCCGACCATGGACCATGCCCGGGTCGACGGCGCGTCGTGTTCCACGCGCGCCTCAAAGAGCGTCAGCAACATGAGGAGGCCCCCTCTGCAGAGGGCCGAAGCCTGCCGGGGTCGTGGGACTCATCCCGTTACCGAGGCCCCGGTACGTAAAGGGCTATTGAAGGAACACCGTGGATTTTAGTCAGTAAAAGTCTGACAGTCCCTCCCACCCTGCCCGGAGTGGGAGGACTTATTTGATAATTTTACCACGTTAAAAAAAAAAAAGCTTAGGCGCAGTTACTCAATTAATATTTATAAATAATGATAATTATAATTATTATCCAAATTGTTTTAGGCACCACACAGAGAAAATAACGATTACATGATAGTATATCCTAATTAAGTGCATTATTTTTTATTAACAACAGCATTTTTCTATATAAAGGTAGATAGATGGTAGGTACTAGAGGTATTTATATTAGCAGACTTAGGACTTGGACTTTATCACGATAGAAACATAACCTTCTTCTTCTACAGTCGGGTAAAAAATGCCAAAAACCTTCCTCAAGCTACTTTTTACACTTTCGAAGATTAGCGCGTTTGTACAAACGAATTTTTCTGCTTTATAATATTTTATAAGTATGTAACATAGATTCATATTCATATATCTACATATTAGACGCAGGCGCGAGGAACACTAAACTTATGTTCTTGTTTTTGTACTTTCCTTGTATCTGAATTTGACAAATAACTATGTTTCCTGTGTTTCTCCTAACATATAGGAAAATTAAAAATAGACGTAATACGTGTCAAAGATTTTCATATTTTTAGCAAAATTTTCACTATAGATTTCTGCAAAGTAACGGCAAATTCCAATTTTTATTTCAAACTTACATAATAAGTACCTATATTTGAGAATACCTGTTTGATTAAGGAATCAAAATTAACTAATATCATTCCTTTGACAGCATCCCTGTAATCTTATGAGCCTCGGCAAGAAATTTAATTAAGTAAGAAATTTAATAACTGAAATGGATAAAAAAACGCAAGGATTTAGACTACTTAATTTGAATTTGAGTTGCATTTTTTTAAACATTGCCTTACACTAAGAATTTCTCATATATTGTGAGTGTACTTTAACGAACACGCAGACTGAATTTGTAAGCCGGGAAGCAAATCCGCGACATTCAGAGCAGCAGATAATCGCAATCGAACATGTTTTAATAGAACGGTAATTACAAAGCTGTAATAAATTCATATTAAACTGTTTTTTGTTAGCGAGTAAGCTTTCTTAGTGCCTAAAAAGCCTATTACTATCTTAGCCTACGCAAGCATATTTTTATCTCCTAGTCCAATGTTTTCTGGCGTGTTTCCCCGCTCCCGGGTGTAATAGAAACCCTTTGGTTGTCATTTTATTTTAGCTTACAACACGACCTAAATTCTTCTAGACAGTCATAAATCTGTGGACGGTTGATATAAAAACGGCCCATACGAATGCCGCCAGGCCCTGCCTGGAGCAGTCAGTTCCAATAAACCAACACTGCTGACTTTGCTCTCATTCAATTCTTGACTCCGGGTTTGTTTTGCAGAAATCCAATGTTTTAAGGATAATCGTCATCTGCTTAGACTTTTCGCAACTATGTTAGGGTCGGCTTGTAGTCTAACCGAACGCAGCTGAGTGCTTGTGTTTATCACGGAGCGACTGCTTATCTGAACTGACAACCCAATAGCGGGTAACAGGATACCCTCGGCAAGACTGGTGTCAGATGTTCTGGCCTCTGACTACCCGTAACGATTGTCGAAGTTGTAAAAGATAGCCTAGACCAACGGCTTAACATGCTTTCCGGGGCACAGAGGAATTTGGATATGTTAAGATGCTCACCCATCTACGGACCGAGCTCGGCAAGCGATGCCTAACCTTGAAGATTGTCCCGTGGGGCTGGTATTATTAGCCACGACCTCCTTGATATATAATTTTACTAGTTGAATTCAGTATGCGGCATTGCCTTCCAAAATGCAAGCTGTTTTAGATTCTTGATGGCAAATGAGTTGATCTCAAAGAAAAAACAATAAAATCAGATAAGGATAAGAACTGACCCGCACTGTGCCCGCGTGATAAGATTACTGTCCTTTCGCTCTCGTGGAGAGGAGGTCTGTGTCCCAGTAGTGGGAATATTGTAGACAAAATTACATTTCTTTTGTGTATTAATTGTAATAATAATTTTTTTACACGTCATTTCTCTTGCAAATTTAAATTAGATGAGGCAGGTGTTTCCTAACTACCTAACCTTTGTAGTCACAAAAGGGACTTTGACCTCATTATAAACCGTACTGATCAAATCATAATATGAGAAACTTATATGTAGGTTAATGTCTGAGGTGAGTTTTTGAGCAATCTATACTAATAATATAAAGCTGAAGAGTTTGTTTGTTTGTTTGTTTGTTTGTTTGCTTGAACGCGCTAATCTCAGGAACTACCGTTCTGATTTGAAAAATTCTTTCAGTGTTAGATAGCCCATTTATCGAGGAAGGCTATAGGCTATATATCATCACGCTAACACCAATAGGAGCGGAGCAGTAATGAATAATGTTTCAAAATCGGGGGATTTTTTTTTCCACGGGGACGAAGTCGCGGGCGGAAGCTAGTTAAATAATACTCAGATTTGAGTAATAATAAAGTATATGAATACTGCCCAGAACTACAAACAAATCACCGAAAGTAATTAGATCCACAAGAAGAATACCAATGAAATATCATGCAACTTTGTAAAACTTTGATATAATTTCTAACTTCATTTATTTCTCCATAGAAGGCGCCATCTTTAATTAGTTTGACAGATAAACTTTGAGATGCTAATCACTCTATCTTTGACGTTTCATAGCCATTTTGAAGTCAATTAATGACTGTTTAAAATAAGTTGTGTGCTGGTTTATATTAAGTAATGGTTGATCAAAGGGGTGCATATAAAAACTTTCGGTTGATCAAAGTACAATATTTTAATTTTCCGTCGGATCTTTAAGGTAAATTCTGGTTCTATTTTTGTTTTAACCATAGATAAAATAAATAAGTAGATTTGGTCAACAGACGAAATTATATCGGAACCGTGTGTCTCCAGTTAGGCGCTGGGCGGGGCAACAACTACACATGCAGTTTAATAAAATCAATAGATACGCACTCGCACACAGACCAGCATTTCTTAAATCAGAACGTACTATACAATCAATAATAAACATTATTCCGTCAAACTAAGCGTGTATTTACCATGCACCGTAGAACTTACCCACACAAAAACATCGGTCGCTATCGTTGTGCTGTGCAAAAGCAATTTATTTTACATATACGCTAGTGATTGACTAAATCGGAAAGTTATCGATTCTTCCATTTATTATTGTACAATTTTTTTGGGCAACTGAAAATGAACCTTTTTTTTTTTACGTGGTAAAATTATCAAATAAGTCCTCCCACTTCGGGCAGGGTGGGAGGGATTGTCAGACTTTTACTGACTAAAATCCACGGTGTTCCTTCAATAACCCTTTACATACCGGGGCCACGGTAACGGGATGAGTCCCACCACCCCGGCGGGCTTCGGCCCTCTGCAGAGGGGGCCTCGTCATGTTGCTAACATTACATAATTATTATTAAGTACTACCTACTAAGTATTAAGGGCTACCCTGGCGCTTTCGACTTAAATCTTAATATTTAATTATCATAGTGATAGGTCAAATAGAAGTTGATGTTAACTTACATTACGCTCTTGATCGGAACATACCAGCCGTATAGGTTGTATAGAATCCTGAAAAGTTGAATGACTGATTTTATGAATACCCTAAATCATGAGAATAGCTTTCAGTAATAAAATAAAATTTAACCCACTTCTGCAAAAATCAGTTGTACTCTTAATTTTGGAATTGTCCATTCAAAAAGCCTGCGACTTTTCTTTAGAGACTAGAACATTTCTGCGTTGAAGTGAACCGAGCATATGGTGCTATTTTTTGTAGGGTACCAGTTAGGTGGCATGCCTGTGGCATCAATCCATTCCTTTTTTATGTTACCATCTTTTGGGAAGCTGAAAGGTACGAAAAGCACTTATTTATCATTTACATACATCCTAAGCTACTTCTAAACGTCACCATATAATAAGCATCGCAATAATTACGTAACACACTATAAATCAAGATCTGAATGATTTTGACGTATATTGCTAATCCATTGCTTCATATGTTCGAAATATTGGTCTGCTCAACAACGTAAATACCGCAGTGAGTGTTGTTGATTTAGCATAATGAAACCGATTCCTACTGCAAGTGTGTTACGCAACTATTACCTGCGGGGTAACCGCAGGTAATAGTTTAGTAGGTTATAATAGGTTTTTGTTATAAGAAAAATCCTAGTTAGTAGAGAAATTGTTAAATATGTGAAAACAAACACAAATCCATGCATAACAAATAAATAGCATGAATATATTGACTTATTTTAAGCTCAATTCACAAATATATTATCTGAACCATGCCGATTATTATAACGCATTCGAAGCTTCAATGGAAGCAAAATACAAAAACCATAAAAAATAACGAAACAGCATGAGGATAAGGCATAACATACGATAATTCTAAACCGAAAAACACCACCGATTATTAACCTAAAATTAAAGTAACTTACTTTACGAATATTGGTTACGCATTTCTATACTACTCTGTAAAAAAATCAAAATAAGTAAAAAAACATTATTTACATCGATCTTCCAACCGGGCTAAAACGGTTGACAGATTGAAAAATAAACTATTGTAGCGACGGCGACGTCGGAACTCCTTACGCATGCTGCGGGCGTAAAATAAATTGTTTATTAATTTTTTTTACTTTTTTGTACACTTGACTTTTCAACGTATTTTTATTTCAACGTTTTTTTATTTTTCGTATGTTATAAAAAACTTTTTACCAAAAAATTAAACAGACTCCCAAATAACACTGCAAAGTGAAAAATAACTTTAATTTCGGTAGTCGGTGTCTTGAGTTTTGTATTTTCGTTTTTGGTACCGACTTCCGAAATTAAAGTTATTTTTCACTTTGTAGTGTTTTTTGGGAGTCGGTTTAATTTTTTGGTAAAAAGTTTTTATTTCACTCTTTTTAGTTGGTCGATTTTTAATTTACCTAGTTACAAGAGCCTAAATGTCAACTACTTATATTCATTTACAAAATATTGCTTTTCCCAATGTTGGGCTGTTATTTGTTGAGGAGTTCTCCTGGTAGTTCACCATCAGCTTCACTTCACCATATGCATTGTGACGAGCATATTGTGCTTAATAACCACATTCAAGTAATCGAAGCGGAACACATGAACTACTTATTATTCCTACTTATATAAAAGCACCATTTTGAAGTAGACCTGATGATGAAGACCACCGATGGCCACTGGAACTACTCAATAGTTCCAGTGGCAAGCGATGGTCTTCATCATCAGGTCTACTTTAAAATGGTGCTTTTCGAATGCAACTACACAAGTTACTATAAAAAATACTCAAATCACTATAGGTGTGCCTATAATATTTGAAGAGTTCCCTCGATTTCTCCAGGATCCCATCATCAGATCCTGACTTGGTGACAATGGGACCAATTTCAAAGTATACCCTTTCAAACAAAAAAAAGCATTTTTCAAATCGGTTCAGCCGTCTCCGAGTAATCGGTGATCATACATAAAAAAATAATAATAATATACGCGTCGAATTGATAACCTCCTCTTTTTTATGTCGTCGGTTGAAAAACCCCCTAAACTATAATAGCAATATTTCATTCGTCAATAGACATTGCTGTCGATAGCCTACGTTAGTGGATCTGCACAAGCACATCACTAATTCGTCGCAAGAAGTGGCGGCCTCACTACGCGATGAATCCGCGTAATACAGTTTCGTATGTTATGTTTACATTGCTTGTCCAGTTACTTAGTGACGAACTCAGGTAGTGGTTAAGGAGCAATGTATTTATAGCAAAAGGAGTACAGTCGCTCTGATATTTGAAAACAAAAATAAAATAGTAAAACCAAGAAATATTTTACGATTTATTGTTTTTCATGATTTTAAAGACAAATATTGTAAAATACTTGTACTTACACACAGGGGCGTACATAGGATTATGACAGGGTATGCGGCGGAGTAAAAAAGAAGAAGTTTTTGTGACCGATTACTCACAAAAACTTCTTCTTTTATAGATTTTTAGCATAGCCACAGCCACGCATCGCCACCATGCTACGATGCGTGGCTGTGGCTATGCTAAAAATCTATAAAAGAAGAAGTTTTTGTGTGTTTTTACTCAGCCGCATGCCCTGTCATAATCCTATGCACGCGCCTGCTTACACATGGTAAGTGATTCCATGATTCACATAGATTTGATTTTGGCTTCGGTTTTTAAAAGATACCACAGAACAACTCGGCATTCATATATGTTATCACGATCGCCGTCGAAAGCGCACTAGTTCGCGGAGACGGCCACTTGCCTGTGACATGAGCCCTGTGGCCATGTCGCGCGGACACCGATACGCCCCCATACCACTTCTCCTGTATTTTTGATTTCTGTGGTTTTAACTATAAAGAGCTGTGTAATTGTTTGTCTTGGTTTGTTTCTATTTTAAATTTCGACATACGATTCACATCCGTACACTCAACGTACATAGGTACATTTTAATTCAATTTTTTTTTTATATTACATTTTAAATATGATTTACATCCGTACATTCAATATAAGATTCGGTTGAAAATCCACGTCAGGCAAATTTTATCTGTGTGACATTTTTCTAAACTTTTGTGGTGCAGCCGGGAGACGTAACATGTTATCGCGTTACATTAATATTCCTTATTTTTGTTCCTACATTTTGTGTGTCTATGAGATAAAACATTAACAGTCTCATAGATTCGAAAACGGCGTCGGCTCCTTTTCCATAAATTTAACATTTCTTTTATAAAGCAATACCTATTGCATTTTGAAGATAATCTGTTAATATTTGCTTAGAGTTTATCGCACGATTCTTTACGAAATATTTTCTCCTTACGTCTTAATGTATTTATGCGAATAAGTAACGTATATTGTAAGCGAATGAAAAGCAATTGGAACGAAGTACCTTATCGCGCGTTGCGAAAGGGGGCTAGACGGAAAAAATTAAGACGAAAAGTTGTAACGACACTTTTTGCTATAGTAAGCTATTGTAAGCCGTGCGGCGTGCGCATCTTTCTCTGTCTGTCTTTCTCTCTCTCTTATAGAAAGCAAGCCAGGTATTTTCGTTTCGTCTTTCTATTTCGCATTGAACAGTGTGGTGTCGCGACCATTATTTTTGTTGAGTGTATACAGGTTTTTTGTTAGTAATAAAACAAATATTCTATCTATATCTTCAAAATATATTGTGGTTGCATCTTTGATAAACACCCAAACTTGGACCGATTTATTTGTTCTCCCGGTGCGGGTATCAAAACCCGTGACACGCAGCGTGGCACCAATTGCTCAACCACTGCGCCAACCTGAGTTGCTGAAGCTAGGTTAAAGTTTATCGTCTTAAATTGTTCTTTTCTTCTGGAATCTTCGATTTTACGATTAAATAGCTTTCCTAGAGGGCTGATGGAATCAAGGCTCTTAACTAAATTCAAGTTTTCTACTCACCATTAATTTCAAACCAACCTTCTTTTAAATGCTCACAGCTGGAAGCGGACCACTTTTAAACAAACCCGGCGAGATTTTAATCAGAATTTCTCGGGCACTTGTTCACAACTCCATACAAACGAAACGAGGATTCACTTAATAAAAACACCTTAGAAAATTGAATTTAATCGTGTTCCAGTACTTAAAACAATAAGTTAAAAATTTCGCACTCACTTCAGAATATTCTCACACTATAACTTTAGATTTTTTGCATCGCATTTAACTGTGAAATTGTATTCGATTTTAAACCCTATCGTAATACTTTAAAGTCCATATCTGCTAAAGATTTAGTTAATTTTTGTAGTAGCATATCAGATTTTACCACAAACAAAATTCAACCTTAAACTTTTATAAACAAAGTTTGATTTCTCTTAAAACGAGTTACAGTCAATTGATTTCATGTTTTGTACCGTGGGATCTGTAGCGTTAAACTTATCGCCTATATTTGCAGCATGCAAAATTGGTTAATCCTTAACAGGCGTTGCTTAATTGATGCATTTATATTTGATCCGTTTTTAAGATGCCATGCGGGTTGCGGTCAATATTATTTAGGCTACTTGCACCTCTTTGTTTTGTCATATAAGTAATTAATGATAGGGAATTACTAAATCCATGTAAGTACTATAACTAATATACACATCACATACACTCTAATGACTAATTGTAAAGTAGTTTTCTTTAATTTTTATCATTAGCCTTACTTAAAAATAAAAACGTACCAAAATTACAAAAAGGTTTTATCACATAACCTTGCGGTACCCTAAAAAGGGTTAGACAAACAAAAAACTCAGCTTAATTGTCTTAAGAGGTCTAAATAAAAAAAGGGAACCGATTCTTTAGAATTGTACTTAAGTTAGCCCTTTGTATCCCCACAAGTAGGCTATTGTTGTAGCCCACAATTAATTAATAAAATAGTAAGACACAAAAAGTTGGGCTTAGATACTTATTTTTTTATTAATTTTGTGGTAACGCAAATGATCTTCGTTTGCCTGCTACCAAAATTGTTGTAACTGTGAAAGATTATTGATTAGTTATTTAAAAAAAATATGAACTCTGAAAAATACCTCGGGAGTTTGTAAGTAAAACATTTTCAAAATATTTTATATTCATCCAAAAACTCCGATGTACATGTAGCTGAGTCTAGGCAACCATAATATACAGTAGTTGTGTAGATTTAACTGTAGAGACTAAAACTAATTATATTATATATCTCAGACAAATAATAAAACATAAGGTTACTTTGTAACAGTTTAACGAAGACGAATTTCATGACTTTGTTTATCAACTTCTAGTAAAAGGTCTGGTCTGCGTACCCGCCGTTAAACCCTAAATTACATAACAAACTTGATTGATTGATATTTGATATGCATAAGTAAATTGAATTCTGTCGCGTGGAGGAACGGAAGAACGAACAAATTCCATTTTAATTGAATAATTGAAATATGCCATCGAAATTCAATTTTCTTGTGACGAGGTGATGTTACCTTATTTGGGGAGTTATCAATCAATGGCTCCCGAGGTGGGAAGTGATAATGATGCTAATTACTCATTTTAAAAGGCCTGATTACTGCTTGAAGTGGATATACTTTTTGTTGTTGCTTTATGATTTTGGAGGTTTCCATTCAGTTTTAATCAAAATTAAAATACCCGTGATTTTTCTATTTTTACCTTGGATCGACAAACACAGTATAATTGTTTCGATATTTTACCTTTTGAAATATTGAAACAATTATACTGTGTTTGTCGATCCAGTTTGCTACGCAAATCTAATTAAAATTATGTACATGACCATTAGAATAAATCTTCTCATACAAACATGAAGATGTTGCAAAAGTGACTAGTTTGTATTAAAAGGTTATGAAAACAACAAGTTTAACCGAATGCTATGTGACAAATGAAACGAAAGGAATTATTTTAAGAGTGTAATGGCCATCATCTCTTTAAATAATTCATTTCAGTTTAGTTTAATGTAACCATGATGTATTGACAATATGATGATAAAATCAAACATTAAAACGAATCCTTGAAAAGTAAAACTGTGAGCTAAATTTTTTACAATTTTCCAATTTTTTGGATGGAAACTGTTATACCTTACAGCCAATAAAGAGATCATTTATTCACCTTTGTATGAACCCTTGTATCAGCCCGTCAACCTAGAATTATATTAATGATCAACCAATTATATAGCGTAAACAGTCATTTGATGAGTAAGTATCCCCCGAAACAAAAAAGTTTCACATAAACTTGTAGGTAAACTCCATTTGTTTGTATAAAAATGTTGAAATCGTAATGTTACGTTTGTTCACAGTACGACCTCTCTGGGTACGTCTCCTAGGCGGCAAGCGATCTCTAGTGGCAGGACAGAGCACCGAACTGGTCTGCCAAGCTGTTGGCGCCAGGCCTAAGCCGACCATATCCTGGTGGAAGGGAGGCACCAAGTTGAAAACTGTTCGAGAAACTGTGAGTTAAAATTATATCGTTTTTTTTTTCTTATCAGTAAAATACATCGGTCATAATAGTCACCAATGTTATTATGACGTGTATTCGATACATTATTGCCACAGAACGCACCTAAGTCAGTAAAATTATTCTTAGCAATAACTTAGGTATCTCAAAGATCGGAACCTAATTAATAATAAATTAACCTATTGATTACCAAAAATTACAATATATTACAAAACAAGCCTCTGAATCTTCCTGTTAAATAAATTAGTTAATATGCTGCCTTACCGATAATAGCGGACCCTAATTACAATATATTTTCCTACCCATATAAAAAGGCTTTAGAAGCTTCAGTTTTTTTTTTAATAAATTAGGTACCTAGTACGCTGCTACTCGTGAAAGCCAAAAGCTGAAATTTGCTTTACAATTTGGTGCAGCACTATGAGAACAGACAAAAAAAATTGGCCAAATGCGAGTCAGACTCGCCCATGAAGGGTTCCGTAGTAACTATAATAATATAATATAATATGTATATTTATTTGACGAAAAAAAACCTTACAAATTTCTTAAAACTAGCTTATTTACATTTTTTACAACTACGTCAAATAACTTTGTTTTTCATAGTGTTTGTATGAATTACAAAGTTATATTTGCGGTTTTAGACAATATGCTGCATCTCAAAAACTGCTGAACTGATTTCGTTCAAACTAATTTTGGTTGAAATTTTACATTAAGATCTACAGATATATATTTTTTTAGATTTTTTTACTCCATTATTATAGAAGGTAGAGGGGGGACACATTTCACCACTTTGGAAACGTATATCTTTTATACGATTAACCTTATGAAAAAGTGGCTTTAAAAACCTCAATGTCATTTTAAAGACCTCTCAATAGATATCACACATGCATAGGTTTCATGAAAAAAAATATTTTCAGTTTCAGTTCCAGAACTGAAACCTTTATTTTAAATATTGTTTAATGTTTTTCTTAAAATCGGAAAGTGGTTCACAGAATACATCTACCTACCAAGTTTCACATGTATAGTCCTAAAAGTTTTGTAATAAAATAGCTGTGACATACGGACGGACGGACAGACAGACAGACAGACGGACAGACATGTCGAAACTATAAGGGTTCCGTTTTTTGCCACTCGGAACCCTAAAAACAATGTTTCGTTCACAGTATGCTGATCTGATTTATTTTTGTCTTGATTCCTCTCTTTTGGAACTAAAACAAGTAACAGATTTTGAGCTAAGTAAGTGTAGCTTAATTAAAATGGTTAAACAAGAACAATAAGTTTAAATTCTGAATCAAAAGAACGGTTTTAATCTTATCCGCAAAATTTCTCTTGTAAACACTGTTTGTAAGACGGTTTAATTTTGACTTTGCATAAATTCCTACCTACTGAAGAGAGTGGCTACAAAATAACAGCCTCATGATTCGATTTTCAAGATTAATCAATGCATGCCGAGGTTGGTGCGTGGATGGGTGACCAGGTCCACATATAGAGATTTCTTCTTGCCGCGGAAAGCACTCTAACCCGTTGGTCTCGGACTCTCATTTATACATCTTTGACAGTTGTTATGGGTAGACAGTGGCGTGCCTAGGGTTTCAAAATAACGCAAGCCCAATAAAATTTTAACCGATTTCAAAAAAAGAAAGTTCAGTTTTCGACTGAGTATGTAGGTACCTACGTATGTATCATCGCAATTTTCTCATAAACATGGTTAGGTACAATAAATTAAAAGTGAATTCATCCATCTTCTTTCCTCTTCTTTCTTCAATTTCACTCTTGCTTGTCGTGCGGTGAATGAGGTAACCAAAGCACACTGGGTACAATAAATTAAAAGTGAATTCATCCATCTTCTTTCCTCTTCTTTCTTCAATTTCACTCTTGCTTGTCGTGCGGAGAATGAGGTAACCAAAGCACACTGAATGCATGCTAGTGCTAGATTGAATATAATAAACATATCAGCAATTGCATACCTCCGGTGGCTTTGAAAAAAGCCGTTTGGTTTGCTTCATTGCTTGAGGGAACAAAGTTATGGTAAGTAGTTGCTTCCTTCGTAACAGGACCCAGGTTACAGACAAAAAAAAAAAACAAAACAAAAAGTTACAAAACGAAAGTTAAAAAATAGATAGAATGTAATAAGGAATTTAAATAAATTATTTATATTATAATTGGAATCGTCTATCTTTCTTAAGAAATGATTTAATTACATCAGAGTAAAATGTTGGTGATCGTTTTAATTCTACCAACAACTGTTTTTCAATAGCTATCATTGATAATTCGGAAAGACGCTCTTGACCTTGTGTATTTCTCAGATAGGTATGGATACGTTTAAGAGACGAAACAGCACGTTCCGCGGAAGAACTTGTAGCCGGAATAGTTACAACAAGATACGCTAACTTTAACAGCTCGGGAAAGGCATCTTCGAGGTTATTCTCATGAATGAAATCAATTAATTCGAAAACATTACGATCTTTCAGATCAGGACTAGAATACAAGCAAATCAATTGGCTTTTTAATGTTTGTTTGTCGAAATAGTTTGCATAAATATCAAATAATGAATCTAATTCCTCTGTAGGAAAATGTGAGTTTTAGTTTAGATTTTACCTTATCTTCGCCAATCAAAACTTGAACGCATTTTAAATCCTCACAAGGTACAATTACCTCCATTGTTGTAGGTAAATCACCAAAACAATTGTATCACTGAGGAAATCTTAGAAAACAAACAAAAAACTTTAACAACAAAACCTTTTCCCACTCAAGCAAATGAAACTGAAGTTAGTTGCACTCTCGGATGTCGGGAACTACTCAGTGTTGTCATTTAGGCAAAAAAAGTCGCCAGGTATATGAAAAATCTAGCTAATTTTTTTTTATTTTTAAGATATTGCTTGAATACAGTCAAAATCTGTTATAACAACATCCAAGGGACCACTCATATTTGGTTGTAAAAACCGATAGTCGTAATAACCGGTGATGTTTTCAAGGTACAAAGTATTTTGTGCCTATGATTTTGGTCTATATAACCGGTATGTTGTTCTAAATGATGTTGTAAACGGTTTTGACTGTATTTAATTTCGTTATTTTAAAAGTCGCTAGTTTTTATTGTTGCTAAATGTTAAAAAAGTTTCCAAACTCGTTAAAAATCTCCAAGATCTTTCAACGTGTGGCTAAAACGGCAACACTGCAGAGTTGGCAAGCTGACAAGGTCACGCATACGCATGCAACTTCATACCAAAAGCCCTGCTTAAATCTGCCATAGTGATCGATTTGTTCTATGCACAAGGCCTAACTCGTTATACGGCACATCGCTATAAGTGCGAAAGTGACAGATATAGTATTTGAAAGCCCGGTAAAAGCCGGTGCGTGTAAGCGAGATAGCAATATGTAGATCATTAGATGCTACAAATGCGAAACTCTGCGCGCGAACAATCGCGATGTGTAGTAGTGTAGCGCGAACTTTTAAATAGTTCGGGTTTGACATTGATTCTCTAGCATTTTTTAGTAAGGCATGCCGAGCTTTTGGGCTTATATGAAGGTACCGCCACTGTGGGTAGACAGAAGCCAAAAATCTACCAAGCTACCGTTTTGTGGAGGTGAGATAGGCTGCCGCGCCGTGAGAAACATTACTGCTCAGCTGGATCTGGTTAGACTGGAAGTTATTTTGGTTTTACGAGAATTTTGATTAAGTACATAATTCTTATTGCTTTTATATGCAAGAAAAATAATCATTAAACAAAAACAATTTACCTAATAGAATTCATAAGAGAAAGATTAAAACTAGCTTGACGCAGTTTAGAGGTGATGCATGTATTAGCATTATTCAACTCAACAAGTTCGAAAGTAGCTAAATGAATTCAACACCCGTACCACCATCAGAGGACCATTTGAGTGACCATGACATATAATGTTTCATCATGTAGAATCTACATTCATCATAATACATCTCGAATTTCTAAACACCTTAATCCTACTCTTAACATATTTATCTCCTTAATTTTTCTAAACCAGGCCACGGATTGTGAAGCAGTTTTCAATAAAAAAAATGCAATAAGCGACGTTTTTTTTAAAATATTGTCTAAACCATTGCAAAGCCGGGAGAACTTGTCAGTAAAAGATAATAGAATTTTTGATACTACAAATTAGTAGTTACCGCATGATATAAGTAAAGCCATCTGTTATTCGAAACTTAAACTACATCAGGAGAAAAGTTTAGGTCTAGTTCCTCATAGATATCACTACAATCGCGATGCCCTCCGAACTCAACGAAGTCAACGAATCTAATTCCGTAGCTTTGCTACGATCAAGATTGACATGGACAGCACAATGGTGGACTGTCATGTCATTAACCAGGACTTGTAGGTATATTGAAACCATAAGGACGGAACCGAATATCGGTAATGATTTGATTCGAATCAATTGATTGAATAGTACGTTGAGTGTTCTCTTTTTATTAACCGACTTCAAAAAAAGGAGGTTTACAATTCGTATGTTACCTCATAACTCGGAGACGGCTGGACCGATTTGAAAAATTCTTTTTGCGTTTTAATGGGTATACTTTCTAGTTGGTCCCATTGTTACGAAATCAGAATCTGACGATGGGATCCTGGAGAAATCGAGGGAACTCTTCAAATATTATAGGCACACCTATAGCGTTTTGGGTATTTCTTATAGTACCTTGAGCAGTTGCTTCCGAAATGTACCATTTGGGGAAGTTGAAATGATGATGAAGACCACAGATGGCCACTGAAACTCCTAAATAATAAGTATTTCGTGGATTGCGATTCGATTACTTGAGTACGGATGTTAAACACTTTATGCTCGTCATATTACATATGGTGATGTAGAGCTGATGGTCAAGTACCAGGAGATCTCCTCAAAAATTAACGGCTATGCATCAGGAAAAGCAATATTTTGTAAAAGGTGATAAGTTGTTGACATTATGGCTTTTGTAACTAGATAAATTACAAACCGACCCACAAAAAGCGTAAAAAAAAATTTTTTAGCAAAAAATAGAACCGACTTCCATATCAAAACACTACAAAGGCAAAAATAACTTTAATTTCGGAAGGCGGTGTCTTTAGTTTTGTATATATTTTCGTTTTTGACACCGCCTTCCGAAATTAAAGTTATTTTTGCCTTTGTAGTGTTTTGATATGGAAGTCGGTTCTATTTTTTGCTAAAAATTTTTTATTTAATTCAAAGAAGAGTGCATTGTTTTTCTCACAAAGAGAAGGTCTGTTTCCCAGCAGTGGGAACTATATAGGCTGATTATAAAATACCTTACAGCGATTTATTATTTAGAAAATCAGATTCTTGAATTTACAGGGTGGCGATTAGGTTATCACATTAAATTATACAGCAGGTTGTTATTAGTCCGTTAAAATAATAAAATAGATATTTTACTAAAATTAAGAAAATGCATTTTTCAAACAAAATAAATGGCGTTACTGGTTAAAAATAAATAATCCTTTATAATATTAGTTTAATAACCTGTAAAAGCGGCAATGCCGCGGCGCCGGCGCCGGCGGAGCACGCGCCGAGTGATGGTCAGCTGATTACTTTTATGAAATACATGATGTTGTGAAATATTAAAATGGAAAAAAGGTCCCATGGCTATAATATTGTTTAATATTAAATTATTTTAATTATATATGATAAAATACCTAATATAGAGTACGTGGTTTCTATTAAAGTGATAACCTAATCGCCACGCTTTAAAAGCTTTAAAACTTTAAAGATTAATTTTGACATTTTCAACAATGATACAAAATCTGTAGAAAGTAAAACAAAAACACATCGCCGACTGTTGAAGATGTCTTTTGTTTTACTTGTACTCCCATAAGCATCAACCTTTACATATCCAGATAAGGGATTAATTACTTTGTCTCTTGAAGATCGTTAACCTGAACTTAATGATTATTGATGGAAACGCCGCCAGTAAATTGATTGAATTTATTTTATTTGATGATTGTATATACTGATAAGGACAATAAGTAGTAAGTAATTTGTTTTTATATGCTTGCAAAATTCAGAAAGAGTCAAGTTTTGAGTAACTCTAGTGTTTAGAAAGCTATAATCTTTCTACATGTATGTTATTCATATTGCGTCATAAACAGAGACTTTATCATCATCAACAAATCTGAATCTGATTGAAATAGGTATGCTTTTAAAATGTGTTCAAATGTATAGTCCGTCAGAAGAGATTATCGTTTTAATATTATGTATCAACCAATAAAATAAAAGACATAATATTTATTAAAAAGCAATAATTAGTAGTTGTTTAAATTTCGCACATTTCCTCGGGATATACATATGTATGTAGTAGCTTAGGTATGTATTGTATCAGGTTGTAAACATGAGCCAAGTTTCGTCTAAATTTCTTTAGTTATTTATGCGTGATTGAAACATACAAACATAAACTTTCATATTATATAAAATTAGTAGGATTAATATTGGTGTATGCGACTTACACGCTTGACTTAAAGATTGCACTTACCACTTACACGCTGTGTATGAGATCTGGAAATTACTTTTGGCACTGTAATATTCGAATATCTTCCTTAATAAGTTAAGTTAAATACGAATATGGGTGGAGCGGATGTCAGACTTCTACTGAGTAAAAACCCACCCTGTTCGGTTACGTTTCGAAATCGTGGTATGTCTGAAGAATATTCCTAAAATGTGAATGAATGTACAATCACTATATGTCCATTGCCCCCTGTAGAATTTAATCACAACGTCTTCGTCACCAGATCTCAACGGATGGCAATATTACCAGCAGCATCCTGACCTTCATGCCAACTGTGGAAGACGCTGGACGAGTGCTGTCCTGCAGAGCTGTGCAGCCGAGTCTGCCGCAGTCTACACACGAGGATGGCTGGAAGATGGAGATACAACGTACGTTATACCAGAGCAATTGCAATATTCATGAGAATACCACGTATAAAAAATTAACGTCACGTAAAGGTCAGTTCTTCCGTTGTAACATAAATTTATAAAAGTATTCGAGCAGTGTTGGCCCAGTGTTTACGAGCCAACTTACGCGTTTGATGTCATGAGTTCGAAACTAGTATGGTGTATTACTTTGGGTAATTTATATCACCACCACTGCTCTCAAAACGGCAAAGAAAATCATCGTAAGGACACCGGCATGTCCTAGAACCAGAAAATCGAAGACATGTGACATTCACCAACCCGTATCTACTGATCCTACGTGGTGTATTACGGCTTTAAACGACTACGATTGTAAAAGATTTGTTTGTCTATTAATAATGTTTAATTTCCCCAATAGATTTACCGGTAGTAAGACTGGAGTTAGGTGCTAATCTGGACGCCAGCAAAGTGGTGGAGGGCTCAGACGTGTACCTAGACTGCAGAGTACGAGCAAACCCGTGGCACAATCATGTATATTTTACGCATAATGTGAGTATGGATTATATTTTTCTGAAAATTGTGCTTAGCTCTTCAAGGTTAACAAGCGTGATATTTATTATCTTTTGTTATGGTAAAAATGCCTAGGTAAGATCCAAGAGAATATAAATATTGGCTGTTGGGTCTAGTGATTACAAATGCGCTAGATAAGCGGTCCTTGCATTAAATAAGTGCGTCAAGAAAAGTATTTTCAAGGCTGGCTGGAAAACTATTGGGATGCCTTGGCCAATCATTGGGATTATTTATTTAGACAAAAAAAAATGTACTTAGTGTAAAGTATGAGGTGTATAAACGAGCTGTGGTAGCGCAGTGGTTATAGGTAGGACTTGAGCTTGAACACAGGCAACCACATACTTTGTGTATTTGACATAATTACCACTGCTCTCACCACGCTAGGCATAGGAAAACATCGTGAGGAAACCGGCATTTTCTAGGACCGAAAAATCCGAAGATATGCGAAATTTACCAATCCGCACCGGGTACTTGTGGTGGATTACATCTCAGATCTTCGCATAGAAAAAAAGGGACCTGTGTCTCTGTGGTGGTAACGTTAAAAGCTGATTATGTAATATTATAAAGCATACCATAAATAACTATAGCAAAATTATAATTTGAATTCATTGATGATTCTACTAACTTTATAATTGTTCCCACCAGGGTGTTGTAGTAAAACCAGGCGCAGGAGTTCTGTTAGCCAACCAGAGCCTGGTGCTGCAGCGGGTGTTGAGGAAGGCAGCTGGAGCCTACGTCTGCTCTGCGAGGAACTACCTGGGAGAAGGGTCCTCGGAGAACCTTGTGTTGGATGTCAAGTGTAAGTAGACTAAACTGAGATAATTATTTAACATATTATTATGATGTACCGGAAAGGTACAAGTTGACCTACACGGTAGCTGACAATTATTTGCTAGAAATATGTGTTTATGATCCAATTTTCCTACGTTTAAGAATTAATCAATGAGATGGCACCCCATATGGGGTAAGAAGGAGAGGAGAGGGCAGCTAGGGATGGGGCTGGATTGGACAAAACGTTCATACAGATGACATACGACGAATAAATCATTCGTTTTAAATATTAGTTATAATTTTGATTCTATTTTCACTATTATATTTGATTTAGTTTTATATTATATTTCTTGCTTATTAACCTTTTGAATGCCATGGTAGGCTATAGCCGACTAACGAAAACGTGCCAAACGCCACCGTCGTCTATAGTCAACAAGAAAATCACATTTTTTAAGTACAAAATAAATATACTAAATTAAGTTTTCTGTGTTTCTTTTCCCAATTATTTAAAACTACATTAATGAAATATTGTAAAATAGCACAAAGATATATTAATTACTTACATTTCACTAGAAAAAACAATCATCAAAAATTGCTAATCGAAATCCGTAAAAAAGTGTCCTTCCTCACGCCACAGTCGTCAAGACACGACATCTAGTGATGGGTAAGTAAGGTAACTTTTATTTCAAATTTCTGAAATATTTGATTAAAAGTAGCAAGTAGTAGGACAATTATTTTTAATGCCAACTATACGATAAAATATTTGTAAATATGTGGAAAAAAATCATAATTCAAATGACTACTGAAGAACTCCATCTATCAACGGAGCATATGGGACGCAAATGATTTAAGGTGTGACGTCTCCAATTTACCGTCGTTGGATGATAACCAACCAAGACCTAGCGACCCACGAAATGCTGCGTTTGCAACACTGGTCGCTTTTGAACTGGATCGAGTGCCAGAAGAAAAACGTTCAGTAACTTATGTTAATATACTGAAAGTTATTAGAAAAGTACGACAGCAAAAGGACTTGGATGACATAAGTTTGCCAAGTTACGAAGACTCGGAGTGATAATTATAATTGATAAAATTATTTTAAATACTATATGATTATTATTTATTATGTCCCACAATATCACATCTCTACTTGCATGCGAGAAAGTTGTCGAAAGTCATGCCAGCCTCGCCAGAGTCGGGTCTTCCCGACAGCGGATGATGTCATAAACGAGATTAGTGGTGTACCTTATTATAGGGTAGTTTCTTGTGTTACAAAATAATTATTTTATTTGGTCCATTAGGTAGATTTTCATAAAAGGAAAGCTTCAAAGTACAGGAGTGGGGTTGCTGACGTCACACATTGCTAAGAATTATACCGAGGTATGACGTCAAGCGAAATTTCAACTCACCGTATCGTCTTAATTTTTCAATAACGTAAAAAAAATAAAAAATACGTGTCCAATGTTTTTTGTTAAACTTCGTGACGGACTAAATAAAATATTTTAGGAAACTACCCTATTATTTGATTTATTCGTTTGTAGTTCTAATGTCTGCTTTGTGTGTTTTAATGTGTGCTTTGTTTAGAACTTTGTAATTGGTGTGTAAGGATAGTATAATACCAAACAGGGTCAAATGAAATAAAAGAATAATGCAAAGACTAATATTCTATTAAAAAATATGGAACAAAAGGCAGTGATTAATTGGTTGTCGATAAATTATCGATTAGATGTTGGAATCCCTATTTTTTTGTAGGTCTTTGTGGTGAAATTGTGGCTTGGCGTGGAGGGCTCGCGCGTGCGTTTTTGCTCTGGCGTTCAAAAGGTTAACTAATGTCTCTCAAAATCTTCAAATAATATAATTAAACTAGGATACTGACTGAAACGCTATAAGCTTCGCCCATGTCGTCTGAAGCGGTTACGGTTGAAGCTTTATTGTGTTCTGTGGACTCTTCAATGATTAATATTTCATCCCAGTAACAGATATATTGATTTCACAACTGCCTTCTTTATGTTTAAGTCAGAATACTGAATTTGTTATTGCTTTTACACAATGGAGGATGCCGGTCGTAGTTTGGAAAGTCAAATGATGAAAATAGCACGAGTCGTCATTAGAAATGATCTAATTTCTAATTTCCTTGTTGTTTTAAATTATTTTCAACTTCAAGTATTTTATTTACTAAGGGACAATAAACAGCCACATTATAATAAAAATACATATGAGAATATATTCATAGCTAGTATTTACAATATTGCAGCCCACTACATTATCCACATGTTAACATTCAATACTTAACTATAAGGAACCACTAGGATAGCACGAGTGATTCATTGGTATCTTATAAAGCAAAGTATATAAACAGTATTTTTATTTGCTATAACCGTATCGAAATCTGTTGCGAGGTTTAGGAAAAGTAATGCGTTTTCATTCCCTCTCCTAGAGAGGAGGTCTATGTCCCAGATATGGGGTAATTTATAGGCTGTTTTGCTATGTTTGATTACTTTGTACTATGTTGAATGGTCTACATTATAGTTTCTACTATTATTTAATAATACTGTTTTAAAGAAATGTTGAAAATTCAGGTTCTGAAAAGAGTTTTAGCGCAGGGTTTGGCCCCCGTTGTACCGACAAAAGCAAACCCTATACCTACTTCTACATTTCAAACATGCCTGTGTTTTTTTTTTGTGTTAAGTAGAGAAAGAGACAGATGCTTTTCCTAATTGATGAGTGACTTTGTTTTTTTATGCTATGTAGCTATATATCCTGTTTTGTTTTCTCCACAGTTGTTCCAACGTGCAAGTCACCAGCTCCCATCGTGGTGAGAGCAGCAAGAGGTGAGGTCATTAACATCGACTGTGATCTGGACGCTAATCCTAAGGTAGGCGGCTGTAGCCTCGAGTTCTTTTATAACACAGAACTAGTTAGATGTAAAACTTGTAATACTTCCAAAAAAATCCTTTCCTCGCTCCAATAACTTTTATTTGCACAAAGAACGTCCCAATATCATTAAAACACTAATTTCCTGTCATAATAAATTATTCCGCTTATAAATTTTCCTGAAATTCCAACCTAAAATATCCACTTTGTAATAAACTCGTAGCAGTAAATAATTTTCGAAGATGCCACAAAAGATAATGCATTAGTTATATTAGACAAGGGAAATTCAGTTCAAGGCTAACTTAAGATCATAATTTAAGGTTACAATAGCTTTATATGAAAGTTAAGGCGTGGATACGCCACCTTGAAAGTTGGTCCTTAACAGAATGTTTTTCGATAGTAGTCACAGAGTACGAAGTTGTAGAAGGACAAATAGATGTTTATAGCGAGTATGGACAAGATAATAATCTATACTAATATTATAAAGAGGTAAAGTTTGTAAGTTTGTATGTATGGGGAAATCTCTGAAACTACCGAACCGATTTTGAAAATTCTTTCGCTTACATGTAGCTGTATTATCCTTGAGTGCTATAGGCTATAAATTATCTTTATATCATGCATATTAGCCGAGCTATTATAATCTTTGTCAAGCAAGTCGGGGACGGGATCCCGTGAAATATTTTCGACTTCTACGCGGACGAAGTCGCGGGCAGAAGCTAGTAACAATATAATCGCTGTTGATAAAAGAGGTTTTTAATAAACTTCTTAAATATGATAAAAACGAAATACTATAATATTTCTTCATAGATCTTTGGAACTTTTTGTTTTTCATTTGTTTTGAGCCTTTCTTCAAACCCAATGACGCACTGCGTACATTTATAATAATTGTTGAGCATAGTGATGATCTGTAATAATAGTTGAACCACTGTTTAATTTTCTCTGTGTTTATATTAGCGAGGCGTCACTAATGGTTACCTAAATCTTTAATAAATGGGTTAGTCAGCGTTTTATTAAATTTAACAATCATCTTTTGTAAAAAAAAATGGCAGGTTTGGGGCTGTAAAATTCGGTTAGATTTGCAAGTAACTTGGCACCGTTAAATATTTAATGCATTAGTTATATTTTAGAAGTAAATAATTAGAATTTTACAATTTATCAAGTCAAGTCTATCATGGCAGCTGGTACCTATAAGATAGTCTGAAATCATGAAATCAGACAAGGAGTAACGTCAAACACAGGTTGCTACTCGTTTTTTCTGCATGTAAAATTCTGGCATTCTGTATTTGGATATAATATTAGAAATCAACCACTAAAAAAACCTTACATAATATAATCATGTTATGTCAAGCAGTTTTATATTAGAGGAAGTCATAACATAAGCAGCCTATAAGTTTCCCACTGCTGGGAACAGACCTTCATCCACTCTATGAGAGGTCGGTTGGTGGATGTTGGCTAACATTCACATCACGATAAAACATCGTGATGTGAATGTTCGCCATATGCCAACGCTTCACCGTTTTGAGAGCAGTGGTGATGATGGAAATAACACTTAGTTATGTGCCTGCCTGGGCTCGAACACACGACCTAACACTTTTAAGTCGTGCCTGAAACCACTGAACCACCTCTGCTGTAGATTACATTAATTTGTAAAAATTAAAAGAGATGTTGACCTCTGAGTTGGTTTCGGATGTTTCTTATCAGGATAGTAACTAAACAATACCAGCCTCATCTATATTAATTTAACAAGAAAATTGAGGTATAATTAGTAACGTAATTCCAAAAATAAACATTATATATCATATTAATACAATTTTACAATAAAGCTCTACTCAGACGGTCATACAAACATCGGAAGTATGTTCATCAAATTTTATAAACATCGACGCTTGAAAACGGTTTTGTTTCCGAAAATATTGTTACATTCAATTTTGCGTAAAAAGATATGGGTGGTTTGTTATTTAAATTGCTGATGCGGTAAAACTATATATAGTTATGCATCTTTATCTATACTTATAATAAATCTGTAGAGAGGTCAATTCTGTACATGAAATATATTTACAATTGTCTGTCTGTCTGTCTGTCTATCTGTCTGTCTGTCTTTCTGTCTGTCTGTCTGTCTGTCTGTCTGTCTGTCTGTCTGTATAACCGTTATAGAAACAAAAACTACTCGACGGATTTTAACGAAACTTGGTACAATTATTTTTCATACTCCTGAGCTGGTTATAGTATACTTTTCATTACGCTACAATCAATAGGAGCAGAGCAGTGAAGGGAAATGTTGGGAAAACGGGAGAAGTTACTCCATTTTTTAAGCTTCCGTCGCGAGTGCAACCTTAATGGTTAAAGCTACACAGAAATAATTTATGACGGAAATGTTCTCCTTAAAATTATATAAAAAATATCCCACGACAGCATATATGTATCTTTTGTGGTTGACTCACAATAACACGTGTAACTCCCGATAGCTTAGCAGTTCGAAGCTTTCTGATTATTATTCTGCTCCGAAATTTAAAACCACCACAACTTTGCAATGGAACTCGGCTAAAAGTAACCCAGTTGCAACAAAATATAATCGAGGCTCAAATTTTAACAAGTTGCGGTGCAGGAGAAACCGTCTTTATTTCCAGAATTCCCATAATACCAAATAATTTTCCATTCCAATTTAAAAGAACGCAATTCCCAGTATCGGTGTGTTATGCAATGACAATCTCGATCTCGAATGGTGTCAGTTGTTTCTCGCATGGTCAGTTGTACGTCGCTCTTTCCCGGGTTAGCAGTCCTAGAAATCTTTATGTTCACGTGCCGGACGGGTCAACTTTCAACATACTTTACCCGGAAGCTTTGCGCTGAAGTATTTTCGTTCTATAGGTACTTAAGCCTCATGTGAACGTGATCTAAACAATATTACCGATACATTAACTTAATAACACACAAGGAGTTACACGCTGACGGAGTCGCGGGCACAGCTATTAACAATAATATTGTGCGGTTCGGTATTGCGATATTTTTCAACAGTATTATAGATTGACATATTATATTTCCCTACTAAATTACGAAAGTTACATCAAAATCACTGAACCGTGAGGAAGAACATAGGCTACTTTTTTTTTACGAAAAACGACGGAAACCTAGACGAAGTCGCGGGCAACAGCTACCTATACTAATAATATAAGGCTAAAGAGTTTGTTTGTTTGTTTGAACGCGATAATCTCAGGAACTACTGGTTCGAATTGAAAAAATATTTTTAAATTAAATAGTCAATTTATAGAGAAAGGCTATATATCATTTCGCTAAGGCTAATAGGAGCGGAGCGCCAATGAAGAATGCTTCAAAATCGGGGTTAAATTTAACGTTAGCCCAAAGTAACTATTCCACGCGGACGAAGTCGCGGGCAAAAGCTAGTTAAAAATACAATAACTCACGGCCCGTTGGTCGATTTTAATTTTGTAATTGATGATAGTATGTACTTCTATATATTTATATTTTTGTCGAAATTGTTATTTTGATTGAATTCCTGATTGCGGACACATAAATTGTAACTGGATCAGCTTGCAAAACAATGCTGTAGCCTGTATTATACCTACTCTCCCCAGGAATGTGTCTTGATTCACAGTAGTAGTAGTTCCGGAGTGGTATTTGAAGAGTTAACGGGGGAAGGTAGTGATCCCACACTCCCTGATCTTGTCCCTAAAAGTCTTGGCGCCTTATGAAAGTTTCCCCTTGAAAAATAAAAGTACTCACACTGTATGTCTTCATACCTAGGCTATCAAGCCCAAAAAAATACGGTTATACCAAAATATTTTGATGTGACCAAATTAAGAAAAGAAGATTCCTTCAAGTTGATTGCTAGAGTTCGACTGCCTATGTCAGATGTCCTTCATTAGTTTGTGACGTTTACCAGAAATCAGTCGATAATTAAGGAAAACAAGCAAACAAAAATTACTGACGATTATAGAACAATCGTCGTTCAATTTCTTGATGTCGTCAAAAAGTTAAGTCGCTGTAAATGCCTGTTGGTATACAATTACTAAACATTGCTCAATTAAATCCTTTCCACAACAAATGGCTCAATATTTCTAACCCACTCGTTCATATCGGAAGCACATCATAACAAAACAAGCGATCAAGCTATATCCTATTGGCTCGACTCGGATACCAAATAAATAGATAAAATATACTGTACACCACTAAGTTTTGAATTTATTTTGTTATGTTTCCAACCTAATTATTTTTTTCTTGAGAGCCAATATCGTACTGCATTTGGGTCTACAGCTCAGCTCATGAGCCGATTACCAATAAGTTTAGGATTTGTTGGTTATTAAATTTTAAACTTTAGCTCTTTGTTCATAGGAGCCAATGTCGTACCACTGGTGGTTCAACAGCTCAACTCACAGTAAACACGAGTTGTCGACGTCACCGATGACTACTGTGCCGAATCTGCCTGGTAAGAATATCTGGCTTTTCTCTTAATATAATAAGTTCGGAGTAACAAACTAGCAAATAATAAAAATAATTCAAAAATTGCTGATTTCCAATTTCCTAAATGTTTAGGGTTGATCTTGTAGCACATTTATTTATTTAAGCATAAGTAACTATGAGACACCAATAATAACAAAGTCAACAGTTTTTAGTTACTTTTACTGACCACAACCATAACAGATTTCTACTAATATTATAAATAGGAAATATTTGTAATTTTGAGTGTTTATAACGAAAAAACTCAAAAACTCTTTGACCGATTTTAAAAATTATTACACCAATACAAATCTACATTATTCCTGAGTGACATAAACAACATTTTGCCCAGACAAAAAAAAAAAACATTTTACGCGAGTGACGCCGCAGGCAATAGCTAGTTATTTATAATCAGGAAACAGTGTTAAGATTTTTTGTAAATACTTAAAGGTTATTTTTCAACCAACGACAAAAAAAGGAGGAGGTTAGGTATCAATGCAACTACTACTACTACTACCACTACACTACACTACCACTGCAACTACTCAATATATATGTATGAATAATAAGTATTTCATGGGTTCCGCTTCGATTACTTGAATATCGTTATTAAGCTCAATATGCTCGTCACAATGCATATGGTGAAGTGAAGCTGATGGTGAAGTACCAGGAGAACTCCTCAACAATTAACGGCCCAGCATTGGCAAAAGCAATATTTTGTAAAAGGTTATAAGTAGTTGAGATTTAGGCTTTTGTAACTAGGTAAATTATAAATAGACCAACTAAAAAGAGTGAAATAATATTTTTTGTTCGACTTCCATAAACACTGCAAAGTGAAAAATAACTTTAATTTCGGTAGTCGGTGTCTTTAGTTATGTAGTTAGTTCTTTAGTTCGTGTATATTCGGCATCGACTTCCGAAATTAAAGTTATTTTTCACTTTGCAGTGTTTTTGGAAGTCGGTTTAATTTTTTGGTATTTTTTTTTATTGTATATAGTTCTTGTATGAAAAAAAATCTATACAATCAATATTTTAGACGTACGCCCTATTAACTTTAGTCTCTCAAGTAACGTACTGCTGCTTTTAGTAAAATAATAATATATTTTGTTAAGGTACCTACACGTACACGGTGAACAGCTCTTCCGACTACGGCTGGGTGCAGTGCGCGGGCACCAACTCCGTGGGGCGGCAGACCACGCCGTGCCTCTTCCATATATTACCTGCCGGTAAGTAGTTTACTGATAAGCTCATTAATGAGTAATATAACTTTTAGATATTCACCGAATTAAATTAGTTTTCTTTTGGACAGGAGCAGGAGACAGAGGGATATTCATTCTATAGTCATAGATGGGTACTTATATAATGTAAAGCTAGTGCACGGTTCAAATTAAACGTTTCCTTTAGAAGAACTGGCAAGCTTTTATATAACTTTAATGCATACTTTTGTTATTATAGACAAGCCATCCACCCCCAAAGCGTGTGAGATCACCAACGTGACATACGACTCATTAACTTTACACTGCACTCCAGGACACGATGGGGGAATCCACCAGTCCTTCTTATTGGAGGTAAGTGCAAGGTCTTCCACTTAATCTTTTAGGGTACATTTAATCAGCTTGTAACCGTGGTGTTATAATCCCTCTAGTTTTGAACTATTATTTTGACACTTATGGAATATTATGGATTTACTCTGCCCTGGGGCAGACAAAGAGGTCTGTTGGACTCGCATACTTGCATGCTTACGCTGGGGCCTGTGGGAGCACTTAAATACTCTTCGTCGCGGTCTCCGATTAGCGTGCGTGAAACAAAATGTGCCACCACCTCGGGTCTCGTGTTATACAGGATTATTGGTAAAACACTAACAACCTCTTAAGACTATGTTAGTAACATCATAAACAACAACTTTTGTTCTATGACTTTTAATAATTCATTATACACAAAAAAAGCGCTAGTAATGGAGGTAAACTCACAGTACAAACGGGTCAGGCCGTTGCGCCCTCATTCCGGGGAGCCCTCGTCCGCCCTCATATCGAACAATTTGTTATTCCGGCACGCCCTCGGCTATACGCAAGGCGATACGCGCCCGTTTTTATTTTGTTTTCAAGAAATATCAGTAAGTAATGTTGAAAACAAAAAAAAAATACATTTTTTAAATTAAGTTATAACAACGATATTCACGGAAGTGTGACTGTGGTTAATAATAGGTAAGAGTAGTAATAACAAAGTAAAAAAAATAACAGTTTTACATAATTATCTAATAATTAAGACTTAATTAAAATAAAGAACAGTTTTTGCTTGCATGAACACAATAAATAGGCCGATCTTTTTTAAATACGAAATCATTGAATTTTTTTTTCGTATTCTTTCATCAGTCCGGCAATAACTTTATTATTTTTTTTTTACTTTTCATGCTCCTCTTGGTTATATATCTTTCTTAGAGTCTTAATCTGGTGAAATAAACATAATATACCTACTAAGATAACGTAAAATAAATATCTCAAATAAATAATGGATAAAATGCATAAATAAACATTAAGAAATTTTGTTTTCACCAGTACTTTATCAAGTGTTCTGCCAAAAAATAATAAAAACCGATCGAGAGCGTGCCAGAATAAAAAATTTTTCGATGTGAGGGCTCCCCGGACGAGGGCTCCCGGAATGAGGGCACAACGGCCTGACCCGTACAAACGGCGGTGGAGGGGATCTAGCGGAGCGCATGGATTTGTTTAGTAAATTAATTATTTTTCTGTTATTATTGTACTATAATGAGGGACGCCAGAGGGTAATAGCCTTTATTTTCTCTAACTGATCTTCCACAGCACAAAATGAGCATTCGGATATGACACCATCTTGATGTCTGCTTAAATGGTGGATTTTATTTATAATAGGCTCACGTTTGACAAAGGTCTCACCATCTTGTAGATGGTAAACGATGTGTGGTAAAAGAAGAAGCACGCTTACATAGAAGTCTTGATTTAAAGACCCCAGTTTATAGCTATCAGAAAACACTGACTCCGGCAGGGAATTCCACTCCTTAGCCGTACGCGCAATGAATGTATTCTCAAAACCTTTTATGCGTATAGGTGGGATGTCCACCATGTAGCGATGGCGCGATACACCTGCTTCTTATTTTGTCACACAGATCTTCGACATGGCAACAGGGCTGCTTCTCCGCAATGTTAGCAGTGATGACCCTGAGTTTGAAGTAGCAGGGCTAGCAGCAAGCAACTCCTTGGCAGTGTCGGTGAGAGCCTTCAATAAGAAGGGCTTTAGTGAGGCTCTGACGTTGACTTCCAGTTTGCTGAAGTACCCACAACCGCATACTGGTATAATTTTACATTCTGAATATTATCTTTCATATTTGAAATATGCACCTACGATATGGGAGATATTTCTAAGTGTGGGGCAATGTTTTTTTAAAAAAAGTTATTTCTCTTAGTTGTAAGAGATGTGACACAGGAACATTTTTGTCTTAACCAAGCCAACATGGTAACATTAGCTGTAGAAAAAAGTTTTAACTTAATTATTAAGAACACTACAAATTTAATTTGTTTGGGAAGCTCGTGGTGAATAATAACATCGATCTTCAAGGTTAAACAATGCTTGACGAGATAGGTATGTAGACGTGGAACATCTTAATACACCGAGAATCCTCCGTGCCTAGGAAAACACGTTAAGCTGTTGGCCCCGGCTGTCATTTGTACATCTTTGACATCTTTAAAAACTCTGACACTGGTCTTGGCAACGGTCATCGTGTTACCTGGTGGGTTGTACAGGTCAGACAGGCAGTCGCTCCATGTGAAACACTAGTACTCAGCTGCATCCGGCTAGACTGGTAGCACCCCAACATAGTTGGGAAAAGCCTAAGCAGATAAACAGATTATGACTTCTTCGTTTCAAAATTTACATTGATATGATCTTGGATTCATGTCGTTGGTCTTGATCAGTTAGATAAGAAAAATAAAAGCCACAGTTGTTCCAACAGCGCAAGTTCCCGTGAAGGTGGAGCTGACTACGGTTCTGATGCTAGTGCTGGGAGCAGCGGGAGTGGTCGCCGCCATCACAGCCGTGACAGCTGCCATCTTCTGCTGCAAGTACTGCAACAAGAGAGAGAGTGAGTATGCTTCAACTTTAATAGAACTTTGTAAACGATTTAATTGACTTGACTTTGATGACTTTTATTAAATTTTACTTTTAATTCATTTATTCAATGTTTTGTTTGTAAAAATAGATGCTTTATATTATTTAAGGAAAGTTCTTTAAAGCTGTTGTTTTTTTTTCAGACTTAAAAAAGATTTTTTTTAAATCATAGTATCTTTCAATATCTGCAAAAGAAAAAATGTTTAATTAAATTTGTGTCAATTATTATTACTTACATAAAAAATATTCTATTTGAAAACAAAGACTATGCAGAGCACTATCCGATGTTTATAAACTTGTACCTACATAAACCAATGTGTGAATACAAAAAAGATTTCCAACAATTAAATATGACGGAGATCGTTAATGTTTTATATTTGTTTTAGGAAAACATGAAAAAGACAAAAAGCAGCAAGATGAAACCTCAAGCATACCTTTAACTGGTACCAAAGAAGCGGGAAGCGTTGATGGCTTAGGTATGTCTTCTTTGTATCCTGAGTAAATGTGTGAAATTTGCACGTGATCTAAGTCGCGGGCAATAGCTAATGCATGACAATTCTGTGTCAACAGTATCACAGTGTTTTTAATCATCTTCATACAAAACAAACGGGTTCCTTAGAATACTATAATAATATAATTTATTGCCACAAATATACATAATTACATACATCATTTACACAGATTGATAAGATGCTAACAATGCTGCAAAAGTCTGTATACAGATATAGGAGCCCTGCCTCTCAAGCTAGGATATCCTGTATTTTGAGAGACAGTATTCCGCTTAGAAATAAGATTCATACAACTGCGGACTTGTGCCAGCCTATTGTTGTTGTGAACATACAGATTAACATATTAATAGTTACATTCTAAGAAAGAAGAGAAGTAAATTAACAATAACCTAAAATATTAAATAACTTAAAATAATTAAATAAGTAATTTTACCGCAAAATGTGTGAGAGTGTATGGAGATGTGTATGTGTGTTTATGGTGTGTGTGTAGTGAGTTTTTGTATGAGAGTAGTGTGAGTGGTGTTTTTATAGGTTGTTGGATAGCGATAGGGTCGTCGTAACATAACTTTCAGTATTGCTCTCTGAGCTCTCTCCACTCTCAGAAAGTGTATTACAGCTGCACAACCCCAAATGGTGATGCTGTACCCAAGAACGAATTGACAGAGAGCATAAAACACCATCTTTAACGTTTCAGGGCTTGCTGAGACCCTAAGTGACTTGAAGATATGTATGAGTCTCAGTGTTCTCGAAGTTAGGGTATCAATGTGTTTATTCCAGCGTAATCTATTTGAACATCAAGGTATTTAACGTGATCAGTACGTGTCAGTGTTGGACATTGGCATGACGATGACAGCTGTAAGCAAGTGTGCGCTATAATTGAAAAATTGTGGTCTGGCGCGGTACTCTGACGGATGGCGAATGGAATATACGATGTCTTGTTACAATTAAGGGTAAGCAGGTTAATATTAAGCCATTTAATTGTTTCACGAAGTGCCCATTCCGCTCTACTCTTAACATCATGCCATGTTGAACCGTCGACAATGACTACGGTGTCATCAGCATATACAAAGATCCTTGAGTTGGGGAGGGACATTCTGCATAAATCATTTACATATATCTGAAACAACATAGGATACTAACTGAACATAAAACAGCTTATCTCTCTAAGTATCATATCTATATCTCAATCCGCGAGTTGACAACTTTGCAAAAATTGTTTGAAATGTTTCGAAACGCTTCACGTGTACTCGTAAAATAAGATTTTATTCATTACTTAACCTTTCAATTAAAATATAAGTATATTTTAAATTTATTAAGAAACTATGGTCTAAATCGTGGCAATGTGGTCACGTGACGTATGACGTCATCGTTCAAAAAACAACTTTCCCGGCACTTGGCACATAAATGTACTTAGGGTATTTTATGATATTTTACTCTATTATGAACGTGAAAAATTAATATCAGTGCTGTGCAGTAGTGTTATCGGAATACTACTATAAAAACGCCCACGAAACTATTTATTCATGTCCCTTTAAAAAGAGATATTCGCAAGAAGTGCTCGAATTAATGCAAAAAATGTATCAGCAAAATCAAATTTATTTTTTTTTGAAAATCATTTCGATGTAAGTAAAAAGTTATCGCAATACCTATTATTATTTACATAATGTTTACATAATATTATTGTACTTAATAATCCTAACCATTTTAAAGGTTATGTTATGAATTTATTGAAGAAGTAGGTACTTACTACAATAATATATAAGTAAGTATTTATGTTTCAGCTCCCCAATGACATGGAGAACTACACTGAATACCATTTGTTAGGTTCTGTTAAAAGAATATTAATGAAACCCATGTGTTTGCCATCAAAATTCGCATGTCAACCTGATCGAAAAAACGAACCACAGCCACTCCCCGAACTGCTTTTTTAAAAAGACAAAAAAGGAACTCATCGAACAACTATTACAGGACGATAAGAAAAATTAACCAGAAGAAGTTAGTAAGAACTTAGAAGAAGTTAGTTAGTTATTTATTCTTTTCTTATTTTGTCTTACGCACCAACCAAAGATAACCTATCAGTTATCAAAATATTGAACGATGACGTCAATATTTCTGATTGGTGTTTCTAATCACGTGACTCACAGATAAAAAATCTAATTTTTCTCAAGGAAAAATAAAATAAATTAATAAAAATATTTTCTTCATTTGTACTATTTTGTGCGTCATATCAATAGAATTACGTAATTAAATAGTTATTTTAAATTTTTAAAGATACTGTCAACTCGCGGATTCTCAGTAGCAACAGCATCAGCCATGTTTCATAGTACCTACAAGATATTCATATCATGAGAGACGATACAATTATACAAAACGGTAAATACAACACCGGCCAAGTTCTACGTGTACTCTCAGGTACAAGTAATCTAATAAGCCGTCCTGACCGTACCTTAAACCCACTTGAGAGCAAACAGACACAAGTTAGACAAATGAATTACTAAGTCTGTCCAACCACTGATACCGTACTGAATATTTAATTGAAGTACTACCCATATATTTCTGTGTAATTTGAATAGTATTCTGGTCTTTTGGTTCGGTTTAGAAAGCTTAGTCCTTTGTTCTGTATTGTTTAGGGTGAAATTAAATGGTGATGGTCTGGAAAATGCTCTATTAGAATCTTCTTAGAAGCAAATGTTGTTTTCTTTATGAACAAATTCGGCATTATTTAATTTATACTCTAGAAACTAGATAGCATTTTACTGGGTGTTATAATGCGTGACCTAGCAGGCTAAGCATCATTTGCTTAGCCTTCTTCTAACTATGTTTGGGGTCGGCGGATATTCCCGTATGTTAGAAAAAATTTGAAAACGCTTTGAAAACGTTTTTATTTTCAAGTTTTTGAAGCCAAGCCAACGTCATTGTAATGGACTATTCCAAATAATCGATTTATCTAAGTGGATAGAATCAAAGGGGATTTTTCCCCTAACCTTAACATTTTTCAAAGAAATTCTCAAATATGCATCGCAGTCACAAATTGTCAAAACCGGCGTTTTTTTTTTCTGGCCCATAAAGCTGTTGGAGTGTTTTTAAGTTTGTGCACACATGTATTTTTTTTTCTTTCTTTTATATTACTACACATTTTGTGAAATACTTTATTCAAAGATTAGAATAAAAAAATTACCTAACCAAATATATCAGTCTGGATTATTTAATGTTTAATGTAAGGTATCCTGAATTAAAACTAAGGAACTATACAACAACAACAAAAACATGTTTTAATTACAGACACAAACCAAAAAAAAAACACGTAAAAATAAAGAAAACCAGCACTTAAACGAAATTATTGTCTCTTTCACACAGATAAAAACCCAGATATTATACCATTGGACGGGAAAATAAGCGACAGCTGCTCAAATAAATCTGACTACAGTTCGATACGCCCGCTTATATCGAAGAATACGGAGAAATATGACATGTCCACCAACTGCGATAGGTTTTATGACCACAACATCGATCCCTGCAACCAATACATTCAAGTACGACCGATGGAATACCGCAGACCTTACGCTCCAACGTTGCAAATGCCAAACCTTGGTCCCAGCATACAAAGTCTGGGGCCAATGAGTAGCTTGCGTATGCAGAATGTTGGATCCAATGATTGTCAGAGACAACCATACGATAAGGTATATGAAGATTGGCTGAAGTATAAAAATGCGTTGCCATTAAATACCAGTAGTTTGGTAAGTATTGAAAATCTTATCAAAATAGACGGTAAAACCATGTACTTAGATTGTTTATATCGTACAAGCTTTGTCACAAATATGACTCAAATCACGACCAATTGACGAAGTTTGTCAATCTGCTAGGCGATTAATTGATGTGGTTGTACAGTGTTGTTAAATATTCTAAAAGGGACTACGAATAAACATAAATTAATTGTTTCCCTTATTACTCTAACTAAACATGTGAATTGCATTTTTACATATTTCTACAAAACATATACTACTATCTATAGTAGCTCACCGGTATCAGGAACAGGGTATAAGCTACCGGCGGTCAGGGCTCCAGAGAGAGGAACCTCCTTACGATACGCACCGTGTCCAGGAGTACCGCTTATTATAAACTATAACTCCCTTCTATATCCTATCAAATAAACATAGATGGTGTTGACCTAGGTTATAGCTTGAGCCCATAATTACACACAAAACTATCTTGATTTTTGTATTTCAGCTACCAGCAGAACAGTTGCTTCCCCCAGAACTGTACGCCACACCGCCACCTCTACCGCTGTACAGCAACCCCAACAGGAACCCACTGAACCTCACTCAGATGCCACAGCTACAGCCCGGGTACCACATAGAGCCCATGGCTCTGGCGATGGACTCTAGAAGTTGCTCCAACTCTCCTCCAGTCAGATTCAACTCAGAGAATAGTAGTGTATACTACAGTAAAGGTGTTCTAGACAGAACTACGAACACGTTGCCGCATCTGAAGCCTACTAGAATAAGTGGTAAGATATTTAGTAATTTGTTTAATCGTGTAAGCTTGTCATCAATCCATCAGCACCATATTACGCGCAGGATGTTGGATTCTGACGAAATCATTTCTTCGTTCGTATCATTGCTGCACGGCTTTCCAATCCTATGATAAATTATACTTTAGAATCATTGATATACTAAATATATCAATGTTTAGAATATACTTTATTGTACACCAAAATATTAACATACCTATTTAACATTATTTCTTAATTCTATGGTTACAATGGCGGTCTTATCGCTACAAGCGATATCTTCCAGACAACCTTTGGAAGGACTTTTAAAACTTTATTTAAAGTGGGTACTTGGGTAGGGCTAAATTAGTGTACTCATAAAACAGAAAATATACATACAAATATATAAATCAATACAATACATCGGTACCATATCAGTTTAAACGAGTTAAGTCACAAATAATACTCTTAACTTCCCGAATACTCCTTTATTAACCGACTTCAAAAAAAGGAGGAGGTTCTCAATTCGTCTTGAACTTTTTTTTTTATGTATGTTACCTCATTACTCGCAGATGGCTGGACCGATATGGAAAATTCTTTTTTGTTAAGATAAGATAAGATAAGATAAGATAACTTTTATTTGTTCAAAACACGAGTATACACACACATGGCATGCAAGATGTTATATAAAATTAAACCACAGTCATGTTTTGCCTCAACGGCGCACAAATACATGTATGCTAAATAACAATAATAAGTCAAGTAGGTAATTATTAAATTAATAGACAATTAACGATAGAAATTAACATTAAATTCAAGATAAAACACAAAAAATAAAAGATAAATTACAAAATGTCAATATTAGTTATTACAATGTCTTACTAATAATAAAATAATTTCATTTATTCTATTGACATAATAAAAATATATACAGACGAAAATAAAGATAAATTATAGGGCATCGAAAAATTCGTCAACATCGCTATCAATGGGAAAAGTGCCCAGAACACTGGCCGCATTGCCACGTTGAATGGCAATGCTGATTCTCTGTCCAAAGAAAAGGCCAGCCCTCTGATCACCTGTGGAGTCGACTAATCGTTTGCCGATATCACGAAAGAGTCGATGCGCACTCGGACCCCATGGTCCTAACGTTTCAACCCCAAACGGCTCAAACATATAGCACCCAATTAGGTTGTTGTATTTGCGCCGTTTGAGATTTTCTGCACCTGCAGCTGCCGCCCCAGCACAGCCCGCCGTACTGAGAAGATGGGATGGCGCAAGGGTGTCAACACAAGTAGCATCCCACACCAAAGGCCTACCCAACTTCCAAGGCATTATAGTCATCCCGTCTGGTCTCTTCCCATCGTCCCGTGCCAAGCCGTTGGGTTCTAAAACAGATGGTACTCCAGCGGTGACAAGAGCCCGACGAATGATGTCATTTATGCTGGCATGCCGTGCTATCCGACCAGAGCTTCTGCTGCAGGAAAGGCCATGATGTCCGAGGCGGTCGACTGCCGCACCGCATTGACAGCGATGTGGAGCACCGCTGGGAGCACCCAGACGTAGACATGTAGCGATCCGGAACGTGTTATCACTTAACATAGTACCTATGTTAAGTGAAGGTAATGCTTGTAGCCAAAGGCCCGACTCCCATTCACCCACAGCCAACAGGCGCGAGCGCTCAGCAGTATTGGTTGACGTATTTAAAAGGTTATTCCGTACCAAACTGCAGAGCGGCTCGTCCCATTGTCTTTGGGAGGACGGGTTCTCGGGCAACGCTGTATTCGGGCAAGCCATTTTCCAGGCATTAACTGCATCGGTCAAACACGGCACCTCGTAGCTAACCTGAGATTGTGTTAAAATTTTCTTAGTTAAAGTCTCAGTGCTGCGGACCGAAGACAGAAAAGCCGGTAGACTTATACTGGAAATTTTGCGGATGCCGAGCCCACCAAAACGAATGGGTAGTGTGGCTTGTAGCCACGCTCGGTCATCCAGAGCCACATTTAAAATTGAAGTAAGGGTGTTTTTTATAATAAGGTCAATTTTGTCCAACAACTGAGATTGCTTCCATAGTGGAGAAGAACGGAGGAAATAAATAAAATTTGGACCAAAACAACAATATCTTATGAGGGTGTAAGCCGAATGTATGTTAATTTGGAAAAATCTTTCTGAAATGTCATTAAAATGGTTAATTTTGCTATCAATAAAAGAGGGAAAACTTTCTTCTAAAATTGGGGAGCCTAAGAGGTGCAATGAACTTTTTTGCAATATTTTGATATCAGGGGCTATTGTATGGAATTTGTTTAGTGTCGCTTGTCTGTCAGTATTTTCACAGATATAGAGTTCACATTTCGAGAGGTTCAGGTCAAGGCCGATGGATTGGAATTGCTCTTTCAGGAAAATAAAATCTTTGATTACGGTGTCTACTTCACCTCCTAGAGTTCCATCGTCTAAATACCACACGTTAAATTTAGAATTTAGTTGTCGAATGATTGGATGGATAGCCAAGCTGAAAATGACTGGTCCGAGAGGGTCACCTTGTTGGCATCCAACTGCTGAATCCAGAACGTGGTCTTTATATAATAATTTGGAGGGGTGCCTGTAGCACTGCCACATAAAACCGTAAATTTCAGGTAATTCTTTTTTAACTTCTGCCAACAAAGTGTCCCTGTTCACAGAATTAAAAGCGTTTTTAACGTCAACCTTGAGGATGACTTCACCTTTACCTGAGGTCAAGTATGTAGACAAGGCATGTACGGCAGCCTCACAGCCCCCTTTGGAACCAAAGCCCAGCTGCAGGGGCTGGAATTTATGGCTAAGCGCTTCACTATAATATTTGCAACATATCTTGGCTGCCATACGCCTGTAAGTGCAACCGACGGCAATGGGACGAATGCCGCCGTCCTTCTTGTGCAGGGCGCATAGGTTGGCCCCGTACAAGACATCAACGACGGCTTCGTTCACGCCGCCGGAGAGCATCAGGTGAACTAGAGTCGCAAGCTCCTTCAAAAGAGACTCACCGGCTTCCCCGGCGCCTGAACTCAATAGGTCTTTTAAATGTTGAGGAGTTAGGCCATCAAGGCCGCCAGCAGAGCCACTTCGGAAGGAGTTCACGGCTGCAAACAACTGCGGGGCTGTAAAATTTAAAACAGATGAGGCCGAATCGGGGGGGTCAGGAAAGGTGAGATCAACCGCAGGCGCTGGATGTTTACTCTCCAAGGCTGCAACAGTTTCTTGAGAGTAAGGCGCCACCACATCACTGCTGAATAACAGCCTGGCTGCTCCCCTAATGTCACCTTCACTTAATTTGGATTCCACATGTGAACACAAGCTCTTCTGGGAGGGATTGTAGCATGTATGTAATTTTGAATCTAAAATAAAAGTCGAATTGTTGCAGTAATAATTAAATGTTTACATAAAATTCAAGTCCATTTTTTAGTCAAAAATTTCTCAATCCTGTAATATACCTTCTCTAACAAAAGATTTTTTAATCGATTTCGCAATTGTGTTATTGTATATTCCCTCCAATGTTTTGGCAACGTATTATACAAAATTGGCGCCATACAGAATACACTTTTGCGCAATAGAGCCGTCCTGGCCCGAGGGATACATAGCTTGCTATTGTCGCGCCTATTTCGTACTATCTTATCAGACACTAAGGGAAATAGGTGTAGGTTGGATTTTAAAAACACAATGGTCTCTAAAATGTACATTGAGGGAAGCGTTAATATTTTGTATTTTTTAAAAAACGGTTTGCATCTTTCAGTAACATGAAGTCCAAACATAGTTCTAATGCACCTCTTTTGCGTTTTAAAAATTACATCTTTATTTGTTGAATTTCCCCAAAAAATTATGCCATACCTTAAGTTAGAAGACACTAGGCCATGATACGCAGTTAGAAGTGCATCTACATTTAACATTGGGGCTAATTTATATAGTGCATATGTGGATGAGGAAATTTTTTTGCTTAAGGCTTTTGTATGTGCTTTCCAATCTAATTTACTGTATACTGTTACTCCGAGAAATTTCGTTGTTTCAACTTTGTCTATGTGGTTGTCGCAGTACTGGACATTGACGTTTGGAATGGTTGACCTTTGGGCAAAATGTAAAATATTAGTTTTCTCTAGATTTATCTTTAGGTTATTGTTTTCCAACCACTTTATCATTGATTCTAGTGAATTGTTAATGTCAGTTTCGTATGTATCTCTGTTTTCGCAAGCAATTGTAATAGTACTGTCATCGGCAAATAGTGTCACTGGGTGGTCAATATTTTTGGGCAGGTCATTGATGTACATTATAAAAAACAGTGGGCCTACGACAGTCCCTTGAGGTACGCCAAATTTAACTACACGCTCTTTTGATTTATATCTAATTTCCTGTTTATTGTTTTTATTTATAGCCGAAACTTCTGTAAATTGTTTTCTTATATGGCTTAGATGCGTTGATATTTCTTCCGCTACTGATTTTATAACTTTTGTTGAAATGCCATCGTATCCTACACTATTTGTATTTTTTAAACCTTTTATAATTTTAAACACTTCCATTGGCACACATGGAGCCAGAAAGAAAGATTTGCTTTTTTTGTTATTGACGATGTAACTTTTTTCCCAGATTCTGCTATAGGAATAATTTTATCCACAAAGTAATTATTAAAAGCGTCTGCAATATCTATTGGGTCAGTGATAATGACATTGTTTACGTGAATTTTGTCGATACAGTTTGTGGGAGTGTTAAATTTTGAGTCATTTATTATTTTCCAAGTTGTTTTTGCTTTATTATCTGAGGTATTTATTGTATAGTTATTTTGTTCTTTTCGAGTGAGTTTCACAATTCTTTTAAATAGTTTGGAGTAACAAGATAATTTTCTTTTAGTAGTCTCATTCGGATTAAGTCTATATTGCCACAAAAGTTGTCTTTTCTTTCTACTACATAGTTTAATGCCACGTGAAACCCATTTTGGTCTTTTGATTGTGCTAATTCTAATATTCTTTTCGGGAAAGCATAATTTATAAAATAATGAAAATAGGTCAAGGAAAGATTTATACGCTACATTAGGATCATTGGTTTTATAAATATCATGGAACGATAAAGCTTTTAAGTGATTTTTAAATTTTGTCATATATTCATTACAATAGTCACGTTTCGTTACTGTCCAATATTTAATGTTACATTTTTGTTTAACTGGGAACGTCATTAGTTGTGCCGTGTGGTCTGATAGAGCAAGTTCTAGGACTTCGATCTTACATGGTTTTCGAAAGTTATGAGCAATATTGTCAATACAAGTTTTACTTTTTAAGCGTGTAGGTTGATTCACTGCTAATTTAAAATTGTAGTTAAGGAAAAGGCACTCAAATTCAACTGTCTGAACGTTCCTTTTTAAAATGTTGATATTGAAATCCCCTGCAATTACAACATTATGATTGCACTTCTTAGTTAACTCTTGTAGGAGACTTTGCAGTTTATACATACATATGTTCAAGTTATTTAACTTGGGAACTCTATACACACATGCAATGATGGTGTTACAGAAAGGTAACTCTATCGCGCAGCATTCGAATATTCCGGGTTCTGATAACATGTTGGATATCTTCTTTAATTCTATGAAGTGGTGTCCGTTTTTTACCAAGATGCAAGCTCCACCTCTCTTGCTATCTTTTCTGCAGTAAGAGGCCGCTAGTTGATAATTTGGTATGGTTAAGTAATGTTCATATCCTCTCATAATAAAGTGTTCAGTTACACACAATACGTCAACGTTTAAGTCCTTTTCCGATAACTCCTCTAAGCATACAGTGACAGTATCGGATTTGTTGAGTAATCCGGCAATATTCTGATGCATAACACAAACATTTTTAGTCACGAAAAAAATCTGTCGGCTTCTCTTTATGTACTTCTGTGGTATTTACCGTGTCATAGTATTCAATGTCAAAAAAGTAATCCTTATCTTGGTCATTAAGTTGTCGAGATAGTTTGTTTTCATGCTCTTGTGTCATATTGCTTCGTTCCATTGAGCCTACGTAAAATCGATTGATATCGTGTAATAGAGTGTTAAGGTCTTGAAAAACTGTGCGCATGCCATTGTTATTGAGCTTTCCGTTATATCTATTGAACATTCTGTGATCATAGAACAGGTTCTTGTTCGAATCTAGAAAATAGGCGTGTTCGTGGATGAAAATATCACGGCACAGTAGACTATTGAAGTATTCTATCCTTCCATTAAAAATATTTGTGTAATTACCACATTTATATGTCGGTGCGCAAATGATAAAATTTGTGTGTTTTATTTTATTAATAGATGCTCGTATACTAAATATTAAATTAGGGTAGTCATATGAGTTGACGTCTTCTTCCCCGATCAATATAATACAGAAATCGTTCAGTGTAAATGACTTCACTTTTGTTTATATATTGTACATCATTTGATCTATCGTACGACGTGGCATTAGGTAGTGGCATATCTCTGACTTGTGTTGTAGAATCGTCCCTGAGATCGAGAGTATTTTATTTACCTTATTGTTGCTAAAAATACATATCTTACTTTTTAAAGCGGTATCCAGCCCGGATCTTGGTTTTTGTGTAGATGTGACTGTTTTTGCTGGAAAAGTGTTTTGCATGCCTTTTCGCCCTTGATTTTTCATATTCTCAGCTCTGTTTGTGAGATTTACTGAGGACTGTATTATAGTATTAGATGTTAATGGATCATAGTGCTCTTGTACTAAACGTTCAGTTTGCGTTTGTTTTTCTTTCCTAGGTTTTTTCGACATTTTTATTGGAGACGACACTTTATGTTTGGCGGGACTAATCGATATTTTTTTATATAAACTATTTTTCTTTAATAATTCTTCATTTATTTGCTTTATTTTATAATTTTCTGAAGATAACAATTCAATTTCTTGGTGTGCACTTTGTAACTGTGCCTCTAGGTCCAGCAACTTATTTTTAAGGAATTTTAATTGATCATCGTCGTAGTTGGACAAGTCGGGCATACTATTTGTCGTATTCTCTAATGTTTGTGATATATCACTGTCATCGTTGGTTGATGTTACCGAGCGTGCTGGATTGTGACGAAATGTGATATTTTCTACAGAATTCATGGTTAAAACTATTTTTGCTAATGTATTATTTATATAATTATGTACTGATGTTCAAACGTTTTCTGAGCAGAAGTGTCAGAAACATTCAGAAAAATGAACCGTGCTCATCACAGGCTCGAACTCGGGATCTCCGTAGGGTAACGACTAGCGCCACTACGCCAACTGACTAGTTATTATAGTCAACGAAATTATTGATCTTGTTCCACAGTCATGCTAGCAATATTAAAAATACGAAGGTAGGATGATTTTTTCTAAAATAACGTCACTGTTAACATTTTTGCCAAGTCACTATACACTTATCTTGTAAAGTTGTCTTCTTTATAGTCTCAGCGAAATGTTTTACGCACTGCACTGTCTCGTTATTATGGTTGCTAGAGGTTTAAATAAATGAATCCTAATTCTGTATGTAAACACAAAAACGCTTTTATTTTGAAGTAATTTATGCACTATTATTAAGGGTTCTGTAGAGATAACACTGTCACTTATTATTTAGGCTATTAATGTTCTATTGGAATGCTTGTTTTACAATAACTGTGTATTTACTATTTAATTGCGATTTAATTATGCGGGGCCGATGTTGATCGTGGCACTAGCGCCATCTATGAAGAAAAAAATTTGATTTGTTTGAAAGGGTTTCTAGTTGGCCCCATTGTCGTCACGTTTGAATCTGATGATGGGATCGTGGAGAAAGCGAGGGAACTCTTCAAATATTATAGGCACACCTATAGCGTTTTGGGTATTTCTTATAGTACCTTGTGCAGTTGCTCTCGTATAGCACCATTTGAGGAAGTGGAACTGATGATGAAGACCCCAGATGGCCACCGAAACTACTCAATAATAAGTATTTCGTGGATTGCGATTCGATTACTTGAATAAAGATGTTAAGCACTTTATGCTCGTCACAATGCACATGGTGAAGTAGAGCTGATGTTGATGTCATGTACCAGGAGAAATCCTCAAAAATTAACGGCTCTGCACCAGGAAAAGCAATATTTTGTAAAAAGTGATAAGTAGTTGACATTTTGGCTTTTGTAACTAGATAAATTACAAACCGACCCACCAAAAAGCGTGAAAATTTTTTTTTGCAAGAAATAGAACCGACTTCCATATAAAAACACTACAAAGGCAAAAATAACTTTAATTTCGGAAGGCGGTGTCAAAAAAATAAAAGAAAATATAAAACAAATGACACAGACTACCGAAATTAAAGTTATTTTTGCCTTTGTAGTGTTTTTATAATTAGGGAAGTCAGTTCAATTTTGTGGAAAAAAAAAATTATTAACTTCTTACAATTATTTAACGCCTTTGCGTCTTAACTCTCTTGGCTCATTCTTTCGCATACATACTCTTTTATCCGTTCGTACGCAATTAGTTTGTTAATTTTATTATACGTTCATAATTAACATCCTACGTTTATATATGTATGGTGTTCACTCGAGTTTACAGTTTGAAAGTAATTTATAGTTAAAATCAAGTCTAGAATCAGCTACACTTAGGGTTTTGTAAAAAAACTAAATGATGTAAATTTTAAATACAATTTCATTTTAGAAAAATAATGTGTTAAATTGCAAGCAATGTGGTCACAATTTATAGATAGATATATTTAGATTAGTATTCGTATGCATTCCACTTCTTTCTTTGACAAATCTTTCACTAATTAAGCAGCTCGTTTGTGGAATGCATTACCCATAGAAGTGAGTGCTCAAACGCTACCAGTGTTCAAAAGAATGGTGAAAGAGCATTACCTCTGCCTATAACTGTTCCCCTTCTTTCTCAATTATAGATACATGTAATATTTATTAGTATATGACTTTTTGTACATTGACAGCCCTTAATCTGTCTCCTTTAATTTTTGTCCATCCAAAGGTTGTCTGTAAGAGATCGCCCTGTGCGACAAGACCGCCCATTGTACACTATTTTAAATTTTGTATCCATAGAAATATTATGAGGTGTACAATAAAGTATATAATAATAAATGGAATACTCTTTATTGCACACCAATAATAATTTAAACACACCTGATTCACAATCTCACGAGGTATATTATAATCTAATGGTTTTCGTACCTACGTTTACGATGACCTATAAAAATCACTCAGTTATTACTCAACAGTTAATACCAACCTCGTGTAAACAAACACAAAATAAATTCTCAAGGTTTCTTCCGGGCAAGTGTTGAAAGATGGTTCTAAAAGATTTAATGAAGGAAGCATCCTTGAGTAAGGCCAAGCGAGGTGGAAATACTCGAAGATTCTTCGTGTTACGGCTTGGAGCAGCTCGGCTCAGGATAAATTATGCCGTAGACGGAAACTTATCAAATTTGGACTTAATATTAAGGGATAAATTTACTTAGATATGGAGGTAATGCCTGGTATTTTTTTTTCTTATCTGAACTATATGTACGAGTATATGTATAACGTTCACTGCTGAGACATCGGCCTCCTCAATACCTCTATTATGATAAATATATATGTAAGTTTATTCTAGTTATAAGTATATATCGACGGTTAAAAGGAAATAGGGTATAAGCGACAAAAAAAGAAATGTTTAAGAGAGCCATTTGTTCGGGGTTGGGCTAAGATAGAGATAAGGGATGAGATAAGAGATGAAACTCAGTTTAAGAATAATAAATTCACTGTATTGTCTGTTTCCACAAGTATAAGATTAAGATTAATTTATACTAGGATGAATGGTGAACGATATGGGATTATGAGTCACGCGCACGGTATGTTGCAGAATTACGTACTGAACTATTGCGGTGTAAGTGCAATAATATAAATGATGGAAACATACTGAGCGGGTGGCGCAATAAAGATGACCCAGGTAAACGTACTGTACGGTGGTTGACCCGTACATGCTCCCGGGGGCAAAGATAGGGGTTAGTTGGATAAAGGTGGAGATGAGATTTACAAGATGATACACAATATTCAACTTATCAACTATATGACAGGGATAACGATTAGTAATGACTGATTAACGATATTTCGAGCAATTACAAGTAGTTGCGAGAGCTTAGATCGGGAAAGGAAAATACGCGAAAAACAGGGGACGAGGCCCTATCTTCTGCTTGCAAACACTCGCTAGATTTAATAAGATTTTTGGAATCACTTTTCACGTATTGGCTAAATTGACCTTTTCCCTAAGATCACACTCACTCACTGCACTTTTCACTTTGATTATGATGATGATTGACTAAAGATTGCCTTTTTTCCCTAACCGCACTACACTCACTTATAACACTCTCATTTCCGGGATGTGAGGTGATCGCAGTAGACGCTTCTCGAGCAGGCACCGAGGATTCTCGACGCGTTGGCCGCCTGTGGCGCCGCCAAAAGTATACCGCCGCAGTTATCAGGATTCCAAAGATTAGAGCATACAAGACGCTATAAAGATGTACGTCGTGATAGGATATTTTCTTACACCAAGGTTCCGTTTGTTTCATGATTTCAATTTTTTTCTGTATATCTTCAAATTGTCGCAATATTTCAGAATTGTTACGATTAATTTCAGGAGATTCAGGGATAGATATGTTGAATATATGATTAATAGGTGATATTTGTGGCGCAATAATTCTTGCACCAATACTCCTTGTGCTAGGCAGCCTTTTATTAGAATCAGTGGCGGTACTTTCATATAAGCCCAAAAGCCCGGCATGCCTTACTAAAAAATGCTCGATAGAGAATCAATGTCGAACCCGAACTATTTAAAAGTTCGCGCGCTTAATTCTTATCAAAATAACACAATGAATCTACTAAACTACTACGCATCGCGATTGTTCGCGCGCAGAGTTTCGCATTTGTAGCATCTAATGATCTACATATTGCTATCTCGCTTACACGCACCGGCTTTTACCGGGCTTTCAAATACTATATCTGTCACTTTCGCACTTATAGCGATGTGCCGTATAACGAGTTAGGCCTTAGGCATAGAACAAATCAATCACTATGGCAGATATAAGCAGGGCATTCGTATGAAGTTGCATGCGTATGCGTGACCTTGTCAGCTTGCCAACTCTGCAGTGTTGCCGTTTTAGCCACACGTTGAAAGATCTTGGAGATTTTTAACGTGTTTGGAAACTTTTTTAACATTTATCAACAATAAAAACTAGCGACTTTTAAAATAACGAAATTAAATACAGTCAAAACCGTTTACAACAACATCATTTAGAACAACATACCGGTTATATATGTACATCAGAACGTTCGGCCAGTCGAGGTAGGGAGCTGGCTGCTACTCCAGTTTTTACTGACGATCATGTGACGCATAAAGATGCCAGCCAAATAATTTGTGACGGAACAGTTCGAAAGTTAGAAGCATTTATTTATGGCCGAACGACCTGATATCAGAACGTTCGGCCAATCTGAATCTCCATAACTGAGGACCTCAGAGAAACTGTTACTGAATAAAGATGTAGCGACGATTTGCTGACAAACAACCACTGCTTTACTTTTACTGGTAATGCCACCGGTTAAAAGTAAAATGAATTTTAGTTCCTGGAACATCAGGACGTTCGGCCAACGTGATCTCCATAACTGAGGACCTGAGAGAAACCGTTAATGAATAAAGATTAAGTGACGAGACTGAAACGATCTTTTATTGCTTTATTTCTTTTTGTGACGGTCTTTTTAAATAATAAAATGAAAAATTAACATATAACCTCAAAAAATTGGGATTATCGATTTCTCCACAAGGAATAAGCCCAGAGAAACCGTTAATCAATAAAGATTTAATGACGACACTGAAACGAACTTTTATTGCTTTGTTTTCTTTTGTGACGGCCCCTTTAAATAGTAAATTGAAAATGTAACATATAACCTCAAAACATTGGGATTATCGATTCCTCCACAACGAAGAAGCCTAAAAGACTCATTAAACCCCTGATGTGTTATAGGTTTTCAGTCCAGTGGTGTGAGTATTTTTTGTTGATTTAAGATTAATCTATAAAAATGCACTATGGCGGATGGTGACTGAAATAGGGTGACCATGTATTCCAACGAAACAAGTATTTATCATGTAGGTACCTATTTATCTACTGAATGAAGCAAAACACGTCGAAATGGTTGAAATAAGGTGACGATGTAGATATTGTAACAAAATAAATAGATACGCGGACGGAGGAGTATGAAATTTGTCACAGTTAAAGTTTATTTGGAGAAGTAGTGCAGATAACTAATATTTAATATAATATGCATTAGAAATAAATTGTTATAAATATAAACATTACACACACCATTATGTGTTATGATGTGGCCTCTTTGCTTTGACTTACTTTACTTCTGTGTCTGTCACTGTCACATGAATAAAAATAATTGGGGTGCGCCAAAGTTCACCTAAATTTTCAACTCCGATAATTGGAAATCCTAAAATGTTCTTCCTAACTGTTTTCATCCTAACAATCACAATTTCTAACTGCTCTGTATCTAATGTTCATAATTCCGAAGCATTCAAGTTCATAATATCAGTAGCAATAAACATCTATTATACTTTTATTTGTTTTCCTATATTTTCTCAACATAACCATCTTTAACACTATTATTCAAAGTCATATCTTTTTGTTTAGATTTCTTTCGTCTTCTTTAATTTTATTTATAGCGGTGTGTACCTGCAAAGATAGTTTAGGTTAGAACTGTGATCAACTACGCGCGAGCCGAGCGAGCGAAGCGAGCGGTACCGCGGCAGCGGCCGGCGAGCGCTACCTAGGCATGTATTTTTTATTACACTTGGTAAAGGTTTCTTTCTGAGTATGAGTGAAAATATTATGGTAATTATGTTTAGGGATAAAAGCGTTGTGATAAAAAACAGTAGGAGTTTAAATATATTTACATTAATGATATTATTAATTACAATTTTCGGAAACGAGTGTTATAAACATCGCCGGTAGCACTACAAATAGTATGAATGAAAACTTTAGGATGAAAAATTTTAGGAAGAGTGATCATTCGGATTACAAATCATTAGGAAGAACAATTTCGGGTAAAAAAACTTTAGGTGAGCTAATATGGACCCAAATAATTGAAACTATCGATCGAATTTCGACCAATAGGCGACCACTAGTTACGGCCGCTTTCTATAATATATCTCAATCCCAATCTTGATCCCGACCATTGTCTGTAACCAATCAACGGCCGAGTTTGTCAATCTGAGTTTTTTTGAGAGGGCGAATCCGTTAATTAGGATTGAGATACACTATAGAATTTTGGCTCAAATCAAGGTGCATCCGTTACGATAGATGGCGTGCAATGAAAGGACCGCGCTTACCATAGATGCATTTTCGATACTTCACACCTACGTAACAAGGTTCATTTTTGTGTGGAATGTCAGTTAGTGTGTGTATGTTTTGGAACACAGAGCCGAAAATTTGTTTTCCGTGTGTTTACTATTATTATAACGGCGTGGCCGGGCGGCTGCATAAATAAAATAAAGTGGGTAGTACATGTGCAGTAATACTATCCAGAGTGGTAAGTAATTGAATAAGATATGTGTGAAACTTTCGTTAACTCTATACCTACATGTTACTGGACCTATCTATACCTATACAGTGAGTCTTCAATTCTAAAAAGTACTAATTATTATGTACCTAACTACCTACCGCTTTTGTGGATGATTGAAATGATTACAAGTAAAGCACTTTTTAGTTGTGTACCTACCTATTTATTTAGGTATACTTGTACTTAATAAAATTTTCCGATCTCCAATGTCAGTCACCTTTCCACTTTTGTGTGACTTAGCCAAAATAGACTCGACTAAAATAACAAAAACTTCACAAGAGGACACTGGTATGCACGCATCAGCTCAACGTTGCTTGTACATAATTTAGTATTACGACGGTAATTAATTACTCGATAAATACTTGTTTCGTTGGAACACATGGTCGCCCTATTTCAGTTGCCATCCGCCATAATACATTTTTATAGATTAATCTTGAATCAACAAAAAAACTCATACCATTGGACTGAAAACCTATACCACATCAGGTGTTTTACGAGTCTTCTAGGCTTCTTCGTTGTGGAGGAATCGATAATCCCAATATTTTGAGGTTATATGTTACATTTTCAATTTACTATTTAAAGGGGCCGTCACAAAAGAAAATAAAGCAATAAAAGTTCGTTTCAGTATCGTCATTAAATCTTTATTGATTAACGGTTTCTCTGGGCTTCTTCCTTGCTGAGGAATCGATAATCCCAATTTTTTGAGGTTATATGTTAATTTTTCAATTTATTATTTAAAAGGACCGTCACAAAAAGAAATAAAGCAATAAAAGATCGTTTCAGTCTCGTCACTTAATCTTTATTCATTAACGGTTTCTCTCAGGTCCTCAGTTATGGAGATCACGTTGGCCGAACGTCCTGATGTTCCAGGAACTAAAATTCATTTTACTTTTAACCGGTGGCATTACCAGTAAAAGTAAAGCAGTGGTTGTTTGTCAGCAAATCGTCGCTACATCTTTATTCAGTAACAGTTTCTCTGAGGTCCTCAGTTATGGAGACTCAGATTGGCCGAACGTTCTGATATCAGGTCGTTCGGCCATAAATAAATGCTTCTAACTTTCGAACTGTTCCGTCACAAATTATTTGGCTGGCATCTTTATGCGTCACATGATCGTCAGTAAAAACTGGAGTAGCAGCCAGCTCCCTACCTCGACTGGCCGAACGTTCTGATGTACATGGTTATATAGACCAAAATCATAGGTACAAAATACTTTGTACAGTCGGCCAATAAAGTGGTGTACCACCCTAAGGTTGAATATCGCTTGCAGATTCATAGGTGATAAAGATTAGTTTCGCTTGCAGATCGATCTGACAACTTCTATTGCTGTCTTTATCTGATTATTGATAACGACTATTACTGTTTGTAACGTGACAGCTGTTCTTAGTTTGAACTTGATGGAACCAATGACGTCGTAAAATCAACGGCGGGGGGCTGTAGATTTTGATGACAAAATTGTATCTACAAATTCAGAATTGTAATCAACAAGTTACATAAAATTGTAAAGGCACAAGGCGAGTCCACAAACCTACAATTTCTGTAAACTTGTAATTACAATATCAATAAAAAACAAGCTAAAAATAGATTTATCCTTTTATTAAATTTCTACAATCAATTTTAAAATACTTATAACAAACAAAAACATAGCATATATAGTAATATTTAGAAGATATTGAAAATTTTTAAAAATTAGAAACGGGTGTAACCGCCGTTGGCCTCTATAACCTCTAAAAGACGAGACCTCATTGAACCAACAAGCCGTGAGCAAATATCGGTTCCCCGCATTTCCTCCCAGATATAATTACAGTGACTAATAAGAGCTTGTTTGGTTCTTTCATTTTGATGCGACCATCGTTGGACCATAAGGCCCCAAAGATTTTCTATCGGGTTGAGGTCCGGCGATCTTGAGGGCCACTGAATTACCCTTACGTCAGTGTGTGAACGAAACCAGGCTCTTACGATCCTCGCATTATGAATTGAACAATTATCTTGAACAAAATCAAATTGTGGCACTTCGTTCTCCGGGTAAACATTACGGACTGTCGGTAGCATTGCATTCTGAAGCACGTCGATATAATTTACAGCCGTCGCTCGAGGAGGTAGAGAACACAATTCTCCTACACCATCCGTACTCATCCAGCCCCAAATATTTACGGAAATTCGACCTGATTCTCTATTTGGGATTACATGATCATCTTTATACCGTGTTGAATTATATCGCCAAAGGTGAAGACGTCCATGCTGACTGGATTTAAACGTTTTTTCATCACAAAACACTGTATTAGACCAATCAAACTCTAAGTGCTCTCTGGCGAAGTTCAGACGAGCAAGTCTGTGAGCATCCGTCAAATATATTTTCTTGGCGTAATGCCTGTGGTGCAACCCCATGTAATGTAGATGATTCCTTATTGTTTGGGCACTCACATCGAACATCTCCGCAAAATGTTTTGTGGGCTTAAAACCATTGATTTCATATTCCCGTCTCATGAATTCTCTATCGTTATTGGAGAGTGCAGGCCGGCGACCACTTCTTCTGTGATCCAACAAACTTCCCTCCTCTCCTTCACGACGAATCCAAAAGCGGACAGAACGCCTCGATATATTCAAATTCCGGGATATCGCACTGATACTGCTTCCCTCATTAAATTGGGCAATTATTTGTGCTCTTTCGGCAATGGTCAAGTTGGCAGGCATTGAGATGATTTTATATGCAGTTGATTGAAAAATAACACGGAAAATATATCGATTTCTTTGCATATATTTGACAAAATGTCAATTGTCAGTTTTCTTTTTCAAATGGAATTCGGTTGTCTAAATAGTTTTTATTACTTTTGTTTGGAAACATTTCAATTGCTTTGTAGAAACTAATGTCCTTTTCATTTATACTAAAGGTTAAAATGTCATGTACTTATATGTGACATATGACGTATGAATACTAAATACATAGGTTTACGTCATGATAATGTTGTCTCTTTCAGTAATATCTTTTTATAACGAACCTTGTTGTAATTTTCGATGACCGGGAAACTAAATCAAAACTGGTACATCACTTTCTTGGCCGACCGTACCTTGAAAACATCACCGGTGATTACGACTATCGGTTTTTACAACCAAATATGAGTGGTCCCTTGGATGTTGTTATAACAGATTTTGACTGTATTCAAGCAATATCTTAAAAATAAAAAAAAATTAGGTAGATTTTTCATATACCTGGCGACTTTTTTTGCCTAAATGACAACACTTGAGTACTTCCCGACATCTTAGAGTGCAACTAACTTCACTTCAGTTTCATTTGCTTGAGTTAAAGAAAAAAGCTGTTAAAGTTTTCTGTGTTTTCTAAGATTTTCTCAGTGATACAATTGTTTTGGTGATTTACCTACAACAATGGAGGTAATTGTACCTTGTGAGGATTTAAAATGCGTTCAAGTTTTGATTGGCGAAGATAAGGTAAAATCTTTAAACTTTGCTCAGAAAAAACAGTTAATTTCTTCATTAAAACCGACGCCTAATCTGTGTATTTCTCAGACTAGTAAATCGCATAAACGAAAATTTAATAGATCAGTGTATAAAACTAGTTGTAACACGTTGTAAAATAACTCGGCTCCTCGTTTGAGACGCAACGTACGCTGTGCAAAAACGGAATACAGACGACTTTTTGTAGAAGTAATTGATAACATTAATACCGAAATTACTGACCGATATTCTGAAATTTATAAATTAAAGATCTTCCAACTGCTCAACAACAAAAAATTTGACAATTATCACTCACATTTTCCTACAGAGGAATTAGATTCATTATTTGACATTTATGCAAACTATTTCGACAAACAAATATTAAAAAGCCAATTGATTTGCTTGTATTCTAGTCCTGATCTGAAAGATCGTAATGTTTTCGAATTAATTGATTTCATTCATGAGAATAAATAACCACGAAGATGCCTTTCCCGAGCTGTTAAAGTTAGCGTATCTTGTTGTAACTATTCCGGCTACAAGTTCTTCCGCGGAACGTGCTTTTTCGTCTCTTAAACGTATCCATACCTATCTGAGAAATACACAAGGTCAAGAGCGTCTTTCCGAATTATCAATGATAGCTATTGAAAAACAGTTGTTGGTAGAATTAAAACGATCACCAACATTTTACTCTGATGTAATTAAATCATTTCTTAAGAAAGATAGACGATTCCAATTAGAATATAAATAATTTATTTAAATTCCTTATTACATTCTATCTGGCTATTTTTTAACTTTCGTTTTGTAACTTTTTGTTTTGTTTTTTTTTTTTTGTCTGTAACCTGGGTTCTGTTACGAAGGAAGCAACTACTTACCATAACTTTGTTCCCTCAAGCAATGAAGCAAACCAAACCAAACGGCTTTTTTCAAAGCCACCGGAGGTATGCAATTGCTGATATGTTTATTATATTCAATCTAGCACTAGCATGCCTTCAGTGTGCTTTGGTTACCTCATTCACCGCGCACGACAAGCAAGAGTGAAATTGAAGAAAGAAGAGGAAAGAAGAAGATGGATGAATTCACTTTTAATTTATTGTACCTAACCAGTAGTTTATGAGAAAATTGCGATGATACATACGTAGGTACCTACATACTCAGTCGAAAACTGAACTTTCTTTTTTTGAAATCGGTTAAAATTTTATTGGGCTTGCGTTATTTTGAAACCCTAGGCACGCCACTGATTAGAATGGACAACGAAATTGTCCATCTTTATCATACAGCCTTCCTCCACATTCAACAGACCTGCATTCATCAATTTAACGGCGGTAATTTCGCCGTCACAGAGAAGTTTAAAGTTGCGTTCACTGCAACAAAAATAATAATATTTATCATCAGCTGTTAATTCCTTCCAAATGTTTTTGCAAGGTGTTCTAATAGTTTCACAGGTTCTTATGTGTGGGATCATTTCACACAAGCTGTGATCATCTTTTAAGATATTTATAGGGTTTTTTGTATGACATAAAATCATACTAGGATTTTGTCTTATACAAGACTGGAGATCAGCATCAGCAAAGGTTACGTATGAGTCTTTTCTAAGGTTAATGGCAGCAAAACTTGAAATAACTTTCACATGTATCATGTCGTGGTTCAATAATCGTGGGACTGGAAAGAGGTTAAAAATTTCGTAAAGGTCTCTTTCGATGAGGGGTATTCTTATTTCAATTATCAAGTACTTACTATAGTACCTACTTAGTCCGCACTTTTATCAAGTTGTAGATCCTTGAGATTCAAATGGTTGACGGGAAGTGCCATGTCTTTGGGGATATGTGCTGATATAGAACTTAATTGTTGTTGTACTCAGCTGTTTAGGAGATATCAGATGGAAGTCCAGTTTTCCATTATAAATATTAGTTACTGCGTCAAAAATGGAGTCTTGTATTTTCCTGAGGCTATACAGTAAGTTATTCGCTTTCACAGCAGATGCTAAGAAATCGGTACCTAACTAAAGTCATGTTCTGTACATGGCGTTGAAGATCTTGATAGGATTCTTTAAGATAATTAAACTTTTGATTTATCGATTTATGATGTTTGTTCGCAGATTTCAGAATGGAGAAATCTGCGAACAAACATCATAAATCGATAAATCAAAAGTTTAATTATCTAGTTTAATTTAATCTCATGAAAAGTCATGAGATTAAATTCGGCTTCCACGATTGAGGTTTGGTTTTTCAAGAGGTTATACAAATGTTTATAAGGTCAAATTTATTAGTTTTTAACATAAATTTTTAACACTTTATAGACTTAAATAAAAACCCTAAACTACATATATACATCTAAAAATAAACTAAAATATGGCATCCAGAAATTCGTGCGCATCGCTGTCCACTGGTAATGTGCCCAAAAGACTGGCGGCATTGCCACGTTGTATGGCAATGCTTAACCTCTGTCCAAGGTAAAAGCCAGCCTTTGGGTCACGCGAAGTGTCAACTAGGCGTTTGGATAGATCTTTAAATAATCTGTGAGCACTCGGACCCCACGACCCCAAGGTTTCAACCCCAAACGGTTCGAAAATATAACTACCAACAAGGTTATTATATTTCCGCCGCTTGAGGTTTTCAGCAGCCGCAGCGGCAGCGCCAGCACAGCAAGACGAGCTAGGGAGATGGGATGGCGCAAGAGTATCGACACAAGTTGCGTCCCACACTAAAGGCCTACCCATCTTCCAAGGAAATAAAGACATGCCGTCCGGCTTTTTGCCATCGTCGCGTGCCAGGTCATTGGGTTCTAATACAGCTGGAACGCCGACAGTGACAAGAGCTCGTCGGATAATGTCGTTAATATTCGCGTGCCGTGCTATGCGACCCGCACTGCGGTTGCATGAAAGGCCGTGGTGACCGAGGCTGTTGACAACTTCGCCGCAATGGCAGCGATGAGCGGAACAACAGGGAGCACCTAATCGAAGGGAAGCAGCGAGGCGGAATGTAGTATCATCGAACAAGGTGCCTATGTTCGATGACGGTAGTGCGTGAAGCCAGAGACCCGACTCCCATTCGCCCACAGCCAGCAGGCGCGCACGCTCTGCAGCCGAAGCAGATGTGGCAATAAGGTCACTCTGAACTGCTCTACAGAGCGGCTCATCCCACCGCCTCTGAGATGATGGATTGTCGGGTGGATTTAGGTTCGGGCAAGCGAGTTTCCAGGTATCTATAGCCTCGGTGAAGAACGGCACATTGAAATCAACCAGTGACGGAGCTAGGATATTCCTGATTAATTTCTCAGTGCCGTGTACCGAGGACATAAAAGCCGGTAGACTGATACTAGTAATTTTGCGGATGCCGAGACCACCCATACAAATGGGAAGAGTAGCTTGTGCCCAAGCTCGGTCATCCAAAGCCACATTTAAAATTCCTGTCAGAGTTTGGCGAATAATTTAGTCCATTTTTTCCAAAAGGTGATGTTCCATGATGCCATAGATGTGAAGAACGAAGAAAGTACATTAATTTAGGTCCAAAACAACAGTAACGAATTAAGGTGATGGCCGAATGCATATTAATTTGGTATAATCTGTCCGAGATGTCATTAAAATTTTGTATTTTTTCCTTGACAAAATCGGGAAAGGAATTCTCATAAATTGGAGACCCAAGAAGACGAAGAGAACTTTTTTCCACAATTTGGATATCTGGGGCTATTGCGTTGAATTTTGAAAGTGTCAGTTGTCTGTCAGTACTGTCGGTGTTCCACACCAAGCCAGCCAACGGTAACTGGTATGTCGAACAGTCCACGGTACGTGGAGCTTTAACGTTGTTTTTCAAACGATATGCTCTTAGGCCTCAGTACAACAATTAAGCTTACACAATCAATAACAATAATCACTTACCCTCTGAGCTGGAGACGACAAGCTTCGACCTTCCTCTGGTCACGTCCGTGTGGTATGTGTGTAAGTATATTGAGTAATTGAAACGTGTAATGTGGTCAAGTGTTGATGGACGATCGCAAGACGCCGATCCTCAGGTGGCGTGGTCCAGACAGCATTTACCGCGCCACAGGCCGTATTTTAGCACCAATTCACAATTACTTTCAACAAAGTTCGCGTGTCATACAATCTGACTTCATTCGGCGTTATTGTTCAAAATATCCCAGGTTTTTAGTCAATTCGGGATTCTAGATTTCAATTAATCACTAATCACAACCAATTTGTCTTTAATTAACTGAGATTCTACAGGATTTTTAATTACAAACAATAAATCGATCTCAACAAACGAGGCGGTTAGCTTTTTCAAGGAAAAAAAAGGATATGTCAAGAGTCAAGACCACAGATAATTAATTGCCATACCAAAAATATGCGTTCGGTTACACATATCGGACGGAACAGTCGGATATGAATAGTTCACACTTCGAAAGGTTGAGGTCCAATCCTGTGGAATGGAGTTGATTTATGAAAAACTGTAGATCATCTAATACTGTGTCTACATCGCCTCCCAGGGTTCCATCATCGAGATACCAAACATTGAATTTGGAATTTAGCTGTCGAATGATTGGGTGAATGGCTAAACTAAAGAGCGCTGGCCCGAGGGGATCACCTTGTTGGCAACCAACAGCTGATTCCAAAAGGTTTTCCTTATAAAACAATTTGGTTGGATGTCTGTAACATTGCCAAAGAAAACTAAAAATTTGTGGTACTTCTTTTTTAGTTTCTGCCAACAAAGTGTCCCTATTAACTGAATTAAAAGCATTTTTGATGTCAACCTTCAAGATGACCTCTCCTTTACCTGAATTTAAATAGGTCGTCAAGGCGTGTACGGCAGCCTCACAACCTCCTTTGGAGCCGTAACCCAGTTGCAGGAGCTGAAATTTGGTCGAAATATCCTCACCATAAAATTTGGAGCAAATCTTGGCTGCCATACGACGGTAGGTAGTTCCCACGGCAATGGGGCGGATGCCGCCATCCCTCTTGCGTAGGGCACATAGGTTGGCCCCGTACAAGATATCGGTGACGGCTTCGTTCACCTGGCCCGAGAGCATAAGGTTAATCAGAGCCGTTAGCTCCTTCAAAAGCAACTCACCAGACTCTCCGGCGCCTGAGCTGAGTAGGTCCTTCAGGTGCTGCGGAATCAGCCCATCGAGGCCGCCAGCAGAGCCGCTTCGGAAGGAACAAACGGCTGTGATCACTTCTTGACCTGTAACGGTGAGGGTGTTTATGTCCTGATTGGGGGGGTCGGGAAAGGAAAGACCATCCGCTGGGGCAGGGTGTTTGCTCTCCAGAGCTGCGAGAGTATCTGGAGAGTACGAGGCCTTCCCCTAATTTAGATTCGACCAGGCGGGATATACTTCTTGTGGAAGTAACCCTCTGTGTCGGTAATTTTGCATCCTGAATATGGGCCGAAATATTACAATTTTCTTTAATTTGTGAAGTTAAAGTTTTTTTGGTTGCCAAATTCTTTCGAACATGTAGAATCCTATACGGGAAGGTAAGCAGATTTTCCCAGGCACTTTGAGAGTTCTCGCGAGCGGCAAGGCGAACGCATCCTGCTAGGTTTTGCGCCACTACAGGTCTAGCGCCGCGGGGAATTCGCTTTAAAACCGGAACAGAGTTTTTGAATTTTGAGAGGGTTTTCCAAAACGGATCCAAATTGGAACAAGGTGATGTAGGTGTTAAAGAAATAACGGGGTCTGAAGAAGATACATTGGGTGGTTTGTGTACCTTCCCAATATGTACTTTCAGACCTCGATAACCTTTAAAAAACCGTGCCTGGGTGCACAGAGGACACCTCTTCAGAATATTTTGTGATGTTGAAGGTTGATCGGCACTATTACACAACACATCACTGCTGCCACTCAACATTTATCAGATTATGTTTAAAGAAAAATTAAATTTAGCAACTAAAGTAGTAAATAAATGAAATAATAAAAAACCAAGGAAAAACACTGATTAATAAAAATATCAATAAATGACACCACACGTCAAAAATTTGCGCAGTCGCGGTGGTGGCTTAGGGCGCCGCGAGGCCTCTCAGTATTTATATGTATCATCTATGGCGAGGCCAAAGAAGACATTTCGGGGGCGATCGCGGATCAACATTGCCGGATAGCACGCAGCTGGTTGTAGGTCTTCGGTGTCGCCTCCAGGATCCTCGTCAACCACTAGTTAGATTTATAGATCCCTCTATGTGCTGGACCAACCGGCACTAAGCCGAGTTTTTCCTTTTTACAAGTTAAGCGGAAAGTAGTTACGGACAAGCGTTTTGCGACTCTTGGTGACTTCAACAGCTTTTTTCTTAAATAAATATCTTAAAAATATATTCTTCGATTTTTGACGTTTATCTTTTTCTTGTTTACTAGGTATTGTAACGATACCTTCTGCTTCTCCAATAAAAGAGGATAAAATAGATGTACCATTAAATTTAATATATTAATAATATACAGTATTTTATAAAAAACCTGCCTATCTACCTAGCTATCCTAAAAAAACGGCCTACCTACCTAATTGACACACTCAGGAGAGAAGAGGAGGAGGTTTAGAGTATATTACTTGCGGGACGGCTTGGCAGACCACTCCAGGATCGCCTTCTACTCCACGATGTCTTCGTCGTACAGCAGCTTGAGCAAGGCGGTCTGGCAGTAGGCTCCCAACAAGGCGTCTGGGCAGCAGGCTCTCAGCAAGGCGTCAGGGCAGCAGGCTCCCAGCAAGGCGTCAGGGCAGCAGGCTCCCAACAAGGCGTCAAGGCAGCAGGCTCCCAACAAGGAGTCAGGGCAGCAGGCTCCCAGCAAGGCGTCAGGGCAGCAGGCTCCCAGCAAGGCGTCAGGGCAGCAGGCTCCCAACAAGGCGTCAAGGCAGCAGGTTCTCAACAAGGAGTCAGGGCAGCGGGTACTGCACTTCCTCTTCCACCACTCTTCGTCGAAACTCGTCGAGAACTAAACTCTTCAGAAACTGGTCAAAGACTGAACTCGATTACAAAGAAAACGTAAGTTATTTGGTATTTGTAATAACAAATACTATATTTCCCCATCAACCAGGGGAAATATAGTATTTGTTATTACAAATACCAAATAACTTACGTTTTCTTTGTAATCAAAATCCATTCCATTCTCATTCTGTACCAGAATTCAAATTGTAGAGTCCAAAATAGTCCATCTTGCCAGTTATTTGATCAGCCAGTTATATTCGAGCATAATTTATTAAACCTCTTCGATAAAATCTGAGAGTGAGTTTTAGAAATTTATAATTATAATTTAAAATGCCGTTAATCAGTAGACAACCACAATATAATATACAATATTAAGCTAGTCCTATCGATAAAAGTGAATAACAATTATATAATAAGAGTATGAACAACCTTTTTAGTCTATTAGCCATTCAGTGACTACAAAGAAGAAGAAATTACAGTTTGTCAGCCTTGACGTAAAAAATGTCATGACAAGAAAATATTTGTTTTGATGGATGAATTATGGATTATGATTACAAAGAAAATGTAAGTTATTTGGTATTTGTAATAACAGATACTATATTTCTTAGAATGTTTATTTCTGTAAATTTTCAGTCCCCGTTACAATATAAATCAAACGATTTGTCTCAACAATCTATCACTTTTTATTATAATATTCCACAACTTTTTTTTTCACACAACGCCATCTAGTCCCAAACTAAGCAGAGCTTGTGATATGGATACTAGACAACTGATAAACATACATATATATTTCTAAATACATACATATTATAGATAAATTACACCCAGACAAAGAACAAATGACCGTGCTCATAACACAAACATTTGTCCTAGGTGGGAATCGAAACCACGACCTTACGCATAGCAGTCAGGACCACTGACCACTATACCAACGGGCCTGTCTTTTTACTATTGTGATTTGTTAATTTATTTAGGATAATAGGATTTCAAATTCAGCGGACACATGACATTAACATTAACATAATCATTATATTCATTCAATGTTTATCTTTTTTTTTTCAAAAGGTCGATGTCTTGTGCGTATTTCTCCGCAAAACGCTGATCTAGCACGCCAAACAAGCTGTTTGCGACGTAGCCTACACCGTCTATTAGACCACGACGCCGGCGCCGCCGCTTGTCTCCAGTTACAAATGATTCATTCAGTGTTAACATACTATCATAATGTTTAATTTCTTCGAACTCGTGCCCGAGTTATAAGATGATACCGTCGTAAGGTGTGTGTTCTTTAATAGCATAATGTTTCAAGATAATTGATATACTTCTCGAGTGCCGAAGTGCCTTCTTTGTAGGGATATGTGTCATAATAAACAATTAAACGCCAATCGTCTCTAATAAGGTGCATGTTGGAGATTTTATCGAAATAAACACTGTTGTTGCTCAAAGGGGTGAAACTATAAGATGCTTGAGATAAGTTTATTAGTGACAGTAAGAATAGCGTTACTGACAGAACTATAATCGAGAATGAGATACGCTTGGGATTTTTCTTCCTTGGTACCTCATCCTAAACCTTCGTGTCACTAGGAGGGTTGTTGTCTCTGTCCACTGGTAATAGAGATAGCTTAACAACAGGCCGTTTTAAAAACCCATTTTTGGTTTTAAGGGTAACGACTCTGACGTGTCCGTCAGACCCAGGATGCAGTTCTACTACACGCCCTAGAGCCCACTTCCCTGGCGGGAGGTTTTCATCTTTGATGATAACAATATCGTTGAGACTGAGATTCCTTTGAGATTGTCTCCATTTAGCTCTAATGGGATATTAATTTTTCTACTGGACCCAAATATCTCTCCACCGAGTCCTAAGATCATTTTCAGTTTCAAAGATGGTTAAGGTAGGCCCACTTGCAAGAAAGTGTGCCGGGGTTAAAAAGCCTATGTCCTCGGGATCCTCCTTCAAAGGACAAAGTGGTCGAGAGTTTAAGCAACCCTCGAGTTGAGATAGGAGGGTGCTATATTTATTTATTTATTTTATTATTTATGTACACACAGTAAAATACATTAAGATAAACATAATTATAATATCTGAGTACAAAGGTACTGCTTATTTCTTAAGAAATTTCTTCCAGAAGACCTGCGAAAGGAGAAGTGAAAAAGAAATGTAGACAATAGAGTGTGAGAACAAGAAGAGAAATAAATATGAATATGTGAAGTCTAAAACTAAAACTAAAATATTAAATATACTTACACGTACCATACATACCAACAACACGCCTAAGATGATGTTTTAATCTTTTCACCGCAGCTTCCCAAAGTCCGCCAGCAGAAGGCCATGACGGAGCATTAAAATAAAAAGTTTAGATTTTTAGAAAAACTGATGTATTTTTTGATTAAAATATCAGACAGTTGAATAAGTGTTATAGTAAAAGAAAGATAAGGTACTTTTCATAGTGGTTGTATAAAAGATAATAGAACACAAGAAACAGTCGGCTTTCAAAACAATACCAGTCCAAAATGTCGTTTATACCCTATTTCCTTTTAATCGTCGATATACACTTGTAATAAAACTTTTACTTTGAAAATATTATCTAATTAGTTTTTTTTTATGCACCTGCCATGTTATCTCTTCACCACCCATGGTTGACTGGTAGAGAATGCCTATGGCATTAAGTCCGCCTTTGTACATTTTGTGTTGCATAAAGTTTTAATAAATAATTAATAAATTAATAAAATACCTACGAGAGAGATGGACCATAATCCACCTCGCCTTTTTTATTGATAATAGGTTCACATTTGACCACCATCTAACCTGATGGTAAGTGATGATGTGGTCGAAGATGGAGCACGCTTGCCTAGAAGTAACCTATTCACTCTTGACTTAAAGACTCCCAGGTTATTGCGATCAGGAAACGTTTTGTGCGTATGGGTGGCGCATCGCCGTTTGTCTTGTAGTCCGATGGTGGAACGGATGTCGCATGTCTTCAGATTTTCGCTCCTAGGACATGCCAGTTTTCTCACGATGTTGCCTGTCTGGGTTTGGACCCGCAAACCAGAACTCAATTGTATGGATTATGTTTTAAATTTCCAGTGGCTGATTACTAAGAGTGGACTGAATAAAATCTTATCTTTACTTATCATATCATCATTATAAGTCATTGAATCTAAAATTATTAGTACAAATTACTCCTAAAAACGCACACAAATAAAGCATTTAAATGATACTTATTACTGGAGTAACCATTGCGTCCAACATTCAAAATGTTTTTGTTCTTCGTAATTGCTCTGTGGTTCACATTAATTATTTTCAGTAAACAGAACTGCTCAGTGTTCAAATGTCTGATTTAATCACAAAATTATATTCAGGCTCATGAAAAGATAAATTATTTCTCATTGGGTGGGTTTTGGTATCTCTGAAACATAATGGTTACAAAGAAAAAGGCTGTGTTGGTATTAATAGCAACACACCTCTAAGTTACATCTATGTTTGTCGCTAAGTATGATTTTTTTAATAATTGTGTGATTAATCTATACTAATATTATAAAAGATTGATGTTTATGATTGATTTTGTATGTCGGAAGTAATCTTGAAAACTATTGATTCGATTTTAAAATTCTTTCACCTGTAGAATGCTACATTATCATTATCTTAGCGAGCGAAGCCGCGTGCACAAGCTATGAACTGTATATTGTTTACGAAGTAACTATTTAGTAATCTGTGATATTGTAGCTGCGTTTTACAAACATCCAAACCACGAGCAGGAATCAAACCTTACTCACCGCCAATCGCGGATAGGCCAGGATTTTAGGCTTGCTTAAAATGAGGAGTGATTAGAAAGCATATGTACAATTAATTTTATTCGATTTGTTATATTAGATTATTTACAGTATTTTATATTTGCTCGTACCCAAAAATATCCGGTAAATATCTCACTGTAGCAAACGAACAACTGCCAAAGATGTCCATTCTGGATGAATCCACAGCGTTTTACTATTATTGTTTTTTTTTAAATTTCGGGTTATAATTCATAGCACTAAAAAAAAAAACAAATAAGCTAATCAAAATATGTCAAAATTAAATTAAAATAAACTCACAAAAAGGAATTCAAGATGGCGGACAACGATATCATTATAGTTAAAATAATATAAAAAGATATATACAGCAACAGACAGCATAGGTAATATGTTTACATATTATGTGTAAACATATGCGTATTGTGTGTCTGTTGCTGTTGTCTTTCATTATATTTAATATCTTCTTTTTTCTCAGGAAACTCTCCAACTCAGATGCCGAGTGAGTCCAAATGTTTAACAAAATCTACCGACACTTCCCTAGAACATGTTAAATTTACTAAAGAGTGTGCTTGAGAAAAAATTGACAAAGCACTTGTAATGTGAACCTGTGATAATGTGACAAGAAGTGGACTAAGGGACCTCAAATTTACAGGCCAGTGGTTTAGAAAAAAGGCCTTAGTGTTAATAATGGGTTTTGAATAAGATGTGAAGTGAATATTTAATGTGATATAAATTTGTGAAAATCGGTTTGGAACTAAAGATCCGTCCGTTGTGATTTCTTTAAATCTTATAATTTTCCAAAAATTTTGATTTTTGTTTCTCTTACCTGAATTATATTAATTGGTGATTTCTTAAAATCTTATAATTTTCCAAAAAATTTGATTTTTGTTTCTCTTACTTGAATTATATTAACATAATTTACTTGTTTTAGTTACCACGGATATTTTTTATTTCTTTAACGATACATTGCCAATTGCTTGATTTGGGTACAAAAATGTAAAAAAAGATTATTTGATTATTTATAAGAATGAACAATATTTTTTTTTATTAATAATAGGCTCGCGTTTGACCACCATCTCACCTGATGGTAAGGGATGATGTGGTCGAAGATGGAGCACGCTTACCTAAAAGTAACCTATTCACTCTTGACTTAAAGACCCCTAGGTTATGGCTATCGGGTAACAGACTCCGGCAGGGAATTCCACTCCTTAGCCGTACGCATAATGAAGGTATTCCAAAAACGTTTAGTGCGTATAGGTGGGATATCCACCATGTAACGATGGCGCATCGCCGTTTGATATTTATGTCAATTGATAGATCCAAAAATACCTAGATTATAAAATAATTTTGCATCTTCCATACGATGTATAAGACTGAACTTTTGTAGAAGATACACATGTTTAGATAAAACAATTATTTGTTTACTTAGTTATAATTAATAATTTAGATGATAACATTATTTTTGTATTATCATTATTTATAAGGTTATCATCTAAATAATAGTTTGCTTAATCACAAGTTTGTATTTCTTTTAATTGAAAGGATATTAGCCTAAAAATATCAATAAGTAAGTTCTGAATGTAAATGGTGTAAATATTATAAGTATATGGAATGTTGCCATACTAGTTAAATAGGAAATAACATTACTATCTAAAGTAATACTTAATGTCACAAAATCGAGCTTTTATGTTATGAATGATAATTATTATTTAATTATAATGTGTTGAAGGAAAGATGTTTTCTTTTTGTGAAAGATATATGAAAAGGAGATTTTATCGACGCTTGAAAAGTGAAAATATTACAAGAAGATTGACTGTTAATATCCTCGGATTGTTGTTTTAACATATTTTGGAATATTGAAAGCTTACTCGGAAAGGCGATGTTGTTAAAATGTGAATTATATAAAATATTGTATAAATATGAATACTTAATGTGATAACGATTGTATGAATGAATGATATCTCAGTTCACGATAGGTAATTATAATCATTCGTATTAGAATTCTTACTCAGAATAAAAGCATTCCGATTTGGTCTAATCTTAAAATAATGTCAAACTTTATTATTCGTTTGACTTTGAACATTTTGCCAACAAAACCTTTAAAAAAGATTACTTCTTTTAAATAAACATTAACAAGCAAAATTACATTAAAATAAAAACAGTTTTCCTAAATCTCCAATAATGTAACTTTTATTCTAAAAAGATAAAATCTTTTTGTAGGTATTCAAATGACTAAAGTTTACAAAATGTAAAGAGTTTATCTTTGTACACACATCAAAAGTGTCTAGGGATCAACATATATTTTTGCAATAACTTTTCTCCTGATTGATATTAATTAAAGTTTTCTTTAAGGATTCATCAAATAAAGTGTTTTCGTTTGTCACAGTAACGATAAACCAAGTCACCTTTGCATTAATAAAGAAATTTGCCATTTTCCTAATAAAGGGATTTTTGACATTTGAACCACTAACATTAAAGTTCGAAAAAAAGACTGAAAAACAGTTTTCTTTAAAATTTTACTGGGTAACTTAAACAATTAATAATCCGTGTTTCTACCGCGAACACTAACAACACATGAACATCGGTTTGGCATACTCAAAATGAGTTCATCCAAATCACGCTGTGGAATGGCCGCCCATGTTCGTTGCAACAACAAAAACAGGTCTTCTTGCGACTGGATACCCTCCATATTCGGCAGAGCTCTTCTCTGTAGCATATCCCATGCATGTTCAATCGGGTTCAAGTCTGGCGGCTGAGCAGGCCAGAGCAGGACATTGATGTTAGCTGCGGCGAGAGTCTGTCTTACAACTCTTGCGGTGTGCGGTCGTGCATTATCATGCATTAACTGAAATAAGGGACCGATTTGCACTTGTAGAGGAACGATGACGTCAGATACAATCGTCTCAGCATAAATTTGAGCGTTGAGGTTGCCTCTGATCCAAATCAACTCAGTTCTTCCGCCGATCCAAATACCCGCCCATACCATGATGGTTCCACCACTATAAGGATGGACTTCCTGGCAGGATTTTAATCGCTGTTGGCGTCCAGGGGTTCTCCAGTGTCGTATACGTCTTGTATCCGGTCTCATACCAAAACGAGACTCATCAGAAAAGCACACGAAACGCCATTGTTCTTCTGCCCAATTTCTGTGTTCAAGAGCCCATTGATATCGAATCCTACGATTGTGCATTGCTATAGGTGGTACCCGTAGCGGTCTTCGGGAATGAAGGTTCACTTCATGCAAGCGGTTTCTGACTGTTTGGTCGCTAATTAAGTTCCCTGAAGAGTGATGAAGCCTCACGGCTAACATCATGGCGGTTATTGTTGGAGCTCTTCGAGTTAAGATTTGAATGTATCGGTCTTGTCTCCGTGTGGTGCAGCGATACCGTCCTCCATGGCGCTCAGCCACGGTACCAGTGCTTCGGTAACGTGTCCAAAGTCGACTGATAACACTCTGACTTGTATTCAGAGCTAAAGCCACAGTACGTTGCCGGGAACCAGCTTCTATCATTCCCACGGCTCTGAGCATTTCTTCCCTGCTTAAATGACGTCGCCGCTCCATAATAACGTTGGTTTTAATCAGTAGTAGGGAAACAGTAGCACTAATAATGTCTTCAATGCGTTGTATGTTTTTATAGGGAAAATATTGACAGCTGATTTTCATCTTTTACTCGAATTTGATTAACAGTTCCTGTTTCAAATTATTAAATGCACCAAAAAGGATCCATATAAATTTATAAAATCATAAATTTATTACAAAGCCACATCTCAATCTCAAGAAATCCGCATAAAAATGCTTGATCCCTAGACACTTTTGATGTGTGTATTAATAAGTTCGTGAACTGAGCACTGAGATTAATGTTTGATTTTTAAACTAAAATAGTTTTTAATTTTATTTTATTGTGTTTGAAATAGACTAAAACTTACTGCTGGCTAGAACCGTTTAGTTTTTTATTATAAATATAAAACATAGAACCATGGCTTAGATTTTGTACATATGTATGTGAAGGTACAGTCGCTCTTTATATTATTTTTGTTACCATAGAAGCTTCAAATAATTTGAACACAAATGAACTTAAGAAGAATGTTAAAATTACATTTCTATTCTTTTTGTATGCCGTGGCTTTTCATTTTGTAACAATATTGTGTAAGAAACATTTTTCTATTTGTAAAATTATTTCACACTTTTGTGAACAATTGTACCTTTTGCTTTGAGCATTTAATAATAATTTTTAGTAATAACCATTTTAATTGTATTTTTTTTTTAGTTTTATGTTTTATGTGATGTCAAATTTCTTAGAAAATAATAAATGTGAATTTATACTAATTTTTGTTTTTTTTTTTTCTGAATTCAAACCTGATGACATATTTTAGGCAGAGCATGTCTATTTATTGAGAGACTTGTGAAAAAACACAAATACTGGGTTTCAATATTCTTGGAAAGAATGCTGCATTCTTTCCAAGAATATTGAAACCCAGATAAGAAATAAACATCCTTAATTATGTAATAAACTCAGATAGATTAGATTCGAAAGCAATGAGGTGGCTTAGATATCAAGTGAATTAAACTCCCGTCATCTCTTTCGTTTAGGTTACTTTTTACCTTTTCTTTAGAAATAATATTGTTGCATTAAGTCGCCCATGTAACACTATTGTTCATAAAGTTTAAATAAATAAATAAGAGTTTCGTTTAAACATAATTTAGTTAGAATTTATCTGTTCTCAAGGTACCTACCTATTTTAAATTTAACTTATAAGCGTATTTAACTTTAAGCCGCTCTTTCCATGCTGTCTTAAGATCGCGCCGTAGCTCTGTCCGCTGAGCCGCAATTTGCCGCGGTAGCGGAGATCAACCCCGGCTTAGCACCTCTACGCGCCAATTGTGCACACGTGCGAGGACTACCGCCTCTAGATCCCACGGCAGTAATCCGACAAGGAGAGATATATTCTTTTAGGCTTGTCATATTTGAGACATACTTTATGCGTTTGATTACCTGTTTTTAACGAAACATCACGCTGCGACCTTTCAGAAGCCGAGCATAAATAACAAAAGTCACAAAGAAAACTAAGTGAGAAAATAATTTTACGTAGCACAATTCTAAAGGCTTCAATATGTTTACTGAGCAAAAAAAACAGGTCCAGATCAGTATAGGTATTTATCTGACCACCAACTAGTGCCCGACGCTGGTTTCTAGTTGAACCTACTGAGAATATGAAGCTGAATATATTATCTTACTGGTTGAAATCGCGGAGCAAAGCTAGTCATGTATATTTTTGCATCAAGATATGCTATGGCGTCACTCGAAATGACGAGGGTAACTTGGGGGTTATTGACGGATCCCTCAGCATCAATGTCGACTTATATGTATGAATATTTGAGATACGGGTTACAATAATCTATTTGGTTTCAAAAATCGAGGGTTGCCTGATTGCGTTTTGTTTTCGGGTTTGTCAGATTTTATATGATCTAGTATTGGGTATTCCAGGTTTTTTCAGTGGGAAGTTCTTCAAAAGACGCCTCCCGCTCAGGGTGGAGCTGAAGACAGTGCCAGACTTCTACGGACTTCAAACCCACCCTGTTCCTTTAGTTGCCCTTGCCTTCCGGGGCTGCGGTATCTTGTTAAAACATTCCCGCAACCAGGGCAGGCACTGGCGATTAAAGCCAAAAAGCCATTGTCTGCCGTGGTTGGAAGTCGGCACTAATGACGACTGACCTTTCAGGCGCTCGTAGAATACGACGCGCCGTCGATTCGGGTGGATATTCTAGGCCTCATTTTGGATTTATAGGTAAATGTTTCCATTGTATCATTTTCTGAAAATGAATTGTTTTAAATTTCATTACATTGAGCTAGCTTTACACTTAGAAGCGTCTGATACAATTTTGTCTTAGAACTGTGACGCTATATAGTCGACACAATATTGAAACGTGATGTTACTTTCTGGATAAATAAATAAAACGTTAAACTAACATGCTATTTAAAACGATGTCAGTAAATGATAGCAATATTTTAGTTCAATATATTTCAAAAAAAGCAGCAAGAGATTCACCGTATCAACTTACCCAATGAATAATTTAAAAATTATACAGGCACAAAATTGTGCCCTCGCAATCACTCAGGTCGAGGATTAAGTTGAGGCTCAACGGGTCAATTGGTCCGGACGTGTACTGACGTGACACCCGGTTCATCCGGTACGAAAACTGACGTCCGGGATATCCGTCGAAAAATCCAGTCAGCATTTTATTGAGTTTCCGTTGAGTTTGCGTTTGTTGAAATTGCTTTGTAGTAAGTCGTTTTCTTAAAATAACCGAGTTTTTTTGTTTTTTTACGCAGTTATTAACTACTTGCGTTGGCTGAGTGATTAACTACTGCGCTGCGTATCGCTGGTTCGATTCCTGAAACGGATTTTTTTGTAAGGCCTACAAATAGTTGTTCCGACTTAATGGGTGTTTGTAAAAATGCACTCATGATATAGAAGTAAAACCAAGTGTATTTTGTTTTGGATTTTAATGTTTCATTTTAAAACAATCAAACAACTGTTTTTATTTTGCTAAATTGGTCCATCTGATTCAGATAAGTAAGAAAGATAAGCTGTTAGTCTGTGACTCACACAGCACATAAAGTCTCAAAAAGATAAAATTAAGTGATTCAAGCTAACAATATAAAAAGATTTGGAGGGTGCACATGTTATGGTCTCAATAGGTTAAAAATTCAAATATGAAAAAACACAGGCCATATAAATTTAGGATTTAATTACAGCTGTGACGTACCTATCTAACGTATGAGTATTTGGGAAAAAATACCCATCCGTCAGGTCCATAATTATATTAACACTAAAATGCACTTGATACGCACAATAATAAACACATCAAAAGTGTCTAGGGATCAAGCATTTTTATGCGGATTTCTTGAGATTGAGATGTGGCTTTGTAATAAATTTATGATTTTATAAATTTATATGGATCCTTTTTGGTGCATTTCATAATTTGAAACAGGAACTGTTAATCAAATTCGAGTAAAAGATGAAAATCAGCTGTCAATATTTTCCCTATAAAAACATACAACGCATTGAAGACATTATTAGTGCTACTGTTCCCCTACTACTGATTAAAACCAACGTTATTATGGAGCGGCGACGTCATTTAAGCAGGGAAGAAATGCTCAGAGCCGTGGGAATGATAGAAGCTGGTTCCCGGCAACGTACTGTGGCTTTAGCTCTGAATACAAGTCAGAGTGTTATCAGTCGACTTTGGACACGTTACCGAAGCACTGGTACCGTGGCTGAGCGCCATGGAGGACGGTATCGCTGCACCACACGGAGACAAGACCGATACATTCAAATCTTAACTCGAAGAGCTCCAACAATAACCGCCATGATGTTAGCCGTGAGGCTTCATCACTCTTCAGGGAACTTAATTAGCGACCAAACAGTCAGAAACCGCTTGCATGAAGTGAACCTTCATTCCCGAAGACCGCTACGGGTACCACCTATAGCAATGCACAATCGTAGGATTCGATATCAATGGGCTCTTGAACACAGAAATTGGGCAGAAGAACAATGGCGTTTCGTGTGCTTTTGAGACCGGATACAAGACGTATACGACACTGGAGAACCCCTGGACGCCAACAGCGATTAAAATCCTGCCAGGAAGTCCATCCTTATAGTGGTGGAACCATCATGGTATGGGCGGGTATTTGGATTGGCGGAAGAACTGAGTTGATTTGGATCAGAGGCAACCTCAACGCTCAAATTTATGCTGAGACGATTGTATCTGACGTCATCGTTCCTCTACAAGTGCAAATCGGTCCCTTATTTCAGTTAATGCATGATAATGCACGACCGCACACCGCAAGAGTTGTAAGACAGACTCTCGCCGCAGCTAACATCAATGTCCTGCTCTGGCCTGCTCAGTCGCCAGACTTGAACCCGATTGAGCATGCATGGGAGATGCTACAGAGAAGAGCTCTGCCGAATATGGAGGGTATCCAGTCGCAAGAAGACCTTTTTTTGTTCTTGCAACGAACATGGGCGGCCATTCCACAGCGTGATTTGGATGAACTCATTTTGAGTATGCCAAACCGATGTTCTTGTGTTGTTAGTGTTCGCGGTAGAAAGACGGATTATTAATTGTTTAAGTTACCCAATAAAATTTTAAAGAAAACTGTTATTTCAGTCTTTTTTTCGAACTTTAATGTTAGTGGTTCAAATGTCAAAAATCCCTTTATTAGGAAAATGGCAAATTTCTTTATTAATGCAAAGGTGACTTGGTTTATCGTTACTGTGACAAACGAAAACACTTTATTTGATGAATCCTTAAAGAAAATTTTAATTAATATCAATCAGGAGAAAAGTTATTGCAAAAATATATGTTGATCCCTAGACACTTTTGATGTGTGTATTACGTGCTAATCGTGCTTTACTTGTCAATATTGCGCGGCGATGCACGTGGTTTACTACTACGGGATATTAAAAGCCAAGATGTCAAAGAAAACAAAAAAAAAATAGTTTAAAATTTTCATGACTAGCCCAAGCTCATTACTGAATCCAATATTGTACGTGGTCTATATACATTATCTTGAGGTCTTCTTTACGTGTATCAAGCATAGCATGAAAAAAATGAATTTGAGTTTTATATGAAGCGACATCTTATCTGACTTCTACAACCCAGTAACTGGCTAACACTTGCTCGATAAAAGTAGACTTTTATCGAGCAAGTGTTAGCCTAGAGGCTAATCACAAAAATATCTGTTTACTTTACCTCTGATTACGGAAGTTCTAACTTTGCATAAGCATGAAAAACCTTGATGACGACAGTGAAGAAAAAAAGAACAAAATCGAGCCATTCGAGAGAGCAACTCATGCGACTAAGCAAGAAAAGACGACCATTATTACAAACATGCATTGGGAGAGTAAGAGGATGTGTCTGTATGTCTGTGTAGGTAAGGTACTTATCTTGGAAACTATTCATCTGTCTGGCACGGCGAGCTGAGTAGTAGTAACACACTGAGATATGGTGTCTGTTTTTTTTTGTCGAATGGTGATCTGAAATTAGAATTGGTAAAAGTATAAAATGTTAATAGGGCATCCGGGATTTATGAAGTTATATATGTATATAATTTACACACATTGAGAAAGTTATAAGTGGTTGAGTAAAATATAAATGGTCTCCATTGACACAATGAACTTTATTTCCATTTTGCATCCATATGTATAAGATGGTTTATTATACAATCAGTTCATATCTTATTGTCTTCCACTTCTTAGCTACATAAAATATTTTTATGTTTTACAATAAACAGTATTTCTGTTTCTTTTATGGTATAATCAGTTATAGTATAAGACGTAACAAAATATAGCTGTAAGTCAGAATCTAATTTTCCAATAAAAGAGAATACCTATGCAATACAAAAATATTTATTATGCAACTAGTTTTTCAAAAAATATTAAACCGAATAGAAAAAGAATGTTAATTGATCGAATACCAACTAGTGATGTGATAATGATTTTTTCTTAGTCTATATACCTATGTTAGGATCGGTTCCCAATCTAACCTCTCTAGTTAGATTGGGAACCGATCCTAACATAGGTCCACAACCCAGTAGGCACCTGGGTAACACGATACGCTATGGCAAGACTAGTATCAGATTTTCTGATTTCTGACTACCTTTAACGACTAACAAAGGCTTATTTATTTGTTTATTAATCTAGGGAAAATTAACAGTTGCACATTTATAAATAACAAAATTGTTTTGTATGTAAATTTCTCCCTTTGTATTTTAAATTAGGAAGCCGAGCAATTGTTTTAATTTGTGTATTTTTATTTTATTTTATATGGGTCTTGGCCCTGAAATAAATGAATTTTTTTTTTTTATATAAACTTATCTAATACACAACCCACAACATTTTCCTCAGATTACTGTAAAAATTTAAATATGTCTGTGAGCAGACATTTGCAGTGTTGTTCAACTAAACTTAATTCTAATAATAAATACTTAGACTTAAAGTGCTTTCCGAGGCACAGAGGAATATCAATATATTAAGATGGTCATACATCCATGAACCGACCTCAATAAGTGTTGCTTAACCTCAAAAACGGACCCATGCAACTTATTTTATTTAGCTACGAACGCCTTTCATAATCGCTTACTATATTTTTTAGTAACTATTTTGTTTTTGTTAGCTTGCCCTGTCCTACTCCTGGGCAAAGGCCTACCTCGACTCCTTCCGTTTCTCGCGAGACCGCGCAACCTATCCAGTTCGCCCCGCGTCAATTTAATTTATTAATCAAATATAATAAAAATTACATGCAATATGCATAGCCTTATTCTTGTTATCCAGACTAACTCCCATGTTCGATACAATAAAACTGACAAAAAAGTCATTGTTACAAAAAACGCAACATCTTTCAAGAGCCCGACGAGTACGTGTCAAAATTTCGTGAGCGCCAGGGCGCGAGACTCACTAGCTATCTATATCTATATATAGCTATGTATATCTTCCTGTATTTATGTTTATATAACACTTTATATAAACATAAATACAGGAAGATATACATTAGCTACACGACAAGTATGCTGAATAGTTCATGCACACCACTAGTGTAGTCTGGCTGGGTTTAGAAAATAGTGTAAAGTGGACGCGGTAGCGGGAGCGATTTGAATTGTACACACACAACTTAAGTCTGAGGACAAAGACTTTTTTATCAGCGATAACGATTTTCAAAAGATCAACAACTTATGAGAGTGATACACACATACATACACTTCCGCAGTGTCAGACGATGTCATATTTTTTTTGCAAGCGTAAACATTAATGTTGTGGAAAACTACTAAGGATAATTAATAATTAATTGATTTTTGTCATGGTTAATTTTTTTTGTTATTTGTCATTGTATTATTTAATTGGGTTTTTTTCGTGTGGTCTCGTGTTACGATCTGTAAGACAATTAAAACTAGTAACAATAATTAACACAAAAACATTAGTGTACGACACAATACGACTTAGTAATGTGTCTGTATCTTTGTAGTGCGAGAGGAAATCATGTATTGTTATTTTTTGCATAATTAATCGCTCTGTTCCTAACCTGAGTCACACCAGCAGCCCTATGTAAAGACAGGCGTCACGCCCGGGCTACACAGGTAGGTACCTACTAGTCACAAACACTCACGCGTTTCAAGTGTGTTTCCACCTGCTTTTCTACTCTCGCGGTTTTTTGTGAGCTCTGCAATTTGTAACGCAGCTCAGTCGACACGCAGTTAAAATGTTGAATGTTGTTTGTAGGCTAAATTTGTAAATTTAGTGTTTGCAGTTTGCAAATTGGTACTCTGAAATATTTTAATGGGAAAGGTTTTTATGATTACGCTAAAAACAAGTAAGTAGATGCATTCTGTGAACCGCTTTCCGATTTTATGAAAAAAATAAAAAATATTTAAAATAAAGGGGGGTTCCCCATAAATGAAACTGAAAATATATTTTTTTCATGAAACCTATGCGTGTGTAGTATCTATAGACAGGTCTTTAAAAATGATATTGAGGTTTCTAAAACCACTTTTTCACAAAGTTAATCGTTTAAAAGATATATGCTTCTAAAGTGGTAAAATGAGTATCCCTCTAACTTCTATAATTATGGAGTGAAAAATCTTAAAAAAAACTATATTCTGTAGATCTTAATGTAATCTTTCCACCAAAATTAATTTGAACGAGATCGAGTCAGCAGTTTTTGAGATACAGCATATTTTCTAAATCCGCAAATATAACTTTGTAATTCATACAAACACTATGAAAAACAAAGTTAATTGGCGTAGTTGTAAAAATTGTAAATAAGCTAGTTTTAAGAAATTTTGGAGTTTTTTTTTTATAAATATATTAAATTATATTTATTATACCCAACGAGCACATGAGTGGAAATAGCAGCCTATTTTGTTACTTTGGGCTATAAAATAGCAGTTTAAGGGTTCAAAAAGCAGTTCAAAGTTGCATATCTGCATCCGTAAACGTCTATAGCTATAAAAGTTACTTAAGGTGCTATAAGCTGGATCAAATACTACCCTAGCCTTCACAGTAGTCCACGGTAGAACTCATTTACCACTTACACCTTTATATGAGAGTTACGAAGGTCATTCTGCCACTCACAGCTTCAAAGTGGTTTCCATTGTAACTTTTATAGGTTATAGTTATAGTAACCACTATTATACTACTATAAGTTTCAATATAGAAATAATAGAAACTCTTATGCATACTATAGTTACAAAAAAATCATCAGTGTAACTAAGGCCTTTAGTAGCAATAGTCATTCCTTGCAGGCTCAATCCATTCGCCATTTTACAGCCGCTTTTGTAACTATTATAAAACATTTAATAAAAATGGATGCTAAACGAATAAGTACGTAACTAGATCTTATAACCTCAAAAACAGGAAAATAGGAGCTTTTTGTGGCTGTGAGTTGCACTACGGGAACAAAAATCACTGGAAGCGTTAGAAGGGTGAAAATTAGCGCTATGATTCTCAAAAGGGAGTTATTAGAGCTAAAACTGCAGGTTATGACTACATTACAATGACGCCATGATTTTTTAAGAAAACTTATAATTCACTTGCAAAATTGAGTTGATATACATTGGTTTTTCAGTTAAATGTGCATTAAATGTACCGGTAAACAATCGGCCACTTGCGAATAGTAAGTTATCGACACGTAAAAATACGGAAATATAATTTATTCTGTACAACAAACAAAAAATATCACATATCTTTTGTTAATTTTTTAAATATCATAAAAGCGCGTTAAAATTACTCGAAAATTATCTTATATATCTACAGTAAACTGGACAGCGTTTTAAGTATCTTTATATATCTTGCTAATACAGAATACAAACTTACTTCTTTTTGTTTTATTTTCATGATGGCGACGAAAACACTTTACCAAAATATTACAAATAATGTCAACTGAAGATATACAATAAAGAACTATAATCAATTCATTCATTCAAAGTAGTTCAAAATCATTCAAAAGTAGCGCTACGAGAGCTTTAGTATAGCGTTAATAAATCGTTATAGCTATTAAGGAACCTTTATGCAACCGTTGTGCAGGTTAAATGGAACTTTAGGTTGCATAAAATGGCGCCCGAATAGCGCTAAAGCGGCTGCTTTAAGTCTGTAGTAGACGCTCTAGCGCTTACGTCTATTACCATAAGTAATAATCGGATACGCTCCAAAGCCCTAATGCAGCCCATTTGTGCTAGTTGGGTAGTTACTACGAAACCCTTCATGGGCGAGTCTGACTCGCACTTGGCTAATTTTTTTATGATACTGTTGGTGGTTTTTGTCTTATTAGTAATATTGTTAATCACTATTGGAAGTCAAGCCATAGAAGGTAGGTATAGCCAAAATTGAGCCCTCACCGCTTTATCGTAAGCGACGACAAAAGTTTTATTCTGTTTGACTTTGAAATTATTGAGAGGTGAACTTGATAATCCATTATGAATTCTACTTCTTTGGGTAGTTTAGGTGTGTCTAATTTTGCAGACTGGTTTGAACAATGTGCAACATATGAGCAGTAGTAGCCTGCTGGTTATAGGCACGACTTACCTAAGATTTGATAATGTGAGTTCGAACCTAGGCATATTACTTCCTTTGATCTGTAATTTGCATCATCACCACCCCTACTCCTGTCCTAAGACACGCCAGTTGTAGTGTTGTCCTCACGATGTATTTCTTCACCGTTTTGAAGAGCTGTGGTGATGATGCAAATTAGTGTACCAACTAAGTAATGTGCCTTCCTGGGTTCAAACTCACAACTCGCAAGTCAGGGCTCTATAAAGTGGCGTCACCGCAGGTGTTTCATATTAACTAGATTATTTATGTACTGTAAAATAAACTCATATTTAAGAACCAAAAAATTAAGTAATAATATTGTAACAAATATACAAAATTATGTACTAAAATACAAACTACAATAAAGCATCAAAAAATTCGTCCTCAACGCTGTCGGCTGGCAACGTACCTAAGATACTGGCGGCATTGCCTCGTTGTATGGCAATGCTTAGCCGTTGACCAAAGAAATAGCCAGCCCTTGGGTCGCGGGAAGCGTCAACGAGCCTTTTCGATATTTCCTTTTATAATATTGTTAAATAACATATCCTAGGCCATCGTTACATGGTGGACATCCCACCCACATGCGCAAAACGTTTTGGGAATACTTTCATTGTGCGTACGGCTAAGGAGTGGAATTCCTTGCCAGAGTCTGTGTTTCCCGATAGTTAAATCCTAGGGATCTTTAAGTCAAGAGTGAATAGATTTCTTTTAGGTAAGCGTGCTCCATCTTCGACCACATAATCACTTACCATCAGGTGAGATGGTGGTCAAACGCAAACATATTCCGAATAAAAAAAATAAAAGTAATAATACCGTTAAATAACTATAACGATATGGAAACTTGGACGGTTCGCCTCAAAGACCGACGCAAAATGGATGCTCTTGAAATTTTGTGCTGGTGGCGACTGTTGCGGATCCCTTAGGCAGCATTTCGGACGAATGAGTCCATCCTGGAGGAGCTCCGAATCAAGAGTTATCTTCGACTGTGTAATTACGAATACTCAAATACTTCGGACACATTGTGCGAAATGAACACTCCATGGAACGACTTGTTGTTCAGGGGCAAGTAGCAGGCAAGCGGTCATGCAGTCTGTTCCCCTACGCATCCGATATACCTAATTAAAGCGGCAACAGAGACGACCTGAGTTCAAAGCTCTCGAGACGCAGAAAGTAGAGGGAATCTAGACAAAAGGCATCATCATTAACCACGACCTCTATCAAGTAAGTATGCATAACTGAGGAGGAGGAGGATATCATGCATCTATAATTCCAGACTAGACACAATCCCTATCTATATTTGCGCAGATAAGCAAAGCTTTGTCAGACTTCTATTCAAAACCAGTTACATTGTGTTACCTTGCGAACACAGCTGGGTCTACACGCTTGCACGGATATGTACGGAGGCAGGAACGCTGTTTTCTTTTCTAATGTTTGTCAAGTGCCCTTTCTGGGTATGCTTAGTTAGTCTTTCCTTTTGTTTTTGTTACAGAAAAGGATAAGCCGGATTTTCATTTAGCTGTTTTAGGGTTCCGGAAGTCAAGCCTATTGCTCAGCCTGTTTAAATTTAAATAAATAATTATTTTTTATTGCTTTTTTTGTAATGCTTTGATTGAACTAACAAGACTCCTTCGACCCTATAAGAAAATTAAGATGTTTGACTGCCTAAATGGATGAACAGTAAATAATCGTCTTACCTATAATCTCTTTCTCCTTATATTACATTTTGAATAAGACGTCAGTCTTAATTATACTTAGTATACAAGATTTATAATTAGTAAATGAATTGCCAACATCATGTGAGTTTGTATGATATTCAATGAGAGTGTGCTCCATACATACGCTCGTAATTTTAATAAAAAAATGTAGATCGCGCTTTATCAAGATAATTCTACAAAAAAAACATCTTGGCAATATCAACCAAATCAACTAAGCACATGGTTTATTTTTAATTTTCATTGAACTATTCTAACTAGCAAAATGCATTTAAATAAAAACCTTTAACATATCTATATAAATAAAATTGAATATAAAATAAATAATTGTGAAAGTCATATGCATTGCAGACTGCAGCGGAATTTCCAGGTTGTAAAGCAAAAATCAATTTGAAGAATGGATTAGGACAGGTGGGTGTCCGTCTGTTGGTGCTAGCCTCCAGTCTTACCAAATGCAGCTGACTACCAGTATGTTACAGAGAGCGACTGCCTACCTGATCTCTGAGTGTGTGGGTGACACGGTGCTCCTTGGCAAGACTGTGGGTACATTTTCTGGCTTCTGATTACCCGTAACCACTGTTAAATATCTACAAATGTCAGCTGGGACCAACGGCTTCACGTGCTTTTCGAGGCACGGGGGAATCCCGATTTGTCAATACTGATGTTATCTTCGAAGAGCGACGTTTAAGGCTGTTATTAATATCCTGATTAGGTAAAAAAAAATTAACAAAAGCAGATTTCAATTCAAACGTGTTTGCTTCTTTACAGCCATATATGTATAATTTCATCTCAGTGTTATCTTCAGACTTGGTAGCAAAAAAACTCAATAGATTACGGCCTCAAAATGTCGCTACAAAGAGAGCTTACTCTTAAATACAGCCTTTCTGAGCCCCCAAGTTTCGAAACTTGAAAGCAATTAAAGGGAATCTTTTTAGAAGTTACTGAATTCAGTCCATATTGGAAGGCCTTTGTTAAATTTGCGAGTTGGCAAAGAGAAATTCAGATTTAGTTCGCGCGCGGACCTAATTCATTTGTTGAAAGTTCTTGAAGAGATACTCGGAATTGTTTCTTGTCAAGTGGAAGATTTTTAGGGATCTAATTCAATGATCCAATTATTACAACAGAACAGACCAACGGACTAATAGGTCGAATTTCAAAGTTGCTCTTGATTCTGATCTGATGTTGAATCCTGATTAGTCACGACAATTTTATTTTAACATTGGTCTAAAATATTTGGATTATTAATTTATAAGAACTAAGTACCCTTAGTGAGTTTTGTCGAAAAATTTTAAAATTATATTTCACTTATTTACTTTGTACTGTGTTAAATACAGGGTGGCAGGGACATCGACGCGCAACCGCTTACCATGGATTCAGAACATGATTTTGGACCTTCCTGCGTTGAAATTTTTCGTCGGCTTTTAAGTTTTTGTCAATTTTTTTCTAACTTACAAAACTACCCTATCAGTATACCGCGAAAGGTGTAACTGGTAAAATATTCTCAGTAAATTCGTTAAGAAAAAGTTTCGTTGCAATAGTAAGTTAACTGAAACTTCAAAACGAAAAGTTTCATCGTTAAGTTGCCCTCAGTTTCCGTGAAAGGTTATTTCTTTAACTGCCCGTAGATTGCGAAACTATTATATGTACAAATCGTATATGTGCGAAACTGTTTGTATGTGTGTTTCTTAGTGACTTACTCCTCGATGGTGACTGTACTTGTATGGAACTTGGAAAACGCATGGAATACAGCTAGAATTTGATTCGGTAAATAGAAGGCTACATAGCTGTTGCCCGCGACTTCGATCGTATCGAAATTATGATAAATCTATTATATCACTCAAATCGTACTTACATTTTGCAGGGGTAAAAAGGGGCCTATTGCTATGTGTGTATAAAGGCTTCTATATTGGTTTTTACCTAGATCTCGCCTGATGGTAAGCAATAGATGAGGTCTACGATGGAACGAGCAAGCCCAAAAGATGCCTGTTTACTCTTTCTTTAAAGCTTGAAAGGTCATAATTGGCAGGGAACACAGAAGCTAGCAGAGAATTCCACAGCTTGGAAGTGCGCACAATAAATGTGGAAAAGAAGCGCTTGGTACGACAAGACGGTATATCAACCAAGTGTGGATGGTATCCAGCCGTGCGTCTGGTAGACCGGTAGTGAAAGGGAGATGGAGGGATCAGGTTATGGAGCTCCTGCGCACACTGCCCGAAGTACAATCTATAGAAAACCGACAGGCAAGCAACGGTTCGCCGATGAGCCAGGCTATGAAGCTTGCCCGATAGCGCCTCGTCGCCTATAAGCCTTTTAGCCCTGCGCTCGATCGAGTCCAGTGCAGCAAGTTGGTATTTTGCAGAGCCATCCCACAAGTGGCTACAGTACTCCATGCAGGAACGGACCTGTGCTTTATATAGATTCAGAAGCTGTCCAGGCCCCACAATAGAATGTTTTCTGTGTTGTAGGTGCGTTCACAAGCATTTAAGCTTACAGCTCCGAAACTGTAACTGTTTTGTATTATCTGTAGACAATACAAAAAGTGAAACCATGCGGGAACTTAACCCGTGACACGGAGCTCAGCATTTTCCCAATTATATTGGAGACAGTTTGCAGTCTAACTGGATGCAGCTGAATGCAGTTTTACATGAAGCGTCTGACCTTCACAAGCCAGAAACTGGATAACACTATATCCTTTGGAAGACCAGTGTCGGATTGTCTAGCTTCTGAATATCCTTAACAATTGTCGAAGATGGACAGCCGGGACCAACGAATTAACTTGCTTTCTGGCTCGGGGGAGACTCGATATAGCTGCATTCTTTCTATACATATGTTATAAATTGATAGATACCGCTGATTAAATAAAACAAACGAACCGATAACCACAAAGTTAAACCTGAATCTACTTTACGATCATTATTATCAGAAATAGTTGAATTCGCCAATTCATAATCCTACCAAATAGCACTGATTAAAATGAATTTACACACAGCAATATTAAAGTCAGTTTGATAAATAATTAGTAGTTAATTTAAAATCATTTTACAGCATGGCTGATCATTATCGGACTTTGAAAGTGTAATTTATTTTTATTTATATATAATAATTAATATTTAACCATTAAGGTTGCACACGCGACGGAAGCTTAAAAATGGAGTAACTTCTCCTGTTTTCCCAACATTTCCCTTCACTGCTCTGCTCCTATTGATTGTAGCGTGATGAAATGTATACTATAACCAGCTCAGGAGTATGAAAAATAATTTTACCAAGTTTTGTTAAAATCCGTCGAGTAGTTTTTGTTTCTATAACGGTTATACAGACAGACAGACTGACAGACAGAAAGACAGACAGACCGACAGACAAAAATTTTACTAATTGCATTTTTGGCATCAGTATCGATCCCTAATCACCCCCTGATAGTTATTTTGGAAATATATTTCATGTACAGAATTGACCTCTCTACAGATTTATTATAAGTATAGATTAAAATAATTTAATATTTAATGAGTTACGTTTGGCAGTTATTTAATTAGTTCATTATAATTTCTATAATAGTCTATAACCAACTTTTTTCTTTTATTCATTCATCTGGAATTACCTATGCTATTTTATGATGATTGTTCATATTGCATACCTACTAGGAGGTTTTATTTCGGGGGGAAAATCATTAAATGACTCGGCTCACCAAAAGCTCTAACTGACTAAATCCTAACCTGCTTGTTCCTTTCCTGTTGTTTCGGGGTCGCGGTATCTCTTTAGAACATTATCGCAACCCTGGCAGGCATTTTCCCTATAGAGCCCCGTCTTTTTGAGGTGCGAGTGGAACACGACGCGCCGTCGACTCGGGATTTGCTAGAAAATTTTGCACATTTTAAAGGAATAAAAAGTTGCCTGTGTTTAAATTGATAAAATTCCAGGTTGTTAACTGCCAAGTTGTCAGATTGTGAGTGTGCCGAGTTTCTTTGAAACCTCTTAGGTCAGATTTACGGTCACTTTCTAATAACGTGCTTCAAAATATTTAAACTATAATTTAATAGCATTTGGTACTTGACTGCGGTTAATTATGACATATGTCCATTCAACTCCGTTAATTAGTCTCGCTTGAAATTTCAACTAATTGAAAATTGTTGAACAATTAATATACGTTCACTAGTTTTCAGTAGAGGCGATACTTGAGTAATTATAATATTAGCAAGGTGTAACAGATTAAGCGCAATACCTCAAACATCCCAATTAGAATATTAAATTATAAGTCTAGAAAAACATCCGTAACTAAATAAATTGAAACCAAACCTAGACGTTTTTTTTATAAAATAGTTATCCTTACTAAACGCAAAACGTATGTGCGTCATACAATATCTTGTCTTGATGTTAGGCGGTGATAAGCGAGGACAGTAATTGTATGGGTCGCGGTGCAAGATTAATTAATCGCAGTTGACTTTGAAATTGGGTATTTCAGAAATTGTGTGTTTGTGATAGTTTGGTAAATAGGCTAATGATCCTTGTATTGGAAAAATTGTAACACAAAATAAAGCAACTGTGGCGAGTGATATATTCAAGTCACTGGACCTCACCATACTCGGTATATCATCAGCACACATTGCCAGTTATGATTTGACAGCCAGCAGTGGGTCAGTCAGTGACAGTGGTGGCCCAGTGGTTACAGGCTCGAGGAGCTAGAGTGTAGGACACATTTATTTTTGTTTATCACTTTCAATTATTGCACCTAGCACGCTATCTCTTCACCACACTTGGTTGACTGGTAGACAATGTCTACGACATTATATCTGCGTTTGTACCTATGTGCAGGACGTGTAAATAAATAAATACATTATTTTGTGTAGGTAGCTTATTTTCATCATAACCATTGCTGTCAAAACGGTGAAAGAAGAAAGACCAAAAACTTCGAAGAAATGCGACATCTAGCAACCCGCACTGGGCTCGTGTGGTGGACCTCTCATAGACTGGAGCCAGGAGGCCTGTGTCCTGGCTATGGGAACGTTGTAAGATAATTATGAGCATCATTCCAGTACATACGCTGACCAAACTTTTATTTAATATTATATTAGCTTTTTCTTCTTATATAACAGCTTCAATGTAATATCATAAACTTGTTTAGTTTCAGACTAACTGAGCCTGCTTCTCGATATCTCAGTAACTTGTCCAAATATTTCTTAAAGTCTAATCAACTGAACTGGTTTTAACAAAGTTAACACAATCTCATTTTTAAATTCAGTTATAAAACAGTCTTTTGTTAAAAAAACAGCAAGTATTTTAAACTCTGTTTAAAGTTAGGAAGAGTTCTTTGAACAAATTGTACTTAATCTTATATTTTAGAAACATCTGTCGATTAAAACTTTATAAAAGAAAAATCCAATTTATTTATGCTTGAAAACTTTTATCATCTTCTATGCTCCTATTGTTTGTAAATTCGCAAAGAAAGTTTTGTGTGTTCAAATCTGAATAATTAATTGAACAAGAGTCATAAAACAAATGAATAGTTTAAAAAACATTAGAAAAACACGCTTTTATAAATGCACGTAAAAACAAATGTTGCTCTTTCTTTTTTGGAGTTTTTGCCATATTATTATTATTTAACAATTAAACGGTCGATCCCCCAGAGGATTTGAAAGTGACATCTATAAAAAAAATTATAAAAGAATTACGCGGTAATTCAAAAATGTTAAGAAAACTGATAACGGATTTTCTTTAGGTTTGGTATAACCTTGATAACTGCTCGTGTTCAAAGTCCATTACATGGCCTTTCTCACGAGTGCAAACACGACTATGATACGATATTCCATTATGGAATGCCAGTGCCTATCTTTCGGCTTCATCATCAGACCTTGAAACCTAATCGTGGTCAAAGTTTATTACAAGACTTTTCTAAGAAATCCAAAACAGCTATGATACGATTTTCCATCATGAAGTTCCAGTTCATATCTTCCGGCTCCATCATCAGATCAGTTCGACAGTACCATATTATTGTATTGTCATCAGAACTACATGGATGCCTTAGTTCTAAAAGTCACTAAGTCCATTTTTATCGACATTGAGTTTACCAGTTCAAAAAATGTACTTTTTTTTGTCTATGAGTTGGTCTCGTCCTTTTTTTAATAAAATGTGGCTAAGTGGTTTTTCTTCAATTCCTAAAATCACTAAATCCTCTGAATTAAATTCAAAAAGTCACTAAATCCAATTTTAAGCAAAAAATACCCAAATCCAATGTTTATGTGATAAGTCACTAAATCCATGAATTTTTAAACTATATCCTGGTCACATAGGCGGTCATTTATTTTCACTGTTTTGAATGTTGGAACAAGATTAGTTTGCGGAAACTGTTTTAATAAAAACTGAAGAAGAAACCGAAATAAAGTGATAAATTGGAGAATGTCAGAGGATAAACTGAAACGGTAAGTAAGTTTTTTTTTTTTCAATTTGTGTTTGAATTTTGACATATTTTTCAAGAATTTATTTTATTAGTTCACAGAGTGCTAGAATATTATTCACGTCAATTGTGGTTACATAATTTCGGTATTCACAATCTTTCTGACAACACAGCTTCCATGTATTTATTATACTGAAAATTATGGACAAAAATGGCCAAATGAAGTCTTAACAGCTTTGGCTGAGTACATCGCGCACAAGAAACTTCCAGAGCACACTCACTTGGAGTATTTTGTGATAATTGTTTTAGCCAAAACAAAAATCGCTATCTTTTCACTTTCCTAGATCAATTATGTGCAAATAATATATGTCAAAATGTTTCAATTTTTTATCCGATTCCTCGACATAGCATGATGCCAATAGATCGAGACTTTGCACTCATAGAAAGAAAGCGTATTAAAACCGAAAAGGTTTAGACCCCTGGCTATTATGTTGACCTAATAGAAAACTCACGAAATACAGGTAAATTCCTAGTTGTCTTTCTAGAAAAAAATCTAAGGGATGACGAAAATCCAGAAGATCGCGTCTTAAAAATTAAGAATCACAAGAACCTATATGATGCTCATGTTAAGCCATCAATAACTGGAATAACCGTATGCCGAAATATACGCTTTCAAAGATTCCGACACTCTGAATTTGCTAGGATAACAGATCAAAATTTTAAGAAGATGTCATTGTGTCGTGTTGACATGGGTGGCAAGATCATCGCAGATCTCAGTAACTGTTACCAAGGGATGATACCATTAAAACCAGCAAAACTTCAAGATATCAATAAAACTGCTTGAGTATGTTCCTGTTCAAAAACGACTCTTTTATGATGACATACTGTTAGAAGCTCGATCCACAGGAAGAAATTTATGAATAAAGAGATAATAATAATAGAACTGTGTTCAATATGATTAAACATGATTTTAAATTATATTAAAAGGTTAGAAGTAAGGTTTAATATTGTGTTATAATTTTGCGTTAGGTCCTATATGTTAAATATTTAATACTGATCATTGTAATAATAATATATATTTTTACGAACATTATATTAAAGCCTACCTAATAAACTAATGTTTCATTTTTTTCCAAATTTATTTATATGGCCATTTTCTTAAAATATTTTTTTTTACACTTTAAATTATCTTATCTCAAAATAAAGAAAATGGATTTAGTGACTTTTAGAACTAAGGCATCCACATACAGCTTCCAATTTTCATTACGCTACGACCCTTGAAAGATGGTTAAATTAGTTACCTTAGATTCCATTACATAGGTAGTTAGTTACATACAGGTCGACCTAATAAAAGCGTGTTAAAAAGTTGAACAACTCGAAACTTGGCGCTCACTGAGTTTCAATTCAAATAAAACATTGCAATGTGGAATTTACAATTGCTTAGGTACCTATTTGTAATGAGAGACTCGTTGAGTATACCAGATACAAATTGTTTTATAAATAGAATGTGACATTTTTTTTCGTTAATGCCGTTCGGTCGCCGAAAGCTTTAACACAACATAAAAGAAAGGTTCAAGTAAATAAATTGCAATAAAAGTCAAACAGATGTTTTTAGTGGGTGAAATAATGAAAAAGGAGGAAATAAAGGCAATATGTCTTCGAAAATAGAATCAGGTCCTAATCAGGGGCGTCTTGGCACCGCGCACCCTTTTCAACCTTCAAACGATACGAATTATTCTTATCAATACCCTCTGGGGAATGCGATGAGCGAAAATGTTAGAGGAAACTCTGTTGAGTATCATGAAGTATTGTGATTTGTGAGTGAATGGTTTGTGGTTAAAAATGATAGAGTAAATGGAAATAATTTGCTTTTTAACATTCTATTAGAATTAAAATCGTTTTGGATCAATACTCTCTTGCCATTTATATAGATTACTAGCTGTTGCCGCGACTCCGTTCGTATGAGAGGTTTATCCCACGTTAATCTTGAACCCGTGGGAACGTTGGGGCAAAAAATCTGTATGTTGCCCTGTAACTTGACCCACGTAAAATGATTGGTTTTAGACGTCCATATAGTATGAAGGTACGAGTAGTAGGTACTTATTTATTTATTTATTTGTTTATTTAATATAGGCACACCAACAACTTATTTACAAGAAAATAATAATGATTATAAACATTCACGAGAGGGTCCTGTGTAAATAAGTCACTAACAGGCATGCACATCATTCACAAAAAAAGGACGAATCTAAGTATAAATATCATTGATATACTAAAAACCCAAGATACACACTCAACGTCTCAAAACCGTCCGCATAAAATGAGTGTTTAATTCTAAATGATGCGCTCATTTCAAATAGTATCGCGTCAAATTTCAATGGCCGCGTTTTCAGTGTTAAAACAATGTATTATGGCATCTTTTTTATTTATAGGATAGTTTTATCCCGGAATTCCCACGCGATCAGGATTTACGCAGGAAAAACCTCTACGCGAACGAAGTCGCGGGCAAAAGCTAGTATTTAGAATATATTAAAATAAACTTTATTGTACACCAAAAGTTAAACACATCTATTTTACAATAATTAATACTAATTTAGTTTTTGGCAAATATGTATACGTTATATAATATACTGAAGAAGAGGTCGTCAATTTTACGGTTTTTTAATATTCATAAATAAAATAAATATATAATTTATTGAACATAAAAATATTACGTCTTTCAAGTAAAGCCCCTGACTCCTAATGAGTGTCCTACGCTATACATTAAAACACATTTCAATTTTTATGTAATAAATTACAAACAAAAAGTAACATTAGAAGGTATTGAGATTTGAGAACAAAAGAAATAGAAGCGAAACGTGTATGTGTGTGTAAATTTGAGTGTATGTGCGTAATTGCGTGGGTGTGTGTGTGTCTGGAACTCTGGACGCGTGTGCGTTAACATGAGTGTGTGTTTTGAATAGCTTAATTTACTGTACCGACGAAATGATTTTTTTAATATCGTCATAGCTCAAAGACTGAAGCCATGGTTTTAAAATTTGTTTGAGCTTCTAAATTGGGATAGTTTTATTTGATCTATTGTAGATCTTAGAACTTAATGCCTAAAAGTATCTAGACGTAAGTTTATTTACATACATTACATTATGGAATATACATTTACATTTGGGAACTTTACAAAACGGGAAACTCAGTGCGTTTGCTTATTAAATCTGGGCTTACTTGTAACAATCTGTGTCTACGTGGTATGGTACGGAGGATATATATTGGGAACTGTAAGTACTTGAGCTTCCGAGTATAGCAGTCCAGTGGGATAAATTCGTTTTTTGAACGACATCACTTTTAAGTATTGCCCATTTTGCGCCTTCCGCTCTTAGTATTATAATTTTAAACATCCCTCCCCATACTGGAATAATTTAAATGATTTAGTAATAGAATATAAATATATTTTAAGTATATCGATTCATCATGGGATAACTTATGGGTTCACGACATGCGATATGCTAATGATAAAAAAGTGTGTGAGTGTTGCTTTGGCGCAACACCAATCTCATTTAAAACTTCTTATTTTTATACTTTAGTTTTTCTCGTGACCAAATACGATACGGAGAACGGACATCAATCGTCAGACAACATTTAAAAGACAGAGATTTTTTCATGGCATTTTTTTTTTTGTCGAAGATATGTATATCACGGCAAAAGGTATAAGCTTTATTGAATTAAAAAAATTAATAAACGATTTTAACTTTTAATATTTGTTTCATTGATATAAGACGTACCGACCACTCGATTCCCAGACCCAGCTATTGTTGCCGGCCCACTCTTTAATCCCATTGTTCATAGAACAATGGACGCCGCGCAGGTGTGCGCTGCACCTGAATTTTACGATATGGACACGTCGGCACCGTTATCTAACCCACCCTCCGACCAAGACGAAGCCTCTTCTTGCCCTTCGTCCTCCGAAGACGACTTTCAAATCGTCACCAGAGGCAAGAGGAAGAAAGAGAAAACCTCCCAGGCCAGCAAGGCCAAAAAGACCACCGCGTCGCCCCCGTCTCCAACTCAAACGCCCGTACGACCCATCAGCCCAGTCCCAACTACCTCTGCTCACGCGCAGAATAGTCGTCCCTCCAGCCCGATAGCCCAAACTTCCTCAGCCCAAAGGAAGCAACGCCCTCCGCCCCCCTTTTACATCCAGGACAAGGGTAAATGGACTGATGTGTCCAAGATGTGTGTTGATCGAAAGATCAACTACACAAACGCACGTGCCTGCCAAAATGGCATTAAAGTCACCGTCCCTACGTCGAACGACTATAGGGAACTATATCGCGCCCTCCGTGAAAGGAATATTTCCTTTCACACTTTCTCCTTCCCCGAGGACACGCCCACTCGTGTTATTATTAAACGTGTCCCTAAAGAAATCCTCGTACAGGATATTAAAGACGACCTTGCCGATCAAGGTATACCAGTGATCGCCGTCCATCGCTTACATAAAGCGAGAGGCGGTGAATTGTACGACATGGTTCTTGTCATTTGTGAACCAACCGAAGGTCATCACCCGATTTTCAAGATTAAGTCCATTTGTTCCCTATCCGGTATCTCAATTGAAAAGCCCTACAAAACCGCAACAGTGGGACAATGCCACCGTTGCCAACTGTATGGCCATGCGCAGAGCAACTGCTATGCGACTCCCAGATGCGTCAAGTGTCTGGGCGAGCACAGCACTGCGGACTGCCCTCGGCCCAAAGACCGAACCCTCTGTTCGGAACCACCCAACTGCGTTCTCTGCCGCCAGACCGGTCACCCGGCAAACTACCGCGGCTGTCCCAAAGCCCCCAAACTCGCTCCTAAATTAGCGAAGCGCGCCAACGCCCGCCAACAAAGAGAGTCACCTTCCTCTCAAATTCCCCAACGTCTCGCTCCTCAGAGACCATCCCCGCGGAACAGGCTAAACCACGAAAAAGCCTTTCCCTCCTTGGCCCTGCCAAACCTTTGCAGGCACTGATGGATATACCTATCGCAGCGCAGATCCTGCCTATAGCCGTGGCTCCAGAGGCCACAACCAGTCCCAAACCCGCGCCTCAAACCACTGCTGCTCCTGCAGCCAAACAACCGCCCAAACCCTCACCCGTCGGGAACGGCGAGTCTTGCGCCCAGACTCTACTGCGCCACTATAAAATATTTATGACCCGCCAAGCCAGGTCTCTCCGCGATGCCCCTCTGGCTGCCGAGCAGCAGAATAACGGCAAAATTACGACGGAAATGTACAGCCAAATATTCAGCACACACAGTGATGTCGTGCTAGGCCTCGACCAGATGGATGCGATGGACTGATCCAATGGATTCCCAACGCACAAACCACACTAGGCCTCGATCCCTCAAATTAGGTTTTTTCAACGCCAATGGCATTTTCAACCAACGCGCCGAAATAACTAAATTCCTCCGCGACCACCAATTAGACGTCCTCCTTATACAAGAAACCCTTTTGAAACCCCACCGCGCTGACCCCAAAATTGCGAATTACCGTCTAGTTCGCAATGAAAGAACACGCTGCCACGGCGGCGGTACCCTTATTTATTATAGGAAGGAGTTATACTGCATCCCTCTGACCCCACCCGCGCCTCTCTCTCACCTAGAGTACTCTGCCTGTCGACTAGGCATGACTGGTCATCCTCCGATAACCATCATCTCTGCCTACCATCCCCCACCATCGGTCGCGTCTCTTGCTTCAGACGATCCTATCGCGCTCACCAGCGATCTCACGACTCTCTTTGGCCTGAGTGACTCCGTCTTACTAGCGGGCGATCTCAACGCCAAACACCCCGCTTGGAACAGCAACACGACAAATGCCAGAGGCAGAATCGTGTATAACCTAGGCGTGACCCTAAACTATGACGTCATCGCTCCGATGACTCCCACCCACTACCCACACGACCCCAACCATAACCCCGATGTCCTCGATGTGGCGCTCCTAAAGAATGTAAACCTCCATTTACACTCCATAGAAGCGCTTCACGAGCTCAACTCGGATCACCGTCCCGTTATCCTACACCTAGGTTCTCGCTCGGGTAACCATGATCCTACCCAACCTCCTCCGACCCAATTGATCACCGAATGGAGGAAAGTAAGTGAAAAACTGAAATCCACCACGTCGCCTCAATTGGACACCATTCCTGACCACATAGTCTCAGTCGCTGACACGACGGCGGCGATCGACTCGCTTACAGATCACGTACAATCCGTCCTGAACGATTGTTCAAGGGAAGTTCCTGTAGTGGAATACCACCGCTGGAAACTCCCGGACGATGTACGGAATCTGATAACCGAGAAGAACGCAGCCATCCATGCGTACAGCGCTTTTCCCTGCGCCGCAAACAAAGCTCACATGCGCAACTTACAGCATGCTGTAAGGAAACGCATTGCCACGCAGCGTAAGGCGAGCTGCGACAAGATGCTGAGCGAACTTGAGCCCACCCATCTTGCCTTCTGGCAGCTTCAGAGGAAGTTACGATCCACTGAAGAGGCCACAATGCCTCCTCTCATTCGTCCCGATAAGAGTGTCGCCTCCGATAACTCTGAAAAAGCAGAATGCCTAGCCGACAGCCTAGAGTCCCAGTGTTCTCCCAGCTCTCAACCAGTAGACCAAGCCCACCTCAATATGGTGAACGCCGAAGTCGAACGTAGAACTTCCCTTCCGCCCGTCGAAGATCCCGATAATCCACTGGCCCCCATCACCTATGATGAGGTCCAGGATATCATTAAAAGTCTCCAACCACGAAAAGCCCCTGGCTCCGACGGCATCACCAATAGGGTTTTCAAACTTTTCCCCGCCCAGCTTATAGTGCTAATGACTGCCATCTTCAATGGCGCATTGAGCAATAATATTTTCCCTACAACCTGGAAACAGGCAACCTTCATAGTTATTCCCAAACCAGGCAAGCCCAAGTCTGACCCGTCTAGCTACCGTCCCATTAGCTTACTCAACGTCCTCGGTAAAATCTATGAAAGGCTTATATGTAAGCGGCTCAAAGATTTTGCCGAAGCAAAGAGTCTAATACCCAATGAGCAGTTCGGATTTAGAACCGAACACTCATGTATCCAACAAGTCCACCGCATCGTAGAACACGTCAGCGCCGGCTTCCAACGGGGCGCAATAAGGGGAGCCTTATTCTTCGACATAGCGAAAGCATTCGACAAAGTCTGGCACAATGGCTTCATCTATAAGCTATACCAACTCGGCGTGCCTGACCGTCTCGTGCTCATCCTACGGGACTTTTTATCGAATCGCACCTCTCGTTATCGAATTGAGGGGGAGTTTTCCTCCCCCCATCCCATTCGCGCAGGAGTTCCTCAAGGCTCCGTACTATCTCCCCTCGTTTTCACGCTATTCACTAGTGATATTCCCAAGCATAAAAATACCCAGCTAGCCCTATTCGCCGACGATACGGCTATCTATTATACCGGTCTTAAACCCGATGCCATCGCTCGCACTCTCCAAACTGCCGCAAACACTCTGGCCAAGTGGTTCCGGAAATGGAGAATCGAAGTCAATTTAGATAAAAGCCAGGCAGTCCTCTTTTCTAAACCGCGGATAAACCCACCCTCCCCCCGTCCGATTACCATGTACGGCAAGCCGATCCCTTGGGAAAAGCAAGCCAAATACTTAGGCGTGGTCCTCGATAGACACCTCTCCTTCGCTGAGCACATAAAGCAGGCACGTTCGCGCGCCGCTTTCGCTCTAGGTAGGCTCCACTTCATTCTTAGCTCTCGCAGCAAGTTATCACTCAGGTGCAAGCTGCGTATTTTCACCGCGGTCATCCGTCCCATCATGACCTACTGCTGCGTTGTTTTTGCACACGCAAAGCCCTACCTCCTCCACAAGATACAGACCCTCCAAAACCGATTCCTCCGTAGAGTCACGGGAGCCCCCTTTTATGTTCGAAATGAGCTTCTTCACGTAGATCTCAAGATGCCCACCATCCAGCAGTTCATGAAACGTGTCTCCAAGCGTTTCTTTGAAACTTCAATCCAACATAGGAATCCCCTTATCGTATCGGCCGCCCAATACGAACCCTCTCGTATCTCTAAGATTCGCCGACCAAGGCATACCCTAGTCACTCCCGATGACGCAATCACCCTGCTCCAAGAGAGCCGTAGGGAAACAAGTACAGTGGCACACAAACACAAAAACCGACCGTCCTCCCGTCCTCGCCGCCGAGGCCCACCGCGACGTCCTCGTAATAGTCCACCCCGACCCTTGCCAGAGCCAGCCCGCGACGCTGAGCCAGTAGCTTTAAATTCCCTTATTAATAATAATAATGATATGATCCAGCCTGTCCCTAGCTGCCCTCCCCTGCGACGCCCTAAGCCGATGTCCGTACCCCACAGGGGGTGCCCTTAGCGTGTAGTCGCCTAGTTTGAAAGTTTTTTAATAAGCCCTGGCTGGAGGCTTTAATTAATTTATTAATTAAGGCAACCACAGGCAAGCCCGGTTAAGCAGCCGACAACCTCAGAGGTTGACCTGCGAGATGCCACTCACAAAAAAAAAAAAATCGCAGAGAGCAGTCTTATTTAAAGTTCCGATGGCGGAAGGACTTGGTCATTGTGTCGAGTACACATCGGGCAATGTATATTTTTTGTAACTTGTTGTAATAATGTTGTTAATGTTGGGAATTTCATAGTGATCAGAATATTTTTATGTTTTTTACAAATAAAATTGTAATTAAATGTTATTTTCGACTTACCGATGGAAAGATATACCTCCATGCTCTATACTTGCGGTCTAACTTTTTGTTTTACAGGTTATAATTGCACAACACGACATTTTAAGGCAGAGCTCTGTATTCCGAAGTAATCCGAAGTGACTAAACGCGGTGAATGAATTAATCGGTCGAGCTATGTTTTTCGTATCATAAATGTGGCGCGCTTGCCACGCCCACATTACCATTCCAACCTTATTCATCTATTCCGTGGTGAAAAGTAATATTATGTTTACCGATTATTTATCGTCATTATCAACTTAATTTCACCAAAAAAATATTAGATACGTAACCATTTTTTATGTTTTTACAGCCTGTGGAACTTATTGATGCAATAACATAAATAAACGTTCGACCCGAATCAAAAAAATTCTTACGACTGAATAGCAACTGAACAGCGCGCGACGTTTGTTTATCGTGCGTCTGTATTAACCGGTTTTTATTGCTCTAAACCGTTTAATCCGAAAAAACCTCTATGTAATGCTCTTCCAAATACCGGTTTAAAAAAAAACCGGTTTATGCGAACGAAACCGAATGTAAAGGTTTTGGAGTCAAGTACATCATACCGGTTTGAAAATTTAACCGGTATCCGAGCCTTGCTAAGAACACGCTTTGACCGGAGGTGAGAGTGACGAGGTACGTCTAGACTGATCTTATCAAGCAAATCTGGAGTTGAAGTCATCCCGTTAACAATTTTAAATTACGTTGTCATATCATTTCATTCACTTCACGAATATTACTCTGAAGATGATATATGTAGGTAAGTAAGATGTAAGGATAAAATACATCGCTGTAGGTCACGGTTTCTCCTGCTGCAACTGTAACTTAATAATGAGAAAAAAACAGTTCTCGCACTTTTTCCTGTACATACTGGTGCTGAGAAACCTGGCATCTTGCCAAATTTCTTGGCAAGTTCTTTTTAGGTTTTGTGATACCTCAATCATTATGGTTCTTTCAAAGTGTAGCCAAGGTTGGTACGTGGATAGCTAGCTATCTTAACATACTGAGAGTCCTCCGTATCACAGAAAATACGTTTTGTACATCATCTATAACAAGGTTACGAGTAAGTAAAATCTCGAAAATCTGAAAGTCCGATTAGCCCGCACGAACAGAAAGACAGACAAACGTAATACAATTTTTTAATTTTTATTTAATTAAGTACTAAAACTTTTTTTGAGAAATAGTTGTAAATATTAAATGAACGTTTATAGAGAAAGCAGAAAAATTCATGCAGAGAAACTGATACTTTTCACTACATACCGCAATATGTCAGGCCAGCAGTAACAAATATTAACTGACTCCAAAAAAAGAGGAGGTTCTGAATTCATCTGTATATATAATACAAATATATGTAGTTTTTGTTAGTACATTATTAATTTATGCATGCTACCAAACTTCGAAATATCGGGTTAATGGAATCAGTGATTGAACGAAAACTAATTAGTTTAATGTGATACTTACCGGCAAATGAATACCTTAATTAAGTAATGGACTTATTAAGGTGATTAATTTTTGTTTGTATATTTTACTTCAGTTTCATGTGTGATGTATTGTTTCCATTTATACTGATATATTTATGTATACTCCTATTTTCCTCGATGTAACAGTGCCAATAACCGATCGTTTTGAGCTTCTTGGGGTAACACTAACTTCCACCCTCAATTTTGATCCGTTTCTACTCTAAACTATCTATCAGCAATAAAGTGGGTAATCCTAGCAAAGGTGAGACGGTACTTAACACCGGAACAGATCGATGCTCAATCTGCATCAAGCCCAGGTTCGGTCGTGTATGGAGTACTGCTCTCATCTTTGGGATGGTTCTATCAAATACCAACTGGACGCGCTTGAGTCTATTGAGAAACAATTGACATTGGCAACGATTCACTGGTCGAATCAAAGCTCCAGAGCCTTGAACATCGACGACGAGTTACAAGTCTATCGGTTTTGTATCGTTACATGGTGGACATCCCACCCATACGCAAAAAACGTTTTGGGAATGGTTTCCTTGTGCGTACAGCTAAGCTTTAGCGTTACCGCTTAGCTGAATTACAGGGCCAAATACTTTGGCAATTTGGGTAAGTAAAACTAATGTTTTCCAAAATCCAAAAAAAAATCCTAATCGGTCCACCCGTCTTCGAATTACATAAAAAAAATCCGATGAACTGAGAACCTCCTCCTTTTTTTGAAGTCGGTTAAAACGAGTGTATCAAAAGGTTACTGAACCTTTTAGAAAATTATCAGTAAGTATTATGTAGCTCCAACACTAGTCAATACTAATCTTTCTTCCCACCGTCCCACCGTCCTTGCTCACTACTGTAAGTAAACTTAGGTACATACGACTTACGGGTACCTACTTTAACCAATCCTTACTAATATTATAAATGCGAAAGTAACTCTGTCTGTCTGTGTGCTACTCAATCACGCCTAAACTACTGAACCGATTTAAATGAAATTTGTTACGGACTTAGTTTAGAGCCTGAGAAAGGACATAGGCTGCTTTGTAATGCGAAAAAAGGGCTGTAAGGGGTTAAAATAGGGGATGAAAGTTTGTATGGTCATTTTTAAAGCTAGAAGCTCAAAACTTATTTTTTAGACTTTTGATTAGAAAAATGTACTTAAATAAGCTAGAGAGTTTTATTTTCAAAATAATTAGTCTAAAAAATTAAAAATGCTGCCGAAAGTCACTATTCCGCGCGGACGAAGTCGCGGGCACAGCTAGTATTGTGATATAAACACTATAAGCTTTCACACGGATTGCCAACAAGTCAATTATAATCAAAATTAGCTGTACCCGCGACTTTGTTTGCGCAGAAGTCGATATTACCAACCAGGAAAGTCCCAGTCCCGGGTGAAAACCGGAATTAGAAGTATGTTGCTCATTAACCTCTTACCTAGTGAAATAACCATTAAAATTATTTAAGCCTTTCTAGAGATTACTTATACAAAAAGAAAGACAAACAGAAAAATAGTGTTTATATTATAGTATCGTATAAATAAAAAACCTTTCAGATAGAAATGAGATCTTGTTGGATCATCAGAAAGGTTGTGCTTAAAACTTCGCTGAGTTTTAGCCACTTGGTCTTTGTGCGTAGATAAATAAGGCACTAGAGAAGTGACATTCTGTCAGTTGTAGTGTGGAAAACTGTGTGAGATCGTCAAACGCTGTAAAAATATAACGTGATCAATCCCTTGTATGTTGGCATTTCCAAAATCGCATTTCCTGACTCAATGGGACTTTTTGTCTAGAGATTTAAATTAAGCCACAGAAAGAAGGATCGTAGCCAGCGTTCTGTTGTTTCTTTCTACTCCATGCGAAAAATGCGTGATTTTGGTAGTTATGTCGTTTTTATTAGTAACTCGGTCTAGTAAACGTTGGGCGCACATTTTGTGCATAGCATAGTACTTTATCGATAGTAGTATCTAGTCGCCCAGTGTTCGAAATCAGGAAAAAATAGATATCGTCGCAATGAGACGGGACTCCCTTTGGAATGGGACAGTTTAAAAACAATCCCGCTATACTATTTTATTTATTTATATCTCTGATTTGTATATTTTATTACGCATCCGCCCTGCGACACTGGAGGCCATATTATGTGAACGATATTTCATCTCAATTAGTTAGTTACATTCGAAATAATATGGCCGCGACAAATGAACAGATAGAACACATACGGCCGTACGCAAACCTAAAAACGATCTGGGAAGCTATCGAGGATACGTTTCAACATAGTCCTATCTATTAATTACAAGTCATTATAATTCCGAGGTGCCAAACTCGTAGCCCAGCTATGGGCCGAGACTATTTAGATTGCCTTCAACACGTCATAAAGATTGTATAACAAAATAAGTAAACTAAAATATTTCTTCAGCTGCAGGAATAGAACCCGCGGTACGCAGGATAGCATCCAATCAGTCAACTACGGTGTCAGCTATATCGTCATTCAAATCTTGAAACGTAATAAATGAATGGTAGTATAATAAAAATTCAATATTCTATATGGCACTGACATTAAAAAAAAATTATAGTGCAGGATTTTTACTACACTACAACCCGGATGATCATCTGCACATGATTGACCTACGTGACTTCTTAAAAGACCACCCTGACACTTATGTACAACGCCAGTAAGATTGCACATACGTTACTAACTATATAGTAACAGATTTTTCTAGACCACACACCGGTATAATCATTAAATATATAATCAAGGACAGGTAAGGAGAATATCTTTAATGACATCGCCATATTTGCAAGTAAAATATGTTTGGAATTAGATATTCATAGACAAAAGTGATGCTCTCTTCACTTAATTTTCATTTAGCTTATCACTTTTAAAATATTTACAATAGGTATATAATAATAATTCAGCTTATTACATTCGCACTGCAGGGACACAGGCCTCCTCTCTATGACAGGGAATGGGCCATAATCCAGCACGCGGGCCCAGTGCGTGTTGATGGATGTCGCATGTCTTCGAACTTTTGCTCCTAAGACATACCAGTTTCCTCACAATGTTTTCCTTCATCGATTTGAGAGCAGTAGTGATGAAAATAAATTACACAAAGTAATATGCCTGACGGGGCACGAACTCACGACCTGCAATTCACAAGTCGGGCCCGTAACCACAGGCCACCACTGCTCTCATCTTTAAAATATATAAAATAATTTGTATGTTATCCTGAAGAGAAAGGTACATTGCTCGCAGAGTGTGTACCCGATAGAGAGTGGATATCACCTTGAGAAAGGAAGAGTTCTGATTATCTGAGTTACTGTATTTCATAGTGCAGATGTCAGTCTCCCACAAAAGAAAAGTTATGCGTCTACTGAGATTATGTTACTCTGTGAGGCAGATTTGTGCTAGAGCCCCAAATAATACTTTATTTATAGTAAACCTACTGACTGCAGCCCGGAACTTCATTAACGTGGAAATTTCGCACACTACCCCGGGTTAAAAACTAGTCTATGTCACACTGCAGCCCCTCACTCTCTCCATACATAACTCATATTGATCAGCTGCTCCGTTTCAATTTGAAAAAAAGGACAAACAAGCAAACATACTTTCGAATTAATGATACAAGTATGGATTATTAAAGTAGCGAGAAGAAAAAGCCAAAGCGTTAATGACCTCACACAACAAGGACTGATGGCCTGGACTACAGAAGACTGATGAATGCCTAAAGCATTAGAGCACTTCTCAGCATTCAGCGTCGCTGCTGAATCGTGTTAAGTCCTGTCAAAACACTATTTTAAGAATGTGATCACAGGTGGAGCTCTTCAATGCTGTGGATACGTGTTTTATTATGTGTTTGTATCTGTACCTATGGTCCAAAGTCTGAAATAAAGTTTATATTATTATTATCATATTTGTGGTCGAAGACATTGATATTACAAGTTTACTGACTTTAGAGGTATCGAACTCGACTTATAATTTGTAAAATAAAAGAGATCCGAGGTTAGGTCTATGCCTTATGACACAGCATATTTAACTGAGACCTTAGGACACATCAATTCAGATTTTTGAACCTATTCATATGACAAACTTAATAAAACGTAACTCTTATAACATGATAGTAAGCCTGAAAATCAAGCAAAAAATAACACATTTTGCAAAAAAAAATCGACATAAAATGCATTGTAAATAATTCACTAGACAAATTCATTGAAATTTCAATACATCAGTCTGCGATCTCATCTAGAACATTAATATTTAAATGGACTATCAGTGTAGTAATGAATTTTGTTGACGATGGTACCAGACTAAGTGCTCCCGTGTCACTCCACTTGAATAAGTGTGATGGAACTGTTGCAAGTTTCAAGTGGTCAGCGAGTTTGAAATGCATTTGCAAAAAGCCGAGGTATTTATGAAAGACTTTTTCTTTTTTTAACATTTCTCTACAAATATTACAAGAAGAATTTATACATACATATATTGACCATAAAATGTATGATAGGAATAAAATATTGAGTAGCATGACAACCATTTTATTTGCTGTAAACAATTTTCTTGAATAACTTCAAAATAATTTTTTTGAAAATTGAGATAAATAACAACTGAGACAAGAAGGTAAGAAGTAAGAAGTTCAACAATTTGTTATGTCACACTGCACAGTTTAAAAAATATACATTTTCCAGTTTCTCACAGTCCATTTTGAATATGGGATCATATTGTCTCCTTATTCAAAATTTACTTGTTTGTTGCGTACGTGGGTTTTTCGTTTAAGCGTCAAAAAATTTCATATGTTATCTGAAACGGTTCAATAGAATCAGAACAAATGGATGAGATAAATTTACTGCAAAAGATGCTGTATCGCCGATCATTAGTGTTTTGAACCAGACTTCATCTCAATTAAACCATGCTCTTAAAAGCGATACACAGCGTTTTATCAGACAATCTTAAATACGTCAAGAAAGTAACAATTACTGTGTCTGGTTTGACTGCTACATAATATATAGATATACAAAATTTTGCCTGGGGCCTTGCTTTTGTGGATTTATGACCATCAGATTACTGGATCATGTACCTCGTATGTAAAAAATGTACAGGTACAATCAATATATGTATATAAAACGCTTCCGTTACTGACTGACTGACAGACAACGCCCAGCCGAAACTATGGGGCGCAAGAAGCTGAAATTTGGCTTGTATGTTCCTTGGGGTGTGTAGGGGAGCACTAAGAAAGGATTATTGGAATTTGTCACGGGATCGGAATTTACACGGGAAAAACCTACGACGCGAACGAAGAACGCGCAACAGATAGTAAGAAACATGATCAGTCGGGGTTGCGGCACTGTTCTAGCACGATACCGTGGCCCCGGAACAACGGGAAAGGAAGGAACAGGATGGGGTTTTAGTCAGTAGGAGTCTGACGCTCCTTTCCGCTCCACTCATAGCGGGAGGAGTTATCTGATCAGGGTAGGCACACTGTCATGTGTAAATTCCATCATTACCACAGCTCTCAAAACGGTGCTGGGAAAACCTCGTGAAGACACCGGCACGTCCTAGGACTAAAAAATCCGAACACAAGCAACATCCACCATCCCGCACTGAGCCTGCGTGGTGGCTAACAGTCCATTCCCTTTCATAGAGAAGTAACTAGGGAGGCTTACTATGTTATTTATTTTATTTTATGCAATACAAAGGTGCAGATACTGGCTAGTTGAGATAGCTTAATACCTCCACCATATATATATTTACCTATGTTATCTTATCTAGGCATTGGTATTGAATGGCAACATGCTTACTATAAACAATTATGAGCTGTTCTTGAAACATACAGTCTTACAACTAACTATACAAATAATTATACAGTCAAATTCTATAATTATTTTCCTTTTTTATGATATATAGATCATCTTTGCCGGTTCTGGTCGAGTCTTGAAGGAAACATTGGCATTCTCCTTTAGCACAGTTTATGCCTCCAGCCAAACATAAATGGGACCCAAAAACAAACAAAAGTAGGTAACTTTTATTGACGTTCGAACGAACGCTACCACACTCGTCTATTTTGTTTTGGCGGGACAGGCCGCACCGCCATTTTTGTTCTTTTATTTTTTTACTCTCAAAGCGGTCACAGTAATTGACAGAAGCGGTCTTCGATTTGTAATATCTTTGCTCATATCTTCAAAGTAATTTATTCTGTATTTAATTTTAAGTGGCGTCCGGCAAACGTGGCGGTATTTCATGAAGAGATTAAAAGATATACTTTGGGTTCCCATTACATATTTTACAAATTATATGGGATTATTAATTTAGATATTTTTGATTTTGATTATGTCTTTTTTGTTTTAATAACACACTGTCCGTTTTGGGCTTATCAATGTCAAGAGCGTTAATTGTTTGAGATTGAAAAGTATTTAATTAAGCTTTATAAATAAAACTGGATCCTTTTGCAATATTTAGTAGCTTAGAGACAAGTGCCCAGTAGTAGGCAAACTTCGTAGGCGTACTTCAAGGAACTATGTTAGGCCCTCAATCCGCGAGTTGACAGTATGTTTAAAAATTTAAAATAACTATTTAATTATGTAAATCTATTGATATGAAGCACAATATAGTACAAATGAAGAAAAGTTTATTAATTATTAATTTTATTTTCCCTTGAGAAAAATGAGACTTTTTATCTGTGAGTCACGTGATTAGAAACACCAATCAGAAAACGAGACGTCATCGTTCAATATTTTGACAGCTGACTGGTTATCTTTAGTTGGTGCGTAAGACAAAATAAGAAATAACTAACTAACTGCTTGCACTGTCAGGACAGGTCCGCTCATATTTACGTGGTTATTTCCTCAAAAGAATACCAAAGACATGAACCTACATGCTTCTCATATACAAATACAATTTTTTTGGACTTTAAAAGAGACGTTGACGACAAACTCAGAGGGAGTTTGTTTCGGTGTTTCTTCTCAGAGTAGTCAGTTAGGAAATATTGGCCTTATCTAGCTAAACTAAACACGCAAAAAATCATGACGTGTAAAAGTGTTATTTATAACCAATTTACAAATAAATATTTCATTTCATTTCATAACTAACTCTCTCTCTCTTCTGGTTCATTTGTCTTATCGTCCTGTAATAGTTGTTCGATGAGTTCCTTTTTTTGTCTTTTTAATAAAGCAGATAGATAGATATATTATTTATTGTACACCATAACAGTAAAACAAATATGGACTTAACAACTAAAAAGGGTGATACAATGGGCGGTCTTATCGCTAAAAGCGATCTTTTATAGACAACCTTTGGATGGATTTGACACAGAAGTTCTAACAACTTCTTGCGAATATCTCTTTTTAAAGGGACATGAATAAATAGTTTGGTTGGCGTTTTTATAGTAGTATTCCCACAACAAGGTACTGCACAGCACTGATAATAATATTTCACGTTCATAATAGAGTAAAATATCATAAAATACCCGAAGTACATTTATGTGCCTAATGCCAGGAAAGTTGTTTTTTGAACGATGACGTCATACATAGTCACGTGACTACAATGCCACGATTTAGGCCATAGCTTTTTAATAAATTAAAAAAATACTTATATTTTAATTGAAAGGTTAAGTAATGAATAAAATATTATTTTACGAGTACACTTGAAGCGCTTCGAAGCGTTTCAAACAATTTTTACAAAGTTGTCAACTCGCGGATTGGGAACGCTTTTACATAGAGCCATATAAGTTGGCCCTAAGTCCTCAAGAAGTGTGTTGTGTGAGTTTCGAAATTCAAAACTGTGTGGGTTATGTTTTGCATAGGTATCTTGAATTTGGATTACGAACTTTTGTGTTTATTCTAAACGTTGAACTAAATGTAACCAATGTCATCATTTCAGCAGAAACATGTCTGGACACATTTACCTGTCCTGTCTGGCTAGCTGGCTGCTGGTATTTACGCATTCTAAACCAGGCCTTTTTTTCTTTATTAAGCATATTATGAGTCATGGGTTCGACCCATAATCAGTTTATTAGGAAAATAAAATCGAAGGCATTCAGTTAGAAAATCGGAATACCCCTCAGGAATACCCCTTTAACAAATTAAAAAATAAATTATCTATCATTAGGCAATGACATATTATAATATCTTATTATATCTTTGTCATTAGGTAGGTTTGTAGACAAATTATGTGATAAGCATCGCCTTGTCTTTCGAATTGTTATACATACAATCGGACTTGTTCAAGGGTGTAAAAAGTGAGAATGCTTGATCTCGATTATATGCATATTTTTTTTTTGCTTATTTTTTTTTTAAGTAGTATTTCACACTAACTCCAAGACCGCGACTTGGCTCGCTTTCGATTCGACGTTTTTCTTGCGTAAATTTCGATGATCAATGTATTCCGGGATTAAAGTAACAAAACAGCCATTCTAGAGATTAGCCTCCGGTATTTCAGGAATGTTCTAACGAGATACTGTGGCCCCGGAACTTAAGAGCAGCTGAAGGAGCAGAGTGGGTTTTTAGTCAGGAAAATTCTGACACTCCCTTCCGCTCCACCCAGAGTGGGAGAAGACATTCAATGATTTTCCCACCCAGAAAAAAAAAGAGATTAGCCTGATAAGCGGAAAGAAAGAAATAGCATTCCTCTTTTTTAATTTGCTGTGCCAGACAGGGTCCACAATGATCTAAAACAATGTATATCTTGTATGTACCTACTACCTAAGTTCACATTGTGGAATGCCAATAAATGTATTGAGTATTGAGAGTATTGAAAGATGAACAGATAGACAAAACATTTTAAAAACTAAACAATTTTTTTTAATTTTGTGTTTTAGTAACGTGTAGGTAAATAAGCACTTGAGAAAATATACAATTTTGAAAGGACATACAGACACTTCAATTATATGTACAGAAACTTCAAAAGTTTATTATTACACTTCGCATTTCGCAGTTTTAAGAATCAAATATTACACAATTAGTTTTACAGAGATCCCCAAATTAGACGTATGTCTGTAAATCTTCACCGTATTACTGAAACCAAATTTAGAATAAAAAAATAAGTTACGATAATTTATTTATGTACAGTCCAGTACACCGTCTTATGTCAAGTTGAAAAATAAAAGTAAGAGATGAATACCAACAATAGAGGAATTCCAACGAGCGTCATTGTTGTCAGCGCAAAAAAAAAATCAAACAACATCGAGAGTGCGGAGTGAAACTTTATACAACTTGTATCGACTTTTCTTACAAATAAACCTTTAGCTGAGAGTTTTCGTGGTACACACTGGCTTGCAGAATGTTCTACCAAAACCAAAATGTGGACATGGTTAGGATTTTCCCTAATAGGCGTTGCATAGAGAGAGTTCAGAGTTGAATCTAGCTATTCCACAATCATATCAAACTACATAAAAACTTTCCCACACCCGAATGATTCCCCTAATTTTACTCTGCAAGTCTGCTACTCAAATTTCGCTTGCGTACGTATAAAACCTATGACCCATTAATAATGTCGATACTGAAATAAAAAAACCCAATGATACACAAGAGAGGGGAGCAACTAAAACAAAGTCTTATAACTTATTTTGTACAGTGCAAATTCGTTTGGGGGTTGTTAATAGTTACGGAAGGTAGCTTCATTAGTACAGCGGAGCGGATGACTTGACTGACAAGCGAATATAAAGAAGATGGTCGTTTATTTACGTCTTTCTGCTATACCAGGTTCGCAGGAGAACGAAAAAAAACTCTTGGCAAATTGGTTTTCTTCTGAATTATTTGATTGTTCTTTGCAAGTCCTTTCAAGCTGCGATCACTAGCGCTCTGAGGGATTTGCGCACAGTACATTTTAATTTCGCGATATTTTGGTTGACGTTCATTCAGTATACGGCTCTCTTGTGCGAACAGATTGCTCTTGCGCGAGTGCGATCCTGTCTCTCATAGCAGAGGGTTTATTCATCAGCTTACCGTCGAGCGACCATTTACTCATCGAGCAAGATAATAGCTTCTTTGGATGATAACAAACGATATGGCAAGGGTTTTGTAATCCTAAGTCTACGTGTGTAGAACTTATTACAAATTCCAATACACTGATACCAGATAACGAACTTTTCAAATTAAGAAGAACAAAAGAATTATCATGTTATTGGCAAGTGACGTGGAAAGTTATTGACCCTCGTAGTGCTGTGACACTTTTGTTATGATTGGTATTCAAGAAATATATGAAACCAATAATTTGGTATCAATTCTTTGAGTCAGTTATTTTGTGCTGAAACTGTGCATAGAAACTCCATACCAGATGTTGTCTTCAGCCCTTTTGGATATATATGGGGTTTCCGTTACACGTTGTATATGTAAGAGTCGTATTTATAATGAAGATTATTATTTTCAACCGCTCTCCAGCCTTTTAACTATGTTCACACCAAAACTCACATCGATACGTTGCTCGATTTTAATGTGAATAAAGGAAAAACAATGAAACACCCTTTCATAATACAATATCAAGCACAACACCTATTTCACTGGATATCAAACACTTTTCTCTAGGACTTGTCAAGCTTTATGGCCTTGGTGTTGTAGAAATATACTGGTGGGCTGCTCCCATATTTTAAAGTCAACGTCTAAACTTTAATGGCATGGCATCTCGTTAGACTGGCTAGTTTTTTTTTGTCGTTTTTCTACTAACTTTTTTTGAGTCCTCTAAGATTTCAGTTGTCTAGTCCGTCGTGATCTCATCATTATATACTTATATTTTCTGTTAGCTTCACAATACAGAGGAAGCAACATAATAAACATAAGTAAGAAAATGTTATTTTTTTACTACGCAAATATATTTATCTATTATTTCAAGCACTTAGAAATCATTTCGAACATAATTTTTTACCCTTAACGTATCTACATGCAGGACAAAGGGGAAACTACTTACTGAAATTAACTACTTAAAGAAAACTGCCTCAGTGGCCTAGTGGTCGCAGGCGCGTCTGCTGAGCAAAAGGTATTGGGTTCGATTCCCGGGTCGGGCAAAAATTGCTATTGTGGGTTTTTCCAATAGGAACTTGTCAGTAGTAGCCCAGAGTTTGAGCCTCGGGTGTCGAGTTACGTGTAGACATATGAAATCAAATATTTTAATACATGCCTGGATGTTTTTTCTCTCTCTAGCCTATACCGTCTCACAGCTGGATAAACGTCTCAACAATTTTTCCATGAACTCTTTTCTCTCTGGATGATTCAGAATGATATTATTTTGTTCTGTCCAAAACGAACGGTCTGAAATGTGAAATAATGTGGTTAGGTTTTTGTGCTTGCTACAAAATCTTAGTTTCAATTTGACTGCGGTCTGAGCTTTAGAAAATATACAAAATGTATATTTTAAGCTTAGCCTACAACGTCATATTGCAGAATACAAAATATATATTTACAAATGTATGTTATTGTGAAATGCAGTGGCACTAGTATAAAATTAATTGAGAGTTTAATAATAAATAAAATAATAAAATCAAAGTAGGTACTGCAAAAACCATAGAATAAATTCGCTGATACACTAGCATCATCATCGTCTGCTTAGCCATTTCCCGACTATGTTGCGGTCGGCTACCAGACTAACCGCATGCAGCTGAGTACTTGTGTATTACATGAACCGACTGATTATCCGGAACGACTGTCAAAGATGAACAAATGACAGCAGGAACAACAGCGTGCTTTCTGAGGCACGGAGGAACCTCGGTATGGAGAGATGATCACCCATCCACAGACCGACCTCAGCCAGCATTAACCTTGTAGCCGACCCATGCGGCTATTATTATTTATTGTCGACATCTCCACAATCAAAGTAAATCGTAAAAATAAATAGTAATCTTGGAGGAGTTCGTAGCTAAATAATAACAGTCGCGTGAGACGATCTTCGAGAATAAGCAACGCTATCGAGGTTGGTCCATAGATGGGTGACCTTCATAACATATGGACGTTTCCTCCGTGCCTGTGTATATGACACCAGCCGTGCCAAAAGGTACCGTGCTAGTCAGCTCCATGGTTATGACTTATGGAAGTTAAATAGGCAGCCCTTCTTGTAAACCACTGGCACCTAGCAACCAGTTAGACGGAAAGCCGACACCAACCTAGTCAGGAAATAGCTAGGCAGACGACTTGAAGTTTATTTTTAAGTGTCGAATTGCATAAAACTGTCCATTAAGTACCTAATGTATGGATTGCTAAAGAAATTATGGTTCATATAACACTTAAAAATAATTTTATTCCAAATATAAATATACGTATGTCGAAGCGTTCATTGTAGTTCAATTTTTAAATTAATTCTACCTATTACAGTCATTAGTTGAAGTTCCAAATTCAAAGCGCGGAATAAAATTGTTTTCAATTTAATGACAACTCGCCGACTGCTATTTACTTAGTTACGTTTATATGACATATGTCTGTCTTAAGACATGTTTTCGTGTATGTGGCTTGAAAAATTGCAGTCAATAAAATTATATGGACAAACTTCGGTGTATATACAACGTGTAATTTAAAGGGTATATACATACCAAGTGCATGGCTTCTTTGGATGATAACAAACGATATGGCAAGGGTTTTGTATTCCTAAGTCTACGTGTGTAGAACTTATTACAAATACCAATACACTGATACCAGAGACCGAATTTTTCAAATTAAGAAGAACGAAGAGAATTATTGTGTTATTAGCAAGTGATATGGAAAGTTATTGACCCTCGTAGTGCTGTAACACGTTTGTTATGATTGGTATTCAAGAAATATATGAAACCGATAATTTGGTATCAATTCTTTGAGTCAGTTATTTTGAGATGAAACTCTGCATAGAGACTCCATACCAGATGTTGTCTTCAGCCCTTTTGGATAGATATGGGGTTTCCGTTACACATTGTATACAACGTGTAATTTAAAGGGACCAAGTGCACGGTTTCTTTGGTTCATAACAAACAATAATCATGGTTTTTGTAATCCTATGTCTACATATGTGGAACTTGTTAGAAATTTTAATACACTTATACTAGATACCGATTTTTTCAAATTAAGAAGAACGACGAGAACTATCATGCTATTGGCAAGTGACGTGGAAAGTTATTGACCCTCGAAGTGCTGTGACAAGTTTATTATGATTGGTATTCAAGAAACATATGAAACCGATAATTGGGTATCAATTCTTTGAGTCACTTATTTTGAGCTGAAACTTTGCATAAAGACGTCATAATATTATCTTCAGCCCTTTTGGATAAGTTTCCGTTACACGTTGTATAACCATGGTAGATTTTACCTATTTACTGATTAGAAAATACTTATGAACCAGAAATTTCAGTAGTAGGTACACATTTTCCAAATACAATGAGGTCAAGAGTGGGCCCATCGGTAATAAAAAAAAGCAATTAAACTTCTTCCCTATTAATTATAGTACTTTCAATACTTTAAGGCAAACTCGCTGTCCCTATTCCTTTATCAGCTCTCCTTTCGCTGGTCTTTGGAAGAATTTGGTTTTTAAATAAGCAGTTCCTTTGCTCTAATATTTTCATTATGCATTATTTAACGGTTTCTCTGAAATAAATAACAATAAAAAGCAATTTTTATAAAACCATATTATATGCAGGTAAAGTCAGTGCCGATCGTAATATTGCCATTTTATTCTCGTGCATCATTCATGTTAAAAGTTAAAACAGGTCTTTGACTTCATAACTAACTCTCCAGATACATAGAATATTTAGCTGCTGGGGATCTTCAAGCCAAGAGTTAAGGTTACTTCCAGATTAGCGTGCTTCATCTTAGTTAACATAATCACTTACCATCGAGTTAGATGGTGGACAAAGGAGAGCCTATCAACAATATTAAAAAATTACACTCACAATATTTTATTAATAGCCTTTTTACTTACACTATTTTCCTTTTACTCCAAAAATTATACTGGCGTTCATGTAAATAACACCCATTACATTTTTCACACCTGTGAGGCAATTATGCTGTGAGATAATATTTCATCTTTATGTGCCGAAGCTGCCTACATAAATTTAGCAAATGGGGAACAGGAACACTGCATACTCGTTTACGGTAATTACGGCTTTATTCATGTGTTTTTTATCTGCCCGACTTGGAAAGAAGTAGACCGACTTCATTAGTTCCTTTATTCCTTATCTTAAACTTACTTGACCTTAGATCGAAGACTTCACATTCCACAATTCTATAAAGCTGTCTAGATTTTTTTACTTTTTATGCTAGGGTCGACTTGCAGTATAAACTGAAGAGAAATATCGGTATTTTAAATATTCGAGAGAATTAAACGTAGATTTTAGTCGGACATTGATTTTGGCGGCAGCTTATAATCAGTGTCCGACTCAAGGTGTTGTAGCCGACTTTATGTTAAACTGGGATTCTTTCCTGTGATCATTATACGAAACTATAAGTAGTATATTTATTTATTTATGTAAAAAAAAAACTAATACAGACAAAATATAAAGTGCGAAAGGCAAAATTTGCTAATTGTTTCATACCAAAAAACAAATATTGAATGTTTAAATATTAGACATCCGTGCTTAGGTATTCAGCGTGTCACAAATTTGTTGTAAAATTGACATGTAACCGTTTTATTATGTATAAAATATCTAGTTGCGTAAAATAAACATGAAACTCAATCAACACGAATTGATAATTGAATAATAACAATGTGTTCACATGTTGGCCGTTGTGAATCATTGTGTAATATTCAATTCCATTATTTGCAATTTAGAATGCAAATAATAACAATCTGTACGCTGGCGGCCAGCAAAAAGAGCGAACCTTTTTGTTAGTTTTCATGCAAATTAAACTCGATAACCATTTGTTTGGTCGTATTTGTAAAATATGGCGGTTGCGGTGTGTATAAAGCAAATTCTACAGCCGATCCTTTTCTTATTAGCGTTGGATTCTTTTTAGCGAGATTCTTATTAGTGTGAGAATATCAACTGAGCACATGAAAAGCTGGTAATTTTGCCCAGTACACGGAGTGTTTTGTTAAATAATTAATAAAATGTTATGATGCGTATGACCGACGATGCGGAACTCTGGCATGAAATTTTTCTACCATTTATATATTTTTTTAAATAATAACCACAGGGCTAAACGTGTGGTCATTATTTTAACAAAAATACGCAGTGGTAGAGCGATTGACTGCTGCGCAGTGTGGGCCGAGTTCGATTCCCGTACCGGGAAAAATGTTTTATAGCCCACATATGGTTGTTCCTTGTCGAGGTGTTGGTAAAAAAAGTTCTCATAATATAGGAAGAATTACTCTACATCTAACTCGATACATTGATTTTTTTTTTAAATTGTACCTTAACCTCATACTGTCTGTGTCTCGGTAAGTTGAGACTGATGTACCAAGAGGAATCTATTCCATCATCTTTCTCATCTTCATCCAAACTTTTTTATCTTTATCATCCTAGTGTAAACTATTTGATTTCATTGAGTCCGTGTCAAGCGAATGAGGGAACACCGGCGTGTCCCAATGAGGGACACGCCGGTGTTCGCTTGGCACTAGAATTATAAATTTATATAAGTTTTATGAACTATTATCATCTTCTTCATCCGAATCTGCTAAAACTATTTTTATGTTATACAATCGAGCATTGAGCATTAAGAATTTCAGAATATTTATTGGCATGCGAATTCCCAGTAACATTGCATACCTTGTTCGCAAGCAATTTGTAAGGATAAATAATAACTGTGAAGCAAACTTTATAGACTTTAACAGTTTGTTAGTTTTTTTTTCCTTTGACATATTATAAAGTGTACAAGTATACATACATATATATAGCTTTATAGAGCAGTGTTTGCACTGTAACTGCTCTGAGTTGAATTACCATTATAATTATTTATAACCAGCCTTTTACGATCCCACTTCTGGGATGTAGGGTTCCTGTCTATGAGAAAGATTTAGCTGTGCCATACAGGTAATTTACATTATCGTATATAGCTATAAATGTACATAATGAATACACGCATCGTAACTGTGACGTATTGTTAGTAACTATTCAATATAACGCAAATATCGCACATATTTCCCGAGTGTACGCTGGCAAAATCGATGCATTTTACGGTAAAACATCAACTCATTCAATCATGTACCGGTATGCAAACTGCCCGCAGAATCACCGAACCTCTGCCAATAAATCTCCCATTATTACTAAAATGCATGTTTTTTTTTTTTTTTTTTCAATTGGAAACTTGATAACTCAATTTTCATATTACTTGTACAAGCTTTTCTAAAACCGAAACGGCTGTATTTATGGTCACACTTAAAAATGTAGTGTTTTTTTTCCGGTATTCGTTTGTTTTATTTCAACTTGTTTGAATATGGAATTAAGAAATAAAACGTGTTATTTATATTTATTGTGGACGGTAAAATAACTGAGCATCGAATTGTTTTATATTCGTTTTCACGATTTTTAATTATGGCGCTGCTGATTTCGTTTGCAATAAACTGCTTTATTTGGTAAGTTTGAGATATATAAAAACTGGTACCTAAATTCTGTCATACTGACAACGTCTGGTATGACGCTAATGTTGGTTCCCGAGCCTTTATTGTGAAACAGTTTAACTGTATAGTAACCTAATTGTTGTTACATATTAAATTTATGTATTAATACATAAAATCTAAATACAGTCTGAACTAGATGCATTATTAAGGTTTATTTTAAGCTACGCTTCTTTCTGCTGTACATCCTGATCCTATGCAACTTTCATCCAGGCATTTCTCACGACTTAAGTGGTATTGTCACAATTTATATAAATCCTTCATGCTCACCTTTTCTGAACTATGTTGCAATGCAGCTAAGAATACAAGTATTTTACATGGACCACACCCCAGTAACTGGGTAACATGATACCCCTTAGCAGGCTGGCAGCACATTTTCTAACTTCTGACTACCCGTAGATACTGTCATAGATGTACAAATTATAGCCGGGATCAATGAATTAACGTGCTTTCCGAGGCACGGATGAATCTATATACCCATGTAAAGGTGGCCATTCACCGACCAACTGCGCCGAGCGTTGCTTAACCTTCAAGATCGATCTGTGCGGCTGTTATTATTTAGTCACGAGTACATGAGCCACATTGTAGCAAACAAGCCGCATGCCACAACGACAGTATAGAAACATGCAGTTCGCACGCCGTTGGTACGCCGTTAAAACTGATTACTTTTAAGATTTAAATGATTCAATTCTTTAATAGGAACTCTGTTGACCATATTATTATTTTCTTTGACGTTATCTGATTATTATTAAAGTATGACAACGCGATATTCGTATTTGCGCTACAACATTTTAATTCAAAAGATTAATTGGCGACCTGATTTCCTGCCCCATTTGGCATCAAAACTATATAAAAATCATAAATACAGGCAGTTTTAGATTCTATAAATTGCCGTAAAACTCAGTAATATGACTCAATAGTAATAAAGTAGGCAATAGCGACGCTATTTTGCATCCAAACATGAACTTTCCCGCCACGACATTAATTTATTTTTAATTGTCTATGGCATGAAGCCGTTCCAAGAAACGAGGTCGTATTTCTTCTTTATTTTTATTGTTATGAATTATTGCTGAACTAATTTTGATTTAATTATGTTTTGTATTGGATTTTGATATTTGAAGACGGGAAATGAAGATTTGGTTACTTTCTTTTGGTTTTGAAAGGGGAAATATTTGGTTATATGTAGGTACTTACTTTTATTGTTGTTTCAATTCATTTTCTTGACTCAATTACTAAAAATAAATGAATAGTTATTCGCGCGTGCGTTCGATTGAGATGTCGATTTCTTTTCATTCGTTTTGGTAGTGGTTTTAAAGGGTTAATAATCACTTCTAACTACTAAGATAGGCACTTACATGGAATTCTCGATAGCAAACAGATTATGACTTTTGTGAGTGCTGAAGCTTTGTAATTAGGGAGCAGAGGAAATATCTTGGGGAAAACAATTGCACTTTGAGCAATTAAACAAGAATGTTATTCGTAAACGCAATTTAACCATGAGAGATTGAGTTTTTCTATTAAAATTTACTTGCTTAACGGTTACAGCTAATAAAACAAACCGGGGTTTTTCATGACGCTGAATATTATAGTTTACGTAATTACGTCACAACACAATGTCTTTTTAGCCAATCTGCTGCTCAGTCATCTCACAGTATGACAGAACAAAATAAGCAATATGGCGGACTTTGTATGTATCAGCTGTTATGGTGTTTTTTTTATCTTAAAAATACCAGTCCAACAAGTGACAATGGACAATTACAACCTTTTCTAATTAAAATACACTCAATTTCCTGGAAGTTAAATATTTAAATAGCACCATTAATACCTTGTAATTTACCGGCTCGTATGTCACCGAAGGATCGTAAAGGCTGGAATTAAATTAATGTCCTCATTAGAAAGAAGCCGTAGCTCGTAAAATTGTCATTAATATGAATTTAACAGTCAAAAGTGGAACAATAATGCCAAGATTATATTTATTACATGTCATCAATGCATGTCATCAAAAAGTATAGGTAATGGGAACGCGCATGGCGTTATTGAGTTTCTTAATATTCACGGACTAGGTACATATGTGTGTTATGATTCTTGATGAGTTCTGGTGCCCTGGTACCATTTATAATTTATATACCACCTGGTATAAGTTGTTTTAACAATGGGAATGGGAACTTTAAATAAATTTCACATAGTGATAATAGTAGATTATTAACCAAGGGGATAAAGCAGTGTCTTCTGTCGCGGGTGACGATTTAAATCGCGAGCGTAACGAAGGACTCGTGGTTTACTCCCGAGCATAGCGAGGGTGTTAAAAACTTAAATTACGAGCGAAGCAAGGGATTTAAGACGAGTACTGAGTGTAGCGAGGGATTTAAGTTCACCCAAGACTAAGACAGCTTTATCACCGAGGAAATACTCTACTTTTCGTACCATTTGCGAAAAAATTAACAAAATAATAATTAGAGATAAGCATTTATTAAAAATAATAACAATTAAAAGTAAAAGTTAACATTCGAAACATTGGTCCAATTATTGATAGAGAGAGTTACATTTATTAAAAACCACGAAATACAATACAATACAATCGCTACAATCTACTAATATACAAACTCAATGGTGTAAACACAGATGTAGTTCAGTATAAATTTCGGTAAGTATTCCAAATTTAAATCGCGTTCTCCCCCTAGAGGATGAATGAAATTCAGTACAATTTTCTTTCTCTGTTTTTAACAGATTAAAAATGACTATTGTTATGTTCGCTTTTTGTGGCATAGAATGTCACTTTTTTGAGCAAGTGGTACTAAAAAGATATTTATTTTGCAAATAGGTTACAACATGTAGCAGTTTTCCATGTCATTTTTTAAACTGGATAAGGCCGTTAGTTCCTAGCTGAACTACTCTGAGTAGAAACACCGAAACAAACTCAGAAGTCAAAGTCTCTTTTGAAGATCTTTCAATCCTGACTGCTCAAACCATATGAGAACTATGTAGGTTTCAGTCTATAGCGATATCTCATCAACATTCTCGCAATTCCGGTAGGCAATGGCCCTATCAGGCATCGTCTTTAGTGCTGAGTGATCTGGGAGGCGCGCGTGGTACATGATTCGAATTCGACTTGGGAGCACTTAGGTATGAAGGGGGATAAATAATAGTACAAAAATAATGTACTTTTATGTTCAATGACCTCTCTTATGTGTAAACAAAGAACCTTTAACAATTACACGATTGCAAAATGGCAAAAAAAATTGTTTCTGTTGTATAACTTAAAGTGACAAAAGTTGTAAGTGTAAAGTTTTGTGTTCGGTAACAGAACTTACATTAAAAACCACAAGGGGTTCACATGACACAAAGTATCAATTTATTATTAATGTCTGGAAATTATTAGATGATCTCGAGGCTAAATAATGAAATACTGGTCAATCTTCAAGTTTGAGCATCTCCTAACGTGTGGGTCCTTTCATGGTCCATTTTAACCCGAACAATTGCAATTGTGCATCTTTTGTTCATCGTTCCGTTAAGTAGTCTTGCCAAAGGGCATATAATTTCACTAGTTTCACGACAAAGAGCAATGTTAAAAAACTCGAAAAAGCTTCGTGATTAGCTATTCCGTGAGAGTCCGCTTGCACAATCAGTATCTACTTGCTACTTTGAGTTCCGCGGCACGCATACACACGCTTTAAAAGTAAGTACACAATTAAGCTTCCAAAAACACATGACCTACCGAGATACCTATATAAACTACCTACCAACCTACCAGTGGTGATGCTGGAGGGTGCGTGGAGTTTCTCATTAAATGGTTACATTACAATGCACAACATAAATAACATTAATTTATTCTTGTCTCAATTCGCTTTACGTAAAATAGAACAGTGGTAAGTTCTTTTTATAGTATTGGAACTCAATAAAGACGTTAAACGTTTTATTCCTTTTTATGAGCTGATGCTATTGCCTGGGGGGGTTGCGGAATTGTTCTAACGAGATACCGCGGCCCTGGAACGTAAGGACAATTGAAGGAACAGGGTGGGTCAGTCAGTAGAAGTCTGACACTCCATTTCGCTCCATCCGGACCGCAAGAAGATTGTAAATGATTTTCCCACCCAAAAATAAAAGCAACGCTGAAGCTTTTCCTATTTCAATACGAAAAGCTTCAGCATTGCTTTTTTTTTTTTTATTTTTTTTTTTCTGTAAATAAAAACTCCAATAATTGCTGAAGAACTGATCGTTATTATTTCTAGCTTTGTTGCATAAACAAAGGCCTAGAACCACATACATCCCTGCAACCTCGCACGATGTATATTTTCATTTGTTTATTTTGCCTGTATACCAAACACTGAAGACTTTTTTCACTTCTTAGCGTTGAATGTTTATACAAAGCACTAAAATCTTTATCCATTTACTAACACCTGGTGAGATATAGCGACACTAACTCGAGTGGGCACTGCTCCACAATGAGATCGTATAATCATCTCATACATTATTATATCTGCTGTGATGACTGTGGAGTAAGACAGAAGTCTCACTTGCTGTCATCTTTGAGATTTTCATTTGCAACTAGATTTCCGGCCGCGGTTTCTCACTCGCAGAATTTGGTTTTCCGTTTCCTCACCACTTTTTCGTTTTATTCTTTTCATAACAACCTTCCTAGTGTCTTAACGAATATATTAACAAAAAATATCCTAATTGGTCAAGCCGTTCTTTCTTGGGGATTTGTTTGTGGCCAGATAGGTAGGCGCTTCATGTATCAGACATTAAAATACTTGGGTAAAGGCTAGTTTAGGCAAAGCATCTATTTATGAGATACGAGCGGACCCGGCAGACGTTGTCCTGACTCCTGCCCCGAAAATCGACCGTAGCGCGACCTAACGGGGGCACGAGTATTTTTAACCATCCAGGTACCCATAAATGAAATATACACACACATTTTTATCGAAATTGGTACTGCCGTTTAGGAGGTGGACTTATTTAACAAACACACATACATAAGAATTATATACATTTAAGATACACCGAAAAACCAGGATGTTCATTGAACACCTAGCATTACACTTCTTTCATACTTTGTCATGTGGTCGGGCCACACTTTACGAAAAAGCCATACATCTTACTAATTGATGTTATCTCGGGGCGCAGGACGTTTGCTTTTTTCTTTAGTTTTTTCTTGTGTTGAGATGCGGTGCTCGTCGGAGTATTTGTGGAGTGCCTACTATTGAAAATTCTATATTTGATAATGGTTACAGTAGATTTTGATGATTTTATGTAATTAGTGGTATTTGTTTAATCAGTACCTAGGAAAGATAAATCTATTTTAAATATATGAAAAAATGAATAAAACAGTTTGTTTATATTTTAGTATCGTTAAATTACTGCAAGCACTTGAAAAAAACACAGTTAACTATTTTTTAAAATTTGCATAGATGAACCAGACACTAAAGACTACCTGTAGTATGAACTGTTTCTGCTGGTATCTTTTAAATTCAATTTAAGATTGTCTATAAAATATCGCTTAGCTATTTTGCTAACACCGCCCGTTGTGTCACCCTGTGTAATGTTTATAATTATATTCACTGTAACATAATTATGGTATGCACAACAAAGATTCTATTCTTAACATACATGAAATACAACCTAAGAAAACTGCTACTATTTCCCTAAATAATCAAACAACATGCGACAGGCACGTGTTTTATTATACTCGGTGAGGGAGGACCCATATAAATATATTGACGCAACATTCAGGTAACAGTTGTATTTATTTGTATTATTACGACTGAATCTTATGAGATGAAACCTACGGTACAATGTGCCTTTTTTCTGTACAAAATACTGTCTTATTCTACTATTATGAACGCACATGTACTTAGTTGGTCACGTTACATGTTTGTCACTGTTTCACATAAAATGTACTGCACAGAGTTTGATGAATATTTACAGAAATATAGCTTATCACTATTATTTGCTTAGCTTTTTCCCAACTACGGTGTCGGGTTCCAGTCTAACCGGATGCGACTGAGTACTAGTGTGTCACATGGAGCGACTGCCTATCTGACCTGCACAAGCCAATAGCCGGGTAACACGATCCCGTAGGTAAGACACGAGTAAAATTTTCTGGCTCCTGACAAACCGCAATTACTATGAAAAATGACACACAACAAATAAAAGTTGAGTCCAATTACTTCACGTGCTTTCCAAGACACGGAGGAACCTTGATATGTTATGATGGTCACCCATCCGTATACCGAGCTTAGCTTTATCTCGAACATCGACCGGCGGCAGTTATTATTAAGTCACTCATTCAACATTGGTCTAAAACCTACTCAAAACCAGCACCATTATATAGGTATACAAGTAAGACCTCCAAAATTGTTTGATTTTTCACATTTTTTCATCCAATACTGTCAATCATTCATCTACTTGTACAGTAAGTATAAAAAAACTATACAAAACAAAGAAATTATTAGTCAATTACTTTAGAAGCAATCTTTGAATGCACCACCAATAAAAGATTACCGAATCAAGTATACCGTGACAAATATCGCCAAAAATCCGAACCTTCATAGCTGCTACGTATATAGGGGAACGGGGGCTAGTTGTAACAGGGGCAAGTAGTAACAAGCATTTTTAACCAAGATAATGGAAGAATATACATTGGATTTTCAACCTAACCTACTGTTTAATGTGCATTCTATCACATGAGTGCGATCAGTATCCCGCTGGATGGCGCAAGTGGTTGTGTTATGGAGACGCTCCGATACGGCCAGGTATTGGACTTTTTCTGCTTATACAAAATTGATTATTGATGGTTTCAAATTATTTAGCACGTATAGATTTATTCAAATATATTTAGCATTTGTTTGGTTCGATTCTGTTAAGTGTAATTTTACACCAAATAAGATATATATTTTTTTATAGCAGTTATATTAAAAAACCTTGCTATGGGGTATGTTGTAACAATTTCATGGGGCAAGTTGTAACTTGTTGACTTATTAATTCTAAAGAATTATGTAGGACAAATTAAATATCTTGTTTTCGTGTTTTAATACCTTTTTTTGTTGAACTTAATTTATTACCTGTTTCAGGATGCGACACTACAAAAGAAAGACTGAACGGGCTTTCCAAAGCCAAGATGTATACAAATTGGCTTCGGTTGAAGTCTTGGAAAATAAAACCAGTGTACGAAAAGCTGCAAAATATTTTAATTTGTGCCATGTGTCGACATAGCGACAGCTATGTAAAAAAAGGAGAGTAACAAATCTCTATCAGTCGGCTATGTTAAACTCAGATTGTTTTTTAAAGAGGAAGAAGAAGCTAAAATATCTGAGTACTTGCTTACCTGCTCCAACATCTACTTTGAATTGCTTCATTAGGTCAGCGAAAAATGTACCACTGTTATGGCATGAAAATGAATCAGCTGGACCTGATTAGTTCAAAAACTCCATGCTAAGAAACCCAAGACTGGCTCTGAGAACGCCTGAAACTACATCTCTGAGTCGCGCAACATCCTTTAGTAATAAAACTTAAAAGTCTAAGTCTGTTTAAGCGTTTATTAAGTTTCTGAAGTTAAATATGCTAAATAAATCTTTGAAAAATATAAAACTAGTTTTTAATTCCCAATGTTACAATTTTCCCCAAGCCTGGTACAACTATCCCCAATCGCAGGGTAAGTTGGAACACTCGCCATTTTTTTTTTCTAAACCGTTTCTACAATAATTGGTCACAGGTTTGATCAAATTTTCATTTGAAATAGATAGTTTAATAGTAGCTCATTGGAACAGTATTGCTAAAGTTCCTTAATACCAAACAAGTAACCTTCTGTAGTCAAGAATCAAAAAAATGTTACAACTAGCCCCCCGTTCCTCTATGTGGGTTGTGTAAGATTATCCGCGGTCCGAGAGTCCTTACCCACACTTAACCCACGGGTAGGCCATACCATTTGTTACATTTTCTTTCACGCATTGGCAAAGGAAATCTTAAATAATAAACATTTAATATTGACCTATGGAAAATACTTATGTTTTATTTGCAACTAGACGTACGCGTGACTTCGTCCGCATGGGAGATTTTATAAACATGCTGTATAAATCCGGAACCCGTGAGAATTCTGGGTTTCATATCGGTTCAGCCGTTCCAGAGATTGGTCCACATAAGCAGAAAGATAAACACATTATTTCTTGCGTGTTATAAGTTCGTGTATAAAAACTTTAATACGCACTTGAGAAAACACAGTTGTTTTCGAACTCATGACCGACATCTCGTAAGTCGTGTATATAATTAAAAGGCCACTATTTTGATTTTAGACGAGAATATGGAATCTCATATACGCTTCCAACTAGCATATAGCAGGTTTCTCACAGATAGGAAACTCACTTCCCATCCACCAATTCTCCAATGGTACCGGCCAACTTCACATCCATTTTGATGAGACCTTCGTATGTCGTGTAACGGCTTTGCATGTAACTTCTCAGCATCGAGGGGTTGAGAGTCCATACTAATTTTGTATCGAAATGGTCGACAAGTTTCCGAGTGTGAGGCCTCGAGAGCGTTGTAATTGTAGGAGGGACTATGGGAGGGCTGATGACTTTTATTTGAACGTAAAAGTCCTCAGCCCTCTCATATTTCTTGAGTCAGGTTTTGTTTTCTGGCCTCTCTTTAAATTTTATGAAAACATTCATTTCTTATTAGTATCGGAAAAAAAATATAGCACAAAAAGCGGTCATAATGATAAAAGTGCACTTTTAACGATAATCTATGGATTGATTTAAAAGAGATAAATATATACAGAAGGTACTTCAGGTTCTACATGTTTAGATGTGGATTTTGGTAAACTGTCCTTCTTTGCAAATGTCTATATCAGACTGAAGTATGAGGAGTAGGTCTTGCTTTACACAAAACAAAACTATTGGCTTAGATTATAATCAAATTCCAAATATAAATGTACCGAAAAACATGATAGTCTTTCAACCGCCGACCGTGCTTCCCGGAAGAATCCCGATATATTCAGCCGACCTGCGCAAGCGCTGCTTGAACATCGACCCGTGCGACTGATATTCTTTAGCCTCCCGGTACTTAACAATTTGTAAATAAGTTCTAACTGAAATAATTATAAACAGTAAAACATTAGTTTTAAATTAAATTATTTTTGACAGTTTCTTGCAAAATATAAAAGATAAAATTTATTATCTTTTATATTTTGCAATTTACAATTACTTTGTTTTATTAATAAAACCATTTTTAGGGACATAGTCTGTCCTTGATATTGGCATTAATTAAAATGCTTTGCAATTTGAAGACAATTCTATTACATAAATGCAGCCTTGTCACAATTATTAATGATACAAATTAAGTATCCTTTCCATGGCATGCAGTTTGGAATCACGGAAAATCTGTGTTCAAATTTTACAGAGTTATCCGGAAATTTACCATCGTTGGTCATACGAGGGGTGCATGCCAATTTTTCCAGAGTGTGTTTATTACAAAAACTTCCATTCTTTATATCGGCATGCAATTTCAAAACACGGAATTGCCCTTTAATTTTGTTCAGGTTTTCAGAATCCTCTGATCATCTTGGGTCGCTGCGGAGTGCATGCCATCAATTATTACAGCTTTAATTTGTTTAAACTTCCATATATTACAATGGCATGCAGTATAAAAACACGAAAATCTGCTACACAAAGAAAAGCGCTTTTCTTTATGAAGAAGATGCGCGGCGGGGCTAAAACCCCGACTATCATTGATATTTTAGGGCTAGTTATCAAGCCTTAAAAAGGCATGCACGACAAAATCGTGGAACGTCACCTGTCACCAGCTCCCGGTCTAACTACGTAAACATATTCATTAGTCCCGTGTAAAATATCGCAAACTTTCCTATTTATGTTTAATTCACTGTTGTACTTCGGCTCACACTTGACAGTATTTTTATTCATAACACATGGTGACGACAAACCGTAGTCATTTCCCGTCTCTTAGTTATGTGTAGATATTTACTTCCGGTAACGTGCCGGAAGCTCTGTGAAAGCAACTCTAGCCGAATTCCGGTGGACTTTTGGCCATAAAAACGGCGAATATACATAATCATGTATTCATGTGTCATGTTTTGTTTTTGTGGCGAATAAATTAGAATACCGTGGAAATTTGAGTTACTGTTTACCATATTATATTTTTGATGTTTTTAAATGACCGTTTCCATTATAAAGTGATGCAAATTATAAGTAAAATAAATATTGTGTGTATTGAATATTTATATCCCTTCTTTTTCCGTCCGCCGCACAGTATATTTTTTGAGAAACTAGACGGACAAAAGTCAATTTAGGAACATGTCTTAAATGATCCTTTTAACGGAATAAATTCGAAGCTAATAAGTTATACTACAATCTAGTACATTTTCTGGGAATCTACGCGAAACAATAGTATGTATAAACAGGTCGGGACGGCCGGCTACCTGAGCCACACCGACCGACCGCTTGCTGCTACCGTTTCATTCGTCTGAGTTCGCTCGATGAATACGCTGTGTTTCTGTGTGTTAGTGGTGATTTTGTGCTGTTATCGTTTTTGTGGGACTTTCAAGGTAAATTTTCATATATTTTTTTGTTAGTATGTATATTAGTTTAATCATAAATATTAAATTAACAGAGTAAGGTTTTTATTTGATAATAAACAGTACTTCCTTAGTTTCATCTAGGGTATTAGTTAGTTTCCCTGCATTTCCCTGTGCATTGAGTATATTTTTCTGAAAGGTATATTTATATACTACAAGAAAATTGTTAATTTGTTTGCGAAAGTTTGCGACAGTCATACAACATTTTCTTATTTTCAGAATGACTTCGCATATTTCTCGTCGTTCGTTTTTTGACGTTTGGTTTGCTAACGCCAAAGAATCAAGACAAGATGCTTTGTTGCATTATACTTTACAAGAACTTGGTGTCCAGTCCATTACGGATGATATTCTCAAGAGTTTAAAAGCAACAATCAGTAGTGTTAGTCAAAAAAATTGACGAAAAATGGTCGAAATCAGGAAGACATCGAGAACGTTTTCTGAAAACGAATGCTTCATGGTTGGAAGCGAACATATCATTTACTGGTATTGTCAGTGAAACTATCGTCGATGTTTCACTACCTGGAACAAGTAACCGGGCCGGAAGACCACCGAAAGACTTTGAATTATCCAGTGAAAAAACAAAGAGACGGCGAATTCGTCATCTTCTTGAAACTACGTGTCCAGAAGAGACATCGATGGCAAACGAAATACAGCTTCGCCAGTCAGGCAAAAGGGATTCAGCAGCTATTGTTAAGGAGCTTTGCCTGTTTTCACCTAGAAGAGGTACGGAAATAAAAAAAGCACGGAGGTGTTTAATCAATCCAAAGCAAGGTGGGCTTTCGAATGACCAAGCCCTGGCATTAATGGTTGATGCAAATTTGTCGACACACCAATATGGCATCATACGCGAGCAATCAAAATTGATTTAAAAAAAACGGCAAAACATTTTTGTTATCCAAGTGACATTAATGTTTCAGAAACACATGCCGAAGTTAAACTTCAATCTTTAATGAATCACACGATATTAAGATTATGTAAAGTGCAAGAAGAGGTCCTGAAAACGATAAAAGACTTAAAAAATCTAGATATCATTGTTAAATGGGGTTGTGATGGAGCAGAACAAAATCGCTACAAACAAAAATTTTCTGAATCACACTCTAGTGATGAAAGTTTGTTCAGCATTTCAATGGTGCCAATACAAATGTATGCAATGAATGGCCAAGGTGGTAAACAAATTGTTTGGCAAAACCCTTCGACATCATCAACTAGATATTGTCGACCCATAAAGTTTGTGTTTGCCAAAGAAACTCCAAATATTATTGTGACCGAAGTTGACAAAATCAAAGAAAAAGCTAGATCACTGGTACCTACTAAAATTATTGTAAATGACGTGGAAGTGTTAGTAAAGTCAACACTGATATTCTGTATGATAGACGGCAAAATATGTAATGCAGTATCTTCATGTACATCCACACAAACATGCTACATATGTGGTGCCAAACCCAGTGAAATGAATGACGAAGAACTCATTTTAGAAAAGACGGTAAAAAGTGAATTTCTATCTCTGGGTATATCACCTCTGCATTCTTGGATAAGATTATTTGAATGCATCTTGCACATATCTTACCGTCTGGATATAAAAACTTGGCAGGCTAGGGGAACCGAAAATAAAACCAAAGTGGCTGAAAAAAAGAAGTACTTGCAAGAAAAGTTTATTTTTATGTATATTAAGCGAATTGGGTCTTTTAGTAGATATGCCAAAACAACAAACCGGAAACACTAATGATGGGAATACAGCTCGTAAGTTTTTCCGAAATGCTGAAAAGTCGGCAGAAATAACTGGCATAAATGTTGACCTCATCAAACGCTTCCATGTCATATTAGAGACCATAAATAGCGGATATTTCATAAATGTTGACAAATTCCATGAATTCGCCAAGGCACAAGGGAATTGTATTTTAAGGAGTATTCGTGGTACCCAATGCCAGTAAGCGTACATAAAATTTTATTTCACGGGAAATATATAATTTCTGCATGTGTTTTACCAATAGGTCAAATGTCTGAAGAAGCTCAAGAAGCACGAAATAAACATAATATGAAATTCAGGGAACTTTTTACAAGAAAATCTTCGAGAATTAACACTAATCAAGATTTACTGAATAGATTGTTAATTTCATCGGATCCGTATATTGCTAGTTTACATGCAGCTCCAAAAACTAAGCGTGGTAAAATTAAACCCAAGGTAATAGAGCTATTAGAAACAAGAACTCCAAGTATTGAACGTGAAATACCAGTAGACGAAACAGATATAGATTCTGGTGAATCAGAATCAGAATCTGAAGACTCGGATGAAAGTATTGACGAATCTGACGAAGATTCTGAAGAATCTCAAAATTAAGTGTACTAAACTTTGTATAGCTTGTTTATTGTATTTAATTTTTGATGTATAGTTGTGAAAATAATGTTCTATTGTAAAATTATACGTCTAAAACTATCAAATATATTTTTTTTATTTATTCCTTTATATTTTACCACCTAACAACACGTAAATATGGGACAAAATAATTTTGTCCCGCTAGATTTTCATAATATCACACTGTGCGCCACCGCGCCGTGCCGCCGCCAACCCGTCCTGAAAAGACTTGGTGGAAAAACTGATGACTTGCTTCCGTGCCATCCTGTCGTCAGCTTGCTTCTTCATGAATCATTGAATCTAATCTCTTGTCAAAATATGATATCTAATTACTGCACCTAAAACCCGGCCGATGTTATAATAACTTCTACACTTCTTACACTAGTTTTTTTTTTTAACTCCTACCAGTGTTAGAATTGGACCTCTGGCGCCACTCCAAGTCACACACTCGGTAATTTTGGGTTTAGCATTCACAATGTGGTCACGTCTGTATGCTCAAAACCATTGGGTTGGTCCCAGTAGAATATTGGAATGGTTTATTTGTTTTTGTGTAAAAAGGTCTAAAGATATATTAAATAGAAAATGTTGGTCAAAACTAGTTCATTGTACCGATTGAATGTATCAGATAAGAAAGCTTACATTTACCCTAATAACTAACACGGAAAGATAAGGCATTGATCACGAGAAAAATAATTACTGAGATTATTCGTACACTCACCTCATTTGTTCGATGTATTATTTTCGGAAGGACAGTTAAGTACATTGTTCCTTAATACAGAGAAGGTTCATTTATATAATTATAAGTGCTGTTATTGAATCGTGGCTAAATAATAACGGTCGCATGGGTAGATCTTCAAGGTTAATCAATGCATACCGAGATCGGTCTGTGGATGGTGCCCATCTTAACATATCGTTTCGTATGTTTCGGGTAGTCAGAAGTCAGACAATCTGACACTGGTCTTCCAAAAGGTTCCAAAGGGTATCGTGTTATCCAGATACTGAGCTGCGAAGGTCAGATATTCTCGTAAACACACTCAGCTGTATTGAGTGAGACTGGAAGCTGACTCCAATATAGTTGGAAAAAGACTAAGCAGATTGTGATTGAATCAGTTTCCGAATCCGAATTTATGTACGGAAAACAGCTTTGCATACTTACGCCTCCACCAATTTTGAACGGAGTACCAACTAATAAGAGATGTAGCTTGACCTCTCATCTTTTAAAGACACTGTTGGATGAATATCAAGTAAGTAACTGTTTAATTAAACCTTTTTATTACCCGACTGCGCCAGAAGGAGGGTTATGTTTTTCGAGAGTATGTATGTATCTATGTATAATTGTTTGGCACGCTCTGTGACCTGAACGGCTCGACGGATTTTAGCTTGAGAGGTATCGTTAGATTTGTATTGACTGTGAAAGTGACACTGGGTATATCAAAATAAAAAAAAAACCAAAATAGTGGATTATTGGCGCCATATTATGCCTTCAAAAAAGTTTTTTTTTCTCAAAACCTATCGAGTGGAGTATCAAAATAAAGGGTTTTAAAAGGTGATTACAACCATATATACAACTTATATGGTTAAAAGTAATTCAAAGTGACAAATCGTAAAAAACACGTATCAAGAACTAAATCGTCTGCGAAATCTTTCACATTTTTGTAAACTAAAAAGCTGGAAATAAAAAAAAGTAATTAAAAAACAATTAAAAAACCCGACTGCAACCTTATACTAAAACTAACTGAAAAGCTAATAAAAACAAGCCCATTTTAAATTAAATAAAAGTTGGAAGCAGGCGGGACCCATTTGAGTTTGAAACTATAATAATGGTATGGGCCCCGCCTGCTTCCAACTTTTATTTAATTTAAAATGGGCTTGTTTTTATTAGCTTTTTAGTTAGTTTTAGTATAAGGTTGCAGTCGGGTTTTTTAAGTTTTTTAATTCCTTTTTTTATAAATCAGTTTATAGATTGAATGCTCTGGTTATCTTTAAAATAACCTCACGTAACAAACCATCCATAATTATAATAAAGATCAAATTGATAAAAAAAATCTTCTACTAACGAACGTAAGCATTAAAACCATCACTATACCTTCTCATCAGTATAAAGATAAACGATACCTTCTTCTATCCATATTACTTGCTTATCCATATTACTTGCTTATCCATATTATTTGCTTATCCATATTTTAAGCGTAAGTTTATAGTTTTAAGCGTGTATATTTACTAACATCATGGATTTATGTTGTCCGAATGGAATAAATAAATTAAATTAAATTAAATTACTTGCTTATCCATATTACTCAAAGGAATACTTTGATAGAGATAACCTAACGTCGGCACTTATCTCGATTCCAGGAATCAATACGGGAATCGGTATTCGTTAGTAGCTTAGTACCGAATTATGCGACAGACATCGAAGGGTAGTCTTGTGATGCGGAAAGATTAGGGCAAAAAAGATAAGAGATAGTTTAGGCGCGTTTGTGTGAACGATTCTGCTGTTTGTTATTGCAGTTGATTTCGGCTGAAGAAGCTCGGGGTTACAGCCACATAGTTCGATGCAGCGATCATCATCATCTCGTTAGCCTTTTCACAACTACGCTGTCTTAACGGACGCAGTCGGGTACTAGTGTTTTACATACAACGACTGTCTATCTGACCTCCAACATATCCAACATATTTTTTTTTTGTGGAATGTGTGTCTTTCGACTTCACTTTAAAGAGCGCGGAACCGTTTGATTCTTTTTTTGGCCGCTATTGAACTGTCGCTTCAAGATAAGATCTTGATTTCGTAATATATACATCCATATTTTTTTTTTAATAATTTGTATTAATGCGATTTGAAAATAATTGTATTTTTTCAAGTGTTTATTATAGTTATTTAAATGATAATAAAATACGCCTGTCGGTCGGTTTGTCTGGGTTTATTTCTAGAACGGCTGGTGGCCGATTTTCATAAGACTTTAATCGGGAGACTATTCATAATCTCCCCTAGGTTATATAACATATAGGCTAGACAAGTATTGGCTTTTTATCGTATATTCCATGGGATCAGGATTTAAGTGCGCGAACCCACAAGTGGACGAAGTCGCGGGTACATCTAGTATACATGGTAATATCATAATAATCTAAATTTTCTGTGTTAATTAACGTCACGCTAATATTTTTACACACAAAAACAAGTCCGAATACAATTCCTGACTATATTTGTTTCCGAAATGCTTAATCAAGATGCAAGCTAGTTCCATAAACAAGTATCAAGGAGAATCGATAGTACTACGTTATTGGGACAGTTATGTCGTGAGTGGATGATAGCTTACTGCCGAATTATGCGATACAAGTTACAAGAGAGTACATACAAGTACGTACGTATAATACAAGTTAAGTAGAGTGGGGAAACCATTATGAGGTCGTTCGCGCTTGAGTATCGATGTAAGTCAGGAAATAACGAGTCGATTGTAAGCTGTTTTGTTCGGCTCAGTTTGTGGTTCGCCTGGGATAGTCTGAATAAATATTAACATATATTAAGTCTGCTTTTGTTCCTATTTATAAAGGCAAACTTAATGCCTTTTTCAACCTGTACCAGTCCAGCCAGTCATTCAAAGGTAGCAGGCGCAATAATACTCGTAATAAAAATATACCTTCTCTCAGATTCGTAATTATAATACACAAATATAATTATACAGTTTGTTTCAGAAGAGGTCGGTCTTCGGACATTTATTTTTTTATTGTTGGTAGGCTCGCCTTTGATCAATGTCTCACATGATGGTAAGCAATGATGTGGTTGAAAATAAGCAAGCTATTAATTTTGACTGTAAGAACCCCAGCTTATATCTATCCGGAAACACACACCAAGGAAGGCATAGAAAGAATAAAAAAAATGCCGATCATTTTTACAGGATTAAAATATAAATGGCATTTTTAGGGTTCCGTAGCCGAATGGCAAAAAACGGAACCCTTATAGTTTCGACATGTCTGTCCGTCTGTCTGTCTGTCCGTCCGTCCGTATGTCACAGCCATTTTATTCCGAAATTATTAGGACTATACATGTAAAACTTGGTAAGTAGATGTATTCTGTGAACCGCTTTCCGATTTTAAGAGAAAATTTAAAAAATATTTACCCCCCTTCCCCCCCCTCTAACTTCTATAATAATGAAGTGAAAAATCTAAAAAAAAAACCATATATTGTAGATCTTAATGTAAACTTTCAAACAAAATTAGTTTGAACGAGATCGAGTCAGCAGTTTTTGAGATACAGTATATATTCAAAAACCGCAAATATAACTTTGTAATTCATACAAATACTACGAAAAACAAAGTTATTTGTCGTAGTTGTAAAATTTGTAAATAAGCTAGTTTTAAGAAATTTGTAAGGTTTTTGTTTTTTTCTTTTTTCAAATAAATATATTTAGTATGTTATATTTATTATATAACATACTAAATATATACGCACTTGGCCAATTTTTTTCTTGATGGCGTTGAAGCGACGATGGAACTAAAATAAACCAATTTACAAACTTTACCGTACCGTACCCTTATGAATGGTGCATATTTGGGAATTCATTTAAGAAAGACTATAATATATAGACACTTTGGTGTGTCCGATAACGATAAAAACTACATTGTGTATGAAAAATATAAATGCTGTATAAGAATAGCAAATTAACCTAAATCTCTTTATTTAAAACAATTTAAAATGTATACTAACTTATCTTTAGTAAACTAAAAATTAAAATATAGTATTTATTAAATTAATTATTAAAAAACCTGACAGGTGCGAGTGGTATTGTGCTGGTTTTGCCAAGGGGTACCTATTGTAGTACCCGGCTACTGAGTTGTGGATGTGAGATAGGCAGTCACTGCATGTCAAACGCTTGTAATCAGCTACATCAGGTTAAACTGTAGGTCGGCCCCAGCACTGTTGGAAAGGGCTAAGCAGATGATGATGATGCCTTGTCAGAGAGTATATAACCACTAGAGAGCGTATAGGCCGATTTCATTGAAGAACACGACTCACTGTTTTGGGTCGGGCGGGAGAGAAAAATGCAGAGCTGTAATTGGTCAATTCAAGGTCAATTTGCGTAGATATGCCTGGTTAGGGATTGGTCTACTTTATTAAGAGAAAGTTGTCGATATCAATAAAATTGATGTTGACATTGTAAAAATACCTAGTACAAATCCCATAGTAAAAACATTTTAATTAAGGTCCAAGTTAATTAATATTAGAGTCCGCCATACTATTTGAAGCCTAAAAAGATTGAATATAGGTATCTTATTTTCACGATTTGATTCTTTTCAACATTATATCAATAAAAACAAAACTAAAAACATTTAACAATTATATCAATAAAAAGTAACTGTTCAGTACCAAGCCAGCCAACGGTAACTGGTATGCCGAACTATCCGCGATTACACGGAGCTTTAACGTTGCTTTTCAAGAACAGTTACACAATAGCCTCTTAGGCTTCAGTACAACAATTAAGCTTACACAATCAATGATAATAATCACTTACCCTCTGAGCTGGGACGACGAGCTTCGACCTTCCTCAGGCCACGTCCGTGATATGTGTGTAAGTAGGTAATGAGTAATTGAAACGTGTAATGTGGGCAAGTGGTGTCACGGTGGTCACAAGGGACGCAAGCTTCAATGTGTGGTCCAGGCCGGGATGTAGCACAAACTTCGCACCAGATTGGAGCAGCTATTTATCACCAATTCACAATTACTTTCAACAAATTCGCGTGCCATTCGGTCTGGTGTCAATACGGCGTTGTTGTTCAAAATATCCCAGGTTTTTCGTCAATTCGGGATTCTAGATTTCAATTAATGACTAATCACGATTAATCTGTCTTTAACTGCGCAGATTCAACTCGATTTTCAACTAAAACCAATAAATCAATCTCAACAAACAAGGCAGTTAGTTTTTACAAAAAGGATATCTGTCAAGTGAAGAAAAAATCAAAGACAATAGAAAATAATGTTGCCAACCAAAAAGGTGCGTTCTGTTTCACGTTGGACGGAACAGTAACTGAACTGAACTTAAAAAAAAAATAAGTTTAATTTTGACATTAAAGGTCTAATACGTACTTGGTCACAATTCATCAAAAAGTCAGTCACAAAATGGTTCGTGTACTGTAGCCAATATATAAGAGCAAAAAGACTACTAGTTTTCGTGCGTCGGGGCACTGTATGCGCGGTCAAGTGATTTTATAGCCTTTGTGTCTTGTGAACTATTTATTTATTTATTTCAGGTTGCCAAAGGCCCATAGAAAAATTATGCATGAATAATAAGTACACCTCCTATGGACACCTCCAACAGTCTAGTTAGTGTCTTTACCTCAAATGTTGTCTAGTAGTGAATGCTTTGTTGGTTTACGATTACGACTGTATACAGTATGTTAGGTTAAACAAGGGACTTATTGAGGGAGGGTATTCAGTATTCGATTCTCGTCCTAAATATGTGAAAAACTTTTACTGACTAAAACCCATCCGTGTTCCATCATATGCCCTTCGTGTTCCGAGGCCGCGATAACTCTTTCGAACCCGGCAGGCAACGGCCCCCTTGTAGGTCCCAACAATTTTGCTGACACTCCTTGAGGCGCGCGTAGAACACGACGCGCCGTCTACCTGGGCCTGGTTTCAGACGGACGGCGAGCTACCCATTGGTCACAGCCCGCAGGCCCGCGCCTACGGTAGCTGGGAGTCCCGATTCCCGGAGCGTCTCCTGCGGTGGATGGGGCGCAAGGGCTGTGAGGGTCTTGAGACCCTCCTCTTACTCGCCGCGTCCCGCCACCTCCTTCGCTTGCATAACTGTTTTACAGAAAGAGGTGACTGCTCATGCCTCCTCGCTCCGAGCCAGGGCCGGGAGCGAGAGGTCGCCGCCTATCGCCCTTACGAGGACCAGTGGAGCTCTGTCCAAGCGGGACAAACTTCCAACGTGTGTTCCACCGTGTCCTCAAGGTGATGTAAATAGGTCTAATGGAAAATAAAGGGCATGTAACATGACTAAACTTATCAATACTTTAATAATAATTAATAATTTATTTTATTAGTTTCTGTCTACTCTTTTTGCTTTGTAGAAGATTGTAAGTAAACTTATATTTTTATTGAACTAAAAAAATAATTGTATTCTCCTAGGCAGAAAGTTCTAAAGTGTACTTTTATATTATTGTATATTTGATATCACCCTCGTATGCAAATGTTTTTCCATTGTAAAACAAAGCCACATTTCATTGTTATTTACGACACGTTCAGTCCAATTATTTCATCCATCCGTTATGCTAGGTAATCTAACTCGACTGGAATCGACACGGTATCGATATATTTTTCTCGAATTACTCGCTAGAATAAAACACAACCCTATGAAATGTCACAGCCTAACTCAAACACGGAGTGCAAAATATTGTCCTACTGGATTTTTGTATCAAAATTTTGTTTATATTTCTACACTGTGTCCTCTAATAAAACAAGGGCTAGCAAAACTCATAAGTCTTTTTGTCAATACCAAAGCCATATTATTCGTGTTTTACAACGGATATAAATTAAACGCTCGATCATGGACATCGTTTTACTCAGAACCAACTTTCTTTGACCCCTAACATAGCCTAACTTTGCTAATAAACGTAATAAATACTAGGAGTCATGGCTTTTTGGTTATTGTTTTCCACGACCAGGTTTAAGGTGAGATACCATGCCGTAGATTTTAGTTGAATTGTAGGGTTCTTCGTATGATGGTTTGGGTTATCTAATGAGAGGTTTCAAACGGCTTGGGAAGCAATCTGTGTACGAATTTACTGAGGTAAATCACGAGATGATAAACCTTATGACGGCTTACAGTCCTTTAAAATATTTTAATGCTGCCAGGTCAGGTCAGGTTAATAGGTCAGGTTTTGATTTTCTGCCATAAAATATTGATGAGTGGGATTTTTATCATAAAATTGTGTAAGTCAAGATATGTCATAGCTTTTTATAGTACTTTTTCTGGTTCTACTACTAACTAATAACTTATTCAAATTTTCTATGGAGAATTTGAATTTAGAATCTGCTATTTTAAGTTTATCTCTACATATTAATACGTGTAGCAAAAACTATGATAAAGGAAAAATATGTAAACAATCATAATAAGTATTATTTTATAATCACGTTAAGATTTAAACAAATTTTCATAAAATTGCGATCAGTGGGCGATCACTAGTAAGAAATGAAGGTTGTGTTTACGAGTGTTTGCTATTAGTTTGTAAGTGGAATCAACTAGCATCAAAAAAGTTGGGAATCCTAGCAAAGGTGAGATGGTACTTCACACCAGAACTGTTGCTCAATCTCTATCAAGCCCAGGTTCGGTCGTGTATGGAGTACTGCTCTCATCTTTGGGATGAATCTGCTAAATACCAACTGGACGCGCTTGTGTCTATCGAGAAGTGGGACAAGAGACTCATTGGCAACGATGCACTGGTCGAGTCAAAGCTCCAGAGCCTTGAACACCGACGACAAGTTGCAAGTCTATCGGTTTTCTATCGGTCACATTTCGGGGAGTGTGCGATGGAATTACACAGTCTATTTTCGCCAAGCCCGTTCCATCATCGGACTACGAGACAAACGGCGAAGCGCCATCGTTACATGGTGGTCATCCCACCTATACGCACAAAACGTTTTGGAAATACCTTCATTGTGCGTACGGCTAAGGAGTGGAATTCCCTGCCGGAGTCTATGTTTCCCGATAGCTATAACCTAGGGGTCTTTAAGTCAAGAGTGATTAGGTTACTTTTAGGTAAGCGTGCTCCATCTTCGACCACATCATCACTTACCATCAGGTGAGATGGTGGTCAAACGCGAACCTATTTATAATAAAAAAAAAATAGGTTTAATCATCATCCGATTAGCCTTCCCAATTTATTCACCTATTCCCAACGATGTTGGGGTCGGCTTCCAGTCTAACCGGATGCAGCTAAGTAACATGGAGCAACTGCCTGTCTGACCTCCATAATCCTGTAGTTGGGTAACACGATATCCCGTGGCAAGACTGATTACAGATTTTCTTGCTTCTGACTATCAGTAATGACTGGCAAAAAATTACAAATGACAGCCGGGACCGACGGATCAACGTTCTTTTCGTGGCATCCACGAAAACCTGAGCAAGTGTTGCAAGATCAACGCGTTTGGCAGTCATTATTTAGCCAGGAGCTCCAGGTTAACATAATTATAATATCAGTACCTAACACAAAATAAAAATTTGACTCATCAAATCCATTACTGTTTGTAGGTACCATATAATGACGACATGCCAACGAAGAGAGTTCTTTTCTTTCTAAGTCTTTAGAAACAGTCTTAGTTTTAAAAAAATACCAGTTCTTATGTACTTACTTATATAGAGCCACTGGAACGCCATACTATTCTCATAAATAGAAACGTTGTCTACTTAAGAACATTCAAGAAATTACTTCAAAATATGAGCGTCTCCTGCAAACTAATGCTAAAGCTGACTACACACGACCGACCTACCTACTAGTCCTCCAAAAATTAAACAGCAACTGTGGCAAACATGATTTCTTGTGTAAAAAAAGAGTTCTAGAAGCGAAAACTTGACTACTAAAAAGGCATAGTGTAAAAAATATTAATCAAAAAAATATTCTCATCTCTAAATTTTTTTTGTGATTTTGTGTCCTCTAGAGGATGAATAAGTAACGTCATATAGTTTATAACCAAATACGGTCTAACTATGTGGCCAAATTATTATGCATAAGTGGTTTTATAGTAGTTATGAGGGAATAGATTAACATACATAAGTACTGGTCAAAGTCAAGATAAAAAGAAAATGCAATTTTAAGTTTGACTGAAAAATTTGTATGTTCGTCGACAAAATATCGGCCTCCGATAAACATTCATCTGCGTCTCTCCTAAAAAGAGGAAGGCAGTCGTTACCTTTTTTTTTAGTCTTTACTTTTTTTAAATTAAACATCAAATATTATCCAGGCTATTCTTAAGAAGAAGAACGTTGAATTATTCATGCTTTGAATTCATTATTGAATACTTTCATATTATATAAGAACTCATTGTATTGTGGATGTCGCTGAGTCGTGGCGTGAACATTTACTGAATATAAAGCGTTGGTATTGTTAATAATATGTGAGGTGGTTCGTCTGGTCTTAGTTATAAATTCTAAATTGTTCTTTCAATTACATTTTCAAGTCTCGTTCACGACTGAACTTCTCAAAACTGACTGATCGACACGTAGCGTGACTGGAAAGATGCGTTATACTTTGCCTAAAGACATTGCCATCCAACCTGGGTAATGCTGCCAGTCTTTTGAGCACATTTTCCAATAACAAAAACATCAAAGTACTAGCTATAGGTATTAGCTAGTACTTTGATGCTTTTGTAGAAATGAATAGATGGAATTTGCTTTCCAAAATTACAGTTTCTTTTCTTATTGCCATTACACAGTTATTTCGGCTGACAGTCACTTTTGTTTATAACAGGACTATAAAACATTTGACTATAAAAATAAAAATAAATAATTTTATTTAAAATTCACTTCAGTATCTGATATTTTATTTTACTTGCGTTCGCCCACCATCTTACGTGATAGTAAGCGATGATGTGGGCGAAGATGAAGCACGCTTGTCTAGAAGTATCCTATTCACTCTTCACATAAAGACCCCAGGATAGGATATGACACTAAAGAAATAAAAACCTACCGAAACAAGCGCTACTTCACCTGGAAAATCTTGACCACCAGCTCATCAGCCCAGTCAGAAGACTTACTTAGCTGTGTGGTATTAGACCTCACACACAGCTTGGTCTATGATAACCTGCCCCGCAAATGACTGTGGATACTTAGACGTAGAAAAGTCAGATCATAGAAAACTACACGTATCAAACAAACGTTAACAATGAAAAACTTTCCCTCAGTCCATCTTAACATCAAAAAATATTACGTGAGTTGATCCGGATAACCATTACACGACGCACAAATCGCATTTTTCTATTCAAATAACTTGTAGGCAACGACCCAGCGACTTACCTTTGGTACCTACATATACGTCAATAGAGAGAGACCGACTACTTACATACAGGGTGGGGGCTAGATCTTGATGAAGTTTGTACAGGAATGGAATATTGCAGTTTATTTTTCTAGATCCCATTGGTAACTCAAAATGTCATTCACACTAGCTGTGCCCACAACTTGGTTCGAGTCGGAGTTGATCTTACCTATGGTTTTTCCGTGTTAATCCCTATACTCTCATCAAGTTATATATTATTATAAAAAAAGCATATTTATAAATGGACGTTGTATTGCGAATATCTCATAAAATTATGGTTGAAAATCAACTTATGACAAAGCTGTCATTGCCATCATAATGAAAGGGACAGTGCTATTCGTTCTTTCCCTCTCTCATAAAGATATCATGATGAAATAGAAAAATAGCTTCGAGAAAAGAATGGTACGGCCGTGCCGCTTTTTTGCTCGACTTGGCGGGGGCACTGCCGTGCCCCCAGATAGATTTGTTGACCACCAACCATCCATCAAATACCCGGTCTTCTCCAAACACAACATCCAGGCAATCTCCTAAACAGCACCCTGTACTACATCAGCTTTGATTTACTTTTCCCTGTATATTAAAGGTGTGTTATAAGTCATTCATTCTCCGATTTACTTGGCTCCCTTTGAGCAGCCAAACATCCATTTTATATTAGTTCTTTCCTTTACCATTGACCGACTTTGCTTTTTTATATTTCTTTATCTGAATACGTAAAAGGTTCGCATTTATATTGGACTTATTAAGTCTAGTAGGCAGAATTTGATGGCATTTCTACCATTCTTTATTGATTGTTTATGAAATTCAATGGCTTTGATTATTGGCTCTTCGTACCTCAGGCGTGATAATGATCAGAGCATTTAAGGCGTTGACAGGAAAATTGTTACGAAATGTTCATTGTACGTTAGTACATCTAAGGAGAATATACTCCGAAAGAATCTGTATTGCCTGAAAGCTACAACCTTTGGGTGGATTGGAAGGGAGTGGCAGACTACTACTAACTAAAAACCTTGCATTCTGAGGCCGTGGTATTTCTTTAGAATATTCCCGCAACCCTGGCAAGTTTCAACCTGGGCTTTTAAGTCAACAATGCATAGGCTACTTCTAGGCTAGCTCCAATATCAACTAATGAGATTTTGACACATCTCAACTGGTAGTTCACTCACGATACAAGAGATAAAAAGTTACGGTTATATAAAACTATGATAGTCTTCAAAATTTGCAAAGCATTCCCGTCCATACAAAAAGATAAATTATGACTGAATAATTTAATAATTAATGTAACAAAGTGGAACGTAACCATACGTAACAAAGTCGTTAATCAAAACAAAAGATTCTTGTTGTTTCCGAAGTGACTAACTACTTTGGTATACGTTCGAGAAAATATGTGACGTAGATATTAATTAATGTGCTTCCCTCTACCCCCAAAGTTAATATCGCGTGTAAAATCCAAATATCAACTTGAAAGAAGAAATCGCACCCTTCCTGTAAGAAAGCGGTAAGTGAATTCGGACAACTTTTCAGGAGCTTAAAAAATAGTGTCCTACATTGTTAAAAACATCCCAGGAGTACCTTATAAAGAACAAAAGATGGCATTTAACAGCGGCGAAATGATAAAGTTTCCGATTTTTCATTGTGTTATGTATACTGTGAGATAAGGTTGAATTATACGGTTACCTAAATAATCCCCGAAACTGTTACAAAAGATGCCGGTGTAAAAATGAATATTGCTTTGTTATGATCTTTGGTGTACCGCATCGGCTGCGTTAAGTGTAGTTACTCCATTATTCATGTTTTTTTTTTTATTACCGATGGGCCCACTCTTGACCTCGATCTCGCCTGATGGTAAGCGATAGATGAGGTCTAAGATGGGACGAGCGAGCCCAGAAGATGCCTATTTACTCGTGCTTTAAAGGCTGAAAGGTCACAAGTGGCAGAGAACACAGAAGCCGGCAGAGAATTCCACAGCTTGGCTGTGCGCACAATAAATGTGGAAGAGAAGCGCTTGGTACGACAAGACGGTATATTAACCAAGTGTGGGTGGTACCCAGCCGTGCGTCTGGTAGACCGGTAGTGAAAGGGAGATGGAGGAATCAGGTCATGGAGCTCCTGCGCACACTCCCCGAAGTACAATCTGTAGAAAACCGACAGGCAAGCAACGGTTCGCCGATGAGCCAGGCTATGAAGCTTGTCCACCAGCACCTCGTCACCTATAAGCCTTTTAGCTCTGCGCTCGATCGAGTCCAATGCAGCAAGCTGGTACTTTGCAGAGCCATCCCACAAGTGGCTGCAATACTCCACGCAAGAACGGACCTGTGCTTTATACAGATTTAGAAGCTGTCCAGGCGTGAAGTACCGCCTCACCTTGTGTAGGATTCCCAGCTTTTTTGCTGCAGTCTGAGCTCTGGACTCGATGGTTGAGCATGTTACAATTTTAGGCTAGTCTGAAAGTGTAAGTATCAATTACGTAGTTTTTACACGAAAAATTCATTTAAGTAAACAGAAATACATACTTTATGCATGCGAAAGTATCTACGTTTTGCTGGTGCTTCTGAATAAACTTGTTTATTTATTGGAAAAATATTCAAATAATGAAGTGTATCATCGCAAACTTCTATTTTACTGTTCACAGCTTGTCATGTACAAAAATTGTATGTCAATACTATATAGATTTATAGTAATTAAAGAAAAAGTTAAATTGCTGTGTTATTGTTCAATCTTATTAATCGATTTAGATTATGTTTGTATGTGTGCTAAGAAAAAACGTGCTGTAGAAGTGTAGAAGTATGTAAAATGAAGTGCCCAAAAGTTAAAAAATCGGAAACCTTCTATCAATTACTCAAACACAGAAAAAATTACCTTAGTTAATGTTAAAACATTTTGACTCTACACTAAGAAAATAAAACAACCAGATTTCACGTTGCTTCAACAAGTTTTCGGGTTAAAATAGCGCCTACGTGCTGTTTGGTTGAAACTACAAGTTTGATCTTGTAACCGTGCATCCACACCGCTGTTACTTTTTGTAGATCAACGTTTCCAAGTGTTACTCAGCAACATCCGACAGGAAAAAGGTATTTATTGTTAATATGTGTTACTGTTTTAGTATAAGTAATAATGTTACCTCAAAAATGCAACAAAAAATATCACTGTCGATTAGTGTCGAAAGTTATTCTTTGTTATATTTTGTTAATTTATGTTGTTGGCGGTATGGACGCGTAAGTAACAATCATCAAATAGTAACAAGGAGCCACATAAGTTACAGATAGTTACCTAATGTTACCGTGTTGCATTTTGTTGCTCCACAAAAGTTAACTGCGGTGTGGATGCACGGTAGTGTAACCTGTTGATCCTACAAGCTACGTATCATGTTATTTCTACGTTATATCAGGTCGAATTTACGTTAACATTTTCCGATTGTTTTTACAAGTTTAGCATGCTCAGCACGTTGTTGTGACATGACTAGCTTGTTGAATCTACAAGCAGCTTGTTAATTTATCTTGTTACTCTTACGTGCTGGGCATATAGTTCCAACATGCTCACCTTGTTGTTTCAACATGCTTGACATGTTGTTGTGACATGACTAGCTTCTTGAATCTACAAGCAGCTTGTTAATTTATCTTGTTACTCTTACGTGCTGGGCATATAGTTCCAACATGCTCACCTTGTTGTTTCAACATGCTTGACATGTTGTTGTGACATGACTAGCTTCTTGAATCTACAAGCAGCTTGTTAATTTATCTTGTTACTCCTACGTGTTGGGCATATAGTTCCAACATGCTCGCCTCGTTGATTTTTTTTTTTCATTAAGAAATAGGTTCGCGTTTGACCATCATCTCACCTGATGGTAAGTGATGATGTGGTCGAAGATGGAGCACGCTTACCTAAAAGTAACCTATTCACTCTTGACTTAAAGACTCCTAGGTTATAGCTATCGGGAAACACAGACTCCGGCAGGGAATTCCACTCCTTAGCCGTACGCACAATGAAGGTATTCCCAAAACGTTTTGTGCGTATGGGTGGGATGTCCACCATGTAACGATGGCACTTCGCCGTTTGTCTCGTAGTCCGATGATGGAACGGGTTTGGCGGAATTTGACTGTATAATTTCATCGCGCACTCCTCGAAATGTAACCGATAGAAAACCGATAGACTTGCAACTCGTCGTCGATATTCAAGGCTCTGGAGCTTTGACTCGACCAGTGCATCGTTGCCAAAGAGTCTCTTGGCCCACTTCTCGATAGACTCAAGCGCGTCCAGTTGGTATTTAGCAGATCCATCCCAAAGATGAGCGCAGTACTCCATACACGACCGAACATGGGCTTGATAGAGATTCGGGTGTGAAGTACCGTCTCACCTTTGCTAGGATTCCCAACTTTTTTTATGCTAGTTGAGCCTTAGCCTCGATAAACGGGCCAAAATTGAGGGTAGAAGTTAGTGTTACCCCCAGAAGCTCGATACGGTCGGTTATCGGCATGGTTACACCCCGGAAAATAGGAGCCGGTTCGAATTGACTCTTTTTTGAGGAGAAGAGACACGCCTGGGTCTTAGCCGCATTAAACTTGACCAAGTTGGCATCGCTCCATTCAGAGACAGCCTTCAGGGACAAGTTAAAGCGCCCAACCATGTCCTCACGGAGAGACTGGATCTGTGACCCACCAGCTCGCTCGCTGGACACATATCTCTCAGCAAGTGTGCTGTCGTCTGCATACCCAAAGGTACCGGGAATCAGCAGATCGTTAATGTGCAGTACAAACAAAGTTGCTGAGAGAACAGCGGCCTTAGTATGAGTTTGCGATACTATTATCGTGTTCGAAAACTATAGCTTTGTCTCTTTCACACTAATATGGTACGTGTGAAAGAGACAAAGCGATAGTTTTCGAAAACGACAAAAGTATTTCAAACTCATACTAAGCACACAGACCCCTGAGGGACTCTGGTATTCATTGCCAATAGGCCAGATGAGCAGAAAACCGTTTTATTTATGCTTTTTAGTGTATCATTGTTTACTTAACTTGAGATACCTATATACCGTTTGCACTTATTTTTTTAAAAGAGAGTTTGCTGTACACCTCTTTTTCACCCACTTAAACCATATTTCAGACGTGATTCAAAAGGTCTGTGCCTCAGCTGTGGTGATATTAATAACTAGGCTGATTATGCTAAAACATCTATGTAATGTACGAGGGCAGCAATCGTGAGAGATTTGCTGTTCTTAGTTGAAGAGTTCCATCGCTTATCTTCGAAGATCTTCATCAGAACGTGATGTGATATACTTACATACTATATTTTTCTCTAACCTACATGGTTGGGCACTTGAACTTGTGGAGCGAGCTGGTGGACACATATCTCTCAGAAACTGTGCTGTCGTCTGCATACCCAAAGGTACCGGGAATCAGCAGACCGTTAATGTGCAACAAAAATAAAGTTGCTTAGAGAACAGACCCCTGAGGGACCCCGGCATTAATTGCCAATTGGCCAAACGAGCAGCCATCAATGACCACTCGAATGGACCGATCTCTTAGGAAGTCTTCAATCCAAACGCAAAGTTGAGTGGGTAAACCGAAGGAAGGAAGCTTAGCAATAAGGCTATCATGCCAGACCCTGTCAAAGGCTTTGGAGATGTCAAGGGAAACAGCAAGTGCTTCCCCGAGCTTCTCAATGGCCTCACTACAGGTATGAATGGCATACGCTAGAAGGTCCCCAGTTGACCGGTTTTTGCGAAAGCCGTATTGTCGGTCGCTGAGGATGTCGTTGGCTTCTAGGTATGCCAGGAGCTTACTATTAAGTACATGCTCCATACTCTTACAGAGTATGGACGTGACTGAAATAGGCCTGTAGTTGGCCGGGTCAGCACGACTGCCCTTTTTGGGTACAGGCTGTACGTTAGCCAGCTTCCATGCTTTCGGCACCTTTCCAGTCTCTAGCGAAAGGCGAAACAGGCGTGTCGTGCGCGTAAAGAAGTATGTGCAGCTACGCGTCAGGTATTTATGGCAACTGCTTGGAGAAACTACGTAACGATAGTAACGCAAAACAATCCCGCAACAAGTTTTGTACAATAAGTAAGTAAGTGGACTTGCAAGACACGCCTTTGCAATAGTATCCAAGAACAAATGCCTATGTTTATTTACTTTTATAAAGTTATGTTAATTCTTCGTGTTAGTTATGGGTATGTGTATTTATGGCTTTATACCCAGGGAAATTTATAAAATAAATAAATGGATGTATGTTTACATCTATTTAAGAATGTAAAACTATTTTATTTTTTGTCGCAAAAATACACATTTTTTGTGACAGTACCCTTATTTTTGGCGCTAGCTTCATGAAAATTTGTGAGAAGGTGTATTAGAGTACGCTCGATTTTTTGCAATAATAAAAAAAATATGACGCAAGTTGAGTTACGCGACTCTTCCAGGAAGGGTGCGAAATATAGTCAGTTTATCATCTGCTTAGCCTTTTCCTATGTTGAGGTTAGCTTCCAGTCTAACCGACTGTAGCTGAGTACGAGTGTATTCTATGAAGCGACTGCCTATCTGACCTGCACAATCCAATAGCTAGGTAACACGACACCTCTTGGCCAGACCAGTGTCAGATGTTTTGGCTTCTGACTACCCGTAACGACTGTCAAAGTTGTACAAAGGACAGCCGCGACACGAAGGAATCTCGATATGTTAAGATGACGACCCACCACGGACCGACCCCGGCCAGCGTTGCTTAACCTGGAACATCGACCCGTGCTGCTGTTATTATTTAGCCACGGGCTCCTCACCCCCAAAGCTTGATATCACATGTTAAAACCAAATATCAACTTATAATAAATCTGAAGGAATATTGTCTGTTTATATCTACGGTCAAAACTATAAAACTAGCTGCCCGCCACTTTGTTCACGTAGTAGGTTTTCTGCGTGAATCCCGATCTTGTGGGAATTTCGGGATATTTATATCCCGTTGCCCTAAAATCGACTCATTCTTCGTGTTTTATTTATCAAATTAATACGTAAATCTAAAAATACTCTACCTAATATAAAAAAGTAATAACCATGTTTGTTTGTAAAAAAAAACTTCTGTATTAATACTAAATTGTATTTATTGGCTACAGCTTCCTAAAACGGTTCGTAAAAGTTATTTCAATGCAACTGATAAAATACTCCTTTAAACCCGTTAGGAAACCAATGACACAAACCACCTTGAAGGAATTAAGTACGACTTTACTTGTACAATACGCTTGAAGCTATAAATCTTACCCAACCAACAAGGTCCCGTTTCATCGGAGTAGTCCCCTTTATTAATACATTAATTACTGAGGTAAGGCAGATGTTTTGATGCGATCAGTGACGCGATCACACTGATACCTCGACGTTGTAGTACGCCGACGACATGATCGGGGGACACTCTCAGGGATTTGTTGTCGTGGATAAGAAGTGATTTTTAAACTTAGGCCATTCTTGTTTGTTTCTCGTAAATAACCCGCGACCTCTTGATCACAAGTCCGAATCCTTATTGACGCTTATAAAATTCTATTTTATAATAAAATTTAATTTCAATTTCATCATTGAAACATCCGGTACATAATCATTTGACACAGAATTTTAGTAGGTTTAAAAGTTTTAAGCAGTAGAATTGGTTTACCTCTCATAACGAGATTATTTAAAGTAATGTCCATTGCTAAAAAAGAGAAAAATAGCAAATGATTTTAAAACAAATCTAAAAACAAAATGGCATGATGCTTTTCTTTTTTCATAAATATAATATATGGACTCCTGGACTTAGGTAGCTGTTTTTTTATCTTTGTAAATGTGTACAGTTTTTTTATGGTTTAACTTTCATTTAATTCGAAATATATTTTTCCACCACTGGGAAGAAGCCACCATGTTCGTTCAGTTGCCCTTGTGCCAGGGTTACATTCCTTGAATAGTGAAGATGAATGAATTTGTTTTATTTGCCTTATAAAATAGGTATCTTCATCAGCGAAGGAATTATAAGATTTTAAGTTCAAAGCTGTAAGTTAACCATATACAATTACCATGGGAAATAATTATTTTGAGAAAAGGGATGTATTTGTTTAAAAATCCAATTTGTTGTTATTTTTCCGATTATATATGTATTTGTATGGTAATCGCTTACTGGTTAGACAATATTGTATTTCATGCACAAATATTCCAGGATTTTTTGTACTGGCTACGATTCTTACTAGCCCGTATAAGAAATCCTAGGAGTTTCGCAAAAACACCTTTTCTCGAATTATCCTGCGACATACACAAGCCTGTATATAAATCTCGCAGAGCGATCCTGTGTCCCGGAAATTTGGGAAAATTATAAAAGGTTGAAATTTATCTATAAACAACATGGATATTTGGAATATTACACCAACTTGTGCCATGAGGCCGTGCGCGCACTGCCTTGCGGTGGCCGCAATTCCGGTAGTTCTACCGCACCGCAAAATTTGTGAAGTATGGAGTGTCATAGAAGTGCGCGCACTGCGGTCAGTCTACCGGTGCGGTAGAACTACCGGAATTGCGGCCACCGCAAGGCAGTGCGCGCACGGCCTGATAGTTGGTTTGTGGTTTTGACATTATGATTTCCGTTTTTATTTATTGTGTTTTTTGTTCGCTGTACGGGTTTATGTTCTGATTCCTATTACATGTGTTTAAATGGAAATAATTTTGCATTATTAATGTTTTTGGGAAAAAAAATGGCAGTCATTGAGAGGTAACTCAATATATTATCCCTCTGATTGAACCACAGAAAAAGCGTTTATCTTTTATTTAACCAGATTTGTGGGTAATTGTTTCAACTTAAACCAATCCTCAGAGTTATTGCATGATAACCAGTGATCGGAGTAGGTAGATTGAAATGGGGTCATTGATCCGAAACGTATATAATAATATGGACATTCCTCCGGAATTGGTGGATTATTAAAAAAAAAACCGGAACTTATGTAGGAATTTTATTCTGCCAGAGTGGAAGGAGTCATTTGATGATTTGCCATCCTCATAAAAAAGGTAGGAATTGTAATAAAATGAGCAATATTATTCTTTATTATTCTTCATATTTTTTTTAACGGCACACAGTCACGATTTGACAAAACCCAACGACCAATCATAACAAAGGATCATGGGTGGTACAATAACCGGTTATCAGAACAATGCGTACGCCCGCCGACGACATGCCAGGTAGCTCACTCATTTACTTCGGTTCGTAGAGTGCGCATCTTTGTTTGTTACTGTGTTGTGAAAACGTTACTTGACCCTGGCTTGTGTACATACTGACTTCTGGAATCTGCTCTAAACCACGATTTGGCTCGAATATACGGACTCAGATTTTTCACTATTGAATTGGATCTACATATTTAAACCAAGCTTTGGTAAGTAATATTTTACTAGTTACAAGGAGTATAAAGCATGTTTGGATGTACTATAAGAATATTTTTAGTATTGTGTTTGTTCGCTTAACCTGCTGAACATACCATGAGTCTTAATATTGTTAAATCTTTAATAGAGTATGAACCAGTGAGCTTAGTGCGAAACAAAATTATGATATTCTAGTAATGTAGTCGCAATTCAGCTAACTCCACTATTAACCGACATTTTACTGGAATCCGTATATAATTTGAATGCCCTGTGTGCTGTGTCCTCTTGCAATGTATTGGTAAAATAAATTACTATAGGCCTTATCTACTTCTCTACAAAATATTCTACGTAACAAGCCTTTTCATTTGATACCCATATTGATGGGATTGAAAAAAAACTAAGTTGTCCGCCATCTTGTAGCGGCAGCCATTTTGGATTGACAATAATATTAAATATACATAATTGTATTGTCACCAGAATCAAAGGCGAATACCAAATTTTAGATCAATCGGTTGACAGGAAGAGGGTGAAATTTCAATGACTAAATTTGATCCACGAAAAATAAAACAAACGGAGTAAGCTAAATAAACTAAATAAAATGTATTTTGTTCATGTCTTTGTTTTAGGTGATATATACGAGGTTCCATCTCTACAACAGAGTTCAGATATGGCAAACGTCAAGACTGAAACTGTAGAAAAATGGATATCCGGTCATCCCGAACTACTTTACGATCACGCTAGTGGTACAATATACTGTTCAAAATGTGAAAGCCATTTGAAAACCATAAATAAAGGAAACGTTAAAAGACATATCGAAGGAGCAGTACACCAGGGAAAGTTTGAGCGGCCCGAAGAGGAATTTTATTTCGATCTTATAAAATTTCTCATTTTGTGCAATATTCCGTGGTCTCAGATGAAAAATACTACTTTTCAAGATTTCTTTAAAAAATATATGTGTAATACCTGTTCTTGTACGTGTACTAATCGTACTCTGCCAGATGAATCACAGTTACGGAAAGTTTACTTGGACAAGTTTTGAATAAAATCAATTCGATTCGGCAAAATTATAAAAATGAGAAACTATGGATATCATTAGATGAAACGACAGACTTTTTAGGTCGCTATATAGTCCATTTTTTAATAAAACCATTACATCCTAGCAATTTGACTAGACCTTATTTGGTAGCATGTAAAATGCTAACTGTAGTTAATGGACAAACAATCACGCAATTTGTGTTAGAATGTTTGGAAAACTTTTGGGAAGATTCTTTTGAATCGAAGGTAGGTAACATTCTTGTCCTCTGCACTGATAGCGTTGCATATATGCTGTCTGCAGGACGAAATTTAAAACAATACTTACCTGAAATGAAGCACGTAACATGTTTGGCGCACTCTCTTTATCGCGTATCTGAGCAAATTAGGTTAGAATATCACGATGTTAACATTTTAATAGCAAATGTTAAAAAGGTATTTTTGAAAGCCCCAAGTAGAGTCTAAATTTTAAAAGAAAAATATCCAGATTTGCCGCTACCTCCCTAACCAGTTGTTACAAGATGGGGCACTTGGTTAGAGGCAGCATTTTATTACGCTCAAAACTTTGAAAAAATAAAAGAAGTATTATCTTGTTTAAGCAGCTCTGATGCGGTATCTATTCGAGAGGCAAAAAATATTATAGAAAAAGAAAATTTAAAAGAAGATTTAAATGACATTAAAGACAATTATTTTATAATTCATTTGTCTTTAAAAGAATTGCAAAAGCATAATTTATCGTTGGCAGATTCACTTTTAGCATTTGACAACGTCAGAGATGCTATAAATCAGTGCAATTCAGAAAATATAAAAAATAAAATAGAATATGTTATGGAACGAAACCCAGATTTAGACACACTTAGAGAATATAGTGAGGCCATTGAAAAAAATGAAGCACATAATTTAATACCTTTTTTAAAATTTGCTCCTTTGACATCGTCAGATGTAGAACGGTCTTTTTCCATTTATAAATGGATTTTAGATGTTAAAAGAAATAGGTTGAAAATTGAAAATATAGAGAAACTCATAGTTATATATTTTAATTGTAAAGATCAGGATTACCAGGATGCTGACATTGTAATCGATGAAGATTAAAAATGTGAATAAATGTAAAATGTACATATTTAACGATAAACAATGTTGATTTTTATCTTTTTTCTTTATTCTACCCCTTTTTTTTTGGTCCTAAAATCTGACTAAAATCAACCTGTTCCTTCGTATGCCCTTTACGTTTCAGAGTCGTGGTGCATCCTTAGAACAGTCTCACGACCCCAGCAGGCATTGGCCCTCTATGGGGCCCCGTCATTTATTCTACCCTTAATGCAAATTACCATGACCACTATGAAAATATTTAAATTTAAGTGCAACAATTTATGTCTATCTATAAAAGTTCTAGCCATAAAAGGCTAAAAATAAAAAAATAAAAATTAAAGCTTCGATCGGAATTAGATTGTTTTTATTATTCAACAGATAAATAATGAATTAATTTAGTTTTTATACCTTCCTTTAAATTTTGAATTGAGTAGGAATAATATCACTACCAACATTAACAATGTTTAATTGAATCCGGAAATACCGGAATTACTTTCCGGGAAAATGGCTTATCCATGTTATTCTTTCTGTGTGCATTTATGATACAAGTACCAAAAATCAATCTACCTACTCCGATCACTGATGATAACTTACGCTTCCAGCATTTCCAAATCAACGTAAAATGCGAACTACCGGTCAAACTGGTTACTGGCGCCTCTTCATTGACGAGAACATGTGGGTGGTATTATGACCCAAAGAAAGAATAAATTAATGCCTTCAAACAAACAAAAATACCCTCTACTGACCAGTAACAAAGTTCTAAATAACCGAGCTCAGGCCGTGCGCGCACTGCCTTGCGGTGGCCGCAATTCCGGTAGTTCTACCGCACCTGTAGACTGACCGCAGTGCGCGCACTTCTATGACACTCCATACTTCACAAATTTTGCGTTTCCAAAACGCAACGCAGTGCGCGCACGGCCTCAATGCTGTCGCTTAAGACAAAGAAAAAACAAGGCTGCACCGACGCAAACGTCAAGAATTCTTGCTTACAAAAGAAACCATTCAATTTTTGCTCTTTTTTGAATATTTTATTGGCAACAGGGGCGCGTTTTGCTTGTAACTTTTTATTGTTATTTACGTCTTTCTTGTTTATTGGTGGGTGTTAACGCTTTAACAAAGATATAATTAAGAACCATTGGACTCCTGTATGATAATAATCGTTGCTTCTGTTTGATTAAATATATAATTACGGAATCGTGTAAAAGAGATAATAAAACCTGTTTCTTTATAATAATAAGAATAAGACCGTAATTTAGACTTGTCTTTGCGATTTAATTAGATGCAGTGAAATGCAAGTAATCGTGTATCGGATGACCGAAATAGAAAGATCGAAGTATGAATTATGTAATATGTTTTTTTTTTTCAATCTTTAAATCTGTGTTATCTACGAATAAAACACAATTGCAAACGACGTTTTTTCGGATAAGCTCGCCTTAAAATAATTATTCCTATGTCACACATCGCAATCGTTGTAGTAGCGAAATATGAAACAAATTTTGATATGCTGGTATTTAGATAATTATGTATTTTTTATGATAATGTAACACCTTTAGCCCACGCCTTCCATCTTGGCAACCTGAAACATCTCTAATATAACGAAGATGAGATGAAGAACATGTTCTGTTGACTAACAGGTAGGATCCGTACCACTTAGAATCGCCGTGGAATGGTCATATTTCAATAAACAAGGCGCTGATTCCGTGTGTACCTACTGTTGAACAACACAACATAATAAGCCTATAATTTCCTCCCTGCTGGGACACAGTTCTCTAGAAAAGGGAATGGGCTGTCATCCACCATGCGGGCCCTGTGTGGGGTAAATGTCATATGTCTTCGGATTATCAGTCCTAGGAAGTTTTCCCACTATTTTTTTCTGCACCGGGTGGAGAGCAGAGGTGATGATTGGAATTACACATGCTATGTGCCTGCATGGGTTAGAATAGAACAGAATAGAATAGAATAGAAATTTATTTGCTTAGATTATTAATTATTATTATTATTTTATTTGGTTCGAACCCACTATCAACAACTCAAGTCGAGCCTGTAGCCACTGGGCCATAACTGCCCTGAATCATCGTCTCTGTAAATAAACCTATCTAAATATTATATCAGAGGTCAGCACTAGGACGTGGCTCGATAGGGCCATTGGCTGCCGGGGTTCTGGGAATGGCCTACCGAGGTACTGCAGCCCCGGAACGCAAGGGTAACTAAAGAAACAGGGTAGGTTTTTAGTCAGTGACTCAAACATCCATCTGAAAAACTAGATTCAGAAGAATATGGACAAGAACTACGTAGTCACTTATTTGAAATAAAATAAATTGCAATATTCGGAATACTATGTTGTATGTGAGAATAATGCTCGCAATAACTACTAATAGATACAAAGTCATATCAGCAGACGTAAGTTAATTAATTGGCTTAATAGGAATAAGGATTGGATAATATAATATGTACACCTTTTTCTGGTATTTTTTTATAGCTTAAAAACAACTATATAAAATTTGGCATTCGAGTGGACTAAGGAGAAGCTTGCCGCGGTCGGTCCGTAGATGGGTGCTCATGTTAACATACCAAGATTCTTGGAGAAACGAAAAAAATATTTCGTTTTCCCAGTGGGATAACCACTGCTAGGCAAGTCTTCCCCATAGTCTCCACTCTCCCTGGTGCATTGTCCTCTGACTATTCCGTCATGAACGCCTCTAAATCTTCAAGTCAGAGCTTCCTAGGCGTTCTTTGTCGACGATGTTCGTCCTCTGGCCCCTAATGCGTAACAACTCCAGCCCATCTGTTATCTGTCCTGATGCAGACCCACCCAATCCCCCTTCAGCCTGGCAGCCTTGTTGTCCACATACCGCTGAGCTTTATACCTAGAACGTTGCGTTTCTTTACATAAAAATAATATATAAAATTGTATAGTATCAAAGAGTATAGATTCCGTGACGCACCTGTCTGTGGGCGCATTTATGAGCACATAACAAAAACACAACGCAATAAATGACTTTAAAATCATCCGACGATAGAAAATATAAACAAAAAATAAATCTTATTTACATAAGGATACTATTATAAGCTTCACAGACCGGCAGAGACCCGTACTAAACAGTAACATAAAAAAAAAAATTAACAAAAAATAGAACCGACTTCCATATCAAAACACTACAAAGAGGAGAATTGAGGAGTTCTCCTGGTACTTGACCATCAGCTCTACATCACCATATTCGTATGTATTGCGACGAGTATAAAGTGTTTAACATCCGTACTCAACTAATCCAATCGCAATCCACGAAATACTTATTATTGAGTAGTTTCAGTGGCCATCTGTGGTCTTCATCATCAGTTCAACTTCTCCAAATGGTACTTTTCGAAAGCAACTACTCAAGGTACTATAAGAAATACCCAAAACGCTATAGGTGTGCCTATAATATTTGAAGAGTTCCCTCGATTTCTGCAGGATTCCATCATCAGATCCTGATTTTAAAACAATGGGACCAACTAACAAAGTATACCCTTTCAAACGCAAAAAGAATTTTCCAAATCGGTCCAGCCGTCTCCAAGTTATGAGGTAACATAAATAAAAAAATAAAAATAAAAAAAGTTCAAGTCGAATTGAGAACCTCCTTTTTTGAAGTCGGTTAATAAATAAAGAAAGAACCAGAGCATTTCGCAAAGTACCCACAATAGAGTGTTGTCAAACAGGAATTTGTCACTGAGCCGAGAACAAGGCTGGTGTATAATGTGGGGAACAGAAGTCGTGGAAATAAAGTCTGGTTCAATACAAAATCTTTTTGAAGCGAAAATTTTGAAGATATCTTAGTTTTTTTTCTGGGCTTTTTTCAAGCGATTCGATTTTGGAATTGAAAAAAAAACTGAGAGTAAAATTACAAGTACATTAGGTAAATTCATTACATGAGAGAAAAGAAAGATATAGATCGTTATTATAGCCCCCTTCTATCTATCTATCCAGAAATTAAATAAAACTGAACTCTCTGACTGTGATTTCAAATAATAATGTCTTCTGAAGTGCTTATAATTTTATTAATTTCCACAATACAAAAACTCAAAAAAATGTCTGTTTGTCGGGGCTAATCACAGAAACGGCTGAACGATTTTAATAGGACTTTTACTGTTCAGCCGTGCAGTTTAACTTCATAGAGGAGTTTATAGGGCAATATACAGGCATTTTATCACACACATCTTCCATAATTACGAATTTTCACTTATAAATTCTTTCAAGAGTTCTTTCAGGAATGAATTAGAGTATGTACTAGATATCTATTAATTATCTTTGTTTGCGAACGTAGCAATATTAAATAATCATAATTATATATCAGTCTAGTCTAGACATAGTTATATGAATATTTAGTCGTCAGCGCGTATGCGTATTCTTTTGATTATAAGTTTCGTGAGAGGTCAATTACAATGAAGATTTGTGATATTATGTTGAAAGCTAGTAACTAGCTTCTAACTAACCAAACTTACTGAAAATATTGGGGTTGAGAAAATTACAATTTTGAAAAATACATTATAAATGCGAAAGTTTAGTCACAGATTACTAATAAGTTACTAACGTAACAGATACATCACTTCCCTGCAAAACGACAAATACCTACGCTATAATTAACTAAACTTTCTAGCTGTCAAGCGACACGAGGAAATATGAGCTTAACTGCTTTGACTCAACGGCAACCTTAGGGTTAACCCAATGAAATATAATACAAAAATGTTTTATAAATGATTTAATTTTATAAAATTTTAATGGTTAATTTGCTTTTTACCCGACTGCGCCAGAAGGAGGATTATATTTTTCGAGAGTATGTATGTATAATTGTTTGGCACGCTCTGTGGCCTGAACGGCTCGACGGATTTTAGCTTGAGAGGTATCGTTAGATTCGTATTGACTGTGAGTGACACTGGGTATATCAAAATAAAAAAAAAACCTTAACGGCGGATTTTTTGCGCCATATTATTTTGCGCCTTCAAAAAAGTTTTTTTTTTTTTTCTCAAAACCTATCGAGTGGTGTATCAAAATAAAGCTAAATAAAGCTTAATAAAACTAACAGAATAGCTAATAAAAACAAGCCCATTTTAAATTAAGTAAAAGTTGGAAGCAGGCGGGACCCATTTCCATTCCCACCTAGGACAAATGTTTGTGTGATGAGCACGGTCATTTGTTCTTTGTCTGGGTGTAATTTATCTATAATATGTATGTATTTAGAAATATATATATATGTTTATCAGTTGTCTAGTACCCATACCACAAGCTCTGCTTAGTTTGGGACTAGATGGCGTTGTGTGAAAAGTTGTGGAATATTATTATTATTCCATTTAATTAATATATATACATATAGATTACATTTTTAAATATTAATATAAAAATAAAAACATTTAAAAATATAAAAAATAGTAGCCCACCGGTATCGGGAACAGGGTCCAAGCTACCGGTGGTCAGGGCTCCATAGAGAGGAACCTCCTCACAATACGCGCCGTTTCCAGGAGTACTGCTTTCTGGATCAGGCCCTTGATCCAGCTACCCAACGAGAGCCTCCTTAGATGTTGGTCGAGGCTCTTGGCTATTAAACCATTGGCTGTGACGACTATCGGCACAATGATTGCTGTCTCCACATCCCACATGTCGACAACCTCGCGCGCCAGGTCAAGATACTTATTTTTTTTATCTATCTCAGCTTTCACGAGGTTCTCGTCATGGGGGACTGCTATATCAACAATCATTGTGCGACGCTCTAATCGTTCTATCACCACTATGTCAGGCTTATTGGCAACAATAGTCCTGTCAGTGATGATAGACCGATCCCAATACAGTGTAATATTGCCATTTTCGAGAACTGGGTCGGGCACATACCTATGGTATGGTACTTCTGATTCCACAAGATTGTATTTAAGAGCAAGTTGCTGGTGAATAATCCTGGCTACGAGGTTGTGTCTATGCAAATAGTCTCCGTTAGCCAGACGAGAACAGCCGGAGATAATGTGACGAATGGATTCTCCCGGTTTGTGACATGCCCGACATATGTCTACCGTACCATCCTTCACAATATACTTCCGATAGTTATTCGTCATCATAACTTCGTCCATAATCGCACAGACAAAACCTTCGGTTTCCCCGAAGAGGTCACCAAAACGTAGCCAGGCTACGGACGCTAACGTATCTACGTCAGACCCATGAAGGGCCCGGTAATAGCGTCCGTGAAGCTCCTTGCTCTGCCCTCTGCCATCTCTGCGGTCATTAGTATCTAATACTACAGGTTTGCGCCAATTCTCGGTACCTAAGGAGAGCGGAGTGACGCCTTTGTCCATCGCTACCACATCTCGATGTATACCCACGTCGGCTTCTAGGAAATATTCCCTAAGGCTGCATACCTCGCGGTTGTGCAGGGTCTTTGCATTTAAAAAGCCACGACCCCCGCACTTCCGCGGGATATACAGCCTCATCACCGATGAACGTGGGTGATGCATTCGATTTGCAGTCAGCGTTGTGCGGACCCGCCTGTCCAAGGCGTCAAGTTCAGTCTGAGTCCATTTGAGTATGCCAAAAGAGTACATCAATATTGGCATGACCCAACCATTGAAGGCACGCACCTTGTTTCCGCCTGATAGAAGACTATTTAGTACTTTATTCAGGCGGCCAAAGCAGCGTTCCTTCAATGACTGTTTAACATAAGCAACATTGATGCCTAGTGCTTCTGACATACCCAAATACTTGTAGGTTTCAGTTGAGCCGAGGGATCTTAGGTGTATGGAATCCGAGAGTTGAGTTCCCACGGATTCCATAATCTCCCCTCGCTTTACATGCATGATCGCACATTTGTCCACCCCAAATTCCATCTTGATGGCACTACTGAAGGTTTCCGTTACCTTCAGCAGCTCCATGAGTTGCAATTTGCTGGGGGCAAAAAGTTTCAAATCATCCATGTAAAGCAAGTGTGATATGACCTGACCACCTCTTCTCAACTGGTAGCCTTGCCCCGAACCCTCCAGCAGTGTACTGAGAGGGTTGAGAGCCAGACAAAACCACAGTGGGCTCAGACTGTCGCCCTGAAAAATACCACGCTCAATCCTAATCGGTTCGCTGATTTCCTGGATCTGTCGACATCCTGGATAGCATAGGACCGTCTTCCATTGCCCCATACATGACTCAAGAAAAGTGCGGAGTATTGGATTTATTTTGTACAACTCCAACACCTTCATGAGCCATGTATGTGGAACCGAGTCATAGGCCTTCTTATAATCTATCCAACATGTCGACAGATTCTTTCGGGAACGACGAACCTGTTGGTTTATGGCAATATCGATTAGGAGAAGCTCCTTATTACCGCGGGACCCGTTCCTACATCCATTCTGAGAAGCAGACATGATTGAATTTGTATCTATGTGATTATTAATTTTGGCTCTCAGAATGGATGTAAGAACTTTATAGACCGTCGGTAAGCACGTGATCGGTCTATAATTTTTAGGTTCCGAAGTACTGCCTGATTTATGGAGCAGGTGGGTTATTCCTGTAGTTAGGAATTGAGGTAGCGATCCTAGCTCTAGGGCAGACTGGAACTGAGCGGCCAAGCGAGCGTGCGAGCTTAGAAACCATTTTATCCAGAAATTTTGCAGCCCGTCCGGCCCTGGAGATTTCCAGTTGGATAACGGACGGACTGCACCGGTTACATCTTGGGAGCTGATCGTAATTGCCCCCATTTCTGGTATAAGATCGCACGTGCGCTTTATCTCACTCATCCAGTCACCCTCAGTGTGACTGACAGGAGCTGACCAGATGCTGCGCCAGAACGAACACATGGCGTCATCATTCGGTAGGCACGTATCAGTCACACCTTGGTCAGGTCGCTTCCAGGCCCTATAAACCCACCTTTCATTGCTTTGGAATGAGCGATTCTGAGTGTATCGCTCCACCCGCCGCTTATATCGACGAATTCGATTTGCCCATGCATAGACTTTCTGCTTCAGGAAGTCGATACGCTCTGTGACGCGGGTCAGATAATCCCGAGGACTGATATCAGTCCCCGCAAACGCCCGCCTCACAAAGCGCATTACTCTAGGACGAGTGTTGCCCTGCCTGAAGCAGATAAGTTTACCAATGAGTGCTCTAGCCTCAGCAATACGACGTTCGATCCTGCCCTGCCAAGCTGGTACAGCTGGTCGAATAACTCTGTCAGTCTTTGGAAACTTGACATGAGCTACCCGACAAGCCGCTACAGCTGCACAGTATAGGATCGAATGAGTATCGGTGAGGTCTTCACTATTGTCAAAAGAATTTGACAGCAGTGAATCTAGAGCACACACTAGCGCCCTATTTTTCTTATGCATGGGTAAACGAGGCAGACGAGGTCTAAGCTCAGGCGGTGTGGAGCGATATTCCCGTAATGCACACACCAAAGCACTCCTCAATCGTTCACTGCACTGGGTACTCACGGTTATAGCCTCGTCATCATCATCTTCACCGACGTGGTCGGGTCGCGGTGAGATACTGGGTTGTAGTTGCACCGCGGCCAGTGGCGAAGCAGATGAGACACGGCTGCACCGTGATTCGAGGCGTAGTCTATCAAGTACGGCGTCATCCAACATACGGTTACGCTGGATGACCCGCACCTGATCCAACAGTGGTTGAGCCGAAACGTTGACAGCTGGTTATTATTATTATTATTTCATTTATTTAATCTATGTACATATCAATTACATTTTTAAATATTAATATAAAAAATAAAAACATTTAAAAATATAAAAAATAGTAGCCCACCGGTATCGGGAACAGTGTCCAAGCTACCGGTGGTCAGGGCTCCATAGAGCGGAACCTCCTCACAATACGCGCCGTTTCCAGGAGTACTGCTTTCTGGATCAAGCCCTTGATCCAGCTGCCCAACGAGAGCCTCCTTAGATGTTTGTCAAGGCTCTTGGCTATTATGCCATTGGCTGTGACGACTATCGGCACAATGATTGCTGTCTCCACATCCCACATGTCGACAACCTCGCGCGCCAGGTCAAGATACTTATTTTTTTTATCTATCTCAGCTTTCACGAGGTTCTCGTCATGGGGGACTGCTATATCAACAATCATTGTGCGACGCTCTAATCGGTCTATCACCACTATGTCAGGCTTATTGGCAACAATAGTCCTGTCAGTGATGATAGACCGATCCCAATACAGTGTAATATTGCCATTATCGAGAACTGGGTCGGGCACATACCTATAGTATGGTACTTCTGATTCCACAAGATTGTATTTAAGAGCAAGTTGCTGGTGAATAATCCTGGCTACGAGGTTGTGTCTATGCAAGTATTCTCCGTTAGCCAGACGAGAACAGCCGGAGATAATGTGACGAATGGATTCTCCCGGTTTGTGACATGCCCGACATATGTCTACCGTACCATCCTTCACAATATATTTCCGATAGTTATTCGTCATCATAACTTCGTCCATAATCGCACAGACAAAACCTTCGGTTTCCCCGAAGAGGTCACCAAAACGTAGCCAGGCTACGGACGCTAGTGTGTCTACGTCAGACCCATGAAGGGCCCGGTAATAGCGCCCGTGAAGCTCCTTGCTCTGCCATACTTCTCTGCGGTCATTAGTATCTTATACTACAGGTTTGCGCCAATTCTCGGTACCTAAGGAGAGCGGAGTGAGGCCTTTGTCCACCGCTACCACATCTCGATGCATACCCACGTCGGCTTCTAGGAAATATTCCCTAAGGCTGCATACCTCGCGGTTGTGTAGGGTCTTTGCATTTAAAATGCCACGACCCCCGTACTTCCGCGGGATATACAGCCTCATCACCGATGAACGTGGGTGATGCATTCGATTTGCAGTCAGCGTTGTGCGGACCCGCCTGTCCAAGGCGTCAAGTTGAAATTGAAATTGAAATTGAAAACCATTTATTCGGTTATAAACACACACAACAACAGAAAATTACAAACATAAAAATAAAAAAAAATTACATTAAGAATTTCGCTGAGCATGTCTACACCGAAAGGGTTACCAACTCAGCATTTGCTGGGCGAAAGACACCCAGCGCTGGTTTTCAGTTGGCACCCCGCAGTGACACACGGACGAGGGTAAATAAACTAATATTAATTAATGTGTAGTGTATTAAATACATAAATAAAACAAAAATTGTAACGTTTAATATCGTGCTACGTGCTAAAAATAAAAAATAAAAACCTTTAAATTGTAATTTGAAACTCGCCACCAAAAAGCGCGTTAGTTGCCTAGTATCAAACTGCCCGCCAAAGGAAAAAAATAAATAATAACAAAAAAAGTGACAAGAAAAGTTATTAATGAAATACGAATTTTTATTAAAACTAGATAAAATAAAATTGATCAAATAAATTTTACAACAGGTGTTGAGATTTCAAATAACTGCCCTAATACTAAGTTTGTCAAATAAAATTGAGTAATTAATTATCTTATTAGAATAGAATTACCTATAGCATATTGTAACTAAATAAATGATTTGTCAATATTTATATTATTAAAATTAATTTGCGACTGAAGGACAAATTTCTTAAGACTTATCTTAAAAGTATTTAAATTCTTTAAGTCCCTAATTGGTGGGGGAATATTATTCCAGCACTTGGAGGCTGCGTACCGAAAACTTCCACGAAAGGCAGCAGTACGGTGATGCGGGGTAGCTAGCTGTTGGGCGCAACTTCTAGCCTTGCGCTGCCGGTGATTATTAATCCACGCCAGTTTTGAGTACAAGTATGAAGGAGATTTATATTTGATGACGCCAAAAAGAAGACAAGCTAAATGCAATTTTCGGCGTGACTTCATCTTTAAAATATTGTTGTGATTTAAAAATGGTGTAATATGGCTCCTGGGTGGTACATTAAGAGCGCGTATAAAGCAAAATTACCAATTTTCTATTTGATTTTACATGAAAAATTCCAGACCAAATCTTAAAATAAAAATATATAAATAACTACATCATATTTTCAAGGGCTCTCTCTGATCAAAAACATAAAATAATAACATTTCCTTGGTAGAAAAAAATCACGAAATAACCTCTAATTCTCATGTTTTTCCGTTTTGTATTCGATATGGTAATGCCTATTGCGACAAAAATTTGATAAATAATTATATTTAAACAAGAGTAAAGGCTTTGCTTAGGCATTTTATGTAATTCCTTTTAGTTTTGGATTTATTACGATAAAACACTTTTGGCGCATACTACGTTTTTATTCCGCGCAAGAAGTCATCTTCCGTCGCTCGTTGCGGGAGCTTCAAGCATATTTCTATTTCACACATCAGTCGCTACCGCTCTGTTGAGACGAGAGGACTACGCTCAAGTGTTTTAGCTGCGCCGAGTTATAATCATTTCAATCGTAATTGTTGTTGTTGTTCGAACTAAATAGTGAAATGGGAAACAAAAAAAAAACATTGAAAGAGAACTAAAAAAGTTACAAATTGACAGGATGGCTAATTGTCGAAGGTAAGTTTGTGAGTTACTTGTTTGTTATATACTGAAAAAATAAAAATACATTTTATACTTTCGAGAAAGTTTATGCAGGTGATTTTAGATTTTATTTTGAGAGACACAAGATCTAAATTCGTTTACCTACGCACTTTCGTGGGCCGAGTAGGTAACTAGACATAATAATATGTGGGGACATTTCACACACGGCTGTCTGACCCCAAACTAGGAAGACCCTGTACTATGGGTGTCAGACAGCTGATATACATAGACAAATATATTTTTAAATACATACATATATAGATAAACAACACCCAGACACGACGATATCAAAAATTCGTGGTAGGTACTTTATTAGATTATTAGGATAATAGGTAATAAATTACATTCATAATAGGTAGCTATTTACTTTTGCTATTTTGTTATGTTATTCTTCACGATACAATTTTATGATCATTTTCCCATAATGTAGGTAGTTATGAGATCTTCTAAAAATCTAGATACACGGATGGACAACAATAATGATCTTGCGAGTATCCTATATAAAAAAAAAAAATTATCTACCTATACCACTTCTTATTTAATATTTCTATGGTCACTCGTAGTCGTAGGTAACGCGGGCAGAATAGTATATGCAAAATAAACACAAGCTTTTAGTTGGTATCCGTGTTTGTTCGATGAAATATATTTATATCGATTACGAACCTATTTAAGTATGCCCATTAGGTATTTAAACCCTATTTTTGTAGATCAATTTATTGTGGACGTGATTGTATAACAAGGAATTTGTTTTGAAATAATATTTTATTTTCAGAATGTGGCCACCTCGCTCGCCAGATTTAAACCCATTGGACTTTTTTACTGGGGCTGTTTAAAGGAGGTAGTTTATAAAGAAGAAATCACTTCAGTTGAACAGCTGCGACAACGCATACGTTCGGCTGCTGACGAAATATCGTCGGTAGGATTTGCGCGCCGATTGAGACGGTCCTTCATAAGAAGGTGTAGAGCGTGTATAGCAGCTGAAGGAGCCCACTTCGAACATCTTGTATATTTTCTTTTTCAATAAATTTGTTTAATTACTAATGTCTTTTATGGTGTCAACAAACCCATAGTGATCAAATTTTAAGGAAATTCTCATTCTCTTTGAGTCTAAAATTAGTTACAGCAGTGTTAAAGTAATTTAATTTTGAAATCAAATTTGTATAAAAATTCTCCTTTAAGATTCGAACAGCAATAACTTTGTACTTTATCAAGATACTGGTTATTATTATACCATTTTAGAATTTGCATTAAATAGGCAATTATCTATACTTATAATAAATCTGTAGAGAGGTCAATTCTGTACATGAAATATATTTTTCAACAGTATTATAGATTGACATATTATATTTCCCTACTAAATTACGAAAGTTAATCTGTGTGTTACATCTAAATCACTGAACCGTGAGGAAGGACATAGGCTACTTTTTTTACGAAAAACGACGGAAACGTGGACGAAGTCGCGGGCAACAGCTATCTATGCTAATATATAAGGCTGAAGAGTTTGTTTGTTTGAACGCGATAATCTCAGGAACTACTGGTTCGAATTGAAAAAAATATTTTTAATTAAATACTCAATTTGTAGAGAAAGGCTATAGGCTATATATATCATTACGCTAAGGCCAATAGGAGCGGAGCACCAATGAAGAATGCTTCAAAATCGGGCTTAAATTTAACGTTAGCCCAAAGTAACTATTCCACGCGGACGAAGTCGCGGGCAAAAGCTAGTCTAAAATAATGAGCCACCGCAGTGTAGTACATTTTTTTTCGATATAGTCTGGCGGGAATAATTCCGAATCATTCCCGTCGTATACTTCGGAAGTATTCCGAAATATTCCGAAACTTTGGGAATATTTCAACTGCCAAAAGAAACCAGGAAAATCGACCTTTGAAGTCGGTTAATATACCAAAACCTGCTCCTACCTAAGTATAACAAATACTTTTCTGAAAACCGCATCAAAACGTGTTTGCTTGCAAGGTTTGCCTTTAATTGTTTTTATTGGCTGGGCTATTAAACGCGTTAAGTAGGTAGGTAATGATTAATACCTACCTATGCGACTCGCGAATACTCGCGATGCGTACAGAGCTACATACAAACTAACCAAAAACATAGGTAACCCTTTTTCAAAAAACAAATAAAATATGCTAGGCCTGGTTTTTTATTCAACTACTGACATTTATAAAAATAGCATTCAATTTCGAAATAAGTAGAGTACCTACCTAGAAACAAAAGAATAAAAATCCTGTTAATCGCAGGCTAACATATCTACCTATAAAAATATCAACATATACTTAATCAATCCCATTTATAATAAAACTAGTACTCACGCGGGGCTTCGCTCCCGTGGATTCTATCAAGGTAAAATCATAACTCTCCTTTTTTGCAGTCGCGTAAAAAGTAGCCTATAACCTTCCTCAAGCTTCAAGCTATTTCCATACCAAATTTCATCCAAATCCACCCAGTACTTTCGAAGATTAGCGCGTTCAAGCAAACAAACAAACAAACTTTTCCGCTTTATAATATTAGTATAGATAAACATTTATATTTTACTCTTGTATCGTACGTAGTCTCGCACTGAACAATAATTAACCCACCCACCACACAACAAACAAACACGTTAATTTCGATTGAATTATTCGGGCGAAATATTCGGAAACATTCGATTGCGGGGTACGAATCTTTCTCGCGGGGGGAAAACTTCTCCGGGGAGCATCTCCCCTCTTACCGCACCCCGCACCGCCATCGCAGCGCGGCGGCAGCGGCCGGCGCACAGAGGGCTTTATTTAAATTCATTTTGAATAATTCTGATTTAAAGAAACTTTCCCAGAAGTATTCCGGAATTATTCCGAATTTTTCAGAAGTTTTGCAACTATAGATACAGGGGCCCAAAATTGCGTAATTCCGTAGAAAAAAATGTTAAAATTTAAGAATAACTATTTTTTGCAATATTGATTTAGAATGTAATAAAAAATCTTGATACTGATCTGATAATACAAATATTCAGGACTGATATAAAAAAAAAAAACAAAATGAAAAAAATATCACCAATTTTAGAAATGGTACCTAATTTTGTAAGAGTAAGTACGATTTTTATTTAAAATATTAAAAATATCAATAATTTGGTCATCCATGGGCATATGACGATATAAGTGGGGTAAATGATAGATATTATCTGGCCAATCGACAGTTTCAGAGTTATCCATTATTTACGCCACACCAAAATCACGCGCCAAAATAATATTATATTATACATAATATAATATAACCTTTTGGTATTGATTTTATATTGATTCGTGTTCAGTATCAGTGGTATAGTCACCTCCTACTAACTTACTATTTACGTATTATTCGCGTACACATAATAACATTTCGTAATATTGTATAACGCAGTCATACTTTGAATACAGTTGTTTCATCTGAATATTATACGTATACTTACTACAGAAGATACGCGTCGAGCGAGCGCGTAGGTACACGCGCGATCGTATTCGATGTGAGGAGCGGGTAGGACAGTGCGGGTGAATTCTAAAATTTTGCTGGCTTTAGGCGCGCTCTTAAAGCAAAACCGTGCGCAAGCGTTTTGTACCCTTTGGATTAATCGTACGGTACATGCAAGAAGTCGTGGTCCTACAACGGTGTCGGCATAATTCAGTTTCGATAAAATCAGACTTTCAGCTAGTTGTACACGCAGGTCCTCACTTAAGAATGGGCGCATTTTGTACAAGACCTTGAGACGATAGAAGCAATTTTGAACGCAATTTGCAATGTGAGCTTCAAAACGAAGGTCTTGGTCCATAATCAGACCCAGATTTCTTGCCTCGTAAACACGATCAATGCATTGACCCATTACGCTTACGTTAACAAGAGAACTGTTGACTTTGTCTAGTTGACCTTTAGAACCAAAAAGCATAAATTTAGTTTTGGCAGGGTTAAGTAATAGTGAGTTCCGTTTTGACCAGTCGACGATCCTTTCGAGATCCTCGTTCACCAATCTTACTGCATCAGCATATTGTTCAGGTTTAAAAGAAAGGTATAACTGGATGTCATCAGCATAGATATGAAATTTACAGTTCTTCAAAACGTCAACAACATCAGCGCTATACATAATAAACAAAGGAGGGCCCAGAATGGATCCCTGCGGAACACCCTTAACCACTGCAGTCATATTAGATACAATGCTAGATCCATTTGCATCTTGAATTTCAACAAGCTGCTTGCGATTGCTTAAATAACTGTTAAACCATTTAACCGTGGGCGCGTCAAATCCATAATACGTCATCTTTGAAAGCAAAAGAGACAAATTGATAGAATCAAAAGCTCGGGAGAAATCTAGTAATACTAATAGAGTACAACATCCCTCATCTTGAGCCGCCAATATGTTGTCTGTAACATCTAATAGAGCCGTAGCGGTACTACGACCCCTCCTAAAACCTGACTGCACATCCGGTAATATATTATTTTGCTCGAGGTATGCAGTCAGTTGGGAGTTAACTACTTTTTCCAGTACTTTTGATAAAAATGGTAAAATACTTATTGGCCTTAAGTCTTTTACAGTGATAGGGTTCGCGAGTTTAGGAATAGGTCGCACAATGGCAATTTTCCATATATCAGGGAAGGTCGACGTAGAAATGGAATCATTAATAATAGACGTAAGAATTTCTAAGGTTTGAGGAAGTGTCAGGAAAAACATGTCAAGTGTTATGCGATCAAAACCCTCCGCATTGGATTTAAAATTAGATAAGATCTTAATAATGTCAGATTGGTCTACTGTTCTAATAGAGAAAACCCCTTCATTAAATTAATGGGTCTCATAGTATGCCACACATGAAACTGGTGCCATATTATCACCAGGAATATTTAAAAAATGTGAATTTATTGTATCTGGGTTATTGAAATGAGAGGGTAATTCAGCCACTTTTTTGAAAGGCAATAAGGTAGACTTTAGATTCTTCCACAATAATTTAGGATGACGTATCTTGCTATTAATATTATGTTTGAAAAAAGCTACTTTTTCGTGATATATGGACTTCTTCACTAGACTTTTTAGTTCTTTATAATACAATATTTTGCTTTCGGAGCCTGAGTTTCTACATCGTAGGTGTGCCTGATTGCGTAAGGACATCATAAACCTGATATTATCTGTTATCCATGGATATGACCTTTCCTTAATAATTTGAGGCCTAGAGGGAGCATATTTATCGAATAATACGATGATATTGGAGTTGAGATGTGCTACCATAGAATTTACGTTACCTGACAAATTGTTGTCCTGCCAAACCATTGAGGTCATGTCTTCCTTAAAATTCTCCAACGGTATGTTTTTTAGATTCCTACGAGTTACAACAATTGATGGTATTTTCTCCTTTCTAAAATAAAAAACGGCAGTAACAAAGGCATGTGCGCCAAGCGCACTTATCCAGTCCACTTCAATGTTGCGAGCCTTCGCATCAGTACATACAAGGTCTATAAGGGTCTCGCTAGTGGGAGTAAAATGAGTAGCAGATGTCACCAGTTGACTTAAATCGAGACTTTGAAGAAAAATATTTAACTTAACTGTTTTAGAGTCTGTGTGATTCAGGACATTTATGTTAAAGTCACCCAATACAACAGTGTGTTTGCAAGTCGTTATGGAATTTATTGACGTAGTTAGCGCATCAAAAAACAAATCAACATCCATCCATGGTGGTCTGTACGCGGTACCGATAGCGATTTTAATACCATTTGTGCTCAGGATAAGCCACATTTGTTCAACTGATTCGTGAAGAGAGTCAACCGGGTGCGCATGGATGCGCACCTTTATCCCGCGCTTGATGTAAAACCCAACGCCACCGCCGCGTCCGCCGCGCACGCTCACCGGCCGCGGAACATGTCGCAACCGGTACCGGTACCCGGGCACGGCGGGCGCGCGTCCCTCTTCACCAACTCTAAGCCAGGTCTCGTTTATTGCCATTACACTGACATCATGATGCTCTAATGCGGCGATAAATTCATCATGGTGAGTGCCCAGCGAGCCAGGGTTGAGAAATCCAAATTTGAGATACTTGGCACTCATTATAATGATTCTATACCATAAAACAAAACAATACTCAACGGCGGTTTGTAATAACAACTATTCAACCTTAACGATTTGTAATGAACAAAATAAAATAATTTTAAAATAGGCGCACGAGTGAATAAAATAGGTGTACGAGTGAATAAAGTGTCAATATATACAAATAATACTTTGTGAAATTGTATTAAATAAATAAACTTAAATTTAATGTATAAAATTAATGCATTATTAAACATAGCGTGTAAACTTAATGTGTGAATACATAGTAATATCATATTTCGAAAGCATATAAGTATCATCAAACATGTGTCACTACATACAATACCAACTAAAACAGTGCACCCTTTAGGCAGAGAATGCTGCAACCAGACAAATACATAACAAACAATCAGGGAAATAACAAAACAAACAAAAAAAAAAAAAACACGGGTGAAAAACAATTGAATAGTTCAAATAGGCCTTTTAACCTAACTAATAAACCCTTCAAACCGTAACATTGCCAAAAATTCGGGTTATATCCTGAACGGAACGAATGCGCTGTGGGAGTACACCGTCTTCCTTTTTAACATGGATGCGGCCGTCTTTGGTCCACACATACTTATATTTATGCCTCTGTCCAGCCTCGCGCGCGTTGAAAAACAACTTAGTATTTATCGGCGTCAGCCGCTCGTTTAAATAAAACCTTATCGACGGCCCGTGAAGACCTAGATCAGTTCAGTTCAGTAGATCAGAAGTTCAGTCTGAGTCCATTTGAGTATGCCAAAAGAGTACATCAATACTGGCATGACCCAACCATTGAAGGCACGCACCTTGTTTCCGCCTGATAGAAGACTATTCAGTTCTTTATTCAGGCGGGCAAAAAAGCGTTCCTTCAATGACTGTTTAACATAAGCAACATTGATGCCTAGTGCCTCTGACATACCCAAATATTTGTAGGTTTCAGTTGAGCCGAGGGATCTTAGGTGTATGGAATCTGTTCGAAATGAAATGCGTGTATTTTGAAGTTAATTAACTTTTATTATATTAAATAAAAGAGCACAACGTGCGCCATGACCCAGACAAATTTTCTCAGTCCCAAACAATGTTGCCAACTTAATAACTAGAGATTTACCAAAGATAATAAAAGGACGAATAATCAACTAAAATTACTAAATTAAACTATATAAACAAAAATGATTAGCTAAATAAGTATTCTATATGTTCATGTGGACTTGAACATAGTTGGGCCAGGCCAAGAATCATAACTGCAATGAACACAATAGTTAAGATTAATTTGAATTTAACAATGATAGAAAATAACATTGTTAATTAATAGGTAGCGGACATAACTTTGAGACACTCCTTCTATAAATCTTATCATTAAACTTTACATCAGCCACTCTAACACATTTATCATTTCCTGGATATACTTTTATTATCCTAGCAATAGGCCACACTAATGGTGACGTATTCAAATGCTTTACCAAAACAATATCACCTTCCTTCATATTTGGTGATTCATGTTTCCACTTGGGACGACTTTGCAGCTGAGTCAAGTAATCATTTGACCAGGTTTTCCAGAAGTCTTGCTTAAGCTTGGTTACCACCTTCCAAAATCGTAGACGATTTATAGGGACTTCTGTCAAATCAACCTCAGGATAGCTGCACAAAGCCGTGCCAATCACAAAATGACCAGGAGATAAATACTTGCCTTCATTTGGGTTTAGTGAGAGCAGAGGTCGAGAATTCAAAACACCTTCTATTTGCACCACAACTGTGTTAAATTCCTCATAGGTCAAACTTAAGGTGCCTACTACTCTTTTAAGGTGGTGTTTTACACTCTTTACTCCCGCTTCCCACAATCCACCAAACTCCGGTGAGTAACTAGGAATAAATACAAAGGTAATATAACTATTTTTACAAAAATTATGCACTGAGTCTCTATGAGACTTTGAGTTTTGTAACTCATATAAATCTTTAAGTTGATTTTGTGCACCCTTAAATGTCTTTGCGTTATCGCAAAAAACTTTTGTAGGCATGCCTCTTCTGGAGATAAAACGGTTGAAACATGCCAAAAAATTCTCAGTAGTGAGATCTGATACCACTTCCACATGGATGGCCTTAGTAGCAAAGCAGACAAAGAGGGCAATATACCCCTTCGTTACGAGTGGTTTACGGATTCTACCAACCTTGATATTAAAAGGGCCACAAAAGTCAATACCCACATGCTGAAAGGGTCTAGTAGCAGTAATTCTTTCAGCTGGTAGTGAACCCATAAGCTGCCTTGCAGTCTCAGCCTTCAAACGCGCACATATTAAACATTTATGCAATACCTTTTTGACCTCTCTAATGCCACTAATGATCCAATACTTCTGCGAGAGGGAACTAAGGACAAGTCTGGGACCAGCATGCAATAATCTGAGATGTTCTCTCTTAATTAATAAAGAAGTTATATGGCAATTTTTTGGAAGAATTAAGGGGTGCATTTTATCATGTGGTATATCTGCATTAAGCAACCTGCCACCCACGCGAAGTAATCCATGTGCGTCTATGAAAGGGTGTAAACTTGCAAGAGTAGTTTTCTTTTCCAGTTTAAAATCTTCAGCAAAGTGCTGTTTCTGTACACAACGAATTATAATTAAAAGAGCATCTTGCAATTCTTTAGGTGACAGATTTGAGTCAATAGCCTCTTTTTTATTTTTTAAAGTATTATTATAAAATCTATATATGTATGACACAATATCTACAATTTTATTTAAATCAGAGAATTTTTCAAAAATCTCCAATATGTAGGACTGCTCTACTTTTTGCAAGAAGCAAGAAATTTCCTCTTCATCAATTTCTGTACTACTTATATTATTTAATATTTGTTCTTCGTGACAGAAATCGGCCTTAGACAAATATTGTGGACCATGCCACCATAGAGCGTGATTTTGCAATTTTTGCGGATCTATTCCCCTTGAGAGTATGTCAGCTGGATTATCAGAAGACCTAACATGGAACCAAGAAGATTTTTGTGTAAGTTCAGCAATTTTTCGTACTCTGTTTTGAACATAAACATTATATTTTAATTTTTCGGCCTGTATCCAAGCTAGTACAATTTGGGAATCACTATAGAGATAAACTGAGAGATTAAATCTAGATGCAAGTACTCTACCGACTCTACTTGCCAACTGTGCTAGCAATAATGCACTATTTAGTTCCAACTGAGGTATTGTTAATTTTTTAGCTACAGGAGCAACGCGCGATTTTGAGCACAGTAAATTAGTCTCTACTTTTCCATTTTCATATAAAACTCTTAAATAAATACAGCAGCCAAAGGCTTTCTGTGAAGCATCAGCATAACCAACTAACTGAACCAATACTAAATTATGACTTTTTATAGATCTGAGGACTGTAATTTTGCCCATAAGTTTTAAATTTGCAAGAAAATTTCTCCATGGTAATAATTGTTTAGTAGGTAAAGTAGAGTCCCACTCTATTTTTAAAAGCCATAACTCCTGCATTATTAACTTGGCCACTACTATAATAGGCCCAATAAGACCCAAAGGGTCAAAAATTTTACCAATATAACTAAGTACCTTTCTCTTAGTATTTAAAGTTTCTTCCTCACACTGTGGGGATTGAAAAGTAAAATTATCTAAAACGACATCATATTTTAGACCAAGTGTTTTAACAACCTTATCTGTATTAAGATTAACTTCATCAAAGTATTGACGTTGAACTGGAATGTCTTTGAGAACAGAAGAATGGTTTGAACACCATTTATGCAAATTGAAATTGCCTAATCTAAGCAACTCTATCAACTGAGTTTTTAGCAGGTGTAGCTCTTCTACATTATCACAACCAGAAATGACATCGTCCACATAAGTGCTAGAAATGATAACATTAGCCGCTAGAGGGTATTGCTCCTTATATCTATTGGCAAGCTCTAATAAGCACCGAGTGGCCAAAAAGGTAGACGACTTTAGCCCATATGTGATGGTCTGCAATTGCAAGCACCTGATTGGTTCGCTGGGGTGATCTCTCCAGAGAATGTTCTGCAGGGTGGTATAGTTTTTATTAATAAAAACACACCTGAACATCTTCTCTATGTCACAAATTAAGGTGAACAAATATGTTCGGAATAGAAGTAGTATATCGAAAAGCTCACCCTGTACCACAGGCCCATTCAGCATTACATCATTTAATGAAGTATTGTTCTTACTCTTCATACTTCCGTCAAAAACCACTCGCAACTTAGTGGTCTTGCTCTCCTCATTAAAGACAGCATGGTGAGCTAAAAAATAAACAGAGCCACAGTCAATATCATATAAACTTATATCAATTTCAATTGCATGTCCCATCGCAACATACTGATCTATAAATTCTTTGTATTTCTCCAATAGCATAGGATGTTGTTTAAATTTGCGTTCTAGATACCAAAATCTTTGAAGGGCAATAGAAAAAGAATTTCCAAGCTCTAATTGTTCCTTGGAACAGATAAGTGGCATATCAACATGAAATGTATTATTTTCAAGGCATACAGACTGTTGAAAGATAGTTTCTGATCTTTGACACTCATCTGCACACTTATCGACAGGTTCAGGTAACTTCTCAGTAAGCCAAAATTTTTCCATCACCTGTTCTAATTTTAAATTATCACTTATAACAAAATTTGATACCAGGTTATTACATACCATTTGTTTGTTGCATTCTCCTATTGTGCCAGCAATAACATATCCAAATACAGTGTTTTGGAGTACAGGACCATTTGGAATCTTCATACAACCATTTAACAAGGAGTTAAAGTATATTTCAGCACCCAATAAGATTGAGATTTCTGAAGGGATATTGAAGTCACTGTCTGATAATTGAATATTTTTAGGAATCTTTAATTTAGAAATATCAACAAATTGTTGAGGCAAAGGTGTAGTAATAGAATCAACAACATAACAAGTTACATTGAATTTAACATCGTCAAATTGACATGAATTTATGTTAAAATTAACAGTTTGATTAATTTTTGAAGAATTATTGCCGATCCCAATAATATTGGTAACCTGCTGAGTAGGAATCATATTTAACTTTTCAACAACTGATTTAGTTACAAAGGAACCTTGACTGCCACTGTCAAGCAATGCTCTAACTTTAAAATCATGACCATATTTGTCAATAATTTTTACCATTACAGTAGGCAGCATAACATTACAGGTTGTAACTTGAGAATTTGAACAAAGTGAGACTGGAGTCTCTGGCTGGTCATCACAATGTAAAAGTGTATTGTGTGATTTTTTACAAATTCTACATTTAAATTTATACTTACAAACATTGTCAGCATGACTTTTCAAACAGAGGGAACATAGTTTTTTATCTTTAACAAAAGTCAGTCGAGCATCTATAGGGATCATTTTAAATTGTGGGCAATTAAAAATTGCATGTTCTTTTTTACTGCAAAAGGAACACACTAAACCAGTGGGGACAGCTAAATTAGATACACGTGTCACAGACTTACCTTTATTTTCATTATTAACTTTATGAGGGTTACTTTCCTCCAATGCTGTTGCACGTTTTTCAAGAAAAGATAAAAAGTCTGTCATTGTTGGTAATGTTTCTGGATTGCGGTCAAGTTGAAAAGCGCGATATGTGTATGGATCAATCTTTCTACAAAGCACACAAATCAAAAGTCGATCCCACTCATTGACTGGTTCGTTTAAATTTTTCAATGCATGCAACTGTTGCTGAATATTGGAAACAAATGTCCTTATAGATGCAGCTGTGCCCTTAGGCATTGATGGGATATCCAGAAGTAGGTAGATATGATTACAAATTAATCTTGACTTATTGTCATATCGTTTATTTAATAATTCTAAAGCCTCTGTGTAGGACTTATTTGTGAGAGGCAGGTTCACAATTACAGATAAGGCCTCATCTAATAAATATTTTCTTAAATAAAATAACTTCTGAACATCCGACAATGTTGTGTTGTTATCAATGACAGCAATAAACAACTCATAGAATGGTTTAAATTTAGTGTAGTCTTTCCCATCAAAAGTAGGAATGTCAATGTTAGGTAATTTTGAAGAACTGACATATCCAGTCTGGGAGGGCTCTGAATCTGACTTGTTACGTGATTTTATATTTTTATTTAGAATGGCAAGAGTTGCATAAAACTTTTCTTCAAATGCACCAACATCTTCAGAGTCCTCAGGATCTAAGCTCAAAATATCTAATTGTACACTTTCGTATTGATTAAAAACAGAATTTAATTTATCCTTGCGGGCTTCTAACATATCAATTGTTGCTGAACTTATAATAGTTGGATCACTGGCAAAGTTTTCCACTCGTGTTAATGTTCCTTTGTACTGCGAACGCGTAATTTTTAGTTTCTTTAGCTCGGCCATTGCAACGCAACACAAATTCACTGTATGCTTTAACACTAGGTCACTATCACCTTTAATTAATGCACTTTTGAAGTGCTTTATGCAACTTTTCGTTGTTGTTTGTGAACTTTGTTTACTTCGTAAACTTGAAAAATTGACAATGTCAATCTGACAGTTCGTTGGCGGGATGTCAAACTTTTTCTTTGAGTAGGTATTACTTATTCAATGGAAGTACCTACCTCCGAACGGTAAAAAATTTAGGTTTTCTTGAATTTTACCACCTTGATGATGAAAATCGCTCACAATTGGCGATTTTAGGTTGATGGAGGCTGGAATTGATGCAAAGTCGGGATTTTTACCCAACCTATGAGCAGGGTGAGGCTCCGCGGGGGCAACGCGGCCCGAACAAAACCACCACGCACACGGTGCAAGACGAAAAAACTTCACCAAAGGCACTGAAGTTACTTCACCACTAATTCGAAGGACCACTACGCATGTTCGAAATGAAATGCGTGTATTTTGAAGTTAATTAACTTTTATTATATTAAATAAAAGAGCACAACGTGCGCCATGACCCAGACAAATTTTCTCAGTCCCAAACAATGTTGCCAACTTAATAACTAGAGATTTACCAAAGATAATAAAAGGACGAATAATCAACTAAAATTACTAAATTAAACTATATAAACAAAAATGATTAGCTAAATAAGTATTCTATATGTTCATGTGGACTTGAACAGAATCCGAGAGTTGAGTTCCCACGGATTCCATAATCTCCCCTCGCTTTACATGCATGACCGCACATTTGTCCACCCCAAATTCCATCCTGATGGCGCTACTGAAGCTTTCCGTTACCTTCAGTAGCTCCATGAGTTGCAAGTTGCTGGGGGCAAAAAGTTTCAAATCATCCATGTAAAGCAAGTGTGATATGACCTGACCACCTCTTCTCAACTGGTAGCCTAGCCCCAAACCCTCCAGCAGTGTACTGAGAGGGTTGAGAGCCAGACAAAACCACAGTGGGCTCAGACTGTCGCCCTGAAAAATACCACGCTCAATCCTAATCGGTTCGCTGTTTTCCTGGATCTGTCGACATCCTGGGTAGCAGAGGACCGTCTTCCATTGCCCCATACATGACTCAAGGAAAGTGCGGAGTATTGGATTTATTTTGTACAACTCCAACACCTTCATGAGCCATGTATGTGGAACCGAGTCATAGGCCTTCTTATAATCTATCCAACATGTCGACAGATTCTTTCGGGAACGACGAACCTGTTGGTTAATGGCAATATCAATGAGGAGAAGCTCCTTAGTACCGCGGGACCCGTTCCTACATCCATTCTGAGAAGCAGACATGATTGAATTTTTATCAATATGATTATTAATTTTGGCTCTCAATATGGAAGTAAGAACTTTATAGACCGTCGGTAAGCACGTGATCGGTCTATAATTTTTAGGTTCCGCAGTACTACCTGATTTATGGAGCAGGTGGGTTATTCCTGTAGTTAGGAATTGAGGTAGCGATCCTGACTCTAAGGCGGACTGGAACTGAGCGGCCAATCGAGCGTGCGATCTTTGTAACCATTTTATCCAGAAATTGTGCAGCCCGTCCGGCCCTGGAGATTTCCAGTTGGATAACGGACGGACTGCACGGGTTACATCTTGGGGGCTGATAGTAATTGCCCCCATTTCTGGTATAAGATCGCACGTGCGCCTGATCTCACTCATCCAGTCACCCTCGATGTGGCTGACAGGCACCGACCAGATGCTGCGCCAGAACGAACACATGGCGTCATCATCCGGTAGGCACGTATCAGTCACACCTTGGTCAGGTCGCTCCCAGGCCCTATAAACCCACCTTTCATTGCTTTGGAATGTGCGATTCTGAGTGTATCGCTCCACCCGCCGCTTATATCTGCGTATTCGATTTGCCCATGCATAGACTTTCTGCTTCAGGAAGTCGATACGCTCTGTGACCCGGGTCAGATAATCTCGAGGACTAACATCAGTCCCCGCGAACACCCGCCTCACAAAGCGCATCACTCGAGGACGAGTGTTGCCCTGCCTGAAGCAGATAAGTTTACCAATGAGTGCTCTAGCCTCAGCAATACGACGTTCGATCCTGCCCTGCCAAGCTGGTACAGCTGGTCGTATAACTCTGTCAGTCTTTGGAAACTTGACATGAGCTACGCGACAAGCCGCTACAGCTGCACAGTATAGGATCGAATGAGTATCGGTGAGGTCTTCACTATTGACAAAATAATTTGACAGCAGTGAATCTAGAGCACACACTAGCGCCCTATTTTTCTTATGCATGGGTAAACGAGGCAAACGAGGTCTAAGCTCAGGCAGTATGGTGCGATACTCCCGTAATGCACACTCCAAAGCACTCCTCAATCGTTCACTGCACTGGGTACTCACGGTTATAGCCTCGTCATCATCATCTTCACCGACGTGGTCGGGTCGCGGTGAAATACTGGGTTGCAGTTGCACCGCGGCCAGTGGCGAAGCAGATGAGACACGGCTGCACCGTGATTCGAGGCGTAGTCTATCAAGTACGGCGTCATCCAACATACGGTTACGCTGGATGACCCGCACCTGATCCGATAGTCGTTGGGCCGAAACGTTGACAGCTGGTTCAAGTACCTGAAACAGAGAGAGCATCCGACCACGGTACGCAGTCAGGTTAGTTCCCCCCTCTGTAGCCCCAAAGTATGAGCGCATGACATTTTCATTGATGGAATGTGTCCATCGCATGCGCTGCACACTTCCACCGGCAGCGGGGACCCCATCGGAGGCCGGTGGGCCTCGAAGTCCTAAGCCGACCGGAGGGCGGCCTCTTCCTCGCCGACGCGCAGGTGGTGGTGTCGTCGGCGGCGAGAAGTATTCGTCGCTTGAGCTCGACGCAGCTGCAGCGGCCGGAGTCTCTTCACTCACGGCTGGAGCAGGTCCCGGCGGCTGCGAGGCGGAGCTGAGCGACGATTCCGCAGATGTTGGGCGTGTGGGTTGTTGTAATTGTGCCCGGCGTCTTGTCAACATTATATCATCGTCTGTATTCTATTCGATCTTCGTTCGTATTGCTTCATATGGGGTTTTTACCAAACTGGTATGTTATGCATTTCTGTTAGTTTTTTTTTTTTTAACTGATTTGGTTTTGTTGAACATGGTGCATTGTAATTTAATAAATATTTATTCAAAAAGAATCGCGAAGAAAATTTTTTGACAAGCCTGTTGACAGCCGGGCCACAGATTCTTATTATTATTATTATTCCATTTATTTAATACATATAGATTACATTTTTAAATATTAATATAAAAATAAAAACATTTAAAAATATAAAAAATAGTAGCCCACCGGTACCGGGAACAGGGTCCAAGCTACCGGTGGTCAGGGCTCCATAGAGAGGAACCTCCTCACAATACGCGCCGTTTCCAGGAGTACTGCTTTCTGGATCAGGCCCTTGATCCAGCTGCCCAACGAGAGCCTCCTTAGATGTTGGTCGAGGCTCTTGGCTATTAAACCATTGGCTGTGACGACTATCGGCACAATGATTGCTGTCTCCACATCCCACATGTCGACAACCTCGCGCGCCAGGTCAAGATACTTATTTTTTTTATCTATCTCAGCTTTCACGAGGTTCTCGTCATGGGGGACTGCTATATCAACAATCATTGTGCGACGCTCTAATCGGTCTATCACCACTATGTCAGGCTTATTGGCAACAATAGTCCTGTCAGTGATGATAGACCGATCCCAATACAGTGTAATATTGCCATTTTCGAGAACTGGGTCGGGCACATACCTATAGTATGGTACTTCTGATTCCACAAGATTGTATTTAAGAGCAAGTTGCTGGTGAATAATCCTGGCTACGAGGTTGTGTCTATGCAAATAGTCTCCGTTAGCCAGACGAGAACAGCCGGAGATAATGTGACGAATGGATTCTCCCGGTTTGTGACATGCCCGACATATGTCTACCGTACCATCCTTCACAATATACTTCCGATAGTTATTCGTCATCATAACTTCGTCCATAATCGCACAGACAAAACCTTCGGTTTCCCCGAAGAGGTCACCAAAACGTAGCCAGGCTACGGACGCTAACGTATCTACGTCAGACCCATGAAGGGCCCGGTAATAGCGTCCGTGAAGCTCCTTGCTCTGCCATACTTCTCTGCGGTCATTAGTATCTAATACTACAGGTTTGCGCCAATTCTCGGTGCCTAAGGAGAGCGGAGTGAGGCCTTTGTCCATCGCTACCACATCTCGATGTATACCCACGTCGGCTTCTAGGAAATATTCCCTAAGGCTGCATACCTCGCGGTTGTGCAGGGTCTTTGCATTTAAAAAGCCACGACCCCCGCACTTCCGCGGGATATACAGCCTCATCACCGACGAACGTGGGTGATGCATTCGATTTGCAGTCAGCGTTGTGCGGACCCGCCTGTCCAAGGCGTCAAGTTCAGTCTGAGTCCATTTGAGTATGCCAAAAGAGTACATCAATATTGGCATGACCCAACCATTGAAGGCACGCACCTTGTTTCCGCCTGATAGAAGACTATTCAGTACTTTATTCAGGCGGCCAAAGAAGCGTTCCTTCAATGACTGTTTAACATAAGCAACATTGATGCCTAGTGCTTCTGACATACCCAAATACTTGTAGGTTTCAGTTGAGCCGAGGGATCTTAGGTGTATGGAATCCGAGAGTTGAGTTCCCACGGATTCCATAATCTCCCCTCGCTTTACATGCATGATCGCACATTTGTCCACCCCAAATTCCATCTTGATGGCACTACTGAAGGTTTCCGTTACCTTCAGTAGCTCCATGAGTTGCAATTTGCTGGGGGCAAAAAGTTTCAAATCATCCATGTAAAGCAAGTGTGATATGACCTGACCACCTCTTCTCAACTGGTAGCCTTGCCCCGAACCCTCCAGCAGTGTACTGAGAGGGTTGAGAGCCAGACAAAACCACAGTGGGCTCAGACTGTCGCCCTGAAAAATACCACGCTCAATCCTAATCGGTTCGCTGTTTTCCTGGATCTGTCGACATCCTGGATAGCAGAGGACCGTCTTCCATTGCCCCATACATGACTCAAGAAAAGTGCGGAGTATTGGATTTATTTTGTACAACTCCAACACCTTCATGAGCCATGTATGTGGAACCGAGTCATAGGCCTTCTTATAATCTATCCAACATGTCGACAGATTCCTTCGGTAACGACGAACCTGTTGGTTTATGGCAATATCGATTAGGAGAAGCTCCTTAGTACCGCGGGACCCGTTCCTACATCCATTCTGAGAAGCAGACATGATTGAATTTGTATCTATGTGATTATTAATTTTGGCTCTCAGAATGGATGTAAGAACTTTATAGACCGTCGGTAAGCACGTGATCGGTCTATAATTTTTAGGTTCCGACGTACTGCCTGATTTATGGAGCAGGTGGGTTATTCCTGTAGTTAGGAATTGAGGTAGTGATCCTAGCTCTAGGGCAGACTGGAACTGAGCGGCCAAGCGAGCGTGCGAGCTTAGAAACCATTTTATCCAGAAATTGTGCAGCCCGTCCGGCCCTGGAGATTTCCAGTTGGATAACGGACGGACTGCACCGGTTACATCTTGGGGGCTGATCGTAATTGCCCCCATTTCTGGTATAAGATCGCACGTGCGCTTGATCTCACTCATCCAGTCACCCTCAGTGTGACTGACAGGAGCCGACCAGATGCTGCGCCAGAACGAACACATGGCGTCATCATTCGGTAGGCACGTATCAGTCACACCTTGGTCAGGTCGCTCCCAGGCCCTATAAACCCACCTTTCATTGCTTTGGAATGAGCGATTCTGAGTGTATCGCTCCACCCGCCGCTTATATCGACGAATTCGATTTGCCCATGCATAGACTTTCTGCTTCAGGAAGTCGATACGCTCTGTGACGCGGATCAGATAATCCCGAGGACTGATATCAGTCCCCGCAAACGCCCGCCTCACAAAGCGCATTACTCTAGGACGAGTGTTGCCCTGCCTGAAGCAGATAAGTTTACCAATGAGTGCTCTAGCCTCAGCAATACGACGTTCGATCCTGCCCTGCCAAGCTGGTACAGCTGGTCGAATAACTCTGTCAGTCTTTGGAAACTTGACATGAGCTACCCGACAAGCCGCTACAGCTGCACAGTATAGGATCGAATGAGTATCGGTGAGGTCTTCACTATTGTCAAAAGAATTTGACAGCAGTGAATCTAGAGCACACACTAGCGCCCTATTTTTCTTATGCATGGGTAAACGAGGCAGACGAGGTCTAAGCTCAGGCGGTGTGGAGCGATATTCCCGTAATGCACACACCAAAGCACTCCTCAATCGTTCACTGCACTGGGTACTCACGGTTATAGCCTCGTCATCATCATCTTCACCGACGTGGTCGGGTCGCGGTGAGATACTGGGTTGTAGTTGCACCGCGGCCAGTGGCGAAGCAGATGAGACACGGCTGCACCGTGATTCGAGGCGTAGTCTATCAAGTACGGCGTCATCCAACATACGGTTACGCTGGATGACCCGCACCTGATCCGACAGTCGTTGAGCCGAAACGTTGACAGCTGGTTCAAGTACCTGAAACAGAGAGAGCATCCGACCACGGTACGCAGTCAGGTTAGTTCCCCCCTCTGTAGCCCCATAGTATGAGCGCATGACGTTCTCATTAATGGATTGAGTCCATCGCATGCGCTGCACACTTCCACCGGCAGCGGGGACCCCATCAGAGGCCGGCGGGCCTCGAAGTCCCATGCTGTCCGGAGGGCGGCCTCTTCCTCGCCAACGTGCAGGTGGTGGTGTCGTCGGCGGCGAGAAGTACTCATCGCTCGAGCTCGACGCAACTGCAGCGGCCGGAATCTCTTGACTCACGGCTGGAGAAGGTCCCGGTGGCTGCGAGGCGGAGCTGAGCGACGATTCCGTAGGTGTTGGGCGTGTGGATTGTAGTATTTGTGCCCGGCGTCTTGTCAACATCTTATTTTCATATTGATTCGTGTAGGAGTTTTTCTTACCAAAATGGCATGTTCTGCATTTCTATGTTACTCTGTTTTTTTTAACGTATTTGGTTTGGTGGAACATGGTTTGGTGAACTATTATTTTATTAAATATTTATTCAAAAAGAATCGAGAAAATTTTGTGACAAGCCGGTTGACAGCCGGGCCACAGATTATTTTATTATTATTATTATTATTTGAGTTTGAAACTATAATAATGGTATGGGCCCCGCCTGCTTCCAACTTTTATTTAATTTAAAATGGGCTTGTTTTTATTAGCTTTTCAGTTAGTTTTAGTATAAGGTTGCAGTCGGGTTTTTTTAATTTTTTTTTTTAATTACTTCTTTTTACCTTCTCTAAACGTTGCATTTGTAAATTTGATAACGGCAAAAATTCGGAATCTAATAAAAAGTTTTATCGAATAATCATGTGGGAAGCATGGACAGAAATACTTAAATGATATTGATTTTAATACATCATACAATTTGCTCCCAGGCCGTCCTATCAAGTTCGATGAAAAGTTTTGTATAAATGCAATTTCTAATCTTCTAACATAGTTATTGAACGTCTCCGGTGGTAGTACTTTCAAACCACCATAACAGGAAGAGCTCTTGTTATATGCTTTGAAATTTGTGAACATTCCAGAGTTATTCACATTTAGTTTTTTTTTTTATTCGTCTGCGAGAGTTGGACAATTATGTTTTTTGTTGCATTTAAATAGTAAATACCCAGAAATATACGTGAGAGCATTTTGCATGGGTAAATGGTCTACGCGCGTAACTACACAGGCGGGCGTGCGGCGCCCCTCTGCCACTTGTGCGTTCGAACACACGACTAGCCGGTAGGTACTTATCGCGCGACCTTGAGCGAGTGACGGAGGCCTGGTTTAGTTTACTTTTTCTTAAGCACATGCCTAAACGAATCTGATTGAAATTTGGATTTATTAGATAAATATATGTGAATTTATTGGATAACTGTGTATATCAGTTGTTTTTAAATATATGTAAGTATATTTATTATTTACGCTCAAAAATCTACCCATGTTGGATATGCAATATTTGAAGTAATTACAATATACGGCATACATAGAGTATAGTTTGAAATAGCATAAAGCCATCTTTTTGTCTCGGAATATCCTCTTCCACGCGAATGAAGTCGCGGACCACAACTAGTATGACAAAATAATATAACCATATTTTCAATTTCTTTCTGTGGGACATCTTAAAATGACTCCTCGCGCTCTGGGCGTAAGCTGAGCGTAAGGGAGCGCCAGACCACAAAGTACAGACTAAAAATTCACCCTGTTCCTGTTCCCTGAGAATGTTTCAAAGTAAATAAACCAAATTAGTACTTTCAACAACATTGTTTAAAGCATACCTTCACCATATACAAGAACTCTTACATTTTGAAGTCATCTCCGCAAGTGAGATAACCTCATTACCGCTGTTGATTCCACAGTATCCTCGTGAATTAATCTGGCTTCTGTTGAAAAACCACTTCCCACAATTTTATTAACAAATACGTACAGTTACGTATATAAACACGATACATTCACCATAAGTTGCAGAGTCTAATGTACCTACTCGTATCTTTTGGAGTACAAAAGACAGATTTTGCAGAGTTTATTACCCAACCAATGCTTTAGAAATTACCTTGGAAATTATTTCTAACAAATTTTATTGAGCCGTAAGGAAAAAAAAACCTTAAAAAGGGTAATTAAACTTATCATAATGAAATCAATTTAAGAGCAGAAAAACAGATACATTTCACAAAATATAATGGATAATCCATTTGTGAGACAAAATATTACAAAAGTTCTAGCTATCAGGAAACACAGACTTTGGTAGGAAATTCCAATCCTAAGCTAATTGTGATGAACTCGGAAAATTAGGGTGAGTTTTCTTCGACGGTTCACATAATATGTCGTCCAGCCGCTCTGACGTCCGTAAACCGGGTCAAACCCACCGGGCATCCTATGGGTAAATCAGCCTTCCAGTAGTCAGTGCCAGATTTCTTACCGCATGAAGTTTATGAGGATAATAACTCATGTCCAGATAAAAATATATGTCAGAGAGTACACATAGAAGTTGTATGAGCATCGTTACAATAAACTTAATAACGTACTTTTTGTTTTGCGACTTACGCATAACAAAAAGTATATTGTTGTTCATAAAAACTTGGGGAATACATGCGATGGAGGAAACTGTCTCGAAGAAACTGCAATAAAAATGTAACGTTTCTCGTTATTTGTTCTCACAACACACAGCTGCGTGAACAGACATGTAAAAAACTATTATTAAAATGAGGTTCATTGCGTTGTATAGGTATTGGGTGTAGTTTGAGTCAAGAAAAATCTAAAAGTTGACATTATTCATCAATAAAAAAACTTCGTATCAAGTGATATAGGCCGCCCCGAAGTTTTTTTATTGATAATAAAACGATGATTGTAAGCGATGATGAGGTCGAAGGTTCTTAGCTATGTACGTACAATGAAAGTTTTCCCAAAATGTTTTACGCGTATGGGTGGGATGTCCCCCATGAAACGGTGGAAATTTCTTTAAATTAATTACTTCTCCCGCTCTGGATGGAGCGGCAGGGAGTGTCAGACTTCAACTGAATAAAATCCCACCTTATTCCTTTAGTTGACCTGTGTTCCGCTGCTCAGTTAGTTCTAGTTAAAATATTTCCACAACCCTGGCCATCTCATAAGTATTCTGTTATTTAATTCTTTCATCCCATAACATTTCATGCAAACTCAAGCATAAAGGATTCAAACTTAGTTTTCAAACGCTCTTACTCAATTCATACAATCTTCTGAAGGCCATTCATTGCATTCGCCTTCTTATCTTATCTATCACAACCGGTTCTCCATCAAGATCCTAATAACGTGATCAAGTTGGCATTATGTATCTGAGTTTATACAGATTGATACATTGAACTTGGTTTACAACTTAGTGGTTAGCCGTTGTGTTTTGATAATCGTGTCGTTAATTTATTAGATGTTGTTTACTACCTACAAAAAAGAACATGTATTACATGAAGTACATGAAATCTTCAACAAATAACAATCGCATACCTCGATCTGCAGTCGATGAAGCAGTCGTTCCAAGTCAAATACTAGCATATCGTGCTTTGCACACATGGGTTCGGATCCCCTCCTTGTCGCCAATGTAAGAACAATGATAGCCGCGCGTCAGTGACAGACTGGTTTATTCCAACAAACTAAATTACCTTTCTCCGTTTTGCTATAAACAACCTGACAGATGTCACACTATGCCCTGACGCACCCTTAGGTACTACAGATATTACTTAAACGCTAAAAGCTTGCGTTTAAGTAATTCATCCTAATTTTCAAAAATTAACTAACAGTTTATGAAAGTAATTACAGCAATCTTTTATATGCAACAGTTACAGTAATAGAAATATCAATTACGATAGAGTAAAACATACAATTTTATACACAGACGGTTCATTAAAATATGTGAAGTATAATAGAATATTTTAGTTATTAAATCCATGCCAGAATACATTCTATGTTACCGTTTGTTTTCTAGCTTAGTTGGTAGGTTTTAACTATGTATGTAGTGCTTTTATACAATACTTATTCTTGATTATCATCCCGACCTTTTCATATTAAACTTTATGGACTATAAATTATGCAATTAATTCTGGAATTGTCGAAACCTAGAAATCGCTTGTTTGTTGTTATGTTAAAGAAATATTGAGCACCAGCTGCTGCCCGCAACTTCGTTCGCGTAGGAGGATTTTCTGGGTAAATCCGGATCTCGTGGAATTTCGCAAAACCCCATCGCAATCGCCTCTACGTCCTAAAAGGAACCCCCCTGTAAAATTTCAGACCTCTAGAACTTGAAGTTTCTGAGATTTCATGATGAGTTTGAATCAGTCAGTGACTTTTCGCTTTAATATAATATATACACATAGATATACTTATTTCTGACGTCTGTACCGGCTTTGTTAGCATGGGAATTCCGAAATTAAGTGTCGTAAATGTTGCCCTATAACTTCGTCTACCTTCCTTTGAGCACGTGAGAAAAATTGTTATTTAAAAATCACATATAAATTTTATTTATATGTAAAGATTTAACGGTACCTACTTACTCGTTGGTGGCTACATAATAAAGTGCTCTGAGTAAAACCTAAAAAATTTCCACTTGATACTCAAGCTGGTTATGGCTCTTATTACCTAAAGAAAAATGATGTTGTTTAGTACAATTATGATGAATTATTTTGCTACTTGATCGCCGCATGAAGGGATATCTGAAGTTCTGTTCAGACTTCAAAATATAATTATTATTATTTAATAATTTGAGTAATATTTTCAAAATAAAACTAAGCCCCACAAAACTGTTTTATCGATGTGATCGGTTGAGTCATTTAAAACATAAATAATATGAAATTACATTATGAAGTAACAATATACAGATGTAGTGACTCACAACAGGGCCTGGCTAAGATTTACGTTTAAATTCTAGCTTAGACCAGCTTTTTTACCAACTACGTATATTGGGATTTCCAGTCTAATTGGATGAAGCTGAGTCTCGGTGTTTTACATGGAACGATTTCCTATCTAACTTCGATAACGATTTTTTCTTTTTTCTGGGTGGGAAAATCAACGAATGACTTCTCCCGCTCTGGGTGGAGCAGAAGGGAGTGTCAGACTTCTACTGACTAAAAACCCACCCTGTTCCTTCAGCTGCCTGTAAGTTTCGGGGCTACGGTATTTCGTTAGAACTCTTTCGCAGCCCCAGCAGGCAATGGCCCTGTCGCGCCCCGTCGCTGCTGCTGACTGGTCTTTGAGGCACGCGTGGAACACAACGCGCCGCTGTTGACCCGTGCTTGGTCCCTTCGGTGACCGGAGATCAGCTCACGATCGCCGACGCCCGGGGCGTCTCCCGCGGCGGCTGGGGTCTGAGGAAGAAAGTTCTCTAGTTTCTGATCAAAATTGATAAGATACAAATCAAATAGTATACCTTTAGTCTGGACTTAGATGATTCATAAACCATCCGACCATTTTTGGCCCAAAAGCTTACAACCGCCTTCCCAGTTATTTTGATTAACGAACCTATGTTTTTTGTATCAAATTAGTTTTTCAAATGAATTGCTGTCTGCTAGTCTCGCTAAAACTCTTTTTTTTTGCGTTTGGCTTCAGTGACCGTAATTGGGCAGGTATATAGCTGCTATATCCGAATATTTTAGACACATATTCATATCCACTGTTTTTTTTAAATCGACGTCTTTCGATAATCCTAAGTAAATACATAATATATCTAAATCAAACTACATAAACTTAGGCGTCAAATTAGTCCTCCACATCGCCACAGATATACTAAATAGTTACTCCGTAAATATCGCTGCCATCCGGAAACGAGACTGGCTGTGACTGGCAGCATTGACAAGTTGATAATCATAATAATTTATTTCAGTAGTATTTAAAATACCTAGTTTACACTAACCGGTTCAAAATTAAACAACAGTTAACGACGGTTAACTGGGTAATTTATAACTGTACTACAAAGGGTTAAGATTGAGATATTGCGCGTGCACAAGTTGGAAAGGTAAATATTTATCATATATATATATATCATATGATATGGTACGTTTAAGACTTGTTTTAATTAGAAATTCTTTCTTTACAGACATAGACATAGAAGAACGAGTATTTTATTTAATATTTTAGCCGCTAGTTGCATAAAGCCATCTTTGGGAATGTAACATTGACGTAAGGTCAATTCAAAATCTTTATTTTGGAACCATGACTGATATAATTATAATTAGAATAGACTGTCCTTTAAAACTAGTTATTAATAAACAACATGAGACTGTGACAGATACATATAACTGATAGCAGTAGAATAGGGTAGGGATGGAGATAGGGTAGAATATCTGGTAGAATATATAGATATTCTACCCTGTCCGCAATCATCTTCAGAACCCGGTTGGGACTAGCGTGCAGCATCGTTGGTGTCTCGGATCATAGTAGTCAACTAGTCACCAACCGTGTTGCACGCTTAGCTATTATTGCGTGAAAACAATCAAGCCACGCTACCGCAAACATCCCTGATGCACTGCAATTCCATGGCAACCCATCAGTTACTAAAAGCAAGCGCTAAAAATAAAGAGATAATTTTAATAGCTTATTAAGAAACTTAAAATTAGTGAATAATAATACATTATGGAAATCCATTTAAGCTAGAAAAATGCTTGTGTAAGGATTGGACTGACTGGAATAAAAGTCATTTGTGACATTTTTAATTAACCCAATGCTTTTACTGGTAGGTAATTAATTTACGAATTCGTCAAATTGAAGCAGCATGAGATGTATAATTGTATATCTACTCTATAAAAAAATACACAATTATTTATAAATTTAATGTACCAATGCATGTGTTGATAACGCATATATTTTTTGTTTAACTATTAAATTCGCTTAGCATTCAGCTATTACACACGGTGTATTCAACACAACGCTATAACGCACAAAGTATTTATTCTCTGAAGCAACGTGGACTCGTGATAGGTAACATTATATTTTTTTTAACGACCAGATTCTCGCATCTTCGTACGTAAGCAGTACGTAAGAGACTTTTATTGCCATTCGGGATACCGAATGGCAATAAAAGTCTCTCCAAACTGAACTCTACTTAGTGTGCATTACTTCGAAAGTACTACGATTTAAGTTTCTAGACCAGTACTTAAGATCAAGTTACAGAATGACCTCATACTTACTTTGACTAGAGAATTGCATTAGAACTTGCATTTATGTTACGAGTGGACTTCTGGGAACAATATCTAAATATGTCCTTCCTATTGTAATACTATGACAAAAAAATCAAAATCTGATAATTGAGGTTAGTATTTATTTTAATTGAACTGTAAAACGTGGTTGTGTAAATATGCCTATATGTTTTTCAACAATTGAGTAAAAATACAATGAATGCAAAACTTATGAGACTGAATTGTTATAAATTAGAAAAAATGCCTGCATAAATTTTAATTACCAATGTTTTAAATTCAAGTCACTTAAGTAATATTAAATTTGGTATTTATAAACAAAATAAATTATTATTCATAATAATTATCTTAACAGTTACGACCTAACTAACCTAGGTAACCTACTTGAGCCACAATTAAAACATCCAATTACAATAAAATTTACACTTTTGTTCTCTTAATTGGTTTTGCAGTTGAATAAAATCCCTTGCCAATACAGCCAATCAACTTTTATATCACCGAAGTTCAATTAAAACTCCGAAATTCCAATAAACAAATGGCACATACAATAAAATCCTTGACATCCACATAATAATAGTGTTGTTCATTAAAATTTATCGATATTTAAAACGTGCCCCATAAAATTTCCGCTCGTTTCATATTTCTTTAATATATCGATACAATTATTTCTCATCTTAATTCCTGTTGCGGTGGGCTTACTGAAGTTCATGCATCGTAAGTCAAAATCAATGGTATTATAATTACTACCTACTGTTTCATGGTATTCTATATGGATGTTCGTAAATACGCTTTGACATCTGACTAATGAAATTGATGATGATTTAACGAAGATAGATTTGGTCAAAGGGGACGGTAGTATATGGAATATTGATCTTTGAATGTCACCGTAAATCGGTTAATTTTATTACGAGTAGTAGTAGTCAGATCTGTTGCCTTGCTGTTTGATTTATGTTTTATCTAAGCAACTCCCTTATGGCATTCATTTGGGCAATTTAGAAACTAAGTAGGTACTTGGCTAATTTTTTCCATCTTATATGTGAAAAACGTACAATCCACTCTTTATAGGAGATAGGAAATTTGTTAGACGATGAGTTATTGTTTAGGATATCTCGCTTAGCGTCCAATTCTCGGCGTCTCTGATCTTCGTTGCGCTGAATAGGCTCTCTCCATTCAAGGCGGTTAGCTCACCCCTTCATATGCCTCTTAATTACATCCTTGTATCTCAGTAACACTTAACGTCTTGTAGTTCTGAAAGAAATAAACACAATCAAAATCCACTCCTAATTACGTACTACTTACTATATTAATTTACTAGATTTTCAAAATGCCAACTTCATGTCTAAAACCAAGGCTCACGATTCATCCAAAATCCACCTCAGCTTTCCGCCATCGCGTTGACTGACAGACAGCATTAATGAAGCAACCTGACAGCTGACATTTAATAATATTCAGGTACATATTTATTAAACAGATACACAAGAACACGAAGCCACGCACGTAGTTGACATATCGTCAGCAGTAAACTATTTGCAAAGGCGTCTAGGTCTACGATCATAGATAAAATAAATAACTAGATGTGGTCAACAGAAGAAATTATATCGGAACCGTGTGTCTCCAGTTAGGCGCTGGGCGGGGCAACAACTACACATGTAGTTTAATAAAATCAATAGATACGCACTCGCGCACACACCCGCATTTCCTAAATCAGAACGTACTATACAATCAATAATAAACCTTATTCCGTCAAACACAGCGTGTATTTACCATGCACCTTAGAATTTACCCACACAAAAACATTGGTCGCTATCGTTGTGCTGTGCAAAAGCAATTTATTTTACATATACGCTAGTGATTGACTAAATCGGAAAGTTATCGATTCTTCTATTTGTTATTGTAAATTTTTTTTGGGCACCTGAAAATGAACCAAATAAAAAATGGCATGTCCAGAAAATATTATAATAACAATAAACATATCATTAAGAACATAACAAAAAAAAAATATTTATCATTTACATACATCCTAAGCTACTTCTAAACGTCACCATATAATAAGCATCGCAATAATTACGTAACACACTATAAATCAAGATCTGAATGATTTTGACGTATATTGCTAATCCATTGCTACATATGTTCGAAATATTGGTCTGCTCAACAACGTAAATACCACAGTGAGTGTTGTTGATTTAGCATAATGAAACCGATTCCTACTGTAAGTGTGTTACGCAATTATCCCGCAGGTAATAGTTTAGTAGGTTATAATAGGTTTTTGTTATAAGAAAAATCCTAGTTAGTAGAGAAATTGTTAAATATATGAAAACAAACACACATCCATGCATAACAAATAAATAGCATGAATATATTGACTTATTTTAAGCTAAATTCACAAATATATTATCTGAACCATGCCGATTATTATAACGCATTCGAAGCTTCAACGAAAGTTAAATACAAAAACCGGTCAAGTGTGTGTCGGGCCACGCGCAGTGTATGGTTCCGTAGTTTTTATAACAGCCAAGTGCGTGTCGTATTCGCTGACTGATCGTTTCGTACCATGCTCTAACTAAAAGCCAAATACGACTACCTAACTAATTTGACTTCATATACAAATCCTCACCTGATCCGACAATTTTGCACGGAAAGTTTTAATTTTTTTTAGAGATTTGTATAAAACTTGTCATAGCCGGTGTTTTCAATTTAAATACGGACACAGAGCTACACTGCTCAATCGTCACAAGAAGCTAGCACGATACAACTGGCGCTTAGCGCCATCTATCGACATTTCCATAGAGTTGTTCGAAATTTTCGAGTCAAATACAATTGGTCGACTATTACTCGTAAACTTGTAAAGCCCACTTATGTGTGATAGTTTTCCTTTAAATTTCGTTATATATAGGTACTACTGCCGTGACATTTGAATTTCTAAATATAACCGTTTAGTTGATAGAGGGGGGGGGGGGCACTTGACTCTAACGAAAATTGGTAATTTAAAGCTTGATTAGTCACGAACGGTTTACTTAATCAAAAAACGGTCTTACCAAACCCTTAATACTTTAGAAAGACCTATCCAACAATATCCCACACTATGGGAAGAACGAAAAAAAAAATTATCATCCCACTTCACATGTATGGGAGGTACCCTAAATAATTGTTTTTTTTTCAAAATTTTATTTTACCACTTTTTCGGCGTCATTAACGTGTATACTCATGCCAAAGTACAACTTTCTAGTACCAATAGTTTTTGAGCTAAACCGCGGACAGACGGACAGACAGACGGACATGGCGAAACTATAAGGGTTCCTTGTTGACTACGGAACCCTAAAAACCATAAAAAAATAAAGAAACAGCAACATAGGATAAGGCATAACAAGCGATAATTCTAAACCGAAAAACACCACCGATTATTAACCTAAAATAAAAGTAACTTACTTTACGAATATTGGTTACGCATTTACGCACTCTGTAAAAAAATCAAAATAAGTAAAAAAACATTATTTACACCGGGCTAAAACGGTTGACAGATTGAAAAATAAACTATTGTAGCGACAGCGATGTCGGAACTCCTTACGCATGCTGCGGGCGTAAAATAAATTGTTTATTTTTTTTTTTACTTTTTTGTACACTTGACATTTCAACGTATTTTTATTTCTGTCATCTCATGTAAAATAAAAGTTAAACATATTTTCTTAGAGGTTTCCGTATGTTATAAAAAACTTTTACCAAAACATTAAACAGACTTGGTAGTCGGTGTCTTTAGTTTTGTATTTTCGTTTTTAGCACCGACTTCCGAAATTATAGTTATTTTTCACTTTGCAGTGTTTTTTGGGAGTCGGTTTAATTTTTTGGTAAAAAATTTTTATTTCACTCTTTTTAGTTGGTCGATTTTTAATTTACCTAGTTACAAGAGCCTAAATGTCAACTACTTATATTCATTTACAAAATATTGCTTTTCCCAATGTTGGGCTGTTATTTGTTGAGGAGTTCTCCTGGTAGTTCAACATCAGCTTCACTTCACCATATGCATTATGACGAGCATATTGTGCTTAATAACCACATTCAAGTAATCGAAGCGGAACACATGAACTACTTATTATTCCTACTTATATATTGAGTAGTTCCAGTGGCCATCGGTGGTCTTCATCATCAGGTCTACTTCACAAATGGTGCTTTTCGAATGCAACTACACAAGTTACTATATAAATACTCAAATCACTATAGGTGTGCCTATAATATTTGAAGAGTTCCCTCGATTTCTCCAGGATCCCATCATCAGATCCTGACTTGGTGACAATGGGACCAATTCCAAAGTATACCCTTTCAAACATAAAAAGAATTTTCCAAATCGGTTCAACCGTCTCCGAGTAATCGGTGATCATACATAAAAAAAAAAAATAATATACGTGTCGAATTGATAACCCCCTCCTTTTTTTGTCGTCGGTTGAAAAAACCCTAAACTATAATAGCAATATTTCATTCGTCAATCGACATTGCTGTCGATAGCCTACGTTAGTGGATCTGCACAAGCACATCACTAATTCATCGCAAGAAGTGGCGGCCTCACTACGCGATGAATCCGCGTAATACAGTTTCGTATGTTATTTTTACATTGCTTGTCCAGTTACTTAGTGACGAACTCAGGTAGTGGTTAAGGAGCAATGTATTTATAGCAAAAGTAGTGCAGTCGTTCTGATATTTGAAAACAAAAATAACATAGTAAAACCGAGAAATATTTTACGATTTATTGTTTTTCATGATTTTAAAGACAAATATTGTAAAATACTTGTACTTACATATGGTAAGTGATTCCATGATTCACATAGTTTTGATTTTGGCTTCGGTTTTTACAAGATACCACAGAACAACTCGGCATTCATATGACAGGCCCGTTGGTATAGTGGTCAGTGGCCCTGACTGCTATGCGCAAGGTCGTGGGTTCGATTCCCACCTAGGACAAATGTTTGTGTGATGAGCACGGTCATTTGTTCTTTGTCTGGGTGTAATTTATCTATAATATGTATGTATTTAGAAATATATATGTATGTTTATCAGTTGTCTAGTACCCATACCACAAGCTCTGCTTAGTTTGGGACTAGATGGCGTTGTGTGAAAAAAAAAAAAAAAAAAAAAAAGTTGTGGAATTCATATATGTTATCACGATCGCCGTCGAAAGCGAAAAACCACAGGCAAGTCCGGTTAAGCAGCCGACAACCTCAGAGGTTGACCTGCGAGATGCCACTCACAAAAAAAAAAAAAAAAAAAAAAAGCCGTCGAAAGCGCACTAGTTCGCAGAGACGGCCACTTGCCTGTGACATGAGCCCTGTGGCCATGTCGCGCGGACACCGATACGCCCCCTTACCACTTCTCCTATATTTTTGATTTCTGTGTCTACGATCTAATAATAATTACTAAGTTTGATTAAAATATCGAGTAATAAGTAAAGCGAAAGCACATCACTACTCAACGGTTTAATTGTAATTATGGAACTAAGGACGTAATTATGAGACTTGGGCACAGGAACATTTGAAATAATTAGGAGAAAGGAACGCTTTAATAAATTATCCATAATACTTAAATTATAATCCAACAATATGGGGTATTGTTAATACATAATATTTTTGTTTTTGTTATTTTTATTCGTAATTCTGACTAACTGCATATACTTAAGGTTATTTTTTATATACCTTAATTCATATTGCTAGAATTTAACAGCGAACACCTCTTCGATATCTATCGGTTTAAGGTTTGTTGAAAAAAACTCTCAACGAATACATGCCTCATTTGGGTCATCTGTCTGACTTTGATCGTATGAAGAACTACTCGTTATTTATTACCAAGTTAGTTTGAAGCGATTTGAAGCATGCTGGCGCACCTCATAATATGTTGAGAACATACGGATAAATTGTGCAAAAGTCAAAAAACCGGGCATGCAGGTATACCTCTCGCGCCTGGCCCTGGTTCAGACCATGGTGAGGAGCGAAAGGGAATGGGATGCAATCGCCTCGTTCTGTGAAGCAGTCATGCTAGCGAAGGAGAAAAACCTGAACGCGTGCGGGAGAGGAGACGCCCCGGGCGTCGGGGATCATAAGCCGATCTCTATCCACCACGCGAGCCGTCCTAGGACAGAAAAATTGGCCAAGTGCGAGTCAGACTCGCCCATGAAGGGTTCCGTAGTAACTATAATAATATAATATAATATCTATATCTATATGACGAATAAAAAAAAACCTTAAAAAATTCTTGAAACTAGCTTATTTACATTTTTACAACTACGCTAAATAACTTTGTTTTTCATAGTGTTTGTATGAATTACAAAGTTATATTTGTAGTTTTAGAAAATATGCTGTATCTCAAAAACTGCGGACCCGATTTCGTTCAAACTAATTTTGGTTGAAAGTTTGTATTAAGATCTACAGACATATATTAACGATTAACTTTATGAAAATGTCATTTTAGAAACCATAATGTAATTTTTAAAGACCTATCTATAGATACCACACACGTATAGGTTTCATGAAAAAAATATTTTCAGTTTCAGTTCCGTTTTTTGCCATTCGGCTACGGAACCCTAAAAAGAATGTCGTGTTAGTTACACTATTTATAACTCAAGAACGGCTGAACCGATTTAGCTGAAAACTGGTAGGGAGGTAGCTTAGAACCAGGAGACGGACATAGGATATTTTTATCCCGAAATTCCCATGATATCGGGATTTACGTGGGAAAATCCTCCCACGCGAACGAAGTTGCGGGCAAAAGCTAGTTAATAATAAAAAAGTAAAAAAAAATACACCATAACAGAACAACATCATGAAATTAGATTAAAACATTCGGTATATTTGTGTGGAAGACAGCTATCTCCACTTGGAAATCAAGTCATACAGAAACCACTCCCGGCGCGATACATTATATTATTATTGTTAAAATTATAGTCATGAGACCGAAAAATTAAAAGATATATTTTTATTACGGTGTTTTTTCCGTCAAAGAATCTTGAATTTGGTTAACTGGTATTTTAAATTCATTGTAACTCATTTCGCAGTATAGACTTTTGAGAAAAAACCGGAACACCTGAAAATACTAAAATCTATTTCCACTACATCGGATGTATTTTAAGAGCGATGGGAACTTTCCAAACTGAGTGAACAACGGAGCAAGCGTGGATGGAGTATACTTTCATTAAAAATGTATGAATCGGAGCATAATAATTTAATGTAGTACCGAAGTGGAACTCAAAATAGGGTGGAAAAAACAATTGTAAGATCCAATAAAAATAAATTTTTGTATGTTTGTCCTCGAGGAGTTTGTGGCTAAAAATAATGATCACGCGGGCCGATCTTCAAGGTTAAGTAACGCTTGTCGCGGTCGGTCCGCGGATGGTCGTGTTCGTTCGTGGATGGGATTAACACATATCTAAGTCTCGGACTTAGATAGAATATACTTTATTTTAAACCACGCCATCGAAGGCGCCGGCAATCTATACTAAAATTATAAAGAGGTATTTTTTTTGTGAGTTTGTATGTACCCTACAATCAGGTCAATCAATATAGTAATCTCAGGAAGAATTATCCAATTCTAAAAAAAAAATGATAGTAAGGTATATTTATTAAATTCAAATTGTGTTTTTGGCTATAAATTATTTCAAAATCCACGCAGACGAAATCGAAGGTGAATTGTTAGTAGGTATATACTTATATGTAATAGTTATGACATAAAACAATATAGACAGAGATAATCACTGAACGATTTAAAAGTTACAATCATAAAAAGGTCATCGAACGAACTTGCAATATAAATAGAGCATATAATCGGTTGCGTCGGGCCATCTGCTGTGCTCGCCAATAAAGTTTGATAGAGAAAGTGACCGGTACGGTACTCTTGGATACTGCTCGTATTATTAGGAGAGTCCTATATTATTATACCTAGCTCAGATCTACAACTCGGTTACTTCCGAATAGACTCTGTAAAAAGTGCGTGAACGTGAATTATTTAAGAAATACTGCCTTTGATAGGTATCAAAGGGAGATAAAAAAATGAATGAATACATTTGTGCCAATATTTTGTTTCAATAAATAATATTACTACTAATGTTCCGCAATTATTACTGCATCACATGACAATCTTACCCCCTCTTTACACCCCTATCTTAACTAAAACTTCGAGTAAGTTGGAGTTAACGATCCTTCACGAGGAGTCGCCGACGCACGGTAGTTTTGATTGCAGTTTAATTGAAAGCATCCTACTGATAAGTTCTCGTCAATTTTAGTAGCACTGGTTGGCATACTTATTATTTGTGCATCATTCTACGGAATTCTTATGTAAATGCCTACCCGATCACGAGCAACGAATAGAAAGATGCACATCGGGTTCTAATTTATTGCTAGCACTTCGTGAATAAAGTAAAAGTGGTAAAAGCTACAGAAATTGAATACTAAGGCGCTGTTCATATAGATTGTAAAGCGATATTTTCATCCCGGTTATGTACTTATTATACTCGTATTACCTTTTATTTTAGGGGAAAAGTCATCAAAATACTCCTCCATTCCGCCCGCTCCGTCCACCTGACTAAAAACCCACCCTGTTCCTTCAGTCGCCTTTACGTTCCGTGGCCGCGGTATCATGTTAGAATATTTCCGCAACCCCGGCAGGCAATGGCCCTGTCCGGCCCTTTCAACGCTGCAGACTGTGAACACATCCCAAGCAAGACGTGGGAGTCGAGCTTTTACTGTCACCTTTAAGACTATGGTTTCCTGCATTTTAATTAGTTTCGCTTTGAATATGGAAAACCGTAGAGTGCACCGAAAATCTTATTCGCTAGAACTAGGAAAATGTCATGTGAATATATTTCTTGCTAACGGTTATTAACCTAGAGCTTAAACGTCGTTTGATCATTAATAATTAATGAGACACTATTGTTTTGATCCTTTCCAAAGAACAAACTTATGGGTGATTTAATAGGATCTAGTTTAGTTTTACTAACATTCAATTTTGCCTAATTTTCATAAAAACATACATATTAGTTCTTCAGATTCCTGTATGCCTGGGAAAGCACGTTAAGCCGTTGTCCCGATTGTCATTTTCTACATTTTTGACAGTCGCTTTAGGTAGTCAGAATCCAGAAAATCTGACTCGAGTCTTGCCAAAGAGGATTGTGTTACTCAGTCAGTTTAATTAAAACACTAGTACTCAGTTGCAACCGGTCAGACTGGAAGCCGACCCCACCATACCTAGTTTAGACCACATCGTCTACACAGGTCCGTTCCTGTATGGAGTATTGCAGTCACTTGTGGGATGGCTCGGCAAAATACCAGCTAGCTGCACTTGACTCGATCGAACGCAGAGCTAAAAGGCTCATAGGCGACGAGGTTCTGGCAGGCAAGCTTCACAGTCTAGCTCACCGGCGAAACGTTGCTTGCCTGTCTATCTCCTACATATTGTACTTTGGAGAGTGTGCGCAGGAGCTCCACGACCTGATCCCTTCATCCTCATTTTACTACCAGTCTACCAGACGTACTGCAGGATACCACCCACACTTGGTCGATATACCATCTTGTCATACTAAGCGCTTCTCCTCTACATTTATTGTGCGCACAGCCAAGATGTGGAACTCTCTGCCGGCTTCTGTATTCTATGCCACAAATGACCAGGCAGACTTTAAAGCAAGAGTGAACAGGCATCTTCTGGGCTCGCTCGTTCGATCTTAGACCTCATCTTACACTTACCACCAGGTGTGATCGGGGTCAATAGCGAGCCCGATATGTATGTAGGTGTATCTGTACCTATACGTAAGTACAGATGCGGAATCGTAATAACACATATGCATTTTCATATCTACGTTCTAATGGACTCACTGGATTGCAGTGCGGTTTCCATTGCAACTTTATTGCAATTGAATCTAATCGCGGACTTGTAAACGTTGACACTGTTATTTATGGGTGCTCGGGATTAGAACAAATACATTCCAGTTAAGTTGTAAACATGAGCTCTCTTAACAAAATTACATTCTGGTAATGAAAGTGATTGTTGAAAGGACGAAATGTCTTAGAACTACCATTTCAGTTGCATATTTCATCATCATAATTTTACTATCTTGGGGCCATCTTCCAATCATACCAGATGCAGCTTAGTACCATTGTCTTACATGGAAAGACTACCTAAACACATGTAGCGTCTATGCAAAGCAAAAGAAAGCTATAGTATAAATTGCTTTCTTTTGCTTCGCATAGAGTTCGTAACATTTAGGGCATTCAATTTAAATATTTTTATTTTTGTATGAAAATCTGGTGAACTAAAATGTGACGAATTCTTAAAAGTCATAGAACAAAAGTTGTTGATTATGATGTTAGTAACATAGTCCTGAGAGGTCTTCAGTGTTTTACATTTAACCCTGTATAGTCGAGCTAACATCCCAACTCTTGGATTTAAAAAAGTTTTCAGTTCTTCGACCGTGACAGGACTCGAACCTGCAATGTTCGGATCCGAAGTCCGACGCCTTATCCATTAGGCCACACGGTCCTTACGAAGAGAGGCAAAATGACTACGTGTTTCAAGTAGAATGTAGTTACTTATTGTGTTTTTTCTACGCGCATAATCAAAACATGCAAACTTTGGACTGAACTTGTTAGTTCGTTCGCTATTATTCCCAGTTCAAATATTCCAACAGATTTTTAACCAGCTAGCTCCATCCAATTAAGCTGAAAAGTCGCGACCATATTTATTGTTATAGCCAGCATTGGACATCTTACCACCATCTTTTCACACACAACATTAGGGAAAAGACTTATTTCCATAAATTTTCAACACCTACAAACTTATTATTGCTATATTAACATAACTTAGTATTTGATAGAGTACAGGGCAACATCAATCGATACTTTAGGGTTAACAACAATGCACGAGCTCGCGGCTCTAGATAACACCGGTGTATTACCGTGAGCGAATACAGCGCCGGCTTATCTACGAATAATAAATAACAAGGTAATATTCTACAAAACCGGACAATAGTATAGATATTTATTATTATTGGACTAGAAGTGCTCGCGACTTCGTTCGCGTGGGAAATTTTTCACGCATGAATTCCGATCCCATGGGAATTCTGGAATAAATAGTAGCATTTATGTTGCCCTATAAACTCGTCGTACTTCCAGTGAAATTCCCCTTCAAATCAGGTTTAACCGTTCCAGAGATTAGTCGAGACAAACATTAAAAAAGTTCGTTTGTGTTTTAGTATCGTGTATATTTTACGTGTAAAGCACATTAGGGGGTCTTTTAATAAAAAAATATAATTTGGTTGCAGTAGAAAAGCGTTGTTGCAATTAATATGCGGAACAGATCACTACAATCTCCTAAGGAAAACTGCAACATACATTTCATTCAAGTTACTAGAAAGTCAAGATTCACGAGATTCATGAATGGCATGCATTGGGATAATGGTTTATTCCATTTTATTCACCGGGGTAATATCAACAAGGTGAACAAAGCCTAAAATCTACTTTGTAAGCACGAAAATTATTAGTTGAAAAGTACTGTTACGAGCTGGGGTTCGGGATAGAATAATTAACGCCAATTAAACCAAAATTAACACTTTAATTAATTAAACACAAAATAAAAATTTAACACAAATATTCGCACCACAACACTTGTCACTTAACACTTAAATCGCACTGAAATTCACTCGTATTGCTTCGATTGTATCGCCTCGGATCTTCTTATAAGACTAACTCTCTGCGATTGATTTTTGATTTTCGTGAGTGGCATCTCGCAGGTCAACCTCTGAGGTTGGCGGCTGCTTAACCGGGCTTGCCTGTGGTTGCCTTAATTAATAAATTAATTAAAGCCTCCAGCCAGGGCTTATTAAAAATTACAAACTAGGCGACTACACGCTAAGGGCACCCCCTGTGGGGTACGGACCTCGGCTTAGGGCGTCGCAGGGGGAGGGCAGCTAGGGACAGGCTGGATCATATCATTATTATTATTAATAAGGGAATTTGAAGCTACTGGCTCAGCGTCGCGGGCTGGCTCTGGCAAGGGTCGGGGCGGACTATTACGGGGACGTCGCGGCGGGCCTCGGCGACGAGGACGGAAAGATGGTCGATTTTTGTTTTTGTAAACTGTGCTGGTTTCCTTACGGCTCTCTTGGAGCAGGGTGAGTGCGTCATCGGGAGTGACTAGGGTATGCCTTGGTCGGCGAATCTTAGAGATACGCGAGGGTTCGTATTGGGCGGCCGATACGATAAGGGGATTCCTATGTTGGATTGCAGTATCAAAGAAACGCTTGGAGACACGTTTCATGAACTGCTGGATGGTGGGCATCTTGAGGTCTACGTGAAGAAGCTCATTTCGAACATAAAAGGGGGCTCCCGTGACTCTACGGAGGAATCGGTTTTGAAGGGTCTGCATCTTGTGGAGGAGGTAGGGCTTTGCGTGTGCGAAAACAACGCAGGCGTAGGTCATGATGGGACGGATGACCGCGGTGAAAATACGCAGCTTGCACCTGAGTGATAACTTATTGCGGGAGCTAAGAATGAAGTGGAGCCTACCTAGAGCGAAAGCGGCGCGCGAACGTGCCTGCTTTATGTGCTCAGCGAAGGAAAGGTGTTTATCGAGGACCACGCCTAAGTATTTGGCTTGCTTTTCCCAGGGGATCGGCTTGCCGTACATGGTAATCGGACGGGGGCTAACTCTCTGTGCCCCTTTGCGATCTATTTATACCCCGGTCTATGAGTTCGAGAACATTCTTATGAAATCGACTCACTGTTTATACTGCCTAGAATATTCCAGGAAGCTACTCGAGATACATAGTACCGCTATTCGCCGCTAGATGGCGTTAATGTCGACTAGATATACTTAGTACTGCTATTCACCGCTAGATGGCGTTAGTGTCTCGAACATTCTAGATTTCTGTCGAAGTTTCTCGACGTACTTCGCTAGACGACTGGCGTAACAGTACTTTCGCTACTTTGCTCACATTTTATGGATTTTTAATTTTATTTTTTCCCAAATCCTTTTCTTTTGATTTTATATTAATTCAGCCTATACAGTTCCCACTGCTGGTACACAAGCCTGACCAGACTGTTACCCAGCAGGCGGGCGCTGTGTGGGGTGGTGGATGTTATGTTGATGCTATGACTATAACAATTGAATACCTACACATAAACATGGAACAATACCTGATTTCCCCCACCTGTCATTTCGTAGAATGTAAGAGGGTTGGACTTTAGATAAAACAGCATACCATTCTGTTTAATAATGGGAAGTTTTCTGGTGGCTAAGGTAGCAACACCCACGAAATACTAAATAAGGGGTACCTATTGTCAGCAACACACTAAAAATTTGCATAATAATTGATTCAATTCAAAACAAGTATCTTATTTAAAACCCCTGATAAAAAAAAGTTCGTTACGTAGATGGGTGACCATCTTAACATATCGAGATTCCTCCGCCTCTCAGAGCACGTAAAGTTGTTGGTCTTGGTTATGGCCTTTGGTTTACTGAAAAGCAAGCCACCCACCGTCTCACTGCGTAACGACAGACAGGAATCGAGACTAATAAGCAAGGAATAAAGAAGGATGAGGGCTTACTCTCGTGCGCTAGATGTTCGATGGACGTGTGAGCCCGAGGAAACCCAGCGTGCTGGCTGGCAGTGAAGCTGGGCCGGAACAGTTGCCGTATGGCCGGAACTCTGAAACAGTCAGCGGATTGCTGAAGCACCTAGCGAGCATGGGGCGTGCAGCTGGCTTACGTGCATGCGTCAATACGTTACAATACGTGGCGAGCAAAATATAACCTTAAAAAAAAATGCGTGCAACTGCAATGCCTGTTTGCATTAAACAAAGGAAAAATATGATGTTATACGAAGCGCGGGTGCAGATGACTATGACAACGGCATAACGTGGGGCATAACACCTACCACTTCCACACTCCGTGCTACTCCTGAGAAGTCATCTCTTGTAGAAAAACCCAATAACACTTTTGCCCGACCCGGGAGTCGAACCCGCGACTTTCGCGCGGTCGCGCATACGAGTTTTAAACCAACTAGACAGTTATGCCGATTGTATGCGCTTGCGAACATTATACCAACGAGGCAGTTATCACGATTGGGTCGGATTTGGTTGGTTGGGGTGCCGATTATACCTTGAATTATTACAGTAATAAATAATGGAATTGAAAGAATCTTTATATTGTATTAATGTTAAAGGATTTCCATCAAACCTTGGAAGGTAGATAGGAAGGCAATTTGCCTCCATTACATGCACAGGATAGATGACTTTGTTTTAGAGAGAACCTTTGTTTGAGGGTTCGAATACCCTGAGCTCTATTTGAGACAGGCCTCAATCTTGAGCCAGCTGTGAGCTTGTGTTCAACAAAGAAAAACTATGATGTTATGCGTAGCATGGGTATCAGACATGCAATGAACATATTTATAAATCCCTGAGCATCAAGTCTAGCAAGACCCGGCTCAAATCCGCATGCAATTTAGTAAAATTCTGACCTTTGGATTATTGATAAGCAAGCCACCCACTTGCTGATTTACAGCATGAGGACACACAGAGACCTTATAAGTCTTTAAAAGAATCTAAATCTAAAAGATCAAGGCTTATTCTCCTAAGCTAGATCTTCAGTGGATGTGAGGACTCGAGGACACCCGCTGTGCTGTCTCCATATACACCCATTGTCAGCTTTGTAGTGCAAGTCTGGAAAATATGTCAGCAGTTTCTCTTACAAATAATGCAAGCTCTTTATTAAATAACGAATGTCAGCCCTTACTACATGCAATTCGTCTGCACTATCATAACAGTGTCCTGAACATTTGGTAAAGACTCAAATATATTGTTTTGCTGACAAGTTCATGAATCAGCTGATGCTCAAATAAAGTTTTAATTAAATGCTTAGAATTTATCTTTAATTCCAGACACAAGCATATTTAGCTTAATTGGACTAGCAATCTTGTTAACCCCAGATTGCTAGTAATGTGAATTTTACCCACATTACTAGTACTTCATCTACAAAAAAAAAACACTTCTTTCTTAGGGACTAGTTTGTGGAATTAAAAAATTATTTTTATTTTTATTTATTTATTTCCAAAAACAACTTATAAATACTTAACAATCGCATTGTTGCAAACAATTTCTGTTAAGGCGTTGAGTTTAGCGTCTGTAGCCGAACTAGGCATTGCCTGTATTTCGGCTATCAGTTACCATTCCCCTCGCATTAAATACAATAATAAATAATATAACTGGTGCCAGACAGTGGATGCATGCATAATCAACAATTGAGAAAAAATAATGATAATTAAACACAAGAATAAAAAATAAAAAACTCATTAAGAAATATATGCAAGGTAAGTAAAAAATATTAAGTGTAATGTGTATTGTTATTGTGTGTGTATATATGTTTGTGTGTGAGTGTGCGTGCTTATGAAAGTGTGAATTAAGGTGTGTGTGATGTATAGATATGAGGGTATCAGTGTGAGTGAAGTTATGTTGAGAGTTTGAGGGTGTAAGAAGGCGTGAGCGTATAATTATATGTGTAGGCGAGCTTGTGAGGAGGGTATCTGTGATCACGATGCTCTTAGCCATATTTTTATTTATTTATTTATTTTAATGTGGTACAAGTAGTAGCTGTTCCGTCTCCTCGTAGCTTAATTTTTGTAAATATTGGCATACAATTAATTTACATTTTTTTCTAGTTAGGGGGTATATATGTAATATTTTATTAAGCCTATTATAAAGGTACGGGCCTAGAAAACATGCAAATTGTTTACAAAATTTTGTATTGAATGTATTTACATTTTCACATACATGATAATTTCGACGTCTCTGTAATAACATTGGCTTGAAGGGCTGGTTTTTGTGTTCTTGCAGGATAATTTTATGTATAAACAATTGTCTTACCGTCATAACCTCGCACAATTGGAACAGCGTAACAGTAGGAAAACGCATAGGTTTAAACATGCTAACCTTCAGTATAGCTCTCTGGGCGACCTCAACTGCCTTTAGCGTTGTCTTGCAGATGCCTCCCCAGGATGAGATGCAGTAGGTAAGAAGTGCAGTCACTTCTTACCTACTGCATCTCATCCTGGGGATGCGGATATATCAGGCCCTATGTCAGTACATAGGGCCTGATATATCCGCTTCAGCAGCGAAGGGTCCACGACATAGCGTAGGTTTTTAAATACGTAGATTAATTTACGTAATCTACTACAAAGAATTTTGACATGATCTTTAAAGTTTAGGTTTTTATCTAAGGTAATGCCAAGATATTTTACCGAGTTAACGCGTTCTAGAGGAGAACATGTACAGCTATCCGTAGTAATGCAATAATGTGAAGCTATTTGTAGGTCACTGCGAATACTCACCGCTTGCCTGATGCTGAAACAAACATATTTTGTTTTATCAACGTTTAGAGTGAGTATATTTTTCTGCAGCCATCCCTTAGCTATGTCAAAACCACTTTGTGCGGTATAGAACACCTCATCCCAGTTATCACCCGCAAACACCAACGCGGTGTCATCCGCGAAAGAAATAATTTCACCTTTAGTCAGTTTAAGGTTAGTAAGCTCATTTATGTATACGAGGAATAAGGTGGGCCCCAGTATACTTCCCTGCGGCACACCGTGTGTAACAGGTAGGTGAGTACCTTTCTGATTGTCCACTCGAACACACTGAGTTCGCGCAGAGAGGTAGCTATTGAAAAGTTCGAGCTGCGTGCCCCTGATACCCAGAGCCTCCAACTTACTAAGTAAGAGGGAAACAGAAATCGTATCGAATGCCTTGGCCAGGTCAAGAAAAATAGAAAGGCACTTTTTCCCTTTATCCAGATTAGAGCTAATATAGTCTATGAGTTTGTTTACTGCCTGTTCTGTTGATTTTTCATGTCTAAACCCATATTGATTATTAGATAGAAGTTTATTTTTCTCGAGATATTTTACAAGACGGCTGTTTATTATTTTTTCTAGAACTTTGGAAATTGCAGGTAGTATGGATATTGGTCTGTAGTTGCTAATACGATTTCTGTCTCCTGTCTTATAAATTGGGCACACTTCTGATCGTTTTAGGGAATCAGGAAACACTCCGGTTTTTAGACAATCGTTGAAAATTTTTTCTAGAGGATGTACTAGAATATCTTTGTGCTGTTTAAGAAATCTACTACTAATATTGTCACATCCTGGTGCACTTTCTGTTTTCAGACCTATGATAAGTTGACCAACCTCTTGAATGTCTGTCTCAATTAATACTGTAATATTATGTACCTTCATGTGACAATGTTTACTTAGGCAGACCCAGGCTACTTCTTCTCAGTTATATCACTCTTGCCAGATTGGTTGCCGGGTGTCGCCGGATGTAGCTTGCCTCACGATGTCATGCCAACTCTCCCTAGCCCAAGCCTAGGCTGGACCTAGCAGTAGTTAGGAAAAAACGAAATCCTATCTACATAAAAAATGTTATCCGATTCTAATTAGAATAAAAATACGCCAGACGCGAATATTATAGTGGGTATAATATGGCTGGACCTAGCAGTAGTTAGGAAAAAACGAAATCCTATCTATATAAAAAATGTTATCCGATTCTAATTAGAATAAAAATACGCCAGACGCGAGTATTATAGTGGGTATAATATACCTAACTTAAACCTGAAATGAAAATGTGAAGTTCATGATTTTTTATTCACTGCTTGTGACATTAATTTATGAGTCTAATCCCTCCTTATTGTGGCGTTACACCGTTTTTCTAATTATTGTTTCTAATAGGTATCTATATTTTTTCAACCGACGACAAAAAGAGGAGGTTATCAATTCGACGCGTATATTTTTTTTATTTTTTATATTTCGTATAAGCCCGCTCGGTCAGTGGGTCGTCTTAGGGGTTGGCAAGCATGTTAGGTAAGCGCACTCTTGCTTTAAAGGCATACCTCATGTTTTTAAGGAAACCTCTTAAAACTCGAATCAATCCGATAGAATCAATACGAAAAGAGAACTATATGCCTACTTACGTCTATGTAAATATGTCCTGTTTGTTTACCTTTTTGTTAAACACTTTTCGAGAACTAAACACCAGTGCAGTGCAACCCACTAGCATAGAGCAACATAAGTAAAATTAATTACACATTTGAATTACTGAACAGTGAACACAATGATATTAACAATCAACATTTTTATCAAAATTTTTATTTGACAACTTCGTTCGTTCATAATTAGAGCTTGAGAATAGTCGATAAAATTGCCCTGAATTAATCGATAATTTTGTTGTTTTACATGTTTTAAACTATAAACTGTGAAAATTAACTTGAAAACAATTTAGTGAACAGGATAACGATTTATATAGATTAATTCTACGATTTGTAACCGCGTATGTATCATCACCTGCTTCACCTTTTCCCAACTATGTTGGGGTCGGCTTTCAGTCTAAGCTAACCGGGAACTGGTTGCAAGTGAGTATTAGTGTTTTACAAGGAGCGACTGCCTATCTGACTTCCATAATCCAGTAGCTTAACAAAACGATACCCCTTGGCTAGATGTGCTTTCCGAGGCATGGGGATATCACACCGCCAACTTCCAAACTCCGGGCTACTACTGAGAAATTCGTTACAGAAAAACCCAACAGCTTTTTGCCCGACCCGGGAATCGAACCCGAGACCTCGTGCTCAGCAGTCACGCCCACTCGAGCCACGAGGCATCCACGGCATGTATACGGCAGTTATTACAGGAGCTTATTATCAATTATAGCCTACTTAATACGTTATAGAAACGCAAGTTTATCGTACCTCTCTTTACCCCAGCGACAAGTTAAATGGACTAGAAATCGTAAGAATACTGGGTCGTGGGTTCTCAATATTGGGGTATTTATTAGCAATAGCTGGGGGTTTATACAGGCACTAGTTTAAGTACAAGTAATATCACAGGCTTGATTTTAATTACTGGGTTGATGTTAGTTATTCTGTTTTATGGTTTAGCAATTTTGCTATTGTCAGATGACACACAGCCATTATAAATCTTCAGCATAAATATATAATCGCGTTCATAAGCTTTTTGGGTTCCCTACCCAAAGGGTAAAAATGGGACCCTATTACTAAGGCTCGGCTGTCAGTCTGTCTGTCTGTCACCAGGCTGTATCTCATGCACCGTGATAACTAGAAAGTTGACATTTTCATAGTAGGTGTATTTCTATTGCCGCTATAACATCAAATATTGAAAAATAAATATTTATGGGGGGCTCCCATACAACAAAAGTAGATTTTTTTACGTTTTTTTATAAATAATGGTATGGAACCCTTTGTGCGCGAGTCCAACTCGCACTTGGCCGGTTTTTATGATATGTGCTAATTTGTATGTTAGCTATGTTAGCTCTTTGTTTAATAGTTTCAATTGCAATTTGCTACTATTAATATGGTACAAGTTCATGTTTTAATCACAAATAAATATTACACATTGGTTTCAATATTTTGCGCCCATTGATAAAAATTAGTTGTAAATTTCACTAAAACTTAATAAGTTTAAGTGAAATTTACAACTAATTTTTCAAATCATAATATGATTACTTGAAAGTTGGTTAAGATTTAAATAATAATTATTGTGTATGTACCATGAAACATATTGATTCTAATATTGACTATTTCTATGTATTAGGACTGGCAGCCATCAGTGGGCTACGATACAAGTTGGTTGTCAGTTTGATAAATTGTTAAAGTATTTGTATGAATACTACTAACTATACTAAAATAATATAAGGTTGGGGAAAAAGTCATTTCGCATTATAGTATGTATGAACTTGTAATAAAATCTCTTTGGCTATACTAAGTATTTGTATCTGGCTGGTTTTGGTATAATAGAAAGTTTAAACTTTAAAGAACATAAATCCAAATTCAAATTAGGAAAATGTGTGATTTTTATTTGTTTATCGTACTGTCGAGATGAGTGAATCCAATGAAGAAATTCGATACATTTTAAAATGTTACTACAAAAAAGGTAAAAATGCAACGCAAGCCGCGAAAAAAATTTGCGATGTTTATGGACCTAGTGCAGTGTCTGTGAGAGTAGCACAAATTTGGTTTAAGCGTTTTCAATCCGGAAATTATGATGTCAAAGATGCACGTCGCTCTGGTCGCCCTATTACGGATAAAATGGATGCCATTTTTGAAAAAGTGGAGCAAGATCGGCATATCAGTAGTTACGACGTAGCTGAATAACTGGGAATTGACCACAAAACAGTTTTGGTGCATTTGAAAAAAAAACTGGGTACACAAAAAGCTCGATATTTGGGTACCTCACGAGCTCACTGAAAGAAACCTAATGAACCGTGTACTCATTTGTGATTCTTTATTACGACGTAATGAAACTGAACTATTTTTGAAGAAGCTGATAACTGGTGCATAAAAGTGGATCATGTACGACAAGAACGTGCGAAAAAAGTCGTGGTCAAAGGCCGGTCAGGCTTCACAGACTGTAAAACCCGGGTTAACTCGCAACAAGTTGATGCTGTGTGTGTGGTGGGATTGGAAGGGCATTATTCATTATGAGCTGTTATCACCAGGCAGGACCATCGATTCTGAACTCTACTGCGAACAACTGATGAAATTAAAGCAAGAAGTTGAGAGAAAATGGCCGAAATTAATCAACAGAAGGGGTGTGGTTTTTCATCATGATTACGCTAGACCTCACACATATTTAGCCACTCGGCAAAAATTAAGAGAGTTTGGCTGGGAGGTGTTAATGCATCCGCCGTATAGTCCTGACCTTGCACCTTCAGATTTCTACCTGTTTCGGTCTCTTCAGAATTCTTTAGGCAGTGTCAGGTTAACATCACGAGAGGACTGCCAAAACCACTTGTCGCGGTATTTTGATCAGAAGTCCCAAAATTTCTATAGCAATAGGATTATATCCCTACCTACAAGATGGCAAAAAGTTATCGAACAAAATGGTACCTACATACTTTAGTTAAATGTAAATAAACTATATTAAAAAATGTATTGAATTTTCTTAAAAAATGCGAAGAAACTTTTTCCGCAACCTATTATCATGAAAGTTGAGGTAAAATGTGCCAGAAATTAATTTGTATGAATCATTATATATTTGTATAATTAGGTACTATTTAAATACAAGAGTGCGGATGACTCTAGTTCTGCCAAGACTACTGAACCGAATTTGATAATGTGTCATAATTATAGTGTTGTTTAGAAACAGAATATATTTATTTTATTTTATTTAAATATTTAGAAAACCAACAGTGACACTAAATAAATTATAGAATCATTATCTTTATTATAGTTTTGTATAGCTAATAATAGATTTTCCCGTTCAATTTGTATGAATTTATAATATGCGAACGAATTTAACAGCAAAAATAAAAAATACTACGTCAAAAACAACATAGGTAAGTACATTTTACACAAATTAATACAAATACTAAGGCTATTTTGCTATTTATGTTTAGTAAAAAGTTTTTTAAAAGCACTTTGAATTTAGGTTTTGTGCAATTAAATAAACCTATTTATGCGAAATTTGTGTTATATGTTCAGTACACAATTCTTAGCGTAATTAGTTGAGTGCAACATGCAGCAAGTAACATTGCCGTGTAACGTGTGCACCTTATGGGCGTATTAAACATTATCTATTCGACTAACTCCGGCAAACCAGGCGTGTATAGATTGTATCGAAAAGTAAACACATATCTAATGCTTTTCGCCTTTCATCGAGTGTTAGTAGACCATATTTTCTTCAGCTATCTTCGTAGGACATCGGAGCTTTACGGAGGCGATAGTTAAGCTGGTTAACGAATTTTCTTTTAATACGTTCTAATTGATTCTTATATATGATATACTGTGGGGACCAAATTGGACACAGCGCACACATGCAAAATATATTAATTTAAGAGCCTCAATGTTTTTAAATACTTTACATGACCTAAGAACAAATCCTAAACAAATGCTATATAAATGAGATTTAATTAGCTATTTTGCATTATAATTACTAGTTACAATTAAAACGCAAAATAATATCTTAAACCTGGGAATGTACTAACGAGATATCGTGGCCCCAGAACTTAACGGCAGCGGAAGGAACTAAAAAAGAACCTACCTTGTTTTCTTTTTTAGTCAGTTGAAGTCTGACACTCCCTTCCGCTCCACTCAGATCGGAAGAAGTCATTCGATAATTTTCCCAGCCAGAAAAAAAGGCAGCGCAATATAAAAAGCTGACTGAGTTTAGCACGCGACGCTCGAGCCTTCATAAATTAGACAGCAATAAAAAACTTCGTTCTTAAGATATTATTTTTTTTTAATTAAAATTCATACAGCAACTAACTATTATGCACTAATTTTAACAGCTTGTATTCATCAAGAAGCCAACAGTTGACATTAACGTAACTAAAAATTCGAAATTAGAATATCGATAGATGCCACTCTATTTATTTTGATGCGAGTTTCACTGTTTTGTTTGCTGCGGCGCGCGTCAGTCCAGCTTCGTCGCTCGAGCCGTGTAGACGAGAGTGAACGTTCTGCTCGCTCTCTTCTAAAATTTACGTCTCTCGTAACACTGAAGATTCAGTTGGATTGCAGTGTAATGTTAAACAGTCTATACATAGTTTTAATAGCTTACAAATGTGGTATTTTTGTAGTTTGGTGTGTGATTAAAATGTTTTATTGTGAAGGCATTATGTGAAATAAGATTTAAGTGTATGTGTGTTTTATGCTTGAATTGTACGAGAATTCTGGGATTTCTTGTCTGTGCAACATATCAGGTAAGTTTTTTTTTATTTATTTATAATAGGTTCGCGTTTGTCAAACACCAATAAAACACCACCACCTTCACCAAGTGAAGGTGGTGAAATTTTATCGGCTGCTTATATTGTGCTGGGCAGTAATAACACACTGGGCGTTTCTTCATTGGTAGGCCCGGCCAAAAACCGATACTGACAACGACAACGACATCGGTGGACGCTTAATTCTATGGAATTGTAGGGAACAGTGTCTCATTGATCCGACCCGACACCGACATTAACTGCAAGGGATGAACTTATCTGTGATGTATTTAACTTCTAATTTATTTACGAAAGGTCTATTTTGTATAACTCCGCCCCTAAGACGACCCACTGACCTAGAGCAGAGTAAAGGCACTAGAAGGCTCTATTTGTGCAGTTTATCCGAATAAACTTCTAAATACGCTTCAAGACCACAATTCCTAGCAAGAGTCAAATACAAATAAGCTGAAAATAAAAAGGTAATACAAAAAATAAAAATCCTGACTGCTCAACTGAAAGAATTTTATTTAGAAAGCACATTTTTATTTAAAAAAGTGACAAGCAGGCGGGACTTTTTATTAATACATAGGTATATACCTATGTTCGATTGGGTCCCGCCTGTTTGTACGCAATAAATGTTTTTATGTGGCATCTGGGCCATATGGTCGACGACATAACTGATAGGTTTTTATAAATAGGTGGCTTCTGATGATTCAAAATATTCAAAAGGGGAAATTTAAAAATTATTAAAAAGGGCAACTCGCTGTCCGACCATGGACCATGCCCGGGTCGACGGCGCGTCGTGTTCCACGCGCGCCTCAAAGAGTGTCAACAATATGACGAGGCCCCCCCGTAGAGGGCCGAAGCCTGCCGGGGTCGTGGGACTCATCCCATTACCGTGACCCCGGTACGTAAAGGGTTATTGAAGGAACACCGTGGATTTTAGTCAGTAAAAGTCTGACAGTTCCTCCCACCCTGCCCGGGGTGGGAGGACTTATTTGATAATTTTACCACGCTAAAAAAAACAAAAAAGGGCATCATTATTCATTAGTATATGGGGTCATTACTTGAATCTGATTAAAGAATACCTGTAATTAATTATGTTATTAAAATATATTATCTTACATTATTAATTTTGTATTTCAACGTTTTAAATTAGCACCTACACATTATTTCAGGATAACGTATTATAAAAAAACGATACTTGATTTTAGTAACGTTAAGTTTCGATAGCGGCATATCACTATTTAATAATTGCAAAAAAACTGGCAACCGTCGTAATGTCAACTTTGTCTCTGAGATTAAAAAACAGGGTACCTAGTAGGTATGTAAACGCGACATCTAACTACACGAAATTCGAATTTTCAATTCTTGGAAAATCATCTGTTAAAATTATAGTATATAGGTACCTACCTAATTATAGGTACCCGGATTTGTAATTCGATGCAGTAAGCTGACATAAGCTAGTGTGACTTGACTTGACTTGACTAAAATAATGATACCCTATTTAACCTAATAGTGATGGATTCAATAAATCGAATAATAAATAAGCAATTTTTAATCGTGAGAACTATAAATAAATGATAAAATGTATAATATATAATAATAATACTATTATATTTTATTTTGAAGTAGTAACTAGATTTTATTATAAATCTATCTTTATCAAAAATATTCATATCTAACTAGATATGATAAACGCCACTCCTTTGGATTTTTTTATGTTATGAATATTTTAATAAATTGCGCGAGATTACAAAAGACTGCCTCCGCACCACTGCGACCTAAACCCCGTTGGAAAGGGTGTTTAGGGGCTTATTGCAAAAAATATTATCATGATTTATTCGATTTATTTTTGGCGCCCCTTTATATACATTTTACTTTTTGTTATTTTCACAAAATATTATTAAAAAAAAAAATTAACATTGTTATTAAATTTTATTTTAATTACATCACAATTTTGTAGTCGTCATTATCTGACAACTCAGAAACTGTCAGTCTACTGCATCGAATTAAAAGTCCAGGTATATGTACCCACGTATTTTCGTATAAAACAAGTAACAGTTAAAACAAGCGAATAATAATACCATATAAGTATGTAATTTTAAAATGAAAATCTACGAATTCTATTTTAAAGTCTTGTCTACCTATCTAACTAGTACACATATACTTACGTATGTGTAGGTCGCACCCACGGAATAGCTCTTTTATCTGTTCTGTGGTCGCACCTGATTACATGGCAGAAGCTAGTCGCTTATATTATAACTAACAAATAGAAATTTTGAATGTGAATCGGTAGATGGGTGTGTTGGTACCTCTCCCGAAAAAGTATTTAAAACAAAGAAATGTAAACCTTACTAGGATTACATGAAGAATTTCGTTAGGTTTCTACATAATTATCCTAATTGTATATCATTAGTTCGTTTCTCAGGATAGGATTGATCGTAGGACTGGCTGTAACAATACTTCGTTATAATTTCATATCGAGGTGGTTTATTTTTAACCGACTTCTAAAAAAGGAGTAGGTTCTCAATTCGGATGTTTGTATTGTTTATGTTTGTCCGGGCATAACTCCGTCGCTTGCCAACCGATTTGAAAAAAAAAGCGATTTAGGTATTTTCTAAAACAAGTTAAGCATTTGCGTTCAATAAAAACCATTTTACTATCAGATCTGATGATGAATCCATGAGACAGGCACCGGAACTTCATAACAAAACAATGTATCTTAGCAGTGTTTGGGCTTGTTGGAATTGTAACGGTATGCACTTTCCAGGTGTACCATAAATAATAATAAATTAATAGTTTTAAAATCACTAGAAAAACACGCTTTTATAAATGCACGTAAAAGCAAAAAATTTGTTCGCGCTTTTCCTCTTTTTTGTAGTTTTTGCCATATTATTCCCACGAGTAGTGAACAATTAAACGGTCGATCACCCCAGAGGATTTGAAAGTGACATCTATAAAAAATTAAATCTATGGATTACGCGGTAATTCAAAAAGTTAAGAAAACCGATAACGGATTTTCTTTAGGTTTGTTATAATAACTTTGAAACCTGATCGTGTCCAAAGTCCATTACGTGGCCTTTCTCTCAAGTGCAAACACGACTATGATACGATATTCCATCATGGAATGCCAGTGCCTATCTTCCGGCTTTATCATCAGACCTTGAAACCTAATCGTGGTCAAAGTTCATTACAAGACTTTTCTAAGAAATCCAAAACAGCTATGATACGATTTTCCATCATGAAGTTCCAGTTCATATCTTCCGGCTCCATCATCAGATCAGTTCGACAGTACCATATTATTGTATTGTCATCAGAACTACATACAGCTGCCAATTTTCATTACGCTACGACCCTTGAAAGATGGTTAAATTAGTTACGTTAGATTTCATTACATAGTTAGTTACATACAGGTCGACCTAATAAAAGCGTGTTAAAAAGAAATAGAATCGTTTTTCAATCTCAGTTTCAGTTCGACGCCGTTTTCTCATACGAGAAGCATATTTACTAGCGCTACCCATATTTTATACGATTAAAAATATGTCACTACAAATGACCAAATTATTATTATTTTTTTTTTTTCAAAAAAGAAACCTACTTCAAAAAACCATAAAAGCACAAGAAAGTTAAAAATAATACTAAAACCTCCCTATATTAATAAACCTAACCTACGATTAACCTAAACTAAAATTTAACAATTTTTTGGAGTCGGTGCCAATGTATATATATGTATACCCTTTTCTTGCGATTATTGGTGGCCTAGTTGTTACTGGCATGACTTAACAAGTCGAAGGACGTGGGTTCGAACCCAGCAAGCACATTAATTTGTGTAAACATCATCACTACTTTTCTCATAACGGTGAAGGAAAACATCGTGTCTAAATATCCATGGGCCGATAAATCCGTAGACATGCTGCATCCACCAATCCGCACTGGGCCCGCTTGGTTGATTATGGGCTATGGCACATTCCCCTCTCATAGACACGAGGCGTGTGTCCTAGCAGTGGGGACGTTATAGGCTGATTCTGATTATATTTTCTAAGAGCGACGGATTATCGATAAACTCTCTACGCTTGTTAAGTACCAAAGCCAACGTCTAATACCAAGTTGTTTGGTATCCAATAGCAACCCAATAAAACAGACATCAATACAATCACAAATGAAACGTAAAATAATAAAATTTCCTCTTTATCAAGCCAAATAACGATTTCGGACATAGAGAAAATATAAATACAAAACATTTTCTTTTTCCTCTGCTATAGTTTGTTCAAAGATCAATGTACCTATTACTTACTGAAACGACGGTAGTTATTGCCTCAAGGAACGGGGGCGTTTGCCAAAGATATTTCACTTATATTTCTTGAATTAAATTGCTTATGTGTATTAATATCACCAACTTGTTTATTTCCTGTTAAGTTGTCCATTTTGAACTTGTTTGTCTTTCGCATTGCATTCGCAGTCTTTAGTTTTGTATATATTTTCGTTTTTGACACCGCCTTCCGAAATTAAAGTTATTTTTGCCTTTGTAGTGTTTTTATATGGAAGTCGGTTCTATTTTTTGCTAAAAAGTTTTTTTTAGAGTGTGTACTCAATCCAGTACCAATCACTGTTTCGAAGAATTTAACTAAAAAGACAAATGTTTGCATTAAGGTCAAGTTGTAATAAGAACGGGCATCTTGTTTATAAAAACGAGCAATAGTAATCGAGTGCAAGCTTTTAACGTTTCATAATTGCCATGCATTTTTTTGGAAAGAATTCGTCGAACAGTCTCCCACCGCGTCGATCTGTATGTTCGTGATAAAATCAAAAACTATCGAACAGATTTTTATGCGGCGTTCACCAATGGATAGAGTTATTCACGAGGAAGGCTTAAGTGCTTTTATTATGGTTTTGTGTGAATTAGCAGGATGAGACCGCACGAAGGCGGGCCGGGTCGCTAGTTGTAAATTAAAAAACTCGTAAAACAAGCAATTTCCAAGCTCTTAACTAAACAACGTGGTACTAAAGTAGAACGCTACGTTCCACACTCTTTTCTTCAATCACAGTCCAAAGGTCAAAATATTTTAAAATGCCACACCATTACAAGCAAGTCGCTTGCTAATGTATGCGCCCCCAATGAATGCGGTAGGAAATAGGCATGTGATTTCCTCATTTATATCTGACACAATCTGCAAAGGCTGTCTAATAATAGGAAGGGTTTGTAGGGTGGAAGCGACGGGATGTTGTTATTCATGTTGGATTTGCGGAAGAAAGATTTAATATCCCAAAGGGGAATGACTTATCCGAGATATGTCACGTGTAAAGTATCTTATTTTAAAGTGTTGGTTGGTGGTAAACAGTAAAACATATTCATTATTTAGTAGGTATATTTTAGAAATGATATAAACATTTACAGGCATAATTTATATACTGTATGTAGTTACACAATATTTATATATTCAACAAATAGTTTAATTAACTAGGAAAATATTAAATAGTAGTAAATCATATAACACCATTAAGTCATACAAAACAAATAAGAGTAATATAGGTTATTAGTACTTACATAGACTATTACACTGTCGTTGATGTGCACGAGACGATGATCAAGTAACGAATGGCTCTCGGTCGTTGTGCCGCTTGCTTGCGTAAACAACAAGATGGCGACCGACCGAGTGTCATTCGTTTCACAACTTTTAACCGTTTAATATTTTAAAATTAAATCAAGTAATTTATAATAAATGTTTGTTACAATTAAATAATAATTTTTACAATAATTAAGATACCAAAGTAACAGTAATAATTACGTATAATTGAATAAAGTGGCTAACAGATTCGGCCATCCAACATTAAGTGTGTCCTTACACTAACCAACTTAAAACTAGAAAATATCTGAAAAAAAAAGTGGGCCTCATTGTCCCGGTAATCTTTTAAAACTACAGACCTCATTGTTCTGGGTAAAATAAATTTCAATAGGGCCTCATTGTCCCGTTAATCTTGTAAAACCACAGACCTCATTGTTCTGGGTATCACAAAACTTTAACTGTAGTTACAGGCCTCATTGTCCTGACTACTTTTAATATGTATTCATTAGCAGACCTCTTTGTTCTGCATATAATAATTTTGTATATACAGCAATTTACACATTATTTAGGCACATTATGCCAAAACATACAAACTAATCAGATTCCTCCTCACTCAGAATATCATCATTGGGTCGTGAGAAGTTAAGCCACGGCTTTAATTTGTCAACCGCAACCACAGTGGAATATTTCTTATTACCTTTTCTGGTCATGGTAGTTTCTTCTATCTGATATCTATCGTGTTCATAAACTTTGATAATTTTGTAAGGACCTTGAAATTTTGGGACTAATTTCTTACTATTACCCGTAGCGGGTACTTGTCGTTCTACTCTAACTAAATCTCCCTCATTAAATTGTATAGGTTTGGATCTTGATTTATAATATCTCTCTTTCTGTTGTTGTTGAGAACTAGTAACGAAAGCACTTATTTCTTTTCAAATTGTGTTTAGGTCAGATTCTTTGTTATTAGCTGTTACACCTTCGTCAATGGCTGTTATTAACCTACTATCACTAATACCCTTAGGTCGAACACCAAAGAGAGCTTCGGCAGGTGTTCTGTTAATTCCCTTATTGAAGGTGTTATTGATTCCCCACTGAACTTCGGGTAAGTGTTCCTCCCATTTACTTTCAGAGGTCCCTACGCACTTAGCTGTTAAAGAATCTACAATAACCCTGTTATAGCGCTCGACTTGCCCGTTTGCCCTGGGGGTGGCAACCGCGTTAAGGACATGACTAATACCTTTCTCAGTCGTGAAAGACTTAAACGATTCACTCGTAAATGATGTTCCCCGATCAGATATTATTCTACGTGGGACACCAAAATACCCATGTACTCGCGTATTACCTTTATGCTTTTAGTATTACGAACTGCTTTTAAATAAATAAATCTGGTAAATGCGTCAATGAGAACTAGGATATAAATGTTACCCTTACTACTTTTAACAAAAGGTCCAACGTGATCCAAATGTATCGTATCAAATGGCTGACTAACTTTTACGATCGGATTAAGGTAACCAGGCTTTTTACCCGCTGAGGCTTACGAATATGCACATTCTAAACAAGATGAAACATATTTTTTTACGAAACGTCTCATTTTAGGAAACCAAAAATAAAGTTTTATTTTCTCTAAAGTTTTATCTAGGGCGAAATGACCTATATCGTCATGTTTTTGTTTCACCACTTGCCACCTGACGCCCTTAGGCACAACCCACCGATCACCGTCAGTAGTGACTCGGAATAATTTAACGTTTTTTAATTTGTAATTATTTTTAATGTCTGTTACATCTTCTAAATTAGGATCGCTTAAAATGCCAATGATTCGTTGAATTTCTGAATCGGCGTTTTGGTCCGTCGTAATCCAATCTGATTCAGTTATATTGCAGACAGAATATTGTATTTGTTGTTGTTCGATAGGTGGGTTGCGACTCAAGGCGTCGACGTGGCTCATAGATACCCCTGCCCTATATTCAATGCTAAAGTCGAATTCTTGCATGAGCGTCCACCAACGGGCAACTCGTGGTAGCATATCGCGTTTTGAAAATGTAGCACGCAATGAATTGCAATCAGAAATTACTCTAAAAGAAATCCCTACAAGGTAAATCCTAAATTTTTGAAGAGAGGCTACTAGGGCAAGTGTCTCTAAATCATAGGAGGAATAGTTTGGTCCTCTGGTGTAGTTTGTCTACTAAAATAAGCAATTGGTTTTAGCTTAGCCTGATCGTCCTTTTGTAGTAAAATGCCGGCAATGCCTATTTTGCACGCATCGGTATGAAGCTCAGTGTCAGCTTTTGGATTATACAAAGCTAGTAAGGGTTTTTGAACCAATTTATCTTTAAGTGTTTCAAAAGCATTTTGCTGATCCTGTCCCCATACCCATGTGGCATCTTTTCTAAGGAGTTGAGTTAATGGTTTAGCCAATATAGAGAAACCCTGTACAAAGCGTCGGAAGACACTAGCTAATCCTAAAAACTGCCGAATTTGGTGTTGGTTATCAATAAGAGGCATTGGATAGTTTTCTTTTACTGTCTTCTTATTTAATGCACGATAGTCTATGCAAAGGCGATAGTCGCCGGTTTTCTTCCTAACGAGAACTATGGGACTAGAATACGGTGAGGTAGAAGGTCTAACAATATCATTTTCGAGCAGTTCATCAATTATTTCCCTAACTATTTCCTTTTCCTTCGTAGCTAACCGATATGGTCTGTATACTACAGGATCATTATCTCGTAAAGATCATCTCTGACACTTGACAGTTACCTAATTCGGACATTGAAAACGCGAAACAGTTACGGAATCTATTAAGGAGCGATAAAAGGCTGTTAGATGTAGATTGGTCTAAGTGATTTTTAATGTGTAAATCTGATAAAGTGATGGGCTTAGGTTGACTTTGATGGTCCTGAGTCGTTACGCGGAGTATGTCCCTTTTGGTCCCTTCATATGCCTCTTTACCACGGGCAACCAAATCATCTTTCATAACGGAAAATGATTTAGAATTTAGTCCATTAACAATAATTGCACCCTCACCAGAATTATTAAATTCATAGATACCAGTAGGTATATAATGATAAACACCATTTTTAGTTCTTAAGCCTCCCTCGATAAATAATACCCCAGTCAACTTTGGATTAGTATAAACTTTCACAATAGTAAGGCCGGATATTATGACAGATTCTAAACTGTGTAAACTGGTTTTATTACTCGTTACTATATCTGTAAGATTCAGTAGAATATCGAATCGTTCGGAAGTTTTATGTATTAGGATATGTGGTTGCTCAGTGAATGTTTGACCTATCATCAGTGGCATTTTCATGGCATTATCTGGGACCAAAAGTAGCTCCGTAAACGCACCTACACCATCAATTTCTACATGCACATTGATTCTACCTAAAACGGTCACGAAAGAATTACCAAACCCTTTTAAAATAGGTAAACCTTCGAATTGAACGTCTTTGATTCCTAATTTAGAAAAGTAAGACTCCTTTAACATGGAGCATTCACTACCTAGATCTACAAATGCCTCTATAGGAATTTTATTAACTAACGCGGTTTTTAAGAATTTTTGACCTGAATCAGAATCTAAACTAACTCTGTTCACAGATTTTTCAGTTGTAGTTGTGTTAAAATAGCATTTCTCAATTTCATGCCCTACCTTAAAACATTTAGTGCATTTTTTTATAGGGAGACTACACTGACTAACTATATATCCTTCAACCTTACAGTTGGCACAACGTATAATTTTTCTTTCAAATGAAGTTGATTGTGATTGATTACTAGATTGAGAATTTTCGGTAGGATTTTTAAGGAGAATTGGTTTAGAATTGCGTTTATCAGGATTGATTTTGACATTACGTGAATTTCTTAAATAAGTTAAGAGTTTGTCTAAGTCATCGAATTGAACCGCTTCTGCACCTAACCTAACGGCGCGGTCGTCTATGCCGTGTAGTACGCAGTCTACATCCTTCCTTCCGGTAATAGAACACCTATTTATAAGGGCTATTTTGTCATAAAAGTAATCTTCTAGGGAGTCCCCGAATTTAGCGCGCCTAGCTAGCATGTCACTTAGCATCTGCCCGTAGTTCTCATCTGACGGGAAAGCAGTAAGTAATTTGGATTGCCACTCATCCCAAGAAAATAAAACTGAGGGTAGACCCTCGTACCACCGTTTGGCTACCCCCTTTAATTTGGGCAGCGCGACGTGTACAATTTGCCTATCAGACCAACCATATATAGTGGCACACTCGTTAACTTTGTGTAGCCACATAGTTATGGTTTGTTCTTTCCTAGCAGGATCGAACTCTGGCACAGTGTTTTGTTGTGGGTTTACTTTGTCTGAGTCAGGAGCAACCGCCTTAAGTGCCCTTACTAGCATGTTCAAAGTACTGTTATCAGAGATAGTTAGATTAGGAGATGGTGGACTAACCTTATTTCCAACTACAGCTTGTTGCTCAGTGGTCCGTTGTGCACCGCACCGACAGCCGCTGAGGCAGCCCTCGTCTTGAGGCCGGCTGGGACCGCGGAGAGACGAGCGATGCCGCTGGTCACGGCTACGTGACCGCTGCCCATGCTGATGGTAGACTGCTTGGCTGGCACGGCTTCGGGATCGCCGCGGTGATCGATGCTCAAGGAGCATCTCTCCTGACCGGCGGCTCGTTCGGCTTCAGGATCGCCGCGGTGATCGATGCTCAAGGAGCATCTCTCCTGACCGGCGGCTCGTTCGGCTTCGGGATCGCCGCGGTGATCGATGCTCAAGGAGCATCTCTCCTGACCGGCGGCTCGTTCGGCTTCGGGTTCGCCGCGGTGATCGATGCTCAAGGAGCATCTCTCCTGACCGGCGGCTCGTTCGGCTTCGGGATCGCTGCGGTGAGCGATGCTCATGATGCATCTCCCTTGACGGACGGCTCGTCCGGCTTCTGGAACGCCGATGTTCGCGAGACCTGGCTCGCATCTCACCCCTTGGCTGCTGGCTGCTGGACAACAACTGGTTCGAGAACCCACCGGGTTGTTGCGAGCTGGATAGACCCAGTGAGCTGTGGCGGTGACTTTGGCCTGCTTCCTGTACGCCTGATACGCTGCCAGAGGGCAAGACAGGAGAGCCTGGATATTCCATTGTTATCCTGAAAAAATAACATAAAAAAAACAAGTACCTGTTTTCCTCAAACGTACGGATGTATATTTGTATATGTGTAAAAGAGAGAGAAAACAAAGAAAAAGACAAGAAAAGAAAAAATAAAAAAAATCATTTATGTATGCCTCATACATAGTGTGTATCAGTCTGAAATAATATGGTGTTATATGACGGCTACGCATGTACATTAGTTTTAAGAAAAGAAAAAAAATAATAATTAAATAACAACTTAAAATTCATGTGGATTCATAAAACTTTTCATCACGACTTCGCGATTTGTTTAACGAGTAAGTCACAATTAGATGATCTCATGTTTAAAGGCTGTTTGGAGGATTCCCTTAAAATATCACTATATTCACTGACACTCTATACATACTAGTATATAAATATGCGATTCAATCCCACTTCTGAGATGTAAAGTATCTTATTTTAAAGTGTTGGTTGGTGGTAAACAGTAAAACATATTCATTATTTAGTAGGTATATTTTAGAAATGATATAAACATTTACAGGCATAATTTATATACTGTATGTAGTTACACAATATTTATATATTCAACAAATAGTTTAATTAACTAGGAAAATATTAAATAGTAGTAAATCATATAACACCATTAAGTCATACAAAACAAATAAGAGTAATATAGGTTATTAGTACTTACATAGACTATTACACTGTCGTTGATGTGCACGAGACGATGATCAAGTAACGAATGGCTCTCGGTCGTTGTGCCGCTTGCTTGCGTAAACAACAAGATGGCGACCGACCGAGTGTCATTCGTTTCACAACTTTTAACCGTTTAATATTTTAAAATTAAATCAAGTAATTTATAATAAATGTTTGTTACAATTAAATAATAATTTTTACAATAATTAAGATACCAAAGTAACAGTAATAATTACGTATAATTGAATAAAGTGGCTAACACACGTTACTATTTTGCGGTTGCTATAAAGTGTCACTCATTATTGATTCGATATCATGTCGCCATTGAGTATGCATTTAAGCAAAAGCTGCGGAAATATTTTCTGAACAAACAGAGATTAACATATAATAATATAATATGTTTATAATAATATGTTTATTTGCACATAGTAAATAAGCTATTTAACATTTACATACATTTTTTCATTTTGTTATAGAAAAGTTACATACATAAATGTGTCGTAACTGGCACCCTTGCTAAGTTAATTTAATAACTTGTATTAAAGGCACCAGTCCCAACCCTAGCGCACTTATACTACAAAAAAAAAACAAGTTATGAGGCGCAGAGTATGAGCGATAATATGAAGAGAAGACAAACAAAATAGGAAAAAAATATAAATACTATACAGAATATTATTTATAAAGTAGTTAACCAAAAGCCATAATTTTTTAATGTGCGTGTGGTTGTGTATAGGTGTAGGTATGTGTAAATGTGTGTATGTGTACGTGTGTGTATGTGTATCTGTATGTTTGTGGTTATAGGACGAGTGGGACTTATGTGGGAAAGGAAGAATATTAAATTAAAAGTTAACATTACTAAGACCGATCACCGGAATAGAGGAGACTTTCCGTATTAGGGTAGGTTTGTCCTAGTAGCCAATTTGTCACAGTTTCTTTTAGAGCATTGCTAGTAAGTGAATAGATGTTCAAAATTTTATTAAGTCTGTTATATAAATGAGGACCCTGGAAGTAGAAAAATCTCTTTGTGAAAGCTAGTTTACATCTTCCCGGCTTACAGATAATATCCTTACGCCTTCTTGTGATTGTCTCATAAGGAGTATCGAGGTGTTGCAAAGCTACAGTGTGTAGGATGAATAATTTTCTCACAGTAAGAACACCGCAAGAATTGTAAAGCTCTTCTGTGGGGAAGAGAACTGGGCGAAAGCTGCTAACCTTTAGGACAGCCCTTTGGGCTCGCTCCAATTTTAGCATTGTAGTTTTGGGGGCACCACCCCAAGTGCAGATGCAATATGTAAGCAAGGATTGGCAAAGGGCAAAGTATACTCGCCTTACCATAACCGGCTCAGCTACATATCGAAGTGTCCTAAAGACGAAAATCAGTTTCCTTATTCTAGAGGTAAGTATGTCGATTTGGGTTGCAAAGTTAAGACCATCATCGAGAGTAATCCCTAAGTATTTAATAGAGCGAATACGTTTAAGTTGTGGACTTGAGTGAGTATTGAAATTAGGCGTGCGGCAAGAGTGAGCGATAATATTAAGGTGTTCCGGTGGCTGGACGGACTGCCGTAAACTGAAGGTCATTACTTTCGTTTTATCGGTGTTTAGTGTAAGGAGATGCATATTTAGCCAATTAAGAACTATGTTCAGTCCTGATTGAGCCACTTCAAAAGTTTCCTCCCAGGTGTCACCAGAAAAGGTAAGGACTGTGTCGTCTGCAAAAACTGTTATTTTACCCTTGTCAAGAACCAAGTCACAGAGCTGATTAATGTAAACAAGGAAGAGGGAAGGCCCAACCACACTCCCCTGGGGCACACCAAAAGTAACAGGAAGTTCACTACTGATGTAGTTATCAATTTTAACACACTGTGTCCTGTCTCGAAGGTAATCTACAAAAGTGTCAAGTGCAATGCCTCTCACACCAAGCTCTTCAAGCTTTGAGATAAGAATGGGAACAGAGACCGTGTCGAAGGCTTTTTTCAGATCTAGGAATATAGACAGGACTTTCTTCTTTTTGTCAATATTTTTGACTATGTGATTTGTAAGATCCAAAACAGCATTGCTGGTTGATTTTTTGTGCCTGAAACCAAACTGGTTAGGAGACAAAAGGCTCTTGTCTTCAAGATATTTGATAAGTCTTGAATTGATGATGCGCTCAAGAATTTTGGAGATAGACGGAAGGACAGCAATTGGGCGATAATTATCGACACAGTTTCTGTTCCCATTCATAACTTAACATAACTTTTTAATAGTACATTAGGTATATTGGTACCGATGTGATTATTATAACGATATACCTGTTACAAGACATTTACCTGAAATATTTTTGTGCTTTTGTATTATACCTGTCATGTTATCTCTTTATAACCCTTGGTTGACTGATACAGAATGCCTAAGGTAACGTAATGGCGCCGGTTTCCGACCAGCCTCCTCTGTCCGTCCATTTTAGTTTTTTGTCGCTAAAACGTTCGAAATATCGCGCGAAAGTCGTGAAACTGACGCATTCTATTCAATAACTCATTGTATGTCATGTGTCAAAACTTGTGGTTCAAATGTTAACGGACATTTTGTAATTTTAATAAAACCTATGCAACGGTGCAGTTTGCTATGGATTGAATGCGAAAAAAACATACATTGGTGAAAACAAACATCTGGATTTTTACAGAGAAAAATGTGGTAAATTTGGCATTTTTTTACTTTATACGTTTAATTAGTTCATTAAGACCTTAAAATTCCGATATGCAAACAAAAATTGCGTATTGGCATAGATTTATCGGGAAATTAAATATGGACGGAATGAGGAGCCTTACAAAATAAGAACATCCCGAATACCGACCAATTGGTCGGTAAAAGGAATTTTGCATGTAGTTAATGAGACAAATTTTCTATTATGCATGTTGCTTTGTGATTGTTTTGTGTTCAGTTACATATTCTAAAAGATATCCTTAGATAATACACCTGTATGCGACCTATGCTAACTTTAATGGATCTTTTGTAATATACGTTTCAACTTGCACTCTTTTTCTGTTTTTACAGAATTATTTCCAAAAAACACTGTGGTTTTAAAACCTTATAATTTATGTTTATTACACAAAATTAAATAATTACGATATTTTTAGATCATATATAAGTGTGTGTGAAGTAGAAACGCGCTAAACAGCGATTATAAATTTCGGTTTCGAGGCTTTATTACGCAAATATCGAATTGGTCGGAAACTGGATACGATTTCTTTCTCATGTCCCTGTTTCCGTCCAACTCAGGTGCTTTAGGTTTCGGTGTGCTTGTTTGAAATTGCATGTGTTTATTCCAGGTACATCATCAAGAATGGTAAAAAGAAGTTAACTTATTCGCAGGAGAATATGGAGAAAGCGCTACAAGACATAAAAGAGAAGAAAATAAGCATAAATCAGGCTGCTAAATTATAGAGCAAGAATAGCGACGAATTCATGGAACATCAACGACGAGTTGAGGCAGAAAAGCTAACTAAAGAGAAAGATAAATTAGAGCTCAAAAAAGAAAAATAAAGAGTCAACAAACTAAGTCAAAAGACTTGGTTTGTTGACTCTTTTCTTTCCTTTTTTGAGCTATTTACAGAAGCAAAAGAAAAAAATGGAATACCCAGAAGGTGCCTTTGTTGTTATGCAATATGAAGGTGAATATTTTCCTGGGGTAGTCATGGAAATGTAGATAACAAAAGTTTGAAAGTAAAGGCAACGACGATGGGTGGAAACTAACCCTTCATTAAGTACATATGGACGATAGCAAATAAGAGCACGTATTTTTTTTTAAGTAAGGACATAAGAACTAATTTACTTTCCAGTTTTACGTTATGTGAGTGTAATGTAGGTATATACGAGTTAATTTTTGTTATTACTGTGCTGATTTCCTAATAAATTATAAGTATTATTTAAAATGATTTTTTATTTTACGAAATTCGACTCTATTCCTGACTCATAACGTCGATTTTACTAGGTAACATTTGGCTGGTCGGAATCTAGAGACATAGTGGTCGGATACACGGATATTTGTAGGTAGCCGGTCGGAAAACGGTGCTTTCTGTTTATTTTCAGCCGTAACAGTATTAATTCAAATATATATATAAGAAAGTCGTAAGAGGACACAAATATGTACATATTTACAAATTAAAGTTCGTAATCTTTCAGAAAATCATTTTTTCATATGAGCTCTAGAGTATTTTTTTTATCTTTTGAAGGATTCATTTAGGCATATCAATCAGTGGTCGGAAATCGGCGCCATTGCGTTAGTATTAAGTCCGCTTTGTACATTTTATTTATTTATTTATACTTTATGTAAGTACAATAGTGGTACATTGGCATACATTTTGTGTTGCATAAAGTTTTAATAAATAAATAATCTTTGCGGAGTTCAGGTCATCAGGTGTCCAAAAAAGCGCTGGTTATAAGCTTTGTTATAGTGTAGTATTGATGTTCACTTCCACTCACATGCGAAATCACTGTGTGTCGAATATCCTTCTGAAAGAAAAAGTATCGTAACTCTTTCCATGTCTTATAAACCAAAACGAAGAAGGTCATAAAAATTAACTAAATTCCACACCTTTCTTAGATACCCATAATTACAATTAACAGCGCATTTCTACAGTGTATGGTCGCCATAACAATTTTATAGGATGTCATAATTACGCACCGCTCCAGAATGAGTTGTAAACTGAGACATCCTTTTTATGGGGTTTTATAGGCTCTCATTAGGGGTTACCACAAAGTGGTTAAATTTATGATAGTTACGGCTTTTACTCGTTATTTTTTTTTGTAAGTTTATTTTTAATGTCCTTCGTGGTTCTACAGTAGACAAATGCTAGAATTTATATTTGGATAGCTATTATAAATAATAAAAAATAAAATATTTCGTCCAAGCCATATACACAGGGAAAAAAGCAATTTTACAACCTTCCGACACCCAAACTAGGACACGTCCTGTATCTCAGGTGTTCCTTCCTAGCTGCTCACAAAAATCTAACCTAAATAGAGTCTATTACAAAACAATTTAATATAAATTAAATTAAAATAAAACTAAATGAATCTAAAACGTTATTAAGTCGAATATAAAGCACCATCCATGTGGTTCCCACTTTGAGTTCTGAAGATTAGTTTAAATGCCATAAAGTTACTATAATATTTACAATCGAATCAAGATACATAACTAACAAGTCGCTTTTTCAAAAAACAATTAACCGAACAGATAAGTGACCGTTGTCACTTCATCAGTGTTCACACGTTTAGAAAATAGGTTATATCTTAACTAAACATATTACGCACACGCAGTATACTAACCCGCCCTAGTCCGCGTGGTAGATTACTGCTTAGATTACCTCTCTTATAGAGAGGAGACCTGAGTGTCAGCATTGGGCACGTTAAAGGGTGATTATGTTATAGCGTAATGTGCACACGAACGTACGATACGTACATACAGAATTTCCGCTACACACTATAATTAACCTATAATTTCCACACAACTCTACACCTCAAAGATACTTAATAGTTATGAATACTTCCGGTCAGTAGTTCACGTTTTCCGTTCTTAGTGAACATAGCTCTGTTTAAAAAACTCTTACCAATTAACTTTGGGTGTTAACAGCTGTAATTTAGAGTGAATTGAAGTGTTTCCGAGAATTGAGTGATGTAGGTACTATCGTGTTTCTTCGTTAATATGTTTGAATAGTCTGTGTGTGTGTTTCAGGGAAAAGGTTTTTCTTGGTTAGTTTTAGATTGAGCCCAGCATGTCTATTTTAAATTAATTGAATTTTATTTTGGTAGTCTGTAAAATGGCTTCGATACCATTTGAGAAACTACTCTGGGGTTGCGGGAATATTGTAACGAGATACGGGGCCCGTAACGAAAAGGCAACCAAAAGAACACGGCGGATTTTGAGTAAGTAGAAGTCGGACAAAACCTTCCGTTATTTTCTCCCGAAATATAAAATGCTTGCTCAACACAATAAAAATAGGAGCGAGTGGTCATTTTATGCCTTTATTTTCAGTAGACATAAAATCAGAAAATAGTGTGTTAGTTCTAAGAATCAACAGTTTTTTATTTTGTTATTAAAAATATTAAACATTGAACGCTCACATCGCCTCAACTGTCGCTGTCATCTGTGTGCCGCACAAGTTTTGAAAAAAATATTTGATACTTGTCGGTTTCTAAATAGAGACTTGTACCATGTTATTAACTTTAGTTTTATAAAATATAAATCAAACCATCTATTGAAATTGGCCTAGTTCCAAAAAGAAACAACACTATCTTAATCATTTCAGAAGACAATCCGCACCACTCCGTCACAGTTTTCTTTTGTTTTAGCTAAGAAGCGGCGCAACAAACTGGTCCTACATCTTATTCCACCCCCGAAACCCATCAAATTAAAAAAATCAACCCAGCTTGAACATAAACAATAACACCAATGAATGACTTTCATTTATAAAAGTGCGTAAGACGTGGCACCCTTAATGGGCACCCTAAATGTCATAAGTAATGTCCGCCCTCGCTTGAACCCCTTGGCAATATTTTTGGTTCGCTTGACATTTACATCGGCTGGATCATAAGCTGTATTAAGCTGGTTATACGTACCGCAATATTTTCGGGAATAAAAATACACAATGTATGGATTTTATTTCAGAATCAAGCTTCCTCAACGTAAATTATGAAACATTACAAACGCGTTTGAGGGGTACTTTTGTGTTTAGTGGTTACTAAACTAAATTATTTTTAAACCTTGTCTTAATCTCATCCCTTTATTACTTTCCAGGTCAGTATCCTGTTCATAATTTTCTGCATAAGTCGCCTTGAAAGCCTCGTAGACTTAACAAGTATTCTACCTACAATCAGGTTAGTATCACAAAACTTATCAGCCTATAACGTTCCCACTACTGACACACAGGAGATAGGAGGATGAAACTTTAACCTACGTGGTTCTAGTGAATGCTGGAAGAACTCCTATTAACTTTCAACGTTCCTATATTACTGCCTCACAGGGTTGCTCTCTTTTAGAGCAGTTCTCAGTGCCCTGGTAGATGCCACACGGTTTTATTCTTTTGTTGTAGTTGTCTTTATGAAATGACAGATGAAAAATGGGCTTAAAGTACCACTTTATCATTTATCGGCTGAACAGACCCAAAACGAATATACAGGGTGGCGATTAGGTTATCACATTAAATTGTACAGCAGGTATTACAAATTGTTATCAGTCCATTAAAATAATAAAATAAATAATTTTCGTAAATTAAGAAAATGCATTTTTCAAACAAAATGAATGGCATTATTGGTAAAAAATAAATAATCCTTTATAATATTAGTTTACTGATCTGTAAAAGCGGCAACGTCGCGGCGCCAGCGCCGGCGGAGCACGCGTCGAGTGATTGGTCAGTTGATTACGTTTGTGCAATACATGATGTTGTGAAATATTAAAATGGAAAAAAAGGTCCCACTGCTAAAATATTGTTTATTATTTTATTTGTATATGATAAAATACCTAATATAGAGTAACTACGTGGTTTCAATTAATGTGATAACCTAATCGCCACGCTGTATAGCTCATTTATTTTCAAAAATATCTATATTTTATTTTTCATCTTTATGCCTCGCTTAGAAAACAATGTTTGCATTGTTGATCAAAGGATTTTTGTTAAAAAAAATCTTTAATCGTTGTTTTTGTAAAGATATAAAATTGGCGGTATAGCGATTTTAACTTTCCACACACATAATTAATTAGTGTCGGCACCTTCACAATGGTTTTCCTCCACGGTTTATACTAGTATCAAAATCTATATTATTAACTTACTGTTCAAAGAACCTTGGCCTATGTCCGTTAATTATTGTAGAATCTAATTTCACGGCTGGCGGGACTTTTGTTCTGTTTTTTTGTCGCTTCTCTAGAGATTTAGTTCCATCCAGATTTTAGTACTGAAGTCTTTATTATCGGTTTTTGTTAGCGGTGGATAGGGTAGGCGGTGATTAATTATGGACGATTACTAAACGAATATTGGCAAACTTAATTGATGAACATCAGATATGCCAGAAGTTGTTGGTCTCGCGACCGCAATACGTGTATCAGCTATGTTAATGTAAATGAAGTCAAAGGAATTCGTTGAGATCTGCCGGGGTTGCGGGAATGTCCTAACCAGATACCGCGGCCCTGGAACGCAAGAGCAATTGAAAGAACAATGTGGGTTTTAGTTAGTTGAAGTCTGACATTCTCTTCCGTTTCACCCAGAGCGGGAGGAGTCATTTGATAATTCACCTCCACCACAAAAACGGAGTACCTACGTTACGATTGTTGAAGACGTACAAATGAAATCCCGAATCAATGGCTTAACGTACTCTCCGAGGTTCGTTGGAGTATTAGTATGGTGGTCACTCATCCACGGAACGACCTCGTTGCTTAATCTTGACGTACAGCTGTTAATATTTTAGCTAACTTCTTTTATTTTAATAATATCTTGTTTCATTGTCCCCCATGCATTGGTACCTACTTATCTCTCTCACATAAAAATCCAATTCTAAACGCTATCCTTTACAGAATCTTGAAATTCAACGAGTTAGTTTCAATTTGCTCCGCCATTTCAGGCTTCTTCAATTTATTTGTTATTTGATACTTTTGTTTCTCAGATATCAAAGAGCTCTCGGTCAAAGAACAAACTTTTTTGAATTCAACGTCACGCCGCATTCACAAATTAAACCGTTGCATGAACACAACTTTCAATTAAACCAAAAAGAAAATAAACTATCGTTTCTCGCCTCGTTAATAAACTTCTAATTGATAGTGCAATATTAATACTGGCAAGAAATTGTTTAAATTTTGTTGAGTACTAAATGGCGTCTAGACGCTGCATTAAAACGGTAACTATCGATAGAAGCTTGTTGATTCCCATATTAATTACATATTAACATGATATGTGACTTTACATTAAATTGATTATGGCTCCCTCAAAAGCACATAGAGTAATTAACGAAATATAAAACAAAAAGTGAACCAATTGCCCTAATACTGTTTAACATTTACTACGTGAATATGTATGATGTCCTGTAAGGCTATCCCCTGAATAATACTAAGAATATTATATTAATTTTTAAATTTAAGTAATGTACGAGAAACATTGCATATTTTCAGAACAGTTTCAGCTTTGGCTATCAAACCATAGATCGGCAGTTGCGCTAGTAAGGAAAAGACCAGCGAAGGAGTCAAATTGCTAATCAATACATTAATTAAGGTTAGTTACAACAAACTTGATAAGTTACGAAACGTCTCCACTTCCAAACTGAGAAGTAAACTCATCCAGAACCTTCCCAACTCTCTTACTTACATTCAGAAGTAGTAACTCCACCGTCCCCTCAATTGGCTCTTACAAAGGAGCTGCTATGAGCTAGCTTACTGCTAATTAGATAATACAATATTTATCTCACATTCCCGTGTAAGCGGTGACAGTTTATATCAGGAATCTTGTATTAAAATGTTTTAAGAGTCATAACTTCTGCTCGTGTTGGTAGAACTTCGAAAAATTATGGTTTTACTGAAGTAATTTCTGTTCTCGCAAAGAACCATTCTTATCGAATAAATGTAGCCTACAACACTGTGATACTAATCAGTAATCAGAAACTATGCTGTAATCTGAATAAAATAAATTTAAATCTTTTGTTAACACCACACTTTAGAAACAAGTATGTAATGCAATTGAAAGTGCTGGTACTGGTCTAAAAAAATATTTGTGTGTATATTCAACGCAATAAAATAAAAACCGCATCGTGAGGATTAGTACAAGAATAAGACAGAGTCGTGTCCAATAGTGGACGAAGCCAGGCTGTGGATAATGACGATCCTAGCTACATGCTCTCATAACAATGCTTTGCAGACTTTACAGTAATTATGTAAACGTCTAGCATTTGATCTATTCTCATTCCAATATTTTTCTTACTGAATAAATCTTGTGCTAGACTAGACTGTTAACTTCGTGAATTAAATTCGTGAGACCTTTCAGTTGTACCTACCGTGTGAAATATTACACACGATCTCATTTGATTAAATACACTTACGTGAATACTTTAATAAAATGTTGGTTCTCAAAATAGTGTGTGAAATTCGAGTTCAGTTGGTTAAATATAGTCACAGACTGTTGGGATTGAAGGTGATATGAAAATGAGAAAACATTTGAGAATGGATGCGAAAAGCCAAATGTTTGAGTTTCTTGTCTTCTGTTCGTGTCTTCTAAATAACATTGATAAATGATATAAATTTTACTCGACAGATAAATCTAGATAAAGCGAGATGATACTAGTGGGTTTTCTGTGAGTGTCACAATATGATTCATGATGCCTAAAGAATATCACCCTTATACGCAGCCTTATTACCAGTTTCTGAACCCAAATCTAATTATAATGGCTTCATTAATCCTTTTTTTTAATAGAGGAGCTCGTTGCTAAATACCCGCGGGTGTTCTTTGAGGTAAAGCAACGCTTGTCGAGGTTGATGGGTGTGAGAGTGGATGGGTGAGCATCTTAACATATCGAGATTCTGCCGTGCCTCGGAAAGCGCGTTAAGCCCTAGGTTCCGGCTGTCATTTGTACGTCTTTGACAGTCGTTACTGGTAGTCAAATGCAAGAAAATTTGACACCGGTCTTACCAAGGGGTATAGTGTTACCCAGCTTTTGGGTTGTGAAGGTCAGATAGGCAGTCGTACTCAGATTTATCCGGTTAGACTTAGAAGCCGATCCAGACATAGGAAAAGGCTAAGCAGATGATGGTGGTTTCAATACTGCCCTAAATATATTCTACCGTCTATCATTCGAGGCTGTAGACTAACAGACTTTATCCTTAGAACATAGCCGGGTCATTGAACCGCATTTGTAGTTCAACAATTCTCAAGTATTTTTTAATACCAGGCTCTTTTAGCTTCCCTACTAATGAGAGGTTTAGATAATATATAATAATAATAATATAATAATATTCAACTTTTTCACACAACGCCATCTAGTCCCAAACTAAGCAGAGCTTGTGGTATGGGTACTACGAACTATAATAAAGAATTTCCAAGAAAGATAGCTTGTATTTAAGTTCTTCTTGTTTGCTTTGGCGCTATGTTTCACTCGTGAACTTGATTCTTAAGTAATTGGGCGAATAACCACTGAAACTTTGGACTTGAGCGCTCTTTACACAATGCTGACTAGTACTTTATACTTTCTTTGCATTGACGGAACTATACATTTCTATAAGCTCATCGAAAAAGGCCGAAATATACATAACTTTTACTACCGTGTTTCACCAAAAATACACAGAATCCTAATGTACCAATCCCAGATACACGACAAAACACGCGTCGTGTTTTCTGTATCACTACTAAGTACATGTATTTCATTTCATGTTCAATGTTTCAAATGTTTTATAATTAAGAAGTTGTCAGTCAAAACATTTGTATGTACAAATGTTTTGACTGACAACTTCTTAATTATAAAACATTTGAAACATTGAACATGAAATGAAATACATGTACTTAGTACCTTAACTTGTCATGGTAAACCAGACCACATTCAATCACATCAATTTATGTTAGCGTGACACTGTAGTAATTAATTGTAGCAAGACTAACAGATCTTGATACCTGAACTCCAAAATTTCAAGAAACTAAGATTAGAGCAATTAATCATGTCTTTGTTGGCTTTCGACTCGGTATTAATTAATATGTTTTTGATTAATGGACCACTATGATTTCATGGGAATTAAAAGCTTATCTTTAAACCTTTTTAAAGGTTTTCGTTTCATATTTCTCGTCTCATTTTTTTCGTATTAAGTGACAATAATAACGAAAAAAAAGTTAATAAAAACTTTTTACCAAAAAATTAAACCGACTCCCAAAAAACACTGCAAAGTGAAAAATAACTTTAATTTCGGTAGTCGGTGTCTTTAGTTTTGTGTTTTCGTTTTTGGCACCGACTTCCGATATTCAAGTTATTTTTCACTTTGCAGTGTTTTTTGGGAGTCGGTTTAATTTTTTGGTAAAAAGTTTTTATTTCACTCTTTTTAGTTGGTCTATTTTTAATTTACCTAGTTACAAGAGCCTAATTATCAACTACTTATAACCTTTTACAAAATATTGCTTTTCCCAATGCTGGGCCGTTAATTGTTGAGGAGTTCTCCTGGTACTTCACCATCAGCTCTACATCACCATATGCATTGTGACGAGCATAAAGTGCGTAACATCCATATTCAAGTAATCGAAACGCAATCCACTCAATACTTATTATTAAGTAGTTTCGGCGGCCATCTGTGGTCTTCATCATCAGTTCCACTTCCTCAAATGGTACTTTTTGAGAGCAACTGCACAAGTTACTATAATAAATACCCAAAACGACATAGGTATGCCTATAATATTTGAAGAGTTCCCTCGATTTCTCCAGGATCCCATCATCAGATCCTAACGTTTATGAAAATGGGACCAATATCGAAGTATACCCTTTCAATTAAAAAAAGAATTTTACAAATCGGTTCAGCCGACTTCGAGTAATCGATGATCAGACATTAAAAAAAAAAAAAATTTATACGCGTCGAATTGATAACCTCCTCTTTTTGTCGTCGGTTGAAAATAACTACAGAAAAAGTTCAAATAAAAAAATGCAGTCTAATTATTTACACTAGATGAGCCTATAGCGCAATAGGTGGCATTATTGTATAATATTATTGCACTATGCTTATACCAAATTTCATTCGATTCGGTCCAGTACTTTTCATAACAGCGTGGTTTTGTGTCAAAAATATTGAAATTTCGGGTAATTAAAAAAAACATAATTTCTAAACCACAAGTTTTCGCTTAACTAAAGTATGTTTTAAATGATCACTTATGCTCTCAAGCTGAAAAAAATCTTTAGACCACTGTAAACGGGCCATCCTGTATATGGTGAGAATTAAACCGCAGATATTTCGCTTACGAAATTGTTTTTTTTTTTAAATAAGTCAGGTATTCAACTACGCTACAAAGGACTAAGCAGGTGGTGATGTTAGACATTCATCTGCTTTGCTGTTTCTCAATTATGTACGGGTCGACTTCTAATTTGATCAGATGCATTTGAGTTTTAATGTTTTATCTGACCGCTACAACCCAGTAACAAGATACCCCTCGGAAAGACTGGTTTCAAATTTTGTGACTTTTCAGTACTCGTCACGATTGTTAGGATGTAGAAATGACAGCCGAGACCAATGACTTAGCGGGCTTTCCGAACCACGGAGGAAGCTCTATGTTGATAATCACCCATCTACGTACTGATCTCGGCTTATGCTTAATACTTAGCCTTGAAAGATTTCCTGTTAATTAAGATAGGTACTATGCCATAATTTTTGATAGCCACAATTTTTCATCGAAGAAGAAATGTAAGGGAAAGTTTAATCACAAAATGAAAATAACACGTCCGGAATAAAATAGTTGCAGTAACTCAAGTCCATATTTCTAGAGGTTCATTCAAAACCCTCTTGTTTGTTGTGATTACTGTGATTAGCGAGCGGCCCGCGCCGCCGGATACTTTCCACACTTGTGTAGCTGCCCCAAATTATCACTTCGTAGTTTTGATTTTTCTCTTTTCTACGGACAGATACATGGAAGTTTTAATATTTACTGAGAGAGTGTTTCATGGGCGTGTGCTTGCGCGAGCGTTCATGCTACGTGAAATTTTATAAAACATTTTTTTTTTATCTTCGTAAACTGATGCAAATTATTGTATTAGTCTTTTTGGTTCTCCAAACTCCGCTGCCTTTAATTTTCAACCGACGACAAAAAGAGGAGGTTATCAATTCGACGCGTATATATTTTTTATTTTTTTTATTTTTTTATGTATGATCATCGATTACTCGAAGACGGCTGAACCGATTTGGAAAATTCTTTTTTTGATTGAAAGGGTATACTTCTAAATTGGTCCCATTTTCATAAACGTCAGGATCTGATGATGGGATCCTGGAGAAATCGAGGGAACTCTTCAAATATTATAGGCACACCTAAGATGTTTTGGGTATTTATTATAGTAACTTGTGCAGTTGCTCTCAAAAAGTACCATTTGAGGAAGTGGAACTGATGATGAAGACCACAGATGGCCGCCGATACTACTCAATAATAAGTATTGAGTGGATTGCGATTCGATTACTTGAATATGGATGTTAAGCACTTTATGCTCGTCACAATGCATATGGTGATGTAGAGCTGATGGTGAAGTACCAGGAGAACTCCTCAACAATTAACGGCCCAGCATTGGGAAAAGCAATATTTTGTAAAAGGTTATAAGTAGTTGACATTTAGGCTCTTGTAACTAGGTAAATTAAAAATAGACCAACTAAAAAGAGTGAAATAAAAACTTTTTACCAAAAAATTAAACCGTCTCCCAAAAAACACTGCAAAGTGAAAAATAACTTTAATTTCGGAAGTCGGTGCCAAAAACGAAAATACAAATTAAAGACACCGACTGTACCTATCTGACTGTATCTATCTGTATTATATGAGCATGAGCACGTTCTGGAAAAGTTCTGCTGAATCAATCTGTTGCACTATTAAACAATCTAAATTTTTGCCCGAATTTTGTGTACACACGTACTTCAAAAACTACTCAACCTGTGCCCTTTTGTTCTTTATGTAAGGCTTAATGTAACATTAGGATACATAAAAAAAAACATACTTATTTCCATATTTTGAAAATTATGAATACACGTAATCTTCTACTTATTTCGCCGACGCCGACGCTAAAAAACCAGCTATTATAAAATCAGCCCGTCTGTCTGCGTATCTGATTGACGTCGCTGACTACCACATATTTACTGATTGACAATATTTTTGGTATGCATGCAATCATCTCCACCTTTTTGTTTTTGATTCGTTATAACTTGTAATCAGTTGCTTGACAAACGGTGTCGCCGGTTTAATGATTATCTTAGTAAATGGGTTCGGATACGATCGATATCAGTTCGGATTTATTCATTGTCAGATCGCGCAATAATCGCTTTGTATTAGGATGACGTACTTAAATGATAAAAAGAACTTTACAGTAGCGTTTTACTTTTAAACTAGCGTGTTGATGGCCTTATATTCGACCGACCGCGACCGTACATTGCATAATCATGGTAGACAATAACTCAGTGATTATGACATAGATTGCTTTGAGAAGCTAAAACAATATTATTCAAAAAAACAGCAACAGTATTCAAGATCAAGATTGGTCAGAGCTTCTATCCATATCATTGCCCATTTTCATGCCTTAATTTATTTATTTCTTCAGTGATATTCGTCACTACTTGGCACATGCTTTTTTTAAGCAAATCAATGTTTTAATTTGACATTTGAAAATATTATTGTCAGATTCCATGGAAAATAAGCGAAACAACTCATCATCATAAAGACTATTTAAACTTCAATTTACTATAATTATAATCAGTGTATGTATCCCACCTTCTGTACTGACCTACCTACCTTGTGACAACATTCTGCTATGTTACGCCAATCTGAACGATACTAATTTATTTAAGGAAATAACTGACATATTCTAGAACTGATATTTCGAGGTAACTTATTCTGTTTGCAATAGTTCGGGACGCTTCACACGAACTGACGTGCATAATCTGTCACTGCGTTTAATTGTCTGTCGTATCTTGTCGCCGTTTGGGAGTTGTTCGGTTAATTTGAATAAGTTATGTGTTTGGGAGCCATTTAGTTTGATTTGAGGCATTTGACTTAAAGGTATCGGTGACATGCAAGTAGTATTTTTTAATTATTAACTATGTATTTTGCAGTCTCCGCATATCCTATACGAGATATGGTTGATGATTAAGGCGCTGTTATAGATACCGGCACGGATCTTGAGCGCTCGGCAGCAGGGTGGGGACCCGTGGGGATCACTTTGCGCATCGCACACTAAGGCAAAATACAATAAAATACCCAAAATTCGCTTCTGCGCAGGTGAAGGTCAGCGCTCAAGATCCGTGCCGAGTATTATAATAGAGAGGATACTGTATATACACTACTAATTTTTAATTAGTACAAAAAAAAATGGGGTTCTATCCGTACCCTTTACTGATCATATTTATGTAGTCAAAAGTAAAAAAAACGAAACCCCAAAATTGTCTACGAAAATTTGTCATAACTGGTAAACTCATAATTGAATCAATCATTCATAACAATTGCTACTAGAAAATACTACGCGCAGTGCTAGTCCAGTTAGATCGTCATTCATAAATCCCGGCAAACTCGCGTCTAAGCTCAAGCCACGCCCCCTCTGGCCAGCGGTCCTTTTTACAACGAGTGAACGAACAAACAGTGCCAATTTGTTAGCGGAAGTGTGCGCTTGCTTTTTAAACATAAGTTGTTACGTTTTTACTGTCGCGATGGCTTACCAGTTTTCATCTCGGGAGTACGTGGCTATGTTGCGTGTGTACTTTTGGTCTGGTGGCCGCTGTTCGTATGTACAGGGAAGAGTACCCAAATGCTCGCTAGCCAAAGGTTCGGACTGTGGTAAATGTTTACCAACGTTTACTCGACCATTGATCATTCCGCGCAACGGCCCATCGCCAAGGACATGGAAGACCGGCCCAAAACCTTTACGACGATGTAGTGGACTACTTTGAAGATCCCCGGCGAAGTACGAATGACGCAGCTCGTCATTTTAATATCAGCCAGTACTGTGCATAGACGATCATTAGTTCGTCTGGATTTCACCCATACCACTAAAGAAAGGGTCAAGAATTGACTACTGTGGATAATGAACCAAGGATGGAGTTCTGCAGGTGGATACTGAACAACACAAGCAAATGGCCCAATTAAAGTATGTAGGTAAAGTTTGAATTTAATAAGTGCCTATTATTTTTCGTGAACCTTTTATTTTACTTTTTTTAATTCGTAAAGCTTAAAGATGCGTCTAAGCTACCTACAATTACGATAACAGCTGTTGGAGGCGGGGCAAGTTTGAGCGAGACCGCGTGACCGCGACATCACGATTAATGAATACATGAATGGCCTGTACAATATGTCCGTAAATTGAGTGACATTTTGGGATATAAACAAACGCTAATAACTTTGCTATTTATCAATATTATATAGTGAGACTTTACATATATAATAACCAGACCTTTTCTAATAAGCCCTTTAAGTATTTGTACTAATTAAAAATTAGTAGTGTATATGTGTAAAAATATTTTAATGTAATTCTTTAGTTGATTTAATTCACTTCCTAATGTTTCTAGTTTATTTCTAGAAAATAATTATGTATGTTCATCAGTTGTCTAGTACCCATAGCACAAGCTCTGCTTAGTTTGGGACTAGATGGCGTTGTGTGAAAGTTGTGGAATATTATTATTATATTTTTATATTATCTGACCACCACTGCAACCCAGAAACTTTGGCAAAACTATTGTCAGATTTTCTGGCTTGAAATCTTAAATTTCCGTTACGACTGCTATACATGTAAAAATTGGCCAAGTGCGAGTCGGACTCGCCCATGAAGGGTTCCGTGGTAACTATAATAAATATAATACCTATACTTAATATATTTAATTGAAAAACAAAAAACCTTAAAAATCCTTAAAAATTTCTTAAAACTAGCTTATTTACAATTTTTACAACTACGCCAAATAACTTTGTTTTTCATAGTATTTACATAAGAATTACAAAGTTATATTAGCGGTTTTAGAAAATATACTGTATCTCAAAAAACTGCCGACTCGATCTCGTTCAAACCAATTTTGGTTGAAAGTTTACATTAAGATCATGTTTTTTTTAGATTTTTCACTTCATTATTATAGAAGTTAGAGGGGGACACACACATTTTACCACTTTGGAAGCGTATATCTTTTAAACGATTAACTTTATGAAAAAGTCACACCTTAATGTCATTTTTAAAGACCTGTCTATAGATACCACACACGTATAGGTTTCATGAAAAAAAAAAATTTCTGTTTCAGTTCCATGTATGGGGAGCCCCCTTTATTTTAATTTTTTTTTTAAATTTTCTCTTAAAATCGGAAAGCGGTTCACAGAATACATCTATCTACCAAGTTTTACATGTATAGTCCTAATAGTTTCGGAATAAAATGGCTGTGACATACGGACGGACGGACAGACAGACAGACAGACAGACGGACAGACCACACACGTATAGGTTTCATGAAAAAAAAAATTTTCTGTTTCAGTTCCATGTATGGGGAGCCCCCTTTATTTTAATTTTTTTTAAATTTTCTCTTAAAATCGGAAAGCGGTTCACAGAATACATCTATCTACCAAGTTTTACATGTATAGTCCTAATAGTTTCGGAATAAAATGGCTGTGACATACGGACGGACGGACAGACAGACAGACAGACAGACGGACAGACATGTCGAAACTATAAGGGTTCCGTTTTTTGCCATTCGGCTACAGAACCCTAAAATGACATTTGGTATCAACGATAAAACGTTCTCACCGAGGCACGGAGGAATTGCGATTAAGATGGTCCACAGAGCGACCTCGGCAAGCGTTGCTTAACCTGATCGAACCTTACGGCTGATATTATTGAGCCTCGGGCTAGCTATCCTTTATCCATACAATACAGCTCCACCAAATTCCAAGCTTCAGGAAAACGTAAACTGTCGCAGACGACTCCCGAAAACGGTGTGATTGATTAAATTTCTGGTGACGTCACATTTGTGACGTAAGTTATTGCGTTTCAATATGTTAAACGCATTTGCGATGTTCTGGTCTAATAGTGCTAAGAGTTACATATATTTTGTAGGATTTCATTGAGTTAAAATAAAGATTTGAATCATGCTGTGTTGCTATTGACTGCGTTTACTTCGATTGATTTGCGTATATAATATATAATAGGCGACTCTTCTTTATAACTTCTGTCTTTTGATAGCAATAAGCAGGTATAAAGGTTTTGCTTCACGTATTATTATACAGTAGATGCTAAATTACAATCACAAATCTTCTTAGCAAGTAATTATATGTATTTAGGTACTATGCTTTTAATCCGTATTGGTATGTCAAAAATGAATTAGCCCTCCCTCTCTCTCCTTAGTTAACTGCAGTCAACAATCAAATGTAATTTATACCTAACATCAAATTCACTGTGGTTGAAAATCGCAATAGCTCATCTCTTTCTAGCTTTATCCCAGAAGAGTTATTATAGTTGAAACCTTATCAATTCCGAAATAAGAATCAAAATCGCAAACCACTTGTCAGTTTACCAATAATTTTGCAGTCAATCACATCAAGCATTTTATTTATTTTTCTGAGAATTTTATTTAATTTAGCTCGCGGGCGTATTTCAACGGTCTGACACTTCCTTGTCAGTAGCTATTGCACCTGTATTTATACGGATAAAATGCACGCACAGAAGTTTTAAAAGCCATGACTTTTAAGGAGTTTCGAAGGTAATGACTAGGCGGGTTCAAGTAAGTGCCAAATTTTTATGTTGTAAAAGTATATGAGGATTTTAATTAACTACCTGGGAATCTTAGTTTTGTCTAAGGGGACGTCTGTGTTCCCTCAAAGTTATTAATCGAATAACTTCAGGCGTTGAGGCGTAAGTATGCCTACTGCGTAGTCTGAAATTCCACCAAAAGTGCCAGATGATTGTCTAGAGGTTGATAGGTACAAAAAATCTGTATTGTATAAGGTCCATTTATCGAGGCTAAGGCTCAACTAGCATAAAAAAAGCTGGGAATCTTAGCAAAGTTGAGACGGTACTTCACACCGGAACAGCTGCTCAATCTGTATCAAGCCCAGGTTCGGTCGTGTATGGAGTACTGCTCTCATCTTTGGGATGGATTTGCCAAATACCAACTGGACGCGCTTGAGTCTATTGAGAAACGGGCCAAGAGACTCATTGGCAACGATGCACTGGTCGAGTCAAAGCTCCAGAGCCTTGAACATCGACGACGAGTTGCAAGTCTATCGGTTATATTTCGGGGAGTGTACGATGGAATTACACAATCAAATTCCACCAAACCCGTTCCATCATCGGACTACAAGACAAACGGCGAAGCGCTATCGTTACATGGTGGACATCCCACCCATACGCACTAAACCTTTTGGGAATAATTTCATTGTGCGTACGGCTAAGGAGTGGAATTCCCTGCCGGAGTCTGTGTTTCCCGATAGCTATAACCTAGGGGTCTTTAAGTCAAGAGAATAGGTTACTTTTAGATAAGCGTGCTCCATCTTCGACCACATCATCACTTACCATCAGATGAGATGGAGGTCAAACGTGATTGTCAATAAAAAAATGTGTTCGTAAAAGCTGTCAGTTCTGACGCAATCCTACTACGACTTTACGTTCTATTGAGCAATTGATGAGATCTACGATGAAATTATCCAGAAGTTACTTGTCGGCCCTGTACGAATCTCGATATCTTAAGAAGGTCACCCATCCGCTGACTGACTGAATCAGAGCTAAAAGAAACAAATCTACCAACCTGAAATCGTTGATAAAAACTTTCTTAACTTTATCACTGACGCCATCTTTCTTTTTCCCCAGGTACGTCCAATAAGCTTGCTGAGTGGATCAATTCTCCTGGATGCGGATAAAGGCTGCGTATTAACCCTTCCTATTTGCTTAGGGTAGGCGGGGTAATTTGGTTGGGTTCAGTACTGGTGTAAGATTCAATTTTAGTGAAGTGATGCAAAAGTTACTCCAGTGACCATGATTCTACAAAAGACATTGTTCGATTTTGGCCTATATAACCGATGTAAATATAAATTACATGATAATTTTCATTTCTTTTTATACTGCTTGAAACATATTTTAGTATTCCACGGAAACTTGAAATAAAAAAATTCAAAATAAAAAGTTGGGTCACGATTAACGAATGCGTGGTGCCGTAAAAGATGTCTATTGGCCAGATAGTGTTGCCGATTTGCGGGATTTTCCCCGATTTCAGGAAATACGGACGGTTGTCTGGATTAAATCAGAAATTGATAAAATTCGAACTATTTCGGGTATTTTCAACGTATAGATAGAAATAAAAATAATAATAAAATATTGAATGGGTTACGTTACTAATTTAACTCTACTAAATAATATATAATCGTCAACTAATTGAGGACGGGAAATCCATGCTTCTTCAGTCTGACGCTTTGTCTCATTCACTTAGTGAAGCTCACATTCGTTTGTTCAATTGACTGATTATTTCTGAAATTGGGTTGATTACATATAGGTACATAATAATATGTATTCAATAAATCAAATAGGCACTGTATCCTATTATTGACAATAAATAATTTAATATCTAAAAAAATATTTATTTAACACTTTATTCATTTAAATACCTGAATTGACTAGCTGTACAAGAAAATGTATTCCATATTTTTTTATATGAAATCGGTAATTTCTGGCATGGCATTCGGGTATTATAGCTTTTCGTACTTGGCAACACTGGTGTGCTTATATTTCATTTCGTTTAAATTTTTATTGCAAAGTTCTTTTCTTTGCGATTTTCTGTGTTTTATGGTTTTATTCTAAAAACTTTGGCTTGATAACGGACTCTGATCAGATTGCATACTTGGTGGACTATGGCTATTTATATCTATACTATAATGGCTATTTTCGGACTTGATTTCGGTGAATTGATTGGTTTTGTATCTTCAAGTGTCCGTTATCTTCTCTAATTGTCTGTTACTTCCGCGCATCCATCACTCGGGGAACCGGCCTGACAGAACTGATGGTTCACGTACAATTTGCAAGCGATTTGATGTATTTTCATTTAAACCAATTCAAAATGATTAATAATAAGGAAATTGATAAATTTAAGCCCAAGTTGCCGTAGTTATGAAACATGTTTACAGTTAGTAAAGTACGTTTTGGTGTCGCCAATTTTGTTCAAATCCCATACAAAGGGTGAACGCGGTCGGGGCATACCTTGTACTGTGCCTAATACGCTCGGCTATATCCGGAATCCAGTGTTCTACTGTTTCCTGTCGGGGTTGCGGGAATGTGCGAACGAGATACTGCGGCCCCGGAACGTAAGACTACTACGCCTGGACAATTTAACACATGTTTGGAACTTTTATACCTGAGGAAGGGAATAAGATGGTTTTCCCATTCCCGCGTACAGCTCATTCGTAATAAAAAATACCTTTTCGCTGTTAAAGCATAAAATAGTGACAAAGACAGACAGACTACTTACTTTCGGTCTTATAATGTAATAGGTTGGAACTTATATATTTATGCTAAAAGAAACATACATAAATATTTTCCCTTAAAACCTTCTTTCCTATTTAACTGCTACCCGTTACCCGTCTTACGCCACTTTCTATTTGCTTACATTGAAGACCCGTCTCAAGACTCCCTGAATGCTTTTAAGTTTTATCATTAATATCCAAGTACCCTTTCCTTACATTAAGTAAAATTTAATTAAAAGAACAGTCAAAATCACAAAGCATATTAAATTGGCTGAACAGTAATGATATTCTAACAATGATACCATTTGTATTATTCTGCTGTATGAACAAACAAAATAAACAATGTTCGTAATAGGAAAAGGGTTTTTGATGAAAAGGCCACTTCTCAGTAGTGTTACTATGGAGGGAAGCTTAGAAGGTCAGGTGCGTACGAAATGTATTGAAATAAGCTTACACTAATATGTGGATGCTGTCGGGAACAGAAACGTAACTAGTTTTGACTTTACCTTGAACAATTTGAAAACATAAACACAACACTCTCAAAATGAGCTGATCTCCGGCCACCGAAGGCGCGGGTTTGCAGACGGTCAGCAGAGTTAGCTCACCGTCTGGTAAGCACCAGGCCTATCTCAGTGTCATGTCGATATGTCGTGCTCCACGCGCGTGTCAGAGAGAGAGAGAGAGACTGGAAGCCGACCACAACGTAATTGTATGTTGGGTTGGCTTCTAGTATGAGTGGATGCAGCTGAGTAATAGTGGTTAACATGGAGCGACTGCCTATCTGACCTCCACAACCCAGTAGCGGGACAACACGATATCCTTGTGGCAAGACTGGTCTCAGATTTACCGGCTTCTACTCGTAACGACCGTCTGGGATGTACAAATGACAGCCGAGACTGCGCAATAATTATGCTAAGCGATAACGTTATCCTTTTGCGTACCATCACTGAATACTATCTGTTCCTGCTTGGGTGAACATTTCGCATGCACGGCAGTACCGCGTAGCGCATTACAGGGACCATTGGGTTTAGCTGACCCTTAATATTGGCCTATATTTTACTCAGATTCTATAGAAAAATATGTGTATTTAAAGGCTCAGTATTTATGGACCTTCTGTTCCCTTTTTCCTTTTAATTGTTATTGTTGGAAGATGGTAGATAAAAATATATTTTATTTGTTACTTAATATTTCACTTGGTTTTATGTAGTGTAGTAGACCAAAAGAAAATACGGTTATGTCAGCTGGCAGAAAGAGTTTTACTACAGTTGCGAGCTTATTTACTTGTTACGTTACATACGTATTAGACGTGGCTTGTACTGGGTAACGGAAAATGGACCCTAAGTCTAACTAATTGAGCTCATACTTAAAGAAAGGAAAATAGAAATGAGTTAAAGTAGGTAATATTGAATTATCGGGTAGTAACTGATTACTAATGCTCAATCGTTACACATAGCCTGTTTCCTAGAGGATGCGTATGTGTCTCAGCAATATAAGCAATACAAGCATTATAGTTGTTCATGTTATGTCACATAGTTTTTTTTTTTATTCTTTGACATCGCGGTCCATAGTAGATGTTACTTACATTTTTCCCTTAAAACAATTTCACGACCAACAAATTAAGTATTTGTTGGTCGTGAAATTGTTTTTAACCCTAAACGTACTAATATTTTCCAATAAAAACAGAAAGCAATCTATTTTTATGTCATAGCTTATTACCTACAGTTCATTTTTTCTGAAAGGTTAGCCATTTTTTAGGGTTCCGTAGTCAACAAGGAACCCTTATAGTTTCGCCATGTCCGTCTGTTTGTCTGTCTGTCTGCCCGCGGTTCAGCTCAAAAACTATTGGTACTAGAAAGTTGTAATTTGGCATGAGTATACACATTAATGACGCCGAAAAAGTAAAAAATAAAATTTTGAAAAAAAAAAAACAATTATTTAGGGTACCTCCCCAACATGTAAAGTGGGATGATATTTTTTTTTTCGTCCTACCCATATTGTGGGATATCCTTGGATAGGTCTTTCAAAAATATTACGGGTTTGTGAAAACTGTTGTTTGATTAAGTAAACCGTTCGTGACTTATCAAGCTTTAAAGTACCAATTTTCGTTAGAGTCAAGTGTCCCCCCTCTACCAACTAAACGGTTGTAGTTAAAAATTCAAATGTCTCGGCAGTAGTACCTATATATAAAGAAGTTTAAAGGAAAACTATCACACATAAGTGGGCTTTACAAGTTTACGAGTAATAGTCGACCAATTGTATTTGGCTCGAAAATTTCGAACAACTCCATAGAAATGTCGATAGATGGCGCTAAGCGTCAGTTGTATCACGCTAGTTTCATATTTAAATAAGTTTTATAAAAAAAAACTTTTTAACAAAAAAAAAACCGACTTCCAAAAAACCACTAGGTACAATGTGAAAAATAACTTTAATTTCAGAAGATGGTGTCTTTGGATCTGTACTTCAGTATTTTGCCACCGAGATCCGAAATTAAAGTTATTTTTCACATTGTAGTGTTTTTTTGGAAGTCGGTTTTTTTTTTGGTAAAACGTTTTTATTTCTCGCTTTTTAGTGGGTCTGTTTATAAATTATCTAAGTTACAATAGCCTAATGTCAAAATGATCATCGCCTTTTACAACATATTGCTTTTCCCGATGCAGGGGCGTTAATTGTTGAGGAGTTCTCCTGGTATTTCACCATCAGCTCCATTTCACTTTAAAACTTTCCGTGCAAAATTGTCGGATCAGGTGAGGATTTGTATAGGAGGACAAATTAGTTAAGCTACAACCTAGGAGTCTTTAAGTCCAGAGTGAATAGGTTACTTTTAGTTAAGCGTGCTCCATCTTCGATCACATCATCACTTACCATCAGGTGAGATAGTGGTCAAACGCGAACCTATTTTCAATTAAAAAAAGTTAGGTAGTCATGTTTAGCTTTTAGTTAGAGCATGGTACGAAACGATCAGTCAGCGAATACGACACGCACTTGGCTGTTATAAAAACTACGGAACCCTACACAGCGCGTGGCCCGACACGCACTTGACCGGTTTTTTATATGAATAAAATGACAAATATTAAGATTTGTCTAAGAAAATAGACCTCCCTTTTAAAAGTGAGATAAAATGAAATTTTTACTGTTAGCTCAATAGTGTATATTTATTGTTAGCTATCTGGATTTTCTTGAAAAACTATGTCGTAATTTCAGGTGGTTGAGATTAGACGTATGATTTTTCTTGTGCTGTCTTATGTTATAAACTAGCGTCAGCGCAGTGGCTTTAGTGATTGGCTGAGGTAAGTGTTGCAAGAGCTCCATTATGACACTCTATGTATCTTAAATCGTAATAATGTTTTTAAATCGATATTTTCTGCAACATACCTGTAATATGGCTTACGCAATAAAGATTCTAATACAATTTTACTAATTAGACTGATAAAAGTCGAGAGCTTTTACCCACCAGATAATTACCTACTTTGCTTTTAAAGTTGGTCCAATAAAGAAAGAATTTGCTAAAACATTGAAATAACTTTTGCAATTTATTTGACTTGAAGTTACAAAAGTGAAATTTATCCTAAGAGAACCGCTGTTGACCCTTGTGTTACGTTATATTTTTAAACATAACTTCACGTACGTAGGGCGCAGGGGCGCAGCCTCATATCTCAGGTAAAAATCGAAGACATGAAAGCTCTTAGTACTAACTAGCTTGTGCCAGCGGCTTCGCCCGCGTGGTAAATTTTTCCCGTGTAAATCCCGATCCCGTGGGAATTTCGCAAAATCCTTTCTTAGCGGATGCCTACGTCATAGACATGCACCTGCATGCCAAATTTCAGCCCAATCCGTCCAGTGGTTTGGGCTGTGTGTTGATAGATCACTATGTCAGTCAGTCAGTCAGTCAGTCAGTCACCTTTGAGTTATATATATATATATAGATAGCTGTGCCCGCGACTCCGTCAGCGTGTAACTCCTTGTGTGTTATTAAGTTAATGTATTGGTAATATTGTTTAGATCACGTTCACATGAGGCTTAAGTACCTATAGAACGACAATACTTCAGCGCAAAGCTTCCGGGTAAACTGTGTTGAAAGTTGACCTGTCCGGCACGTGAACATAAAGATTTCTAGAACTGCTAACCCGGGAAAGAGCGACGTACAACTGACCATGCGAGAAACAACTGACACCGAGATCTACTCCAGCAACACGAAAAGTCTGCGCTTGAGCCTTATTAATTGTCATTGCATAACACACCGATACTGGGAATCGCGTTCTTTTAAATTGGAATGGAAAATTATTTGGTATTATGGGAATTCTGGGAATAAAGACGGTTTCTCCTGCACCGCAACCTGTTAAATTTGAGCCTCGATTATATTTTGTTGCAACTGGGTTACTTTTAGCCGAGTTCCATTGCAAAGTTGTGGTGGTTTTAAATTTCGGAGCAGAATAATAATCAGAAAGCTTCGAACTGCTAAGCTATCGGGAGTTACACGTGTTATTGTGAGTCAACCATAAAAGATAGATATATGCTGTCGTGGGATATTTTTTATATAATTTTAAGGAGAACATTTCCGTCATAAGTGATTTCTGTGTAGCTTTAACCATTAAGGTTGCACACGCGACGGAAGCTTAAAAAATGGAGTAACTTTTCCCGTTTTCCCAACATTTCCCTTCACTGCTCTGCTCCTATTGATTGTAGCGTGATGAAAAGTATACTATAACCTGCTCAGGAGTATGAATATTAATTGTACCAAGTTTCGTTAAAATCCGTCGAGTAGTTTTTGTTTCTATAACGGTTATACAGACAGACAGACAGACAGACAGACAAAAAATTTACTGATTGCATTTTTGGTATCAGTATCGATCCCTAATCACCCCCTGATAGTTATTTTGTAAATATATTTCATGTACAGAATTGACCTCTCTACAGATTTATTATAAGTATAGATTACTAATTTAGTTACGATGGCGGTATGTTTTCTTTTGCGTTTATTTGTATAAAATAATAAGCAATTAGACATTGAAAACTTCCCGTAATCTGGTTTTGCTGTTTTTAACTGTATTTTCATTATATTGGAAAAACACAGTTGGTAAGTATAAACATCAACTGTCTCCTTTTTACGGTTTCCGAGGTACAGCTAGTTGACAGACAGATAGACAAACAGCGTAGACTCACTTACCGGATTTTGTTGGCTAACCTACGATACGAAACTCCAATAACGACTAACAAACAAGCAATAAATCTTGATCAGCCAAATTTTTCCCAAACCGATAAGATATATTGTTCCTTCGCTCCACATACAAACTTCCTCTACGCACACCACCACAAGTGCGTTCTGAGTTGCTTGTGATGCACTTAATAAAGTGTTGAATCAATGTTGTGACACTTTTAGTGGGGAGGAAGTGTAATCTCATGGTTTTGCGGGTTCTCAAGTTCCTTTTAGATCAGATAATAGTAAGTACGGTTTGTATAATCTTTGTATGAGGATATTTTTCCCTGGACAATGCTTTGGAGCCTTAGAATTCTATTATTGTGTACGAAAGGATTTTGTCATTATTTACGAGATTAAGAGTTACGTGACCCGAACTTAGTACATAAGTAGTGGTCGATTGTTATAAAAATGTTGAAGAAAATTACAGCGTGTTGTAGAACCAAAAAAAAAAACTTTCTTTATCTACGTGAAAGTCACATCTTAGCTTGATTTACGTTGTCAGAATCTAACTTACTAAAATATTTTCCGTTGTTTTAATAATGGAACTCTTTGGTGGACTGATAATTGACATTTGGCAAGGCAGACTGTTTAAGATTTTCTGGCTTCGGTCTACCCGTTACGAATGTCAAAGATTTGCAAAGGCCAGCCGGTACTACCGGCCTAACGTGCGTGAAGCACAGTTGAATCTCGATATGTTATGATGCTCACCCATCCTGAAACCGACCGCGACAAGCGTTTCTAAACCTTGAAGATCCACATGGTGGTTGTTATTATTAACCCTCAAGCTCCTCAAATCACCCCTCTGCTAATAACAAGAAAAATTCATCACCTAACTTTCAGTAGTAAAAACTAGTAATAGTAAGTCTCTTTGTGTAATTTTTGTTTACATTGACTATTCATTCCAACATATTTATACAATAATAACAATGAACTAGATATCAAGTCATCACACATCTCCAATGAACGTTATGAACAGTCGTTTTGTAAAACATATAATATATCCACATCTCGAATGAGACTTGATACTGTTGAAGAAAATCGTATGCTTACATTTTCTCTTACGTTTATTTTCTTACTCGCATTAATTCTTTACTTGACGTGTAATGGAGATTTTCATTACTCACAAGATAAAGCACGAATATAAATATTATTTACGATGTATATGTGAAATGTTTTTGACATACAGTATATTTCTCGTAGAAAATACTACGCGAAATAATTACCTTTATATTAATTATTTTACTACTCACTTTTGATATATGGAAGGCACTCGTATATCTTTTGACAGCAGTCATAATTTATTCCTCTACCTCTTCAAGAATTTTCAAGACTAAGCTTTATTGTACGGAGTCTGTTAATCTATCTCTGTCTGTTACCTTCGGCATGATAAATCAATAGACGCCGCTGTCGCTGTCGCTTTTGTTGATCTTTGGCAGCCTTTATTAGAACTTTACCATAAGTATTTATGTGCCGTACTTCCCAGTCCCTGAGTGGAGGTCAGAGGCCACTGTGCAAATCTGTTGGATGCGAAACGAACTGAAAAGGTCCAAGTAGTGACAGCTGGGGTGGACCTATCTCCAGCAGTGATCGTCTACCGGCTGAAAGTAAGATGAATATCAGTAAACGATAACCCTCTACTAACCATTTTCAATATCCATAATCTTGAACTTCTAAGTATCCAGGCACTTAACCAGGAATCAAATTGAACATCTAATATCACTAACAGTTCTCCAACTAAAGTTGGAACTTGAACCACGTTCAATGCTTCGCCATATCGTACCATCTGTGGGACGTAAACTGCGAGATCAGATTTAATTCTAACTTGTATGGATACGGGTATTGTCTTTGTTAGGTATGTTTCTCACTTAAAGCTAATGATGCGATATCATTAGCTTTGAGTGTGTAACAAGTTAGGATGAAATCTGATCTCGCATACAATGATAATTGGTAATTTTCATTCAACTTTCCAGGGGTTTCAGTCTCACTGACTAGAGCAGTGGTGGCTAAACACGAGTTGTAGGAAACCATTTTACTTGTGTAATTTTCATCATTTCAGTATTGAGTATCTTTCGAAACGGTGAAGGAAAACATCGTGAGGACACCCTAGCATGGCATGTCCTGTCGATCCAAATGCTGAAGACGTAACATTCACCAAACTGCACTGAGCTCACTTGGTGGATTACGGCCTATTCCCTGTCATAGAGAGGAGGGTGAACTGGCTGAATTAACCTTCTTGCTGCTCTATAGCGTTGAAAGTAGAAACATCTACTGATGATCAAAAGAAAAAATCTCTCCAATAGGTATCATCCCATAAGCACCTGTTGCGTGATACAAGTTTGAATGAGATCTCTCGATATCCATGTCACAAGTGGTATACTCTCAAGTATGAATAGTTCTCGCTCAAGGATAATATAATACCATGGCAGTAGTAGCAATATCTCTGTTAACTGTTTGTGTGAGAGTAATAGTCTATGTTGGTATGTGTAAGTAGCATAAGTTTATATATACCAAATGATTTGTTAATATTGGTTAGTTTTATATTTTAATTCGTGTGTTTAATTGCTTCTATCCCTACATGGTGACCCTGCCACTACATAGATTCATATTACAACAAATGCCACGGTATCCTATCATCTTTTACCTGAAATACTCGTACCTATATTATATGTTTCAATTCCAACAAACTGGAGAGCAGAATTCTCGAAATACGAATGATGGTTGCAGTTCACACAAGGTAACCCCTACAAAATAAGCTTTTCGAAAACTGCAAAGATTAAGTCATGCGCCATAACTTATCTACAGCCAGTACAGCTTAATTTTAAAAACATCTTTCACTAGATCATATGACTCCTAAGTATGCCAGACCTGTCAGAATAATATGGCTGCCCCAACTTCGTATCATAGTTAGCCTTATATTAGCAATACTTTATTTCCTTATGCTTTGCACACAGTTAACTGATTAGTTTTATTGTGTTTTGTTACCAATTTCTATTTTGTTGAATTATGTAAAAACTTAGGCAGCATTCTAGTCAAAGACATTTTAATGTGAAAATAGAAGAGACCTTGCCGCATACAAATACAAGAAAACATATTAAATTCCGTTATATTTACAAAAAAATAATGTTTTGTACGTACCCACGTAGTTTCTTCGGTCAATATTTATTTGGGAAACTATTCAATCAAAATGATTGCGGACACGACAAATGTTGAAAACTGATGAAAAGCGAAAAAAAAATTGTACAGAAGGGAGGACTTTATTTAGTGTGTTGGATTTTTTGTTGAATTCTGTATTTGGCTTATAAATAAACTTTGATGATAAATAAACGCTTAGGATTTTGTTCATGACGGCACGTTTGGGTTGAATTTCAGCAAGTTGAAATTTATATACGTGAAGAAGGAGTGCAAAAATCTAATATATTTCTATAATAATGCGTTGGAGATAATTTAAATTATGTATGAAATCGACCATTAGTAGCATAAATCTGCTATCTTTACGCAACAAAGCTTATTGTTGACAAGTGCCATGTCTTAATATTTTAACAATCACTTTAATAAGAAAATTGTTAAATTTCTCCTCCTGCTGTGGGTGGTGCTGAGGTGAATGTCAGACATCTACTGACTAGATCCCACCTTGTTCCTTCAGTTGGCCTTACGTTCCGGGACCGCGGTATCTCGTTGTAACGTTCCCGTAAACCCGCCAGATCTCAAGACATGAAATAATATTATTAATCCTGTCCCATAAACATATTTTAAACAGATGTTATTTTCGATCCAGAACAAAACACGCGATTGCCACATCATTATGCCAGTTTTAATTTAATGAAAATACATGCTAATTAGTAGGTTTGCGTCCAATTGCGGTTCCCCTTGACGGAATTATGTCATTTGGTGAATGATTGTTTTAAACTGTGTAAATAAATTTAATTCAATGCGATTTAACTACCAAAACATATAATGGGATGAATGTTAATCTTTTATGACTTCGAAATTAAAAACAGGCTTTTTCATGTAAAAGAAACAAACAAAAGGGATGTGTTCATTCTAAATATTGACTTTATTTATCATGGTACCAGTCGTGTATCTGTTATTAGAGAGTCTACTAATCAGTATTTTAACTAAGCATATTGAACTGATTCATTATTCAAATATCCTATTATTGTTTTACTTTGAAGAATTTTATATTTAACCTAAGTGTAAAGTTTTTTATGATTAAGGTTTTAAATATTAAGCAGGCCCGTTTGTATAGTGGTCAGTGGCCCTGACTGCTATGCGCAAGGTCGTGGGTTCGATTCCCACCTAGGACAAATGTTTGTGTGATGAGCACGGTCATTTGTTCTTTGTCTGGGTGTAATTTATCTATAACATGTATGTATTTAGAAATATATATGTATGTTTATCAGTTGTCTAGTACCCATACCACAAGCTCTGCTTAGTTTGGGACTAGATGGCGTTGTGTGAAAAGTTGTGGAATATTATATTATCTATAATATTCATAACCATCGCTGCACGTGCACTTTGAAGTTTCAGAGATCAAGCTTAGCTTTATACTAAACTGTTCAGCTCAAAACTCATAGAAATAAATAATTTCCCTGGAACTCTTTCCTGGCTGGTTTTAATTATCCGAGTTTGTCGCAAACAAAATACTAGGTTCAATTTCTAAATTCTAACCAGTATAAGCAGTTTTATTTATAGACATAATTCCAGGGTTTATTTTGTCACAATAGCGATGTAGCCAAGTGCAGTGTAAGATTAGTTGCTCTGAAAAGAAGAATAAAAAAGTGTCAACTTTCAAAAGCACAAGCCTTTTTTTTTCAGTTAGCTTGTAATTGGACGTAATGAAGGACTTGTTTTTTCATCCTCCACTCTTCCTGATGTAGTGTCCTCTCTGACCAATACGTCATGAATTAGTCGTCTCTAAGTCGTTGATTTTATGACTTGTATTTGACATATTCAACCATCATCAGATGTTAAACTTCCCTGACTAAAGCACATACAACCCAGCCCAGGACAGAGTGTCCTGGCGCCTTAAAATTAAGAGAGCAGACCCCAAGTAAAGGGAGCAGGCGTGGTAGAAGAAGAAGGAGAAGTACACAGTCTGTCATAAACACTAATGTTCCTCAAATAACACCAATCTTTCTGATAAATTGTGATCTGTCTAACTCAATGATTTTGAAAAAACAATACCGAAAATATGTAACGTTTAATTACGGTCAACATATTTTAAAATGTTTGTTTTGGATTAATAGCTTGTGACATAAATGTATGGGAAAACTGAATGCTACTTTTTTCGTTGTGCAAAAGTTCAGATTTACGAGTAGTACGAGTATAAGTATAGTAAATATGCGGGACGGGCCAAATTATTATTAATAAAATTTGTAGCTTTCGTTCCGCTGACTCCTTGTTTTGTTTAAAAAGTTTTGCGAGTCTTTCATGTTTATGGCTTTATCAAGGTATGTTTTCTTTTTTGTATTTTTTTGATCAACCGAGATTTGGTTTAAGTGGGTATAAAAACTAAGCCTCGCCTTGTTCACGACTCTCTTGTGTTGAAAGTTATTACTGAAGGTAAAAACCAGGAAAATTGTCGTCAGTATTGCAGAGAATTGCTACCCAGTAACTGGGTTTTGTAGGTCGGAATGGCAGTCGTTCCTTGTAACATAATGACACAGCATGCATTATAGACTAGAAGGTGAGTTAAGCCCTTTCTTTGTTCTAAAAGTTAAACTTTCAATAATATGATGAGGGATTCTAACAATATAACCCAAATTGGCTTACAAGTCAATCAAATTACTTGAACATGTCATCACAATACGCCACAATGTTCACTCCCACATACGCTTCGGACATCCAAATATCCTGCTTCCGTCAATTTAATGTCCCAATGTGTTCCGAATCAATAACAACTGGCTCACATTTATTTGATATCCAGATTAAAGAATAAATCTATCAAGGAATAAATGTTTCAAATTCAAATGCATCTTTTTCGTGTAAAGGCAAGGTTGAGATTCGTTTAAGTCAAATTTTTATTGACAGACGATATTTCTCATTTATTCTCATCATTTTCCTTTTCATTTTGTGCATAGCGTCATTGGAAGCGCTTATTACACCGCACAAAGTGAAATGTACAAATATTTTATTATTGTTTACTGCTTTTGTATTTGTTAATGGACAATGCCTTGTGGAATTCTTAGTCCGCCTATGTATCACTACAGTATACACCTAAACATTAAATAAATAAATAGGTTCTTCTGATTGTACTTATATTGTACGTGTAGGTCTGTCCTGTCAGGGTTGCAGGAATGTTCTAAGGATATACTGCGGCCCCGGACCACAAGTGCAATGATCGTTCCGTGAGGCTTTTACTTACTAATCCTTCGACTCAAAGTGGGGGGAGTCATACGATGATTTTCCCACCAAAAAAAGCCATATTATATCTATCTTAGGCAGTAGTACCGGGTAGAAGCCAGAAAGTTTAATAGCTGTTTTGCCTCGGGGTATTGTTGTAAGTTACCCAGTTACTGGGTTGTGGAGTTCAGATAAGCAATTGATTCATGATGCAAAATAGTAAGCACGTTATGTTGTTGCTTAATGTGTTTTCAGAGGCTCGGAAGAGAGGTATGTAGTGAATGGTCAGCCATCCCTGTACCGATCTTGATAAGCTTCTATTGAACTTACTAGGAGCTTACTATAACAATATTAAATGTAAATTTAAGAATAGCTACAACGCGTGGCAATGTGGTAAGGTAATTGGCAGTCTAGACTCACCACTCTCTCTCCTAGTTTATCGTCTAAGATCCTTTAAAAATAACACAGAAAAAATTGTACTTTTATTCCTCAATTCGATCAGACTATTTCCCATTATCCGTCTCGCTTGATTTCCTTTACAAGGTAATTCCATTTTTAAATATTTTTCTTTTGAATACCAATGCATATTAACATAATACCAATGAATAAAATTCGGAAGAATTGTTTTGTATTTAGGTTTTAGGGTTTTATGACTGAAGTATGACTGACGGGACCCTTGAAGACCCGCGCTGAAGAGTATTTAAGTGTTCCCACAGGCTCTGGTGCAAGTGTGTGAGAAAACACGGAGTGGTTTAAGTCAGTTAGAGTCTGACAGACAGCTTCGCCCGCCCCAGGGAAGAGGACATCCATAAGAATTTTCACTTCGAAGAACAAATGGATGTCGCGGGATCAGTTTCCACATAGAACAAGTATCTAATAGTATGGTCTATAAATTGTTAATCGAGGTCTTATTATTTGTGTAGTTTTGGGATCGATTTCTGGGTTGGGCGAAAAGTGCTATTGGTTTTTCTATCAGGCATTTCCCAATAGTCGTCCGGAGTTTAGAAGATGGTGGTGTGATACCCCCTTGCCTCGGAATGCACGTTAAGCGATTGGTCCTGTGCCTGATCTCTGAATGATGCCAAGATAGTTAAGGCTAGGTAGAAGATTTATTAAGAGTAGGTACATGCAGTCAAAAATTTGCAGTCCTGATTTGAGATGGAAATTGTCGAATTTCCAGTCACCCTATAGCGTTCCCACTCCTGAAGCTACGAGTAGGAACGTTACAGGCTGACTATGATTCCTATTAATCACGGCGCCCGAGTACTCGTAGCATATTAAACAAAACTCGCAATATGATATTCAATTGCTCTGTCCAGCCCAAAAACGAATCAAGAAACCTCAATAAAATCCACGTAAGTAAACCACGTCTATCCCATAGAATATATAAATAAACGAAACTTCAACCCACCAAGACTTCACACAGTCTTACACTATCTGCAAACTCCGACCAAACACTCTTCTACTTAGTTTTTATTTACCAAATAACTTAGGTAGCACTGAGCCTAGTGTTTACAGAATATCCAAGCACTATTTTTACCTCAAACCCCGGCCTTTAGTATTCAAAAGAGCCGTCTCGGGCAGTCTGACCTCATTTAAAATGTCAAGTGATTTAAAGCAAAGGTGTACGCTTGCTGAGGGTGGGTTTGCAGTTCACATTGAGCAGAGTTAATAAAAGATTCAGTAAATACTCATCATTTACTCGCTACTGTGCAAAATTTAAATAGCCAATAGTCGAGAGGCGATAGGCGGAGACCTCTCGCGCCCGGCATTGGTCGAGGCCATGCTGCGGGGCGAGAGGGAGTGGGAAGCGGTCGCCTCCTTCTGCGAAAGGAGGCGAGGAGGCGGGCCGTGTGAGGGAGAGGATGGCGTCCTCCCTCCAGCCCAGCCGCAGTGGCAGACGCCCACGGCGTCGGACGTCGGCCGACGATCTCCGGCCACCGTAGGCGCGGGCATGCGGACAGCGAGTAAAGGACAACTCGCTGTCCGACCATGGACCATGCCCAGGTCGACGGCGCGTTGTGTTCCACGCGTGCCTTAAAGAAGCGTCAGCAACATGACGAGGCCCCCCCTGTAGAGGGCCGAAGGCTGCCGGGGTCGTGGGACTTATCCCATTACCGTGACCCCGGTACGTAAAGGGTTATTGAAGGAACACCGTGGATTTTAGTCAGTAAAAGTCTGACAGTCCCTCCCGCCCTGCCCGGGGTGGGAGGACTTATTTGATAATTTTACCACGCTAAAAAAAAATCCTCAATGTTATATAATCGTTTATATTTATAATTATTGCATCAATACGTATTGCGAGCATCATAAACCTGCCTATTTGACAGTCATTAGTAAGCTCAGCTCAGCATATTAAATACTTTATTGTACGTACCTACACTTTACAATATTTCTACGGATACAACATGTAAAACTATTGTACCTACAATGACCGGTATGATTGCACAGAGCGATCTGCAGCATAATGCTAAGCAAGGGCCTTTTTGCACAGATTTAATACATACAAAGATTAGGGACTTATTTTCTCCATAGATATTTCTTCGAGAACTAGTTTTTAAAAGTTTCGGTTTTAAGTGATTACACTAAAGTACTAAAATATCTCTTAAAAATCATTAAAAAGAAACAAATTATCATGCCTAAGGCATTCAGTTCACCTTGGTACATTTATTGTTGCAAATTTGTGTCTGGATTATTTACAAAAATCTATAATGTAACTGGGAAAAGTCTATTGTTACGTCTAGAATGCCCTTTGACCGTTAAGGCGAAGACTTCTGAAAAGAAAGGTATGCGTCTGAATAAGATGAAAAGGAAGGATTTTACGTCGTTTTCAGTAACTGTTACGGACGAGTATTATGGTGTAGATTCGGGTTATTAGGGTCATTGACTTATGGCTTAGTGGTGGAGTGTTTGACTTTGACTTTTCGATTCAGGGTTGTTGGTTTCGTTGTTGTTTTTGATTGGTTGGGTTTACTTTGTGATATCGTATTGCCCAGAGGTTATGGACCAACTTGCGAATTGCAAGCCATGGGTTCGAACCCAGTCATTACTTTGTGTAATATATCGTCGACACTTTCAAATCGTTGAAGGAAAATATCGTGAGGAAACTGGCATGCCCAATGTCTAGTAAAATCAAATTTTAGTTGCTGCGTGTCGCAGGTTCGATTCTCGTACCGGAACACGTTTTTTTGTTTGGCCTACAAATAGTTGTTCCGGAGCTGTTTGTAAAAAGACACTCACGATACAAGAGAATGCCTAGTTAGCGGCAATATTTAAAAAAATGCCCAAGAATCCCAGAATCAAAATTTTCTCATGAAATTCCTTACAAATACTAGTAAGTATATCCACTTTGGTAAAATCTTTCAGAGCAATCTGTACATTTTTCTTATTTAGTTGTTTTCTGTCTAGAGTCAGACAAATAATATATTTGTATCAAATATTTATGTAATGTAAAAGAAATTTGTCTTGTATTTGCGTAAGTTAAATAGTAGACTTGTTCTCTTCCAGACTTTATTTGGTGAATTTTATAGGACCTATTGTGCTACTCCAATATTTTCAGACTTAAATATTTATAATGACATTAACTACATATTGTTCAAGTCAAAACATTATATGCTACTTCAAGTATAACAAGAAAAACTTAAATCTAAAAATAAACGCAATATTGAAAGGTAACTCTTTAAAAGAAGAATAAGAATTTAAGAATATTCTTATTCTTCTTTTAAAGAGTTACCTTTCAATATTGCGTTTATCAGATAGCTGTTTTTACAGCATGTGTGTATTAAAATAACGATTGAAATTTCATAAAAGAACGAAAATTGACTATTGACCACATAGCGACTTTTGCAAGCGTAACGACGAAATGCGTAATTATCGAAACTTAACATCTATGCTTACCTTAAACTTGTCATCTATTATTATTGAAACTTAACATCTATGTAATACATTTATTGCTAACACTTTTATATAAATTATACCAATGTAGTTTCGAGCCGTTGAGGACTAGAAAATACTATACTGGTAACGAACTTTCTTCACCACAGATAGTAAACTACGAACAATGCACGAACCCAGTAGATTTATACACGACCCCAACTCATTCTGTGCCTACCCTTTTCTCAGTGATAGGGTCGGCTTCCAGCCTAACCCGATGCTGCACAGTGTAGTATGTTACATTGATCGATTGCTTATTTGAATTCCATAACCCAACTACTGGGTATTTAGAGCCGTGTTATGCGATATCAAGACTGGTGTCAGATTTTCTGGCTTCTGACTACTCTTAATGACTGTCTAACGGCCGAATACTGAAACGCCACTCAAATCTCATAATCATCTAAAAGCTACTTAAATATAAGCATCCCTCAAATTTAAATGGTATACACAAACGCCATTCAAGCAATTCGAAACCCTGATTAGCCAAGCAATCCTCAAATGTTTACATCATGGCAACATCTTGCTCAAAAATTGATATCAGCATGTTCTCAGTTACAAAATAATTTAGTTTACGTTTCGTATTCGTTTTATGCAGTCTGCTTTGAACAAATATTTTCTATAATTATTAATCAGTTGAAATATAACAGCGTAATGTAAGTTTGGATTGAATTATGATTTAAATTATGTGTTTATTTATATAAAGTACATAAATTTAAGTACATAAATATCAAAAGAAGACGTCATAAGAAAAGAAAATTTCTTCATATAATTGTCGTAGATAGGAACGTCACTCTTGAGATTTTACTAGGGATGTGACATTGTACATAAATAATCGATTTTTAATTAATCGATTATTTATTTGGCATGAAAAATTGATTAATAAATAATCGATTTTTCTTAAGAAAATAATCGATTTTGATATATTAATCGATTTTTCCTAATTTATCAATTAATTTCAAAATAAACGCCATAAATATTAAATCAATATATTTATTAATTTAAAAAATAAAAAAACAGAAATAGCAAGTTTTCAAGTCGACGCGTATATTGTTTCTTTATGTATGATCAATTGATCACCGATTACTCGAAAACGGCTCAACCGATTTGAAAAATTCTTTTTGTGTTTGAAAGCGTATATATACTTCAAAGTTGGTCGCATTGTCACCAAGTCAGGATCTGATGATTGGATTTTGGAGAAATCAAAGGATTTCTTCAAATATTATAGGCACACCTGATTTGAGTATTTTTTATATGTAGTAACTTGTGTAGTTGCATTCGAAAAGTACTGAAACTACTCAATATATAAGTAGGAATAATAAGTATTTCATGCGTTCCGTTTCGATTACTTGAATATGGTTACTAGGCACAATATGCTCATCACAATGCATATGGTGAAGTGAGCTAATGATGAAGTACCAAGAGAACTCCTCAACGATTAACGGCCCAGCATTGGGAAAAGCAATATTTTGTAAAAGGTTATAAGTAGTTGACATTTAGACTTTTGTAACGAGGTAAATTATAAATTGACCAACCAAAAAGAGTGAAAAAACTAGCGACTACCGCAATTAAAGTTATTTTTCATTTTGCAGTGTTTTTTGGAAGTTGGTTTAATTTTTTTGGTAAAAAGTTTTATTTATATAATCTACACAAATTAAAGTTTTATAACAATCAAATTATAAAAAGTTTCAATTAAATTTTTTTCACACAAAATCAACAAAATTTAATTATTCAAATAAAAAAAAAAAACAAGAAATCCATACGTAACGAGTTCAGGAATAACAGCTTAGGTAAGCGTTTGGATAATATTCGGCTACTGGTCTTTGTATATGGCGCCAGCTTTCGAGAACAATCTCTCTCCAGCAGAGAAAGCAGCAGGCCGAAGCAGCCGAAAAAACGAGACTTTTAATAACACTAAACACTTTTTGTCCCGAAAAACTTTCGAAATTGTCATTTGAACAATGAAGTTTCACCAACGAATTAGGAATGAGATATATGTCGGTAAAATAATACAATTCGTTGACTAACTCCATCTAGTGAATGTTAAACTAAATGAATCAATTAAACTGTTTCACAGAAGGAATGCCATCATAGATGTACAGATAGCGTTAATGCAGTATTATGGAGATAGTATTCTTTGGTAGTTCGTGTTCCGGGCTCCGGGCCAGAAGACCAAACTTAATGTTGGGGGTTGCAGACGAAAAATCGGTAATAATTGATTGAATGATTATAAAAAAATCGATTATTAATCGATTATTCATAAAAATAAAATCATTTATAAAAATCGATTTTTCTTTTGATAAAAATCGATTTTTAATCGATTATTTCCATAATCGATTATTTTTTCACATCCCTAGATTTTACGCGAGATTATTTATTGCATAGAGTAAAGTAATTTAGTTAATTGATTCACAATGGAGGAGAAGAAACGTGGATGCAATTATATACCTGCTGAGAAAGATATGCTCTTGGACTGATAAAGAAGTACCTACATAAATAATGAAGTACTGTACTTTATACTTATTTAACCGTAACAGCCTGGTGCATGTAATAGTTTGTTAGTATACAATACATGCTTATAACATACTCGTACATAGCCAGGGGTGGCCAGGGCAACCGTTGTCTGTATCAAGCACTTACCCACTGAAATTTGTGAAAGGCTCAGAATAAAAACAAGATTTATGTCTATAAGATAAGATAAGATAGTTTATTTGTTTATTTTGCAAATATGGGTAATACAAAAACCTAGTGTGTGGTGTAAGGGTACAACTACAATGTTGGTTCAGCCATATTTTACCAGTAGGCATGCAAATGTATAAATAATTAAATTTAATTAATTAACAACAAGGACTTTTATTCCTACATAAATACGGCCAGATAATGCATGTCTACACATACTCAGTCGAACATTTCACAGATCTTAAGTACATTTTTATCAATATTTGAAAAGTTTCAATAGATTTAACTTGATTTGAGGGACCTCGCGACCACTCTCAGATCTAAGGGCTGCTCAAATCAGTTTGACAGTTGATTTGACAAATAAAAAAGTTGAGTAGCGTTTCTCTGTATACGACTTTTAAACTGAGTGGCGTTTGAGCACTACTTATTTTAAGTAACACTTATATTTAACAGATGCTCAAAAAAGACGTTTGGGTATACGAAATTAAAGTTTAGGAGCTGCTCAAACGTTTAAGCGGCCCTTAAATATTTGAGTGGCGTTTCAGTATTCGGCCGTAAGATGTACAAATGACAGCCGGGACCAACCACTACACATGCTTTCCGATGGAGTAGGAATCTCCATACGTTAATATTTGAGTGAGTATTGAATAATTTTAGTATTTAATTAAGTCATTTTTATTGGTATCCTATAAAAAAGCCAACCAGTCTGTTCACTCGTAAGTTGGAAACAAAGAGCTTTGTGAGACGACTGGGTCCATTTCACATTCGCCACAGACTTGCATTATAATTGGATTCACGTGCATAAATTGAGACAAGTCTGCAGCATCTGTACATATTTAATTAGGTAAGGATGTACCGATGTAGGTTAAAAGAATAAGTGTGTAAAATGGTTCGAACGAAGATAAGGGAAGGATTTTGCAAATATAAAAACAATCTTTCGCGAGAAAGCTGTAAGAGATCATTTTATACAGAAATACTTTTATAGGGAATAGATTGGAAGTTGATTCCATTCCGTTAATTGAAATATTATAACTTCTTGAAATATTGTGTAATGAATTAAAAGTTATTAGTAAACATTGACCAATTAAATTATAATTTATGTCCAGATAACCTCCAGCTCCACGAAGGAGTGTTTGTGTGTTTTCAAAACATCAAAATTAGTTCGAAGAAAATTTATATTTTGTACTGAATTTGAAATATGTCCATTTTGAGATGACATAACGTCGGTCTGAAAATGTACTTAAGTCTGTTTTTAATCTCTCTCTAACTCAACTATTCAGTGCATCACAAATCAAACAACAAAGGAAAGATATCTCTATATATCTCTCCTCGTTCAACAAAAACACAGGACCATTTAATAAGACAAGGCGTGTCGATCTCAGACGTGGTGGCAATTTATCATCATTGATGACGTCATTTGTCTAACTAACCCTCCGCTGTGGCGCTCCTCATGTATAAAATATTGCGGACAAGTTTTAAGAGGCAAGCGGTTTAAGAAAATTATGAAGGGTTATAATTTTTCCTTTGTTTGTGATACCAACTTCTATCTGTATGCTGATCATCAGTCTAGCAATTTCCCAATCACGCTAAAATCGGCTTCCAGTCTAACCAAATGTAGCAGAGTATGAGTATTTTACATGAATCGAATGCTGAAATAATAGCAGTATATACGAGTCGATTTTTAAAAGTTAAGCAACGCTCTCCGAGGTCTACCCGTGAATGGGTGTGCATCATAATCATAACATATCGATATTCCTCCGCGTCTCGTTATGTTAAGCTGTTGGTCCTGGCTATTGTTTGCACAATTATGACAGTCGTAAATTTTTGTCAGAAGCCAGAAGCTCCAAAACCAGCCTTGCCCAGGGTTCAGGGACATCAAGTTAGTCAGTTAGTTCCTGAGTAGCTAAAGTAGTTTTAAACAACTTATGCTTACGTTTTTAAATGTTTGTTCAATATTGATACTGTTCGGAAATATGCACAAATCGTATAAAAAATGTATTCGCTATAAGGTTACCACTTATACCACTGATTAGAGGTCACGTACCTAGCATTATGTGAGTGTACGTAAAAGTATAGGCACCAGTTTTCTTGGACAAAGATTTTATATAAATATTTTATGAAAGGCCAAATGAGTTCAAGTGAAAGCTTTTTTCTAAGTTTTTGTGTTTGGGCAGTAAGTAAGGTCACTAAACTTTGCAAATTTCGCCATTAATTTTAAGATAAATTTCACTGGAAGCCTACATAATTAAGTTATTCTTGATAAGCTAAAGTCACGAACTACGATGACGGCAGTCGATGTTTCTGCTATATTTGAACATATCAGCTAGCCACCTCGTGGTAGAAAGACAGTGGACAGTGGAGTGTCTTTATTTTTATGGAAAATTGGTACCTTGGACATTCTAACCGATACTAATCGTGCTGTGCTGGTACTGCGTCTGCGGCTGCCAAGAACCTCATAAGACGGTTTTATAATTCACCTCATTGGTTTTGTTTTGAGCTATTAAGTGAACAAGCATTTCAAACTCGGATCGTGGTACCAGAATCCCCATGATTTGTTTAAAAAGATATCCTAACGCTTTGTGGACCAAGGTCATACACTGCCGTATAATGCTGAATGTGACAATGCGGCCGGCCAGTGTTTTGAGTATATTTAGCAGCTCACAGCGATGCGGAGAAGTTTTTTGATGCGATATTTTAGACATTTATTTGGTTTAGTTACTTAAAGTTTATTTTTATTTTTGTATAAAGCAATACTCTGGGTATAATTGTTTGCACGTTTTTTGTAGAAGAGGCACTAGCATCTTAGTCCAATGTAAAAGCTAGTCAGATAAAAACGTACGAAGAAATCCGTTTTCTCTTTAGCACTAACAAAACCACGCGCCCAGATATTTTCGGTACTAAAAAGATACCTGATAGAACTCTCTGATAGGCTTTAATAACATCCACAACAAACACAGGTATACTTTTAATTCAAAGATAAAATTTAATGTAAAAAATAAGAAAATGTTAATGTAAAGTTAGTAAAGATATGCTCTTTTGCAGGTAAATAAAGGTGTTATTCGTTTGAGTAAATTTAATTCTGCCACGTAAATCATTGGGAATTATAATGATTGTGCGCTGTAAGCATACTTATGAACTTATTTATTATTTCTGTAAGATTATACATCGTTTTAAAAACTGGAATTGTAGGCAACTTATTGTATTTATTAATTTATCCATCTTTATATATTAAAAACCTAACATAAATACATACTAATAAATATATACATACTTATTTATGTATTGTTTAGCACACAGACATACATCACACATACAAAACGCACTTACATTCATCCACATCATAAAAACGTATAAAATAAATAATTTACAAGCATCGCCGGATGACACTCGGTAGTATGCGGCAGGCCGGCTAGTTTTGAACCAAGTACATACGCAAAAACATACATCGCTGCGCTCGCGCCGTACAGCGGCGCCCGATGCGTTCACGGACCTACCTTCAGTTCCTAAATATCACACCGCCGCGAAGCCCGCGTTGATTTTATATGTAACCTCGTAGTCAATAGTGTACTCGTATTTACTGCTATTGTAATAACCTAATCTGTGCCTATACTCTAGACTGTATATTTCTCCTGTCTTAAAATAAACTTTGAAAGTGAAAGTGGGTTTGTCTTTCATTACCAAAAGATACACCTACATAATGATGTAAGTTTTTAAGCTAACATGGTCACAAACAGTATCATTAGAACTTAAAACGTTAAAACGTTTTAAGTTCTAATGATACTGTTAGTGACCACTATAATGACCGATGATATAGTTATGACTTACTTGACTTAATATCCTATGTCCCCTAGATGGGGCAGAGGGCGTCCACAGTAGTCCTCTTGCAACGGTTGATCTGTCGGTCGATCGGGCTCTCGTGGCATCTTCCCAGCAGTTCCGTGTTGGAAATGATCTCGGACCAGTATATTCCGAGAATGCGATGGAGACAGCGGTTGACGAAGACGGTTGACTCATAGAGCAGTACAAATTTTACATTTGACCTGATGATTATTAGTTTTACCCTCCGGGTCAGCTTCCGTGACTGCCAGACATATACACATATTTATTTATTTATATATTTATGTACACACATGACACTTACAAAAGAAAAAAAATTAATACAGACAAAAGAGCACATAGGTGCTGTTTATTTCCTTAGAAATTTCTTCCAGCAGACCTGCGACAGGAGAGTTGAAGAGGAGATGATGACACAGTGTGTATAAATACTAATTACGATAAACAAAACATACTTATCTAATAAATTAATTTAAATAGTTCTTAGTTAAAAGTTCTTTACTATCTGTAACCGCTATCATTATCTGTTTCTCCTTTTCTCTTTTCCTATGTTGGAGCTGCTTTCTGGTCTGCCTATCTGGTCTGCACAGCCTAGAAGCTAGCTGGGTAACACAATACCCTTGGCAAGTCTGGTGCCAGCTTTTCTGGCTTCTGACTAACCGTATCGACTCTCAAAGATGACAGCCGCGACCAAAACACCACCACTTCGAGTTTTCTGTTTTTGACTACGTTTTACTTTTGATTAATAGTTTTTCTGAACCGTTTTACGCTGCCGCGAAGAAAACATTGTTATTGCTCTATAATAATTCTACTTATGTTTTGCGACACAAATAAAGATTCCTAATAAAGAGGATCTCTTTCTTCTTTCTTTATATCTTTTCACTTTCCTTCTATCTTGTACAGACATGGCTAACACTCTTGTTCATCACAACAAAAAAATCGAATATGAAGTTTTTCCCATTAACCTTTAAGGAATTTATGAAAATATCTTGAGGAAACTGGCATGTCTTTTTTTCCTGGGTGGGAAAATCATCAATCGAATCAAATTACCCCTACTGCTGTGGGTGGAGCAGAAAGGAGTGTCAGACTTCTACTGACTCTGACCCACCCTGCTCCTTCTGTTGCCCTTGCGTTTCGGGGCCGCGGTATCTCGTTACAAAATTCCCGCAACCCAAACTTGCATGTCTTATAACCGGAATTTGGAAGACAAGCGACATCCACCAACCCACTCCAGGTGCGTGTGGATTACGGCTCATTCCCACCCATAGAAAGAAGGATTTTTACGAATTTATTCATTCTTGGCGGTTTGTGTCCAGCATCGTGTAAATAACTAATAAGCATTAGAGATACACATTTATTTTGAAATTATTTCCGAACACTTCAATTGTATTGATATGTACCTACATACACATATAGCCATCAGATTATACGCACATTTCATTTTAAGGCTTAGTAAAGTTTAGCCACTTACTTATCTCTTTTAAAGATTGACTTACATTAAAACTCTCACTTTTGTGGGAAAATGCCTACCAAATTATAGTATACTACTCGTATATCAAAAAATCTCTTTGAACTTTTACATGGTACGCCTAAAAAGTTTTCATTTGAAAGAGCTTTCATAAGCCTACTTGCTTAAGAGGCTTTTGACTGTGAAATCTTAAGTCCGAAATTTCATAATTGCGAATGTTTTGCGACTTCGTTGTTATTTTTATAATTTCATACTTTGTGAATGTCTGTTTTAAGATGTGTAACGTTGTGGGTAGAAATTAGAAAGGGAGGATTTTGCCCTGTTTGCTGTGGGACAGAATAGTCTTTTGAAGTATTATAAGACATATTATAAGTGGTTAGTATAGATTTTTAGATGGATAGTGGTGACTTTAACACATCTAAATGCCTGAAAGAAACTAGATGGAATTTATCACGGAGATAAATTACATGCTGGAACAGTATATACCTTTTACTTTATATAACGGTAAAAAATTCATATATAAATATTTTTGAAAGTTAAAAAAATGATGTTATATGGTTACAGAAAAATGACATTAAAATCCCTATCTTCTATGAACTTATAGGCCTATGCAATTAACATCAAATACGCATTGTATTGAACATCCATGATGTAATTAGCACTATAACTGATCAATTAAGAGATAAATGTCAAAAATTTACATTTTATTTTTAAATTCCAGGTATGGGCCAAGCTGAATTAATAACATAGATGAATTAACAAAATGTTAGTATTCCATTAAATGACTAGATGATTTATACTCCTAGGTAATTTTAAATGAAAAGGTCAAGTAGATGGTGTGAGTACCAATTAGCTCTTACCTTTGCTTAAAATCAAATCAATTGGTTATTTGGGGAAACACCCTCGAGATTAATTTAATCATTTAAATGAGAATCATTCATTTTTTAAATGCAGTAAAACAACATCACCTTGCCAGACGCGAGCGAAGCATACGCTGGTTTACGAAATAAATATCATTGACATCATTCCAATCACATAGTCACTGCTCTACTCCCGTTTTTCGTATATTTATTTTGAAAATAGTTTTTACATTTCATACAAAATTACCTCGAAGGGTAGGTACATACACACATCAAAAGTGTCTAGGGATCAACATATATTTTTGCAATAACTTTTCTCCTGATTGATATTAATTAAAATTTTCTTTAAGGATTCATCAAATAAAGTGTTTTCGTTTGTCACAGTAACGATAAACCAAGTCACCTTTGTATTAATAAAGAAATTTGCCATTTTCCTAATAAAGGGATTTTTGACATTTGAACCACTAACATTAAAGTTCGAAAAAAAGACTGAAATAACAGTTTTCTTTAAAATTTTATTGGGTAACTTAAACAATTAATAATCCGTGTTTCTACCGCGAACACTAACAACACAAGAACATCGGTTTGGCATACTCAAAATGAGTTCATCCAAATCACGCTGTGGAATGGCCGCCCATGTTCGTTGCAACAACAAAAAAAGGTCTTCTTGCGACTGGATACCCTCCATATTCGGCAGAGCTTTTCTCTGTAGCATATCCCATGCATGCTCAATCGGGTTCAAGTCTGGCGACTGAGCAGGCCAGAGCAGGACATTGATGTTAGCTGCGGCGAGAGTCTGTCTTACAACTCTTGCGGTGTGCGGTCGTGCATTATCATGCATTAACTGAAATAAGGGACCGATTTGCACTTGTGGAGGAACGATGACGTCACATACAATCGTCTCAGCATAAATTTGAGCGTTGAGGTTGCCTCTGATCCAAATCAACTCAGTTCTTCCGCCGATCCAAATACCCGCCCATACCATGATTGTTCCACCACTATAAGGATGGACTTCCTGGCAGGATTTTAATCGCTGTTGGCGTCCAGGGGTTCTCCAGTGTCGTATACGTCTTGTATCCGGTCTCATACCAAAACGAGACTCATCAGAAAAGCACACGAAACGCCATTGTTCTTCTGCCCAATTTCTGTGTTCAAGAGCCCATTGATATCGAATCCTACGATTGTGCATTGCTATAGGTGGTACCCGTAGCGGTCTTCGGGAATGAAGGTTCACTTCATGCAAGCGGTTTCTGACTGTTTGGTCGCTAATTAAGTTCCCTGAAGAGTGATGAAGCCTCACGGCTAACATAATGGCGGTTATTGTTGGAGCTCTTCGAGTTAAGATTTGAATGTATCGGTCTTGTCTCCGTGTGGTGCAGCGATACCGTCCTCCATGGCGCTCAGCCACGGTACCAGTGCTTCGGTAACGTGTCCAAAGTCAACTGATAACACTCTGACTTGTATTCAGAGCTAAAGCCACAGTACGTTGCCGGGAACCAGCTTCTATCATTCCCACGGCTCTGAGCATTTCTTCCCTGCTTAAATGACGTCGCCGCTCCATAATAACGTTGGTTTTAATCAGTAGTAGGGAAACAGTAGCACTAATAATGTCTTCAATGCGTTGTATGTTTTTATAGGGAAAATATTGACAGCTGATTTTCATCTTTTACTCGAATTTGATTAACAGTTCCTGTTTCAAATTATGAAATGTACCAAAAAGGATCCATATAAATTTATAAAATCATAAATTTGTTACAAAGCCACATCTCAATCTCAAGAAATCCGCATAAAAATGCTTGATCCCTAGACACTTTTGATGTGTGTACTTTGCTATCTGTACACGTCATCATTTGGTTAGGCTTTTTCCAACTAGGTTTGGGTCAGTTTCCAGTGTAACCGAATGCAGCTGAGTTTTAGTAATTTGATGGCTTTTCTCCCGAAAAGAGTCTCGTTCCTTCCAATTAATACAGTAAAATAATAATATAATTTTGAAAATACAGCCCATATGGCTTTATTTGAATATAGTTTTATCAAAATCCGTTTAATAGTTTTTGCGTGAAAGAGTCACAAACATCAATCCATCCATTTTCATAAACTTTGCATTTTCAATATTATAACTTGTTGTAGTTATGTATGTTAGTCGTAGACCTCGTGCCGCCTTACTCTAAATCCAACATTTTTAATAAACTAAAACTAAACCGAACAAGGAAGCCAAAACAGATCACCGATGATGTCTGTCGGATGTCATAATGCCAAAACGGATTGATCTCAGCCGATCCAATTTATTTGCGGAAAAATGTTTATTTTACATTTTTCACCCTTCGAAGCTCCATACAGATTAATTACGTAAAAATGAAAATGGTAATAAATAAACTTTTTTTTTTCAATAGAAAGAGAATAAATCTGGTATCAATATCGTTTTGGTTATCAGTGCACTTTGTATTTTATTGCTGCTGCATAAATTAGAATTTCCTTTGTTCCATTGTAAGGGTGACCAATGTTGTGGTTTGAGTTCACGATTTAAAAATAGTAAGACTCACTAGATGTGCCACTTAAAAATTAAAAGTTAACATATTTAGTTGTTGTTGAAAAATAGTCACGAGTATTAAAAATAAATTAAGCAGAAACTTAAGAATTTTCCATTTAAAATTCAATTGCGTTGTCTATGGTACTTAATTATGCATGACGAGTCCGCAGACGATTTACTTATGAAAATTATCTACCTTATTTTAAAGTATTAAAATAAATAGACTTTAAGGTTATTTCTTACAAATAGGTATTATGTTTATCTTTATTTCAGTAAAATTTAATGCTAAAAATATGAAACAAATGTGAGATATTTTACAAAGTCTTGAAAGTCTTGATCAAATAAAGAACTTAACAAAAAGAACATATAGAAGTCTATATTTCATTTATTATTTGGGATAGCAAGTAAAACGATGAAGTTTTTTTATTTTGCCGTATAGGAATAGTATAGATTGCTTTTTTGTGAAGTCCGTTTTGCAATGTTGTATTTAGTCTTACTTTCTCTGATGGTGAATTTTAGTTCTAGATTTGATTCTCAGTCTAGGTTTAATGACTTTATTGGTTTGTTGTCGTAACTAGTTGACATACGCATTCCACGTTCCTTTGCCACTCTCACCGAGGGTATACCCGCGATAGAAACAATGTCGTCTGCCCATCTTGCTGCCGAACGACCAACACTCCTCTTTCTAGTCCATGGACGCCACTCGATACGAATTTTAATTACTTTTTATTACGAATACGAATCGAGCGTTTCATAGACATTTCTTCCGGGTGATAATTTCTACGTTTTGAGTTTTTAAAAGTAGTCATGAAATATAGAAAAAAGTATGATATGTTACATACCACGTATGAAAATAACTACTCAACCAATGAATTAATAAATCATCACCCAGAACCGTACCATTTCATTATAACATAACGACCCAAGTTCCCCGTACTTTGGCCCGATCGTTTGAATAAATTCTAGTATTAATGACGTTTATACGATGATGGATGACGTCACCATTGTACGTTATCGAGATAACAAATGTTTCAAAATGCTCAGTGATTCGTATCTCGTTAAATGTATTTTATGTTCAATTTAGGCATATTTTAGAAGGAAGAGTACTAGAGTATCTATTTTGGACTTGATTTATTGATGTTCTAAGTTTTATCGCTAGGAATTGGGAGAGGATGGGGTTGTGTGTTTGTGAGAGCAGTTGTTTTTAATCAAATATGTACCCTGATTTCTGATAATACCTGTAGCAAATAAATCAACACGACTGATAAAAAAGATATTTTGTTTTCATCAACAAGGTGCAAAGAACAATGGCGGATCCTCTAACAAATTTTTGTTGGCATAATTTTGTAGCGTCTATTAATGGAAAATATACAAGAACATAGAGTATTAATTCATGATCACTTTTGTCTTAAGATCCACTATTAAAGGAACTCTTGAAAAAAAGATATTCGCTGAAGAAGTTTTAGAGGTTATGTCTGGCCATTATTACGTAAACTGATTTATTGGAAGCAGACTGGTACCGTAGACTTGATTATATCCATAGTCAACGTTAGTGTGGAAAACATAGACCAAGTAGTGAGCCATTGTCAGTTGGCCAGGGGTCTCCCGCCCGCGATCTCATGGCAGCATGGAAAAAGCGGCTATCGCAACCGAAGGCTGAGCACGCCGCAAACGCGGCGATAAGTCCCGTCTTGAGAATTGGCTGGAGAGACGCCACGTCGTCCTCACCTTCCACCTGACGCAGGTGCTTACTGGACACGGGTGTTTCGGGAGTTACCTATTTCGGATTCAGCGGGAAGACACGCCCGGGTGTCGACATTGCGTGGACCACCCGGAGAACACGGTGGAACATACGGTGGAGGTGTGCCCCGCTTGGGCAGAGCTTCGCTGTTTCCTCGTTGAAGCTATCGGCGGCGGTGACCTCTCGCGCCCGGCCCTGGAGCGAAGCTAGTAGGAATGGAATGCAGCCACCTCCTTCTGCAAAGCAGTAATGCTAGCGAAGGAGAAGGCTGAACTCTCTTCCTCACACCCCAGCCACCGCGGAAGACACCCCGTGCGTCGAGGATCGCGAGCCGATCTCCAGCCACCATAGGCGTGGGCTTGCGGACGGCGAGCAGGGGTAGCTCACCGTCCGGTAAGGACCAGGCCCGGGTCAACAGCACTTCGTGTTCCACGCGCACCTCAAAGAGCTGTCAGCACCAGTGACGGGGCCTCATAAGGCCATTGCCTGCTGAGGCACAACCCCGGTAATGTTCTAACGAGATACCGCGGCCCCGGAACGGTAACGATGTACAATGCCTTTTGTAATGCAGATCCATATATGCCGCGGAGATCACTTTCCATCAGTTGGAACATTTGTTTGCCATCCTCTTATATGGTTCTTAGTCGTATTAAATAAATAAATAATATAAAAGTAGGTAATTGGTACTTATAAAAATGAAACAATTTGTTTTATATATGTGTGTATTTATTCTTCACCTTCTCTTATGATAATATCGTCCAAAAAACCTGCTGGTGGAGTAATTGTTGTCTGATGTCTGGCCCAACCGAGGTAATCTACTGTCATGGTATGCGCGCAACATTCGACAGTTCGTCTTCCCACTAAGCAACTGCAACAGTACTCTATTATTCCTGCACGACCGGGCACATTATTTTCTATTAATATATACGTATTGCCTTCTTAAGACATGGCGTGATTTCATTTTACCTCTAATAAGGGTTGTATCACTACTGCCTCTAAGATTGTCTTCAGATGAATTTACTCGCTCACTGCATACCTCAATCCTGTATCTGCCGTGGAAACGTAGATATTCACCATAATATGAACGTGCTTGTCGTGTTTAGTACGTTCCCAGGGCGAATAGAATGAGGTCTCTATATTCTAAGACAAAAACATTGTTTCTGTTTGCTGATATGTTTTGGAAATTAGAAGTTCTATTCATATTGACAGCCTCAACCATACTAGCCAGATTATTTTCTAAATTCGTATTTTGCCTAATTATGTTTAATATTTCATTGGCATATTCATTGTCTTGCAGGCGAGCACCAAACTTATTTAATAAAGCTGCTGCTATCTGAAACTTTTGCATCATGTGGGGAAGTGATCTATGGAAATAATCTTGCCTCAGTAATTTAAAATCTCTTTTAAATTATACATTGACCACTTCCACTTATGCGGCAGTTAACACACATTATGTGAGTAGGCATTACACGACTTCCCATTGTGATATATAAATGGATGCACAAACAACAAAGTCCAAAGTATCAAGTAGACTCGTAGTCCAAAAAAGTCAAAGCAAAACGTTGTCGTCGTAAATAGCAGCTGATCGGAATCCTTAGGCAAGCAATAGTCGCAAGGAAAAATTCACTTTATACACAGAAGCAGTTAATAATTTCAAAAGTACGGAAACACAACCGACATTATACGAGATAGCGGCAGTTGTCAATACACTTTACGCAGATGTCAATGTCATGTCGTATTGTTGCCATACTTTGCTTGCAGTATGACTTTATTTTAGTATTTATTTATTCAGCAGAATTCTTAACAAAAATCTGCAATTATATTTATTATGGTTTATCAATACGCTTGTAAAGTATACTTATGCGATAAGGGCAAAACACTTTAAGTAAATTGGAGTAGATTTACTAATATATGGTAGAAAAGCCAGCAGAGAACTTTCAACTGAGACAATATTACGCTAAAAAACATGAAGTCACATTATAAAGAAAAAATAATCTAATCCTTTGTGATCATATTAGTCAATTGTGTTTCCAAAATAATTTATATTTTTTGTTAGAGTGGGTCAGTTCTTAAGCATATCTTGAAAAAAACAAAGAAATTATTTTATTAACATTTGCAAACATGACATTTGTAGACGCTCAAGTATTCTATCAACAATTTTTTCGCCATTGTTTTTTAAAACTGTCGACAGAGACGTGCAGGAAAGGAATAGATGTTGACCAGGATCCTCAAATATGAGGGACCAACCAGAGAGATTAATTATTTTAATTTACTTAAACTTTATATAGAATAGTGGTACATGGGCGGACTTAATGCAATAAGACAGTCTCTACCAGTCAACCGTCAGTCAGTCAATCGTTTAAAATAATTTTTACACTTCAGTGTTTTTGAACACTTTAGACTAGATGAGACTGGTATTTTTTTCTTTCTCACGGTAAGAAAACCTGACTACCCTGAGTAGAAACATCGTAATAAACTCGTTGAAGTCTCTTTTAAAGTCCATACAATTCAGAGTGTTCAATTCATAATTGTGAGAAACGTGTAGGGTCTGAATTGGACTTGAGAAAATCACCACACAGATTCGAGTGGACCTGTCCAGACTGTTCAAGTATTGAGTAGACCAGTATACAACAAATACAAATACGTTTATCGACGTTTACGACGAAACGACATTTAGTTTGCACATAAAATCCAGTAAATATGAGAACTACTTATATTTGGGGTAGCAGGTGTGTGTGTCTATGGAAATCATCCCAAAAGGGAGTAGTCAGAAATCCACAAAACATATTAGAAATTTAACTAAAATGTTGGTATGAAATAAATTTCAAACATTTTCCGGCTGACTTCATAATTGGATTTTTTATTAAAACGGTTAACGCATAATATGCAACTTTGTCTGTGAGAGAAATTTATAGTTGACTCATGTATTTCATAGTACTATATTTTTATTTGCAGGTATGTTCTACATAGGTGTAAAAATATTCGTAAGTCTTTGTTAAAATATTCCTGTGTTATTTTTAGTTTTTAAGTATTAAGTGCTCTGCAATTTTAATTTTTTAACAAATAATGATCGACTGCTGAGGTTGAGGTAATAGATTTCAAGGTTGTGAGTAGTGTTTATTTATTTCTAATTGCTGCTCGCAACTTTTTGTCGAAGATAAATATAGTAGCATATGTCAATCCGCTGTTCCGTTTTGATGTGAAAGAAGGACAAACAAACATAGTCTCCAACGAGATATCACGACCCCTGAACAAAAGTGAATGAACATGGTGGATTTTATTTAGTCAGCGTAAGGACGTATCATGATTTCCTCTAAAATAAAGGGTAAAATTTGTTTCTCTACCTTACTTTAGAGTTATCAGGTGCAATACTATGTTGTGATTACGACTTAAACATTACATCAAAATCAGCAACAAAACAAATATTCATATGACAATCTCAAGTTGTTTACCCCGACGTCATTACCTGGGCCCTAATGCCTCCCTGGAGCACTGACTCCAACGTATAATATCTTTACGTAATGGATTCCATATCTCACACAGAATGCGGCTGCTATCTCGATTGTTTTTTAAGAAAATCGTGTTTCTTTTAGGGGTAATGATTAAAAGTAATAAGTATTTGTAGGAATCTATAGTAAATGTTCAGTTCTTTTTAAATTTATTTCAACTTTATACAGCACAAAACAGGTAGAGGCACCCTACTTGAGCATTCTCTACCAGTCAACTATGGGTGGTGAATAGAAAATTCCGCAGGATCATTAAAAAAATAGTAGATAATATATTTTAGATAAATGGTTTATTACAGATTAAACTTACATATATACATATTTATCATACTACATATATAATTATATCGAGATTCGTCCGTAACTCAGAATGCACGGTGAGCCGTTCCTCCTGGCATTTTTACAGGTATTCCAGAAAATCTGACACTAGACTTGCCAAAGGATATCATGTTACGCAGTTATTGGTCGGTATAAAATACTGGTCCTTAGCTTGTAACTGTTAGACTAGAAGCCGACCCTAACAACAGTTGGAAAAGGCTAGGCAGATAATGAAACTACTGGTTATCAGATCACCTACAAAAACTAATCGGCTTAGTCTTACCGTATATATGTAGGTGTCGATGTCGGGTTTGAGTCCAATCGGATGCAGCTGAGTACCGGTTATTTTTTGTTTATAGTTTGCACAAATACCGAATAATTTTCTTGGTAACGACCCAGTAAGCATTATTTTACAACATTACCTCCAAGATTTAAATCTTGCACAAGTGACCTATTGCTCGCTGTGTTCTACTGTTGCCAAAGAAAACCTCTGCCAAAATAGATAATTATCTAGAGAGCATGTTTAATGGGATGTAAGACAAGTTAAATTAACAACCTGCCGGGGTTGCGGGAATGTATCAGCAGCAGATCAAACGTATTTATAGTTGTAATTAAGCTCATTTTGGAGAGGAGAAAAAGAACCAATATATAATTCTTGATAATGAAGGAAGATAAGAAGTAGGCTCTAAAATAAAGTCTTGTTTCAACAATTGATACCTCTGGGTTTTACCAAAAAGGTAAGAAATATAAACACTATGATTATTATTCTGTCAAAATCCCTGTTCACCTAATATGCGGTTTCAACTCAGAACAATATTGTTATTGTTCTGAGGGCTGCAACTTCTTTTTGCGACCTGTTAACCCATAAACAACAAAATTCTATACCGTAGACCAAAACTCCTGAATGGAATAAGTATTTCACTGCAACTGTCTAAAACTAATCATAGAACTAGTTGCCAAAGAAAAAAGACAACGTTAATGAGTACGTTAGCAATGGCGGCATAATTAAAAAACTTCGGAGTATTACTGGCCAAAAGTTTCTAGACAATTTCCATTCAGTTTCGAAGTTTCGAGACCAAATTTAACGGTTCCTACACTTAAAATTAGCCTTATGAGCATTGGTAATGCCTTGTTCAGACGGGCACACATTAGGGTGTCCCGTTCATGTATGGGGAAAAAAAATGAGCTACGGCTACGCAAGAGGTATCAAAAGTTGCGTTTTGACACATATATTACGATTATTATAAAATTTAATTAGATATCCGGCATCTTGATGCCTCTACCAGTCCTTGAAGTTTTTCAAATTTGCGATTTTTAGGGGTTCCTAATATAAACTATAAATCATACAAAAATAACATTTAAATGGTTTTTATTAAATTTAAGGGTACAACAATGAGTTAAAGCAAGGTTTAAAATAGTTGAAAGACAAAATAATCAATGGCAACTTTAAAAACGGAACTGGTTTTTGTGACCAAAATTAGGCATTTCTGAGCGAGATTTTAAACTGTTCCTAATAAAACCATCCCGAGCTGTAGCGTCCGTGACGCTTTGAGAAGCCTCCGTCACTAGTTTTACACATCTTTCCACTGACTGTGTGTGGCAGGGAAAGTCAATAATGTCGAGGATGTGTTCTTTAGCCTTAATTCTAAGTTCATCGTTGGAGACGTGTCGCAAAATTAGTGGAGCTGATATTTCACACTCTTGCCAAAATATTATATCGGTGTAGTCTCGCGCACAGAAGTTAAGCTTTGGTGCTTTAAATACCCTGCGAGAGTTGCTCTTTTCTGCTTCTCTGGCCTTTAATATTTTGCGAGATGCAAGCTCTCGAATATGCTCTCTATCGTCGAATAACATGGCAATAAGCAAGTTTTCTGGGTGCGCAAAAAAAGCGTTTCTTTCGATCACCGAATTTACAATAGATCTCTGACTATCAGGCAAAAATCGAGAGTATATAACCATTTGAAAAATATGCTTGGCTCCATCTTTAAATGATGAGTTTTGCTTGATTAGGAACCAAACAGGAGCGTAAACTTTGACCACGTAGTTCACAAGCAGCTGCAAATTATTTCACGGCGAAACAGTACTTACGTAAAGTCTGAGTATGCGATTGGCAGTAGTGAGCCATCTCGAATGCGCCATTTTTCCAGGTTGGCGGTTCGCTAGCTCAAGGGAACAGGAACCAGCCATCACAGCATGACACATTTCGTACAGATACTTTTGATCCGTGCTTAGTTCCTTCACAATATTATCAGGTAATACTAGCAAATTGCCAGACACTGCACAAAAAGACGCTAGAGGTTTACTTTCACAAGCAGCTAGCTGTTTTCCAATAGGTCCTGAATATTCTTTTGGCCCAGATGTGCTACCATCCAGAGACATGAACAAATGACGAAGCGGTAATTCATTCGCGTGAAGCATACAAACACACCATTACAACGGTCTCTTTAAATAGTTTTCCAGGTATTGAATGACACCTCCCTTCCAACCTGTATTCGTAGCAGTACCATCGCACCCCACACAGATCACCTCTTCCAAGTTCAACCCTTGATTTTCTAACAAAGATATGATAGAAGAGACGATCCCTTTGGCAGTGCCACGACTTGGCGTCATATGTCTCAAATAAATAGATCCCGGCTCTGTGAGAACTGAAATTGTTCTTGCAAGACTTCTCTGCAGTGGTACCGATCGCCTATTTTCTCGTTTATGAGTGTTTTGTCCTTTCGTCCATCAAAGTAGATACTTTTTATTACAATCGTATCAATGTCTTTGCTGGCCTTGGTCCGTGCTTTTGAAACAGCTCTATGAATTTTATTCTTATCAATAACAAGACTTAGATCTTCGGAAGATACCAATCCTACGTCAGCTAAGACCACCGAAGCGACCGCAGCCGCAGATCGCGTTGATAGTCCATACCGATCACATACCTTAGCTACTGTTGGCAGCGCCAGAGTGTTCCGATTCAACGAAGTAGATGGAGTCTCATTTACCGGCACGTCACTATTCGCAGAAAGCTCTGTTACAGGCGACTGCGGTCGAGGTGGCAACTCGCGCACCGGAACAGGATTGGTTTATAGTGATGCACTGGGAAAACATGCGTGCTCTGACTCTTTCCGATTGAAATTTTCTTGTCTCTGATGTTTCTTTAAAAGTCTTGCTGTTTCTTTTGTGTCTATACCGCTTATTGCCATTTTTACCCGACTACGCCAGAAGGAGGGTTATGTTTTTCGAGAGTATGTATGTATGTATAATTGTTTGGCACGCTCTGTGGCCTAAACGGCTCGACGGATTTTAGCTTGAGAGGTATCTAAGTTAAGTAGTTAGGTAGTAAGGTTAGATTTGTATTGACTGTGAAAGTGACACTGGGTATATCAAAATAATAAAAAAACAAAATGGCGGATTTTTGGCGCCATATTATGCCTTCAAAAAAGTTTTTTTCTCAAAACCTATCGAGTGGGGTATCAAAATAAAGGGTTTTAAAAGGTGATTACAAACATATATACAACTTATATGGTTAAAAGTAATTCAAAGTGACAAATCGTAAAAAACACGTATCAAGAACTAAATCGTCTGCTAAATCTTACACATTTGTAAACTAAAAAGCTGGAAATAAAAAAAGTAATTAAAAAAATTAAAAAACCCGACTGCAACCTTATACTAAAACTAACTGAAAAGCTAATAAAAACAAGCCCATTTTAAATTAAATAAAAGTTGAAAGCAGGCGGGACCCATTTGAGTTTGAAACTATAATAATGGTATGGGCCCCGCCTGCTTCCAACTTTTATTTAATTTAAAATGGGCTTGTTTTTATTAGCTTTTCAGTTAGTTTTAGTATAAGGTTGCAGTTGGGTTTTTTAATTTTTTTAATTACTTTTTTTTTCTATCACTCTTTGATCCAGTAAAAAGTCTCTTTCAGAAATAGGAACTTTCTTAGGTTTTATGCAGGAATAAATGTCAAACGAAGTGCACTTACAAGCAGCAATATCGAAGAGCTTATTCGACGATTCCAAAAAGCACTTCACTTTGCTTTCGTAACTATCATTTCTTTTATTTTTGGGATATCTTATCAATGACAGGTATTTGTCGAAATATGATTTGAGCAATTGGGTAACTCGTACGTTGGAAACGATAGGAATCGAAGCTTTGGTCCAAATCGTATCAAGTTTTCCAGAAACGAAAAAACTTCTGTGTTAGAAGGATCTTTCCCATTCTGCTGTAGTTTTAGTTCATTTTTAGTAAACAAAATGAATTTGATAACGTCACTTATCACTGGTAACTGGCGATCGTCAAGTTCTTTATATGATCCCAAAATAGCACAAGTAGTCTCACTTCGTCTTGAACCCATTATTATATATAACAAAAACACGTATTTTATCACAAGGAAGTGCAGAGCGACACCTTACAGCTATAAAACAGCAATAGAAATGAGACAAACTGCCTCACAGTAGAAGTAGAGAATTTAAGAAAAACAAGTCAAAACATGAATTTTGCGAGTTTGTTCCAAACCAATTCCTAACAAAAAAAATCCTGTCGTTGCCTGCAAATCATAACTTAGGGATTCACTATCAATGAAATAAAAAATAAAATGAGAATCATGTACATAAAATACTACATTGACTGGAGGGTTATTTAAGTGATAAAAAAATAAAAAAAAATGCCGGTAGAACCCTCAAGATATTTTTTTATGTTTTTTTTTTATTATTTTTACGGTAATTTAAAACTAATAATGCAACTTTTGAGGGGGCTTGAGTAGCGAAAAGCGAAAAAAAAATTTTTCGTGACACCCTAGGACACATTTATGTTGTCACATTGTTGCCGAGTTATTGCACAATATTAAAAGTTCGTCTACTTGCCGCTTGAATCTTGCAACTTTTACTGCATCGGTGTTTGGTTAAAGTTAGACTTATTAAAATGCTGTGAGTGTGTGTGGAATGTAGATAATAACAGTATATACGAGTTCTTAATCATGGCGTACGTTTAGTGGTTACTTGTGGAGTTTAATTTTATACATCTTTGAATGGATATAGCTAATTTTGTATTTAATACATATTTCTTGTTAACATTACTGACGATATAAGATCAGGAATGGACTGTGGTAAACTGACAGTCCTTTCCTTACTTGATTTCAGTAATGTTTTTAACACTGTTGATTTTGATGTCTTGCTCGGGATACTGTGCTCTCTTAACATATCTCCAACAGCTATTGATTGGTTTCGTAGTTACCTGTGTGGCCGCCGACAACGTATTTGCATTGAAGGTTCATTGTCTTCATGGTGCAATACTACTGCTGGCGTACCGCAGGGGGGCGTTCTCTCTCCTCTTCTTTTCGCCATATTTATTAATTCAATTTCTAATGAACTTCTCTCATCCTACCACCTTTATGCTGATGATCTGCAAATTTATTCACAAGCTCCCGTTGAGGAATTGTCTGAGGCGGTGAAGATAGTGAATAAAGACTTAGCGCGTATTTCTGACTGGAGTTTGGATCATGGTTTGAGGGTTAATCCTGCGAAGACTCAAGTCATTATTGTTGGCAGCCCTAGGCTACGTTCCAAAATAGACTGGACGACCCTTCCCCAAATCGTTTTTGATGGAGCTGTTATACCTTACTGTGACTCAGTAAGAAACCTTGGTATTTATATTGATAAGGATTTGTCTTGGGGTCCCCAGTTGCAGGAAGTGAGCCGCAAACTGTTTGCCTCTGCGGGGTCTTTACGCAGATTGCGCAATTTCCTGCCGACTGCCACTAAAACTGCGCTTGCCCAATCTCTTCTTCTCCCTATCCTCGACTATGCTGATGGAAGTTATCCAGATCTCACTGAAGTGCAGTTAGATAAGCTTGAGCGACTCCAAAATTTTTGTATCAGATTCATATTTGGTTTGCGCAAGTATGATCATGTTTCTGAGTTTCGCATTAAACTCAAGTGGCTGCCTATCCGCCTTCGCCGGAATACACATATTTTATCATTACTCTACAGTATTCTTTTCAATCCAACGACTCCCTTTTATCTCAAACAACGATTTAAGTTCATTCGTGCCACACATGGTAGAGATTTGAGATCATCGGAAAATTTGAGACTTTTGATGCCTCACATTCCACTAAATTTTACGACCATTCTTTTACGGTGCAGGCTATTCGGTTGTGGAATGCATTGCCGGTGTTAGTAAGACAAGCAAAGTCACTCGCTGCTTTTAAAAGCTCGGTTGCCAATCATTTTCTTTCAAATTTATGATTATTTCTTTGTTTTTCTCCACACGATGATAAAGAACACATTACATTTATATATTTTATATAATTATGTATTGTATTTATATATATATATATATATATACTTATATATTTTAATTAGCTCTTTTTTTCCGTTATGAGTATTTGTAGTACACTAATTTAGCCCTCCCCAATTTCAATTAAAGCTTTTAAAGTCCTTCCAAAGGTTGTCTGGAAGATATCGCTCTCAGCGATAAGACCGCCATTGTAACCAAAGTTATAGAAATAAGGTTATGTAAGTGTGTTCCAATTTTTGGTGTACAATAAAGTATATTCTATCTATCTATCTATCTTTCTGAGTAGTTCTGAAACTTTGAATGTGCGTTGTGATGAATGAACGGTTTCCTCTACTATGTTAAAATATTAGTATGGAAAGAAATGTCAGTTTTACCCAATATTTTGTTTAATGTGGCTTTTGTTAAATGTAGTACCGTAGTCGTATTAATAATGCATAACCTATGTAGTTAATACCAATATCAAAAAGTATCTGCGCTATTATCTTCAGTATATTTTTTTATTTATAAAGAATGTATAAGCCTTAGCTCCTTCGCAAACCCATAAATGATTCATAAACAATAAAAACACTAACTTTTTGCGTAACTAAGTTTTTCTATCACTACAATGAACATCTCACTCAACATAATAACCGTCTCAACTCACCATATATCTAATGCGTCACTCCCGATACGATTCTTTACTCATACATAGGCGACATATGTGTCGACGTCGGAACAAACCCTTACAAATAGCCAACATTATTCGAGTGTTAGATAAGTACTTTGTTTTTGTTACAATATCAAGTTTGGCCTCCCAGTACGAGCAGATATTTGCCATTTTATTTGTACGAAATAGAAAAATGCCTTAAAAACAACCAATCGAAGAACCGATAATCCAAATTGCAGTTTACATAAATTAACTCTCCTACTTTGATAGAAATTAGTGAAAAGCGACTACTTTTAGCGAGTCTCTGTCTGAAGTTATTATCATTATTAAGATTTAGATAAACACGCTATCCCTCTTATTAGCATCTGTCCTAAGCTAGTCAATAGTCGCAGCACATCATCGGCTGCAACTATTAAAACCGCAAATAGTTTCATGCAAAATGAAACCAAGCTACATGCGTAGCTTAGCCCGGTCTGCTGTGTGTCTTCACCTTTACTTAGACCGCAAATGAAACTGTATTACAAAAGTCGTAAAACAATGTATACTGTTAATATATTCATGTTCTTGTTTTGTATTTCTTGAGCATGTGGTGGCAGTATGTGCGAACTAAAACCTTATTGATTTGGTAATATTATTTTCAGTATTTGTATATTTTTTAGGTTTCTAATTAGTATGCCTATTTTGTATTTTTGTATGATTGTTATTAATTACAGCCTGCGGATTTGTTCCGGTAATGTTGCTTATAAGTGATTACATAATTATGGAACCTGGGAATATTGGTTTTCTCATAGAGCTTGCCACCCTGAGGGCATAGCTAATTTAGATGTTATCTCTATTAAACATTATTAGAAGTTCATGCACAGTAAGTACGCATTTTTCGCGAGGATTCTGGTGGAAAAATAGCATTCAGCTTTTGGTATTATGGTTCATTATATCTATAAATTTCTGATTAAAATTTTGACAAAAGACTCTTCTATAGTAAAATAAAAATAGAAAAGTTGTTTATTTTGCCTTAAAAGACAATATGTTTTACGGTAAAGAATAATATCTTTACGCATAGTATCAACTCTCAAACAGCTAGGCCATATCAGGTATGGTCACATCAATCGGTAAAAGACTTTGAATATTAATTTGCTCAAGAAATAACTGCCTATGGCTGGAAGTTAATCTCAGGTGAATTCAAAGTTTAAAAAGTTATAAAATTTAAATCAAATAATTGATAGCACGTACTTTCAGATACCTAAAATTAAGCTTTAGAATTGGCTTAGATCCGGGGTCGGGGGGGGGGGGGGGTGGGAGTGGAGATTATTTAGTGGAAGCGAAGCTAGCCAAACCCAATATACTTGTCTTATGTTTGCTCCAAAGATATTAGTCCAGCCATAGTGACAGGGTCCTATAGGGCCATTGCCTGCCGGGGTTGCGGGAATGTTCTAACGAGATACCACGGCCCCGGAACTTAAGGGCAGCTGAAGGAACAAGGTGGGTTTTTAGTCAGTAGAAGTCTGACACTCACTTCCGCTCCACCCAGAGCGGGATAAGTTATTCGACGATTTTCCCACCCAGAAAGAAAAAGCCATATACAATTAATCTATATATACAACGTGTAACGGAAACCCCATATCTATCCAAAAGAGCTGAAGACAACATCGGGTATGGAGTCTCTATGCACAGTTTCAGCACAAAATAACTGACTCAAAGAATTCATACCAAATTATTGGTTTCATATAATTCTTGAATACCAATCATAACAAACGTGTCACAGCACTACGAGGGTCAATAACTTTCCACGTTACTTGCCAATAACACGATAATTCTTTTCGTTCTTCTTAATTTGAAAAATTCGGTCTCTGGTATCAGTGTATTGGAATTTGTAATAAGTTCTACACACGTAGACTTAGGATTACAAAACCCTTGCCATATCGTTCGTTATCATCCAAAGAAGCCATGCACTTGGTATGTATATACCCTTTAAATCACACGTTAAGAGATTATTATATTATATTATTATAAAAGCGAAATACCACTCGCTGATTAATCACGAAATCTTAGAAACTACAAGTAATAGGGCACTAAAATTTTGCATGGGGGTTCCTTTTAGTACGTAGATGCTCGCTAAGACGGGATTTTGCGAAATCCCCACGGGATCGAGATTTACACGAGAAAAACTTCCCACGGGAACTAAGTCGCGAGCAACTGCTAGTGCTATATATATACCTAAATTAAGGCGAGCCAACCGATACTGGGGCAAAGGTCATCGCCCTTTCAATTAATGAAATGAGTTTGTGTTTTGCTAAGCATGGCTTATTATTTGGAATACTAATAATCTTAAATAATACATACCTATATCAAAACTATGAAAATCACTGCGACACCGCAACAACAGTCAACGACCGCTTCGGTAGCTTTGACAACTATTTATTGTAGTGACGTCATCGGAACTGTAAACCCGTTTTGGCGCACAAATTTAAATTGGCAGGTTAAAATTGCATTTTTGTTCCTAAATTAACGTTTTTTTAGGTATACACTTTTGGTCTGCATGAGATGTTTATATACGATAAAATCTATACTAATATTATAAAGCTGAAGAGTTTGTTTGTTTGAACGCGCTAATCTCAGGAACTACGGTTCTGATTTGAAAAATTCTTTCAGTGTTAGATAGCCCATTTATCGAGGAAGGCTATAGGCTATATATCATCACGCTAAGACCAATAGGAGCGGAGCACTAATGAAGAATGTTTCAAAATCGGGGGATTTTTTTTCCACGCGGACGAAGTCGCGGGCGGAAGCTAGTCATAAATAAAATACCTGATAAATGATTATAGTATCTTCATCGTACCAATATTTTACTTCAAAATGTGTATGAAGAATTTCCTACACACCAGCTAACCAAGGGTAGATGAGACTTATGGGCTGAGTTCTTGCGCATGATGAGATTACATTATAAATAAAACATTAGACAAGTTTGGTTGGTAATATCATTAAATATAATTTTGCGTTCTTCAGACACGTGTTGGTTGTTTCTTTACTTCTAAATTTCACAGTTTAAGTTAAATAATTAAATACACTTACAGTCTGGGGTTTCTTAATTACCCTTGAACAATAGATTTCTATTGATTAAATCGTGGTACGGGTTCTGGCAGTAGTATCGCATCCGTGTGGTGTGTTTAATCAAAACTTGGCATTTATTTGCTCGGAACCGAACCGCCTTATGTTCTATAACGTAGTTGGTGAAGTATTCCCTTTATATATTTTCACAACATGACTATTTCTTCTTAATTAAGTTTAAATCTTACGAATTAACTATATTATGCGACCCCAAACAAAACAAAAAGACAACGTGGTGTTAGCTTTAAGTTAGATGCTTGTCCTAATTTCAGAAATATGCAAAGGTTTTCTACTCACGGACATATTCCGATTAATCCATACATGGATTTTATATTTAACTCGAGTCCCCTGCCTTTCTTTCATCATTAATCGGCTATTACGCCTAAGTAAATCTTTATATCTCTTAAAAGCTTGTGACCTTGCTTCTTCCGCAGACCAGAGGAAAAGAAAGGCCTCTTGACTAATTGTCTCTGATCTTGACAATAGAGAATTACTAATTGGGTTACCTTAGCATAGAATCTTACTAAATTATTTTCACACATTCTATGCAAAAGGAGAACACCATTAATTTAATTTTTATTTATTATTATGTTTAAATATATTCATTAACTCAAATTCTAATACTGGATACACATACGCATCGGTAGATGGCGCCAGCATATTGTTTTTTCCATAATTATAACTTTTTTTTAAACGTTACAAATGAACCCTCCATATTCACAATTTATGATCCTGCAAACTGCGTTCTAAGCATAAATCTAGCCTCGCCATGCTCTTCTGTGTGCATGAAAGAAGTATTTCTTTGCAATTTTCATGTGGATTTGAAGGCAAATGTTTGATGAAAGTTATTACAAAGGAATGAAGGTGGAATATTATTTTAAGTGTGGGCATTTTAAGGAGGAAAGCTAACTTTTTATTGTTAACTAGCACGCAGGGTTTCACTCCCGTGGACTAAATCTCGATAAAACCTAACCTCATTTTGCAGCCTTTCTCAAACTACAAGCTACTTTCACACCAAATTTCATCCAATTCCACTAAGCACTTTCAAAGATTAGCGCGTTCAAACAAACGAACTTTTCCGCTTTATAATATTAGCATAGATAAACTCGCTTTTGACCCATCCATCTCACCTGATGGTAAGCATAAAACGATTCCACTATGTGAATTCAATTGTTCAATCAAAATTTCACGCTGAAACATCAGCATATCCTGATGTGATCCACATGACAAAAACCTGTCTAGAAAAGGTTTATGGAACAGTTCTGCCACTGGCATCCTACCAAACAGACCCTTATAAGAGATATTTTATTTTATTATGTTTGGACATCGCTTCGATTATGTTTGTAAGAGTATACTTTCTAGTTGGTCCCATTGTCATGAAGTTGGGATCTGATGATGGAATCCTGGAGAAATCGAGGGAATTCTTAAAATATTATAGGCACACCTATAGCGATTTGGGTATTTTTACCTGACTGCAAAGGAAGGGTTATGTTTTTCGCGCGTATCTTGTATGTATGTATGTATGTTTGTAATATTCTTTATTACCTCATATCTCCAGAACCGCTGAACGGATTCACACAATTGAGGTATCGTTAGATTTGTCTTAACAGCCCGAGTGTTCTTAGATAGGTGACATTTTAAAAAATAAACATGGCGGCTGTGCGAAGCCATAATACATGGTGAAAAAAAAAAATTTTTTTTTTAAACTACAATATGGGTATCAAATTAAAGGGCTTAACATAAGAATTTCAAAAAGGTATATCATGTTCATCATTAGTGTAATACTAGCAAAATAACACAATGAGAAAGTTTAAAAATATGGACTCAGTTTCTGAATCCGATGGAGTACCAATGTGACACGACCGGGAATGCTAAAAAATTGTTACTTAATATATTAACTAAAAAGTTGAAAAAAAAAATCTAAAAAACCCGACTGCTCAACTGAAGTGTAAGAAACAAGCACATTTTTATTTTTAAAAGTGACAAGCAGGCGGACCCATCCCATTTTAAAAAAATATGTTCAATTGGGTTCCGCCTGCTTGTCACTTTTAAAAAAAATCATCAGTTTCACTGCAAGCCCCAGTACTTTAAAAAAAAAACTTATTTAAAAAATCTAAAAAACCCGACTCCTCAACTGAAGTGTAAGAAACAAGCACATTTTTATTTTTAAAAGTGACAAGCAGGCGGACCCATCCCATTTTAAAAAAATATGTTCAATTGGGTCCCGCCAATATATATATTTTTTTATAAGTTTTTTTTTTTTTAATGTACTGGGGCTTGCAGTGAAACTGATGATGAAGACCACAGATGGCAGAAGTATTTAATGGGTTGTGATCCGATTACTTGAATGTAGTTGTTAAACACTTTATGTCCGTCACATTGCATATGATGAAGTGGAGCAGATGGTGAAGTACCAGGAGAACTCCTCAACAATTAACGGTCCGAGATTGGGAAATAAAATGTTTTGCAAAAGGTGATAAGAAGTTGACATTTAGGCTTTTGTAACTAGGTAAATTACAAATCGACCAACTAAAAAGAAAGAAATAAAAGCTGTTTAAAAAAAATAAAACTGACTTCCGAAAAAAATACTGCAAAGTGAAAAATAACTCTTATTTCGGAAGTCGGTGCCAAAAACGAAAATACAAAGACACCTACTACTGAAATTAGAGTTATTTTTCACTTTGCAGTGCCTTTTTCGCTACTTTTTACCCGATTGTAAAAAAGGGGGGTTATTTTTATTGAGATAAATGCCACGGAAGCGAAACCCGGTGCGACTGCTAGTTACATATAAAGAGCTAAGGTTTGTGAGTTTGCAGGAAGTAATCCCTGGATCTACTGAAAAGATTTAGCACCTTATTCCTGAGTGACATAGGCATGCATACATATCTCGCTGAAAAATAAATCGCTTAACATTTCACGTGAGCGAAGCCGTGGTTAGAAACTATAATTAAGGTACTCTCAATCACCTCAAAAACAAAACATAACATAATCAGATTAACTATACGTAATGTTCCCAACACTGGGACGCAGACTTTCTCACTATGAGATTGAATGAGCCGGAATCCACCACGTGCAAGGGCGGATCCAGGGGGGGAGTCATGGAGTCATGACCCCCCCCCCTGGGCTGGGTCCAGGACCTAGGTGGACAACTAATTAAAATTTTTAAACATTGTTACTAGATAATACTCCAGTTTCTGTCGTTGTAAACGAATATCGGCAGTGAATGGTCTAGTGGTAGCGGAGTAAGGAAATACAAATTATAACTTCTTGTGACTTGACCACGATTATGTGACCCCCCCCCCCCCTTGCACCAAAGCTGGATCCGCCCTTGACCACGTGGGCCCAGTGCGGGTTGATAGATGTCGTTTGTCTTCGGATTTTTCGGTCCTAGGACATGCTGATTTCCTCACGATGATTCCGTTTACCGTTTTTGAGCAGTGGTGATGATATAAACAAACCAAAGTAATGTGCCTGAGTGGGCTCGAACTCAGTCACATTACTTTATGTAATGTAATGCAAGTCAGGCCCTTCATCACAAAAAAAAAATCAAGCAAAATTGCCAGTTAAGTATGAACATCTACTGCTAACATTACTGACAGGATGTGGAATTAATGAGTTAATTTCGTGAGCCTGATGTTACCTAAATATTGCTCGTTTCTAGAGGGATTGTATTACTCGCAATTTGCTTAGGTCATTGCAGGCTATTTTGTTCAGCTAATATTCGTAAATGAAAAGAAAATACGGTCATAAGTCTAACCTTAATTTGTAAGTCTTTGGGTACGTGTAAAGGCTATTGCCTCAAAATAGATTGGTATAGAATATCGGCTCCAGACATAGCGCGACATTACATGCACACATATTTTTACTTTTTTCTTACTACACACTACTCTTAATACACACATATTCTTATGAACCTGTGCATGTTATTTTTATGTATGCTTCTGCTCTCGACTTGGTTCGTGTGGAGGGGTTTCCCGCGTAAATCCCGATCCCGTGGAAATTCCGGGATAAAAAGCCTATGTGTTATTCCAGGATGTCAACTGTCTACATACTAAATTTCATCTAAATCCGTTTAGTAGTTTTTGTGCAACAAACATACATACATCCTTACAAACTTCCACATTTATAATATTAGTAGGATTCCTGTGTAATTTATTTTCCAATCACGGCTGACTTCATATACATATAATGGACGTTCATAACACAGCAGTATCTTTGTTTTCTTATACATTATGCTCTTTGTTTGCGGAGTTTTTCGAACATAGTTAGACATACATATGTTATAGCTCTCAACAACAGCCATAGAATAAAAAATCATCGTTTACAGTAGTTTACAGTTTGCAGACTTGGTAGATGGCATCATCATAATGGACGACCTAGCATAGGGGTCATTGATCAAATCTATTATGCACCAGTAAGTTCTACACTGTAAAGCACACGCGCGGTACACTCCTGCGGTTGACACACATACACACACTTATTCATACACGCCTTACCCTTCCTCATACTCCATACACACACACATTACTTACTAACCCCCACACATAGTGTACATAATTTTAAATTTGTTTTAATTATTATTATTTTTTATTTACTTTTAGTTTTTTTTTTTATTAATATTATTTTTTGTAATTCTTAGTTATAAGTTATTTTTTGTAATTAGAAATAATGTAGATCAAATGTTTTTGAGTTGGGCGTTGATAGCTGCGCCACAGTGCTTACTTCTGTAGCTATCTTTGTTTTAATTGTAAATAGTATACCTAAGTTGATCCCAATAAACTTTATTAGTATTATTATGTTTTATATTTATTTTTCTCGGCAAATCCGGGACGAATTGATGGCACGGGCTTAAGCCAAATGTTCATCAATGGGGTCAAGAGTGGGTACAGTAGGGTGAATGATCACTGGCGGTGTGTTAGTGTGGATGTTTTGATTATTATTAAATTGCTGAGCGTACTCTATACATTACTTAAAATAAATAATTGTATTATTCATCCTCATCTTCTCGGCCTTGTCCTCTATGAAGAACTAGTGTGGTGGTATTTAATCTGTAAAATACCATATTGTAGCAAATAAATGAATCTATCTATCTTGTCCCATTTACTTAGGGTCAGCGCAAATCGTTATCTTCTTCCATTATCTTTTATTCAATTTCTCCCAAAATCTATTCGTCTTTTTGGCCCCCCATGAAATCCTACATCCATCACCTTTAAAGCCTTCACTCTTAAAGTCGCATGCATGTCATTCCTCCTCATTACATGTCGATATCATGATACACAACTACTATCATTATTTGCAAAAATACAAACGCTTCACATATAGCGGAGTGCAAGCTTACTCGCAACCGGCGCACGGTGGGCTGAAAATCGGCTTTCATAGACTTAGGCATTTTATTTTGCAAGTGCGAGTTTTTTTGCCGGATATCACTTCTATTAGTTATAACAATATACAAAAATGACACCAGAATTGATTCTGCACAGAAACGAAGGAATTATAATTTTTTTACGAAAATTTTGTATGGAGCTAGTATGAAAAATCGAAATATCTCTAAAACGGCAGCGATAACCGTAATATCCTTATAGGGGGTTATAGTACTAATTATTTATGATTTTTTGACATACGTTACATAATGGTTGTAGAAGACTTTTTTTTTTAAAAATCGTCAAAATATTTTTATTTATTTTTACATATTTAAACGTTCCTTTTAGTGTTTAAGTTGAAGAATTCAGAGCTTTAACAACTCTTATCATAAAATAGCATCACCCCTATAGACCTGAAGGACTAGACAGAGGTGTGTAGTGTCTTGTTGATCTTGTAAGATTTCCAACAATACCAAATAGTTGAATATCAGTGTCAAAGTGCCCATGCTGTCGCTTCTTTTTGAAAGATAGGGGAATGAAATTGTTAATTGATCATACCCTAAAAGTATGATTACAACATAACCGGACACATAATAATAATAATATCCTTATAGGGGATTATAGTACTAACATTATTTATTTTAACATATGAAACTGTTCAAAACGATCCATGATCCGCTCATATTATCATTAATTTTATTAAAACTAGTCACGTACATTTCTTAGAAGAGAGCTGCCATGTTCATTAGATGCTCTATAGTGTTTTAATATAATTTTTCTATGATATGTCATAAATAGTTAGAATGAGAGCTAAGGCTCTATTATTGTTATGTATTCGTTGTAAATGTGTGACGGCCTACTTGGAGGACTGGTGAGAAATTTCTTATTAAAATTTTAAATTCGATTGATCATTTTGATACGAATATTTATGAGATATGTCACTGAGGAGTTCGTAGTCAAATAATATCAGTCGCACGGATCGATTTTCCAAGTTAAGCAACACTTGCCGAACCCGGTCCGTGGATGGGAGGACAACTTCACGTATCAAAACTCTTCCGTGTCTCCATGGAAGCACCTCAAGCAGTGGGTCCCGGCTGTCATTTATACATGTTTGACAGTCGTTATGGGTAGTTAGAGTCAGAAAACTGACACCAGTGCTGCCAAGGGGTATAGTGGCGACGATGGTGGGTGGAGAGACTGCCTATCTGACGCTCCATATATAATATTGTTACTCAGGTGCATCCAGTTAGACAGGAAGCCGACCCTAGCATAGTTGGTTAAAGGTTAAGCAGATGATGATGATGTTACTTTGCCACACTTTCACATCTCTCCATCTCTAATCCCAAAACATCTATGTACCTCCATCTATGTGGCAATTTGGTGTTATTTCATAAGACACCATGCTTGTACCATTGTTATCTCGTGTTGGCTCAATCTTACCCTGTTCGTTATAACAATCCTTGTCAACCACAAACCGCTTCTAAAATCTAAAACCGATGCAAAGATCTTCATTACGCGCAACTTCATACCTTTTAGACTTATTCATCAATGTTCGAATGACAATGCATTCTATTCGGGTGACATATTTGCTCCCAATGTTCACAATATCTTGGCCCATTTTAGCGGATGGCTCGCCAATTTTTTATCTCTCTTCGTGACGATAAAGTCGGTATGTGTTTGTGATTGCGATGTTTGAATGAATATGAAATATTTGCTTGTCATTCCGTTGGATATTGCGTACAGAATAATCAGTTGGCTGTGTACGAGGAAAATGCTTTTAACAATTTTGTATGGATTGGTAAACATGATCTGAGGGACTTTTGTAAATTACTTATGTGTTTTTAGCTTTGAATAAAAAGTATAATGTACCCACCCGTTATGTCCTTACTTCGTTGGCGAAAACATCCCATTAAATATGCACTCTAGATATTTATCTATTTTGGCAGAGGTTCTTTGGCAACAATAGAACAGAGCGGAAAATAGGGTTGACGACTTCTATGCAGTTATAAAAAAAGCACAAGCCTCCTTTATGAGCCGAATACATGATTCTGACAATGGAATATTAAGAGCCATATACGAGGTAAATTACTTCTTCGCATATGGCAATTAATATTCCAGATACAATTTTAATGAGTATTAACGAATTTTGATATATATTTCTTATTGTTATTAATTTTTTTTCTCATTGTTTTATGTAATTTCAATAATTTTAATAATAATAATATTTTAATTTTACAATATTCTATAATGATTGATTTTTATGTAATGTATTGATTTTTATATGGGATGTTTTCCTGAATTAAATGATTCTATTCTATTCTATTCTAATAGGTCACTTCTGCAAGTTTTAAATCTTTGAGGTAATGTTGGAAAATAATGCATACCAGGTCGCAAGCAAGAAAACTATTTGATCTTTATGCAAGCTTTATTTAAGTTGTTACCTTTGTAAGTCTGACAGGCAAGTGTTTCATGTGTAATACTGATACTCAGTAACATCTGGTTACTCTGGAAGCCTAATACATGCGAAAGTAACTCTAGATGTCTGTCTGTTTCTGTTCACCCTTTCACATCTAAATCACTAAACCACTTTTGAAGAAATATATAATAAAATATAAGATTTTTGGAAAGGTCATATGATGATACTTTTATACGCAGAAAAAAACTTTTTTAGACGAAGGAGTAAACAGAAATTCCACAAAGTATGATTGTTCTTCAAACATTCACTTTTCGTTATTTACTCATACTTTATACATAGGTATTCTCTGCTAATCAACTAACGTTGGTGAAGAGATGTCATTTAAGGTGCATCAAAAGAGAACTAAGTGTATAATATATTTTATATAAATGGACTATTACAAGTATATACATTTAATACTAAAATAATCTTACATACATATTTGTGACAATACATACAAAACTAAACCTTTAGTCATCACCCCTAAATAAAACGATTTTCTTAAAAAAAAAAACAATCGAGTGAGATATTAGCCGCATTCTGGATGAGATATGTAATCCATTACGTAAAGATATTATATGTTGGAGTCAGGGCTCCAGGGAGGCATTACAGCTAAGGCAATGGCGTCAGGGCAAAGAATTCTCATACGGATATTTGTATTGTAGCAGAAATTTATGTTATGTGTAAGTTGTAATCACAACATAACATTGCGCCCGTCATCTCACAACTTTCAAATCGTATCAAGAACCTTAACCTCAACAGTCGATCAATTTTTGTTTAACATTGAAGAGCGAAGAACGCAGCTTTTTAAGTAGCTCATTTTATAATCTTTAATTTTAATTTCAATCTGATCTCATAGTTTTGTATGTACTATAATTTATTTATGTTTAAGCTGTGTACTTCTATAAGTGACAAATTCACCATGACAATAGATGTATAAGTTAAATATGTAAAATGTTATTAGAGTCGTTGGAGTACCTTATATAATAAAATAAAATAAACGGTTTTTGCATTGAGATATCAAATCACAATAGAGTTTAACTCGACTTACATAAATGGCTATGTATAGGTACGTATGTATCCACAGACATGAACATGTATAGTGTATGTGTGAAAACGTATATCGAGAAAAATAAACATTGGACACGGGCAAGAAGCGATCACAAATGTTTTATTCAAAAAACTTTTTACCAAAATATTAAACCGACTTCCAAAACACACTGCAAAGTGAAAAATAACTTTAATTTCGGTAGTCGGTGTCTTTAGTTTCGTATTTTCGTTTTTGGCACCGACTTCCGAAATTAAAGTTATTTTTCACTTTGCAGTGTTTTTTGGAAGTCGGTTTAATTTTTTGGCAAAAAAGTTTTTATTTCACTCTTTTTAGTTGGTCTATTTTTAATTTACCTAGTTACAAGAGCCTAAATGTCAACTACTTATAACCTTTTACAAAATATTGCTTTTCCCAATGCTGGGCCGGTAATTGTTGAGGAGTTCTCCTGGTACTTCACCATCAGCTCTACATCACCATATGCATTGTGACGAGCATAAAGTGCTTAACATCCATATTCAAGTAATCGAATCGCAATCCACTCAATACTTATTATTGAGTAGTTTCGGCGGCCATCTGTGGTCTTCATCATCAGTTCCACTTCCTCAAATGGTACTTTTTGAGAGCAACTGCACAAGTTACTATAATAAATACCCAAAACGTCATAGGTGTGCCTATAATATTTGAAGAGTTCCCTCGATTTCTCCAGGATCCCATGATCAGATCCTGACGTTTATGAAAATGGGACCAATTTCGAAGTATATCCTTTCAATCAAAAAAATAATTTTCCAAATCGGTTCAGCCGTCTTTGAGTAATCGATGATCATACATAAAAAATAAAAAAAAAATATACACGTTGAATTGATAACCTCCTCTTTTTGTCGTCGGTTGAAAATTTTAAGTTATTTTTACAGTTTTTGCAGAAAGCTTTAAAGGTCCGAAACAAAAATCGACTAAGTGCATGCGCGTAAACGGTTCAGAACGTGTTACTTTTAGCAAGTTGACTTACAGACATTCCCGTAATCTAAATCGTTTTAAGCTGATCTAACCCTACCGTATAGAAGGCACAGGTGGCACAGTGGTTGAGTGATTGACTGCGGCACTAATTACCGATAATAATTCCGGGTTTTTCTTTTTGTATATTTTAGTGTAAATGTTTGATAATATACCTAAAGTAACGCCTACCATGCGGCAAAGTATTTTTAATTGAAGGAGATGTTGCTTCGCAGCAGACAAAAATATCACTATAAGCACATGATCACAAAAAAAAAAACAAATTAATTAAAACTTACGATTGAAATCACTTCCTACAATAGTTGCAGCTATTACATAAAGTATAAACCTCTAAACTCTCGAATAAGACAATTTGGTACACAAATTATTTTGAAAGGGATCTAAAAGAGCCATTGCTCTTCCCACACGCTAACTTTTGAAGGGTTTACACTGTTTAAAACTCCCGAATTCTGAGCAAAAAGTTCTTAGATGTCATTTACATAACGTTTTGAGAAATGTTTAAAGCATTTCTGGGATATTTTGCCCTTCATCCTAGCTATCTTTATATTTTAATGATGTAGCTACTTTCTTTGAGGAAATGATTTTAAAACACTGTTCGGAAATTTGTAATCGGACTATAATTAATCGTTAACAATAGATGCTGCATTTTTTTTTTGCTCGGCTAGACGGGGTCACAGCAGACCAAGAAGAAGATGGAGAGATATCCCGCCCTTTCTTCTTTTGGCGTGAAGAAGAGAAAATCGGATGAAATGATGAAAACCTTTTACAAAAGGTTGAAAGTATAATTAAGTATTTTGTGATAGAGGTACTCCATTTTTAACCGACTTCAAAAAAAGGAGGTTTACAATTCGTCTTGAACTTTTTTTTTTTTTTTTTTTTTATATGTATGTTACCTCATAACTCGGAGACGGCTGGACCGATTTGAAAAATTCTTTTTGCGTTTGAATGGGTATAGTTTCTAGTTGGTCCCATTGTTACGAAATCAGGATCTGATGATGGGATCCTGGAGAAATCGAGGGAACTCTTCAAATATTATAGGCACACCTATAGCGTTTTGGGTATTTCTTATAGTACCTTGTGCAGTTGCTCTCGAAAAGTACCATTTGAGAAAGTGGAACTGATGAGGAAGACCCCAGATGCCCACCGAAACTACTCAATAATAAGTATTTCGTTGATTACGATTAGATTACTTGAATATGGATGTTAAGCACTTTATGCTCGTCACAATGCATAATTATGGTGAAGTAGAGCTGATGGTGATGTACCAGGAGAACTCCTCAAAATTAACGGCTCTGCACCGGGAAAAGCAATATTTTGTTAAAGGTGATAAGTAGTTGACATTTTGGCTTTTGTAACTAGATAAATTACAAACCGACCCTCTAAAAAGAGAGAAAAAAAACTTTTTAGCAAAAAATAGAACCGACTTCCATATACAAACACTACAAAGGCAAAAATAACTTTAATTTCGGAAGGCGGTGTCTTTAGTTTTGTATATATTTTCGTTTTTGACACCGCCTTCTGAAATTAAAGTTATTTTTGCCTTTGTAGTGTTTGTATATGGAAGTCGGTTCTATTTTTTGCTAAAAAGTTTTTACTTTAATACGAAAATTGGATTTTACTTATAATCTTACAACAGTACCAACCTATATTGCAAATAGATTTGAATTGTACACATTTTAACGATAACGTAACTCCGGCCCCCAAGACACTGACGCATAGGTTGTGCCAGTATCTTAGGGGCCGGAGTTACGTTCGGATACCACGTTGTGATTTCATTTTATATTTCTATCTAACTTGCTATCCACATAGTATTTAGAAAATGTAACAGTGTTTCATTGATTTATTATTATAATATTTCGTCTGGTTTAATTAAGTAAGTATTGCTATTATACTACAGCTGTCGACTGTTCACTACAAAACTTCCGATGGTAGCAAACTTGTTGCCCAGTAACCCAATTCTGGGCAGACTCCATTTAGACATTTGCCATTGACACGCTAAAAAGAAGATACTTATAGGTACACAAGTATCATCAATTGATCAATATTTTAATGGCAATTATACAAAAACTTCCCGTATTGTATATGTACATTTGTAATGAAAACCCAATATAAGTTATCCGAAATAATAAAATTCTTTCTCAGAGTCAATTTTTTTTCTATCGCGGTCTCGAATCAAATTGAATGTTTGTATTTTTGAGGTCTCTTTCGGCAGGTTTTAAGTCGGCGGGTCTATCCCTCAAGATATTTATGTCCAGAGATATGTAGGTATCATCGTGAGGACTTGAAAAGCGTGGAGACGTGTTTATTTTTGAATTTCGGGAACAGTAAATTCAGAAATAATCACAGTGTCATCATCTGCTTAGCCTTGACCCTAGTATTTTGCAGTCGGCTTACAGTCTAACCGGACGCAGCTGGGTACTAACTTCTTACATGCAGCCACTGCTTATCTAACCTCTACAACCCAGGAGCTGGGTAACACAATATCGCTTGGCAAGACTGGTGTTATGAGAACAAAGGAGGATATTGCGTTGAGTAGGTAGAACTTGAGAAGTGTAAAGGTAAGATAATTTTAAATTCTTTATGAGAATCAGCGCATAAATATACAATAATACTTTAATTAAAATATAAAATAAATATATCGGTTGGATAAACGACCATTTCGGATGACACGACATAAACTTTCAAACACTACCTAGTGGTGGCGACCACTAGTAATAATTATTTTTCTGTACATAATTTACTTATGCGTCATGTGACAGCAAAGTAGACTTAGAGCATTTTTGATTTTGATTCTTTCTCTTTAACATCGATCTCGCAATCAATTGCATATCAGCGAGATCTATTACGAAAATTGTACGTGACTAAAACTCGCAAAATATGGAAGAAAGCTCGATCTCAATCGAAAATGCATTCCCTAGTTTTTTCCCATCAGACTTCAGATAATAAAACGGTACAGTTAGTAATTACACACCTTTATACTATAGTTATCTAACTATGACTTTTCTTTGTTACAGAAATCTAATGGATCCTAAAAAGAAGTGAGAAACTCTCCAGTGCATTCAAGTGCTAGTGATGTGCCCAAAAGTGCTTCATGTCGATAGAAAGGGCTAGTGTTGTGTACGATGTCGTTTTCGAGTTCGCACGTGATCTCCGGAGTGCTGTTCACCATACTTCTGCAGTACTGCGTTGAGAGTCAGCAGGAAAATCTCATTGAGGAATCATGTAAGTAATTAGACTTATTTTATTAAGTATCCTCAATGGATCATTTATTTGCGCGCGTCTTCTTTAAGGTAAGCATGGAATATAATAACAAATGATATCAGTTTTGGAAATTGGTTGTGAATAACAATTTTTCACGTAAATATATGAGGTCGGTGTTTCCTAGCTGACTACCCTGAGAAGAAACATCGAATTAAACTAAGAGGTTAAACGTCTCTTTTGAAGTCCATTCAAACCGTACTAATCAAATAATAGGACTCCACACGGGGGATAGATTCGAAATGACAATGGGACAGTGACAGTGTTAGGTACATTTTTTTATTGTTGACAGATCGCGCCGGACTATCATCTAACCTGACGGTAAGCGATGATGCGGTTGAGGGTGAAGCACGCTTACCTAGAAGTAACCTTCACTCTAGACTAAAAGACCCCCTGTTATTGCTATCAGAAGACACGGCTCCGGCAGGGAATTTCATTTTGTGCTTATGAGTGCGATGTCTACCATGTACCTGTGGATATATTGTAGCCTGATCGTGTAACGTGTGCATAGCGTTTTAAGTTTAAAACTTAAAGATTTCTGAGAAAATATAGTAAGGTCTGTTTTAGACACATTAATTATATTGGACTCGACCAGGCGGTCTGACTTTAATTAAAAACTTACAAACTGCCTAAAAGCATTTATAAATATTAATAGAACTTCTATGTTCAATACAAAACAGAAAGTTGTGGTTAACATGCAAAAATGAATTTTAAAATTTTACTGAGGGCTCGTAATAACAATCCGTATTTATATTTGAGTAAGTAATACCTTTTGTGGTAAGATTTTCATATAGTATTTGAGCCTCAAAGCTGGGGGCTTAAGACAATGTTATTTAGGGCTTACTGTTTCAGATTATATATCAAGAATTGAAGATTGCGAATATTTGAAAAAGATTATTGCTACAACGTTTCACTAAAAGCTAGAAAATTGCATTTTATTTGAAAGTTCCAAAAGTTTGCAATCAGGAATACCTTACTAATCTACAATTGTAGATTCGCCACCTACTTACCTTTTATTTTTCCGCTGTCGTACTTCCCCAAAATTGAAGGCTTTACAGTGACCGCATGGCTTGGACCAAAATGTCTGGGCGGCCGGGCTTCAGAAAAAGTAAATGTATTTGTTGTTATTACAATTCTATTTGCAGTAATAAGGAAGAAGACTGAGTAATACTGTTTATAAATACTGGGCTATTTTAAATAAATCATGTTGTGACCAACGGCTTAACGTGCTTTCCAAGGCACGGAGGAATCCCGATATTTTGCAGGCGTTGCTTAACCTTAAAAATCGGCCCGTGCGGCTGTTTTTATTTAGCCAAGAGCTCCTCTGGTATTCTACAGTAAAAAAAAAACCTTCTCAACAGTGACACCCTGATTTTGCCGCGGTTATTTCTATCTGTCCTGTCTCTTCATTACATTACCAAATATTAACAAAATCCCTGAATAGCCCGTCACAAATCATAAACCTTCTAGCTCTACGAGAAAAGATCCTTCAACAAAACTTGAGTTTGTATTTCCAAGTCATCACTCTAAAATTAATCAGCAAATTTCGTATAACGACGCACTAATTCTACCGTTCTGTCTCCCGAAGATAATAATAATAAGATAATCCCTTATGACGGACAATCCTCTAATTATGCACAAATATTGCGTCATTCTTGTCATTACAGAAACGGCGATATTAAGCTCTTGGAGAATAAGCTGACGTACGCTGCGAATTATTTAGGATTTTTATTTATTAGGAGACCACATTCACTATAGAAATAAATACCGAAAACTGTGTTATTGATTTAACACTGAGATCGGTTGATTCATTTTTAAACTTGAATATGTCGTTTCTGTAAGTCTTGGTTTCCCTACACACCAGCTCACCAAGGGTAGATACTTGAAGATGAGACTAATGGGCTGAGTTCGATCGCATGATGAGGATACAGTAGAAATAAAACATGAGGTTTGTTTGATCATATCATTAAGTATATTTAGTCTTCTACAAACACGTGTTGGTTATATCTTCAGTTCCGTCTTTTACACTGTTTAAATTAAATAATAAAATATACATACATTACCGGGTTTCTTAATTACCCTGAACAATTAATTTCAATTCATTAAACCTTGGTACGGGTTCCGCCGGTATCGCATCTAAGTGGTGTGCATAAATTAAAAAAAAAAATTAATTGTCGCGTTAGCAAAAAATGGAAGCTGGTAAAATCTAGCACTTGGCCTAATTTCAATAGCGGGGAAACTTTTTTTTACTCACGGCATATTCTCCAGTCGCCTTACATGGGTTTTATATTTCACCCTCGTACCCTGCCTTTGTCTCGTCATTAGTGAGCTATTACGCCAAAATAATCAATCTTAGTCTTAAACGCTTCCGATATCTCCGTTGTCTTAGACCAAAAAGAAAGTCCGGCCTCATTTGACAGCTAACTATCTATCATTGTCTATGGCACAAGACAATTACTAATTGGATTCTCTCAGCATAGAATTTTATTAAATTGTATGCACACATTCTATGCATAAGGAGAATACCTTATTTTAACTTTCCTTTATTATTATATTTCATCATTAATATTTACCTAAACCTTAACATAAATTCTTACACTGGATATATACATATACCACGTCATTTATGATAGGTATCTCCTAAGAGTTACTATCTCGTATCCAGCTACTGCCTATCATTGCATCTGTAGATGGCACTGGTACAGAGTATTGCTTTTCTGTAATCTAATTTTATAAATGTTACATTTTAACCAACAAATATTTAGATAACATTTTCTTGAATAATGTTTAAATAGTCAATTCCTAAATCTATATATTTTTTTAGTTTATATTGTTATATAGAGAAAGAGGAGAACAGTGAGACAGCATTTATTGGATGTGACGTCACTGTGGAATTTAAGTCCTCAATGTGCGAATAATGTTTCGCTTGACAAAAATCGGAGAATAACTAAAATAACGGGGTAGTTTTGGTAAGGTTATGGTCCCTCACTTCTTGGTTTTATCCCAAAGACCAAGCGCCGTTTGAAGGTTGCCCCCAAAAAGAAAGGAAGGGAGATACAGACCTCCGCTCTATATCGCATATCTTCAGATATCGCATATCTTCAGATTTTCGGTTCTACGTCATGCCGATTTCCACACGATGTTTTCCTCCACTGTTAAACGAGCAGTTGCGATGTAGAATTTTACTCAAAGTACCGTGCCCGCTTGGATTCGAACCCACGACCTACAAAAAGTTGTATGTCATAAAATAACCATAATACATTAGGTAATGTTATTGAATCTAATCTAAATCTACAAAATAGCGCGTCTACATCATTCTGTCTGTACAGAGTCTAACAAACGTCGTATTTATTATTAGCGACAACCTAAGCTGATGCAGTTAATCTCGGTCGGTACCTACTGCAAACATAAAAAGGGACCGTCTGTTAAATTCTAGTGTATACGTTTACGTTGAGGTATCATCATCCCTTGGCTAGTATGGTTTCATATTATCTGGCTTTGATTACCCGTAACGATTGCCAGTTGTACGGTGGCCGGCACATCAACCTACTTCAATCTGTCAAAATAATTTAGTAGATTTACAACTTTATTACATTACAACATAATAAGGTTCAAACTCAATTGGGTAAATTTGACAGATTCGGATAGCTTGATGTGCTTGCGACTATATAAATGACAGCCGGGACCAACGGACGACTCTCGATGTGTAAAGATCGATCGACCGACCTCGATACCTGTTGTTTAACCTTAAAGATCAACATCTATGACGGTCCTTACAGCTCAGAGGAATTAGAGTAGCAGTTACGAAAACAAGTCTCGTAAAAGCAAAGGGGGCAATATCGCCTGAAAGGAATATCGGTCACGTACAGACTTGACCTAGTAAAGAACGACGAGGGTGCATTCAATGTTTGTGTTTCTAATTTATGTTTATTCACACAGGAAATACATAAAAACTAACAGGAATATTCTAGAAAATATTTATTGGAAGACAAAAAAGGCGCGCATTAAGTATTTTTTGTGTAACTTGAACTTTCTTGAGGGATCTTCGATTAAACTTACAATAGTTTCACTTTAATTCCCTATTTTTATATGCCTACTTAAAAGTCTATGGTTAAATTTCATTAGTAAGGTAAAATACTCGTAACTTATTTATACAACAAAGTAGGTGCCTGTTTGGATATTTTTAACCAACGACAAAAAAAAATGAGGAGGTTATCAAGTCGACGCGTATATTTTTTTAATGTATGATCATCGATTACTCGAACACGTCTGACCCGATTTAGAAAATTCTTGTTTGTTTGACAATAGGACCAATTTCGAAGTATACCCTATACTTCGAAATTGGTCCCATTGTCACCAAGTCAGGATCTGATGATGGGATCCTTGAGAAATCGAGGGAACTCTTCAAATATTATAGGCGCACCTATAGTGATTTGAGTATTTTTTTATAGTAACTTGTGTAGTTGCATTCGAAAAGCACCATTTATGAAGTGGGTCTACCACAGATGGCCACTGGAACTACTCAATATATAAGTAGGAATAATAAGTATTTCATGAGTTCCGCTTCGATTACTTGAATGTGGTCATTAAGCACAATATGCTCGTCACAATGCATATGGTGAAGTACCAGGAGAACTCCTCAACAATTAACGGCCCAACATTGGGGAAAGCAATATTTTGTAAATGATTATAAGTAGTTGACATTTATGCTCTTGTAACTAGGTAAATTAAAAATCGACCAACTAAACAGAGTGAAATAAAAACTTTTTACCAAAAAATTAAACCGACTCAACAAACCGACAAAAATACAAAACTAAAGACACCAACTACCAAAATTAAAGTTATTTTTCACATTGCAGTGTTTATTGGGAGTCAGTTTAATTTTTTGGTAAAAAGTCTTTATTAACTGTAATATTGTGGAAATTCTCTACTCCAGGGCTTAAATGTGTTTGAACGGAATACCTATTTATCTTAATTACTCCATTGCATTGCTGTCAAATGAATTATGATAAGCGAGCTATATACAACTTTAACAAAAATCAAAAGATGGGTATTTAGTTACTTTTAAAAGATTACATCAATTGATCCCATGCGGTTCCAAAACAAGTTGAGGTAAGTCTCTTTATATTTTTTGTGGATGTTAAATATATTGAAACTTTTACATTTTCTAAATCTCGCCTACGGTAATCAAGCTAAGATAAACCTTTTACCCGCTTAAATGTCGAAGTTTATTTCATCTTTCATTATCTCTATAAAATTGCAAATCATGCTATTTATCTTTTCCACATTTTAACCCCGAAGTACGTCAATCGCCCCGTAAAAAGATTCTGTTGGAACTGTACAAATTTCAGCTCGTCGATGAAAGTTTTCTATAATTACGTACGATGGCCGGTAATTGGTACATTAACCTCGTCTACAGTCTGACGCAGTCACTGCTGTGTGTACTTACATTTTTATTTCCGTACATTAATACCGCACACAGCTTCTAAATCTGTATAAAGCACAGGTCCGTTCCTGCGTGGAGTATTGCAGCCACTTGTGGGATTGCTCTGCAAAATACCAACTTGCTGCATTGGACTCGATCGAGCGCAGAGCTAAAATCGGCTTACAGGCGACGAGGTGCTGGTGGACAAGCTTCATAGCCTGGCTCATCGGCGAACCGTTGCTTGCCTGTCGGTTTTCTATTGATTACAGAGTACAGATTGTACTTCGGGGAGTGTGCGCAGGAGCTCCATGACCTGATTCCTCCATCTCCCTTTCACTACCGGTCCACCAGACGCACGGCTGAGTACCACCCATACTTGGTTGATATACCGTCTTGTTGTACCAAGCGCTTTTCCTACACTTTTATTGTACGCACAGTCAAGCTGTGGAATTCTCTGCCGGCTTCTGTGTTCCCTGCCACTTATGACCGTTCAGCCTTTAAAGCACGAGTAAATAGGCATCTTTTGAGCTCACTCGTCCCATCTTAGACCTCATCTATCGATTACCATCAGGCGAAATCGAGGTCAAGAGTGTGCTCATCAGCAATAAAAAAAAATGGGAAGTTTTTCCTATGTAAATCCCGATCCCATGGGAATTTCGCAAAATCCCGTCTTAGTAAGCATTTACATACTAAAAGGAACCCCATGTAAAATTTGAGAGCATGACTGATGGCCGATTATGTACCCCTATCTACCTCCTGACACTATATAGACGTTATTTATGTTACATTAAGAACCCACGTATTTCCAAACAAAATATGTCGAAAATTCATTTTCCAAATTCTCTTACGAAATAAATAACGAGGTAGATAAATAAATTCTACGCTATAAACTAACGTAAACAGAACGAAGCATATATTTTATCCTGGAACAGTATTGGAAAAGCCGAAATAGCTTATGACTTACGTGCTATGACTCAAACGGGCTATTTCTTTATATATCAAAGGCTTCAAAATCGTTTTCTTTTCATATGTATTTCTATGAAAAGAAATGGTGTCTGTTTCTTGTGAAACATGACACGAATGGGTCCGTATAATGGATAGTATCTCTTTTTTTCTTCATGTTAATTAGTTTAATTCTGTTAGAAATTGAATGAATGAGGAGCTCGTGGCTAAATATAATATTAAGCTCATTTATAATATGAATGCGAAAACACTTAAGACTGTAGACTTTTTTGATTAGGAATTACATTGTACTATGACATTCAGGCTCATGCTTATAAAAACTATACTATGGAAAAATTGAGAAAATCAATTATGTATATTTTGAAAAAAGTAACTATGGATTCCCTTGCCGGTTCTTCTCCATACGACACGACGAATTTGGACCGTGCACTAGCTTCTGACGTTTATAGGTGTACGCCTGTAGGCCTATGTAGGCCTGTGTCAAATAAAATATATTCAACAACTTATATATTGAAATAAAATATATTGAATAACAGTCGCACGGTTCGATCTCCAAGGTAAAGCTACGCTCGCCGAGGTCGGTCCGTTGATGAGTAACCACTGGGCCACCACTGCTCTTCCATACAATAACGTTTTTAAAATGTATTACTGAACCCTTTTGAAACATTATCTCATATCCATTGTCTATCACTGCTAATCTAGCATTATGAATACTTGTGGGAATCAGCTTTAATCTTATTCCAGTGTGTACATATGTACTCATTCTACGGTTCTCAAAAGGTTTATTTGTCTTTTATTTTGGCTTCAATATTTATCATATTACCTGCTTCGGATACAGCGGGAGTACACGCGCAGGTGTCCTCATTGTGAGGATCACCCGGAAAACACGGCGGAGCATACGGTCGAGGTGTGCCCTGCTTGGGCGGAGCACCGCCGTGTCCTCATGGAGGCAATAGGCAGCGGTGACCTCTCGCACCCGGCCCTGGCTCAGACCATGGTTCGGGGCGAGAAGAAATCGGATGTAGTCGCCTCCTTCTGCGAAGCAGTCATGCTAGCGAAGGAGGAGTCTGAACGCTCGAGGGAGAGGCATCTCACGACCCGGGCGTCGGGCATCGCGAGTCGATCTCCGGCCACCCTGGGCGCGGGCTGGTGGACGGTGAGCAGGGGTAGCTCACCGTCTGGTAAGGAACAGGCCCAGGTCGGTGGCGCGTCGTGTTCTGCGGGAATTGTGGCGTAGGGGTTTAAGTGGTAGAATTAAAATAAGACCACAGAAGTTTACAGCATTTATTCGGTAGAGGGGTGGATTCAGTTCACTAAGTGTTTCTCCACTGGTCGTAGGTTTGTGGAAGGTACTGCCCTGGGCTCAGGCCGCGACGCACGCAAACCGGCGAGCCGACCCCGAAGCCGGCAGCGACCACGTGTCAGACGCAGAGGTTGTGCAGGGCAGGCCACGGGAGAGGATGTATCTCTACCCACCCAACTCGCACGTGGCAGGCGCAGAGGTGATGCAGGCAGACCACGCGACAGGGCGTCTCTCTAGCGGTTTTACGCGGAGGCAGCGGTGACACCCGTCGCGTGGCAGACGTTGAGGTAGTTGATATTCGAGATGAAGGCAGTAAAGGTAAAAACCCTGGAATCAACACGAAGGGTACTTCCGTAAGCGTGGTGCCAGGATTCGTGAGTGCCAGCGATGCGTGCGTCTCCCAGCCGTAAGCCCAAGGAACAGCCTCAGGGAAACGAAGGGAAACTCACCATCGCGGCGGTTCACAAAGGTTACAGATAAGCGTGCGCATGCCGCGTGCATCAATATAGAAGGTAACCGCGTGGCAAGGCGTTTAAGCTCGTAGCTGCTATGACACAGCAGGAAAGGAATGCTGCGACCTGCGGACGCTTCACAAATTTAGAATCACTAGTGGAAAACTGATGACAATGAAATAGCACAGTCATGTTCTAGACGGAAGCCATCTTGACAACCGGGCAATTATATAAATTTACAAACGCTGCAGATTATTATTATTATTATTATGGCGAAATAAGAGGATTGCGATTGGCAAGATGGAGAAAAAATGGCAGATACGTTTGAGCACTTACCCTTGGGCACAGAGGGGTTTCAATATTAGTTACTTGTAATAGTAGGCGGTGTAAAAAGAACTCAGCAGACCGGGGATTAGAATTTATAGCCGGCACCGCATAAGTGTTGTCACTCAGTGAAACCATAGACATTAGGGATGAGTGTGTTAATCGATTCTAGTTTAAGCGACTATCACGCTACAGTACCCCGCCTGTTAGTGAAGGACTTTCCCTAGGATAAATCCGCTAGAAGGCCTAAACCACTATTACTGACTACCTATACGTTCATACATGTGCTTCCATACTAGTAATCATTCATCCATCCATTCTATGTCCATCCCTGACTTGGAAGTAGTCCTAAGTCAGTGACTACGAGAGGTAAACTAATTATAGAGTAGTTTAACTCGAGACAGCCAGTAGGAAAAACAGCAAGATAAAGCAAGTGTATCTGCATAGGGTTAGGTAGCCTTGGTGAACTGTTGCAGGCTATAGCTAAAGTTAGGTTTCATAGCAAGAAGTAAGTTCATCGTTGAATATTAAATTATCAAAGTTCTAACAACAATTTAATAATAAGTTAAGGTTCTATTTTATGTTTAGGTTTAAAATTAAATTATGTTAAAGTTCAACGCTAAGAGTATTTAAAAAATAAAAAAAAATTGTTAATGAAAAAAAAAATTTTTTTTTTTTTTGGTGATGGTCCATGTATATGTTCTATTTGGTTTAAGTTTCATTACTGGAATACGCATCTTATGTCAATGTCTATTCGAGTGAGTTTCCGAATGTGAGTGAAATTTAAAAAAATTAAATCATGTCCATATCCATACTGTTGCGAGAATATCCGTACGTTATAGACGAAATTCTAAAAGACAAGTATCCAAGATAGGTAACTACGTCGAGATGTCAAAGTCAGTACGTAAACGTCAAAATATAATATGTTAATGATCTTGAATTAATTAGGTTATGTTATGAATCACGCGGAAATATTTTCTAAGAGAATTAATTAATTTAATTAGGATAAGTTGGATCTAAGTGATATTCAGGTTACGTGTGTTCAATATTAAACGATGTTATGAAGTTTAAGTTAGGTTTCTGGTTTAGTGCTTAGGTAAAAGAAATTAGATAAGTTTGTAGACTGACTGTTGTTAGAATATTTCATGTGGATGCTATTATTAAACGATGCGATGAAGTGTAAGTTAGGTTTCATCTGGTTTAGTGCCTAGATTATTAAAGTTAGATTTGTTACCAGGGTTCACTGGAACATAGTTTAACCGTGGTGGCAGATACCAGCAGTTATAAAGTTTTATGAATAGTTTTAAAGTTAGTAGTGAGAAAGTTTTACAGTTATAATTAGACTATAAAGTTATAGATTACTATGTAAGTAGTTAATAGGTAGGTACGGTATTTTATATAGACATTTACCGGCTTGAAGCTGTTTTCAGAACAGTAGGTTATAATTACAAATAAGTAATGGTAGTATGCTATGAGGAAGTGTTGTGACATCTAACAAAGAGGGTCAGCTGCGTTCTCCATAGCTACGCCTAGTTAGGAATTAATGTAGATTAATTAGTGTGCGGACACCCATGTTTCAGGTGGCCGTCTTTAAGACATCCATGAGGACATAATAAGATAAATAAAAGTTAATGGTAGTGTACCATGGAGACTACTCTGCCATGAAACAAAAGAATTAATCGCCCTGAGGGCCCACTATGTAGCCTCTCATAGTCACGCCGTGAAGAGAATAATAATCAAAGAAATTAGATGTGTAGTGTATGTGTGTGTGGTCAGCAGACAGGTGGTCATGGAACTGAAGTTATTGTGGCTTATAACCATGCAGTCATGGTATTTAGTTCTGTTAAAAGATAAATAAATATAGTTAATTTTAGAATAATAGTTTGGTAACTTTAGTCAGTAGGTTTTAAGTAGGATTACCACACTGTAGGTGGGTGTGAAATATGACACTAGGATAGCTATAACTAGAGTTATAGTTAACTTAGGTAGTTAGGTACAAGTCGACCCTCCACGACTAGTATGGTAGGCAGTCGGGGGTGTGTGTTCCCTTGGCATCGTGTGACCCTGTATGGGGTCAAACACTAGTTAGTTAGCTAGGCCTACGGGAATTAGGGTGGACTGTTTCGCCTTAAACCCTTAGCGTGCCACTCACCCAAAGGCTTTCCTTGCATGTCTACCAACTCATAAACTATAGGGGAGAGTTTGGCAGATACTTTACATTTAGTAAATTTAGGAGCTAATTTTTTACTGAAATACTTTTCCTTATCACTCTGGTAGTAAGTACGTTTCCAGACAACATCACCTACATTGAATTCTACATTCTTGCGTCGCAAGTTGTAGTCTGTAGCATTTCTAGAATGTGCTCGTAGTAATGCAGACTGTACTTGGTCAAAAATGTTAGAGAGACAACCTAAGTTTTCAGCATACTGGTCTCTAGGTTGGAATATTATTTCCTTTAAGTCAGTTTTTTGGTAGATGGAACCGTCAGCTACTAATTCCCTACCAAATATAAGGAATGCAGGAGTGAAACCAGTAACTTCGCTAGTTGAGCTATTTAGTGCAAATTGTACTGCTGGGATATGTAGATCCCAAGAGCGTTGGTCATTATTAATGTAGGTAGAAACAGCTGTTATGATTGTCTTATTGTACCTTTCCACGGTGTTAATCTGTGGTGCATACCTAGGAGTATAGTGTATGCTAGGTATGTTATATTTATTGAATAAGTTTTTAGTTTCATTTGAAGTGAACTGAGTGCCATTGTTTAAAATTATACATTGAGGTATTCCATGTACCAAAAATACATTATCCTCCATTAGTTTACAGATAGTTTTAGCGTTAGCATTCCTCATTGGGAAAAGAAGACAATACTTAGAGAAACAGCATGTCACTACAAAAAGATATGCGTTTTGGCGTCTAGAGACAGGCAGAGGGCCAACAATGTCAATACTGAGCATCTGGAATGGTCGAGAGCATTCTTAAGGTTTCCCCATGACCCCCAGTGGAGCATGGTTTACTTGTTTATGAGCTAGACAGATTTCACATGAAGTTACAGCTTTCACTACGTCACTGTGCATTCCTGGCCAGTAGTAACGTAGTGCTAGTCTTTTATAAGTTTTAAAAATGCCTAGATGACCTGCCGTGGGTTCTGCATGGTTGTCAACAACAACTTTAGACCTAGATTATATTATAATTAGATTATATTATATTTATTAGATTTATTAGATTATAATTATTATTAGATTTATTAGATTATATTTATTATTATATTTATTAGATTAGATTATATTTAGAATTGGGGTTTTTGTGGCACTTGCTTCAGCCTGCTGACTACTGGCAGAACTATCTGATGTACTAGGGGTGAGTTTACTCAGGAGAGTTTTGTACTGAGTGTCTAAGCAACCAAACAGTGAATCAAATTCTCTCTTCAACCGAATAGAGTCTTGTGTGGTTGGAGTTATTCTTCCTAATCTATGGAATATGTGGTTCCTATTTGATGTAGCTACACTAAGAGAACGTTCAGTGTTTATGGTAGATAAGTAGTCTTTAAAATCTTCTAGCGTCTGACTCAGACCACTCAATCACTCATCTATCCCGGACAGCAAAATGTCCTCAGTGTCATGTAGTCTAGAAAGCTTGTTAATTTGTTTTCTAAGGTCTGTGACTGTGCCCTTTTCACCGCCTCTAATGATGACCTCATATTCTAATTCGGCCTTTCTTAGGAGGATAAAGTTAATTGGGTAAGCGCTCATTGTGATCTTTACAATTGAAATCAAAACCCTAGTAGCTGAATAACAAATTAAACAAGGATATCTGCGCCTCGAGACCTACAGGCAACAGACGGATGGTTTGAGGGAAGTAAGGTAGTATAGGAAATGAATTACTCACTGTCCATCAAGCAGACTCACAAGATCGTTTTGTGGCTAAAGGTGTCTTGGCCACAGCGAGGGGATTACTAGAAAAAATAAAGTAAGAAAAATATAGTTAGTTACTCACTAGGTACTTACCGCCACGATGTATGAGTAAAGGTAAATAGCGACCAGTGAAGAAAACCTTAGTGAACTTTACCGAGTGGGCGCCACTATGGCGTAGGGGTTTAAGTGGTAGAATTAAAATAAGACCACAGAAGTTTACAGCATTTATTCGGTAGAGGGGTGGATTCAGTTCACTAAGTGTTTCTCCACTGGTCGTAGGTTTGTGGAAGGTACTGCCCTGGGCTCAGGCCGCGACGCACGCATACCGGCGAGCCGACCCCGAAGCCGGCAGCGACCACGTGTCAGACGCAGAGGTTGTGCAGGGCAGGCCACGGGAGAGGATGTCTCTCCTCCCCACCCAACTCGCACGTGGCAGGCGCAGAGGTGATGCAGGCAGCCCACGCGACAGGGCGTCTCTCTAGCGGTTGTACGCGGAGGCAGCGGTGACACCCGTCGCGTGGCAGACGTTGAGGTAGTTGATATTCGAGATGAAGGCAGTAAAGGTAAAAACCCTGGAATCAACACGAAGGGTGCTTCCGTAAGCGTGGTGCCAGGATTCGTGAGCGCCAGCGATGCGTGCGGCTCCCAGCCGTAAGCCCAAGGAACAGCCTCAGGGAAACGAAGGGAAACTCACCATCGCGGCGGTTCACAAAGGTTACAGATAAGCGTGCGCATGCCGCGTGCATCAATATAGAAGGTAACCGCGTGGCAAGGCGTTTAAGCTCGTAGCTGCTATGACACAGCAGGAGAGGAATGCTGCGACCTGCGGACGCTTCACAAATTTAGAATCACTAGTGAAAAACTGATGACAATGAAATAGCACAGTCATGTTCTAGACGGAAGCCATCTTGACAACCGGGCAATTATATAAATTTACAAACGCTGCAGATTATTATTATTATTATTATGGCGAAATAAGAGGATTGCGATTGGCAAGATGGAGAAAAATGGCAGATACGTTTGAGCACTTACCCTTGGGCACAGAGGGGTTTCAATATTAGTTACTTGTAATAGTAGGCGGTGTAAAAAGAACTCAGCAGACCGGGGATTAGAATTTATAGCCGGCACCGCATAAGTGTTGTCACTCAGTGAAACCATAGACATTAGGGATGAGTGTGGTAATCGATTCTAGTTTAATCGACTACCACGCTACAGAATGTTCTAACGAGATACCGCGGCCCCGGAATTTAACGGCAGCTGTAGGAACAGAGTGGGTTTTTAATCAGTAGAAGTCTGACACTCCCTTCCACTCCACCCTGAGCGGAAGAAGTCATTCGATGATTTTCCCACCTGGAAAAAAAGTGTGAAATAGATAAAGAGACGGAGATAGATAAAGAGATGTGTTAATTACTTTTTATCTTCTCCGTCTCTTTACTAATCAAGATGGCATGTCAAAATAGTGTAGATATGCAGTCAGTTTAAGTAAAGTACTGAAAAGGCAAGTAAAATCAATGCATGGCAGATATTTTAGGTATTACTTCTTTGGATTGGGGCTTTCCAAGCCATGGAGAAGGGAGAAGACTCGTTATCTAATTATTGGTTTCCCATTGATAGATAGAATAAACTTTATTGTGCACCAATAATTGAACCATACTTAAATAACAGTATAAAAATTTGGTTACAATTGTGGACTTGTCGTTGAGCGCGATATCTTCCAGACAACCTTTGGAAGGACTTTATGAGCTTTAATTAAAATGGGAGGGGGGGGGGGGGGCTATATTAGTGTAGTACAATATATAAGTACAATATATAAGTACATAAATATATTAATATAATGTGATCTTTAACATTCCTGGAGAAAAATAAAGGAAAAATCATAAGTTTGAAAGAAAATGAATGGCAACTGAGTGATGGTTGATTGACCCATGTAAGAACTAACCACAAAAAGCGTCGTTTAACTTCAAAGATGGTCCCGTGCGGCTATTATTAATACCCATGAGCTACTAGTACTAGTATCAGAGATCTGATTTGACTCTTTTTTATGTTAAAAACAAAACATACCCGCTATATATCAAATCTATTTACAGTACAAAGCCTTTCACCTATCATGTATCCGAGCCACCACCCCTCTCCTTAAATTAGCCCTTTGTAAGCGACAGCGTGAAAGCGGAACCTTACAACCTTGTCGGGCAGACATTGGCAAATAGCTAACTTTAAGGGCTATTTATCAAAGTTTTGGGCTCTGAGACTTTAGAGTGATCATGTTCTATTTACGGTCGTGCTGATATGTTACTTAATTGAGAATAACAAACAGTTTCACAATTTTATTTTAATTAAAATACATACATATATACCACGTAGTAAAAGTAATCAGAAAAAACTTATAACTCAACAATTGTTGAAAACATTTAGCCTTTTCCCAACTATGTTGAGTTCGTAATTTTACACGCACCGACTGAACTGTGGGTAAGTATAACAAGGTAGGTTCCAATTAGTTAGACATTTTTTTTGGCAGAAAGGTGTTCTAATGACTTTTACCGCTTTGGGTGGAATGGAAGAGAGTGTTTATTCAAGTTACACTTGCGTCCCGGAGCTTTCATTGGAACGTTCCTGCAACACTGGTAGGCCTTATCAGGCCCCGTCATTAATGCTGACTGATATTTCAGGCCTGCGTGGAATCCGATGCGCCGTGGACTTGGGATCACAGTGTTGCAAGATTTTCTACATCTTCTGATAATAAGAAAACTACAAATAGCTGGGACTTACGGATTCACGTTGTTTTCGAAACAAGGGTGCTGATACAATGGTAGAATGTGACACATCTACGGACTCAACTCATTCATGATGTTTCATTTATTCTGAAGAGAATTGTTCTCTCATTCTCATATCCGTCCTTCCCTTCCCTAGAAAACATACAAAACCTTTTATTCCAAACAAAGTAAAAAGCACAAGTTGGTAAATCAATTCCAGGAATTTCGACCGTGATGCAATATTGCAAGGTAGGATCTTATCGCTAAAAGCTATCTTTTTTTTTCTTTATTTATTTTTAGGGACTTCTACGCATAGCGTATGTCAGTCCCATCGTATCTTGAACAATTGTACCTTCACAATATGTGGGCCATGAATTTGAACAAATCCTTTGCAGCGTCGCCATTTAGTTGGGCTAGAATCGTATGGAACATGCCTACGTCAGTTCTGTTCAAAAAAGCGATCTTTTACAGACAACCTTTAGATGTTTTTTTTTTTATTATTATTAAAACGGACTTCCAATTTAAAAAGCATTTCCTTTTTTTTTTTGTGAGTGGCATCTCGCAGGTCAACCTCTGAGGTTGTCGGCTGCTTAACCGGGCTTGCCTGTGGTTGCCTTAATTAATAAATTAATTAAAGCCTCCAGCCAGGGCTTATTAAAAACTTACAAACTAGGCGACTACACGCTAAGGGCACCCCCTGTGGGGTACGGACCTCGGCTTAGGGCGTCGCAGGGGGAGGACAGCTAGGGACAGGCTGGATCATATCATTAATAAGGGAATTTAAAGCTACTGGCTCAGCGTCGCGGGCTGGCTCTGGCAAGGGTCGGGGCGGACTATTACGGGGACGTCGCGGCGGGCCTCGGCGGCGAGGACGGAAAGACGGTCGATTTTTGTTTTTGTAAACTGTGCTGGTTTCCTTACGGCTCTCTTGGAGCAGGGTGATTGCGTCATCGGGAGTGACTAGGGTATGCCTTGTTCGGCGAATCTTAGAGATACGCGAGGGTTCGTATTGGGCGGCCGATACGATAAGGGGATTCCTATGTTGGATTGCAGTATCAAAGAAACGCTTGGAGACACGTTTCATGAACTGCTGGATGGTGGGCATCTTGAGGTCTACGTGAAGAAGCTCATTTCGAACATAAAAGGGGGCTCCCGTGACTCTACGGAGGAATCGGTTTTGAAGGGTCTGCATCTTATGGAGGAGGTAGGGCTTTGCGTGTGCGAAAACAACGCAGGCGTAGGTCATGATGGGACGGATGACCGCGGTGAAAATACGCAGCTTGCACCTTGCTGCGGGAGCTAAGAATGAAGTGGAGCCTACCTAGAGTGAAAGCGGCGCGCGAACGTGCCTGCTTTATGTGCTCAGCGAAGGAAAGGTGTTTATCGAGGACCACGCCTAAGTATTTGGCTTGCTTTTCCCAGGGGATCGGCTTGCCGTACATGGTAATCGGACGGGGGCAAAAAGCATTTCCTAAAATCAACTTTGAATATGGAGGGTATTCTCTTGAAAAAATATGTCGCGTATTTTTCTTGATTTCAAAACGTTGTGATATGGATGTTAATGTAATTAGGAAATAGTAAAGTAGTGAGAATTTTTTAGCTTATGTTATTTGAATGGGGACTCATTCAAATAACATAAGCTAACAAATTCTCACGTATCACTAATATCATCCCTTCGGTCGCCATTTTATTGTTCTCAACAATTCACAGTTTCTACTCACCATTCTGTGCATGTGACAATCATTCGCATTACTTTACAGCCCACATAAATCTTACAACGAACTTCAAGATTGACAAACTTCGCATTACCGATGCTCCTGTTCCCTAAGACGGTTGCGTAACTTTCTGCCAACTGCCACTAAAATTGCGCTAGCACAGTCTCTTTTGCATCCCATCCTAGACTACGCTGATGTCAGTTATCTTGATCTCACAGAGGCACAACTTGATAACCTTGAGCGACTTCAAAATTTTTGCATAAGATTTATATTTGGTTTGCGCAAATATGATCACGTATCTGAATTTCGTACGAAACTCAAGTGGCTTCCTATACGTCTTCGCCGGAACTTACACATATTGTCTCTGCTTTACAGTATTCTGTTCAATCCTAAGACCCCTTTTTATCTTAAAGAACGTTTTAAGTTCCTCCGTGACACACATGCCAAATTTCTGAGGTCATCGGAAAACTTGAGGCTAGAGGTACCGAGTCACTCCACCAATTTCTTTGGTAAGTCGTTCGTAGCTCAAGCAGTACGACTGTGGAATACTCTTCCCGTGTCAGTAAGACAAGCACAAACCCTTCCTTCTTTCAAAAACATGGTAAAAGATCTCTATCTCTCTCTTTAATATGTTACTATTTTTATTTTATTTTTTATATATCTCAGCTTTGTTATTTTTATGTATATATATGTATATGTGTATTGAGTATGTAGGTTATTACTTATTTATTGTATATAAGTAAATAGTACACCATGGACTACCCGCGAATTTATTTTCTCCTGCTGTGTCAAATCCATCTAAAGGTTGTCTGTAAAAGATCGCTTTTAGCGATAAGACCGCCCATTGTAACACCCTTTGTAGTTTTTAAGTCCTTATTTAATTCTGTTATGGTGTACAATAAAGAGTATATCTCCTAACTTTAATGTTTCAGTAATAAAGTTGAAAGTTTATTGCGGTAGCTGCAGTATAACTCTGCATTTTACAATGGTACAACATCCCTGTTTTTTGGTATATTTTACTGCGGTTTTTGCAATGCAAAATACACTATAGAGACGCTTGTCAAATGTTGTTTTTTTAAGGCTTTTTTCAAGAAGCTTATCGTGGGAAATCGAGTATTATTTAATGTTCGCTTTTAGAGTTATGTTTCTGTTTAAGGCTCTGTTTGGGCTAAGTATATTATTTTTTGTATTTTTTATCAACATTTGTACTGTTCACTTTTCCCTCTGTGTTGAGGATTACAACCACATTATATTATGAGACATCTCTGAGTTGACTAATGGGGTTGCGGTAATGTTCTTACGAAATACTGCGAACCCGGAACTCAATGGTGAGATCATTAAGAATTATTTAAAATAAAAATCTCATCAGGCATTGATAAGGAAAACTTATAGGTAGCTACCCTAGCAAAACAAAAAAGATTCAGAAAATAACCAATGTTAATTGTCTTTTGTCACATGATACCATTTCCTAGCTCGTGTGTGAATATTTCCTCATTACATCGGTCAATGGTTTAAAGACATGTCCAGCCTAATAGACATTTTGATCTTTAAAGCGACCACTCCATGTGTCTTTGAGATTCGCCGACTTGTTTAATTATCAAATTTATGTGTTAAAGATACATGATTGGTTTTTAGTTAATCTCGATTCTGTATGAATGTGATTTCTTCGAACGTATAACGAAATATATTTTTTTAATATAGCCGTCATATCATTTATTATTATGAGTCTTTTGCCTCACTTCCTTCCTTTCACTTTCCTCTGTCTTCTACCATATCTGGCCAATCCGGCAGGAAGCCAATTCATTACGCCGCGCCGTCTCCTGCTGGGCCAACCGCGACACCGGATCCCGTTGTTTGGAGTGCAATCAGTGGCGTAATTTATTATTATTTATTTATGTATTTATTTATTGTACACCTTACAGTATTTCTATGGATATATAGTTTTGATTGTAAAGGGCTTGTCTTCTATTAAGTAAAACAATCGAAAAGAACTTTTGGATTACGCACAGACGCGATGGTTTACCAGCTTCAGCTAGCCACCTCAGCCGTTGAGGAGCTCTTGGTTAAATAACAGGAGCCGTGCGGGTTGATATCCATGTTAAGTAACGACATCTAGGGGTATCGTGTTACGCAGCTACTTGATTGTGGAGGTCAGATAGGCAGTGGCTTCATATACAATACTGTTAGTCAGCTGCATCCAACTAGACTGGAAGCCGACCACGACATAGTTCGAAAAAGGATAAGTAGATGATGTTAGCAACCTCACCAGAGTGAAGTCATGAGCAGCCTATAATAATATATATAATTTGTATGTGTCTCATACAAATTCGTCCAAAAGTCGATACGTGATTAGTGATTACCAAACATCGAAACGTTGCAAGTAAGTTGTATGTTATCAAGAGGATAATAAGATCTATCTATCAAAATGTGGGAAGTGTGATATATTTGCCGACCCCTCGAGAGAATAGAACCGTGATGTTATGTGTCATAAGCTCTTATATTTTCACTACAACTGTTTGATATTCCGGGTTCGTAGCCCTCATAGGACGGAGGGTAGGATTTCAATCAGTGTACCCAATACTATTGTATCCGGAAAACCTAAATACATCTTCCTTTTATCAATTTTGTCTGTATGTGTGGATGCTTCTTTGATTTGTCTATACAAATTGTCAATGTGTTCGTTACGGAAGAAATTTCTATTATTCTATTTGAGGAGAATGGGACTTGTTTTGTCATCCGCTTTTAAATTGAAGTGGGATCTGAAAGTAGTCACTTTGTATTCTTTTGGTGAGATAGTTAGAATACACAATTACGATTTATCAAAATTCGTTATGAAAGCATGACAAGTAAACTCAAACACTGCCGCGTGTATAATATTCAAACGCTTTAGAAGTAATAGTCAGCAAATTTAATTTTAGCTTCGTGTTTAAAAAATGTCAAAATTTGAGGCTGAGTTGACCAAATCAACACCCAACACTTCATCCAGCAGCAGCTCGGACAGTCTTGCAGAGGAGTACACAGCATTCAAGAAGTTTGTTTTGGAGTCTCTTGGCTGTCTCCAGCGTCAAATGGCTGCCCTTGCCAGAGATGTTGATTCACTGGAGATGAGGGGTCGTCGGAAGATGCTCCTTATCCATGGTGTTGCAGAGGTCAGCAAAGAGGAGACATCATTAGTGGTTGCTGAAGTGTTCCGTGAAAAGTTGAAAATTGACACCTTTACCGTTGCTGCTATTCGTCGATGCCACAGAATGGGTAGTCAGAGCAGTGCGGAAAAGCCTCGTCCTATACTGGTCAAGTTTCAGGATCTGGATGTCCGTGACAAAGTTTAGTTTGCCAAAACCACGTTAAAAGGTTCTGGTATAACCATGTCCGAATTCTTAACTAGGTCGTTGCATCAGGTTTTCATGAAGGCTCGTGAGAAGTTTGGCATCACGAATTGCTGGACTAGACAGGGATTCGTCTACGTTCTGGGAGCTGATGGGAGCAAGCATCGGGTTTTAAGCTGCTGTGAGCTAAATGCTATCGGTGTGCCTGGACTCGACGCTGATAAGCCGGATCGCCAACATGACCACAAGGCACAGGCTGAGAAGCAAGCTTCAACGCCTTTAAAGAGGATCAGAAAGCCTGCGGTGAAAAAGTGAATCGTCCCTTTCGCTGTGTCGCTCGGGTAAATGTCTCACGTCGTTTTTATTTTATTTAATGTTCGTTTACCTTCAGTTCACTTTTTTTTTACTATTTATCTACTACCTCTCCTTTTCTGCTTATTAATTTTCTGGTTTCTCATAGATTTGTTTTCATTATCGGTATTTTGACAATTGATATATGTCAGCTGTCATGTCAAGTAGTCGCGTTTCGTTTACCTTTGAATAATTTCTGATAAATTGAACATTAAATATCTTTGGAGACATGTAATTCATACTGCAATAATTATGCATTGTGCATACTTCTTACATTAAAATAATGTTTTGCTTTTTTGTATTGTTGTAAGTATGAGCTTTAAGCCTGTATCCGAACGACGCACTTAATTAATTTGTAAGTTATGTTTATTTTTTATGTTTTTTATAAACACAACTGGCGGGTGGACTTTTAAGTCTAGTTAGTAAAAACCTTTTATCTTTATCTTATATAAGTTTACTAATTTACTTACCATATTATATTATTTTTGTGTTTTTTAATGATTGTTAGTAACAATGATGATGACAGCTTCATATCTGCTAGCAGTGACAACAACAGCTTAAATAGTATATCAAATCTTGCTGATACCCTTCAGTCTCAATTTTCTGATGTTCCCAAAAATCTAAATGTAGTCCATATTAACGCTCAAAGTATTCCGGCTCCTTGCCATGATATGCTTGCGCGTTTGGACTGTAAGGACATCCATGCAATCCTCGTTTCCGAATCTTTTAATTTTAAATAATAAACCAAATGATTTAATTTTCCTTTCTTACAAAATTCGCCCTCCAAAGTCTAAACCAAAAAAGATTCTACAGCGCACTTTTGGTGGAATGAACTTGGAAAGTCTTCATGAGGATGCTAATAATGTTGACTGGTCTGCTCTTCTTGATGCGGAATCAATTGATAACAAAATCAACATTATGAATTCCTACCTAAACAAGTTGTACGATATTCATGCGCCTGTTTGGCTGGTTAAGATCAAGCATCTGCCTACTCCTTGGCTATCGGATGACTTGAAAATTATTTTGGAAAAAAAGGCAGCAGCAAAATCAAGATACAAGAGCAGACCTAGCACCTTGACTCGTGAAAAATACGTCGCTATTCGCAATCGCAGCAACTTGGCTTGTAGGGATGCTCAGCGCCGCCACATTCATAAGTCTGTTGAAAACGGTGATCCGGCTAAAGTCTAGAAAATTCTTAGAACAATGGGAGTTGGAAAATCACGCCAAGAGTCTATTCCTAAAGATGTAGACCTTGAATCACTCAATCAATATTTTGCTAGCTCTTTTAACTTCAGCGGGGCTGTTATCTTTCATCACTTCCTACTCCCAATTATTCTCCTTTTATTTTTAATCAATTTACTAGTTGTGATGTTAAGAACATCTTGCTATCTATAACCTCAAATGCTGTTGGTAGTGACTGTATTAGTCGTAAGATGATTCTCCCTATCCTGGACGAAATTCTTCCTATCATTTCCCATATCCTCAATGATTCCATATCCTCAGATGTTTTCCCATCTTTGTGGAAAGAAGCTCAGATAACTCCTCTCCCTAAAAAGTGTAATCCTGTTTCTTTCTCTGATTTTCGCCCTATTTCCATTTTACCATTCCTATCAAAAGTCCTCGAGCGCCTTATCCACAGTCAGCTTAGTGCCTTCCTTTGTAAAAACCAACTCCTAAATTTGTACCAATCCGGGTTTCGTTCAGGACATAGCACTACCTTTCTGACGATATCAGATTAGGTATGGATAATGGGAAGTTGACGGTCCTTTCGTTACTGGACTTCAGCAACGCTTTTAATACTGTCGATTTCGATGTCCTGCTCGGTATACTTCGCTCTCTTAACATATCTCCAACAGCAATTGATTGGTTTCGAAGTTACCTGTGTGGCCGCCGACAACGTATTCGCATTGAAGATTCATCATCTTCTTGGTGCAATACCACTGCGGGCGTTTCACTGGGGGGCGTACTCTCTCCTCTTCTTTTCGCTGTATTTATAAATTCTATTTCTAATGAACTTCTCTCATCCTACCACCTTTATGCTGACGATTCGCAAATTTATTCGCAAGCTCCTGTAGATGAACTGTCTGAGGCGGTGATCATTGTCAATAATGAATTAGCACGTATTTTTCAATGGAGCTTGGATCATGGTTTGAAGGTTAATCCTACGAAGACCCAAGTCATTGTGGTTGGCAGCTCTAGAATGCGATCCAAAATTGACTGGATGAACCTTCCCCAAATTGATTTTGATGGTGCAGTAATACCTTATAGTGATGTAGTGAAAGACTTGGGTATTTACATAGATAAGGACTTGTCTTGGGGTCCCCAGTTTTGCATCTGCGGGGTCTTTGCGTAGACTGCGCAATTTCCTGCCAACTGCCACTAAAACTGCGCTCGCCCAATCTCTCCTTCTTCCTATTCTTGACTATGCTGATGCAAGACCTCACTGAAGTGCAGCTAGATAAGCTTGAGCGACTCCAAAATTTCTGTATCAGATTCATATTTGGTTTGCGCAAATATGATCATGTTTCTGAGTTTCGTATTAAGCTCAAGTGGCTGCCTATCCGTCTTCGCCGGAATGCGCATATTTTATCATTACTTTACAATATTCTGTTCAATCCAAGAATTCCCTTTTACCTCAAAGAACGTTTTAAGTTCCTTCATGACACACATACTAGAGATTTGAGATCATTGGTAAATTTGACACTCTCAATGCCTGCACATTCCACAAAATTTTATGATTCATCGTATACGGTGCAGGCTACTCGTCTGTGGAACGCATTGCCGTTGTCAGTAAGACAAGCGCAGTCACTTGCTGCTTTTAAAAGCTCTGTTGTCAATCATTTTTATACACTCCTATGATTTTACCTTGTATTTCTCTCCTTATGACATATTTATATATACAAAACACATATATATTTATTTATACTTATTTATGTATTGTATTGTATTATATATACCTACATATATATAATTATACTAGCTTCCGCCCGCGACTTCGTCCCCGTGGAAAAAAAAATCCCCCGATTTTGAAACATTCTTCATTACTGCTCCGCTCCCATTGGTGTTAGCGTGATGATATATAGCCTATAGCCTTCCTCGATAAATGGGCTATCTAAAACTGAAAGAATTTTTCAAATCAGAACGGTAGTTCCTGAGATTAGCGCGTTCAAGCAAACAAACAAACAAACAAACTCTTCAGCTTTATAATATTAGTATAGATTAACTACTTTAGTTACTTTTTGTGTATGTTATATATTTGAAGTAAGTACACTGACTTTCCTCTCCCCTCTTTGTTTTATGTTCTTAAAGTCCATCCAAAGGTTGTCTGGAAGATATCGCTATCAGCGATAAGACCACCATTGTAACCATTTTTTTGCATTATTGTAAATCAAGTGTTTCTTTAAATTATCGGTGTACAATGAAGAGTATTCTATCTATCTATCTATCTAACTTTCACTCAAATATAACTTTTGGTTTTTCTGTGATAAAGAAAACTTTGAATTACCCATTTTGTACGTGGCTAAAACACTATCCGAGAAAAGCCAATAAAAAAGAAACCTCATGTTTACAACGAAACCGGAACGCACTAATGCTCGCGAACCGAGCATCACCACAAAAAGATGGAACGCGACGCGATGACAAGATCCTGTGGCGGCCATCTTCTCTTCCCTTTTTTCTCTACGGCTGATCGCGCGTACGCATTATGTCGCGCACCCTTTTGTAAAACTAAATATAACTTGTAACGAATAAACGAATGTACACTAAACGCCGTCGACTTTACTTGATCGCCACCAACATTTGGAGACCTCGACGTGATCAAACGTACTTAACTTATTTGAAGATCAAGACTGGTGGCATGGCGGCGACGAAACCGCGAGGCGGCCAACTATAATCTCCAACAATTCTTCCACTACGCCTGCAATCTGATGCCTGATGTTTGGTACATGACTGAACAATAAAAAGAAGAAAAGATGACCTGCTCAAAATAACGGATTCATGTAGTGAGTGATTTGGTTTGGCCACAGGGAAGTACGCCCAATTTAGTCATATTTCTACTAACTGCAAAATGAAAATATAGCCTGCAGTATCTACTTTTATGTTTTGCCTATATTACTTGGAGTCAGATTAACGATGAATAATAGGGAGGTACCTAAAATATGACATGCATACCTTCCTAACTTACTTTCTAAGTTTTGCTTGTTCTTTGGAGTCAGATTAATGATACAGATAAACTAATAGTTAGGCACCTACTTATTTAAATGACAATTATGCCTTCCTATCTAATTTCTTATTCACTGAATTTGCATTCTATGGACTCAGATTAATGATAATTTCTTAGTAGGTTGGTACCTATTTAACGACATTTATACCTCCTACCTTAACTTCTTTCTACTTGCACCTCGCTAACGGGAACACCCTGGCATTTTCCAGATTTACCGTGTGCACCTGCTTCTTGGGTCCCGCTGGAATGCGCTGCTATACATCTATCTACTTGCTACAGCAACTGCTTGCTGGTTCTTGAGCTGTGTGACCTGCTTGCTTGTGTGTGTCGCTGACTGAAGAGTTGTTGTCGTAGCTAATGCGCGACTTGCACGGTTTGGCTTTGTTTGTTAACTTCTACTCGTGGTATCTTATACCGGAATAACTTATTTCTTGACGGTCTGTTCAGTTCTTATAAGCTTTCACTATGTCGGCTGAATTGAAAGCTCTTATTCAGCAACGTGGTACGATTAAGGCTAGAATAACTTTATTTTCAAAATACTTAAATACTATAAAACTGATAGAAACTGACAGCATTCCTAAGCAAATACTTGTCGAAACTGAGATAAAGTTATCTAGATTTAAAGAATTGTTCTTACAGTTTGATGATTTAAAAACTAAAATTGAAAGTTTAGATCCTGATCAGTTGGAAGAAAATGACATGATAGAAAGTGAATTTTGTTCTAACATTGCTAAAGCTCAATTGTTGATTGAAAATCTTGGTCCTACTAAAAATACTAACTGCAATTCTATAACTAGCTGTCAGAATAATAAACAAGATTGCCGTAACTATAATATTAAATTGCCTACCATTCAGCTGCCTTCCTTTGATGGTAACTATTTGAAGTGGATGGAATTTCGAGACACTTTCGATTCTTTAATAAATAATAATGATAGTATTCCAGAAATAAATAAGTTCCATTACCTCCGTTCTTCATTAGAGTCAGGAGCGTCTGATATAATCAAGTCAATAGACTTCACTGCTACCAATTATAAATTAGCTTGGAATTTACTTACTGAACGCTTTGATAACAAGAGGATACTTACAAATAATCATTTAAAGGCTATTTTGAATTATGACACTATAAATAAAGAAAATTACAAATCTCTGCGTTCCATGATAGATTACTATTCTAAAAATATTCGAGCCCTATCTACTTTAAATGATCCTGAATCCCGCTGGGATACTTTACTTGTATACATTATGGTGTCAAAACTAGATGGCGCCACGGGTCGCCAATGGGAGGAGCATAGGAATACTATTGCTGCTGCTCCAACAATTGAGGATTTCTATACTTTTTTAAGAAATCGAGCTGATGTTTTAGAAACCTTGCAATACAATACTACTACTAGTAAATCTGAAAAACATTCTTATTCTAAAGATATTAAACAAACTAAATCATTTGTTTCTTCTAACACAAATTATGATAAAAACTGTGTTGTATGTTCACAAGATCATTTACTATATAAATGTAAAAAATTCAAGGATATGTCTGTAGACGCTAGATACGGTAAAGTTTCCAAGCACAAACTCTGTTATAATTGTCTGCGTCCTGGTCATTTCTCTGCTCACTGCAAACATAACTCTTGCAAATTCTGCAACAGAAAGCACAATTTACTGCTACATAAATCACAGTCCAATAATGACAAGACAAACTCATCTGCTGATAAGACTTCTGCAATATCACTTCCTCAAGAGGCAGGTTCTTCCCAGGCAACTTCTACAATTGCTATGTTCAATCCTGTGTCACTCTCTGCGGCAATGCCTGGGCAGATCCTGCTATGCACTGCTCAAGTGAAAATAATTGACAATCAATCCTCTGAAACATACATTGTTAAGGCACTCTTAGATAATGGCAGCCAGTCCTCATTTATAACTGAAAGAATGCAGAGAAAAGTGAATTTGTCTTGTTCTAATACAGACATATCAATTGCTGGCATAAATAATAAAGTGACTCATACTAGTAAAATGTGTAAGATAAAACTTAAATCGCGGATTAACTTATTCCAGACAAATGTAACATGTCTTGTAGTGCCTGAGATTACTGGCATGTTACCTAGCTCCGTGATTAACTCTTCTGATTTAAACCTTCCTAAATCTATAGACCTAGCAGATCCTACCTACTATATACCCTCTGAAATAGATTTACTGCTAGGTGCTGATGTTTACTGGGAAATTGTGGAAACTAGACAAATTAAATTAGGGAAAAATAAACCTACACTACAAAATTCTAAACTGGGTTGGCTCGTGTCAGGCCCTACCGGTGTGAGGCCTACTACTACTACTACTTGTTCTAACTTTTCTCAAGAGATTAGGGACTCTCTGGCTAAATTCTGGGAAGTTGAAAGTATTCCTACTCTGGCAAATAAAAATGTTAAGTTTTCCAATGAGGAAAATTATTGTGAAAACCACTTTATCGAGAACACTGTCCGTCTGAATGATGGAAGGTTTTGTGTAAAAATTCCTTTGCGTGAAGTACCTAATGAGGCTTTAGGAGACTCTTATCTTACTGCTGAAAGGCGTTTCTTGAATTTGGAAAAGAAACTGAATAAATCTAGAATGAAAAATGACTATGCTAAATTTATTAATGAGTATCAACAATTAGGACATTTAATTGAAGTAACACGTCCAAACTTCGGATACTATATTCCTCATCATGCAGTGATGAGCGAAAGTAGTGAAACCACTCGCTTAAGAGTAGTATTTGATGCATCTTGTAAAACTTCCTCAAACAAATCGCTAAATGATATCCAATTTGTTGGACCCGTAGTTCAGGACGATTTAATGGCAATTTTACTCAGGTTTCGTCAGTATACCTATGTAGTGACAGGTGATATTGACAAAATGTATAGACAAGTTATGGTAAATGAATCACAGCGTCATTTACAGCTGATACTCTGGAGGGAAGACGAAAGTCAACCACTGAAAATCTTACAGCTGAATACTGTCACTTATGGAACATCTTCAGCTCCGTATCTGAGTACTAGGTGTCTTGTTCAACTCGCAGCGGAGTGTACTAATGAAGCTGTTGCCAATACTATTAGACATGACTTTTTTGTTGACGATTTGAATACTGGATCGGACTCAAAATCGCAGTTAAAAGCTAACATTTTAGGAGTAATCGACAAACTTGCTGAAGGCCGTTTCCCTTTGCGTAAATTTAGATCAAATTCACCTGATATTTTTGATGACATACCTACTACTGACCAATCTCAGGATTTCAGTAAACAAGCCTCTGTCTTGGGATTGGGATGGACACCTAGCTCTGATACTTTGCACTATTCAGTCGAAATTAAATCTATTCCTAAAATAACTAAACGCTCTATATTGTCAAACTCGTGTCGAATATTTGATCCTTTAGGTCTCTTATCTGCTTGCACTATTTTTCATAAAATCTTACTACAGAAACTTTGGTTACTTAAAATCGACTGGGATGATGAAATTCCAAAGGATATTGAAAACTCATGGATAGAATTCTATAATGAAACTCAATGTTTCACTCAGATTCAGATACCTAGATACATTTTCTGTAGTTCTCCTATTTATATAGAGGCACATTGCTTTTCTGATGCCTCACAAGACGCATATGGTGCATGCATTTATCTAAAATCAACGAATAGTTTAGTTGAGATTAAATGTAACTTGTTATGTGCTAAAACTAAAGTTTCTCCTTTGAAAACTGAAACGATTCCCCGTCTGGAATTGTTAGGTGCTTCACTTAGTGCAAAACTATACTCTAAAGTACTTCAATCTTTAAGAATTAAGATTTCACGCTCAGTATTTTGGACAGATTCAACTATAGTTTTAGGGTGGTTACACACTCCACCCAAAACTCTTAAAACTTATGTAAGCAACCGGATTGAACAAATTCGGGAATTAACTGATATAACTACTTGGCGTCATGTACCATCTGAGCATAATCCTGCTGATATGGCGTCCAGGGGCATTCAACCACGTCTTCTCTATAATAATGCTCTTTGGTGGCATGGCCCTTCATTTCTGGCCAAGTCTGAAAATGAATGGCCCCAATTTAAATCTACTTCTTCTACTTTACCTGAAATAAAAATAAGTTTAAATGTTCAAACTATGCCTACTAATATTGTTCCATTTCAAAAATACTCTAAACTATATAAACTGCAAAGGATATTTGCTTATGTGCTAAGATTTATAAATAACATAAAAAATATGCATACTAAATTTAATGGTGAACTTACCTGTTCTGAATTGAACAACTCACTGGTACTAATAGCTAAGGCGTCACAGAAAGAATGCTTTTCAAAAGAAATTCACTCACTTGAAACTTTACATAAATTAAATTCTAAATCGAGAGTTCTCTCTTTGAATCCATTTTTGGATGAACACGGTGTGTTGCGTGTCGGTGGACGAATCGATAATGCATCTCACTGTCCTTATGGGAAAAGACATCCTATACTACTGGACTCCAAACACACTTTCTCGAAACTGCTATTTGAGCAAGAACATCTTCGTCTTCTACACTGTGGCCCTCAGCAACTTTTAAATACTATTCGTGAGCAATTCTGGCCTACAAGTGGAAAGGTATTAGCTGTAACTACTGTTAGAAAGTGTGTTCGTTGTCAAAGATTTAGAGCTAAGCCTTTAAACCCCATAATGGGTAACTTACCGCAACCTCGTGTAACTCCTGCTCCACCATTTGCGACTTGTGGCACTGACTTTGCAGGACCCTTTTTAATCTTAAATAGAAAGGGCCGCGGTGCCAAAACCTCTAAGTGCTACTTATGCATATTTGTTTGTTTCAGCACCAAGGCTGTTCACTTAGAAGTCGTAAGCGACTTAAGTAGCGATGCCTTTATTTTATGCTTGCGTAGATTTGTTTCACGACGAGGCAAACCTCACACTATATACTGTGATAACGGTAAAAATTTTGTAGGTGCGAATAATGAACTGAACAGACTGCTTAAGGAAAGTGAACGTTTAGTTAGCGACTACGCGAGCAAGGAAGGTATAACGTTTAAATTCTCTCCCGCATATGCACCGCATTTCGGCGGTATCTGGGAAGCCGGAGTCAAAACGGCCAAATATCACTTAAAAAGAATAGCGGGTAACTCAAGTTTAACTTTCGAGGAATTATATACACTCTTTGCACAGATCGAGGCTATCATGAACTCGCGTCCGATTACTTCAATGTCTGTTGATCCATCTGATCTGTCCGCACTTACACCTGGGCACTTTCTTGTGGGTAGACCATTGACCTCGCTACCTTCACCCGTTACTGAACGAATCGGTATCAATAGATACCAACTGATTGAGCGCTTAAGACAGCACTTCTGGTCTCGATGGACAAAGGACTACCTAGTCACTCTGCAGCAACGCGTCAAATGGCAGCAAGCACAGCACGAAGTTCGTGTCGACGACCTGGTCTTAATATTGGATGACCAGCTGCCACCTATGAAGTGGCTCATGGGCCGCATTTTGAAGCTGTATCCAGGAACTGACGGTGTATGCAGGGTAGTCGACGTCAAGACAGAGAATGGCGTCATTCATAGGCCCGTCTCTCGACTAGCCCTACTAAATTCCCAAGAGCTCCTTGGGGAACATGTCCCCAAGGGGGGGGAGGATGTTTACAACGAAACCGGAACGCACTAATGCTCGCGAACCGAGCATCACCACAAAAAGATGGAACGCGACGCGATGACAAGATCCTGTGGCGGCCATCTTCTCTTCCCTTTTTTCTCTACGGCTGATCGCGCGTACGCATTATGTCGCGCACCCTTTTGTAAAACTAAATATAACTTGTAACGAATAAACGAATGTACACTAAACGCCGTCGACTTTACTTGATCGCCACCAACACCTCATTCTTTTAGTCTATGGCGGATCTGTTAGATGCGCGCGCATAGGAAAACTGATTAATTTTTCCCGCCATTGCGAAAAAATTTTTTTCACTGTTGAAATTATAGTTATTTATTAATTAAAATGTCTACAAGTACTAGCTATGAAGAAAATGATTTATGTTGTACACCACCTGATATAAGATGTGAAGCCCTTAACGTTATAGAAAGTTTACTACCTGGAAACTCCAAGGCCAAATATCTATTAGCGTACCAAAATTTCATACAATGGCAAAACAACAAGAGTACGCAGTCTTTTTCAGAAAATGTGTTCATGGCGTAATTTAAAGAATTATCTTCTAAGTACAAACCTAGCTCTTTGTGGTGTATATACTCAATGTTAAAAAGCACAGTCCAAACAAAGAATGGAGTGGACTTAAAAACATATTCTAATTTGTCAGCTTATCTAAAGAGACTATCCGATGGATTTAGAAGCAAGACATCAAAGGTTTTATCGTCTAACGATGTTGAAAAATTTATACAAGATGCTCCAGATAGCCAATATCTGGCTACTAAGGTTAGTTAAATTATCTAATTTTATATATCCACGCGACTTCAGACTGTGTTGTGTGTTGAACTTAATTATTGTTTCTTTTTTTTCAGGTTGCTTTAATATTTGGTCTAACTGGTGCATGTAGGATACAAGAATTAACAAATATAACTGTAAAAGACAGAGAACAATGGCCAGATGCTTTTAGTGAAGATACCTATCACAAAAAAATAAAATACCTAGGTCATTCACCATACACGGTCCATTCTATGAAATTGTTAAGAAGTATGAAAGTTTGCATTCACCAAAAGCGAAAAATGACCGTTTCTTTCTAAATTACAAGAATGGTAAATGTACCTGTCAGCCAATATGTATAAACAAATTTGGTTCTATGCCTAAAGAAATCGCTAAGTTTTTAGATTTAGCAGATTCTGAGAGCTACACTGGACATAATTTCAGAAGAACTTCAGTTATATTGCTGGCTAATTCAGGAGCTGATATAATGACTTTGAAGCATCATGGTGGATGGCGATCTAATCATACGTAGAAGATTCCATACAAAACAAGAACGAAATTTGTGCAAAAATCACAAAAAGAATTAGACTTGATTCTGAGGCGCGTCCTACTGGCGAAACACCAAGTACATCCAATGATTGGATTTCACCTACCTACACGAATAATGAACCATCTCAAATAACAATACAACATGAAAATATTTCAGTAAATAATCTGTCTGATGAGACCGCTATGCCATCAAAAACAGTTAATTATAATTTTACCAACTGCACATTTACTAATTGTTTCTCTAAATAAACTTTTTACTCACTAAATAAAATGGCTTTTTAGTATTATTTTCTTCACAAGTGTGTTGAAAAACGTCGTATGATATACGTGTGTATTGATGATTACCGTCCTCGGCTCTCTTAAGATCCTCACCTAAAACGGCTTATAACGGCTCGGGTCTCAATGGCGCCTCAGCGGTAATCACCAACATTACACACTTGTACCATAATGTACTATTCCACCGAAAAATACAAGTTTAGGTTAGTGTTTTATGAAATTCATGCTTTAATCTAATTGTATGAATACAGTTGTAATAATTTTTATAGTAGCTATGCTATCTCTGCCAAGTTGCATCGTAACATGTATATGCATTTTTGTAACACTAGTAGGTGACAAGGATCATTAGGAATGTTGTCGCGATCATAATATTTGTGGAGGTCCTGTGTTCTTGTACCAGCTTTGCTTGCGTCTCTGCCGATGTACAAAGTTTTTCTAGTTTCGAGAAAACTCCCTGTTGTATTTTTCCGTATTTTTTTTTAATTACTTATGGGCCCACTCTTGACCTCGATCTCGCCTGATGGTAAGCGATAGATGAGGTCTAAGGTGGGACGATCGAGCCCAGAAGATGCCTATTTATTCGTGCTTTAAAGGCTGAAAGGCCATATTGTTTTATATTTCTGATTCTCCCCTGTCTGTCAACCTACCAAAGAGTCGCTCTTTGCGTGGCCGTTTGAATAAAATAGAATAATATCAATTGGCGAGAATACCAATACAGTTTGTAGGTTGATGGGTACCTATTACACGAAAAATTCTGTCACATTCTAACAGTTAACTGTCGTGGAAATATTGTTTTTTTTTTTTATTAACTTTGTAGTATTTTTAACTCAAATAGTGACTAGTAGAGAATGTCTTGTTGCATTAATTTCGCCCATAAAGTTGAAATAAATTAATGAGACCTAACAGAATAATATAATAATTAAGCCTATTACGCACGCTGACACAGGCCTTCTATCTATGAGAGGCAATGAATTCTCTACGGGAAGAAAAAAGACCGTAAACCACTAAGTGCGTAACATAAAACTATTAAAAATTTAAAGAAAATAATATTAAGTTTAACATCAAATCGCTATTATAGAATGGTTTAATACTTTATCCTATGCATTATTTAGTCGTTTCTTATATAATATTACATTTAATTCTTTTCAGACTCTAGACACTTGGTAAGTCTCAATAGTAGACGACGCGCGACGGTTCATTTTAATTCGCCAAGTAGTTTTTCTTTCACGTTCTCTGATAATGTATTTATTTAAGTTAGGCCCTATTGAAATAGCTCAAACTTACACACAAAGAAAGGGTAAAGAATAACAATCTCCAACGCTTCATAAATGAATTCGGTGGTTTCTTTTGTGTTAGCTGATTGAGAAAAATGATTGCCAAATATAAATATGTCACCCCTAACACTACACACGTGTCAAAAACGTATGATAATTGACATGAAGTAGTGTTGTTTGAATTAACGGGATCACGTCACTAGTGATGGGCTCTGATTGGATTTTCATCGATACAGTTCGTAATCGATGACCTCCGGTTATCGTAACTTGTCAACGACTGTCGGGTGTTTGTTTATGTGTTCCGGCTTAAAATAATTGTAAATATGTATTAAGTTTTACTTGTTTTAGGTGGTAAGAGGTTTAATAAGAAGTTTGACGGATGTATCGTTAAGTTATCTAATGTTTAATAATGAATTTTGTGTGTGGATTAGCTATAAAATTTGTCAATCAACCTCAAAAACACTTTACAAAAATCATCATACTAAAATCTATTAATTAAGCGTGAAAACATAATATTATAGTAATAATATTATCACTATGTGAAATAATTTGTTTTTCGTCTGAAAATAAAACGAAATACATATATTTTTTATATGGAATATTTTAATGAAGTTATGATATCTTTTGAGTTATTGAATACAATTTTATTATTGTTTTCGTGTATTAGGTACGTTAATTAAAGAAAATGACATAAAATTGTCAAAACAGTTATCTTTGAGAACTAGAAAACATTATAAATAATATTTTTATTTATTCAGAATAGGCTCACGTTTGACCACCATCTCACCTGATGGCGAGTGATGACGTGGTCGAAGATGGAGCACGCTTACCTAGAAGAAACCTATTCACCCTTGACTTAAAGAGCCCCAAGCTATAGCTATCGGGAAACACAGACTCCGGCAGGGAATTCTACTCCTTAGCTACGGCTAAGGAGTGGAAGCACAATTAAAGTATTCTCAAAACGTTTTGTGCATGTGAGTGGGATGTGCACCTTGTAACGATGGCGTATCGCCTTTGTCTTGTAGCCCTATGATGGAATGGGCTTGGTGAAATTAGACTGTGTAATTCCATCGCACACTCCCCGAAATGTAACCGATAGAAAACCAACAGACTTGCAACTCGTCGTCGATGTTCAAGGCTTTGGCTCGACCAGTGTATCGTTGTCACCAATAAGTCTCTTGGCCCGTTTCTCGATAGACTCAAGGGCGTCCAGTTGGTATTTAGCAGATCCATCCCAAAGATGAGAACAGTGCTCCATACTCGACCGAACCTGGGCTTGATAAAGATACACTGCTACAATAAAAAAGACCGAACTACTCCATGCTATCCTCAATTCATCGTGCCGCGATTCTCATTTACACAGAAAACAGCCAATATCCAGTAACAACATCGCAAACTAAGTCACCTAACCCGCTAATTAATCCTATCGAAAATCGATAAATCGATAGTGCACAACACTATCATCCGTCAACCGTTCCCCGCACACGGATATCGGATTACAAATACGGACCGACAAAGAACACTAGATAATTTACCTTGCATCCCGTTTTACTCTTGCAACTTCCAGTATTGGTGAGAAAGAGATGATAGATAAGTAAGGATATCTCGAAAACTGCTAAGTGTGAGAATCAGAGAATACTTTCGGGAATTAAAAGTTTGCTTGAATTGGGGTCAACGACTAAGTTAAAAACATATTTTTGAAGCCAATCAGATGTGTTTAATTTGCTTTGTGACGAGGACAAAAAAATTATTTGTCTCAACTGATTGTAAAGTTATTGTATTGTTTCCACTTCTATATTAAACTTGATCATGTGACCTGTTCACCTCCACTTTGTTGGTCAATTGATCCTATAAAGTTTCGATTCTTCCATTGGAGCGTTACAACCCTAAACTCCAGTGTCCTTCAATAAAATTCCCCTTGGGCTTCCCATCAAGTGAGGGATCAATCGGTTCAATTCTGATCAATTAATTACTGTCTGTGTGTCGTCGAAGCCTTTTTATTTGCTTCCGAAGATACTTTCCCTTGATTATGGTGGTAAGTAACTGTGTGGTAAATGAATGAGGCGGCTTGGAATTTATTCTGTTCTACTAACAACTAAATAGCACAGCTCGTAAGAAATGTGATAGTATATTTTAATGTAACAATAATACAGTATTTGAGTATTGCAGTAATAATGAAATAATTTATTCATTATTTACTCTCCCGTGCTGCCCCACTGCTGGGCAAAGGCCTCTATTTATTCCAACTGAATAACGGAAACTTTATCCTGGTGAGCGCTACTTAACGTCAACAAACTAAGAGACCAGGAACGTGTATGGGCATCTAAGCTTTGTATAATAATAGGTCACGTTATGATAATCTTATATAACAAAATATTAATGTAGTGTTTCTTTAAGTAAGGTAAGTGTTCATCAGGCGCGTGCGCTCCTTGAAAGCATAAATGCAGTGCATTACTTGCCATTCACAGATATTTTAATAAAACGTTCGCACGTTTTAGATGACTTTAATTAATACTAAATAAATGAATAAACAAAATATAATAACTTAAAAACGCCTAATAGTTTATAAATAGCACCTATTTGCAAGCACACAAACATTGTTTGCCAGGCGCTGCAAATTAACGTACCTATTATTCTCAAGTCCTGCCGCCCTCTACGGCAGGATTTTTGTTCGCATGTGTGCAGTACTTTTGCTATTTGTGCACAATTCGCCTACGCACACACCCATGAATGTCTAAAGCTGGGTGTTCTGTGACTCCTGCCGCATGATACCACAGACTACATAGAGATACTACGTATGCATGAGACAAACGTTCAGAAATGTTGTTCGTTGCCGTTCCGAGTAAAAATAATAGACAGAATAGGCTATTTGAATGGTTTCTAAAAACCGTCTCATATTATTTATTGGCGTATAAGGACCCTACAAATAATATTTATTTTCATATTTTATAAATATTTCGTTTAAAAAAAAAGCATTACAAAATATAGTGATTATATAAGCTGTCAAAACGCTTGTTGGACGAACAATATGACGGAGTGATGTCACACGTTTCACGTTTGTATATAAATATTGGGGAGCAAGTCAAATTGAGAGTTTTATGTAGTTTAATAAAGTTTCTGGCTGTAATTTACTGGAAAAAATGAGTTATAAATGGTGTGCAGTACCACGGTGCACAAATACAACGATAAAGATGCCGGAGAAGCTATTTATAACCGTTCCAAAAAATGTTAAAGTTCGTAATAAGTATTTACAACTTGCACGCAGAAATACTAAAGAAATAAAGGATAGTTCGGTAATTTTCGTCTGTCAGGATCATTTTGATGTAAGTAAACATGTTATTATTACTAACTTAAAACATTTTTACAATATAGTTATTCTTCTGTTTTAAGGTTAGATAACTGAGATGTTTTTTTTTTTTGTATTATACCTGAATAGCCACAAATATTTCAATATTCAATTATATTTATTACCACAAAATACATCAACATTTATGGCTTTAAAATAACATTTAAAAATATTTCAGATTGAAAAAGATATGGCTATCAATATAATATGAGATTAAGCAACTTTAAGCAAGAGCATAATCATGGTGCCTACAAAATTTTATTGCCAGGAAGACCGCAGAAAAAGGATGAGTGATGCTAGTACTTCTAGACATGTATTTGTTTAAAAACAAAGAACCCAACTCATTCAAGAGTACCAAGACACACTGATGCAGGAAGTGTTAAGTGAACCCAGCCCGTCTAGCACCCAACCGACTACAACACCTGTGCAAGAAGTAGTTTTAATGACAACAGGTATGTAGACATAACTAAGGATAAAAATAGGTAACTGAAAAGTGAACTGTGCGTTTGTTTGTATTTATAATTTTATTTATTTTCAGAATCACAGTCAACACAAAATAAAAGCACATGAACAGATCCCATTGTCACCAGTGAAAAGGGTACCAATTTCATTTAAAAGAAAAAGTTAATTATAGATCAAAGGCGATACGGACAAGAAAAATTTTGACTAAAGAGATTACTGTTTCATTTTCTAAGAATACTTGATAATGTGATTGTTATAGCCTGTGCACTTATTAATTTACAGGAGTTGCTTATAAAAATAGAAATTAGACAAAATCTGTTGAGCAGCTTTGTTATAATGATTTCAAACAAATAGTCATACATACATGATATCAATACTTTATAAATAAGTGTTATTATTTTTTGGTAATTTATATTGCATACCAATAATAAAAGAAAGAAATCAGCCGTCTTGTTTTATTACTGTTTTCTAACTTTTAACGTTTAACTATTAAGGAATTTGGATTAATAAATACAATAATAATAGGAATCACTCATTTATTCTCATAAAAAACACAATTTTAGACATTATTTAATGATGCACTGCGCTTTAATATTGGATATATATATATATTTTGCTTCCAAAAGGAAGATACACTTGTTAGTAATGTTGTTAAATGTATATTCATTGTCATTTTGTAGTAGTATGATATCAAATTTTTTTGTTTTTTTTTAAAGTCAGGGTGTACAATACAAAAGTACCCTTTCTTCATATTAGTGACATATATTTTTAGTTGCACTTGAGCTTATACTTTTCAGCAACTACACCACTGAGACGGCATAACCTAAACAACACTGGCAGCAGGGTTGCCAACCGCAAAAGAAAATCCCTCGTACACATGCAGCTAAAAATCTCGTATTTTGAATTTCAAACCTCGTACATTTAGGTATTATGCGTGCAAAACGTTCTAAAACCAAAATTAAGGCATATTGAATTTCTGGATTTAGGACTTTTTACTCGAAATAAACTATTGCAAGTTTCCTATTAAATAAAACATCACTTTGTGTTGTATTTCCAAAAAATCTTTATTATTAATCAATCAAGTAAAATAAAAATAAAAAAACTAAATGTATTACTACTACTATTACTAAATTATTATGAAAATTTGCAAGGTAACTTAGTTTACATCTCTCCAAATATTAGTCAGGAACACCCTCACTGTCATCGTTTTTTCTGCCGTATATTTTATCTGTTGTCATGCGGCTATACACTCCTTTTGTGGGTTCAAAATTGACACAGTTTCCTTTTGCACTCTCTGCAGCAAGAAGTGTGCCGTTCACTGTTTCCACAGTTAGCCGGTTTCTTATCTCTGTCTTTATAAAAAGGCCTTTACTATTATAAAATGGTGATGCAAAATGTTCGTAAGGCCATATTATTAAAATCTCGTACATAATTGTACGAGGTTGATAGTGTCCTCATAACTCGTACGGAACACTCCCAGGTTATAGCTAAGAGTAAGAGTGAATAGGTTACTTCTAGGCAAGCATGCTTCGTCTTCGTCCACATCATCACTTAACATCAGTTGAAATTGTGATCAAACGCAAGCCAATCAACAATAACTTAAAAAAAAAAATAGTGTAAACGCAATTATCTTATTAAACTGAGTGAATAGTTCGGGCCAATTTCAGTTATTATTTAAATATTTATCATTTTCATTTCGCTTCGTACCTACAGCATTTGTGTCAAAGTATTTGTTTAACGAAAAATTATTGGCGCATTCATTATGCACGATGAGTGGATAAAAAAATACCAGTATTTAAAGCAAGTAAAGTAGGTAAAAATAAATTGATTTAAACTACATTTTTACTGATATTTTAAGCTACATAATTAGGCTACCTACCACTGACTGAAATTCGGCTATATTAGGCTACTTAAGCTGTGAAAAACGGGCGACATTGACCCCCGCGTTGTTGGCAACACTGGTTTTGTGTTCGCGGGGCCTGGGAGCCATATTGCTTTTTCATGTGATGAGCATTGTTTACTATTTTGTTTACGCCAGTATATTTATAGTTTTCTTAAAAGATTTTTCATTTTAACATTTGAAAGTGTCTACATTTAACAGTTTATTACTGAGTTTCTATAATAATTGTACTGTAGTGATTTGCTTTTACTAGGTAGTGCGTTTGTTGATTTTTAAAAAAATGTTATTTGATTGTGAGGTCTGTGTTGAAAATGTGTGTTTATTAAAAATTAAAAATAACAAGTTCTCACAATTATCATTCAATGAAAAGATTCAAATTGTCTCTAAAGGTAGGTGTGTACCCGAGTTACAACAATTAAACCAGCAAAAAGGGAAAGTAACTCGAAAGTTTCATGTTAAAAGTTATGAAACGTATGACTGGCTGAGTGGTTGTATACACACGATTAAATTATATTGTTTTCCTTGCATATTGTTTAGTAATTCTAGTACAGTGTGGACTGATTTGGGATATTCAGATTTAAATAATTTTTATACCGCGGCAAAGAAGCATGACCATACAGAAAAACATATGGAGGCCTGCTTAAAATTAAATACTTTTGGTAAATATCGTATTGAAATGAGTATCAACAGTCAGTTACGATTAGATATTGAGAGGCATAATGCTAAAGTCGATCGCAATAGAAACATTTTTCAAAGGCTCATCGATGTTGTTTGCTTTAGCTTTTCACGGTCACGATGAGTCAGTATCGTCGTTGAATAGGGGTAATTATTTAGAAATAGTAGATTTATTAGCCAAGTATGATGGAGTTTTAGAAACCCATTTACAGAGTGCAAGTACCTCATTCACGGGCATGTCGAACCGTACGCAGAATGACTTGATCTCGAGCGTTGCATCTGTGATGATCGATCGCGTTAAAGCCGAAATTAAACAGTCCGATTTCGTCGCCGTCATGGTAGATGAGACTCCTGATGTTAGCGGCCGTGAACAATTAGTATTAGTTTTGAGATATTTTCGTGATTCTGAAGTAGTAGATCAATTTATCAAATATGTTGATGTCAGCGCGGATCGGACCGCTGTAACCTTGAGTTCTATAATTTTGGAAATTTTAGAAGAGTTCGATTGTGTATCCAAATTAGTTGCACAAAGTTACGATGGGGCAGCAGTTTTATCCTCACAAATTAATGGCGTACAGGCTTTGGTGAGACAAAAATGTCCACAACCTATGTACGTTTGGTGCTCAGCACATATATTAAATTTAGTTTTATCGAAATCGTTCGAACGAGTTGCTGAAACGAAACGCTTTTTTAGTATTATAAAATCAATCGTGGCTTTTTTTCACACCAGTACAAAGCGAATGGCCCATTACAACAACTTTGCCGATATGAAAAAGCTGCCTCGTGTCGCGGAAACAAGGTGGACATATCACTCGCGCACGGTTAATGTAATTAATAATGAGTCCACCCACCTCCTAGAATTGTTTGAAAATATGAACGAAAATACACAAGACTGGGATGGTGAAACACTGACACAAGTCAGTTCATTTTTATTTATTATGAAAGAAATTCAATTTAATTTTCTTTTAAAATCTTTCGCAGATATTTTTGTAGAAACGGATATTCTGTATGATATTTTGCAAAAAAAAAACTAGTGACATCGCGTATTGTGTAACAAAGATAAAAGAGTTAGAGTCATTTTTAGAACGTTTCAGAGAGAAGTTCGAGATCTTTTATGATGCCGCCGTTCACATTACCGGACCACCTAAAAGAAAGCGCAATGTCGATGATGTAAAAATACATTATCGGCGAATTTTTGTTGAAATAATTGATAATGTAGTCAGTGAATTAAGAAATCGCTATAAAAACATTAAAGATTTAAAGTTTATTGAGCTACTTTCTTGTGAGAATTTTAAAAAATATAGTGAACGTTTCTCTGAAAATGAAATCAGAGAGTTCACTAATAATTATCAGGCAAATTTTAATTTCGATAAATTGAAAAATGAATTGCGCTGTATTTATAGATCACCTCAATTTGCAAATAGTTGTGTATTTAGTATTATTCAAAATTTGTATAAGGACAATTTAAATAAAGTTTTTTCTGAAGTGTTACGATTAGCGAAATTCATTGTGACTATCCCAGCAAGCAGCGCATCGGCAGAGCGTTCATTTTCGTGTTTAAAACGTATCCACACATATTTGAGAAACACACAAAATCAACAGAGACTCACAGAGCTTTCCATGATTTCTATAGAAAAGGAAAAGAATTAAAACGCAATCCAACTTTCTATGACGATATCCTAAAATCATATTTAAAAAAGGATAGGCGCATAGATTTATTTATAAATGAATGAGTAGTATGTTTTTTTTTTTACTAACCTGTTGTTTTATTATTAAGTTTATTTATATATTTGCGAATCACATGAAACTCGGCCTTTTTAAAGGCCACATCGGATATCTTCCAAGTGACGTGTTCTGTAACTATCACTCACTTGGATAAGATATTTGAGGTGGCCGAAATCTTGCGTTTACATCGGGATATAGTAACCGGAACCTTGAATATGTGAAAATTGAAGCTGACTAGGTGAGTAGTAATATCTTAGCTTATTATTTTACGTATTAGAATTTCTTCCGCCGCGACGATCGATCGCCGTTTTGTCTGCGTTGCCGTAGAAGATGTACATGAATAGTAGTACATCTAAGACTTGTTCTGTTGGCATGGTTTCCGACTTAGAGATCCGTCGCGTGGCTGCGGCTATGCTTAAAATCTATAAAAGAAAAAGTTTTTGTGACCGAGTACTCCGCCGCATACCCAGTGTCATAAACCTGTGCACGCCGCTGGTGTTCATCGAAAAACATTATTTAAAGTTCTCGCAGATAAGTAGAACGTATGGATAAAACGTTAGGATAAGTTACTTCTTTTTTCTATAATATGTTTACGTCTCTTGATTGAGCTGAGCTATACGATAACTACAATGTATGGACACGTACACTCAAATCTGTTTTGAACATATTTGAAAATTTGAACATATTACGGATTGTAAGGTTTGAAAACGACGGTTTTGTCAGATTGTTACCGTGTTTATTCTCAGCTAAAAAAACACAGGACAGTTTAAACTGGCCAAAAAGAGTGATATTTCAAAGTGCGAACCTACTTTTATACTAATAAATATTATTTACTTATTAATGTAGGGAAAACTAACAGTTATGCATTTCAAAAACACAACAACCCACAACATTTTGTTTAGATTATAGATATTATAGAGGTAAAATTTGTAAGTTTGTATGTACGGGGTAATCTCCAGATTTAAAGAACCAATTCAAAAACATTGTAGGCAAAGTTGTAGGCAGTGGAAAAGCTATTAAAGAGCTAAATCCACTGCGGCGATCCAACTGTCAAAATTGGATTTTTGTGGAGCCATTCCTTGTAATGTTTGGCGAAGGGTAAATATTTTAGAAGATTCTAAAGGGATTGTGTCTATAGAATTAACTGTGTCATGTTAGCTGTCTATAACACAGCTCAAACCATAATTATTTCATACCTATATGTAGGACTGCACATACCGGTATAATCCTCTAAGAAACTATACGTCTGTTGTATCCATTTGTTTGATGTCATCAACATCTATGTAATCTTTTTCCAACTATAGCGGGGGGCTGTCACTCTCACCGGCTGGAGCTGAGTATTGGTGTTTTATCTGACTTCCACAATCCAGTAGCTGGGTTACACGATACCTTGTAGCAAGACTGGTTGTTTTAACTAAATGTAAAATGTATGAATGTGTTATCAGTAAGTCTATTATAAGTTTTCTAATTTTGCTTTACTCATAAGGTCTCTAATCAAACGCCGAGTTTACAGACCGCTTTACAAAAAAGCAACCTTTGTAGTCTTTGTTATTTTCACTTTAAAGCGTTACGTGGAAAATAGACAAGTACTGCTAAATACAAACAAATAATTATGATTTGAATAACATAGGTTATTTTTTAAAGTAAATGAAACGGAACTTCAGTATTCATTCAGAAATAACAGATAATGTTCAACGAATAATCCATACTTTTTTCTGATTCAGTAAGTGTAAGTTTTTTTTTTTTATTATTTAAAATAGGTTCGCGTTTGACCACCATCTCATCTGATGGTAAGTGATGATGTGGTCGAAGATGGAGCACGCTTACCTAAAAGTAACCTATTCACTCTTGACTTAAAGACTCCTAGGTTATAGCAGGGAATTCCACTCCTTAGCCGTACGCATAATGAAGGTATTCCCAAAACGTTTTGTGCGTATGGGTGGGATGTCCACCATGTTAGTATTCCTGTTTTCATTCCAATAAGTAAGACTTGTATTCTTTTTGTTTTAGAAACATTTTTTTAAGAGAAGAATTTTCTTTAATCAAAATTTTTGATCAATAATTTTGTGTTCAGTGGACATTTTGTACTGTATTGGTATTTAAGCAATGTTGAAATATCGAACAGAAACACGATATTGCGAGTTGAGGAAATCACTTTGGAGAAGGAAGCAATAAGTATCTATAATGCAGGCTTGTTTACATTTCCTTTTTTGCCACAATACTTATGTATTGTACCTATTGTTGGATTCTACGAAAAATAGTCGATTAGTATTTAATTTATTTCATTTATTAATTTTTTTTTATATCTTCATATCACATTCATAAGTAGTTCTTCCCTATAAGATTATGCGTTGTTTATATTTATTTTAAAAACGTAGTCTGGCCGTTTAGCCCATGTGTGAACTTCATCATCATGTCTTTAGCCTTACCTTTATACTAACTGCACCAATATAATATAAAGTTTTGAAAGTCCTTCCAAAGGTTGTCTGGAGGCTATCGCTTTTAGCGATAAGACTACCATTTTAACCGTTTAATTAAGAAATAATGTTAAATAGGAGTGTTTAAATTTTGGTGCACAATAAAGTATATTCTATCTATCTATCAGATTTCTGGAGAGTCAGTATTTCTGGCTTTTGTACATATAGCTGATGAAATCAACGGCTTGAAATGCTTTTTTTGAATTAAATCTCACTATGTTAAGAAGGTTACCCATCCACCATCATTTTTAGGCGAGCGTAGCTTAACTTTTCTACATCAAAGAGAGGAGTCCTGTATCCCAGCAGTAGCATAGTCACGGTATACGCTGAATTATTATGATGCTTGTGGCCCGTGCTTCCATTACCAAAACAAAATGGCTGTGTTTATTCAACACGCTACAATAAACATACTACACTCGACACGTGTTTCCCGACGAGTCGACGAGTCAACATCTCCTGAAGATGCTCTGTGGAGGGGCAAACCACGTGTCGAGTGTGCCTTGTTTTTTTTATTCCATCTCTTCTGCATGCGTATATATTTGCGGGAGGGTGGTGCTGCGTACTGCATGGAAGATTCTAGATATCTAGTTTTGGCGGAATTAAAACTAGATATTTTCCTGAAGTGAAGTGGTATGAATCTTCGCAAAGTAAAGCCTGATTCCACTGTGTTTTTATTTTACCACTTTGTTAGCGTGATGTATATGTATATCTATGCCAAATTTCAGCGTTTTAGTACCAATAGTTGCTAAGCTAAGCTCGGACGGACGACGGACAGACGGACGGACAGATGGACATGGCGAAATTACAAGGGTTCCTTGTCGACTATAGAACCCTTAAAAGGCAAGACAGCTACTGCATTAAAAATCTCCATGCCCAAATGTAGCCAGTTAAGCATGATTCATAATACGGCACACCCTCGTAAAATAAAAAAAATAAACCATATTACAAACAATGCCCATTTGTATACAAAACAATTTTTCTGTTTATATTCTACATATAATTTTTTTTACTCTGTCTAGCTTTATTCGCTTATGAAATAAAAATATTTCGTGGAATCCGTGAATTAATTTTGTTTAGAATACGGAATGAGCATAAGTATTTTTTGGGTTCCCTATATAGATAATCGAGTTTGGTCTCAAAATAGCGCCTCCCAAGGATAAAAAGCCTAAGGCATTAACTTATCAAATTAACGTTCTGAGGGCAGGCCTTTATTCTATAACGCTGATATTTCTTTGCTAAGTGGCTTCCGCTCGTAACCTTAAGGAGTACTCTTCAGTGTAAAGTGGCTCATTCCACTTCCCAACAATCTTCGAAGCCACGAAATACAATTTCATTCAGGTTAGCGTTCTTGAAACAAAGTTTGAAGATAAATTATAAATAACAATGTTTCACTGAAAATTAAAAAAAAATGTACAGTTTAATTACGTCTGCTTCTTCCACGCCTGCGCCCTTGACTCGGGATCGGTTCTCCTCGCTTTAAGGCGCCAGGACACTCCTTCTTAAAGTTGTGTGTGCATTTAGCTGAGTTCGCTCCAAAACCTTGGTAGCGGTTGTCCATCACGAGGCTGACGATCTTCCTCTGTCCATCCTCCTCTCTGGCCAGCGCTTTTTTGAATGTGTGACTTTCTTCTCGCCTCATGACATGGCCAAACCATCTCAACCGGTCCTCGACCATCTTTTCCGCACTTTGAAAGAGCCTCTGACGTACTCATTGCATACTTCATGGAGTCTGGTCATTCCCAATGCCTATCGCAACATCTTCAGTTGGTTTGTGCAAATGTTTTTTTGTTTGTTTATTTGACGGCCCAGCTGTAAAAATTGTGATGTCTTAATTAACTGAAAATGTATCTTTTAGGGTTCATGATATACAGCTCGTTGACAGACGAACTGATGGCTAGCGAAGGCTTAAGAACAGGGTTCTGTTGGCTAATCTTTTTGTTCGGTACCCTAATTAATTACCTATGGCCTGTATGCTAGACATCTGTATTTAAACTCTGTAGTCATAAGATTTCAATTGAAGTAGGAGTAAATCATCAAATTACTCCTCCCACTGTTACAGGAGCGGTAGTGAGTGTCGGTCTCCTACCGTCTGAAAACCCACGCTATTCCTTCAGTGGCCCTTGCGTTACCGGCCTTGGTATCTTGCTAAAACATTCCCGCCACTGACTACTCTGAGGTGTACGTGAAAATGATGCGCTGTCGACTCGAGAAGATTTATTTGACCCTAAGTGACTTCTGTATCAAAACACTAACCTTTCAAATAATTATGTATTATGTAGTATATATATACTGCGGGCAAGGCGAGTGTCTTTCCATGTCGTGAGTCGAAATCTAAATTGTAAAAAACTGTTTGCGACCCTTAATATATCTTTATCAGTTTGACTTGCAAGAATACTTCAGGGAGTTTTCTTATTTCAGGGTTGAAACTTACATAACTGAGGATGTCGTGGTAAAACAAAACAAATTTTATGCTAGTTAACACTTTCATCATTATCTGGTTTAGCAACTATATGGGGGCCGGTTTGTAGTCTAACCGAATGCAACAGTGACTGTGTATCTGATCTCCAGCCTTAAACAGCCATGAAGTGAAATAATTAAATAATTCCTCCCACTCTGAGCCCACCATGAACCACCATGTTCTTTCAGTTGCTCTTACGTTCTGGGGCCGCGGTACACAGTCCCGCAACCTCTTACAGACAAATTTCGGTAAAATTCTATATTATTATATTATACTATATAAAGCTAGATTACCACTCACTGACTCACTCATTGACATAATTGTTCTCCCAGATGGTGGATGGGGAGGTGGGTATATTTTGACAGATTCGTAAACAAGTAACTCTCAAACCCACGGGAAAAGTGCCAAACCTCCCCTTTTCCCCCCCTTTCTCCTCCCTCCCTATCGTATCTCGGAAACTACGAGACCCGTATTTTTTTTTTTTACGGATTCGTATAGAGGAGGCTCGGTAAAGTAAAAACCATTTATCAAAGTCGCCCCCCCACCCCCCTTTTCACCCCCTTTAGGCGGATCTCGGAAATTAAGAGACTTGGAACATTTTTTTTTTCAGATTCATTTAGAGGGGCAATGCTTTATTCGAAATACTTGTGCAACCCCCCCCCCCCATCTCCCCCCCCCCCTTTTTTTTTTTTTTTTCACAAGCACGCGAGGTGCTTGCACCTCGCGCAACACGCAAATACTAAACCCCCCCCCTCACCCCCGCCCCCCCCCCCACTTTTTTTTTTTCACAAGCACGCGAGGTGCTTGCACCTCGCGCAACACCCAAATACTAAACCCCCCCCATCACCCCCCCCATTTTTTTTTTAATAAAAAGCACGCGAGGTGCTTGCACCTCGCGCAACACGCAAATACTAGTTATACTATATAAAGCTAAATTACCACTGACTGACTCACTCACTCATTGACATAATTGTTCTCCCAGATGGTGGATGGGGAGGTGGGTATATTTTGACAGATTCGTAAACAAGTAACTCTCAAACCTACGGGAAAAGTGCCAAACCTTCCCTTTTCACCCCCCTTCTCCCCCCTCCCTATCGTATCTCGGAAACTACGAGACCCGTATTTTTTTTTTTTTACGGATTCGTATAGAGGAGGCTCGGTAAAGTAAAAACCATTTTTCAAAGTCGCCCCCCTTGCCCCCCTTCTCACCCCCTTTAGGCGGATCTCGGAAATTAAGAGACTAGGAACATTTTTTTTCTTCAGATTCATTTAGAGGGGCAATGCTTTAGTCGAAATAATTGTGCAACCCCCCCCCCATCACCACCCCCCCCCACTATTTTTTTTTTTTTTCTCAAGCACGCGAGGTGCTTGCACTTCGCGCAACACGCAAATACTAAAACCCCCATCACCCCCCTTTTTTTTTTTTTTTTTTTTTTCACAAGCACGCGAGGTGCTTGCACCTCGCGCAACAAGCAAATACTAGTTATACTATATAAAGCTAGATTACCACTGACTGACTCACTCACTCACTCACTCATTGACTGACTGACTCATTGACATAATTGTTCTCCCAGATGGTGGATGGGGAGGTGGGTATATTTTGACAGATTCGTAAACAAGTAACTCTCAAACCTACGGGAAAAGTGCCAAACCTCCCCTTTTCCCCCCCCTTCTCCCCCCCCCCCTATCGTATCTCGGAAACTACGAGACCCGTATTTTTTTCTTTTTACGGATTCGTATAGAGGAGGCTCGGTAAAGTAAAAACCATTTTTCAAAGTCCCCCCCCGCCCCCCTTCTCCCCCCCTTTAGGCGGATCTCGGAATCTAAGAGACTTGGAACATTTTTTTTTTCAGATTCATTTAGAGGGGCAATGCTTTAGTCGAAATAATTGTGCAACCCCCCCCCCATCACACCCCCCCCATTTTTTTTTTTTTTTCACAAGCACGCGAGGTGCTTGCACCTCGCGCAACACGCAAATACTTGAGTTAGAGGGGCAATGCTTTAGTTTTGTTCACAAGCACGCGAGGTGCTTGCACCTCGCGCAACACGCAAATACTAAACCCCCCAGTCTCCCCCATCACCCCTCCCCCTTTGTTTTTATTTTTTTTTTTCACAAGCACCCGAGGTGCTTGCACCTCGCGCAACACGCAAATACTAGTTTATATTATATAAAGCTAAATTACCACTCACTCACTGAATCACTCATTGACATAATTGTTCTCCCAGATGGAGGATGGGGAGGTGGGAATATTTTGACAGATTCGTAAACAAGTAACTCTCAAACCTACGGGAAAAGTGCCAAACCTCCCCTTTTCACCCTTCTTCTCCCCCCTCCCTATCGTATCTCGGAAACTACGAGACCCGTATTTTTTTTTTACGGATTCGTATAGAGGAGTTTCGTTAAAATAAAAACCATTTTCAAAGTCACCCCCCTTGTTAGGCGGATCTCGGAAATTAAGAGACTTGGAACATTTTTTTTTCAGATTCATTTAGAGGGGCAATGTTTTAGTCGAAATACTTGTGCAACCCCCCCCCCCAACTCCCACCCATCAACCCCCCCTTTTTTTTTTCTTTTTTTTCACAAGCACGCGAGGTGCTTGCACCTCGCGCAATACGCAAATACTAGACCCCCATCTCCCCCCCTTTTTTTTTTTCACAAGCACGCGAGGTGCTTGCACCTCGCGCAACACGCAAATACTAGTTATATTATATAAAGCTAAATTACCACTGACTGACTCACTGACATAATTGTTCTCCCAGATGGTGGATGGGGAGGTGGGTATATTTTGACAGATTCGTAAACAAGTAACTCTCAAACCTACGGGAAAAGTGCCAAACCTCCCCTTTTTACCCCCCTTCTCTCCCCTTCCTATCGTATCTCGGAAACTACGAGACCCGTAGGGGGGCAAGGGGGCCCCTTGCCCCCCTTCTCACCCCCTTTAGGCGGATCTCGGAAAATAAGAGACTTGGAACATTTTTTTTTCAGATTCATTTAGAGGGGTAATGCTTTAGTCGAAATAATTGTGCAACCCCATCCCCATCACACCCCCCCCCCCCCCCCAATTTTTTATTTTTTTGTTTCTCAAGCACGCGAGGTGCTTGCACCTTGCGTAACACGAAAATACTAGTTATACTATATAAAGCTAAATTACCACTGACTGACTCACTGACTCACTCACTCATTGACATAATTGTTCTCCCAGATGGTGGATGGGGAGGTGGGTATATTTTGACAGATTCGTAAACAAGTAACTCTCAAACCTACGGGAAAAGTGCCAAACCTCCCCTTTTCACCCCCCTTCTCACCCCTCCCTATCGTATCTCGGAAACTACGAGACCCGTGTTTTTTATTTTTTACGGATTCTTGTAGAGGAGGCTCGGTAAAGTAAAAACCATTTTTCAAAGTCCCTCCCCCCGCCCCCCTTCTCACCCCCTTTAGGCGGATCTCGGAAATTAAGAGACTTGGAACATTTTTGTTTTCAGATTCATTTAGAGGGGCAATGCTTTAGTCGAAATAATTGTGCAAACCGCCCCCCATCACACCCCCCCTTTTTTTTCACAAGCACGCGAGGTGCTTGCACCTCGCGCAACACGTAAATACTAAACCCCCCCATCTCCCCCCATCACCGCCCCCTGCTTTTTTTTTGTTTTTTTTCACAAGTACGCGAGGTGCTTGCACCTTGCGCAACACGCAAATACTAAACCCCCCCATCACCCCCCCCATTTTTTTATTTTTTTTCCACAAGCTCGCGAGGTGCTTGCACCTCACGCAACACGCAAATACTAACCCCCCCCCATCTCTCCCCATCACCCCCCCCCTTTTTTTTTTTCACAAGCTTGCGAGGTGCTTGCACCTCGCGTAACACGCAAATACTAGTTATTATATTATATAAAGCTAAATTACCACTCACTCACTGACTCACTGACATAATTGTTCTCCCAGATGGTGGATGGGGAGGTGGGTATATTTTGACAGATTCGTAAACAAGTAACTCTCAAACCTACGGGAAAAGTGCCAAACCTCCCCTTTTCACCCCCCTTCTCCCTCCCCCCTCCCTATCGTATCTCGGAAACTATGAGACCCGTATTTTTTGTTTTTTACGGATTCGTATAGAGGAGGCTCGGTAAAGTAAAAACCATTTTTCAAAGTCGCCCCCCTTGCCCCCCTTCTCACCCCCTTTAGGCGGATCTCGGAAATTAAGAGACTTGGATTATTTTTTTTTCATATTCATTTAGAGAGGCAATGCTTTAGCCGAAATAATTGTGCAACCCCCCCCCCCATCACCCCCCCCCCCCCCCATTTTTATTTTTCACAAGCACGCGAGGTGCTTGCACCTCGCGCAACACGCAAATACTAGTTATACTATATAAAGCTAAATTACCACTGACTCACTCACTGACATAATTGTTCTCCCAGATGGTGGATGGGGAGGTGGGAATATTTTGACAGATTCGTAAACAAGTAACTCTCAAACCTACGGGAAAAGTGCCAAACCTCCCCTTTTCACCCCCATTCTCCCCCCTCCCTATCGTATCTCGGAAACTACGAGACCCGTATTTTTTGTTTTTTACGGATTCTTATAGAGGAGGCTCGGTAAAGTAAAAACCATTTTTCAAAGTCGCCCCCCTTGCCTCCCTTCTCACCCCCTTTAGGCGGATCTCGGAAATTAAGAGACTTGGAACATTTTTTTTTTCAGATTCATTTAGAGGGGCAATGCATTAGTCCAAATAATTGTACAACACCCCCATTTTTTTTTTCTAAGAAAGCACGCGAGGTGCTTGCACCTCGCGCAACACGCAAATACTAGTTATACTATATAAAGCTAAATTACCACTGACTCACTGACTGACTCATTGACATAATTGTTCTCCCAGATGCTGGATGGGAAGGTGGGTATATTTTGACAGATTCGTAAACAAGTAACTCTCAAACCTACGGGAAAAGTGCCAAACCTCCCCTTTTCTCCCCCCTTCTCCCCCCTCCCTATCGTATCTCGGAAACTACGAGACCCGTATTTTTGTATTTTTTACGGATTCGTATAGAGGAGGCTCGGTAAAAACCATTTATCAAAGTCGCCCCCTCCACCCCTCTTCTCACCCCCTTTAGGCGGATCTCGGAAATTAAGAGACTTGGAACCCCGCCATCACCCCCCCCCCCCCCCTTTTTTTTTTTTTCACAAGCACGCGAGGTGCTTGCACCTCGCGCTACACGCAAATACTAGTAACTTATATAAGATTAAGTCAATAGACCCTGTAGAAAATGTGTCAAATTGTAGACTGAATTGCCCTATAAAAGCGCAGTGCGTCGACGTGTAATACAAAAAGCTTGTAATTTAACATTGGTTCGTTCAATCATCGGTTGTCGGCTCCTAATAAATAGTTAATAATATAATTAGCCCTTTCCCTCTCTTCTAATTTTTGCTGTGCCCGACAGGGTCCATATTGATTTAAATTGTATGAAACTACCCATGTAACACATAAATTTAATAAAAGACTTCATCACAAAGCCGATGTGCTGATAATTACATCATGTTTCAGAACTGAACAGATTTTGGTCGTGAATTTAGATTATTTGGGTACGTTTGAATCTAGTACCTGATAAGTATGGCACGTATTCAATATTGGTGTAGAAGCTATTATGACTAACATGGTTGAGCCTAGTTAGTGCATAGAATTATATTAAATTCTTATTACGTTAATGCTAGGCTAAATTGCATCGGACTTGTGTTACAGGTTAAATTTTGAGACCTATTCAGTTATGGTTAGGGTTGCCACCCGTACTTTATAATAAAGTATTGTACGTTATTTCAGGTAATTGTACTCTATACTTTACGAGAACAATAAAGTACACGAAGATACTTTATTTCGCATGAATTGATTTCTTTGAGATTTTGAAAAGTCGTTATAAACAAAGCGTCTCTGAATTTGATAAAAAATGAATTACTTATTTACTTTAATTTAAATATAGACTGTAAAGATGCTGTGCAATTGTTTAGTAGATATACTAATTTGATACAAACTGCAAAGAGTAATAAGAAATATGTTTTTGAACACAACTAGCTGCCCACCCCGGCTTCGCCCGGGTGCAAGTTTTCTTTCGGTATTATACAGTTTTCTTTCCAAACCCTATCCAGACAATTACGAACACAAAAAAAGAATAATTAGTCTGAACTAATGCGCTTACGTACATATATATATATTCGGTAATTAAATTTTAGTAAGCAACCCGCCCTGGCTTCGCACGGGTTCTTTACCGAAAATGGAGATGTAACTTTCGGTAAAATTGGTTGAGTAGTTTTTGAGTATTTAACTCAAAAACTACTCAACCAATTAACAAACGTAACAAACAAAAATCAATCATCTTTCCTCGTTTTTTTTTTATTGAAAAAACTTTTTACCAAAAAATTAAACCGACTCCCAAAAAACACTGCAAAGTGAAAAATAACTTTAATTTCGGTAGTCGGTGCCTTTAGTTTTGTATTTTCGTTTTAGGCACCGACTTCCGAAATTAAAGTTATTTTTCACTTTGCAGTGTTTTTTGGGAGTCGGTTTAATTTTTTGGTAAAAAGTTTTTATTTCACTCTTTTTAGTTGTTCGATTTTTAATTTACCTAGTTACAAGAGCCTAAATGTCAACTACTTATAATCATTTATAAAGCATTGCTTTTCCCAATGTTGGGCCGTTAATTGTTGAGGAGTTCTCCTGGAACTTCACCATCAGCTTCACTTCACCATATGCATTGTGATGAGCATATTGTGCTTAATAACCACATTCAAGTGATCGAAGCGGAACACATGAAATACTTATATATTGAATAGTTCCAGTGGCCATCTGTGGTCTTCATCATCAGGTCTACTTCACCAATGGTGCTTTTCGAATGCAACTACACAAGTTACTACAAAAATACTCAAATCACTATAGGTGTGCCTATAATATTTGAAGAGTTCCCTCGATTTCTCCTGGATTCCACCATCAGATCCTGACTTGGTGACAATGGGACTAATTTCGAAGTATACCCATTCAAACAAAAAAAGAATTTTCCAAATCGGTTCAGCCGTCTTCGAGTAATCGGAATATACGCGTCGAATTGATAACCTCCTTTTTTTGTCGTCGGTTGAAAATAGGTTCGCGTTTGACCACTATCTCACCTGATGGTAAGTGATGATGTGATTGAAGATGGAGCACGCTTACCTAAAGTAACCTATTCACTCTGGACTTAAAGACTCCCAGGTTGTAGGTGTCGGGAAACACAGACTCCGGCAGGGAATTCCACTCCTTAGCCGTACGCACAATGAAGGTATTCCCAAAACGTTTTGTGCGTATGGGTGGAATGTCCACCATGTAACGATGGTGCTTCGCCGTTTGTCTCGTAGTCCGATGATGGAACGGGTTTGGCGGAATTAGATTGTGTAATTCCATCGCACACTCCCCGAAATGTAACCGATAGAAAACCGATAGACTTGCAACTCGTCGTCGGTGTTCAAGGCTTTGACTTGACCTTTGACTCGACCAGTGCATCGTTGCCAATGAGTCTCTTGGCCCGCTTCTCGATAGACTTAAGCGCGTCCAGTTGGTATTTCGCAGATCCATCCCAAAGATGAGAGCAGTATTCCATACACAACCGAACCTGGACTTGATACAAATTGAGCAGCTGTTCCGGTGTGAAGTACCGTCTCACCTTGGCTAGGATTCCCAACTTTTTTGATGCTAACTGAGCCTTAGCTTCGATAAATGGGCCAAAATTGATTGTGGAAGTTATAGTCACCCCAAGAAGCTCAATATGATCGGTTATCGGCACGGTTACATCACGGAAAGTAGGAGCCGATTCGAATTGACTCCTTTTTGCGGAAAAAAGACACGCCTGGGTCTTAGCTGCATTAAACTTGACCAGGTTGGCATCGCCCCATTCGGAGACAGCCTTCAAGGTCAAGTTCAAGCGCCCAACCATGTCCTCACGGAGAGACTGGATCTGTAACCCACCAGCTCACGCGCTGGACACATATCTCTCAGAAACTGTGCTGTCCTCTGCATACCCAAAGGTACCGGGTATTATCAGATCGTTAATGTGCAGCAAGAATAAAGTTGCTCAGAGAACAGACCCCTAAGGGACCCCGGCATTAATTGCCAATTGGCCAGAGGAGCAGCTATCAATAACAACTCGAATGGACCGATCCCTCAGGAAGTCTTCAATCCAAACGAAAAGTTGAGTGGGATAATACAATTTAGATAACATTAACACAATATTAATTTAGATGATTAGGATTTATACCGTATTTGTGTAAATACCTTTTAAATTACCAGTTTATAATTGCCAATTTTTTAAGGTATTAAAATGGACATAGGTAGGATGTTATCTTTAACATATAGACATATGCCATTGCGGACTTTTCTGTAGGCATATATAAGATACACAATTCCACCATACATTGATATACTACTACTACATAAACTTTCGGACTCCCCCGGCTCGGAAGCGAGGCGCTCGGTCAAATCACGGCGACATGAAATTAATTTCGTTGCGCATTATTTTGATTTTGCTATATCTCCTAAGGTATTCATTTAATTTGCATGGTATAAAGGGAAAAATTAACTTTCATGAAATGTTCAAGCCAACTGACGTATTTGAAATTATAAGGATTGATACAGTATTTTTGTAAATAGCTTTCCAATTACCGCTTTATAATTGCTAATTTTTTAAAGTATTAAAATGGATATATAGTATGTTATCCGTAAGAGATAGGCATATTCCGTCGCGAACTTTTTTGAAGACCTTTTTAAAGTGTACAGTACTGTAGTACATTATTTTGATCTATCTAGTACAGTTCAGCCAGCGTTTGCAATGTAAGCGCAAAAAAATTGTTTATTAAGACATCACATTAGAAACCTCTAAAATTATCATTGTCTTCTACTATATTATGCATGTATTATACATATAAACCTTCCTCTTGAATCACTATATCTATTAAAGAAAACTACATCAAAATCCGTTGCGTAGTTTTAAATATCTAAGCATACATAAGGACTGACAGTGGAAAGCGACTTCGCAACTAAATTGTACTTTATTTTGATGCTATGTACTTTTTTTTTCTTACCTATTTTACCGATGTACTTTATCTCCAAACAAAAAAGGTGGCAACCCTAGTTATGGTGCACTTTTGACGACACGATTTGCACCGTGGTTGAACAATTGGCTGCTGCGCTTGTATATCACGTGTTCGAGTCCCGCACCGGAACGTTGTACGTTTGTAAATAAAATAAAGGAATAATTTTTAGTGTGGGATATTTATAGTGTTTTTTCTTTTTAGATGAGTTTCAATCAGATTACTGCTGGCAGAAGCTATCAAATAAGGCATACAAACCATTGCCTAATCTTCTTTATTTAAATTAGCTGAGTTTCCGGGTATTTTTAACAAAGTTACGTAACAGAGGTTCTAGACAAGTGACATTCTGTCGACGACAGCGTGGCGCAGGCGACCGTCAAAACGACTAAAATATATGGAATAGACAAACGTTGTCGACATGTAACGTGACCGATACCTCCAAGTGCTGGAATAATATTCCCCCACCAATTAGGGACTTAAAGAATTTTAATACTTTTAAGAAAAGTCTTAAGAAATTTGTCCTTCAGTCGCAAATTAATTTTAATAATATAAATATTGACAAATCATTTATTTAGTTACAATATGCTACAGGTAATTCTATTCTAATAAGATAATTAATTACTCAATTTTATTTGACAAACTTAGTATTAGGGCAGTTATTTGAAATCACAACACCTGTTGTAAAATTTATTTGATCAATTTTATTTTATCTAGTTTTAATAAAAAATCGTATTTCATTAATAACTTTTCTTGTCACTTTTTTGTTATTATTTTTTTTTTTTTTTTCCCCTAGGCGGGCAGTTTGATACTAGGCAACTAACGCGCTTTTTGGTGGCGAGTTTCAAATTACAATTTAAAGGTTTTTATTTATTTATTTTTTATTTTTAGCACGTAGCACGATATTAAACGTTACAATTTTTGTTTTATTTATGTATTTAATACACTACACATTAATTAATATTAGTTTATTTACCCTCGTCCGTGTGTCACTGCGGGGTGCCAACTGAAAACCAGCGCTGGGTGTCTTTCGCCCAGCAAATGCTGAGTTGGTAACCCTTTCGGTGTAGACATGCTCAGCGAAATTCTTAATGTAATTTTTTATTTTTATTTTTATGTTTGTAATTTTCTGTTGTTGTGTGTGTTTATAACCGAATAAATGGTTTTCAATTTCAATTCAATTTCAATTTATAGTACTTCGTCTACAGCCTCTTACTGTTGCCATCGTATAAGTTCTTAAATATTCCCAAAAAGAGTCATAAATCCATGCAGATAATATTGAAATTCTATTCCCATTAATTCTCTACCGAATGGCATTCGTGAACTTCACAAACACTACAACCCCGACCCATAAAAACCCAGCTATATAAATCAACACCTACTCAATTGACGGTAGATATTAAAACCTTATTGTTCTATGACCCAACTTTTTTTAAGATAACCTTACTTTAGGAAAGGTAGACTTTACGGACCGCCCGCAGTGGGTATGCTTTTGTGGTAGTCGTATACTATAAGTATCGACAGAAAATCCAATGTACACTAATTTTGGTTGAGCGATCTCGAATTATTTTTACCTTTAAATTTTACAAGACCTTCTGGTTAAAAACAACAGCTACACCGGTCTATCTTGAAAGTTAAGCAATACTTGCCGAGGTCAGTTCGTGGATGGGTGACTATTTTAACCACTCGACATTCCAATCCAATATCACACTATTTTTTTATCTGGATATTATTTATTTCTTTCTTATTTTTTTATTTTTTTTTATTTTTTTATTTATTTTTTTCATAAAATAAAAAGCAGTTTTGTGAACATTTAACCTGAGCTAATAAATTCAACATCATAATTAAATATTATTTGTATTTCATCAAATATTTAATTTATCAACAAAACAAGTTTTTTACATTTTTAATATATTAATAGTTTGGAAATTATTTTCTTCATTACAAAACGAACACGAAGGCGCCTTTTGAAGATTAATTTATTACTAATATTTATATACGCATATTAACGAAAATTTATTAAATTATTATTCATAACTAGACATGATTAAAATATGCCCGAATAATTAAGAAATATGGTAAGCAAAAAAGCCAACTGTGTCGATATCAAATGAATTAAGTACAGCTAAAAAATACTAGAAATTTCTGGATTCGCAGTCGAAAATACGGAAAGCCTATGGTTGCGGTTGTAATTTGTAGATCTTTGATAGTCATTACGGGTAGTCAAAAGACAGAATATCTGAAAATAGGTACCCAGCTACTAGATCACCCAGTTACCAGGTTTTGAAGTCTGATAGGTAGTTTCAATTTGATTAGTAGTATCCCAGCTGGAAAATATTTGAATTTTAAACACCGGTCCTTCTGTCCTATACCTGTGCTATGTTAAAACCAACTACAGGAGGTAAAGGCTTACATTTGTTCTGTTTTTGTGAACATTATAAATTAGATCACAAAGAGGTTAGTCATGGATTAATAGAGTGTTCAGTTCCGCAACACGTTTATTTCGTCCCTTTTAATAAATCAAAAATCTTAGAGCCTTTCTAGCCTTTCGATGGACATTGAACACTTTGTGTATTTAAGCGTGACATAACGATTGGAGTTTTATTTGTAGATTGATAAAATAATAACGGACTTTCCTGTCCATTCTTTTTATAAGACTTTTTTAAAAGAAGCCCGTGACTTTGTACGCTTCATGGTGATATTTACATTATACATTGTTTCTTTATACTTTAACTAATACATACTTAAAATACTTAACTATGTCATACGTAAAGTGACAGCTAACTTGCATACGAAAATTTCTTATTTGAATATCGTGATCAGCTTAAAGGTTGCATCTGGGACGGATGATCTACTTCCACCGGTTCCTATCCAACGCGTCTCCTATGACTTAGTAAAATTTGGAAGACGACGAGCCTTAGAACACAAGACGATTTCTTTAAATAACCCTAAATCAATTTTGATTTAAAATATGTGTAATTTTTTATTTAACATTGAACAATAATTTTTTCTTGTAATTTATCCAATAGAATGTCTTACAAAATTGTTGCGCCGCTTGTAATTCTTAACAGACATGTCTTGTCCATAATCAATCTCCCAGTCTAATGTTCATATCATGTTCATAGGTCTAATAGTTTAAGAGATTTCGTGATTAATGAATCAGCATGTTTTTGCTTTTATACCTTTCGATATTTTTATATCATACGTTAATTGAATATACATGTTGACGTTATAAAGTACCTTTTAATATCATTGAAATATAATACATAAATTTACCGTAAATGCAAGCAGAATGCTGCAAAGGGTCATTTCATCACAATTCCATGTACTGTTTTTGAAACGGTACACAGAATGAAAAGAATGACGGTGTAATGAAAGATTATATGTTACGACATTTTACCTGATTTCTCTTTTATCATTTTCAGCCATTTTGCGTGCAGTCTTGGACGTAGCCCTCTTCCAATGCCCTTCATGTCAGGCAATCTTGTGCCCTCAGCATCCAGTCTCAACATGCGTACTGACCTGTAGATTTATGTTTACAAACATCGAAATAAATCTATACTCGTAATAGGTAGTCTGAAGCATTCACTTTTTAGGGTACCGTAGCCAAATGACAAAAAACGAAACCCTCATAGTTTCGTCATGTCTGTCTGTCTGTCTGTCTGTCTGTCTGTCCATCCGTCCGTCCGTATGTCACAGCCATTTTATTCCTAAACTATTAAGACTATACATGTGAAAATTGGTAGATGTATTCTGTGATTTCTGTGAACCAGTTACCGATTTAAAAAATATTAAAAAATATTTAAAATAAAGGGGGACTCCCAGTACATGGAACTAAAACTGTTCTGAAAATATTTTTTTCATGAAACCTATGCATGTGTGGTATCTATAGACAGGTCTTTAAAAATGACATAGCGGTTTCTAAAACTACTTTTTCATAAAGTTAATCGTTAAAAAGATAAACGCGTCCAAAGTGGTAAGATGAGTCCTCCCCCCCAACTTCTATAATAAAAGAGTGAAATTTAAAAAAAAATACATGTCTGTAGATCTTAATAAAAACTTTCAATCAAAATTGGTTTTAACCAGATCGGATCAGCAGCTTTAGAGATACAGCATATTTTCTAAAACCGCAAATATAACTTTGTAATTCATATAAACACTATGAAAAACAAAGTTATTTGGCGTAGTTGTGAAAAATGTAAATAAGTTTTAAGAAATTTGTAAGGTTTTTTTTTCTAGTTTGTCAAATAAATATAAATATTATATTATTACAGTTATTACGGAACCCTTCATGGGCGAGTCTGACTCGCATTTGGCCATTCTTTTTTAATTTTAATATTCAAGTACTTATTTCTTATTTAACATTAAATATTATAAGAAAATCAAATATTTAATCTTATTCAATACACAATCTGTATTCCAAAAAAAAATATCAAAATATTTTTCTAGAATTTTTTCAGGCAATCTAACAATCTGACAAGACTTGGTCCCACGGGCAAGTTTGGTCTCTCATAAATTTTATTCCGTATAAGATAAATCGCAGGACTCCTATCGATTGATTTAAGTCGACTTGATTGATAATGCTGATAATTATTGTTGTATCGTGAAAAAAATTTTTAAGGGAGACCTTTCCTTGTTTGTGTGTGCAATGGTAAAATGTTCTTGAATTTACAATTAATATTTACGTCAGTATGAGATAATCATGGATGTTCCTAATTAATATAAGCTGTCATCGTCTGACGACGTCATATATTTTTAACTAACCGTGCCCACAAAGTCATCGGTGTAGGTTTCGATATAATCTACTCGGTTTTCCCCCCGTAAATCCCGTGAACTATCCGTGATATAATGTAGTCTAATCTAGCAGTGAAAACTGGGTATTGTGTTACCCAGCTGCAACCTTGACTGGAAGCCGGCCCTAACTTAGTTTTTTTTTTTTTAATTAAAAACCTAAGCAGATTATATGATTTTGTATAGGTATAATATAATAATAATCTTTATTCATAAAAAAAAGTTCGTTACATAAATTACATCTGCAAGGTAAGTCAGTATGTATGTACTGTAATATTAAGCCTTTAAACATCGAACTTAAATACTCCAATAAATTTTCCTTACAAACCTTTTTAATCTCGAACACCATATAAAGGTACATATGACAAGGTTTACAAATAGTGCACCATTATGCACACAATTCACTGCTCCCGCAATCGTAGAAAAATAATTATAGAACCCTTTGTGGAACTAAATATGGCATAAAGGTGACAAATGGTGCCCACTGGGCATTCACATAAATAAAGGCAAAATAACGTTACGATTTTAAATGGGTCTCTGTTCATTTGTTTTATTTACGACATTGCAAAATGAATCATATATTTGTATCAGTGTATTCAATTGTTGGTGAGCCAAATAAATAAAACAAAATAAATAAAAATTTAATAAATGATCAATGTGCAGTCGATTGAGATATTTTATGGTTGCTTTATTTTCGTGTTGTGTGGATGTTGTTTTTTTTAATTTGTTTGTGTGTATCTTCGTAGCTCGGTAAGTTGCAGATTTAGAGAGAGTGTTTCTAAATATGTATCAGAAATAAATTAGATCAAAAGAAACTCTGGACTGTGGGACCCTTGTGTTCAATTTTTCCATTCAATTTAGCCTTTTCAAAGAAATTTTGACCGAAGCTTTGGTCGAAGGCTATGTAAGCAATGTCACACAACATGGCAATGCCGCCAGTCTCTTGGCTGATTGCTGATGATTCACTTTTCATTGAGTAATAAAAAATGCGGAACCCTATATTGTGCCTGGCCAGATTCTTTTATCGAACATTATTATTAAGGTATGTCGTTAAAAATCATGTTATAGAAACAACAACAACATAAGCTCTTGATATGTTTTTCTCCACGAGTATGTCCTCTGGCTGTCAACTACTTCATTAAGGTACAGCACTCATTAATACTTGCAATATACCCTCACCAGCCCTGGCGAAATCTCTAAGCCGGGTCGTCGACGATATATCTTTGCTAAGTAGATCTTTCCGATAAGATTCCTGCTATGTTCTGAGAATTTGTTGAGATTATCAGCTTATTAAATACCAGCTGCTGCCTGTAATTTGGTTTGCGTTGAAATAACGCTCTTACCCTCGAGATAAAAAGCAGCTTATGTGTTCGTTTAGGTTGTAAACCATGTAATTATTAACCATTTTTACGTGATTGAAACCCAAAAGTACAAACATCCATATTTAGGTATCATTTTTTATTCCAAAATCAGCATAAAAATGCAGTAAAATGGTACCTAATAATAGCCATAGTTAATACTTCGCGTGACCCAAGAAAAGCATTCCGCTTCCGACGCTCGCCCGCGACGGTCGTACCGCTCTGCGCTCTCGATCGTTCCGTGCCTGAGTCATCGCTACGCTTCGTCACGCCCGCCGTGACGTCACTCGTAGTCGCCGACTACGACGCCTGGTCCGGATCCGCCTTTTTCGAGGCGGTGAAGGATATCCTGTTTCTATAACAGAGTATCGTCAAAAACAATTTGGTTTGGCCCCTTCAGGGTAAAACCACAGTTTCGTGGTCCTTGGTTGGAAACCTCACAGTGTCAACAATACCAAGGGGGTGCTGACCCGACGCACCCACTGATCCCCTTCAGGGTGAAGCAGTCAATTGGAGTCGAGTGCTAGGTTTTGGCCTTGGGGGATCTCCTAGTCATACCTAGTTACTGAGTTTCCTTTTCAGCTACACACCTAGTGTCGGTTGGGTGTGTCTACCCCTTCGCACTAGACCCAATAGGGCCCGGCTCGCACAATAAGACTGGCGACCGGTTACAAGCTTAGGGCTCACCATTAGGTACTCACCTCCCAGTCTCTACCCGACTGGGAGGGTTACACATCCCCGGACCCATCCATCCGGGGAGTTAGGCCAGTTAGGCTTTAAATAGGTCCCCCGCGGGAGAGAAATCTCCAAAATTTCCCCATAAAATTTTTGATTCATTCGCCAATCATGGCAAACTCCAATATTTTGGAGATATTGCTAGAAATACTTAAGGAAAACCCTGCTATTTCCGCCAAATATGGCGGAAAAATCCAGCGTGAAATCGCTAACTGTCCTCCGGCTACCGAAGCCAACGTCGCTGATTTTAGTGACGCGCTTGACAGCCCATTATCTCCCCCGCTTGCTGATCAAGGCATTCCGGTTGGTCAATTCACGGAAGTGTTTATCAACTCTGATCCCATTGTTCATCGAACAACGAACGACTTCCAGGTAGATAGCCCTCTATCGCTCCCGCCCGCCGACAATGTCGTGCCGACCGCCCAATTCCCGAAATCATCCATTGTTTCCGGCCCACCTACTAATCCTATTGTTCATAGAACAATGGACGCCGCGCAGGTGTGCACTGCAGTTGAATTCCGTGAAATGGACACCACCGAACCTGTGTCCAATAACAACTCTGACAATGATTTGTCATCATGCCCCTCGTCCTCGGAAGACGACTTTCAAGTCGTCACCGGCGGCAAGAGGAAGAAAGGGAAAACCTCCCAGGCCAGCAAGGCCAAAAAGACCACCGCGTCGCCCCCGTCCCCAACTCAAACGCCCGTTCGACCCGCTAGCCCCGTCCCAACTACCTCTGCTTGCGTGCAGAATAGTCGTCCCCCCAGCCCGATAGCCCAAACTTCCTCAGCCCAAAGGAAGCAACGCCTTCCGCCCCCCTTTTACATCCAAGACAAGGGGAAATGGACTGATGTGTCCAAGATGTGTGTTGATCGAAAGATCAACTACACAAACGCCCGTGCCTGCCAAAATGGCATTAAAGTCACCGTCCCTACGTAGAACGATTATAGGGAACTATATCGCGCCCTCCGTGAAAGGAATATTTCCTTTCACACTTTCTCCTTCCCCGAGGACACGCCCACTCGTGTAATTATTAAACGTGTCCCTAAAGAAATCCTTGTACAGGATATTAAAGACGACCTTGCCGATCAAGGTATACCAGTGATCGCCGTCCATCGCTTACATAAAGCGAGAGGCGGTGAATTGTACGACATGGTTCTTGTCATTTGTGAACCAACCGAAGGTCATCACCCGATTTTCAAGATTAAGTCCATTTGCTCCCTATCCGGTATCTCAATTGAAAAGCCCTACAAAACCGCAACAGTGGGACAATGCCACCGTTGCCAACTGTATGGCTATGCGCAGAGCAACTGCTATGCGACTCTCAGATGCGTCAAGTGTCTGGGCGAGCACAGCACTGCGGACTGCCCTCGGCCCAAAGACCGAACCCTCTGTTCGGAACCACCCAGCTGCGTTCTCTGCGGCCAGAGCGGTCACCCGGCAAACTACCGCGGCTGTCCCAAAGCCCCCAAACTCGCTCCTAATTTAGCGAAGCGCGCCAACACCCGCCAACAAAGAGAGGCACCTTCCTCTCAAATTCCCCAACGTCTAGCTCCTCAGAGACCATCCCCGTGGAACAGGCCACGAAAAAGCCTTTCCCTCCTTGGCCCCTGCCAAACCTTTGCAGGCACTGATGGATATACCCATCACAGCGCAGATCCTGCCTATAGCCGTGGCTCCAGAGGCCACAACCAGTCCCAAACCCGCGCCTCAAACCACTGCTGCTCCTGCAGTCAAACAACCGCCCAAACCCTCACCCGTCGGGAACGGCGAGTCTTGCGCCCAGACTCTACTGCGCCACTATAAAATATTTATGACCCGCCAAGCCAGGTCTCTCCGCGATGCCCTTCTGGCTGCCGAGCAGCAGAATAACGGCAAAATTACGACGGAAATGTACAGCCAAATATTCAGCACACACAGTGATGTCGTGCTAGGCCTCGACCAGATGGATGCGATGGACTGATCCAATGGATTCCCAACGCACAAATCACACTAAGCCTCGATCCCTCAAATTAGGTTTTTTCAACGTCAATGGCATTTTCAACCAACGCGCCGAAATAACTAAATTCCTCCGCGACCACCAATTAGACGTCCTCCTTATACAGGAGACCCTTTTGAAACCCCACCGCGCTGACCCCAAAATTGCGAATTACCGTCTAGTTCGCAATGACAGAACACGCTGCCACGGCGGCGGTACCCTTATTTATTATAGGAAGGAGTTATACTGCATCCCTCTGACCCCACCCGCGCCTCTCTCTCACCTAGAGTACTCTGCCTGTCGACTAGGCATGACTGGTCATCCTCCGATAACCATCATCTCTGCCTACCATCCCCCACCATCGGTCGCGTCTCTTGCTTCAGACGATCCTATCGCGCTCACCAGCGATCTCACGACTCTCTTCGGCCTAAGTGACTCCGTCTTACTAGCGGGCGATCTCAAAGCCAAACACCCCGCTTGGAACAGCAACACGACAAATGCCAGAGGCAGAATCGTGTATAACCTAGGCGCGACCCTAAACTATGACGTCATCGCTCCGATGACTCCCACCCACTACCCACACGACACCAACCATAGGCCCGATGTCCTCGATGTGGCGCTCCTAAAGAATGTAAACCTCCGTTTACACTCCATAGAAGCGCTTCACGAGCTTAACTCGGATCACCGTCCCGTTATCCTACACCTAGGTTCCCGCTCGGGTAACCATGATCCTACCCAACCTCCTCCGACCCAATTGATCACCGACTGGAGGAAAGTAAGTGAAAAACTGAAATCCACCACGTCGCCACAATTGGACACCATTCCTGACCACATAGTCTCAGTCGCTGACACGACGGCGGCGATCGACTCGCTTACAGATCACGTACAATCCGTCCTGAACGATTGTTCAAGGGAAGTTCCTGTAGTGGAAGACCACCGCTGGAAACTCCCGGACGATGTACGGAATCTGATAACCGAGAAGAACGCAGCCATCCGCGCGTACAGCACTTTTCCCTGCGCCGCAAACAAAGCTCACATGCGCAACTTACAGCGTGCTGTAAGGAAACGCATTGCCGAGCAGCGTAATGCGAGCTGGGACAAGATGCTGAGCGAACTTGAGCCCACCCATCTTGCCTTCTGGCAGCTTCAGAGGAAGTTACGATCCACTGAAGAGGCCACAATGCCTCCTCTCATTCGTCCCGATAAGAGTATCGCCTTCGATAACTCTGAAAAAGCAGAATGCCTAGCCGACAGCCTAGAGTCCCAGTGTTCTCCCAGCTCTCAACCAGTAGACCAAGCCCACCTCGATATGGTGAACGCCGAAGTCGAACGTAGAACTTCCCTTCCACCCGTCGAAGATCCCGATAATCCACTGGCCCCCATCACTCCTGATGAGGTCCAGGATATCATTAAAAGTTTCCAACCGCGAAAAGCCCCTGGCTCCGACGGCATCACCAATAGGGTTTTCAAATTTTTCCCCGCCCAGCTTATAGTGCTAATGACTGCCATCTTCAATGGCGCATTGAGCAATAATATGTTCCCCACAACCTGGAAACAGGCCACCGTCATAGGTATTCCCAAACCAGGCAAGCCCAAGTCTGACCCGTCTAGCTACCGTCCCATTAGCTTACTCAACGTCCTCGGTAAAATCTATGAAAGGCTTATATATAAGCGGCTCAAAGATTTTGCCGAAGCAAAGAGTCTAATACCCAATGAGCAGTTCGGATTTAGAACCGAACACTCATGTATCAAACAAGTCCACCGCATCGTAGAACACGTCAGCGCCGGCTTCCAACGGGGCGCAATAACGGGAGCCTTATTCTTCTACATAGCGAAAGCGTTCGACAAAGTCTGGCACAATGGCTTAATCTATAAGCTATACCAACTCGACGTGCCTGACCGTCTCGTGCTCATCCTACGGGACTTTTTATCGAATCGCACCTTTCGTTATCGAATTGAGGGGGAGCTCTCCTCCCCCCATCCCATTCGCGCAGGAGTTCCTCAAGGCTCCGTACTATCCCCCCTCGTTTTCACGCTATTCACTAGTGATATTCCCAAGCATAAAAATACCCAGCTAGCCCTATTCGCCGACGATACGGCTATCTATTATACCGGTCTTAAACCCGATGCCATCGCTTGCACTCTCCAAACTTCCGCAAACACTCTGGCCAAGTGGTTCCGGAAATGGAGAATCGAAGTCAACCCAGACAAAAGCCAGGCAGTCCTCTTTTCTAAACCGCGGATAAACCCACCCTCCCCATGTCCGATTACCATGTACGGCAAGCCGATCCCTTGGGAAAAGCAAGCCAAATACTTAGGCGTGGTCCTCGATAGACACCTCTGCTTCGCTGAGCATATAAAGCAGGCACGTTCGCGCGCCGCTTTCGCTCTAGGTAGGCTCCACTTCATTCTTAGCTCTCGCAGCAAGTTATCACTCAGGTGCAAGCTGCGTATTTTCACCGCGGTCATCCGTCCCATCATGACCTACGCCTGCGTTGTTTTCGCACACGCAAAGCCCTACCTCCTCCATAAGATGCAGACCCTCCAAAACCGATTCCTCCGTAGAGTCACGGGAGCCCCCTTTTATGTTCGAAATGAGCTTCTTCACGTAGACCTCAAGATGCCCACCATCCAGCAGTTCATGAAACGCGTCTCCAAGCGTTTCTTTGAAACTTCAATCCAACATAGGAATCCCCTTATCGTATCGGCCGCCCAATATGAACCCTCGCGTATCTCTAAGATTCGCCGACCAAGGCATACCCTAGCCACTCCCGATGACGCAATCACCCTGCTCCAAGAGAGCCATAGGGAAACAAGTACAGTGGCACACAAACACAAAAACCGACCGTCCTTCCGTCCTCGCCGCCGAGGCCCGCCGCGACGTCCTCGTAATAGTCCACCCCGACCCTTGCCAGAGCCAGCCCGCGACGCTGAGCCAGTAGCTTTAAATTCCCTTATTAATAATAATAATGATATGATCCAGCCTGTCCCTAGCTGCCCTCCCCTTCGACGCCCTAAGCCGAGGTCCGTACCCCACAGGGGGTGCCCTTAGCGTGTAGTCGCCTAGTTTGTAAGTTTTTTAATAAGCCCTGGCTGGAGGCTTTAATTAATTTATTAATTAAGGCAACCACAGGCAAGCCCGGTTAAGCAGCCGACAACCTCAGAGGTTGACCTGCGAGATGCCACACACAAAAAATAAAAGACCCAAGAAAAGCTTTTACCTTGCATAGAGGTAAAGCATCTGCCTAGGTTCGATCTGACACTCCCTTCCGCTTAACCCAGAGCGGGAGATGTTATTCGATGATTTTCCCACCCAGAAAAAAAAAAGGCTCGAACAATATTAACTAATTAATGCAGCACACGAATTGGTGTAAACTCTGTAACTCGATCAACCGAACTGTATTATGCGTCAGATCAGTTAACAGTTTAACGAATTACGACCTAATTAATGGAATATTATCTGACCTCTAAATTGAATTAATTATTTGATAATAACGTGAACAGACTAGATAATTCCATCGCACACTCCCCAAAATGTAACCGACAGAAAACCGATAGACTTGCAACTCGTCGTTGTCATGTTTTCATTAAAACAAACAACTTCTCACCCTAAACGCAGTAGTAGGTTGTTAGTGGGAGAGGTTCCTCTGTTGCTTCGTGGGTAAAAATAGGGATGAGCAACTAAACATGGCGAAACTAAAATTTTCATACAAAACATTCACCATCTGCTTAGCTTTTTCCAAATATCTGGTTCTTATTCCATTCTAAACGGATGCAGCTGAGTACTAATGTTTTACATGGAGTGACTGACTACCTTTCTGAGCTCATACCGGCATGATATCCCTTGGCGAGACTGAAGTCAGATTTTCTGACTTCTGCCTACCCGTAACGACTATTTAACATGTACCAATGACAGCCGAGTTCAGCTTTAACGTGCGTTTATAAACAGGATACCAATGAATTGGTCTTGATTACTGCCAAACTAAACCAAATACCTTGAGATTCAGCCGTCATTATGAAGCTATGCCAACTGTGCTTAATTTACATATGAATAAGGTTTATATTTCGAAGCCTTGTGCTGAGCCAGCTTGCAAAGTTTTTGTTTTGGGATAATTGCTTGGTTAACGTAATAGATTAATTTTTAATCCATCACGCTATATATATCCGAAGTAACATTTTATTTTTAACCGACGACAAAAAGAGGAGGTTATCAATTCGACGCATATATTATTATTTCTTTTTTTTTAATGTATGATCATCGATTACTCGAAGACGGCTGAACCGATTTGGAAAATTCTGTTTTGATTGAAAGAGTATACTTAGAAATTGGTCCCATTTTCATAAACGTCAGGATCTGATGTTGGGATCTTGGAGAAATCGAGGGAACTCTTCAAATATTATAGGCACACCTATGACGTTTTGGGTATTTATTATAGTAACTTGTGCAGTTGCTCTCAAAAAGTACCATTTGAGGAAGTGGAACTGATGATGAAGACCACAGATGGCCGCCGAAACTACTCAATAATAAGTATTGAGTGGATTGCGACTCGATTACTTGGATAATATGGATGTTAAGCACTTTATGCTCGTCACAATGCATATGGTAATGTAGAGCTGATGGTGAAGTACCAGGAGAACTCCTCAACAATTAATGGCCCAGCATTGGGGAAAGCAATATTTTGTAAAAGGTTATAAGTAGTTGACATTTAGGCTCTTGTAACTAGGTAAATTAAAAATAGACCAACTAAAAAGAGTGAAATAAAAACTTTTTACAAAAAATTAAACCGACTCCCAAAAAACACTGCAAAGTGAAAAATAACTTTAATTTCGGAAGTCGGTGCCAAAAACGAAAATACAAAAAACTTTTTACCAAAAAATTAAACCGACTCCAAAAAAACACTGCAAAGTGAAAAATAACTTTAATTTCGGTAGTCGGTGTCTTTAGTTTTGTATTTTCGTTTTTGGCACCTACTTCCGAAATTAAAGTTATTTTTCACTTTGCAGTGTTTTTTGGGAGTCGGTTTAATTTTTTGGTAAAAATTTTATTGTAGAATATTTTTTGTGGTTGTGTATGACACGACTAACCAGTTGTAGGTCGTGGTATCGAATGATTGCAAGTACATTACTTAGTATATTTTATCATCATCATTACTCTCAAAACAATGAAGGAAAACCTCTTTAGGAAACCGCAAGTCCTAGGACGGGAAAATCTAAACAGATGTGATTTCCACCGTATATATATCTCGATTGGTTTCTAAATGCACTTAATACATAATTATACAATATTCAAAGACAATATCTGAAATGGTGCTGATTAAAACATTTGGTCCCAATATAGTGGACTCGGAATATTTAAAAGAACGAAACTTTAATTATAAGTACTTTCTATGATTGTAATTAATTTACAGAAAAACAAATGATTGTCTTTTACGTTTTCATTTTTTCGTGCAGCCAAATCTCCCTCATAATTACACCAAATGGTGACAAATAATTTTCTCATGGAAGAAACGATGGATAAGAAATGTAAAATTTGTTGCAATCTTGGATGAAATTAGATTGTTCTGTTCCTGAACAAACCTTTGTTTATTCTTTTTAAGTCGAGAGTCTTAATTAAATTGTAAAGTTCAATTAATTAAGGAATGCTGTCTAGTGTTAGGTTTAGAGTTTCTTTTTGTTTTGTTATTTTCGTGATATTTTGTTAGATAATTCAATGAAACCATGCTACTCCCATTATAATTGTAGAGATTAGTCATCTCTATAATCATAATGGCAGTATCCATCCAAACAGGACGAATATCAGAATCTCATGACTGTGTACAAGGAATCGTGAATGGCGTAGTATTTGGAGGGACTAATCAACAACCTAGAATAAATAATACGTATATTTAGGAAATAAAACCACAACCAGAAGTTTTTCTTTAGTTCTCAAATAAACGACTAAAAGTCCTTTTACGTTCATTCTACTCGTCCAACCTAACTTAATCCAAGCACTACACAATACCTCCATCCGGGGCAGTAAGTGGTTTAAGGAAAATTAACCGTCACCGTGGTTCTTTTGTTTTTGCCAACCACAGGATCCTGAGTAAAATTAATTTCATTCGTTTCGTATGTTCACGCTATTTGTTTATATGTGGGGTAAGTAGAAATAACGAGTGGTGGTGGTGAAAGTAAATGACGTGGCACTAACAAAATCTCTTTTGGAAAAGTTATAGGTAAGTAGATTTGGAAGTACCTACGGAGTGGCCACGCCAAGAAGTTTATGGTATTATCAATGGATAATAACATAAACTAGACTGCACCCCTGACTGGTCAAGCGGGTCTCGTATATTCTACAATATCTTTCCCATAAGCCTGTTTAAAGAGAAAGACCCGTATATACGTTTAATCATAAAATCCAAATATGCTAGTGGTAACCATTAAACTGAATTCACCGCCGACGATATCACGTACCATGTAAAACTTGAAGATTCTAACTTTTGTTCAAGACTGTGCGGAATAGGGTGTGGTCCCAGTTGCAGCGGGTGTGTTGTTAATAGTTTTGAGAATTGCCTCGAAGTTGAAGCAGCCGGAATAATGCAAGCCCAAAAAAGTCTGTTAAAAAGAAGATTCATTGATCTATAAGATCAACGATAACTTCTTTGACCTTCTTTTGAGAAAAGTTGTTTTCTCTGTGAAAAACATAGCCTATAGATGAAATGAATGATTCCATCCCTTCCAAATATCTACACACAAACAATCCACATAAATCCATACTATTATAAAACCGAAGGTAACAATATGGTTACAATCTATGGATGATTGATACTCATTAAGGACTGAACTGTAAATGGCTGAACGGAACTGGATGATATTTGGTACAAAGACAGAATATTATTTGGATCACAATATACGCTATATATCTCAGCGGGCCAAACGCCTCCTGCCGAAGGCTGTACGCCGGCGTCGTGCGGTCCATGGCCCTCTACGGGTCCCCAGTGTGGGCCCTGTGCATCCGGACGCGACCACTAAAGTTGGTCGCATGCCAGAGGGTCATGGCTATCCGAATGATCCGGGAATACCGCACGATCACCGGCGAATCGGCCAACCTCCTTGCCGGATTGCTGCCCTGGGATCTGGAGGCGACTGCCCTCCAGCGCGTCTATGAATGGCGCGTGGAGGCGCAGCGCCGGGGCGTATCCCCGCTGCCTCGAGAAGTCGAGGCGCGGCGGGAAGAGCTCCGGCGCGATCTCAGGGCAGTATGGAGGGAACGACTGTCGCAACCGACGGCCGGGCACGCCGCAATTGCGGCGGTAAGACCCCTCTTTGAGGAGTGGCTAGATCGGCGTCACGGCGTCCTGACCTACCGCATGACGCAGGTCCTCACCGGACACGGAAGTGTAGCGGCAGCGCCACCACACGAAGAAGCTATCTTCCAACTTCGGGTGATTCCGCCGCGCCGCGAGTCTCGTTCGGAACAGTTCGGTTTCGCCGCATTCCAACCGCCAGTCCTTTGTTCGCTGTTGCGCAAGGCACTCACGCGCTAGCTTGCCTCCGCACTTAACTTACCGCGCTCGCTCGTAATAATTAAAATCATTTCATATTGTTTAAATTCGCTTTGCTTATTATCTAGTTACTTGTTTTATATTCTTCTATCTTCCTAACTAGTGTCTATATTATTCTTGTGCTTCTTACGCTTGGTGTAACCGTTTAACTTGGAACGTTTAAAAATATAACCGTTGTTCGTGAATCTAGACTTTTATTTGGTGGACTAATACCTACATATTGGCCAATGTTTGTGATCGGGTGATTTGTATGTATGCTAGTGGTGCGATAAACTCTGCTTGCGCGATACAGGATAGTTTGTATGTTGCGAGATAGATGTCGCTACATCACTCCCCTCCGAGACCGGAGGTCGTAACAGGATGAGTCGTCCATACATCTTGTGATGCTTGCCGGGCCAGTGGAAGGTAGGTTCCAGTGAGTCGGAACCGGAAGTCGCATAGTTCGCGGTGAGTCGGAACTGTCTGCGGTGCTGCCCCCTTTGAGTCGGGGTGTTATCCCAGTGAGTCGGGATGATACTCCAGTGGGTCAGAGTAGTCGGGGTGATACTCCAGTGGGTCGGAGTGATGCTGCATGATCTCCAGTGGGTCGGAGTGGTGCAGTGCTACATAGTGGCTGGCTGCTGCGTCGACCAGGAGAGAAGTGCGTCTCTGCTTGCTGACCGGCCGAAGTGCAGGGTGCTGTGCCAAGGTTGCTGAAGAGGCTGAGGGTGATGACCAGGTATGCGCGTCCGCTGCATGCTGGTGGTCAGGATACCCGTAGAAGCCGAGGGTACTGGCTGGCTGTATGACTCGCTGCTCGAAAGCTTGAAGGAAGTGATGATTACGTCACGCTGAACTAGCTCTGCACGAAGGCTGCGCTGATGTTCATGCCCGGGGTCACCAGTTTGGGGATATGCGGAACAGTGTGTAAAGTCCCGCATTCCCGTTGAAAAGGGAGGATCCTCCGACCAGACAGGTGTTTTGTCTGGTGGGCAACTGCCCAATGTTTGTGATCGGGTGATTTGTATGTATGCTAGTGGTGCGATAAACTCTGCTTGCGCGATACAGGATAGTTTGTATGTTGCGAGATAGATGTCGCTACAGAAGTTTCGGGAGGTACCTGTGTCTGATGGGAAAGGAGGAAACGCCTGGGTGTCACCACTGTGAGGGTCGCCCTGAGGACACCGTAGAGCACACGGTGCAAGACTGCCCCGCCTGGGCAGAGCACCGACGTGTCCTCACGGCGGCGATAGGCGGAGACCTCTCGCGCCCGGCATTGGTCGAGGCCATGCTGCGGGGCGAGAGGGAGTGGGAAGCGGTCGCCTCCTTCTGCGAAGCAGTCATGCTTCCGAAGGAGGAGGCGGGCCGCGTGAGGGAGAGGATGGCGTCCTCCCTCCAGCCCAGCCGCAGTGGTAGACGCCCACGGCGTCGGACGTCGGCCGACGATCTCCGGCCACCGTAGGCGCGGGCATGCGGACAGCGAGTAAAGGGCAACTCGCTGTCCGACCATGGACCATGCCCGGGTCGACGGCGCGTCGTGTTCCACGCGCGCCTCAAAGAGCGTCAGCAATATGACGAGGCCCCCCCATAGAGGGCCGAAGCCTGCCGGGGTCGTGGGACTCATCCCGTTACCGTGACCCCGGTACGTAAAGGGTTATTGAAGGAACGCCGTGGATTTTAGTCAGTAAAAGTCTGACAGTCCCTCCCACCCTGCCCGGAGTGGGAGGACTTATTTGATAATTTTACCACGATAAAAAAAAAAAAAAAAAAGGTAAAAGTGAACAATATCCATGTAAACGAAGTTGCGGGCTGCTAAGTTAGATGTTATTTTGTAAATTCTTATTGTAATTTGTTTTTGTGTAGAATAAAGAGTATTTCTATCTGTCTTTATCTGATCTGGATTTCTATGATGCCTAGGATAAAAATTGACATATTTCCTAATCCAGCCTTTGGGCTGTGGGAATGTTCTAACTAGATACCGCGGTCCCGGACCACAAGAGCAACTGAAGCAACAGTGTGGGTTTTTAGTCAGTAGAAGTCTGACACAGGGAGTGTTAGACTTCTACTGACTAAAAACTAACACTACACATAACTGTAGATAAACGGGTAGACTATGTCCTTTTTTCCGGCGGGAAAATCTTCAAATGACTCCTTCCTCTATGTGGAGCGGAAGGGAGTATCAGAACTCTACTGAAGAAATAAATCATAATTATCTCATCGCGCTAACTTAATTAATTCCCCATCTTTTTTCTAGCTCCTTTTCTGCTTTTCCTCTAAACAACATACACCGCAACACCACGTTCGCCACAATCCATTACCGAAATTTGAACATTTTGATATCCATGAATGCAGGTCCCAATAATTCCAACTATGATAATATCCAGTTCAAAACTGCTTATCGAGATTCGCAAACTCCCGATTCCGAATTAACATGTTATTCCAATTACTTACTATTCGCATTAAATTGAAGAGTTATCATGGGGCTTAAGTGCTGTGCGAACGATATTACATCTGAGACCATTTTTATGAAGTGCGACTATCATTACAAATGCATGCAGATCTGGTTTCAAAGACTTTCTATGCTATTGACAATGACGATCATCAAGCTGTACGCCACTGAGTTGACTTGTTTAATGTGCGCGGTCAACGCGACACCAATTCACGCCATTTGTGTGACACTTATACTGAAATAGTACTGAAGTCTCAAGATATAGTGATATTATAATTTTATATCAATAAAACTTCCAGATATAATAAATCCCTCATCAACTAGGTTAACATTACCCTTGTCACAGAACAGATTAAAATCGATAAAAGGAATACATTAAGATTATTAAGATTCTATGAGAATTTATTACCCTTAACTTAATAGTTTGACTTGAATTAGTTAGGGTAGGTTCAATATTGATTTATGGCAGAACGTTCGTTGCGGGTCACGGGTTCGAGAATAGCTCTATTATAATATTCCGTTTAGGAATAAGATTTTGAACAGATTTGGGGATTCAGAATTAGAATAGAATACTTTGATAGGTTTCTTTATGTCTGTTGAATTGGTATTGAGCGATGCCTGTATTATTTATATTTCAGTATAGTTATACATATATGCATTGTTTAATTGAATTCGGCGACTCAAATGATCGATCATCCCGATTTGACGACGCGTCATGTACCATCCGCGCCTCAATGAGCAGTAATAACGGCCCTTATCGGACCCCGTCATTATTGCCTACCGGGGTTGTGAGAATGTTCTAACGAGATTATAAGGGCAACAAAAAAACAGGGTAGGTTTTTTCGGTCAGCGAAAGTCAGCCACTTCCGTATGTTCTACCCAGGGCGGAAGGAGTCACTGATAATATTCTCTTCAAATCTCTATATTTTAGACAATTGCAATTGTTGATAGAATTGAACTTTATGAATTAGACAATAATCATGAATTTCTCGGTTCGAAGTCGCTGAAAGCATTATTTGATCGCCTTTCGTATGCCATGCTCCGGCATCCATTTTTCTGATTAATTATTGGAAGAAAGTTCGGTATAAAATTTATATTTGCTTAGATTGTGGGCGACGTCTTCGTTTCGCTTGTTTTGATACAGCTAAAAAGGTTTTGGTAGCGTTTACGATTAAAGCTCTCGAACGGCTTAATTTTTTCCGACTTATTGAACTAATATCGTCGTATTTCATCCAATTTACACAAAACCTTAGGAACCTCCTCAGGAATCACTCTATCTATTAAAAAACTTGAATCAAAATCCGTTGCGTAGTTTAAAAGATCTAAGCATACATAGGGACAGACATCGGGAAGCGACTTTGTTTTATACTATGTAGTGATTTAATATATACCTACTGTTATGAATCTGTCATGATTTGAGGGTAAGTGTAGAAATAGATCATTGTTTCATTGATGACGGACAATATTGTTGATGTTCGAGGTTGAGCGTCGCTTCCCGAAGTCAATCTGCAGTGGATTAACATATCACGATTCCTGCGTGCCTCCAAAAGTATACGAAGTTTTGCAGGAGACAGAAGAACTGACGTCTCTCGAAGATATCAAAATAACTTTTTTTTCTCAAATAGTTATCGTTCATCATCTGCTTAGCCGCTTTGCTTTAGTTTTTTCAGCTTTGTTAGGGTCGGCTTTCAGTCTAACTAGTACTAATATTTTACATGGAGTAACTGTAAAATATTAGTACCTTCTAAGCTGTATCCAACCTGCACTACCTGACCACAACCCAGTAGCTGGGTAACACGATACCCCTTGATAAGAACAGTCTCAGATTTTCTGGCTGCTGACTAATCCGACTGTTCTTTTCGTGGCACAGAGGAATCTTTATATTTTGAGATGGTCACTCATCTACAGACCAACCCCAGCAAGCGTTGCTTTAGGGTGTTATGATTTAGCGACGAGCTCTCCACTTCTAAAACATCCTGAATAAGTATTAACATCTTGTAACTAAATAGTAAATTAGCACTAGTTTTTAAAGTTTACCTTAAAATGTCTAAGTTAACTAAAGCTATCTACGCATAAAAAATCAGGTCATTTTCATTACAAATCATCAGAGTTTAGTTTAAATACAAGAGCCTTCAATTTTTTTTTTTTCATTTGGTCCTGGGTTTTTAACTATCTTATTTTACAGCAAAAAAAAAACGGTATTTGCCTATACCTTAATTAGAGGGCCGCGGGCGGTATATTATATTTTTTGTAACACTGTTATGTAATAAAAGTGCCAGACGATTTTTGTGGGAGAAAATTCGAGGGATAAAATTGGATTTTATTTGGGATTGAAATAGTAGGTTCTAAGCGGAGTAATGATAATAATTAATTTCCTTTATTTCCAATACATACATATAAATTACATTTTTAAATATTCTCTAAAAAAAACATTTAAAAATATAAAAAAATAGTAGCCCACCGGTATCGGGAACAGGGTCCCAGCTACCGTGGCGGTCAGGGCTCCATAGAGAAGAACCTCCTGAGGATACGCGCCGTGTCGAGGAGTACCGCTTTCTGAAGCAAGCCCTTGATCCAGCCGCCTAACGAGAGCCTCCTGAGGTGTTAGTCGAGGCTCTTGGCTATTAAGCCATTGGCTGAGATGACTATCGGTACAATGATTGCCGAATTAATTATTATTATAATGATTTTACTTTTTTAATGCTGCTAAATTAACTGAGAAAGGAACTGTATCTATGGATGCCTCCATGTATGTTTAGGACCTCTTACAGTATAGAGTAACGTGATTGACAAATGAGCATCACTGCTACTAATTTGGAATTTGATTTTAAGGACATTTTCGCCATTGGGAACTCCAAAACCATTGCGAACACATTTGCAAATTGCTCTTGTAATTCCTATTTTTTTTTTATTGCTTTTTCATATTCCAACATTTCGAAGCACAGAGTTTAATTCGGTTCGCCAAAAAAACTGCGATAAAGACCAAATTTGTCTTGAATCGACTTCTTACATAATAAAAAACGATTAATAATTATTAATCAGGTACCTACGAATAGAAATTCGGCTAAGATCAATGTACTTTATTCTTCATTTATCAGGCGCCTACGCCAATGCGTAGTTTCTAAATGACTCTAAACGGACGATCCCCATGGGCTTACCCGAACTAACGATCTGTAGCAAAACTAAACACTTGTATACAACTCCGTTTGACATAATTATGGAGGAAACCCTCTATTGCACGCGGCCAAACTGAGACGTAAACACATCGAGTTTCTGGTTGTTAGGCCCTGTTTCCTTGTAAGATTTAATGATTTTCCCGTTTGCTAAGAGGTTTACAAATAGAATCGTACAAAGATAAATGGGCTGCGCTTGGCATAATATTAATTCTATTCCATTCCGTCACATACTTTCCGAAATATAAAAGATTGAGGATCGAAGTTCAAGACTGAGCTTTGAATAGACCAGTGCAATATGACGAAAAACCGACTTCTTTATCACGAACTTACCCATCGGTTTGCTGCGATCATATATAACCGGAAAAGAAGGCACAGATTGTTCGCCGTTCCTAGGAGTCGTATGGAATCTTCGCTCGAGCCCAGTCCCCTATTCCTCATTCGCGCTCAACACTCTTTTGGATGACAAACCTGATTGTAACGTGTTCGCAGACGAATGGAAAATGTATTTATTTTATTATTTATGTACACACAGTAAAATACATTAGGATACAACATAATTATAATATTTGAGTACAAAGGTACCTACTGCTTATTTCTTAAGAAATTTCTTCCAGCAGACCTGCGAAAGGAGAAGTGAAAAAGAAATGTAGACAATAGTGTGTGAGAACAAGAAGAGAAATAAATATGAATATGTAAAGTCTAAAACTAAAACTAAAATATTAAATATACCTACACATACTTATAATGCAATAAAAATAACATATAATTAAATAAATACATAATGTTAGAATATATAAACATATTATGTAAATATATACATAAATAATTAACACAGTTAAGAGGAAAGGTAATATACTCTTTTAATCGACATTTGAATAAAGGTATTGTATTTAAATCACGAATGCTAGGTGGAAGTGAGTTCAACATCTTACAGCATGGATAGAGAAGGAATAAGAGTAGTAGCTTGTTTTATGAGGATGAGATTTAAGGAGGGATCTAAGGTGTGATCTACACGGTACTTCGCTAGAACGAGCGTAAGGAAAACGCTCACGCAGGTAGGAGGGAAAAGACGGTTTGCGTAAAATGTTGAAGAGGAGACACAAAATCCTAGTGTTCCTGCGAAGATGGATTGGGAGCCACTTGAGTTCCTTGTGAAGGTGAGAAACATGGTCATACTTTCGAAGACCGAAAACAAAGCGAAAGCACAGATTTTGCAAGCGCTCAAGATTGTTTAATAGGTCCTCAGTAGCATCCAAGTAGCAGGCATCGGCATAATCTATAATCGGCTGAATAAGTGTTTGTGCCAAAGAAACTTTAGTCTTCAAGGGCAGAAGACTTTGAAGGCATTTCAGCGAATGAAACGAGCTGACCTGAATGACCTGAGCACGCCACGGGAGATTGGAGTCAATAACTACACCCAGATCTTTCAGTATAGTCAATGCGAATACCGCCGAGATATAAAGGCATCAGAGAATTGTGGGTATGACTGTTGTTTCTTATTATTTAACTATTAAAATATCATCATTTACATTTTCATTTCATTTTCATTTTCATCATGTCATATTGATGAAAATAAATAATTGCCGATGAGCTCAACTTAGTAAACTCAGATATTAACCGATCCGCTTAGACCTTTAAAACAAATGAATATGTCTATTACTAACGTTCCGTACATGACAACACTGTTTTAAACAACTGAATTTATCTTTCGTTACCAGAAAGGAAGGCCCTATTATAAAGAAAATGTAGGTACCACGTGTTATAATATAGTAAGTATGTACCTACTTAAATCTATCGTTTGTAACGTATACGAGTTCATTTTAATGAGTAGAAAATGTGTTCTCGGTGCCGAGTTAATTATAATTTTAATTTGTACTGCTTTGCACGCGTGTTATGTGTTACGCGGTCGCGGGTTTTTTTAGGGTTCCGTAGCCGAATGGCAAAAAACGGAACCCTTATAGTTTCGATATGTCTGTCCGTCTGTCTGTCTGTCCGTCCGTCCGTATGTCACAGCCATTTTATTCCGAAACTATTAAGACTATACATGTGAAACTTAGTAGGTAGACGTATTCTGTGAACCGCTTTCCGATTATAAGAAAAAAATTAAAAAATATTTAAAATAAAGGGGGGTCCCCATATATGGAACTAGAACGGAAAATATTTTTTTTCATGAAACCTATGCGTTTGTGGTATCTATAGACAGATCTTTAAAAATGATATAAGGGTTTCTATAACCACTTTTTCATAAAGTCAATCGTTTAAAAGATATAAGCTTCCAAATTGGTAAAATGTGTGTCCCCCCCTCTAACTTCTATAATAATGAAGTGAAAAATCTAAAAAATATATACATCTGTAGATATTATTGAAAACTTTCAACCAAAATTGGTTTGAACAAAATCGGATCAGCAGTTTTTGAGATACAGCATATTTTCTAAAACCGCAAATATAACTTAGTAATTCATACAAACACTATGAAAAACAAAGTTATTTAGCGTAGTTGTAAAAATGTAAATAAGCTAGTTTTAAGAAATTTTTAAGGTCTTTTTTTATTCGACAAATAAATATACATATTTTATTATATTATTATAGTTACTACGGAACCCTTCATTGGCGAGTCTGACTCGCACTTGGCTAATTTTTTCTATTACGTACGAGTATGAGCCCGCTCTTGACGTATACGTTGGAATGAGTCAATGAGTGAGCCCGGAAGATGCTTGCTCTTGCTTTATAGGCTGACGGGTCATATGCTGTACAGAACAGGAACACAGAATCCGGCAAAGTTCCACTACCTATCATAATTTCATACAATAATTATTTTTGTTTAGATTATGTATAAATGAGCTGATAGGAATAAGATTGATGATACATTAAGGAATTGCGCATAATTATTATTAATTAATTAATTAATTCAACAGGCATTAATTTTTAAAACAGGTATTGTTTTGAGATGTTAGTATTCCTAACTATTTTCAGGTCAGTTTTTAGTCTAACTGTATGTAGCTGAGTACCATTATTTTATACGGAATGACTGCCTGACCTCCACAACTTAGTAACTGAATAACACGGAAGCCATGTATGCATGACTGTTGTCAGATTTCTGGGTTTTATCTTGTCAGTCCATTGGTTCCGGCTCTCATTTGTACTTCAAATGAGAGCCGGGACCAACCAAGGCTTGGTCCAAGGGACCAAAGGCTTGCTTTCCGAGCAACGGAGGAATCTGAAAATGTTATGATGGTCACCCATACATGCATATTTTATGACCTCGTCGATATTAATTAATTAATAATTCATAATAATAAAGATTTGTTGTGCAACTGAGGCTAGATTTTATTTCAGTTTAAACTTAGTTCAGGCACACATTGTATCGTAATCTAGATAATGGGTTGATTACCTACTGATTTCCCAGATAGGCTACAGAATAACTTGCATTTAGGTTTAAAGTAATATTGTGAAGTGGTATGTCTTGCTTGGTTACAGTCCTACTAAAACCTAAAAGTTTATAAATATAATGTCGTTTATAACGAGGCCTCTTTTGTTCTAATATTGTCACATATAAAATAACCATAACTTACAATCATTACTTTTCAACCGGATTGTCTTATCTTACTATCTTATCTTACTAATCCTACTATCCTACTAATATTATAAATGCGAAAGTTTGTGAGGATGGATGGATGTTTGTTACTCTTTCACGCAAAAACTACTGAATGGATCTGAATGAATTTTGGTAAGTATATAGTTGGCAGCCTGGAATAACACATAGGCTACTTTTTATCCCGAAATTCCCACGGGATCGGGATTTGCGCGGGAAAACCTTCCCACGCGTACGAAGTCGCGGGTAGAAGCTAGTATTATAAATGCGAAAGTTTGTGAGGATGGATGGATGTTTGTTACTCTTTCACGTAAAAACTACTGAACGGATCTGAATGAAATTTGGTAAGTAGATAGATGACATTCTGGAATAACACATATGCTACTTTTTATCCCAAAACTCCCACGGGATCGGGATTTTGCGCGGGAAAACCTTTCTACGCGTACGAAGTCGCGGGTAGAAGCTAGTCATACATAAAACCATTTCAGCCCGCTTCCTCCCTACACTTGCTCCGCTCAAAACATTATTGAATTTACCTACATTTACGGAGAGTACAACGCAACGCAATTTAGTTCCACCAGTTACTGAGTTAATTTCGCAAACAAAGTGCCTCTGGCTTTAAAGTGGTGAAAAGAGGTGAAGATAAATAGTGCAATAAAGGTGTCGATAAACGTTAATTGGAATAAAATTATCGATAACAAGATTTCAAGTATTTCTGATCATTAAAAAAACTAGCAAATTACGAAGGCGAGGGTTGCGTACAAACTTATTGAATTAAACAATTTCGATAATATTCCTCGTGGCTAAATAATAATAGCCGCGCAGGTCATTATTTAAAGTAAAGCTACGTTTGCCAAGCTCGGTCTGTGGATGGGTAAACATATCGAGATTACTCCGTGTAAAGCTCGTTTAGTCGTTTGTGCCGACAGTCATTTTTACAGTTTTGAAAGTCGTTACGTGTAGTCGGAAGCCATGTAATTTGATACTAGTCTTGCAAAGGTGTATCGTGTTATCCAGCTACTGGGTCGTGGAGGTCGCTCCATGTAAACACTAGAACTCAGCTGCATCCGGTTAGACTGGAAGCTGACCCCATCAGAGTTGGGACAAGGCTAATCAGATGATGATAATTTGAGGACAGACCCGATTTAGATTCACAAATGCAATTAATTAATTAATTTCTTTGTTATATTTAAAAAAAAAGAGTTTTTAGAGTTTCGTTATCAAAATCAATCCTGTAAAAAAAGCATCTTATTGTATCAATAGGATTTAAAACGGGATATTTACCATGTGTATCTTATGTTTCGAGTTTCCGATAGTTTACATAACCCTCAGGACATCTCGACAGAACGCCACTATATATATACTGAGATTAAAATTCTTTGATCTTAATGATCACTACATTTAATATGATCGAATGTAATCTTGGCTTTAATTACATTCGTAACCAAGATAACTTAAAGGGTAGGTTGGTAAACTCAATGTAACTATGTCGTGATTTGATGAAACAATGATTAAATAAATGTTTGTATGTTTGCCATGTCTGTGTTCTTGAAACGCAGCTGCGTTTTAATACAAGTACAGCTAGTTAGTTATATAAATAAATACTACTCCACGGATTATCTGCATACTTTACCTCTTTTTATACTATAACATTACTTATAGTTTGTTGTTTAATAAATATTATATAGGTAGTATCTATCAATAAATTATTTCTCATTGACGTAAATACGAGCAAACTTAGGTATCAATAATACATTATCGGGTACACGCTAGGGCAAAACCTTAATTGGCTACTTGTACATAAATAAACTCCGTGCTTAGTTTTTAAAGCAGGGTAAGGTAACCAATTTCCAGGCTAGAAAATATTTATGATTATTGTATTTGGTACCCTTCTTTTTGTTTACTTTTTTCGTTTGGTAATTGTTTGCTAAGTTTTTTTTTTGTGTTTTTTGCCGCTGTAATCATTTTTAACGTAATTGAAAATATTTTTCGTAATTAAAAGGGCTGTGTGACATAAGGTGTTGTTGTGAAAAATTTGATTTATATCGTTTGTTTCATCATAGGTTGTTTTACATTACGACAGTGATAAACTATTACATAATTGTGACACATGTTCTCTATACACGTAAGGAGAAAACTTTTTACCGATTTTTACGAAAAACACGCAGGTGGAGTAGTATGAATTTTGAAATAGATAAAGTTTATAATATGAGGAGTGTGAGAGTATATTTTTATACATTCGAAATCATTTCAACTGTCGAATTTCTTAGCACCGGGCGACTACTAGTACTATTATAACATCGCTGTGAAAGAAAGTGCTCTTTAATTTACCAGAAACATCTAAAACTAGTTCTGAACAAGTCTGATAAATCTTAATTTCAATTATAATAGTTCCCTATTCAACTAAAATTAAAATACATGACCTCAGACATTTTCAATCCCAATTAACACAGCAATCATGAAAAAATAAAAGAACCTAACACTATTTTTAACCGACTTCTAAAAAAGGAGGAGGTTCTCAATTCGGATGTTTGTATTTTTTTTTTTATGTTTGTCCACGCATAACTCCGTCGTTTGCCAACCGATTTGAAAAATTCTGATTTTGTTAGAAAGGGTATACTTCCCAAATGGTCCCATGAAAATTTTATCGAAATCGGACAAGCCGTTTCTGAAAAATCAACAAAAGTCTAAAAAAATGTTTACGTTGATGATCTTTTCGTTTACGCTGCATTGCGTTTTTTGTTCGCGCATAACTCCGTCATTTACGAACCGATTTGGAAAATTCACTGACCCACTAAAAAGCACGAAAATAAAAACTTTTTTGCAAAAAATAAAACCGACTTCCATATCAAAACACTACAAAGCCAAAAATAAATTTAATTTCGGAAGGCGGTGTGAAAAAAAAAGAAAATACAAAACCAATAACACCGACTACCGAATTTAAAATTATTTTTGGCTTTGTAGTGTTTTGATATGGAAGTCGGTTTTATTTTTTGCAAAAAAGTTTTTTAATGGAAGCAATTCTCGAAATTAAACTCCAATAGGATCTATTCAGAAAAAGAGAATTAAATCTTGATAAATTACTATTCCAGCTTTTTTTTTCAATTCAATTGGCTTTTTCTTAGTGGTTTTCAGAATAGAAGGAACGTAGTTGAATTGTAATAAAGTTTATTTGATGAATGGTAAAACTCGTTATTGATTGACGCGCCGTTCTTCAGGGTTTAATCAACACTTGCCGAGGTCGATCTGTGAATGAGTGATCATCTTCACATTTTCTTCAGATTCTTGAATGCCGCGAAGTCAAACTAAGTCATCACCGTTGTCCGACTTGTTGGGTACACAGAAACTATAATATCTGACCCGATACCCCGTGGCTAGACTGGCAAGGGGTATCGTGTTACGGAGCTCAGACAGGCAGCCGCGCCATGTATAATATAATACTGGTACTCCGGTTAGACTGTAAGCCGACCCTAACGTAGGTAGTTAGGAAAAGGCAGGTGATGATGATTGATGGTGATTGTTTTTGGTTGTACGCTGGTAACCATGTTCATACTTTAACATTGTAAATATGTAATGGCTTAACTATTATTTTTTACCTATGTTGTCCCATGAGATAGGTTTATTACCTTTCATCATAATTAATTTTAGAATATTATTATAAATACGAAAGAACTCTTCCTAACTGGAGGAACGTAGGGACACTTTAGATCTTAAGTTTTTCTTTAAAATATTTAGGAGTAAAATTGCCTGCCCGCATCTCCTAAGCAAATTTTCTCTCCGAGTGCCTCGGATTCCCCGAAAACCAATCACGCCCTTGGTCCCCCCCTTTCGTAGAACTAAATTTGGCGCAAGCTCCCCAATACCACGGTTATGCAAATACATAAATGAGCACAGTGGTCTAATAGACATCCACACAAACGGCCTGTCTGAATTTATCCGTAACGCCAATCGATGAAATTTGAAACAATATAGCATGTAGAAGCACATAGCAATAAGTACTAATATTTAGTCTAAGCTACTAACACTCATAATTACTAGTCTGTTTATCTCTTCTTGTTACCTGTCAAACACGAAGCATGCGGTGTTTACCTGTAATTAGGTGTGCAGTATTATTAATATTGTTATCTAACAAATATCAATCATGTTTAGCTGTAACACTTGTTGGTGAACCATAAATAAATAAATAAATAAACTGTATGTTACATTTCTACATAGGTAAATTGTTAACACCTTATTTCTCTATATAACCATGGCTTGTGTTAACTTGGTATTAATACGAAAAACTCATTATAAACCTCATTCTTCTCAAATAATAAAATATATTGAATCTTTTGACTGACAAAAGTCGTAACTTTTCAAAATGAGGCTTTTTTACTTAGGTTGCAAAATGCAAATGAATAGAATATTGTGAATAGCAAGGGTTCGTGTGTGGGCGCTTTTATTTAACCACTGAGCGAACCACAAAGCGTTATATTATAAACCTTAAGGCCCGTTCACATCGAGGCGACACGTGACGCGAAGCTGCTAATATATTACAAACATCATCATCTGGTTAGCCTTTCTCGGGGTCGACTTCCCGTCTAACCGGCAGCGGAGTAGTAGTGTTTTCAATGGAGTCTCTGCCTATCTGACCTGCCTATTTTAGCTTCATAACCCATTATCTGGGTAACACGATATCATTTATAATTCTTTTGTGGAAGTACTATACTACCTATATGTAATTGTATCGATATCTTCAAATATCATAATTAGCCTATAGGTTTCCCACTACTGGGGCACAGACATCCTCTTTGTGAGAGGGTACGTGACGCCACGTTGCGTCGCAGTAAATGATATTAATTATCAGCTGGGCGGGGTAGATATGAATAAAGCGGACAACTAGTCATAATAAATGGTTAGTACTTAGTAAAGTCTGAAGAGGTACGTTACTTTTGATGATGTAAGACGCGTCCTGCACAGTGCACACGACTTTTTTGATACTTTGAATTGTAAAGATATAGTTCCCCTAGTAAGTAGAACTATATCTATCCCGATCTCTCCGATCCCGAAAACTCTATCAAAACAAAAAATGTATGTATAAGGTATGTCAATTCTAGAACAAATAGTCTCGTAAACAATAAAACACAGTGCCTACTTAAACGTTTAAATACATTTCTTCCACAGACCACGGAACAGCCGCACCGTCAAAGAAAAACGTCATTACTAATGAAAAAAAGTTAACATGTCTCTCTTCTTCGTCTTTCACTTTAATACTGAAGGTCATGCCCGTACTGGAATCTTGGTGGAAGAGCTGACGAGTTGCTTCAACGCCACCTCGTCGTCAACTTACTTGAGCGCAGCTGTGTCTGTCATAGGTCTTTCCTCATCGCCTCTTTAATCTAATAGAATCAGACCTGCGGGTTGGTGATCGGCCTCGGGGTCTTTTTCCTCGAAACCTTCTACCTTATGACGTTAATCCTGTCAAATTTTATCTTTCGTAGCCATCATGAGAAAGCTGATATTTTTTTAAGTTGCGGTAAAACTCAGAATTTGTTTTTATTTTGACAATGACGTCTTCGTCAGAGCGGCCGCTGCGGCGTGTCTCCGCTTTATTTTTTGAGTCCGCTCTTTACCTCGAATACGCCTGATGGTAAGCTATCGATGAGGTCTACGATAAAACAAGCGAGTCCAGAAGATGCAAGTTCACACTTGCTTGCTCTGTGCGCTCCACTAAATTTATAACCACTAAAATGGTTGGTATGGTATGGCACACGACAGTTGTAAGTTTGTGAGCAGCCTGAAGTGGTTTATGCAAATAGAACCTTTTTTATTGAAAAGGGGATAAAATGGTCACTATTGACTCATTAGGCCAGAAATTTTATTGTTTCTCCAACAGATTTTAGAGAAATGAGATGTTAAAGCTTCCAGATTAAAATCGAGATGCTTTTGTTTCTATCGTTTTATGCTCCAATCATTGATATACTAAAAAGCTCCAATGAATATAATAAATTGATTTTAAATGTCGATTTATTGGGAGTGAAACGTTGAAAGGTTTTTGAATTTTTTGGTTAGTAATAGTATATATAGTTTTTTAGTGTACATAGTTTTTTCTTCTCTTCTTCTTTTTTCAATGTAATACTAACAATTTATGGACTGAATATAGACTGAAATGATTGTTTTGAATTGAATTGACTCTCAGGAACAACTATTATTGGTAGCTTTTTTGGAAATCGTTTGTCTCGAATGAAATGAGAATTAAATGGAAAGTCTATTTTAGGGTCTTCCGTATAATTTCCTGTGAATTATAGTGGTCATTGATATGACATTAGGATTAAAGGCGGCCCGGGCCCCGTAACGTAAAGGCTACTGAAGGATCAGGATGGCTTTTTGTCTCCATAAATTCGATATTGATTTTGTGTATCGAATCCATACTAATATTCTAAATGCAAGGCAATACATTATTTTATGCACATTATTTTGCGTGGTATGAACCATGCCAAAATATTATTGATACAGAGTAAGATTATAGCCTGGAATGGAATTGATACACAAAATAAATATCGAATTTATGGAGAAAACGATAGTCCTATATCTATTCTAATCCCTACATTTAAACTAGATACTAACACGAACTGGACCAAAATGGAGTCCAATACAGAGAACATTCACATATATCTGAATGTTGCCACCCTATCACGTAATGAGCAGATGCGGATTTGATCTGGATCGCAGAAAGACAATAGCTAACAAAAACGATATTAATTTATAAATCGCTTAAAATTAACACTTTTACACGACTTTATTTTTTGTTATTTAAACTAGATGAGGCCGGATTTTCCTAGCTGAATACTCTGAAAAGAAACTCTGACTCAAACTCAGTCTCATAGACCCCGCCCATGAAGGCATATTTGATTTAGATTTTAAACCTACATATCTAAACAGCCGAAATGGATCCCAAAATAACCGGGAACAGGTTAATTTCATTATAATGTAGTTTTGACCCGAGTGATCATTCTTTACTTACCTTTCTACTGCTTAGTAGCAGTTGTGTTAACTTTTGTATTATACTCACCCAGCGGGTTAGTTATTAAGGTTGGAATACATTATTTTTCGACTGGTATTTGAATGAGTTGGCCTTGTGAATGTCGTTTATTCGTACTCGTACTTCAACGCGTTCTCATTTCATAATATTCTCAGCGACATTTAATGTCAAAATTAAGGATAATTACATTGTTTTGGCAGTTAAATCAAACGAGAAAATTCTTCGTTTCTTTTTAAAAATACCTGCTGCAAGAAAAACATACGTATTGATTTAATATTACACGATTCTTATCCATTCTTCACACGTTTGCATGTCTCGACGAAATACAATAGTATGAATGTTACTAAGCATATTTAAATAATACTTCTGTCGGTATATATAATTATATATTTTCCCTACAAAATGAGCTCGTGGCCGAATAATAACTGCAGTATGGATTGATTTTCAAGGTTAAGCAACGCTTGTCGTGGTCGGTCCGTCACCATCTTATCATGTTGAGATTACTCCGTCTCTCAAAAATTTCGCTATACCGTCGGGCCCAGCTCTCAGTTAAGTCTTTGAGTCGTAACGGGTAGTCAGAATCCAAAAAATGTGACACCGGTCTTGCCAAGAGGTCAGATACGTAGTCACTTCAAGTAAAATTTTGATACTCAGATGCATCTGATTAGACTGGAAGCTGTTATGTTGCAGTAAAGGAATCCAATATAGATTAGATCGGCAGATGACTATTCTTTTTTAAATATCGTGACTTAATTTTTACAAAAAACCCCGACGCAGAACAACTATTTGTAGGCTAAACAAACAGTTGTTCTGGAACAACAACTGTTTGTTTGTTTTGAAGGAATCGAACCTGCGATACACAGTGAGGTAGCCAATTGCCCAACCACTGCGTCAACACTTACATAACATTTTGTTTCGTAAAAAGGTTAAATTAAGGCGAGGTTATTCGAAAAAACGTCGTTTTCAATTGTGTTTTATTCGTAGATAACACGGATTTAAATTTTGAAAAAAACATATTACATAATTCATACTTTGATCTTTCTATTTCGGTCATCCGATACACGATTACTTGCATTTCACTGCATCTAATTAAATCGCAAAGACAATTCTAAATAACGGTCTTATTCTTATTTTATTTAAGTTTTATTAAGCTTTAAATAATAAAACTTATACCATAATAAAGGTCGTAAAAAAATGACATATATTTCGGTCGTCAAAATGTGAAATTTGAAAATATTTATACCACTAATTTCAAAAATAAGTGTTTTCCTATTATTTTCATGCGCGCGGCCGCGCGCGCCGCGTCCTTTAGTCCCGAGCGGAACGTGTTGGAGGTCGGACGTATGCCAATTTTTTAGCGCACCTGCCACCCCCACTAAGTTTGGTTCCGGTCGAGCCAAAAAATCATTATAAAATATTAATTCCTATCGTTTAGTTTTAAATAGTTGTAATATAAATTGTTTTTATTAGGTACTTTAGTTATAATTTTGGTCAGTAAAACTAATGGATAAAATTAACAAAAAGAAGTTGTCATCGCTGGCTCTACGAAGGCTGAATAAACAAAAAAAAAAAAAAATAAGAAGGCTTTGTCAATATAAATATTTAGACCTATATAAATATTTTTCTTTACTAACTAGGTTCTTTCTGTATTCTGAGGTACCTAGCTACGTGGAATAGATTTTGAAACCACAAAATAATATGTGTGTAAATAAAAACGCCACGCGCGCAAAAGCTATAATAGTTTCTTTTTCTCGCGGAATAGATTTGCCAACCGCAAAAAGTGTGTGAAACAATTGAATTTGAACCCTATGTCAAAGAGCATAAAGCCGCCGCGTGCACAAATGTTATAATGCTCTTTTCAAATGTCAGACTCAAAGGAAACTTTGACAATATTATTATATGTACCTATAATTATACAAATTAATATTTTACTTTACTAAGTAGATAAGTACCTACGCGGAATAGATTTATAAACCGCAAATATGTGTGTAAAACAAAAACATTTTTGACTTTCTTTCTCCTATAAAAAAAATGAAAATGTTTCTTATTTTATTCAACAAAATATTTACAAAATTATCTAAATATAATATAAAAGTATTTTATAATAAAAAATGAATCACAAAAAACATGTGATTAGAGCCTGGGTTTGATCCAAAATACTGACTGACGACTATCAATCCGATTCTTTACTAAACACGCTAATAGAACATTAGTATCCCGAGTTGAAATAACTGAGCGTATTCGACTGTATTAGGTTTTATTTTCGTAAATGTAATAATGGTTATGGTGGAGTCGATCATTCGTCGCTATGACCACAGTATAAAGATCATACAGTAGGTCGACGCCTTGGATCTTGTGGAAAATGCCGACATCAACGTCTAGACAGTATCGCAACGGCAGGGGTTGTCACAAGTCAACAATATTTATTACGCGCAGCACACTCGTGCCATAGTGTAGAAATATTCAGCACGCAAACCATTTCCTACGAAAATATAATTTATTATTTTCGGTAAACTTTATAACTCTCTGTCTTCGGTGTTCGTATCAACTTTACGCTGATGATCTGCAGTTGTATGCATCTACGCGGGTGGAAAGTTTGTCAGACGCTATAGGAGATGTAAACCGAGATTTAGATGCTATCAAAACTGGTCTGATTGATTTGGGGTGACTGTAAGCCCCTCAAAGTGTCAGGCCATTGCGATCGGAAGCTCACGTATAATCGTTAGAGTGGCAACTAGTTCACTCCCTCCTATCATTTTCAATTAAAGATCTCGGTTTGCATCTTGACTCTGCTTGGCTGGTAAAGTCAGGTTTGCAGTGTACTGTGTAAGCCAAAGAGTCAACGTGACTATGCGATGCCTGTATCGCCTGTACGGCACGGCTACTTTTTTGAGTACTGGTTGCACATTACCTGGCTTCTAGGACACTGGCACCACTCCGGTTTTAATAGAACGCGATACATGCGAGCATGCGATACAGGAGACAAATCCGGGGTACAACTCTTTAAGACTCGAGCAGGTATTCCTTCTGGTTCACTGGCTTTGTTCACATCTTGACAGGAAAGGGCTTTGCGGACTTCCTTAACATGAAATGCAGTTTCCAGCATTACGGAGCTAAAGTGAGGTATTTTAGGTCGTAAGTTAGACGCCGTGTCGAGACGTAAACTTACCGCAAAGACGGAGGCATTTAAATTTGCTTTTTCTTGTGCGGTGTGAGCTAGTGTTCCATCCAGTTTTATCATAACTAGGAGGCAGCGAAGGACGGTAAAAGTTCTAGTTTCGCTTCGCAGTTTCGGAGTTTGCTGACCCATACTTCCATACTCGCCATATGCCCCTGGGGCATTTATCTGGAGGAGAAAAGGTAGATACCGTTTTCACCAGAAAGTGTTCATACGATCCGAGCGAGGCCCAGACCGATACTGACAGTCTCTGGCGACGCAACGTTTGTGAGCACTAGGTCCAAGCCATTGGGCGTGTGGCCATCGACTTCTGGAATGCAGGTTGCTTGGTGAACCAGCTGGTCGAGATCTAGCGATAAAAAAACCTGCAGGCCTATCTACCAGCGTGCTCTGTTTGTTGGTACGGGAATAAGGACTCTTTATGGTGGGAATTAAAATCTCTTAGAAAAACAAGATTTGCCATTGAATATTTGTGCTGGGCCAGTTCAGTTCTTGCAGCTGCGTCCGTAAAGTGGTCGAAGAGCCTAGTCGTCTCCTGTTCACCGTTATGCAACCAGTAAACAACACCAACAACGAGCATAGATGGTCTTGAGAAAAGTGCTTACATTTCTTTTTCATGAAAATGATTAATCAGAAAAAGTTTCACATCCTTGTGTATGTCTACTTTTTTAAGAGTTTTCCAATAAAGTATTCATGTACCAAAGGGAAATCTATACTAATATTATAAAGCGGAAAAGTTTGTTAGTTTGTTTGTTTCTTTGTTTGTTTGTTTGCTTGAACGCGCTAATCTTCGAAAGTACTGGGTGGATTTGGATGAAATTTGGTATGGAAGTAGCTTGAAGCTTGAGGAAGGTTATAGGCTACTTTTTACCAGACTGCAAAAAAGGAGAGTTATGTTTTTACCGTGATAGAATCCACGGGAGCGAAGCCCCGCGAGAATACTAGTAGATAATATGTTGTAAAATGTCAAAAATGTGACATATAGTGTCAGGATCTATGGCTTTTTACTGCATTTCGAATCACGCGCACTCCCTAAAATTCCCCGTCTAACCTCCATTAAATGCCTTCTCCCTCTTGTATTTACTCGATTTGTTTATGATCTACGTAGGTTCATTGAGATAAATAAAATAAAAAAAATTAGCAAAAAATAGAACCAACTTCCATATCAAAACATTAAAAAGGCAAAAATAACTTTAATTTCGGAAGGCGGTGTCAAAAACGAAAATATATACAAAACTAAAGACACTGCCTTGCGAAATTAAAGTTATTTTTGCCTTTGTAGTGTTTTGATATGGAAGTCGGTTCTATTTTTTGCTAAAAATTTTTTTAACGCTTTTTAGTGGGCCGAATTGTAATTTATCTATTTACAAAAGCCATAATGTCAACAACTTATCACTTTTTACAAATATTGCTTTTCCCGATGCATAGCCGTTAATTTTTGAGGAGTTCTCCTGGTACTTGACCATCAGCTCTGCATCACCATATGTATTGTGACGAGCATAAAGTGTTTAACATCGAATCAACCACTCAAGTAGTCGAATCGCAATCCACGAAATACTTATTATTGAAGAGTTTCAGTGGCCATCTGTGGTCTTCATCATCAGTTCAACTTCCCCAAATGGTACTTTTCGGAAGCAACTGCTCAAGGTACTATAAGAAATACCCAAAACGCTATAGGTGTGCCTATAATATTTGAAGAATTTCCTCGATTTCTCCAGGATTCCATCGTCAGATCCTGATTTCGTAACAGTGGGACCAACCAGAAAGTATACCCATTCAAACGCAAAAAGAATTTTTCAAATCGGTCCAGCCGTCTCCGAGTTATGAGGTAACATACATAAAACATAAAATAAAAGTTCAAGACGACTTGAGAACATCCTTTTCTTGAAGTCGGTTAATAAAGCTGTAGCGTACTGTATTATCGTTTTAACAGTTCTATGCCATATTTCTAATTTTCTCTTTTCATACTCATTTTAATCCTGCTGCCACTGGTAAACTGGTAACACATTGAGTGAAACACATTTGACATTGCAAAAGCTATGACAGCTTTTGCAATGTCACGTTTGCGTACAAAATAATTTTGTTTTTTTTTACTTCAATTTTAATACATCAGCAAAAATACTTTACCAAACAACCTCCAGCGTTTGTAAAATTGTGGTGGGTCTTCCACAAAAGCCGCAAGAGTTGAAGTTGAAGTCGAATCATGGCATTAGCCAGTTGTGCATAAATGATTGTAGTTATTAGAGAAAAAAAAGTGTGCGGTTGAGGGACTCTCGTCGTCTCTCTCGTCAGAAGACAGTCGTAAGTATTAACACTTTTGCGTTACAATTTCTGCCAGTTTAGAAGCCGCGTAAAATAAATTCGAGCCAAAAAGTGTTTGTGTGTATATTTATATTTTTTATTTACAAACATAACATTTCACACAGAATACCTCTAAGCCCTCTTTCAATATAACAATAATTGAATTGTAATACAACTCTCCTAATGTAAGTGTGCCTACCTAATACTTGATTTTATATACTGTGCCATGAAGATTTCGCACCCTTTGAGAAAGTCGAATAGCGAGCGGCGTATAATTTTGAATCGTACCCGTGTTCATGATCTACGTGTCAGTCAGATTTTTTATTCACCTTATTCACAAAAATAAATAAATATACTTATTTTAATTTATTACTAATTAGGTTCAAGTTTATACAATACTTACCTATTCTATCTATAAACTTGAAAATACTTACTATTAAAACAAAACAAAATAAACATAAACTAATCAATTCAAGTTGATCTACTGCATTGCTCTATTCTGTGACGCATCTTCGTACCTATTCTACTTGAGTTCGTGAACTCATGAGCGGTACGATTGGCGCGCGCGTCTCCCGCGCGTCGTAATTTGTTACGTTTTGCTATTCGTTGCGGGGGCTGAGGTAAGCGTCGAATACGTACGGCGCTCGGATAACCCGGCCTTAAATTAAATTTTATGTAATCATTACGTGGAGTATATTCCAAACAATTCCACAGTTTGGTTTATTTAATGTTTTCAATTTAATCTCGCTGTCCATGTTTCTAGCACAAAGCTTGAGCAACATTTAAAATTAAAATTATTCTACTAATTATTATTTTCATCCATAATTCGGGTCCGTATTCATTTAACTTTACCCTGAAACATTTATATACATGTGTTTCAAAATCGTTTTGGTTTAGCTCAAATGGAACGAGTTTTAATCTAGTACGGAGACGCGTAAGTTCAACAGCTGAATATACACAAATCAACAAAACGCGCGAAGGTTTATATGAAACACAATTTATATATTGTTACCTTTACCAACCCTTTGGAATAATAAGCTTGTATGTATGTATGTATGTATGTCGGGCAGGTGTCCGCAACTCCACGACCATGCGCGTATTTTGCGTGAGGGGTAAGATTTCTCTTCACTCAATCCATGCCAGTTCCTCCAGGAAGGCGAGCAACGCCCTTGTTTTGCTTACCATTTCTCGGAGGGTACCTGGGTTGCCGAAGTATTTAGTCCTGTAATCCGCTACTACAGGGCAGCTTAGTAGCAGGTGTGCTGCTGTTTCGTCCTCCTCCATGCAGGCTCTGCAGAGTGGGCTGTCTGTGACTCCTATTAAATAGAGGTGTTTATTAAATGATCCATGACCGGTTAGGGCGGCTGTCACCAGCCGCATTTGCGGTTTAGATAGTCTAAGGACCTGTTTCGACAAGCGGCCATCAAGGGTCGGGAGAGCCTCTTTGGCCTGCCTGCACTCACCATGGTCCACCCATAGTTTGTGGTGTAGGTCTCTGGTGCGTTTCCTTACCAGGTGACGCAGATAACCGAAGGGGAGTGGTGCAATGGGTTCGGGTCCCATAATCGCCATACTCGACGCCCTTCTAGCGAGTTCGTCCGCTGCATCGTTGCCTCGGGAGTCGCTGTGTCCTTTGATCCATTGAATGGTTATATTGTTGTGTCTACCAACCTGGTTAAGGAGATTGTGACACTCCAAGATCAGCCCGGAGTTAACTATGTGGCTGTTCAGTGCTTGCAGGACCGCCATGCTGTCCGAAAGTATACGTATTGAGTGGTCCTTAACTTCCCTGTTTATGATGGCCGAAGCTGCCAGTGAGATGCCCAGGCATTCGGCCTGGAACACTGTGTTGTAGACCCCCAAAGGTCTGGCTATACGAATGTTGAGATCCTCCGAAAAGACTCCTGCACCCGTACCAGTACCTGTTTTGGAACCATCAGTGAAGACACGCACCTCAGAGGGACACAACCCCTCACAGCGGTGATCCTCGTACAGTTGGATTCTGTATTTTTTGTCAAAGACGATTTGTTTGGGCACCCTGTCATTAACTGCCTTCGTTATGGGGAGCTCGTTGTTGAGTTCCTCAAGCAGAGCAGTGTGCTGTGTTTCTTTCTTACCCCAGAGGTCCAGTGTTTTAAGACGCACTGCTGCCATCGTCGCTTCCTGTTGTATGAACAGATGGAGCGGCGGGAGCCCCAGCATCGCCTCCACAGCTGCTGTCGGGGTAGTTCTCATGCAGCCCGTTATCGCCACGCAGGCCAGCCTTTGCATGCGTTGCAGTTTGTTTACGGCTGTGACAAGCTTGGTGCGGGGCCACCACACCACGGCCCCGTAGGTAATCATCGGCCGAATTACAGCATTGTACAACCACATTGTGTTTTTTGGGGATAAGCCCCACTTCTTACCTATCATTTTCTTGCATTGCCAGAAGGTGATGCATGCCCTGTTTAATTTGTAGTCTAGATGGTTGCTCCAGTTTAGTTTACAGTCCAGAATGACCCCCAGGTATTTAACCTCACTAGACAACTGGAGTTCTGTATTGAACAGCTTAGGTAGGCGATGAAGGCCTAGAGTTCGTTTATGGGTGAATAAGATTAATTCGGTTTTAGTGGGGTTTACCGACAAATCATACTCCCTGCACCATCGCTCCACGATGCGTAGCGCTTGCTGGGTGAGGTTACAGATGGTTCCTGTTACCTTCCCAGGCACGAGGATTGCGAGGTCGTCTGCATAGCCTATTGTGTAATAACGGTGAGCGTTGAGTTGTGTGATGAGGTCATTGATCACTAAATTCCAGAGGAGAGGTGATAGCACGCCGCCCTGTGGACAGCCTCTGGCTATTAAGGCTACCTGCTGGTCTTCCTCAAGGCGAACCACACGTTTGCTTAGCATATTTGTAATCCAATCAATAAGTACCTGCTGTACCCCATGTCTGGAGAGTGCGGCGCTTATGCTGGAGAAGTTTGTTTTGTCGAAGGCTCCTTCGATGTCTATGAACGTACCCAGGCAGGAACCCTTTTGGTTAATCGATTCTTCAATCACGGTGACTACCTGGTGAAGAGCGGATTCGGTCGACTTACCAGCGCTGTACGCGTGTTGGTTGCCATGCAGTGGTACTGTTTTTAGAGCGCCGTCTCATAGCTCCCTTTCACACACTCTCTCCATTGTTTTCAACAAAAAGGAGGTCAAGCTGATTGGGCGGTATGATCTTGCGTTCGTGTAGTCACTCTTACCTGGCTTTGGGATAAATATGACTTTCACTTCCCTCCATACCTTTGGAACGTATCTAAATGCCAGGCACGCTCTCATTAGGGGCACCAGTCTCGTCACAACAGAGTTGCCCCCCCATTGAAGTAAGGCCGGGAAGACTCCGTCGGGACCTGGCGCCTTAAAAGGTTGGAAGCTTCGGATGGCCCACTGGAGTTTCTCCAGCGTGATCATCTTGCGAGCGTATTGCCAATCTTCGTCCGATGGCGTTCGGGTTACGTCCGTCCATTCGGTTACCTGTGCGAGGACGCTACCTGGGAAGTGTGTTTCGATTAGGATGCGCCTCGTTTCTTCCGGTGATGTGGACAGTGTGTTGTCCGGTTTACGAAGTGAATCTGGCCCAGAAGTGGTCTGCTGTGCCAGTATCTTCCTTACCCTGTTTGCTTGTTGGCATGATTCAATTTCACCACAGAATTTTCGCCACCCAGTGGTTCGTCTGAATCTGATGCTTTTTTTGTAGGCGGATTTGGCGGCATAGTAAACTTCCCAGTCATCCTCCCTACATGTATTCATGGCTCTATTAAATGCCTTTCTTACCTTCTTGCGTTTGCGCTCCAGATCCGCGCCCCACCAGGGCTGTTTACCCGGTGTGTCGCGCGGTATGGTTTCTGGGCATGCAGAGTGGTAGCTGCTGATCAGTGATTCGGTGAGCTGGCCTACATACGCGTCTATTTGATTCGCGTCAACCAGTGTCACCAGGTCGCTTGTGTGTACAAGCCTTGTAACAAGGCTGCGTGTGTATGCCACTCTATCCGTATTTCGCGGGTTACGTCGTGGAAGTCTAGGAGTAACACAGACCTGGATGTCGAAACGGATCCACCTATGGTCAGAACAAGAAGCCTCGTCAGATACCTGCCACCCATTGATGAGTTCCGCTGCACCCTCCGTTGCCAGTGTTAGGTCAATGATTGTTCGACTGCGTTTGGTTACGAAAGTTGGTTCGGAGCCTGTATTCAGAAGGGATAGGTTAGTTGTGAACAAAAATTCTACTAAAGCCTTACCCCGTTCGTTTTGTGTATCCATGCCCCATAAGGGGTGATGTGCATTAGCGTCAGTCCCGATGACGACCTCATCCCCCCTGCATTCACAGTGGGTCACAAGGCGGGCCAGTTCCCGAGGGGGCGGTGCCTCCGCCTCAGGCATGTAAGCCGAGACAAAGACGATCGCTTTCTCCGCTTGCCCCTGCTGTATGGTCATCTTTGCTGCAGAGACATCTCTGCAACAAAAGTCGTATAAGAACTGTGTTTTAACATTACCTGTGACGTAGATGCACGCCCTCGGTTTGTCATGGTTCGTGTTAACAAGAAGCTTACCTCCGAGATTGGAGAGTCCTTGTACGTGGCCTCCTCTGACTCACGGCTCCTGGATCAGGGCAATGGCCGTATGTTGAACCTCCAGCCACTTGCGAAGTTGAGCCGTCGCGGTCTGGCTGTGGTGGAGGTTCGCCTGCACGACTTTACAGTTGGACGAATTGGGAGCCATCTTTGACGGAACCCTCGTCGTCCACCCCCAGTCGTAGCCCGGCTAGCAAGTCGTCGAAGTCACCCCCACCCGGGAGAGAGGCTGGCGACAGTGTGATGTCATCCAACTCCCCTCCCGATGCAAGGACGGCGTCCACATTGGCTGGTTCTGCTTTAGTAGCTGGGTCCGCCGTGGTTGTAGCCGGGTTGTCTTGCGCACCTAGTGGTGGTGCGGTTTGGTCCCATCCTGGAGGGATGTCGGTATACCTACCATTTGCGCCCTGATACTTGATGTATACCGACCCTAGACCAATTGAGAGTCGGCGATCATGCACCATCAGGATCGGTACCTGCTCCTCCGGAATGGCCAGCACCACGAACCAGCATGCTGCTTGTTTTTCGGCGTGCAGAAGAACCCACCTCCTGACGTCGACCCACTGGTTCTGGAACCAGAGGGCTCGCCCGATGTAGGTCGGGTCCTTGTACAGATCCATGTCGTCAGGGATTGCAATACCGCAACGCACGCGTTTCTCGATCTCCGATTGACTCTTGACGACTAGCGAGGTGCTAGCCGGGAGAGTCAGCCCCGAGACTGTCTTCCTCAGCCATTCCAAGGTGTGGTCGTTGCCGCACCACAGTTTGAGGACACCTCCGGCGAAGACGGGCTTAGCGTGAAAGGTAAGCCCTGGAGCGCCCTGTGAAGAGGCGAAGGCCGCAAGCATTAACTGCTCGTGAATCGCCGCTAAAACCTGTTTGGATACTTCCTGGCTGATGAATCCCGTCCGTCCACAGGTAATCGCGACGTTAAGAGACTCGCTAGCAGCCTGGGCGTAGCTTTTGGTGTCAATCCGTTTGGACTGATCAAGACACGGCCGCTTATGCTTACCCCGAGGTGTTAAACTCTCGTTGAGAGCTCGCTTAGCCGCTACCTGATCGTTCCCTGCGGATTGGTGTTTTTTGGTAGCTACCTCGCCTGAACCTCCTGCGGAATTAAGTTGCGGTTGGGTGGGCTTGGGTCGGCTATTGCCGGCTTCATCCTGAGACCGCTTCCCCGCAGAGAAGCTGAGCTTACCTGGCTTGGTCGTATTGGCCGAGCTAGTAGATGCTACCTGTTTATTGGGAGGGGTGATTTTACTCTTGTGTGCCCTCCTGCGTTCCTGACGCCGCTCCTTACGCGTCAGCCTTTCCCTCCTCTTGCCCTCGTCGATGGGAGCTTTCTGGCCTGAAGGGCCTATGCCTGGGCGAAGGGTTTGTTGAGTAGATTTACCCTTACCCTTGCCTTTGCGCGTAGCTATCCGCCAGTTGCAGCTGAAGTCGTCACTAGCGCTGGCGGCCGTCCCCGTTTGACCGGATGTGACCGCCTCAGAGGCTGTGGCTTGAGGAGCCACATTGGGAGGTGAAGGTTGTTTGGCAAGGCTAGTTCCGGCTGTGACGTTAGTCGACACCGTTTTCGCCTTGGCGTAAAAAGGTTCGGTACTGGTCCCTTGCAGCTCCGAAGTCCTTTGTTTACGTAGGGACTTAGATTTGGTCCTTGCTGCGGTTTTCGCCACGGCAGGACCGACACCCGCGCTGGGGCCCGCAGCAGATGCCGCAGGATTACCAGGGGCGAGCGAAGTGTCAAAGGCACCTCGCTTCGGAGTATTGTCAGCTTCCGCCGACTCCACTCCTGCAGTATTTTCTGGCCTTAAATCCATGAAAATTTGAAGAAAAGTTTCGTCTATCTGGCTCCCACCCTCCATGGAGCCCGCACCTGGGAACGTCGCACTAAAAGAGTTTGACGTTAGGACTACCAGATAGATATAGGTGCGCAAGGCTGGTTTACAGTGCGACATCGGGTGCTTGATCAGGTCGGCGTAGGGGGTTGAAAAGGCCTCCCCCCACGAACTGATCAACCGTCACTTACACCGTCAGCATGACCTTTACCTAATGCTTCGGCCACCCGAGGGCGACCTCCGCAGACCCCACGCACCTCGCCTGTGGCCCTCTGACGGGACACAATGGCCATTTCCCTACCCTTGGCTAGGGGGTAGGGCCACCGTTTTGCCTGAAATCCAGACCAAAGAGGGCGTGTTGCCTCACGGACACATTACTGCCAGCGCCGATCGGCTCAACCCCCCAGGACTCCTTCATCCCTGCTCACGGCGATCAACTGCGCAGGTCCTAGCGCAGGTGACTAACTTCTCCTACTCGCCATCAGCATGTTGTGACAGCTGAGCCCGCAACCACCTCGTCACAGAGGGGTCACAGTAAGGGAGGTAGAGTAGAAAACCCGCCACTCTAACGGGTCGCCCGGTGGTTTCGGTTACGTCTATTTCTTAAGGAATTAGACCAAAAACGGGGTGGCAACCTCGTGAAGGTAAATCCGCCGGACTTGCCCTGAGGATCTACACGACTGATGCGCTCTCCCTCAGGACCACGCCACCCTCCCCTCTCTGAAGGAGGGGGGAGGGTAGGCCTGCATCTATACTACCAAGCAAAGCAAAGCAAAGCGTGTCGTTGTGCAACCGCAAAAGCATATATACAGACCCTCCCCATAATAAGCTTATAACTTAAAAGGTCGCAGTAAATACTCATACAAAGTCGTGAGATTTATAATGCGTGTTTACATTACAGTTTACTATACATTTTTACATGTTCTTATTTAACTTGCCCTGTTAGTTCTTTCGTTAGTATGTACGGTTACCTTTAATTTGGATGGCAAGTTACGTCATTTTAAATCCAATATGGCGGTGACCCAAGATGGCGGACTGCTTATCAAATGAAAGGGTTTGCTGAAAAGAATACAAAATTAATAAAAAAGCTTGTTTCTACAAACATTTTTTACTAAACATTATATTATAAAAACTTATCTGATGGAAAGCGACGATGTTGTCGACGATAGAACACGCTTGCCTGTCTACTGTACTTACTGTCTACGTAAAAACTCCAAGGTTGTAACTATCAGAATACGCATACTCCAGCAGAAAAAGCTATTTCTTAGCTTGTGCTTGCCTGCGCACGGAAGAATCTCGACATGTCATGATGGTCCTGGGCCTGACCTCGGCAAGCATTGCTCAACCCTGAAGATCAACCCGTGCGACTGTTACTATTTATCCACGAATTAGATATTTTTATGGGTACATAGCAGTTGCGACATCTATCAGACAACTAAAGTTCCAATCGGGACGGGCTCATTGTGAAATAAAATCCAATTTCCCGTCCTTATATTATACAATTTACTTTTATTAGTCGCTAAAATGGACTTCAAAGAATCTAATTTTACCGAAATCCTGACCGCGAATAATATTGGGTCACGGATCAGCTAGTCGAATCAAACCTGGATTCATCAATGTCCTAAATTCGCTTTGGCATAGACGGCTTTTTATATATTTCAACTTTCCATATTTAGTGTTCTGAACCAAGTGTACCTAAAACTTAGAAAAATATGTTTTAATTAAAATTAAGTATTTTATACAAATTAAGTTGAAAACCGTTGTTGGTTGTCCGGTAGTGAGATGGGCAGGCACAAGTAAAGAAAGACCAGAAACTCACCCAAAGTAAAGAAACCCAGCTGCGCGTGAAGTCAATCCACAGGTTGACTTCGCTCACTGCTGGGTATAGGCTGAAAGTCAGAACTTTATGAACAAAAATTTAAATGAATATGATCCCCTAAAACCCGTCATCACTTCCTAATGTTTGTACACAAAGTCCCTTGCAGATCTGTTATGGTTTTTGGTTTTTAAATTGGTTATATTGTGTGAGTAAGACTCAGGCCCGTATTACAGAACGTTCCTCAAGTCCAGTTTGAGCTTAATTCGCCCGATCTCAGTTTAAATATAGAATCTGCACTTAAGCATTTGTCTTATTCCAGAATGGTAATAAAACTACACTCAGATTCAAATCGAGCCTCAAGCAGAGAATATCTAATTGTCTATGCATCAGTCTGTTTTCGTTTACGTTTTATTTTCTTCGTCTCCGCTGTTCCGATCTACGAATGATCGTAAATAATTCAATTTACTTTAATACCAAATTTTTATAAGAATAAAAAATATGTATTGCACGGTTTCACTATAGAAATTATTTTTTAAGAAATTGTAAAAGCAAATTCTTGAAGGTAAAAGGTGCTAAGCCAATATTTTCTAACATATAAAAATATAGCAAGAGTAACTTGTTCGTGGAACGGAGTGGATCCTAAATAATGTCTGTGACAGTGTTGTTTTCAATTGCTCATTAATCATATAATAAGTAATATTCAAATAAATATTGGCTTGGGAACAACGATCAATAAAAATAAAGAAACAAAGTTATAGTTAAAACAAAGCAGAAATGCATATGTTTTACCAATTCTTGGTCAATAGATGGCAGTATTACAAATTGTCAAAAATCTTCATCTTGTGAAAATATATACCATTTCTTAAAATAATTATTAGCAAAATTGTATGGGCCCTTCACATGGAACGATGAAGTTCTGTTTTTCTGTTCAAATCATCGGTGATAAAATCATTGTTATAATCTGTTTAAGTTAGAAAACACGGGATTCATCTAGTAACTTAAAATGGCAAATAATTACCATAATTATTTGTAACCAATTAGCAAAATAAAATGTGATTTAATCATCATTCGCCAAAAATTACCATTTTTATATCAAATAATAAACTGAAAAGCAAATAGTTAACTGACAAGGAAATCTCTGCTCGAGCGTGGTGTCGACCATACTTGGGTGATGTATCTACAACTGAGTAACGATCTAGAATAAAGCCGTACCCGGCTGAACTATGATCGATGAATCTATACTTGAGGAACATTCTAAAATTAAATCTCGACTCAAAACTAGTTTTAAACAGAGATCAGTGCTCGAGTTTCGTTCTGTAATACGGGCCTAAGTGTATACAATTGATATTGCCATAGGGTAAAAGCAAGATAGTTGTCCCGCGGGGGTAGCACGATTGTGATAGTAACGCCAATGAATGTCAGGCTCTTTGATTTATTTACTGGGACAGTTCTCAGCTATTGAGATCATTGAGGTAATATGTACTACATATTACCTCAATGATTGCGACTGGCAAAGTGCAGTCAAAGTAAGATGGATAACTTTCCTTCATCCCTTCATCTTATACGAGTATGAGACAATCCGACCCTGTAAATATCGTACCACCATTTTTATTTCAATTTCGATTTTCAAGTAGGTACATAGAATTAGGTATACAATATAATATGCAGTCGTTCGGAAGTTATGCACGTACGTACATTCTGACGAATAATTTATATTTATTATATGCGAACTAGACAAGGCCGATGTTTTCTAGCTAAATATCTTAAGAAAAAACTCCGAAATAAACTCATAGGTATTCTGTATAACCCGTGCTAAAAATATAGGAGATAACTAACCGTGTTTTTCACAAACTACGATTGCATTAATAAACACGCTAGTCCAGGTCTTAAATCACCAGAAAACCTTAGTTTTAATGGGAAATGTTGACTCAGCATTAAAGGATCTAGTCTTTATCTCTCAAATTAAACGAAGATTGTAACGATATAAATGGATTTATTTTAAAACTAGTGTTCAGTTCAACCACCAAATCAAGAATGAATACATCTATATATAAAAGAAAGTCGTGTTAGTTACACCACTTATAACTCAAGAACGGCAGAACAGATTTGGGTGAAAATTGGTATGGAGGTAGCTTAGAGCCAGGAGACGGACATAGGATAGTTTTTATCCCGGAATTCCCACGGGATCGGGATTTAAGCGGGAAAAACATCCCACGCGAACGAAGAAGAAATGGAGAGTAGGGTAGGGGTAGGGTTGGTGTAGGGTAGGGGTAGTGTAGGGGTAGGGGTAGGGTAGGAGTAGGGTAGGTGTAAGGTAGGGGTAGGGTAGGGGTAGGGTAGGGGTAGGGTAGGGGTAGGGTAGGGGTAGGGTAGGGGTAGGGTAGGGGTAGGGTAGGGGTAGGGTAGGGTAGGGGTAGGGTAGGGGTAGAGTAGGGGTAGAGTAGGGGTTGGGTAGGGGTTGGGTAGGGGTAGGGTAGTGGTAGGGTAGGGTAGGGATAGGGTAGGGGTAGGGTAGGGGCAGGGTAGGGGTAGGGTAGGGGTAGGGTAGGGTTAGGGTAGGGGTAGGGTAGGTGTAGGGTAGGGGTAGGGTAGGGGTAGGGTAGGGTTAGGGTATGATAGGGGTAGGGTAGGGGTAGGGTAGGGGTAGGGTGTGGTAGGGTTAGGGTAGGGGTAGGGTTGGGGTAGGGTAGGGGTAGGGTAGGGGTAGGGTAGGGGTAGGGTAGGCGTAGTGTAGGGGTAGGGTAGGGTTAGGGTAGGGGTAGGGTATCCACGAACGAAGTCGTGGCGGGTCAGCTAGTTTTAATATATATTTTACCTGTTTTACAAAGTGTTGTCATACTTAACTCTTGATTCGATACAATTAAATAATCGATTTAATATTCGACTAAAATTACAATAATAACTATTTTAATTTGCTTTTACTTTAGATACAAATATATTGTAATCATGATTACATACTAGTTAGGCTATTATCAAAATACCCTTATCTTGGCTTATTAACCTTACAGCATCTAGTTGAAGCGGTTAAGTGACCTACTTACCAGTAACTGCTACACAAATAGTTTTTAAACCTGAAAATATGTGAAAATACTCAGGCAGCTCGCGTCTGACTCCGTTTACACTGTTAAAATCACGACTTAGTAAGAATAATAAAGCGAAAACCTAGAAATCTAGTTTACCTTAAAACTAAACTTTTTATTTGCGTTTTTGTAACCTCGAATATTGCTGGTGGGTACTTTTAAATCTTGAACGATATTTTTTTAAGTCAAAGTTTAGGTCACCGTTTGAACTACTTCTGAAAAAAAATACCGTAGCTAAAATTATGGGACATACATGTCCCATAATTTGTGAAGATTTATAGAGAAGTTGTAGATTTATATTTAAAAAAAAATATTATGCGTTTCAAATTTTATAGTAACATGAGAAGCTTTTTTAGTCTGTACCATGTTGAATTAGAAGTGTATCTGTTTTCTTCGAATACTCAAAGATCAATTTAGTCATGTATTTTGTGTCAATTGAAATGCATTATGAAAATATAGTTTGAACGGGTTTTGATAAAATTTATCACAGAGATTGATTATATTCTGGAATAGGACAATACTATAAGGACATAGCTACTTTATATTCCCGGAAATAAGCAAAACTCCCACACAAACGAAGTAGCCGGTAGCATCTGGTCACAATTTAGTTTTTGTGTAGAAAATAGCAAAATTACGAAAAGTAGGTACTAACTGTCTTTATGAAATAAATATTTCAGTGAAGACATATACAAATTCTTTATTTAATTATTACTTTGTCTAGCTTTGAAATTAATTTTATGCTTCGTGAGGTTGATATAGGTTGTTTGAAATTTTAAATGAGTTCATTAAATATGATATTTAACTATTGATTAGCTGTGCGTCTATTTTAAACAACCTGACCTTATATGATAGATTTATTAATTTATTTATAACCTAATTACCTAGATTCTTCAATGTTCTTTTCTGCAGACGAAAATAATTGTGCATTTTGTAAGAGTGAACATAGAACTGATAAAAGGTGGTCTTTAAAGGTTACAGGTAAGGGCCCAAGTTAATTTATTTATTTATAAAAGGTAGCTTCACAGCTTGCAGGTACAAATGTCAAAACAGTTACTTAAAAGTTACGCCAATTATGAAGTACACTGATATTAGAGGTAGTAAATACAAAGTAGACATGTCTGTTATTATTATTTACAGTGTCAGTAAGTGTATCTGAATAGTGTGAATGTGTGTCAATGTTTGAGTGGTGTATGTATGTATGAGTGTATCTTATTGGCACTACTGGTATGACTAAGCATTCTGTGTCTCAAAAAAGAAGATCATCCAGATCCTTGACAAAAGATATTGACTATCTCCTTCTTAAGACGGTTTCGTGTGGTACAGTAAAAAAATAATAATACAGTTAGTGTCCAAACTAGACATGACTTCCATTGTTTGGATATCATTTTAGTCCCAGTTTTTCATCTTTGTTATTTTCAACCGACGACAACAAGAGGAGGTTATCAATTCGACGCGTATTTTTTTTTAATGTATGATCATCGATTACTCGAAGACGGCTGAACCGATTTGAAAAATTCTTTTTTTGATTGAAAGGGTATACTTCGAAATTGGTCCCATTTTCATAAACGTCAGGATCTGATGATGGAATCCTGGAGAAATCGAGGGAACTCTTCAAATATTATAGGCATACCTCTGACGTTTTGGGTATTTATTATAGTAACTTGTGCAGTTCCTCTCAAAAAAGTACCATTTGAGGAAGTGGTACTGATGATGAAGACCACAGATGGCCGCCCAAACTACTCAATAATAAGTATTTCGTGGATTGCGATTCGATTACTTGAATATGGATGTTAAGCACTTTATGCTCGTCACAATGCATATGGTGATGTAGAGCTGATGGTGAAGTACCAGGAGAGCTCCTCAACAATTAACGGCCCAGCATTGGGAAAAGCAATATTTTGTAAAAGGTTATAGGTAGTTGACATTTAGGCTCTTGTAACTAGGTAAATTAAAAATAGACCAACTAAAAATTGTGAAATAAAAACTTTTTACCAAAAAATTAAACCGACTCCCAAAAAACACTGCAAAGTGAAAAATAACTTTAATTTCGGAAGTCGGTGCCAAAAACGAAAATAAAAAACTAAAGACACCGACTACCGAAATTAAAGTTATTTTTCACTTTGCAGTGTTTTTTGGGAGTCGGTTTAATTTTTTGGTAAAAAGTTTTTTCCTGAAATGATCACCTCAGACAGTAACCTACATTATATGGCTTTCATAAGATTTGACCAGTTTAGATTGTAGTTTAGAAGCCGAAACATCAACTGCCTTTGTTGACACAAACTCTATAAAACACTTTGTGTGTTAGTGTAATTGGCGCTGTACGTAGGACTGGCGTGAACCTACTCGGTTAAGTACACAAGATGGTGACGGACCGACCACGGCAAGCGTTGCTTAACCATGAAGATCAATCCATACTGCAATTATTATTCGACCACGAGCTCATTTTGTAGGGAAAATATATATCGACACAAGTATTATTTAAATATACTTAATAACATTCATACTTTTGTATTTCGTCGAGGAACACAAGCAAGTGAAGAATGGATAAGTGTCGTGTAATATTAAATCAATACGTATGTTTTTCTTGCAAGTAGATACTTTTAACAAGAAAAGAAGAATTTTCTCGTTTCATTTAACTGCCAAAACAATGTAATTATCCTTAATTTTGACATTAAATGTCGCTGAGACTATTGTGAAATGAGAACGCGTTGAAGTACAAGTACGAATAAACGACATTCACAAGGCCAATTCATTCAAATACCAGTACCGAAACGTAGGTAAACGAAAATCAACATAAACAACTTATTAAAATGTAGGAAAAGAGTTGTTTCTTATAGTTTGCTAACGAAGCCTCTCCAAACAAAAAACAAATGAAAGTTACTCTCCGTGGAACACAAAAACTAAACTTTCAAAAGATTAGGACATAACTATCCACAAATCTATTGAGAAAGTTCAAACAGCACCCGAATTCTATACCGTCGGGCCCAGCTCTCAATAACATTTTAGTAGTAGGTAGTCAGAAGCCAAAAAAATCTGAAACCAGTCTTAGTAAAAGGTCAGATACGTAAGTACGTAGTCACTTCAAGTAAAATTTTGATATTCAGATGCATCTGATTAGACTGGAAGCTGTTATGTTGCAGTAAGGGAATCCAATATAGATTAGATCGGCAGATGACAATTCTTTTTTAAATATCGTGACTTAATTTTTACAAAAAACCCCGACGTAAAACAACTATTTGTAGGCTAAACAAACAGTTGTTGTTCCGGTGCAGGAATCGAACCTGCGATACAGAGCGCGGCAGCCTATTGCCCAACCACTGTGTCAACACTGACATAAAATTTTGTTTCGTAAAAAGTTTAAATTAAATTAAATTTTATGTAATCATTACGTGGAGTATATTCCAAACAATTCCAAAAATTGGTTTATTTAATGTTTTCAATTTAATCTCGCTGTCCATGTTTCTAGCACAAAGCTTGAGCAACATTTAAAATTAAAATTATTCTACTAATTATTATTTTCATCTATAATTCGGGTCCGTATTCATTTAACTTTACCCTGAAACATTTATATACATGTGTTTCAAAATCGTTTTGGTTTAGCTTAAATGGAACGAGTTTTAATCTAGTACGGAGACGCGTAAGTTCAACAGCTGAATATACACAAATCAAATCAAGGTTGGGTAGGGGTAGGATACCACACGAACGAAGTCGTGGCGGGTCAGCTAGTTTTAATATATATTTTACCTGTTTTACAAAGTGTTGTCATACTTAACTCTTGATTCGATACAATTAAATAATCGATTTAATATTCGACTAAAATTACAACAATAACTATTTTAATTTGCTTTTACTTTAGATATTTTACTTCAAATAAGTTAATTCGTGAAAGTGACCCATGATAACCAATGACTAATGTTTGTGTACGATATAAATAAGTTATTACCGAGATAAGTGGAAAACAAATAAGTACCGGTGAGCTCTGAAAACTAAGCTTTAGATGAATATTGTGTGTGTTAAAACCTGATAAACATTAAAACAAAATTGACTTATCAAGAAGGTGTGACTAACAGGAACATAAGCCAGGTGAATTTGATGCTTTACGAAGAAAACAGTTATTAGGCCGTTTTTGTTTACAATGCATTCAAATTTTTTTGCACTAACAACTGACATTCTTAAATCAGTGTGACCATAAAAATGATGGTATAAACATTAAATGCGCGCCATCTAGTGTTAAACTATATACTACCGTACTGTGCCACAAGCCTTTTTGTGTCTAAGTAATACACAAATTGTCATCTGAAACTTTGAAACAGAGCCATCTAGTTTACTAACAGTTTAATTGTTAAACGTGGTCGCTTGAAGTTTTTAATTTCACATACGTAACTAATGTCAGATTGGCCGAGTGGTATGTGACGACGACTGCTGTAGTAAAGGTAGCGAGTTCAAATCTGGACTTCTACGACATGAGAAGTACTTTTTGAGATTTAACTAAATTTATTTCAAGATTGCTAGTATGAACTTCCAAGAAAATATTACGTTTCGTCGTACGCGCGTCCGAACTAATTTGGACCCTACTCCAGACGACAATGATTCAACATCACTAATGTTCGAGTGCACTGCTAGTAGTATGCCTGACATATCAGGTGACGAAGACAATGAAAAAGTGCAAGCATTAAAGGAAGAAATCCAGAAACTTCGGTCTCAATTAGATAGTGCTCATAAGGAGATAGATATATTGAATCTAGAAAATAGTAAACTTAGGATCGCAAATGAAAACTTGGTTAAGAAAAACCAATTATACAAAAGAGTTACAACAATTAGCCCAATTAAAGCAAACCAAAGTACTCCAAGACGAAAACCTCTAACAAACTGTAAAACAAAACAAACACAAACTGATATACAGTTAAATATACCAAAAAACACACAACATACCGAGAAACTGCCGTCTGAAGTTACAGGCTTACCTAATGTTTCATATAAGGTGCTGCCACCACACGTAACTACAAGCATTGCGATTACAAAGCACACGATGGGATCAACGACTCAACGTAGCTTAATTTTAGAAAACACATGCTTGAATAAAATATGTATAATTAGTGATAATAATGTAAATAATATATTAAGAATTGCTGAAAACACGTTTCGAAATGCTAAAATTTGTCATTACTGTATGCCCAATGCGAGTATAACGGAGCTCCTTGCATCATTGGACCAGAAATTAGTAGATTATACTTTATATGACTATTGTGTTATCCTTTTAGGTGAAAAGGACTTTTTAGAGTCCAACAATTATGAAAATTTGGTTAGTCACATAAAATATAAAATCTAAACTGTAACGCATACTAATGTTATTCTATGTGCACCTAATTTTAAATTAAAATGGAATGTTAACTTATTTAACACTAGAATAGAAGCCTTCAATCGACTTATGTACCTAAGTAATCAGACTTTTAATTATGCATACTTGTTTGATACCAACGAAAATCTGGAATATAATTATAAAATGTTTTCCAAATATACAGGCAAGGTCAACAATAGGGCTATTGTAAATATATTTCAGAGCCTGAATAGTTACATTCAGCTCTCACTTAACTCTGAATATGAAAATAACTGTGACAGCTTAAGAATTGTTAATAAGTACGAATACAAAAGCGACCAGTTAAAACCTGGAACTATCCCTTACTACTTCAAAAAAAAGATAATGTCGGATGAAAATGCATTTTTTCGGTGATAAACATGTGCCAACTGAAACACATACAAATGAGTCTGTAGATAGTTCAATGTGTAATTGTTTAAACATATTTCATCAAAATATGTGTGGCCTAAACAATAAGAAAGATGTGTTAGAAATATATCTAGGTAGCGTGTGTACACCTCTGAACTACTTGTGTATTAGTGAGCATTTCCTAAACGAAGAACTAAGAACTTCTTTGTTAAATCTTTCAAAGTACAATGTGGCATCATATAATACCAGATTAAATAAGCGGAGAGGAGGGACTATTATTCTAGCAGAATCGGATAGACAATACGAGGATCTGCCCATTGCCAAAAAATTACATAAAATGGACTGTTTTGAAATATGTTGTGTCAAAGATGTTTCAACAGGTCTGTCTGTGTGTTGCTGTTATCGTACGCCTTATGATAAAAACTTAGACACTTTTATGGCAAGGCTCGAGAAACTATTAGAACATTTTTTTAACAAGAACTGTGTTATTTGCGGTGATTTTAATATAGATTTATCTACTGACAATAAAAAAAGAAATGACTTATTAAATTTATTGACATGTTATAACTTTAGACCTCTAATTAGTTCGACTACATTTATTCAAAATGACTCGCGATCTTGTATTGACAACGTCTTCACCAATTTGTTAGCCGATCACGTGATAAGTTGCAATGTTGACCACAATGGTTTGGCAGATGGACATGCAGGATTACTTTGCAGCACAGTATTTAGGAATAACAAATTAGGTGGGAATGTAAAAACCAGTAGGATTCAGATAACCAAACGGATTTTTAATGCAAATACAAGAAGTTACTTTAGAAATATGCTATTAAATCACGACTGGAGTGATTTCGGAATAAACTCATTTTTAAAGCAATTTGAAGAAATCTTTGCACGCTGTTTTAAGAAAACGAAACTGCAGGTACACTTAACTCGTCATACGCAGCTACGATGGGTCACTAAGGGTGTAAAGGTGTCTAGTAAAATGAAACGATTTCTTAATGCTGGCAAAGGGAATAGACAAAATGATACTGTGATGGATTATAGGCAAAAATACATCGCGCTGTACAGAAAAGTAATAAATATGGCCAAAAAACTAACAGTACAATCTGAATTAGCGAAATCAACGAACATCTCAAAAGATGTTTGGAAAGTTATTAACAAACATAGAAATAAGAGTGTCAAAAACAATACAAAACTCATATTAAAATCCAATAATAAGATTATGTCTGAACCAGCAGATGTTGTGAATATCTTTGCCCGGCAGTTCGAACTTAAGTTGTTAACTTCTACAAGCTCAAGGGCTGCCATAGAAATACTACGTAAAAGTGCAAAAAGAGTAACCAATGACCTAGTCTTTGACCCTGTCACTCCCTTTGAGATATTCAAGATGGTGAAAAAAATTAATGACAAAAAATCTTGTGGCTATGATGACATAAATACATCAGTAATAAAAGACAACATAGACGTACTAGCGGAACCTTTAAGCATTTTTTGTAATAAGTGTTTTGATGAAGGAATTTTTCCAGATCAACTGAAGATAGCCAAAATAATACCAGTACACAAAAAAGGTTCTAAGACAGACCCAAAGATGTACAGACCAATCTCATTACTACCTACACTCTCAAAAATTCTTGAAAAATTAATTAAAGCTAGATTACTCAGACATTTCAACCTAAATGGAGTGTTAAGTAGAAGACAATTTGGTTACCAGAAAGGCGTTGGGACACAAGACGCAATATCAACTCTAATTAAGGACGTAGTTAGCAGGTTGGACGACAAACGGAAAGTAGCTGGGCTTTTCTTAGATTTAAGTTCAGCATTTGATACGGTGGATCATAAAATACTGCTAGAAAAGCTTGAGCACTATGGTGTCAGGGGAAAAGTATTAGCACTTCTCACGTCATATTTGAAAAACAGAAAGATGTTCGTGGAGATCAAAGCCGTGGTATCAAAAACAAATACTACAGATAAAAGTTGTCCAAGTGAAGAAACATACAGGTCTCAATTGTCTCCTGTGCACACTGGTGTGCCACAAGGCTCCGTATTAGGAGCGATATTTTTTATCACGTTTGTTAATGACCTTATACAATACATGATGGAAAAAGCTGCGGGATCTATCCAGCTTGTGGTGTTTGCCGATGATACCAATGCAGTTGTTTCGGCTGATAATATACACGATCTTAATTCCGTAGTTAATCAAACCTTGGATATCTTTCACACCTGGTTTGCTGTTAACGGTCTTAAAGTTAATGCCAGTAAAACTAACGTGATGCTTTTTCAGTCCACTTCTAATAATAAAGACAGTATTAACTGCGTCATAAATGGAGAATCGGTGAATGTGGTCGAGGTGGTTAAGTTTCTAGGAGTTCTTATAGATAACCAGTTAAAGTGTAAACATGAGCTGGGACATTTAGAGAAAGCAATCAGCTCTGCCTGTTATGTACTAAGAAGTCTTAGAAACGAGGTGACCATGAAACACTTAAAAATGGTCTATTACGCGTTAGTTGAGTCAAAATTGAGATATAGCATACTTTTCTGGGGAGGAAGTTATAATTACAATATTCAAAAATCTTTCGTAATTCAGAAACGAGCAGTCAGAACCATGACTAGAATTCAACAGCAAGAATCATGCAGGAGTTACTTTAAGGACTTAAATATATTGACGGTACCAAGCTTGTACATTTTGGTTCTACTTAGTCACTTATCAAAATATATCTTTGAATATGAGACTGAAGATGAAAGGCAAATAAGGGAGAGTACAAGAAGAAAGGATCTTCAGTTGAAGCAAGTTCCTCACCTGAACGTAGTAAAGCAAAGCGCCTACCACAAATCGTTAAAGATTTTTAATAAACTGCCGATAGAACTAAAAGGTCTGATATATACAAGTGAGTTTCAGAATAAGCTTAAACAGTTCTTGTTAGATAAGTGTCTATATTCTATTGATGAACTATGAATATTAATACTATGATCGAATGTTACATAATTTTATTGACTAGAAATGAAAATTTTATAGAATATTATGAATTGATTTATGTTTTTTTTTTTTAAATTATAATTTAGCTAATAATATGCAATTTGACATAGAGTATATTTATGATTATTTTTTGTGCTTATTAATGAATTATGATGTTAGACTTATGTATTGTAGATGATTATTTTTTATTTTGATATAATTTTGATAATAATTGGTAATTTGAGACAAAATATTTTTATGGTTATTTTTTATGGTTATTATTTTTTCTGTGTATTTTATATAATTGCAAAGATGTAAAGTTCAGTAATAGTTTATATAAATGTTTAGTTATAGAAATTCAGACATGATGTAAAAATCGTTATTGAATAAATGAATTGAATTGAATTGATACAAATATATTGTAATCATGATTACATACTAGTTAGGCTATTATTTTGTCGTCGGTTGAAAATGCACACAGATTTTATTGGAGCTATCTATCATTTGCATTTGTCTCGTTAGTGGCAGGGAACAATGTTCACAGTACCGAGATCATCAAAATTACAACGCTTCATAAACCTAGAGTACAATATAAAACAATACTAAACACAATCACAGTTAAACCTATAAACCCACGTCCGGAAACCCCGTGATCCTATCCTATAAAATCAGAAAGCCTTATCGGTCGCCATCTTGTTGTAGTAACAATAGAAACATTTCATTTGGCGTCTCACCATGATGTTGATAGTCTTGTCAGCGTTAGTTTATAGTGGAATTAGAACATAAAACGGTATGTTTTGGACTTAATAAGGGTTCACGATCGGTAGTGGAATGGTCTTGTGGGATATGTAAAGTGGTTGTTTAAGGTTTTATTTTGCTGTTTGTACGTGAGACTATTTTAGGAATCATGTTTTAAATGAAGAGGAAAGTCCGGTGTTAAACATATTTTCGTAGTTATATGTAAAGGTATAATAGAAATAATTATGTAAGGTATAATAGGGTCAAAGTTGTAATAGAGATAAAATAGAGCCATCCATTTGAAACTATTTTTTACCCGTAAAAACCCTCTGTCAGGACAACTCATATTTTTCGTGTATTTTTATTTAAATAGGTGTAATATGCATTCCAGATGTTTCTGAATTATTAAAATCACTTATTTATTGAAATACTTTAGTACAAAAAGTACCTACAATGGTGCACTTAATTCCTTACGCATTCTCTACCTGTCAACCATGACTGAAGAGACAACATAGGGTGCATATAAAAGCTTGAAATATAAAATGTGTGTGTCAACATTAAACTTACGTGCATCATATCATAATAAATACTAATGAATTAATAAAAAAGTTTTAGAAGTTACAATTTTTTTTTAAATAATATAATCCAATCTAAACACGAACAAAATCTGTCTAGAAATTGATGCCAATAGTTACTCGATAACAGAATCATTGAATGAGACAGGGATTTATAACTACGCTCCAACTAACACTTATTTATTCAAATAACTACCTACCTACCGATTAGTCAAATTTTAAGTAATTGGATTCGATTTTGAAATATTACCTCGACACGTTAGAATCGATTTCATTTTGTCACTTTGTTGTGGTAATAGAGTCAATCGGCTTTAGAGGTGTGATATATCGAAGCTTTTTATTGCCTTGAGTCCTTCGAGGACGGGTTTATTCCACGTCGTGACTTTATTATACGAGTTCGTTGATGTTATACTCATTTTAAATCAGGAACTCCCTGTAAAATCACATTATATTACTGATATTATTATTATTACTAGCCGGTAATGTCTCACTGTTGCACTGTTGGGCAAAGGCCTCCTCCAATGTTTTCTACAGTCTCTATTCGCCTCTTCCTTCAATTTCTAACAGAATCTATCCAGGTCGTCCCGCCATCAACTTCGCGTTCAGCGGCTACCCCGTGTTGCTGTCTCGGGGCACGAATTTGCGAGCCCACAGCTTGTGTGCATGCGGCAGACGTATCTTACACAGTGCCATTTAAGTTGAGCAGTCTTTGGAGCTACGTCAGTGATATGCGATTGCTAAACCAAGGATGTTGACCAATGATATAGACTATGGAAAAGCTCATGTCTGTTGTTAGAACTTGTTTTTCTAATACATGTTAACGTTTACAAAATTACCGATTTTGTTTGTTAACTCCCGAGAAAACTTGTGAAGTGAGCTTGTAGTGAACGCGGGCATAGTGTATCGTAATTTTTTTGCTAGGCAAAAGAGTTTGACCTGATATGATAAATAAAAAAATAAATTCCATATTGGGTCTGAGAACGTCAAATTGTGACCATGACTTAACACAATAAAATTTTAAGTACCCTAATTTCTAATATCGAAAATCGTATCGAAGCGTGTCGATATCATTTCATTTATAATAACTCCCGAGTGCACATAATTGCTCTGTACAGGTGCAAATTGTCTTGTGCATTTGAATGCAGTGTTAATTTTCGCGTCGCATGTTATCCATACATTAAGTACTTATTATAAATTGAAGTGTCTTGCTATAATTTTACTGTATTTGGTCAAATGTTTATTTTTATCTACATTATATTTTTTTGTCAATCATTTGGTATGTCTGTTTGCCCGAGCTAATCTCTAGAACGGCTGATTTATACCTCGGAATACCTCCAGGATCGGGATTTATGCGGGAAAAACCGCGTAGGTAATGTTGACACCCTGCACCTGAACGATGTCACGGCCACAGCTACTTTACAAATAAAATGCACTGGCCTACAGATGTTAAGTTTTTCTAATAACTTTGAATAACATATTTGAAATTTACAGGTGTTTTATGCATATTTAAACGTTTATTAAACAGCACTTGTAATGGTAATATTAGTTATATTTATACTGGTAACTTTCATACATAATGGTAAGGTTAATTAAACAACACTCGACATACAAACATACAAATGAACAATGTGTCACTTATTTACAGAATTATTGGATTGTAATGTCTTCTTTTTTTTTTAAAAAAAAAGGATTACTATCAATGTGGGTAGAATTCACATTACTTAGGCTATTGACGCTTCAGATGTTATACAGGGCTTAGGTAAGATTGTGTTTTGACATAGGCTTTCTATAATGCTCTCTACTTGTTGCGGTCCAGTGCTGTTCCTCTCATTAACATGAATAAATTGTAAAAATAATTAAACTAGGACAAAAGGAGACATTTTCAAAACAAATTGGTCGTTTTAATTAATTTCTTTGATTTACAAACAAATTTCTTTGATTTACAAATTAACATGAATAAATTGTAAAAATAATTAAACTAGGACAAAAGGAGACATTTTCAAAACAAATTGGTCGTTTTAATTAATTTCTTTGTAAATTGTAGAACAGTTAGGTAAATGTTAATTTTTGAGTGGTGAGTTTTATATTCAGGCTTTGGTTTCGTTCGAGATATACAACATCGTGATAGAACTAGAGTTCACTTTACTTCAAACACGTCTTTCTCTTCATTTTCGGTGACAATGTTTAACTGGGGACCCCATCTTTCTTTTATGTCCCCAATATTTTACACCATGACAGAGGCATTGATATTCCGTGCTCGGGCTACTAAGGCCAACATCTTTAAAGAACGTCTACGTGACCAGACTGACGTTTAAGGGTCGTAAGACGCGTATTTTAATTAAATTTTTACTATATATATGATGAGGTATTGATCGTGTTTATGGTTTCTTTACTACTGGTACTAACGGTTGGACCAATTACAATAATTAAATGGACTAACAACTAGGATTATATACAAAGCAAACAACAACTTATGCTACAAACAATGGGAAGGGCAAAAAATAAAAACAAGCTAGCTAGCTAGTTTCATGTCTTTGACGACTTTAACAATTCAAGCATTTTTTTTTGCGTTTACAAAGTTTTTTGTCTGTACCGTAACATATTAACTTTAACTTGTAGATCTTTTTACAGCAACCTTGAGACATACGCTTAGTTTTCAGCATAACATATTTACTTTGTAACTAGCTGTTGCCCGCGACTTCGGTCGCTTGGAAATTTGTCAAATGCGCTAGCGTCTCGTGCCACCACAGAATACGATTGATTTTTATAGATTATAATGTAACGTGCATGCTTCTTGTACCTATGTGCAAAAAAAACCTTTTGTATTTGTATCAGAAATCTGAACCCAAATACTACTAAAAGTTTCAAACAATGAAATATATTTATGTTATTTAATCTTCAGAATTGATGACAAACATTTCTGTACATTTTTCATATAGCCCAATAAGAAAAATCTCTCAATCTCATCGTATTAAAATTTTCTATTTTCTCAGCCAACAAAGTATTTTCAAATAGAAGCCCTATTTAACTTTTAGAACAGAACTATCATAATAGACTGTTGAGAGTTATGAAGTGAAACGAACTAACTTGTGCAAATCTAGGATTACTAAGTACTAGTAGATAGTAAAGTTTCAAAGCGTTGGCATCAACACTAAAGTGTTACGTTCGTTAAAGCATTCTGACGATGTAGTTCCGTTCCGTGCGGATGTTATTCTTTAGTAACGAGCCTGTCGAGTTCCTTGGATATTAACTCGATAACGGCAATAGAATCACAAACTATTAAGAAAACGTAGAATTTAAGATTTCTTGAGTAATGAGTATGTTTGTTCTTTGTTAATCGCTATAAAAAGTAAATTAAATATTCCATTTTATTTTACTGCTAAGTATATATGCAGTATTAGTATAAAACAGTAAACAAACAACACAGCCTATACTGAAAGGATATAATAACTTGAGTCACAGAGTATAAATAAATGGAGAGCTCACTATAGTACTAAGTATTACTCCTTGTCCCAACGTAGCTATGACCTAAATTATCTTTGAAGCTGTTTCTCTCGGCTTCAAAGTTTTTAGAGCGTTTTAAATAGATCTAACATGGCGTGACGTAAGACCTGTCTTACGTTGTGCCGTGAAATGAAGATATTTATGCGCTAAATTATTTTACAGTGAGGAAGAGCAAGCTGGTTACAGCGTGCTAGGCAGACAACATCTTGAGTTTTTAAAATTCTATTTAAGAATCTATTTTTAGTGTTAGCGTTGTGAGAGTCGAGGGGGGGATGCCATTAAAGAAATATGGTCAAGTCTTTATAAGTGACAACTTGGGGTTGCTAGCTTAATTGTAAAAAATGTGGCGGGGTTGGCCCAAAAATGAAATGATGATTAATTTTCTTTTATTGTGGCAGCAGTATTTCTGATGCTATGTTGCGAGGAATATTCTTCGAAAGCCCTGTATCTTCACTAGTCTTCCATCGCGACTATCTGTTCGTTTATTAGCAATAAACACGAAAACAACTGAACAGATTTTCAAGAGATGTTAACCAATGGATAGAATGAAGAACGATTTAATGTCAATTTTGAGTGAATTATTACCAGTATGAAACCGTGTGAGGCGGAGTCGCTAGTAGTAAATATATTTGATACAACATTTTAATTCCGCTAAAACTTTACGTAGTAGGTCATGCTTAAATGCGCCACCGGGTGCCCCCAATTGCCGCCCGCATATACACACATCTACGTGTAAAAGGATCACAGCAGCCTGGAACCTAAACTTAAACTCAAAACAGCTGCCACGCATTCACAGACCGAACAAGAACATCCGCGCGTATGACCCAAAAAATTGAAGTAAATTAAAACGTATTCCAAAATTTTGACGTTCACGAAAAGCTAACACCATAATTTAGATATTCTCTATTTAATAACATTAAGGTAAATTCGTAAGAGTCTATACGTTGCCAATATTCGTGTCACGGCGCTACGTTATTTTACCGGACGATCTCATAACACTTTTTTATTAATATCTGAATTGGGTCATATGTGGCGTCAAAATAGGTTACTTCGTTGCGACCCTCGGTGAAGGTTCCGTCGATAGTGTATTTGTAAGACTTGAAGGTCGTAGGGTGGACCCTAATCAGGAACATTACATTGTGTAATTTATATTATCACCATTTCTCTCAAATCGTCAAAGGATTATAAATATTGAAGAGATGTGACATCGTCCAACCCGGCCTGGGCCTGTGTGGTGGATGGCGTACGGCCCAATCATCACACACACTCCACAGAGAGGAGGCCTTTGTCCTAGCAAAGGCACTTTGAAGACTAATTTTTTTACAGTTTTTATGATTATCAATATAACTATTTTTATTTTCTATAAGTAGGTTATTTTCTATAGAATATGTCTACAATACAATAATCGTTCAAATTTGGTACATACAGCTAAATATATAACACACTATAATTAAAGCTTACACTAGGAACAGAATGAGCAACATCTGTGTCTGAACTAGATAAGGAATATCTGTATTCTAACTATCTATCTCTAAATATTATAAAACAAAGTCCCTCGCCGCGTCTGTCTGTCTGTTCGCGACAAAATCAAAAAGTACTGGACGGATTTTAGTACAGTTTTCATCAACAGATAGAACAGAGAGATTACCCGAGCGAAGCCGGGCCGGAATAGTCTTATTTAGATCTACAATGCTCGGAATAGCTGTGGAATGGGAAACCCCGTCTACTAGTTGCAAGTCGCCTCGGTCAATTAATGCTCTCTTTGACTCCAAACACTTAAATTCTCAAAATATTGTGATCAAACAGTTTCACATTGGGAGCTTAAACAGTCCTGCATTACTATTATCGACTTCAATAAACTAAGTGTTGCAGTTTAAAAAAAAAAAAACTAACCAAAAACAATCACACTTATGTAAAAACCGTATTAAATTAAAACTGTAATCCACACAAGAAGCATATAAGGATCGTCCCTTTTTTTTTAGCCTGGTAAACTTGCCAAATGGACTGTCAGACTTTTACTGACTAAAATCCACGGTGTTCCTTCAATAACCCTTTACGTACCGGGGCCACGGTAATGGGATAAGTCCCACGACCCCGGCAGGCTTCGGCCCTCTACAGGGGGGGCCTCGTCATATTGCTGACGCTCTTTGAGGCGCGCGTGGAACACAACGCACCGTCGACGCGGGCATGGTCCATGGTCGGACAGCGAGTTGCCCTTTACTCGCTGTCCGCATGCCCGCGCCTACGGTGGCCGGAGATCGTCGGCCGACGTCCGACGCCGTGGGCATCTACCACTGCGGCTGGGCTGGAGGGAGGACGCCATCCTCTCTCTCATACGGCCCGCCTCCTCCTTCGGAAGCATGACTGCTTCGCAGAAGGAGGCGACCGCTTCCCACTCCCTCTCGCCTCGTAGCATGGCCTCGACCAATGCCGGGCGCGAGAGGTCTCCGCCTATCGCTGCCGTGAGGACACGTCGGTGCTCTGCCCAAGCGGGGCAGTCTTGCACCGTATGCTCTACTGTGTCCTCAGGGCGACCCTCGCAGTGGTGACACCCAGGCGTTTCTTCCTTCCCCATCAGACACAGGTACCTCCCGAAATTTCCGTGTCCGGTGAGGACCTGTGTCATGCGGTAGGTCAGGACGCCATGACGCCGATCTAGCCACTCCTCAAAGAGGGGTCTTACCGCCGCAATTGCGGCGTGCCCGAGGATCGTCCCTAGGGTTGGTAAAAAGATTTTTTCGGGAGGCGGGAATCGGTGAAACATCCTTTTTTAGTTCTCCAAGTAGCGTTTTATTGTTCCCACAGGATCCGCTATGGATGCCATTATCGTAAATATACTAAAGCGACCATTACTAACAAGGGAATATTTCCTTAAATGTTCTCACGGTATTTATTCATTAGTTTTACGGTGTTTTGTCGTACATAAGTCATAGAATTACAGAGTTTACGGTTAAAGTTTTCGGTTTTTGTCCTGGCGTTGGGGACTGGTGTTTACAATTTTATTGTTGGGATGATAGACGTTGTTGTATAATTGTTTTACAATTGAAGTAAAGAAAAATTAAAGTTAAAAATTAGCCCTTAATAACAGAAAGTACGAAGGGCGTTTTTCAGGCCATAAACGGATTTCATTTTTTAACCGACTTCAAAAAAAGGAGGTTTACAATTCGTCTTGAACTTTTTTTTTTTTATGTATGTTACCTCATAACTCGGAGATGGCTGGACCGATTTGGAAAATTCTTTTTTGTTTGAAAGGGTATACTTTCTAGTTGGTCCCATTGTCGTCACGTTTGGATCTGATGATGGGATCATGGAGAAATCGAGGGAACTCTTCAAATATTATAGGCACACCTATAGCGTTTTGGGTATTTCTTATAGTACCTTGTGCAGTTGCTCTCGAAAAGCACCATTTGAGGAAGTGGAACTGATGATGAATACCCCAGATGGCCACCGAAACTACTCAATAATAAGTATTTCGTTGATTGCGATTAGATTACTTGAATATGGATGATAAGCACTTTACGCTCGTCACAGTGCATATGGTGAAGTGGAGCTGATGGTGATGTACCAGGAGAACTCCTCAAAAATTAACGGCTCTGCACCAGGAAAAGCAATATTTTGTAAAAGGTGATAAGTAGTTGACATTTTGGCTTTTGTAACTAGATAAATTACAAACCGACCCACTAAAAAGCGTGAAAAAATACTTTTTAGCAAAAAATAGAACCGACTTCCATATAAAAACACTACAAAGGCAAAAATAACTTTAATTTCGGAAGGCGGTGTCTTTAGTTTTGTATATATTTTCGTTTTTGACACTGCCTTCCGAAATTAAAGTTATTTTTGCCTTTGTAGTGTTTTTATATGGAAGTCGGTTCTATTTTTTGCTAAAAAGTATTTTTTTACGGATACGGATTTAAGTTTTATAATTATATGTCAACGTAAATACATACTTTTCATTCCTTTACTGTCGTCACTTCTTTTCTTAGTTTTGCAACGCTTGTCGAGGTCGGCCTGGGGATGGGTGACCGTACCGTTGTCATATCGAGGTTTTCTCCATGGCTCGGAGGGCACATAAAGTATGTTGATCCCGAAATATTAACCTAGATATCAAGTACCATCTTAATCCAGATCCCTAATGGAGTACATACTAACATTTTTTTTAAATATTAACTAAAGCCAATCTTATAACATCATTAAGTTAGAACAAATTAAGTTAGAATCCTGGTGAATAAACACATCCGTGTTTGTTATCAGATAGTTTTATGCCAGTGATTTAGATTGAAAGCGTATTCTGAGATTTGGGCACCCATGGCTTAGTTAGTAACTAAACATACTCGTAACTAATACTTACGAGTATGTTTTAACATCTGATACTAACATTATAAATGCAAAAATGTTAATGTGTGGATTTTTGTTAATCAATGACTCCGTAATGACTGAACGGATCTGGTGGAATTTAGTAAAGATATATCCACAATAAAGTCTAGAACAGCATAATAGGCTACCTTTTATACCGGTATAAAATCCCGGACGAACGTAGTCCCGGCCAATAGCTGGTATGCATATATAACTTTATCCAATTAATGAGGAACTAGGCAGTACATGTCTGTTGTATCCGCATGCGTCAAGCATGTATTGTAAACCTATTTAATTTACTTAAGCCAAGTTTACCCTACAACAAACTCGGTCAAAGTATAGTCAGAAGACTGAATATTTTGATAAAAAAAGTTCAGAAAAGGATCTTACAGTGGCATTACCTAATATTTATATTATGTTATATAGTATTTATATTATAATATGTATAGTCACTGATTACCTTGTAGAGAATAATATGTAAAATAACCGATAAAATCTTATTCTTAATGTCTCCAACGGCACAGGATACATCTTTACACATTTTGAGTCCACCATTACGCCGGAATCGCCCATAATGTTCTCGTAACGTCACCATATCTTCAAACGACGCCTCTTATTGATCATAAGAAGGTATTTGCATACAAGTTTGATTCAAACCACCATTAAGAAGTCCTAGCAGTTTCGGGACATGGAACATGGAAGTACAGAATGTCAACTTCGTATAGGTAGTGAAAACCGGCGCACATACACATTGATGCGTACGTACGGCGATCTCAAACAAATGCCGGTCTAAGTAGGTTTGCACTCAAAGCGTGTACATGTGTGCGTGCCTTCTTGCTCGTAGTATAGAATGGAACTTCTGAATGTATGTTTTAGACCATAGTCGTTTAAATGAATTTATTTCAAACTCTGTATTCCCCAAAATTCTGTCATTTTCGTCCGTTCCTTAACGTTCTGTTCATAGATTATTAGGATCGTTTACAGACTTCCACGAAATGAGAACTGTTCGCTACTTACGACTACGTACGGGATGGTTCGTCTGTCTGTATGTGTGTTGGTTTGCGTAAACGTAGGGGAGTGGAAGCGCGTGAATGTTGAATTGAGGATATTATCGGTGTAGACTTCTGCTGTGACATAAATTTTGACAAATGATTATCATGAGTTTTGTACCTACACTCGGCTCAACTATGTATACTGTAACTTTCAAAACGATTGTCCAGATTCATAACTTACAGGAGGAGCTCGTGGTTAAATGAAATGAAATATTTATTTTGGAAATTGGTTATAAATAACACTTTTACACGTCATGTTTTTTTATGTTTTAAGTGTAGATAAATGAGGCCGGTGTTCGATAACTGACACTGAAATAATGACCACCGCATCGTTAAACCCACATGCACAAATAATAACGACTAGAAACAACTATCTGTAGGATATACAGACATTTGTTCCGTGAGGAAAACGAACCCGTGACGTACAACGCAGTAGCCAATCGCTCAACCAACGACGTAGAACTCGTAAGACGTACCTGTAACCACTGGGCTACCACTGCTCTTATGACTGATTATATTAAAGGATAATGGAATTAGCCCTAAGATAAGAAACAAAAGCAGAATTTTAAACAAATGACATTTTATATGTAACATTTGAGTACGAGAAAAGGCTTGATGTGTTTGTAAATACTAAATGAGTAATGTAATAACTTAATTCAGCTTCATTTACCGTAATTTGTGACGCCTGACTGTAATTTAATTAAGATTCCGAAATTCAGGATTGCTACTTGATTGCCAGCGTGAGTTTTGTGGTCCAAGTTGTAAGTTAATAGCGGTGAGAAGTTTACACGTAACGTGCTAACGGCGGGAAATCTCAGAATCGCATCGAATGGAATCGAATCGCAGAATTTAGATGACATGTGCAATAAATGAAAACACTGGCAATACTCATTATAATGAACAAGTTTTTGTAATGGCCCAACATTGAAAACACGAAAAAAGCATCAGCAATTCAGTAGATACAATTTTGTTGACTAATGGAAACACAAAAGTATCGGTCGGAGAGTCGGATTTTTTTGCGATTTCAGAGTTCGAGTTCCGCTTAGCCCAAATTCCAGATAGTTACTGATATTATCACTCAATACATTCAACATATTGTACGTTATATATTTCTAGTCATCGTCTGTCAAGCCTTTTTTACCCGACTAAGGCAAAGCCAAAGGAGGGTTATGATTTTGACAGGCTATGTATGTATGTATGTATGTATGTGTGTATGTTCATCTGTTCCCTCATAGCTCAAAAGCTACTTATCGGAACTCGAAAAATGAGGTATCGTTAGAACCGTCTTGACCGTCCGCTGAACATAGGCTACGTGACGTGTCACAAAACACAATGTGGCGCCCCCTAGCGCACAAAAAGTGTTGTGTTAAAAAATAAAAATAAGATAAACACATCGTGTTTGATATAATTTGAAAGGGAATCACATGCACATTTCCAAAACATTGCTTAAATTTAAAGTGGCGCCCTCTAGTGGACAAAAAATCATGTGAAAAAAATAAAAATAAGATAGATACACCGTGTTTGGTATCATTTGAAAGGGCTTCACTTGTACTTATCAAAAATATTGCTTTAATGTAACGTGGCGCCCTCTAGCGGATAAAAAGTCATTTGTAAAAATAAAAATAAGATAGATACACCGTGTTTGGTATCATTTGAAAGGGCTTCACTTGAACTTATAAAAAATAAAGTAAATAGTATAGAAGCACAGTGATTTAACACCAAAATAGTTTAAATAATAAAAAGTATAAAACTAAAACCCGACTACGACAAAAAAATCGACGCTGAAAAAGTATGAAACAAGATTTTCAGGATGCTGAAATAAACAAGGTTACTGGAAAAACAAGAACAGAACAAAAATAAAAGCCGCAGTCACACGTTATATAGGATATCAACCGTAACAAAACAATTAATAGTGTGTAACTGTTTTTTTTTTGTAAAGAATTTTGCCCCACACTATAAAATGCTCCTGTATCGTGGGTGCTTTTTACAAACACGCCTCCAGATAAAATGTTCCAATTTAAAGAGGTATCTTAATATGTTATGATCCATTCATGGATCGAACTGGCAAACGTTGTTTTCTTCAAAATATTTATTTCAAATCCGAAAAATATGAGTTTAATGCTTAGTTATCATATAATTATTATGCCAATCCCTGCATAAACTATATTTAATTCGGCGACAGTCTGCCAAAGGGAAGATGAAATTGCGAAAGTTTTGAGGCAGCGATAGTTTAAATCTAGGAACAGTTGATCTGGGTTCTCTGCCAGACCTTAGATATTGATATTATTGCTAACACGTGCATAGTTTTATTGGGGGCAAACTATATTATTTTATTATTATATATACATTTGCTCATAACCGAGAGACGAAATTTAAATGAGAAATTTAAATAAGTATCATGAGTATAAAATGAACACATAATAATCATATTAAAGTCACAATCATATTAAAGTAATCCTTGAAGTTTTAGACGGCTTTTATATGCTTTTATGGCCAATTATAAACAGGCAGTGACAAAATTGCACCTTCTCTTGCTAAACTCATAAATGTTAATACATACACTGGCTTGTATTCAGACAATCTAAAACTGGGATGTGTTAGACCCGTATTCAAAAAAGGCAAAAGAAACGATGAAAACAATTATTGCCCAATCACGTTATTATCATCGATAGACAAAATCGTTGAAAAATTTGTTTTTAATCAAATTTACACATTTTATGGAAAAACTATATTATTAGTGAGTCACAGTATGGATTTCAGGCAAATAAGAGTACTACTGCGTTGCTCTCAAAATTTACAGACTCAACAAAACAAAAATAATGCACATAAAATCAGCCTACTTGAAATATAACTCCCCAATCCCGACTTTAGTAGCACACACACACAGTTTTCTCTATAAAAATCCCCTTTATTGTTACAACAAATGTCCAATCATTGAACAAGTCGATTTCCGCTGTGTAATATTAGTATAGATAAGCGTTTTGCAAATTAAAGGTATAAAGGTGTACTTATTATTGGCCTTAGACTTCCAACTTGTGTCCCCACGTTGTCGTCGTGGTGGGGCTTGCGTGTTTTGATGATCTCTGGGGCCATGCCGGTAGAGGCACTCATGCCGGACGGGCCCAGAGGGAGAAACCAGACCAAGAGGGACACACCGGGGGAAAGGCGCGCCGCCTGGAGGATCGAGCAGCTAGCTCGAGCTTCTAGACGGCGCGGGGCCCGGTCTCAGAGATCGGGTCAAGGGGGAGGAAAGGTTCACTTCCGGTATGCGTCTAATCTTTAGACGTAACCGTGAAGTGAACCAGGGGAGGGGAAATGGGAGATAGGGTCGGAGGAACTCACCTCACTAAAAAAGTAACAAAAAAATGGCAGACAAAGTTCGAGTAAAAACTACCCAGGCGGGTCCCAGCTGCTCCGCAGCTGGGGAGTCCCGCACCGGACACGTCCGGTCAGTCCCGTCGTATTCTGGGGGGGACAGCGACAACTTTTACCCCAAATTTACCCCGGCAGTCGCCGCATTGAGCCAGGGAGGCTCACGTGCCCGTGAGGTGGAGTCGCTGGACTTGTCCAGCACGTCCACCTCACCGGCACCGAACGTTGAGCGAGCGCAGAGCGCCGCTCCACGGAGGAAGGGGGCGCTGGTGCTCGGGTCGGAGACCGACTCGGCATCAGACGCCGAGAGCTTCCAGAGCTTAATCTCTGGGAGCGCAGTCAGGAGTGACGAGGGGGGCGCCGACAGGAGGAAGGAGTTCCTCAAGCGCCCCCGCAACGACGAGTCGTCGTCGGAGGAGGGGCTTGTCTCGGCCCGCAAGATCCCCACTAGCGTGCGGGGTAAAGGCCGAGGCAAGACCTCGGGGAGGGGGCCTCCCTCTGGAGAGCCCAACACTGGTCTGGCCTCGAGCGAGGCCAAACTAGAAGAGGCCGTGGCGGCTGCCATCCGCACCATCTCGCGGAAGCGCAACCGCAAGAGCAAGGAGGACGCGATCGGCGAAGCCACGGCCTCCATCCTGGCGGCCACGCGGACTTACGGCGGGGCTCCGGCTGCAAGGGACGATATGTCCGATCTGCGGCCGGAGGTCACCCGCCTGACTGCCGCCATAGAGGCTCTCCAGAGGGAGAACGCCGCCCTCAAGGCGGACCTGGCCGCAATCCGGGGAGGCGGCCAGCGGAATGCGCCGCCGCGGGGCCAAAAGGAGAAAGGCCAGCCCACACCAGCGGAGGACTCGGTTCTCGACCTGGTGCGACAGGAGCTGGCCGCCTTCCAGCAGCGGTTCTCCGTATTGGAGAGCCGTGTGCTGCGACCCCCGCTGGCGGCGACTTCTTACGCGGCTGCGGCCGCGTCCATGCCTCCCCAGACGACGACGAGGCCGCCTCAGGCGAAGACGGCCACGGTGCGGACGGCACCAGTGACGGCGGCCCCTGCGAGGGCAAAGACGGCCCCGGCCTAGCCGAAATCGGGCCCATCAAAGCCGCCTCCGACCCCGACACCTGCGGGGCCGAAGCAGGCGGCCAAAAAGAAGAAGGCCCAGGCCGGGAACCAGCCGTCCCAGCAGCCTCCTCCAAAGACTCCTCCGGCCGGCGCCGACTGGCAAGTGGCCGGGGAGAAGAGGAAGGCTGCTGGCGCAGCCAGGTCCTCGCGGCGTAGGAAGAGACGGCGGCGGCGAGACGCCGCGGCGCGACTGCGCGCCCCCAAGACCACGGCTGTAGTGATCACACTGCAGCCGGACGCGGTGAAGAGGGGCGTGTCGTACCGCGACGTGCTCGCGAAGGCGCGGCAGGTGATAGACATCACGGAGCTCGGCATCACCGGTGGCCTCCGTCACCGGGTCACTGCGACGGGGGCTCGGATGTTGGAGATCCCCGGCGCGGACAGTGGCCCTACCGCTGACGCTCTGGCCGAACGGCTCAGAGCGTCCTTAAATGCGGAGGAGGCCCGAGTCTCCAGACCCACCAAGCGCGCAGACATGCGCATATTGGGTCTGGATGACTCCGTGACGGCCGAGGAAGTGGTGGCCGCCGTAGCCAGGACTGGGGAGTGCCCTCCCGATCAGGTGAGGGCGGGCGCCCTGCGTCCTGGCTTCACGGGGACGCAAACCATTACGGTTAGCTGCCCCGTCCCGGCGGCCAAAAAGATCCAGGAGGGCCGAAGGCTCCTGGTTGGTTGGGTGTCTGCGCAGGTGAAAATCCTGGACCCCAGACCCCTGAGGTGCTTCCGCTGCCAAGTGGGCAACCATGCGGCATGCGTGTGCACCTCGGAGGTAGACCGCAGCGATAGGTGCTTCCGCTGCGGTCAGCCCGGTCACAAGGCCGGCTCGTGCTCCGCCCCGCCTCACTGCTTCGCATGTGAGGCGGTTGGCAAGCAGGCCGATCACCGGGCTGGGGGCAAGTCCTGCGCCCCACCCACCAAGGCCAGGCGCAGAGGTAGGCCCTCTGCCGCCGCCGTCACCGCCACAGCCGCCGCCGCCGCCGCCGTCACTACTGCCGCCGTCGTCGCCGAAGTCGTGGCCAAACCCCCGCGAGGGGCCCTGGAGGAGGCTGCAATGGATCCCGATTAATGGCCCCATTGCGCTTCCTCCAGGCGAACATCAACCACTGCGCCGCTGCTCAGGAACTTTTGCTCCAGAGCATGGCGCAGTGGTTGATCAACGTCGCCGTGGTCGCCGAGCCGTATTTTGTCCTGCCCAGGAATGACTGGGTGGCGGACTTAGACGGCTCGGTGACCCTCGTTTCGTCGGCCGCCACCGGTACCCCGCCCCTCGATCGCATCAAGAGAGGGCGTGGGATCGTCGCAGCACGGTTCGGGGAGATCGCTGTGGTAGGCGTTTATTTCTCCCCGAACCGAACTCTCGCCGAGTTCCAGAACTCCCTAACGGAGCTGGGAGACGTCATCGTCGCCCTCGGTTCCCTCCCCGCCCTCGTCCTCGGGGACTTCAATGCCAAAAATCCGGCTTGGGGTTCCCGGTCCATGGACCATGGGCGGGGCAGGATGCTCGAGCACTGGGCCCGTGCGCAGGGCCTGGTGATCGAGAACCGGGGTTCTGTCCCTACGTGCGTGCGGTTTACGGGCGAGTCGGTGGTGGACGTTACGTTCGCCACCCCCAGCCTGTCACCGCGCGCCACCGACTGGCGCGTTGTGGAGGCGGTGGAGACCTATTCCGACCACCGGTATATCCGGTTCGACGTCTCCGCCCAGACCCCAGACGCGCCGGTCCGACGGGACCTGAGTGGTCCGCGATGGGCGCTGAAGCAGATGGACCGGGAGCTATTCCTGGAAGCCTCGATCGTGCAGGCCTGGGGGTCACCCCCGGACAGGCCTGCCGACATAAACGACGAGGCGGAGTGGTTCCGGGAGGCCATGTCGGAGATCTGCGACGTGGCCATGCCCCGGGTCCGGCAAGGACGCGCCCGGCGTCAGCTGTACTGGTGGTCGAGTGAGCTAGCAGCGCTGCGTGAAGCGTGCGTTGCGGCGCGACGCCGGTACACCAGGTTCCGCAGGCGCCGCACCCGACCTTCGGATGCGGCGACTGTAGAGGCGGAGCTATACGAGGGCTACAGGGCAGCGAAGGCCGTCCTCCGAGACGAGATCTGGCGGGCCAAGGAACTGGCCCGGGAGGAGATGCTGGCGACTCTGGACGGGGACCCATGGGGCCGCCCATACAAGTGGGTGCGAGAGAAGCTCCGCCCCTGGGCTCCCCCGTTAACGCAGAGTCTCCAGCCTCAGTTCTTGGAGGACGTGGTGAGCGCCCTGTTCCCATCGCGAGGGGAGCACGCTCCCCCGCCCTTGGCTCCGTCTCCGACGGAACCTGAAGCTGGCGCAAACGCGGACCACAGCGACGACGACGTCTACGACGCTCCAGAGGTGACCGAGGTAGACTTGAGAGTGGCGGTACAACGGCTCAAGGCCAAAAATACCGCCCCAGGACCCGACGGCTTGCCAGGGAAAGCGTGGGTCCTGGCCTCGGAGACTCTCGGGCCTCGACTAGGGGGGCTCTTTAGCGCATGCCTGGAGAGGGGCCAGTTTCCGCTTCGCTGGAAGACGGGAAAGCTGGTCCTGATCCAGAAAGCCGGGCGCCCTGCGGACACTCCGTCCGCATTCCGGCCCATCGTGCTGCTCGACGAGGCGGGCAAGCTCTTGGAAAGAGTAGTTGCAGACCGCCTCCTCGGGCACCTGAATCGGGTGGGCCCGGATCTTGCGGAGTGCCAGTTTGGCTTCCGCAAGGGGCGCTCGACGGTGGATGCCGTCATGCGCGTGAGAGCCCTCACGACGGGGGACGCGGTATCCCGGGGCAGGGTCGTCTTGGCGGTGTCTTTGGACATCACCAACGCCTTCAACACCCTGCCCTGGAGTTGCATCAGGGAGGCACTCCGGTATCACCGGGTGCCAACCTACCTCCGTCGCATAGTCGAGGACTACTTTACGGACAGAGCCGTCATCTACCCCGGTCACCGGGGAGAGTGGAACCGGCGAGAGATGTCGTGCGGTGTCCCACAGGGATCGGTCTTGGGGCCGCCCCTGTGGAACATCGGATACGACTGGGTGCTGCGCGGCGACCTCCCTGACGGCGTCAGCGTAGTATGTTACGCTGACGACACGCTCGTCCTGGCGCAGGGAGAGTCGCACCAGGCGGCGGCCGACCTGGCGACGCAAGCGGTTGCGACAGTCGTTCATAGGATCCGGCAGTTGGGACTCGACGTGGCGCTGCACAAGACCGAGGCCATGTGCTTTCATGGCGGTCGGAACGCGCCACGGTCCGAGTCCCACATAACGGTGGAGGGGGTTCGCATCGGCGTCGGGAGGACGATGAAGTACCTGGGAATCGTCCTCGACAGCCGGTGGAACTTCAGGGAGCACTTCCTGAGTTTGGCCCCAAAGCTGAACCGGGCAGCAGCCGCCTTCAGGCGACTCCTGCCTAATCTCAGCGGGCCAAACGCCTCCTGCCGAAGGCTGTACGCCGGCGTCGTGCGGTCCATGGCCCTCTACGGGTCCCCAGTGTGGGCCCTGTGCATCCGGACGCGACCACTAAAGTTGGTCGCATGCCAGAGGGTCATGGCTATCCGAATGATCCGGGGATACCGCACGATCACCGGCGAATCGGCCAACCTCCTTGCCGGATTGCTGCCCTGGGATCTGGAGGCGACTGCCCTCCAGCGCGTCTATGAATGGCGCGTGGAGGCGCAGCGCCGGGGCGTATCCCCGCTGCCTCGAGAAGTCGAGGCGCGGCGGGAAGAGCTCCGGCGCGATCTCAGGGCAGTATGGAGGGAACGACTGTCGCAACCGACGGCCGGGCACGCCGCAATTGCGGCGGTAAGACCCCTCTTTGAGGAGTGGCTAGATCGGCGTCACGGCGTCCTGACCTACCGCATGACGCAGGTCCTCACCGGACACGGAAGTTTCGGGAGGTACCTGTGTCTGATGGGAAAGGAGGAAACGTCTGGGTGTCACCACTGCGAGGGTCGCCCTGAGGACACCGTAGAGCACACGGTGCAAGACTGCCCCGCCTGGGCAGAGCACCGACGTGTCCTCACGGCGGCGATAGGCGGAGACCTCTCGCGCCCGGCATTGGTCGAGGCCATGCTGCGGGGCGAGAGGGAGTGGGAAGCGGTCGCCTCCTTCTGCGAAGCAGTCATGCTTCCGAAGGAGGAGGCGGGCCGCGAGAGGGAGAGGATGGCGTCCTCCCTCCAGCCCAGCCGCAGTGGTAGACGCCCACGGCGTCGGACGTCGGCCGACGATCTCCGGCCACCGTAGGCGCGGGCATGCGGACAGCGAGTAAAGGGCAACTCGCTGTCCGACCATGGACCATGCCCGGGTCGACGGCGCGTCGTGTTCCACGCGCGCCTCAAAGAGCGTCAGCAACATGACGAGGCCCCCTCTGCAGAGGGCCGAAGCCCGCCGGGGTCGTGGGACTCATCCCGTTACCGTGGCCCCGGTATGTAAAGGGTTATTGAAGGAACACCGTGGATTTTAGTCAGTAAAAGTCTGACAGTCCCTCCCACCCTGCCCGGAGTGGGAGGACTTATTTGATAATTTTACCACGTTAAAAAAAAAAAAAAAAAAAAAAAAGACTTCCAACTGTTTATATTTATTTACGAACTAGACCTGTCTTGATACTAATTAGGTACTATGTTTGATACTAATTATTAGATCTCATAATTATAGCTAATAAGAAAAGTCAACTTCTAAATCAAAATTTAAACACCAGCTTCTTCCAACAATTTTGAGTTCGGCTTCAGTGTAAATAGATGTAAGTACCAGTGTTTTAGATGGCTTGCCTATCTGACTTGGTTTTACTTACGTTTTCCGAGACGCGGAGTAATCTCGTTATGTTAAAATAGTCTCCCATCCACGACTCGACCTCAACAAGTGTTGCTTAACCTTGAAGATTGATCAGTGCAGATGCTATTATTTAGCCACGAGCTCCTGCTGTTCTGTAACATAATTTATTTTGACAGTCCGACAATCTAACTATCTACGAAGGCACTTTTGAAAATATCGAATCTTCTAACTGTCTACTAGTTCGTAACTTAGACCACTCATCATGTTCTGTTGATTTGATTTACCCGACCCGTTGTAAATCGGATAGTAACCCTCGGTACACTTTTTGAATATTTCTTTATTTTCTCTAGTATTAAGGTTTGACTCATATCCGGGGCTGTACCATTTGATCCGGACTTTTGTTTGACAGCATCAGGGTAACATAAAAGCCATTTTCTCCCAGTAGCAATTCTTTGATTTTTTAATGTACTTTGATTTGGTACGGGTTATTTATTTTATCAGAATTTCAGAAACAGTTTCTTGCGCAAGAGAATTTAGTTTTTTTGTGCATTAGATACTTATCTGAGTACTTAGTATAGTAATAATAGGGAGATTTTGATTGATGTACATATTTACTTACAGCTTTCAAAACAGGAGATTACCGATTCGGATTAAAACCCCTTTGGATTTTAGTCTTAAAGTTGAACAATTATAATACATTTCAGTCCATACATGCTTTATTATATCAACCAAAAAGCAGTAACTGACGATACTATTGACACAGTGTTTGAGTGATAGGTTGCAGCGCTTCGTACCGCGAGTTCGATGCCCATACATGAACCATTGTTTGTATAGCCTATAAACAATTATTTTGGTATGGGTGTTTTAGCTTGAAATTTTAAATTTTGGTTGATCAAAGCCATTTATTTTTAGTTTTCAATCTGTATAAAGTGGTATTTTTGCCCTATATGCTTACATAATATGAAACACAGACGCTGCACTGTGTTTGACCGTACCAAACCAACATAATATATGACATATCAAGATTGTCATTGTCACTGATATACGTTTTCGGTGTTTATCTTGATGACTATCATTGTCGTCTACAGTCCAAACATTGTAAGTGACTTATGTCGTATTAATTGTCTATTAATTCAGTGATTAACAGTACAGTTAGGTGGCATTGCAAATGCTTAGTTTAATTGTAGGTAAACGTCATTGTATGTTTGACATAGGGATGTTGCGGATCCCGATTTTTTCACATCCGCGGATGTGAATGCGGATGCGGACTTCTGAAAGCTCGAATCCGCATATGCGGATGCGGATGCGGAAGTTTGAGGCCATATAAAAAAGTATATGAATGAAGAGTTAAAATAACGATATAGTAATCACAATTTTTTTTATTAATTAGAATTAGTATGTGAAGTTAAAAATAGGAGCATTATACTTAATAAAAAGTAATATTTCCGCTTTCTCTGATTCAAGCCGGTTACGCAGAGGTTCGTAAATTAAACCCGCGCTACTAAATAATTGTTCGCTAGGAACACTGCCTGGTGGAGTGGATAAAAATCTTCGTGCTATCGGTGATAATAATTATGTTAAATTCCTCTCGATGAATACTCCACTATTTAAGAGGATTCTCATCCACATTGACTCTTTTTTTAGTGTGATAAGAAAGTAATTCCTTTTTGAGTACAGCTTCAGTGATACCATTTTCTGGTTTTCATGGCTTTCTGAGGGAACCTGACGTCCCTGGTCCTAGTTGTCCCATATCCTTTTCCGTGGAATCTGTCATTCTCATTCTTTATTTTTTTTGAATTGGCATTAAGAGAATCGGAAACGTCACTTTTGTAAACACTATAATAGTAGTGTTTACAAAGTTTAACAGTGGTCATTGTGTGAGCGCGCTCTCAGAGCACGCGTGTCGTATGTCTGCTTACATTATATTTAATTTATAGTATTTATAATAATATTCCTTTGTGCATTGTATGTACGGTTCTAGGTGCACGTGTCTCAGACGTTGTTTATGATCGGCAGCTTCTCAAAAGCGAAGGGTAGATAGGCTACATATCTATACGATAAGTATTCCACAGCGCAAACAAACACGCAATGATTTATTTACAAGAAACAAATGATGCACCACAACAAACGCATCGGATCTTGTCAATAATTTCTTCGCTCCCATTGGTTAATGACACGTGCGAACGGCACGTGCCATTCGCCGGTCCCGCCCAATTTATTTCTGGTTGCAACTTGTCTTACATCCGCATCCCCATGAAAATCCACATTGATTATTGCGGATGCGGATGCGGATGCAGATGTTCAAATCCATACGGAAGCTCCGCATTTGCGGATGTGGATGCGAATATTCGCAACATCCCTGGACATAGAATGAGAGTCGGAATTCGCCGGAAATTAGATCCATTTTATTGTAATAATAACTAATACCCGTTTATTTAATTAAATCTTCCACACGCTTACAACAATAACAATATTAAAATCTTTAAAACGCTCGTCACTTAAAAATTACAATAGTTTAATAAAATCTTCAGCTAATGAAAATATAACCGTTTATTTTAAACTGCTGTCACATAAATAACTTCCCGAAACATCACAACAACTGTGAAATAAGGACACACTAACATTCCTGGCCATATAAAAAATTAAGTTAATAAACCCATTGGTATATCAGGAACGCAATCAAGACATATCTAACACAATCTATCCAAACCAATCCCAGAAAAAAAAACATCAACAATAAATGTGCGGGAACGCACAAAACTTCTTTGCCGATGTTCTTTTCTTTTCTGACTGGCAGGCGTCAATGGCACCTCATTATTATTCCTCAAATTAATTGAATAAAAGGTCGATTTTACGTAATCGATTATCTCAATTTCGAGGGACGATCGCTAGATTATACGGGGACTGAACTGAACAGCCTCTTTGTCGAGAAGGAATCTGGACCAGAGATCGAGAACACCTGGCGTGTGTCGTTTGTAGTTATTAGTGGTGGGGTAAGGATGGTTATCGATATTTTTATCGATGTTACTAATGATAGTTAAGGATTGCGATTTTTCTTACCTTGTGAATTTGTTTGAGTTGATTAAGTTTCGTGTTTTTTTTTGTAAATGTGTTTCTGTTATCTTGTAATTTATTATTCTAAGTTGATAATTGTTATATTACTAAAGGTGTAATAGATTAATTACATTTACTTCTTTGAAATTCGAAAATAGCCTATTTATAAGTTGAAAACTTAATTTTTCTTTAATAGCTGGAGAATGCCTAAATTAATACCTAATTGCTAGTATACCAACGCAAAACGTAGGTATCATTAACTACTCCATCGTTAAGTAATACCTACCTAAAATAAGTACATTGTAAAATTAGTGCCTACGAGCCAGAAACAATACCATAATTACTGCTTGGTAATAATTTTATTCATACCTACATTTTCTTTAAAGGTTATGGCACAAAACAAAATATAGAAAGTATTAAAGTAAAACCTGTATGACCTGCGAATTACACACGCCAATGAATCTAAAAGAATCATGGATCTTACAAAATTTTAGTTTTGTTCATTGTGGGTATGCATGATGACCATTTAGTTAGTAGTGCTTTTATAGGTGTACAAACTCGTTACCTTCATTTGTATTTATACATACATATTTTCATTTAATGTTGTTTATTACTTATAGGTATCTTTAGTATACTAACTATCCCCATTTTATTTTAATTTTGTGTAGCCTATCCAAAGGTTGACTGAAAGACATCGCTATCACTTATTTCGCGTGTTCCCTGCCAATTATGAACTTTCTACCTTTAAAGCAAGAGTGAATAGGCATCTTCTGGGTTCACTCGTTCCATCGTAGACCTCATCTATCGCTTACCATCAGGCGAGATTGAAGTCAAGAGTGGGCTAAAAAATTAAAAAATCAGCTATGCTATACTATAAACAGTTGTGTTAAAATTTGGGTGTAAAGTAAAGTATATTCTATCTACCCATAAACATTCGATATATTTTTACAGTGCTATTAGTAAAATATACTTATCGTGTGTGTTATGTCCGTGAAAATAAAAATCTATCGATATCGACACTCAATATTTAATTAACACCCCTATCCCTACATAATAGACTGTATGATCGTGAAATTTAACTACACAAGCATTCCTTTCACGATATTTAACTCCGAATAGGCACATGTTATGCACAAAATATCGTCGAGAACACGGAATTAGTTCGTATGGAAGGGGATTAAACAGTATCCCTTAGTTTGGTACACAATACATTTGATGAATGTCATGAGCCCGCTTATTTCCATTTTGGGGGAATCAGGGAATAAGGGGCCTTAGATTTGTGACATTGTTTTATAGTACTTTGAGACAGAATGAATAGGGTGTAGGAAATAGTGAGCTAGAAGTTGTAGTATGTCATAATTAAGTTGAGTAGAAGTATTTTGTTGAGTAATAATTCCTGATTCTGCCATTTATAACAGGACCTTTTTTAATATAAACGCGATAATCGTACCTAATGATATACCCTCTTATGAAGAGCAAAAGATAAATGTAATAAGTGTATTTAGATATTTGCCTTGACATAAAAATATACATGTTTTAGTATTTATTTATTTTTATTTACTTCAAGATAATTATTTATTATGACTCTAGGCCAAGAGGACTACTTGAGAGTTCCTATAAATCAGTGAATTTTAAACACTAATGTATGCTAGATGATGACTGTCGACGTCATGTTCCGAGTGTCATGTAGTCTTCAACAAAAACGTTGATAGTCCAACTAACAGCCACAAATCTCTTCTTCTTCTTGTTCTTCGAGTTGATGGTAAATCCATGGTTTAAATATTATGTTGGTTTATCAGGTTTTCAAATTGAACGTTAGTATACACTTATACAGTGAGGACGACCTTAGAATGCCGGTAATACGTCAATGTAGAATGGTCGTTTATGTTATTAGATCCTAAGAGGGGCCATTGATCATGGCTCTGATAGGAGCCGTATCGACTTACCATAGAAATCTGTTAAAAAATCTTATAAGAATATATACAAAAATACGGTAGCTGAAGTACTCATTGCATTCAAATTCTGAAACTGAACCACATATAAATATTAGTCAGCCACTTACCTACAGCACTTCAAAATGCGATGCCAATGAGCCCCACTTAAATTTGGCACAATTGAAAGTCATTACTCATCTGCAAAGATCTATATTTAAACACTCGCCAAAATAACAACACAACACCCACCCTCCCCTCGTCCGATTACCATGTACGGCAAGCCGATCCCTTGGGAAAAGCAAGCCAAATACTTAGGCGTAGTCCTCGATAGACACCTCTCCTTCGCTGAGCACATAAAGCAGGCAGGTTCGCGCGCCGCTTTCGCTCTAGGTAGGCTTCACTTCATTCTTAGTTCCCGCAGCAAGTTATCACTCAGGTGCAAGCTACGTATTTTCACCGTGGTCATCCGTCCCATCATGACCTACGCCTGCGTTGTTTTCGCACACGCAAAGCCCTACCTCCTCCACAAGATGCAGACCCCCCAAAACCGATTCCTCTGTAGAGTCACGGGAGCCCCCTTTTATGTTCGAAATGAGCTTCTTCATGTAGACCTCAAGATGCCCACCATCCAGCAGTTCATTAAACGCGTCTCCAAGCGCTTCTTTGAAACTTCAATCCAACATAGGAATCCCCTTATCGTATCGGCCGCCCAATACGAACCCTCGCGTATCTCTAAGATTCGCCGACCAAGGCATACCCTAGTCACTCCCGATGACGCAATCACCCAGCTCCAAGAGAGCCGTAGGGAAACAAGTACAGTGGCACACAAACACAAAAACCGACCGTCCTTCCGTCCTGTAGTAAAGTGTGGTAACTCCGAAAACTTTCAGTTTTAGAAATAAAATATGTAAACCGTAACAGAAAAATAACATATAAAACTAGAAACCGTTTTTACGCTTTAATTTAATTTGCAAGTGCTCGTAAAGTTCAAAGCCTTGTTTACATTGTTAGCAACATAAAAAACTGCGCTCAAAATGAACATAATACCACGCTCGATACCCGTAACTCATCCATTTGTTTTAAATCTCTAAAAAATTACTTTACCGAACCACTTGGGTGTTTTGAAAAAAAAATATGGATGTTTTGCCTGCCAGCCTTTATTGTGGATTCGTTGAAAATTACGTTCAAATTTACCCACCATTGTTGGTAGGGTTAACGTATTTTTTTCTCTTTTGGGCATGTATATGGAACCTACCTTGCGAGGAATGACGTGGTCTACGTTTGTACCTTTGAATATTTCTCAAATTTTGTTGGAATAAAAGTAGCCCATGGGCTAATCCAGATTTAATGTATCTCTGTACCAACGTTTAACCAGACTCGTTCTGTCATTTTGGAGTAATTGAGTAAGAAACATCTGTAAGTGAAATATCTAAATAAATGCCGTCCAGCCTTTTACCATCATTGCCTGTTAAGCTGTTGGTCCGGGCTGTCATTTGTTCATCTTCCACTGTCATTACGGGAGTTCAGAAGAGTGAAAGCCTTTCTCTAGGATTACCAAGAAGTGTCGTGTTACCCAGCTACTGGGTTGTAGAGGTCAGATGGGCAGTCGCTCATTGTGACATACTGATACCGAATGCAGCTGGCATTTGGAAGGAAGCCGACCCCAACACATTGGGATACTTGCAGATGATTAAATACAATAAATATTCCATAGCCTTACATAATATATCAATATAATATATACTATATATTATGTATATACCCAGAAAAAAAAAGTCTATATATATATACTATATATATAGACTTTTTTTTTTTCTGGGTGGGAAAATCATCGAATGACTTCTCCCGCTATGGGTTAAACGCAAGGGTGTGTCAGACTTGTACTGACTAAAAACCCACCCTGTTCCTTCAGCTGCCCTTAAGTTCCGGGGCTGCGGCATCCTGTTAAAACATTTCCACAACCCAGGCGGGCAATGGCCTGATATTTATATAGCCTAATGTACCAATTTGTGTGTCAATTTCAAATCATTATAACGATAAAATTACGATGTTAAATTGATGTCTTTGTTATCTATTCACAATATTTAATGCACACATATTAATTTAACAAAGTAATTTCCTTTATAATATAATTTCGCCCTACAGTTTAACTAAATACATTCTACCCGCGGGTGATCAAGGGAAGTAATAAATAAAGAGAGGTAACCAGCGAAGAGATTTAAATTAAAGCTAAAATAAAATAATACTCATTGTTATTAAGACGATCGGATACATTACTGTAAACAATTAACATGTACAGGTTACGCTACCTGAGGGCTTGTGACGTCACTTGTACGGGTCGACTACTTTGTGATATTTTTCGACCTTTACTATAACCCCGACCCAGGGCCTGACTTGTGAGTTGCAGGTTTTGGGTTCGAACTCAGTCAGACACATCATTTTGTATAATTTATATTCATCATCACTGCTCTGAAATCGGTGAAGGAAAACATCCTGGGACCAAAAAATTCAAAGACATGACATCTATCAACCCGCACTGGGCAAGCGTGGTTGATTACAGCCCATACTTTATACACTCTTTCTCACTAGGTACCTAAGCTGTGTCATACGCTGATACACGCTTAATAATATGAAGTAGAAAAAAGAAGCAAACTTAATTCACACGGAAAAACTGACGCCATCTGTCTCCACGCTAGGAATTAACTTTGTTTCTTTTAACTGCAGTGTGTGTTATTCTTTTTTTTTTAACACACTTTTATTAGGTCAACCTGTATGTAACTAACTATGTAATTGTCTGATAGTGGACATTATGGAAGTTTAATGAAAACCTCAGTTTCTTCAACAAAAACAGCTTTAATCTTCAGATTTTATATAATTACAATGAGAAGCAATTATTCGTGGCGGCGCACCCGTGTACTGAATTATGAATGTAAAAAAGTGATAAAGTCAAGGTGTGCGGGTGAGAGTAAAAAACTTATAAACAAAATATAGCATCACTTGAATGTGCGACTTGGTGGTATTACAAAACTGTCAGGCGCAAGTATGGCGCAGACATCTTCCCCCCCGTTGAAAGACTCCTTTCAACTTCTTCAGTCGTTTTCCGGTGAAGAGGCAGGCAAGGGACAAATCCGAGTGAGAGGCCTCCTGAAGCAGCCTCTGGTAGTTTTCACGTCTGCGACTCGTGAGACGCCATCGGTCCCAGGGAACAAGCGGCTAACTCGTCCCATTCGCCAGCTGAGTGGTGGGACGTTATCCTCCTGGAGAAGAACTAAATCTCCAACTTGCAGGGATGCTGATTTTGTTCGCCATTTGGAGCGCTGCTGTAGTTCTGCTACATATTCCCTTTGCCAGCGCTGCCAAAAATGTTGATGGATTTGCTCAAGCTTCTTGTAACGTTGAAGGTTGTTCTGGCTCTCGTGCTCGAGCGATGGACCAGGCAATGCATTTAGGGCACGCCCTATCAGAAAGTGGCCGGGAGTTAGGAAATGGTAATCGTTAGGGGAAGGGGAAAGTGGGCATAAAGGTCGACTATTAAGCACCGCTTCCACTTGTGTGAAAAGAGTACATATCTCCTCAAACGTTAAATGATTGTTCCCCATAACGCGCTTTAAGTGGTATTTCGCGGATTTAACGCCGGCTTCCCAGATGCCGCCGAAATGTGGAGCATACGTGGGAGAGAACACAAACCTTACTCCTTCATTGGTGGCAAAATTAACCACAGGTCCATGATTAGCTTTAAGAAAACTACCTATCTCTCTAGCTGCTGCAACAAAGTTGCGGCCATTATCGCAAAATATCTCCGCTGGCTTGCCCCGTCGCGATATGAACCTTCGTAACGTCATGATGAACGCGTCTTTAGACAAATCACTGACGGCTTCCAGGTGCACACATTTATATCGGAAGCATACAAACAAACATAAATAGGTTTTGATTAATCGTGCACCTCGACCCTTTCTATTTAGCGTGAGGAACGGACCAGCGAAGTCAACGCCAACAGCACGGAATGGAAAGTCAGGTGTGATGCGCTGTGCAGGTAAGTTTCCCATCATGGGAGTTAATGCTTTAACTTGTATACGTCTACATCTGACACAGGCATGAACTGTGCGGTGGGCCAAGTGCCTACCGTTTATAGTCCACACAGTCTCTCTTGTACAGGCTAGCAACAGCTGAGGCCCTGCATGCATGTTGTGTAAGTGTTCGTATGTAAAATATAATTTTGTGAACGGATGAGAGGCGTGTAAAAGTATGGGATGTTTTTGAGTATAGTTGTAATTAGATAATTCTATTTTACCACCGACTCTCATTACCTTGTCATCGTCCAAAAAGGGTGAAAGTGACAAGAGTGTTGACTTGCTACTTAATGATTTATTTTTTAACAAAATATTGTACTCTGAAGCAAATGAAGTTTGCTGAGCAATTTTACATAAACAAATAAAAGATGATTCTAATTCACTAACTGTAAATTTACCAAATAGTTTATCTTTAGGACATGTATGTCTCATGTTATGTACATCATTTTTATTAGGAATTTTAATTGATACTTGAAGAGTATCGGCTTTGGGATCCCAATTTAATCCTAAAGTATTAGAAGACTCACTTAAACTAACCTTATCATTTTGATCAATGACTGATGATGATAAAATGCTTGGTAAATTCGATCTGAACTTACGTAGTTTAAATCCACCAGATCCTAGGGTGTCCGACACCTTGCGTTGAATATATAGTAACTCGGACTCATTGTTGGATCCGGTGACTAAATTATCGACATAATGGTCGTGTTTAATGACATTACCTATAAGCTCGTCATCGCAATCCTCTGCCAATACTGACAGACACTTGGTGCTCAAATATGTAGCACTTGCGAGACCACAAGTTACGGTTTTAAGGCATAAGGTTTTGATAGGATTGGACTCGTCACTTCTCCAAAGTATTAATTACAGATTACGAACCTTTTCGTTTAATCTAACCATCCTAAAGAATTTTTCTATATCAGTTGTCAAAATATATTTATACTGGCGAGCCCGAATCAAAATAGAAAAGATTGAGTCTTGAACATTGGGGCCGACCATCTGTAGGTCGTTCAGAGAGAAGCCTGAGGAAGTTCGTGCCGATCCATCAAAGACAACACGAGTCTTTGTCGTTTCACTATTTTGTTTAAACACTGCATGGTGGCATAAATAATAGGATGGAACGGGATTGATAGTCGGACAGTCCTCTAAATGGCCTAGCTCCAAATATTCTTGAATAAAATTTGAATATTGTAACTTTAGTTCTGGATTCTTACGGAAACGTTTTTCTAAATACAACAATCGTTTCTTAGCCACTGCGTAAGAATCTCCTAAACAATCTGGAGTATCAATTAGGGGCAGCCTAACACAAAATCTACCCGATTCTAAACAGTACGTATTGCGATAAAAGTGGTCTTCACATGCCTTCTCAATTTTGCCAAAGTATTGCTTATCTGGAACCTGCTCCAGTTCCCAAAACTTTATCAATTCGGAATTAATCTCGGAATTATTGCATTCGTCACTATCACTAATTGAAACAAGACACGGAATATTTTTAGGTGACGAACGATTCCTTAAACTTGGAGAAATAGGGCCGGCAACGAGCCAACCTAGCTTAGAGCTACGTAGTTTGGGCATGTTATGACCTAATGCTAACTGATCACATCCTAATAGGTCCCAAAATAGGTCCGCACCTATCAAAATGTCTACAGCCGAAGGCTGATTAAAATTAGGATCAGCTAACTGTATGTTTCTTGGAATATTTAATTTACTAATGTCTATAGATTGTTTAGGAATAGCACCTGTTAATTGGTTCAATACATAAAATGATTGTACGACACTATAGTCATTGTTAAATGAATTTAATCGGGCAATGCAACTTTTGTTTACATGTTCTGCTAAGTTGTTGCCTATACCAATAACATTAATAGTATTTACAGCACATACCTGTAATGCCAACTTGTTCATGAGTGACTGGCTAATAAATGAGGACTGGCTGCCACAGTCTAATAAAGCACGCACTCGAAATTGTTTGTTTGTTTGAGGATTAATAACATTAACCATGGCTGTTGACAAAAAAACTTGTTTTTCTATGAAATTGTTAATTGAATTATTGACTGATATTTCAGTTGGACCGCGATCTGTGTTAGTATTATTGCTACTGACTGTACTAGCATTACTTGTGCTAGTATTGTTAGAATTAGATAAATGCAAGAGTGAATTGTGCCTACGCTTGCACTCACGACACGGACCCATCTTGCAATCACGTGCACGATGCCCAGTTCGTAGACAATTGGAGCACAAGTGCAACTTAAATACTTCATCTCGTCGTTCTTGAACACTCTTCGCTAGAAAGATAGGGCAGTCGTATATCCAGTGGTCACCTTTACAGACGACGCACTGCTTAGCGACAGGGCCAGTGTTCTGAACTGTAGATGAAAATGATTTAGTACTACGAGAATTGTTATGATTATTTTGGCGTGATTGTGTTGCCTTGGGTATATCAGAGTTATTTTGATACATAGTTTCTAACACATCAGCGCGATCAGTTAGGAACTTATTGAAATCCTTTAGAGCGGGGAGATCGGACAAACTATTACGATGTTCTTCCCACTTCATGGCTGTACGACTATCTAATTTTAGTATGAGAAATTTAATAATTATCATGTCAAGCAATTCATCTTGTTTAGCTAAGCTTGACAATGCTCGCAAGTTTTTTGTTACGTGGTCAAACTAGAAACCTCAGTGATTGGTCTGATTCACGTTTGTGTTGTTGCTGTGTTGATTCAAAATATAACAATGAGTTGAGGTGTTGATTTATAAGTTGGCGCTTGTTATCATAACGATCGCACAAGAGCTGCCATGCAGTTTCATAGTTAGTTTCACAAATCTCTAAATTAGAAATGATTTGCGCGGCTTCATTCTCGAGATACGATACCAAATAATGGAACTTATGAATAGGCTTGATACGCTCGTTGTTATGAATGAGCGACAAATAGGTGTCTCGAAACTCAAGCCAGCGGAAATAAGCGCCATCGAACCTTGCAATTTGTATTTGTGGTAATTTAAAATCAACATGGTGACATTGGGATGACTGATCGTGATGACATTGTGATGAATTGTGCAAATCGGATTCGCTAGGAGTATTCTTATACTTATCAAGTTGCTCTTCAGCAATCGCAAGATGTGAAGTAAATATCTGCTCAATTTCATCACGTTCATCGATCTCAGAATCCATATTGTCGCAATTAATGACCTCAATCTGAACCTGTAGTTCATCAAATTTGCTAGACATAGCTCGTATTTTACCAACATTAATTTCTAACTCTTTAGCTTGAGTTTTTGTTAATTTTGAAGAGCAAACTACATCTAAGTATTTTTTAAATTTAGTTAAACGACCTTTGACCGAGCTACGTTTAGCAGATAGTTCCTTCAATAGTTTTGCATTACTGTCTTTATCCTCGCTTAAAGACATCTTGTTTTATTAATAATTAATAGTAGCAACCACAAACAATAAACTACCACTGAGAGCTTTAGAAAATGATTATAGTTGATTGAGTAATCTAAACAGTAACACACTAATGCCAAATGAAGGAATAAAATTGTATGTTTGAAGCCTTATCTGATACTCCTTCGGCGGCACCTCGGTCCCGAACGCAGCCACGCGGCAGCAAGCGCGCCAATAGCGCGGCGGCAGCGCAGCGGCGGAGGCGGCGACGTCTCGGCGCGCGGGCGTGGCGAGGCGCCGACGCCACTGGAACGCGGCTAGCGGTAACCGGCAGCGACCTGAAATAGTCGGCCGAAAGTATTTGAAATAGTGTGAACTAGAATAATGACACGCACTATTGGGTGGACGCCTAAGCTTAGGGCCTCAGATTACCCAGTAGAACGGAAAATATCGGGAATATAGTTACCAATTATTATTTTCAATGACCTTACAATTTTACTTATTGCGACGTAGGTAGTTGACACTGAACAATGAATTTTAATTTTACTATTTTACGATATTTACTGGTTATTTACTTGAAATAAGCTTTAGAATAGCTAGATACTTTAATAAACTAATGAAATACACAAATGGAATATGGAATGTACCAAACAGCGACACCTTTGATAGGACAATAGGTTTAGATATTTAGGATATTGTATAGGAAAGGCACTTAACTGATAGGCGAGACTGTTGCTTCTGGCTACACTGGTCCTCGCTGGTGGCTGTGGCACTAATAGGTACACGAGCTGCTCGCAGATATTGACGGAATCCTCGAGCTGGCGTGGTAGGCTGACGGTGAACTTCGACGTCGTAGAAGCTAAGGCTGGGCGCGGCGTATTATGCTGACCGACCTGGCTGGCTTAGTTGTCTTCTATTAGTGTTCTTGAGTCTGTAGTCCTCCACGATGAATCTTTGATAGTTTTCCTTTTGATGAGGATTCTTTGTCTTCGTAGGTACTCGATACGAATTTTGCGAATATGTCCTGTCACGGTCGCCAATTTTAATGTCTGATAGTGGACATTATGGAAGTTTAATGAAAACCTCAGTTTCTTCAACAAAAACAGCTTTAATCTTCAGATTTTATATAATTACAATGAGAAGCAATTATTCGTGGCGGCGCACCCGTGTACTGAATTATGAATGTAAAAAAAGTGATAAAGTCAAGGTGTGCGGGTGAGAGTAAAAAACTTATAAACAAAATATAGCATCACTTGAATGTGCGACTTGGTGGTATTACAAAACTGTCAGGCGCAAGTATGGCGCAGACAGTAATGGAATCTAAGGTAACTAATTTAACCATCTTCCAAAGGTCGTAGTGTAATTAAAATTGGCAGCTGTATGTAGTTCTGATGACAATACAATAATATGGTACTGTCAAACTGATCTGATGATGGAGCCGGAAGATATGAACTGGAACTTCATGATGGAAAATAGTATCATAGCTGTTTTTGGAATTCTTAGAAAAGTCTTGTAATGAACTTTGACCACGATTAGGTTTCAAGGTCTGATGATGAAGCCAGACGATAGGCACTGGTATTCCATGATGGAATATCGTATCATAGTCGTATTTGCACTTGTGAGAAAGGCCACGTAATGGAACACGATCAAGTTTCAAGGTTATAATAAACCTAAAGAAAATCCGTTATCGGTTTTCTTATTTCTTTTTTGCTTTTACGTGCATTTATAAAAGCGTGTTTTTCTAGTGTTTTTTAAACTATTAATTTATTAGATTTATGCTCAGATGTTTGTCTTGGTTTTTTTTAATGCCAGCTCGGCAACTGAAATTTATGAACCAAAAAGTCCCAATAAGAAAAACGTTAACGATAGCCAAGCCACCTGACCTGTGTTTTTGATACATGAGTTTGGGTAATGAATAAGGAAAAAATAGGTTGAGTATTAGCAATTCTTGAACGTTAAATGACTTTAGAATCTCCCTGAATGCCCTCGCGTCACCACTTCATAGAGATAAATCTCTATGAAGTGGTGACGCTAAAGCTAGAGAGAAGCTGTGGCGCAACACATCTCACTGATATTTTTGAAGAACGTTAAGTACGGTTATGGCAATGTTTAAGTGATGGTGTGTATGCAAGAATATACGACGAGAAAAAACACTGTAATGTCATCGCAATCGTAAGATATAATTTAATTACCATCTCAACGCACGAGCATAAATCACGTAATTAGTTACGTACAGAGTAAATTGATACTCTGTTGCTAATTATTTATACTTATTAAATTTAGCTAAGCATTTGCTAACAATTAGCGGTAAACCACTGTAATTGTTATTGGACATAATACTGCATGGCGTTTTAATTTTGTGTTAATGAGTGTCAATAATAATAATAATAGTACACACAGTTAAAAGGTCTAGATCATGTAAAACGTAAAAATACGCTAACTACAGAATACAAGAGATGACTTAATATAATTTGTAAAACCCAACTGTCTAGTAAACACCTCATTAAAGCCATAAACACATTTGCCATCCCCGTATTAACATACTCATTTGGAGTCATAAAATGGACTAAGACAGATACAGAACAATTAGAGCGAACTACGCGAACAACACTCACAAAACATAATAACTTACACCCTAAATCAGCCATAGAAAGATTAACCGTCAAAAGGCAGTATGGAGGGAGAGGCCTGATAGATATCCAGCATCTTTGGCGGAAACAAATCAATCGACTAAAAACATTTTTCCACACAAAATTTTGCACTAGTAACATCCATAAAGCCATAGTAAGTAATGATCTCAACTACACTCCACTTAATCTCAATGGTCAGACAGAATCAGATAGTATCACAAATGAAGATCCACAGACTCAAAAAATTGAGGACTGGAAGAAAACAGTGCTTCATGGGCGCCACCCTCATGACCTAGAGCAATCCCATATAAATAAATTAGCTTCCAACAAATGGCTAAAGGTAGGTAACTTATTCCCAGAAACTGAAGGATTTATTATAGCTATTCAAGATCAAATCATTAACACAAAGAATTATAGAAAATTTATAATAAAAGATCCCACCGTAACGAATGATAAATGTCGCAAATGTCACTCCCAGCCAGAAACGATACAGCATATCACTGGTGCCTGCCCCACACTAACACAAACCGACTACACTCATAGGCATAATCAGGTAGCAAACATCATCCATCAAAAACTAGCTGTCAAATACTCACTCATACAGAACACTAACAACCCTTATTACAATAAATTCGCCCTTCATTATATAATGCTAGCATTATTTATAATTATTTAGATACAGTAATTAAGTTTTCTGTTTTAGCAACACTTACAGCTTATCGTTTTGCTCTGGCAACTAAAATGGACTGTAAAAGTCATTGACTGACACTATAAAACAATGCGCTCCACGCTTGGCAAGCGCAGTTCCTTTAGATTACATAATGGCTTAAAATAAATACAGGCTCGACGTGCTCGAATGTTGTATAGTCTAGATTTCAACAAAAGCTCACTTTGGCAAACTTTTGAACACAAACAAATCTTTCAAAACAGAAATAAAACGTCACGTAACCTCACTATGTTTCCCTTATTGATATTCAGTCTATGAGAGGGTAGGCAGCAATGATTTTTTTTTGTTCTCTTTTTAAACCGTTGCCTTTCGACCAGCAATTTGGTTTTCAGGAATCCGTAATTGTTCACACATTTGATTTATGTTTAGTTCGTAAAACATTTAAATAGGTGTCGGATGCAATTAAATGTATGCTGCTTAATTAATGCTTAATTTGCATACATGTTAGAATATTATCTTTAGTTAAAACGACCTTTCATATATTTCTCTGGCGACATTTTTGTTAATTTCCTTGCAACATATGTACAATAAATGAAAACACTAGCAAATCTCATCGTACTAGACATCTGTTTGTATTAGACCAAACCAGAAATTTCGAAAACAATACCGCTGTTCACTACATTTTCAGTACACTTACATTTTCTGCACACACAAATGTATGGGGCAGTCGGTTTTGTTGGAACTAAGAAGTAGAAGTAAGAAGTAGGAGACAAAATAACGCTGGGCCAATAGGCACTGAGGGACACCACTGTTGATTGCGGCGCTCATGAATTGCCTTTATTTGAAATAGTGTGGTCCGCTTGTCCCAAAAATATTTTTTTTTCAACTTACCTTTTTACCTTTCTGATCAATATAATATATGAGGGGGAATTTTTCTTCTGATTCCGTTTTTAAAAACGCATAGTAACTAGTTCAATGATCGAATTAATTCCACGCAAACGGTTGTCATGTGTAACACACGATCGGATTAACGATTATTGTTGGATCGTATATTCGTGGTCAACAATCGTGAAATCGTGGGCAATCGGAATATTTCAGCTATTTATTTTATTAGCCATATAGTTGCTATGAATTTCATATTGCCAATTTCTAAATCTATACTAATATTATAAAGCGGAAAAGTTTGTTAGTTTGTTTGTTTGTTTGTTTGTTTGTTTGCTTGAACGCGCTAATCTTCGAAAGTACTGGGTGGATTTGGATGAAATTTGGTATGGAAGTAGCTTGAAGCTTGAGGAATATATGCTATTTTTAGGAATATAGGCTACTTTTTACCCGACTGCAAAAAAGGAGAGTTATGTTTTTACCGTGATAGAATCCACGGGAGCGAAGCCCCGCGTGAGTACTAGTTAAACTATATTACCTCTTAGATACGTATATGTGTTCTACTAAAAATCACCGACTACTTCTTTTATGTTTTTTTATTTAAATCAACATTTATAAAAACAAGTAAATTTATATCTAAACGGCAGTCATACTTGTCTCAATAAAATCTTGTCTATATGCATGGAGTATAATACTCCAAGCATATAGACAAGATTTTCTTCCATTCATCCACGAACACGTCACAATCAGGCAATTAAGAAAGATTTTTTAAATTGATAGGCTCGCGTTTGACTACCATCTCACCTGATGGTAAATGATGATGTGGTCAAAGATAGAGCTCGCTTGCATAAAAGTAACCTATTCACTCTTTGTAATTTATCTAGTTACAAAAGCCATAATGTCGACAACTTATCACCTTTTACAAAATTTTGCTTTTCCTGATGCATAGCCGTTAATTTTTGAGGAGTTCTCCTGGTACTTGACCATCAGCTCACATCACCATATGTATTGTGACGAGCATAAAGTGTTTAACATCCGTACTCAAGTAATCGAATCGCAATCCACGAAATACTTATTATTGAGGAGTTTCAGTGGCCATCTGTGGTCTTCATCATCAGTTCACCTTCCCCAAATGGTACTTTTCGGAAGCAACTGCTCAAGGTACTATAAGAAATACCCAAAACGCTATAGGTGTGCCTATAATATTTGAAGAGTTCCCTCGATTTCTCCAAGATTCCATCATCAGATCCTGATTTCGGAACAATGGGACCAACTAGAAACTATACCCATTCGAACGCAAAAAGAATTTTTCAAATCGGTCCAGCCGTCTCCGAGTTACGAGGTAACATACATAAAAAAAAAAAAAGTTCAAGACGAATTGTAAACCTCCTTTTTTTGAAGTCGGTTAATAACGAATAATGCTTGATTATTCGGTGTTTTACTCTGCTGTGACCTCAGGCCTTAAATTAAACTAAAATTATATTAATCAATTAACCAGTTTAATAACTTTGTTAAAGCCATTTCGAATTAATTTCATGACGGTGGTTTTAACAGAAAGTAACGTCACATGGAATCTGCTATATTGCCATAGTTTTGGCAGAATGCCAGATGAGTGAATCAATAAAAGTTGCCATGTAGCGTCTAGTCAATAAATATGCCAGGACTTTTTTTGGCGGCAACACTGTTGTCGGGGTCGCGCACGTTCAGTGTAAGAACTCTGTCCGCCTACCAAGTGATCCCTGGAAAGACGGTGGCACAATGATCACGTCATCACGTGCCACCGTGCACAGCAACTCTCAGGGGAGACCTCTTTACAGTCTTCCTAGAGATGTGACGTAACAGGGGTTGCACAGAGGGGGCTCCGGAATGGTCTTTTTAGTATACATACAGAGCTACCTTGAGAATAGATCTCAGTGTGTAAAGATAGGGTCTCATATCAGTTCATCGTTGCAAATTGCTTACGGAGTGCCTCAGGGCAGCATCCTTGGATCGAGCCTGTTCTTGTGTTACATAAATGAGTTATGTAATCTCTTCATAGAAAACGGAGAAATTTTTTCCTATGCGGATGATACGGCAGTCGTTTTTTCGTCGGGATGTTGGGCTGAAACGTATCGACTAGCACAGAAAGGTTTTGATGCTGTTAATGACTGGCTTAATCTTAATCTACTTACCCTAAACGTCTCTAAAACCAAGTTACTTAGCTTCTCGATTCGCAAGTCCAAGACCCCATCTGATGAGCTCCTCCAAATTAGGTCTTCTGATAAAATAATAGAAAAAGTAACGCATATAAAGTATCTTGGCATAGTCATAAACGACAACTTAACATTCAAAAATTATATTGAATGCCTATCTAACCGTGTTCGAAAACTTATATATATATTTAAACAATTGCGTCAATCCGCTAATACAAACGTTATGAAGATGGTCTATCAGGCGCTATGCCAATCAATTTTGTGTTACTGCAACTCCACCTGGGGAGGTGCTGCGAAATCTAATCTGATCAAGATTGAGCGCGCCCAAAGAGCGGTCCTCAAGGTCTGTTGTTTCAAGCCCCGCTTATTTCCCACAGACGAACTCTTTGAATACTGCCAAGTGTTGACTGTGCGACAGTTATTTATTTTGGCGATCGTGATGAAGCAACACGCTTTGACTCAGTATCTACCTGCGCTCACGCGTCGTAACCACCTTGTGGCCTCATCCGCTACTACTAAGACAGCCTTCAGCCGTCGATTCTCTGTTTTCCTTGGCCCTTACCTCTATAACAGTATCCATAAGAAATTAGATGTACACCAACTTAACCAACACAATCTCAAGATAGTTGTTCAGGATTGGCTTCTTAAGCAATCTTATAATGCAACAGAAGATCTGTTGCAAGTACTGAAATAGTTAACCTAATCCCGCAGACAAACATTTTATACACACGCACATACACCACATCACACCTCACACAACACACACCACACCATACCATTGTTTGTAACTGCACTAATCTCTTAAATTTCTTATTGTATCTTAATTTGCTTGCTTATCTTGTAATTTAGTATTGGTATCATAAAATTATTTTGTGTAAAACAGTTTCTGAGAGGTGAAATTCTGGTGACCTGTAATACAGGTTTTGATTACCTACCACAGGCACCAGTGTTTCTCGGCCAATGTACTTGTGTTCTTATGTATGCCAATAAATAAATAAAATATGTATATATTTGCAGTCTTAACCACATCCAACTAAAACACGTTCTTTTTTTGGGTGAAAATCAACAATTGGCTCCTCCCACTCTGGGTGGAGCGGAAGGGACTAAAAACCCACTCTTCCCCTTCAGTTACCATTTCGTTCCAGGGCCGCGGTATCTCTTTTAAAAAATCTCGCAAACTCAGCTGGGCCCACAGAGAAAAAATCACCACGGACTACCAGCGTATTTATTTTCTCATTCAGTGTCGAATCCTACAAAGTACTAGTCAGATGTAGTATTTGAAATCAGTAATTATGGGTAGACAAAATCTGAAGTAGTATTATTGTACAGTATAAGTTTCTCTCACTATAATTTTTTTCTCCTCCTTTCTCTTTTATGAATTTGATATGTATTAGTATATATTTATATATTATATTTTGTGGTATGTATTTCATATTATGATATTTGGCTAGTGTTATATATGATGTTGTACACTGACAGCCCTAAATCTATCTTCTCTAATTTCTATCCATCCAAAGGTTATCTATAAGAGATTGTCCTGTGCGATAAGAATAAGACCGCCCATTGTACACTAGTTTTATTATTTGTATCCTTAATTGTATCGTAAGGTGATCATCGTAAGGTGGTCATCGTAAGGTGTACAATAAAATATATAATAAATAAATACTTAAATAAAAAATATGGTCACTAACAGTATAATTAAAACATAAAACGGTTAAAAATTCGCAAGACACGGTGAGTTTTGTGTGTCAGGAACAAAATCAAGTTTTGAGTGATACATGTGACAGTGGTAGCCGTATTGATCACAAAAAAAAACAAACGAGGAAGAGGGTAGACCGATTCGTCTACTCATAAACATCCACCCGCAATGACTCGATCATGGCGCTTGCAATAGTGCCTAACTATCGGATACTCGAAACAATAAATACACACAGTAAATATCTCCTTATAAGGTCTAGTAATAGTGTTAACTTTATTATCCAAGCATGGAGGTCGTTCATACGTCTGCTGTATTGCGTTTTTTTCGTAACGTTACTAAACCTGTTATCAATAAATCCAGTAAGTATTCAATCAAGTGTACCATAATTGTAATTTACAAATACATTCTTGTATAATCCCACTCGTATTAATAATAACCCATTTAGATGAGCATGCCTTAATCTACGGGCAAGGAGCTACGGGTGGCTGCTTAAAGATGAGTTGGAGTGTTCTCGTTTTAAAATGGCAATACGCGTAATTTCGGGGATTTTAAACGTTAAATTACTCCTAAATGCCAACACTTATAAAAGAAACTAATTTACGTACCGCATAAAGTATATCTTTATATCGTATGTCTATAAAATATAAATAGAAAAACGTTAATAATTATCGAAATACAGCCATACTTCAAACTCATGTTTTTGAGATTTTATGGTAAGACTGAACTTCGAAATGAAATTATGAATCAACAGTGAATACTGGAAGTCTGGAAAAAATACAGGGTAATAGGTAAAATACTGTCATTGTTGGTGTATAGAATAGAAAATGAATTTTACTTCATCAAGTACCTCAAAAAAATATTTTCGTAACCTAAATTGTACGAAATAAAACATAATTTTTATTTGATATGGAAGGCTGAAATAATTTAAAAAAAACACTTATTGTAAGACGAGTTCAGACAAATAAAAATTAGTAAAAAAAATATTATATTAAATTACTATATCGACACTATACAATTTCAAAGTTACTAATAAATAACGCAGCGACAAGCGGTGCCGGACAGTCGCGCCACAGAGTACATTTTATATACTGAGATAGAGCCGTCACTCGAAGATTCCAGAGCGCCCGCGCCCTCTGGCAACAAGTAACAACAACAATGTATGAAGCATATGTATATATAGCATATAGATATAGCTACCTACAAATCAGGGTACCACTGCATAGGCCGTCCTATTTACTCCTTTTTATTTAGTACTTAGTAATTTATGTTGATTTACAATAAAACAATATAATTACAACACCAAATACTTTATTAAAATCTTCTGTTACAATATTTGATGACCATCTGAATTTTATCTTCCATAATCGTTTCGTGATCCACACAATAACTTAGAAGTATCCTTAGGTACACACCAATTAAATAAGAATATATTATATCTTAAATTTCTTGAATTATTTGCAATTATTGACTTATTATTTGACAAATTATTTAACTTTTTTTAAACCTTTGACATTTACAAAGTGTTGCCAAGTGACCGACTCGCGTTCTCCCCAAACTTTCCCCGAAATCTCCCCAAAATTCAAGATTTGTAAAAAAAACTCATAAATGGCTATTCTTTTTTATTATTGATACAATTTTATACAATTTTAGCAATAGCGTCCATGACTAAATTAGCCTCATCACTCGCGCCGGTTGCAGTTCCGTACATTTTTTCTGAGTTAACCTGACAACCCTGTTTAGCATCTTTGAACTGGGTTTAAAATGAACACATCCTTCTAGCAATTTATATCTTATTCTCAAGATGGATTCGGCAGTGTTAATGGCCAATCTGTTTCGACGTTTGTCTTCAATAATAGCTACTTGAGATAGGGCTCTTTCCGCAATTGCGTTAGAAAAAGATAAAGACAAAATTCCTAGTGCCAATTTGCTAACATTTCCACGGGTATGTTCTATCACCGACTGCATTTTTGAAATTATAAACTTCAACCCAGAACTCTTCAGTGTGTTGCGTGGATTTCCAAGTTGTACGATGCAAATCATTCCATTCTGCGGCAACTTCGGAGCCACTCGGCTATCATCGTGCACAGCATTTTGTTTTCGTGTGTGTGCTTTCACAGATTAGTTAGTGGTTTGATCGCGTTCAGACATCATCAGTCCAAATATTCCCCCAAAAATATTGTCCTTCAATTCTCCCTATATAACTTTAAAAACTCCCCAAATTTGGGGGGATTCCCTCCAATCTGGCATCACTGCATTTACGCAAGTTTCGTTACCATTTTAGTATAAAATTAAATAAGTTAAAGAAAAATAGGATTGCGTAATTGGAGGATTTTATTAATTTGAAGATACGTGTCTTAAGATATTGTAAAAGGTGTTAAATTTAAAAGGTGTCCTAATATCCCTAATATTTTAATTTATATAAAATAAAATGGTTATTTGTTAAAGATAATTTAGAATATCTGAGTAAAACGGAGAACAAGTTTAAGCTAAATGTGTAGATATTTTGAGAAAAATGCCATCTATCAATACGTAACTTAAACTTTGATTATTGCTATACGAATAAATTAAAAATCAATTGAATTGAGTAGTTTATATCCAAAAGCAGAACCCTACCTAAACTAGTCGGTTATCATTTCGTCACTTTTGTTCTAAGTTATAGCACCATAAGTCGCGCTGTGGCGCTCTCGGACGTTGGACCTATGTCGCTCGCGCTAAATTTCTAGGACAATAAAAATATAGTTGCGCCGGCGAGTTATACTACGCCTGACTCTTTTTGATCCGTAAGTTTTTTTTTTCACACTATTACTTTTTGTTTGATGTTGTTCGTTCGAATTGTCGTTATAAACATGCTATTAAGTTAATATGTAATTCCTTTAAGTTTTAGGTGATGGGCCGAAAAAGCATTACTATGGTGACAATGGAGGTACCCGAAATAGAAAAAATAAAATGTTGGAGAAATTACAAGCTGCAAAGTAACTAAAGTTACTATATTATTACATGACTGTTCAAAAAAGGGGTGTAATGTTTTTAGGGTTCATGTATGTTGCCTACATATGTAAGATTTTTCCTTCCACCATGTCTTTTAAACGCTTGGTCATATTTGGACATACATAGGCTATTTTACGGGTATATGACTCGTATTATCACGTTCAAGGACAACTGAATATTACAAATAAAAATGTATGTTTGTTTGGAGTGTACACTGGTCCTGAATTTTCCAAGAAAGTATTAAAAATATAAAAATGGCCAAGGGCGAGCCAGACTCGCCCATGAAGGGTTCCGTAGTACCTACGCCAAATAAATTTGTTTTTCATAGTATTTGTATGAATTACAAAGTTATGTTTGCGGTTTTAGAAAATATGCTATATCTCAAAAAACTGCTAACCCGATCTCGTTCAAACCAATATTCGTTGAAAGTTTACATTAAGATCTACAACATATATATTTTTTTTAATTTTTCACTCCATTATTATAGAAGTTAGAGGAGGAGACACAGATTTTACCACTTTGGAAGCGTATATCTTTTAAACGATTGACTGTATGAAAAAGTGGTTTTAGAAACCCCAATGTCATTTTAAAGACCTTTGTATAGAAAGGTCTTTAAAAATGACATTTCATGAAAAAAAAAATATTATGAGTTTCATACCATGTATGGTGAGCCCCCCTTAATTATATATATTTTTTATTTTTTTCTTAAAATCGGAAAGCGGTTCACAGAATACATTACCTACCAAGTTTCATGTGTATAGTCCTAATAGTTTCGGAATAAAATGGCTGTGACATACGGACGGACGGACAGACAGACGGACAGACATGATGAAACTATAAGGTTCCGTTTTTTGCCATTTGGTTACGGAACCCTAAAAATGTATAAATACGTTCAATTTTGGAAAGAGAACACGGTCCCCCGTTTGACGAAATTTTATTATGAGTGCGTTCTTCCCGAAATAAATGATCCCAGAAAAAGCCGGTCTATGCCTCTGAGGGAATTTTATAATTTGTAGTTTTTTTATATTAAATGATACAATTAAAAAAAACACGTCTTTATTTTATCTTACCCATGCCACCACACCATGACATGTCATGCCTTATTTACCTTTATTTTATTTCGTATCTACTCATCCTATGCATCAAAATTCAGAAACATATTTACAATATACTCACCAACATTTGAGTAATCTGAATTAATATTTTTTCTTAATTACTAAATATTGTGGCAAAAAGGATCAAAACAGGTTGATCTTTATTAGAAGTACAGCACGCAAGCGTGTGCCGTGCGAATGCACACAGACGCATCGGGAGCTAGTCGATACCTAAATCACCGGCGGCCCGTTTACCGATAACGCTCTCAAATTGATGTTCATCCCAGTAATACTCAGACACAGAGAAGATGCACAAGATATTATGATACGTCAAATTGCAACCGGCATTTGTTTTGGGATTGGCGTACATGATACGCGTTATAGGTTTTTTATAATCTATTTTCAGGTATTTTTTAACCGACTTCAAAAAAAGGAGGTTCTCAATTCGCCTTGAACTTTATTTTTTTATGTATGTTACCTCATAACTCGGAGACGGCTGGACCGATTTGAAAAATTCTTTTTGCGTTTGAATGTTTCTAGTTGGTCCCATTGTTACGAAATCAGGATCTGATGATGGGTTTCTGGAGCTGCCGAAGCTCGCAAATCCAATTGTCCCCGAAGGCAATCATTATATTAATGCCCCTTGCTGTATCATTTTACCCCAATAATTCTTCGCGGGTCATAATTTTAAAGCGATAAAATATCAGTTGAACAGCGCTGTGATTATTGCACATCCATCTGATAAAAGCTTGAGGGTTTGATAAAATTATCACTATACTTTTTGTCGTTATAAAAAACTACGCGTGTAGTGATTAGTAGTTGCTTTAATTCGGCAGTCACGGTAAATAAGTTATTATTGACAGAAGGCGTTCCGTCATTTTGGTGCAAGCAGCCATCTTTGGTGCAGCTTCTGCGATCTTGTTTCAAATTTGGCTGTCATACGCTACTGTAATCTTGCGTTGTCTCTTTTTATCGAAGCCTGTATTTCTTTTACCCCATATTTATTGCCATCTGTCGAATCAGTATGTCTTGGTCATTATTCATTGATAATAACACGATACTGGTAAATAATGAGAATCAAGATTCAAGATTGTTTAAAATTAAATTTAGATACAGAAGAAATTAACTTATCTGCTACCTGGCTCTTATTGTCGCTGCCTTTAGGTTCATAATCCTGTTAATTTCACAAAAATGTTTTTAATTTAATTTTTAAGTAAGGGTTATTTTTTAATTGTCAGCAAAGAGGTGAAAAACTATTTGAGGTGTTATAGTTTTGTTAATTTTACACTGGGCGAACTAATTAAATATTATTTTCATAACTTTAAAAATATTAAAGTACCTACCTACTTACGTCAACCAATTGATATGTTTCTGTTTAAATTTCAACTATCTCCAAGCCACATAAAAAAAAATCACATCGGTCCGTATTAGCACGGCTTTGACATGAACTTATGAAAACAATCAAACACGCATTCGCAATTATACCTAATATCAGTATAGAAGAGCAAAGTAATTTACATTACATTACAAATGAAAATAATGCTAAATCATAACAAGACTACTTCATAGCGAGCATGTACCATCAAGGAATTACAGACAGACATAGTAATTATATCAATCAAACAATCAATTAGCTCTTTATCCTGAATTTTCTGTTTGGTCTGGTCTACAGTTGCAAAACTTCTGAAAAATTCCGGAATACTTCTGGGAAAGTTTCTTTAAATCTCAATCATTCTGATTTAAAGAAAGTTTTAATTTTTTATTAAGATTTCAATTTTTTTTGCTGAAAAATCGTATTTTGCATCGATCGTCGATCGCCGCCGCCGCTGCCCCTTTGTGCGCCGGCCGTTGCCGCCGCGCTGGCACGGTAATATTATCATATTACCGTGGCGCTGGCGCTGGCGCGGCGCCTCGACGCGCGCGCCCGACTGCCACGAGTCGTGCGCAGGGTTGGATTTATGTATGTTGAAAAAGATAGTACAAACAAATGAAAAGGATAGTATTTATAAAAAAAATATAGTACACTTTCATTTTTTTTTTAATTTTACATATAATAGTCATTAACATCAACACCCGTTAAGGCAAAATTTACTCCTCTTCTAAGTTTATCAGTTCTTGAATATTACTATTAGTTCAATATTCATCCTTGGCATTTAATCTCATCAACATATCCTTAGTAGGAATAAAATCAGTAAAATTCCCACTTTTGCTACCGCTTTTGATAGCGTCACAAGTCACAACCACAAGACAATAAAATGGCATTTTAAATACAAATTATTATAATACAAAATCTAACCCTGGGAAAGAGAGAAGTGTACTTCGGAAGATAATCGGGGAATCCCCGGTCATCAACACAGAAAACCTTGAAAGATCGGAATTCGGTCAGAATATTCATAATTATGACGTAAAACTAAGCATTCGGGAGCATACTTTAAATTATAGTATGTTAGCGTACTATCCTTAGATGTGGATAGTATATAGTACAAAGGGCGAAATTATAGTATAAATACTATAATTATACTGCGTGCTTCGTTCTCGATATATTTACCATGCAGCTTTCTCGAGTCACTCGGCAACTGTACGCAATTTTCAGAGCTAAAACTAAACAGAAGTGTTAGTGTGCGTTATCTGTGTCCTTACGCGAACTGTCATTCTTTTCGTTTGCGCGGCAACTGATACTGTGTTCTACGAATTATTGGTGTAAATTTGAGTGTTAAGAAGTTAAAATTGTGTACATTAGACCACAACTATGCCTATAAGGCGCCACGAAGAAAAAGATATACAATACTACAAAAAGAAAATAAGAAAAATTGAACAAAAACTGAAGCGTCGTTGTCGTCGTCGAGATGACTATAAAAGTGGAAGTGATACTTCAAGTTCTAATATTCCAGGTAACAAAAGGTTGTCTTGTGATTGCTATTATACCGGTACGGCTACTGGCTTGCATAGCAGTAAAAGCCACAAGGTCTTTTCATAACCTTAGTACCGGAAGGGACGGGTGGTGTACGAGATACATCGACGTTCCCACTGGACTCGGGTCGTATACGAGATATACGGACGAGATCCCTAGATGCGGGTCGTATACGAGATATACGGACGAGATCTTTAGACTTATGTGAAGTCCGTGAGGCTTCAATAAGCAGTTTTTTAGCAATCGCTAGTACAAATTTCCAGTGGTACCTATGGTTTTCGTTTTTCAGATTATAATACTGATAACACTTCGAACGAGGTCAAAATCATTGAAACATTACCACGAGATATGTCACCAGGACCTATGACAGATCTGGTCCCAGAAGAACCTGGACTTCTGATTGTAGAAAATTCCAACTCAACTCCTGTGGTGAATCCTGAGCCTACCTCAGCAATACCTACAATGATTTTGGAGGTACTTTTAGCACTGGGTGATCTCATGCCAGATAAACCTGCATATGGTCCTGCCTTTTGGCTCGTATTTGGAGCAATATTTTGAAAAACTGTCGGAAGAGACATAAAGATAGAGTTGGAACAAAACCAGCTAGGCATTGGACTGTCTATAGTCAGTAATGCAATATCATTATTGATAAATAATGATACAGTGGACAGATTGAAACTGATGTCACTACTTAGTGATGCTGGAAGGATCTTGACGGATCTACATTTTGTACAGACTAAGTCAAGAAGAAACTTAATTTTCCCTGTTGTAGACAATTTTTTTTTATAGTACTATCAAAGATGTTGATAGAGACGAGTATATATATGTAGTTAATCTTAGTGACAAGATCAAAGTTTTGAAAATATGCCAACAAAGTGGTCAGTCTATCAAGAAACCTACATTCATCTAATACAAGAATACAGCAAATCATAAGAGAAACTTGCAAGGTCCTCCTCGCTACAATCAGAGGACATCAGTTATGGACCCAAAAGGAACCAGTTTTCTGTACAGGCCTGGAAACATCACGGCCACTATTATCAGTCCACTACCAAGAAAACTAAAGCCTCACAGGAGAAACCTCCTGCTTGTACATAGAGGTAAGTCATGCTGGAAGACTGACTCATTTTTTATTTTGCTGGAACAAAATTTGCAAAGATGAATCTGTACTTAATTATATCAAAGGATATTCAGTTACCTTTGTAAAGAAACTTTAACAGAATTCAATGACACTCCCCCGTTCAGTAATACCTGCTGAAGAATATACTGATATGCATACTGCTATCAGCAATTTATTAAAATAGGGAGCTATATTCCCTTGCATGCCATGTAAAGACCAGTTTATCTCCCCTATATTTTTGATTCCAAAGCATATTGGTACAAAAGGATTCATACTAAACTTAAAGTCATTGAATAAATATGTAGAAACATCCCATTTTAAAATGGAGGACCATAGGACAGCAATAGCTTTACTTTCTCCAGGCAATCGCCCATGGCGAAAATAGATTTAAAAGAGTCATATTTATTAGTAAATATAAATCCACAGTGTAGAAAATACCTACGTTTTCAATAAGATAGATTATTATATGAATTAAGGCCCTCCCTTATGGCGTGTGTTCTGCACCTAATATTTTCACAAAGATTATGAAGGTTGTAGTGACACATCTAAAATAAAAGGGTTACAGGTCAGTTCAATACCTAGATTATCTACTTTGTATAGGATCTAGTTATCAATCATGTTTACAAAATGTTCAAGAAACAATAGCTCTCTTGAAGCGCTTGGGATTTGTTATAAATTTTAATAAAAGTATAATAATACCATCACAGTCTTGCAAATTTCTAGGTTTTGTATTTGATACAAAAAATATGTCATTACAATTGCCCATAAACAAAGTAAAAAATTAGTTCAGAAGTACTTAGACCTGGATAGCTGTCTTATAAGAGATCTGGCAAAATTAATTGGAATACTAATTGCAGCCTGCCCAGCTACCACATATGGTTGGCTTTACACAACATTTTTTGAACATCACAAGTACAAATATTTAGTTAAAAACAATGACAATTATTATGATGTGAAAATATACTTACATTCAGATATAAAATTAGATCTGCAATGGTGGAATGTTAATATTAGTACGAATAGTACTAATATTAACATTCCACCAGTATATTCAGTATGTAATAGCATTAGTAGAATACTTTTACATACTGTTTTACATGCTCATCATAAACATGATATTGAACTGTTCACTGATGCGTCCCTGTCTGGATGGGGAGCTGTTTATAAAAACAAAAGAGCACATGGCTTTTGGAGTGAATATGAGAAAACATACCATATAAACTATTTGGAATTACTGGCACTATTTATGGCATTAAAAGTTTTTGTAAAGGACAAGCAATACCTTAACATTCTATTGCATGTAGATAATAAGACTGCCATAGCTTATGTAAACAGAATGGGTGGTATTCAGTTCCCTCATGTAAGTAACTTGGCCAGGTCTATATGGCAGTGGTGTGAAAAGAGACATATTTGGCTAGTTGCCTCCTACATTAAGTTTAGTGAAAATAAAGAGGCTGATGAAGAGTCGCATAAAATCAATCCAGATAGAGAATGGGAGTTAAACACTGGCATTTCAACAAATTGTATCTGTGCTGGGTGAACCTGAAATAGATTTATTTGCATCCCGCACTAATTCTAAATGTATTTCTTATGTTTCCTGGAAACCAGATCCAGAAGCAAGGAACATTGATTCTTTTACCTTGTGTTGGACGGAATATCTCCTTTATGCCTTTCCTCCATTCAGTTTAATATAAAAATGTTTACAAAAAATAAAAAATGAGAAGGCAACAGGTATTATGATCATGCCCCACTGGCCATCACAACCTTGGTATCCCTTAATGCAGACTATTTTTGTCTCAAAGCTTATATATTACAAACCTCAAAAATATCTTTTATATTCTCCTTTTAGAGACCATCACCCTCTTCACCATCAACTTACCTTGATTGCAGGAATGTTATCAGGCAAGCTTGGCTGAAAGGAGCTATTCCCCCAACATCAATAATAGATGTCATGTTTGTATCCCTTTCACATAATACATTAAAACAATATAATGTTACATATACTGTTTGGTGGACCTTCTGTCAGGAACATGGTATAAACACATTCACTCCATCTATACCATTTGTTATGTATTTCCTAACAAAATTATTTGACTCTGGAGCTGCCTATGGGACCCTAAACCCTCATAAGTCAGCTCTATCTTTGATAATAGGCTCTAAAATTGGGGAGGATGATCGTATTAAGAGGCTCTTCAAAGGATTCTATAAGTCGAAACCGCCATTAGCAAAATACCAAAGTACATGGGACCCAAATAATGTTCTAAGCGTATTATGCAACTGGACCCCCAAAATGACATTAAGTTTTGAATGTATATCAAAGAAACTGGTGGTTTTGCTTGCACTAAGCACAGCTCAACAGGCATTAACCTTAGCTTTAATAAAAATATCCAATATAACACAGAGTGAAAGTTGTGTCAATATTGCCATTACTGATAAAACTAAAACTTCGGCTGCGGGAAGAACCCAGCCTAATCTTTTCCTACCCTTTTGTGAAAAAAAAAAAAACTGAGATTTGTCCAGCCAAAACACTGTGTGATTACATGAGATTTACTAGAGAGATAGGAGGTCATAATGATTACATGTTTTTATCACTTAAAAAAAAAAAAAAAAAAAAAAAAAAAGTTCAAGACGAATTGAGAACCTCCTCCTTTTTTTTTGGAGTCTGTTAAAAAACCCCATAAACTGGTTTCGGCTTCTACTATTGGTAGATGGATTAAGAATACGCTCTCAGACTGCGGTATTGATACGTATGTCTTCTCAGGCCATAGTACACGACACGCCTCTATATCCAAGGCTAGGTCAAAAGGAATTTCATTATATGTAATTAGACAGACTGCCAGTTGGACAAATAACTCATTAACATTTGCGAAATTTTATAACCGGCCAATTCTGAATTCAGGAGAATTTGCCCATGCTGTGCTTAATGCATAATAATAATATATATATATTTTAGCTTACACCATTGTCTCTATGGACATTGTGATCTTAAGCATGCCATTATTAATTTGTAAAAAAAAAAAAAAAAGCAGATGATTATATACCAGATAAGGCTGATTAATTGATTAATAACACGATGACTGATTGTTAATTAAATTTAAGATGTTTATGAATAAAACAATTTTGATTTGAAAACTTAAATATATTTATTTTAAAGGACAAGGAGTCAGGGTCATCTCAATTCTCAACTTTACCATATCTCTAAACATCTGCATGGTAAATATATCGAGAACGAAGCACGCAGTATAATAGATGATCAAACGAACTTACCTGTGTGAAGTTCGATCATTATTATACGAAGTGCTTCGTTCGAAGATATATGTTCCCTACCCACCTCACCCCAGGTAAAATTGAGATAACCTTGCAAGAATCTAAAAAGAATGACAGTTCGCGTAAGGACACAGATAACGCACACTAACACTTCTGTTTAGTTTTAGCTCTGAAAATTGCGTACAGTTGCCGAGTGACTCGAGAAAGCTGCATGGTAAATATATCTTCGAACGAAGCACTTCGTATAATAATGATCGAACTTCACACAGGTAAGTTCGTTTGATCATCTATTATAGTACAAAATCCAACCCTGGTCGTGCGTGCGTGCAGGCGATGGTGGTGCGGGGTGCGGTAAGAGGGAAGATGCTCCCCGGAGAAGTTGTCCCCCCCGAGAGAAAGATTCGTACCCCGCAATCGAATGTTTCCGAATATTTCGCCCGAATAATTCAATGGGAATAAATGTGTTTGCTTGTTGTGTGGTGGGTGAGTTAATTATTGTTCAGTACGAGAGTACGTACGAGAGTAAAATATAAATGTTTATTTTATTATAAATGGGATTGATTAAGTATATGTTGATATTTTATAGGTAGATTTATTAGCCTGCGATTAACAGGATTTTTATTCTTTTGTTTTTAGGTAGGTACTATCGGCCATAGATACTCACTTAAGAAAATATTTCTGCGGAAGCGCAGCTAGTGACAAACCACATCCCTTCCTGGTTTCGCCCAATTAGAAATAATATGCATTTTGTGAGTACAGGGCGGGTAACATTATATTAATACTTACTATTACGAACACTACTAAAATACGCTTCGTGTATCCTATTGGTCAAAATACATGCATTAGGTGATCGAGTTTTAAGTCGTGCTATGCGATTATAGCCTTAAATGTCAGTTGTGAAATAAAAAACAAGGCCTAGCATATTTGATTTGCTTTTAGAAAAAAAAACTTTTTAGCAAAAAATAGAACCGATTTCCACATCAAAACACTACAAAGCCAAAAATAACTTTAATTTCGGTAGTCGGTGTCATTTGTTTTGTATTTTCTTTTTTTTTTGACACCGCCTTCCGAAATTAAAGTTATTTTTGGCTTTGTAGTGTTTTGATGTGGAAGTCGGTTCTATTTTTTGCTAATAAGTTATTTTTCACGCGTTTTAGTGGGTCGGTTTGTAATTTATCTAGTTACCAAAGCCAAAATGTCAACTACTTATCACCTTTTACAAAATATTGCTTTTCCCGGTGAAGAGCCGTTAGTTTTTGAGGAGTTCTCCTGGTACATCACCATCAATTCTACTTCACCACATGCATTGTGACGAGCATAAAGTGCTTAACATCCATATTCAAGTAATCTAATCGCAATCCACGAAATACTTATTATTGAGTAGTTTCGGTGGCTATCTGGGGTTTTCATCATCAGTTCTACTTCCTCAAATGGTGTTTATCAAGAGAAACTGCAAAAGTTACTATAAGAAAGTCCCAAAACGCTATAGCTGTGACTATAATATTTGAAGAGTTCCCTCGGTTTCTCCATGATTCCATCATCAGATCCAAACATGACGACAATGGGACCAAGTAGAAAGTATATCCTTTCAAACAAAAAAAGAATTTTTCAAATCGGTCCAGCCATCTCCGAGTTATGATGTAACATACATAAAAAAAAAAGTTCAAGTCGAATTGTAAACCTCCTTTTTTGAAATCGGTTAAAAAGGGTTACCTATGTTTTTGGTTAGTTTGTATGTAGCTCTGTACGCATCGCGAGTATTCGCGAGTCGCATAGGTAGGTATTAATCATTACCTACCTATTTAACGCGTATAATAGCCCAGTCAATAAAAACAAATAAAGGCAAACCTTGCAAGCAAACACGTTTTCATGCGGTTTTCAGAAAAGTATTTGTTATACCTACTTAGGAGCAGACATATATATACATATATGCAGCACTTAAAACATGCTGGTAGTCACCTGCCCAGGGTTCTTGCACTGCTCTTTAATTGTTGTGTGTCACATGGTTATTTACCTAAGGATATGATGAAAACTATGTGCCAATTGTGAAAAATAAAACTAGTGATATATCTGATAAGACAAATTATAGGCCCATCTCTTTAGCCACTATTGTAGCTAAAGTATTTGATTACTTATTAAATAATTACTTGAAAACTAATGTCAACTTGCATGATGCTCAGCATGGCTTTAGAGAGGGTCTATCAACTGAAACTGCAATTTTATGCTTAAAGAAGGCTGTTAAATACTATACAGACAATCAAACTCCTGTTGCTGCTTGTTTTCTAGACATGTCAAAAGCTTTTGACATGGTTTCTTATGACAAGTTGTGGTCAAAACTATCTGCAGCAAATATTCCCTCTGAATTAATTCATATATTTAAGTATTGGTACACACATCAAGTAAATTTTGTAAAGTGGGCTAATGTATTTTCAACTGAATATATTATGGAATGTGGTGTGTGACAGGGTGGGTTAACCTCTCCTACCTTGTTCAATATTTATATTAATGATCTGATTGGTGAGCTAAGCAGTTTGCATGCTGGATGCTATATAGACGGTGTTGCATTTAATAATATAAGCTACGCTGATGATATGGCGCTGCTCAGTCCGTCAATGGACAATGGCGGGGCTTAGAAAATTAATTGAAGTTTGTATGTGCTACGCTGATGAACACGGGTTAAGATACAACAAGAAAAAGACTGAATTGCTTATCTTTAAGGCGCGGAATAAATGCACTAAAGAGTATTCATCTATCACTTTAAGTGGTGGTATCTTGAACCGTGTGCATCAGTTCAAATATTTAGGTCATATCGTCACGGATGATATGAGGGATGATTCTGATGTAGAACGGGAACGGAGAGCATTGGCGGTGAGGAGTAACATGCTTGTTCGTAGGTTTTCACGCTGTACTGATGCAGTAAAAATATCGCTTTTTAAGGCCTATTGCCAAGTATTTTACACGTGTAGCCTGTGGACCAGCTGTACTCTAAAAGCCATCAATGCTCTTCGTATCCAGTACAACAATGCGTTTAGGATGCTGTTGGGGCTGCCATGCTTCTGTAGCGCATCGGGTATGTTCGCTGACGCGCACACTGATGGTTTCGCGGCCATTAGACGCAAGCGCGCCGCGTCCATAATGTACAGAGTGCGTGCCAGCACCAACAGTCTCCTAAACGTAATCGCTTGCAAACAGGATTGTCCTGTAATGTATTGTCTAAGTCAGTTGCATTTACTAACATAGTTTTAAGGTACAATGTTACTAACAATATTATGGAATGTCACAAATTCTGAAATAAATGAGTTTATTATTATTATTATTATATATATTAACAGACTTCAAAGGTCGATTTTCCTGTTTTTTTTTGACAGTTGAAATATTCCCAAAGTTTCGGAATATTTCGGAATACTTCCGAAGTATTCCACGGGAATGATTCGGAATTTTTCCCGCCAGCATCTATAGTCTGGTCCAAAAGAAAATACATATTACATAACAAATAAAATACATATTCTTAACATACGTTTGTTTAATAATGTTTTATTGATATGAAAAAATGGACATTATCATTTTCTTCAAAAATCTAAACCAATTCTTCTATCTTGTTGCAGCATCAATCGAGTCCTTCCACGCTCCAACTGGGGGCGGTGTGGAGCTGCCTTGTGACGTCACTCCGGCGCTTCCCGACGACCGTATGGGGCTCGTCATCTGGTACAAACAGGGCCACGAGTCACCAATTTATACGTGAGTATTTCATTAGAACTGGATGTTTGCTTTTACAGACTTGAGAGACAAAACTTACATTCGCATGTTAGTAGAAATCTGGCAAAAACGGATCTAAATTATTCGATTGCACGTCGCAAAGGAGGGTAATGTTTCTATTTATCAAAATTTCTCATTATCTCATGAAGTTGAACGTTTTTAAGTACACGTTTTTTTTGTTCCGGGTAGGAAAATCATCAATTGACTTCTCCCGCTCGGGGTTAAGCAGAAGGGAGTGTCAGACTTTTATTGACTAAAAACCCACCCTGTTCCTTCAGCTGCCCTTAAGTTCTGGCGCCGCGGTATCTCGTTAGTAGAAGATTCCCGCAACCCCGGCAGGCAATGGCCTTACCCTATAAGGCCCCGTCAATGATGCTGACAGCTCTTTGAGACGCGCGTGGAACACGACGCGCCGCCGACCCGGGCCTGGTCCTTACCGGACGGTGAGCTTCCCCTGCTTACCGGATGGACGCTGGACTTAGGTACTTGGCCCTAAATCTTCCCTATGGAAGATTTAGACAATCTGAAGCAAAACAAAATCCCAAGTTATTTATTCAATTAGGCATCGAGGCGAAAAGCATCTTGAACGCCATTTTATTTTACAATACCTGGAGCCAGCGGCTTTGCTCGCGTGTAAAGTTTTGTGAGTGGAAAATATTACCTATTGGTGAAAGAATTTTCAAAATCGGTTCAAGGCATCCATAGATTACTTCCTACATATTATGAAACCCATCACAACCTTACCTCTTATAGGTAATATTAGTTTTACTTTAAACAGTACAGCGTCATATCGCCTACTCGTCACCACTTCTTATTGTTTTAACTTACAAGAAGTGGCGCAACACCCTCCACAGCAACGCATCTGTGTGCTAGACTCCGAAACATGTTACTATCATCTTCGATTAATCCCCTAAGCCCATTTCAAACAAAAGCTAGTTAAAGCCACATTGCACCGTCATTTAAACAATAAATAATGACTATTCATGCCAAGAGTACTTCAGAGTCAAGTATCCCAATCAATATGGTTTGTGTTACCGATACAGGTGGCTGGGTAGGTACTTGTAGGATTCCTTGTGTGTTATTTTTTGTTAAATAATTTGAATTAGGGTCTTGTTTGTATTACTAGGTGCCACACGTTAGTGTTATAAATTAAAAAAAAAAACGTTTTGCAAATACCTTCATTATGTTATGGGTACGTTAAGGAGTGGAATTCCCTGCCGGAGTTTGTGTTTCCTGATAGCTATAACCTGGGGGTCTGTAAGTCAAGATTGAAAAGGTTACTTCTAGGTAAGTGTGCTTCATCTTACACAACATCATCGCTTACCTCACCAGCCTGTCATCAATAAAAAAGACTCGCTAAATGATGATTTATTTTTGATCTACTAAGCCTTTTCCCATGTTGGGATCTACTTCCAGTATAACTGGATGTAGCTGAGTACGTAAAGCACTAGTACGCTTTACATGGAGAGAATACCTATCTGACCTCCACAACCCAGTAGCTGGGTAACACGGTTCCCCTTGGCAAGACCAGAAGAACCTATCTAAATAAGGATATACGTATTTCTAAAATATTTGTTTTTCTGTATAGTTTCTTGAATCATTACAATGAGAGTAATGCTGACAGATACTAACTAATGAAATGGTTGTCGCAGTGTTTGAGCGATTGGCCGCTACCCTTTGGCTCACGGGTTTGGTTCCCGCACCGCAACAAATGTGTATTTGATCTACATGTAGTGGTTCAGAGTTTGGCTATTTGTTTATGTGAGTTTATATGTTTCTTAACGCACTCACGATACGGGAGACCTGATCTTAGGGTCACGTATTTTTTTTTATATAAGAGATAAGGAATACAAGAACCTCACTTGATGGTAAAAACAAAATATGTACACACCACATCATCTTTTTTCTTAGCCTTGAAGATCGAGCTGAACAGCTGTTATTACATATTAAGATACGAGCTTGTCTTATTTTTTTATTTCAATTTATATAATAAAACATAAGTATGTGCAGAGACAAGAACCCAACCCAAAGGAACTGCTTATTTCAAAGACTTTTTTATCACACTCACTATTGAAGATAGACAAGACGTGACGTGCTTAACAAAAGTGTATTAGTAAATCTATTAATTTCTTGTCCAAGGCCCTGGAACTCCTGATACTGTAGTCTAGACAGGAATACTGAAGGACAAATATTTCCACTTCGAGGATTACTTACCTACGTCAAGAAAAATAAACCTTGATACTAAAAACTTCTGACTTAATAACTGAATAAACATCAAATTAGACACGTACGACAGACAGTGCTGCTCTGAAAAAATATGGAGAAGGTTAGATCGTATTTTAATAGTGGAAATACTTCTTAGGTTGTTCAAGTTGTTCTAATAAGTTTTATGCCATCTTCTAATCGAACCTTAGTCTGAACTTCTATGGAGAGTATAAGAATGAATAATGAATGCGTAGCGTTCTTACAACGTGATGTACTCGCAACGCCTGTGAGGCATCGTTCTTACTTCGACGTGAGTTTTACGCGATGAAAGAGATGTTAGGCAGGGATGCCTCTGAGTTCATTTTCTGCACCTATCCTGCACACTCCCCTCAAGTAACGAGCACGGCTAATGTGTGACGACAAGATGAATACCAGTTACTAGTAACAGCTTGATACTGATTGGTAGCTCCGTAATACGTGTATACAGTTACTGATCGTAGATTACATGAATTAGTTTGTGTAGAGCTTATCGAGACGTCTTAGACTAATGGCTGATCCGAGAATCAATATGAGACTGGCTAGTCTTGTGTATTGGTATTGTCGCTATTTGGTATTATGTATAGAAAAGCTTGATATATATTTTTAAGTAGGTAGAATATAACAAAATTTAAAGAGGACCTCGTGGCTTAATATAAACAGCCTCACAGGTCAATATTTTAGGCTAAGTAAAGCTTAGTAAAAGCTTACTAAAGTAAAGCTTGCCAATGTTGGTTCGTGGATAGGTGATTATCATATCATATCGAGATTCCTCCGTGGCTTGGAAATCACGTTAAACCCAAGCAAGAGTCGCGTATTGATTCTCGGATCAGCCATTAGTTTAAGACGTCTAGATAAGACTAGGATTTATTCCAGAAACCATGTGTGTATCTACAAAATCCTCCCAGGATTAGACAGAAATATCGGTCTGAAGATAGCCACGTAATCTTTGTAAGGAAGATCGGGTGCATTAAAATAGACGCTGCGACTTTATTGATAATATTTGTATGTGTATTATAGAAAAAAAAACTTTTATGCCATGAATAGATCATTAGAAATATATTAACAAAGCTCTGGTAATAATTATAATTTATGTACACTAGGATTACCTACTTACATACATTTTTATTATTATTAAAAATTATGCATTGGGCATCGATTTACTCCTAGGTAAGGATATTGTGTCTACCATGCTAAATTTATCATCCCAACGATACGCATAAAACGATTTGGGAATACTTTCATTGTGCGTACAGCTAAGAAACGAGATTCCCTGCTGGTGTCTGTGTTTCACGATAGTTATTACTTGGGGGTATGTAAGTCAAGAGTGAATAGGTTACTTCCGGATAAGCGTGCTTCATCTTCGACCACAACGTGACTTACCATCGACGTGGGACATTGGCACTTATAAAAGGTGAGAAGCTAGAAAACGGTTTTAATTAGTGGTTTTCTATACCTAGATAAGAACCGGCAAGAAACTCCACGGTTATTCCTTTCAAAACTTTATTGATTTTCTATTCTTGTGAGTTGTGTGAAGAATCGACCGGCTGGTAAGATGTCTAACACAAGCTCGTCAATAATTTTTTTTTTTCAGATATTTTCCTAAGATGCTAGGTCAAAACTTCAGTTATTACTTTAAATCCTGCAAGCCCCATGACCCGACTCAGCTCGCATCATGAACAGAGCTTGGAGACCACATAAAAACGTATTGAAAATTCGTGAAATACGATCAAAACTTAGTACATTACAACAAAACAAAAGAGAGTTTTTTGTTAGTTTGTACGTAGGTACGGCGACGTTGCCAAGACACTGTCGCGAAATGAAGGATAGTATCACGCTGTTTCTTGGCATAATAATATGATGGTATGGTAGGGTGCAGTTATTATTGTTTGGGAAATTTTTGCTACTAAAACTTTGTAATTTTAGATCGAATATCAACATGTGTTTATATTTATGTTATATTATTGATTTTGTAAGCAGGTTAAAAATAGCATTTACACTTCAGTAGCTCAAACATGTAGGTCTAAACCTGAAATGTCTGTCTCACTCAGTGAGCAAAATGCGATTTTGCTCACTGAGTGAGACAAAGTAACTATTTAGTTTTTGTTTTCAGAAAGCTAAGAATATCTTATTGCCTTGGGTTAATCATACAAGTCTAAACATTAACACTCTATCTCTTTCCCGCCATTAGAAAGAAAGAGAGACAAAGCCCAGCCCTTTTGAAGTTCCGATTTTGAATTCGACCTCAAAGAAAAACACGTTCGGAATTTCGTACTAACTAAAGAAATTTTGCAAAAAGATAACTATGTCTTTTAATGTAATTTATTGAATTTTTAACTTCTTGTTGTATTTAAACGAAAATAATTATTTACTGCAAATAAAACTGATTAACGTATTAAGCTGGGCATTCACGGTCACGCCATTCGGTGTGGCTCCAAACAACTTAAGTCAAATGGATGGACGCCAAACATGGTTCCCATTCATGGTCACTCTAGTTCTCTTTCATTTACGTATTTGAGCGGGTCGAATAACGTTGCCATAAGCTCTGATTCGGAAGAAGAACTTTCACTTTGTGCAGCTGCTGTTTGTCATAACATAATTACTCGAAAACCGAAAAAAATGGTGTAAAAATGGCTAAAAAAAGAGATAACTTCACACATGTTAACTTATTTAATTAACTGTCATTGGAGCCAAGTGATAGGAGAAATTACCTGAGAATGGACGAACCTACGTATTTCAAATTACTGGAACTCGTTACTCCTCATATAATTATACAAGACACCAATATGAGACAAGCAATAAGTCCTCATGAGAGGCTGTGTGCCACTCTTCGTTTCTTGGCATCTGGAATGAGCTACGAGGAACTTAAGTTTCCAACGGTAACATCTCCACAACGTTTGGGGGTCATAATATCAGAGACATGTAAACACGTACAGCTCGTTCGACACTGAACTAGATGTGGACTTTTTTTTTTTAGCGTGGTAAAATTATCAAATAAGTCCTCCCACCCCGGGCAGTGTGGGAGGGACTGTCAGACTTTTACTGACTAAAATCCACGGTGTTCCTTCAATAACCCTTTACGTACCGGGGTCACGGTAATGGGATAAGTCCCACGACCCCGGCAGGCTTCGGCCCTCTGCAGGGGGCCTCGTCATGTTGCTGACGCTCTTTGAGGCGCGCGTGGAACACAACGCGCCGTCGACCCGGGCATGATCCATGGTCGGACAGCGAGTTGCCCTTTACTCGCTGTCCGCATGCCTGCGCCTACGGTGGCCGGAGATCATCGGCCGACGTCCGACGCCGTGGGCGTCTACCACTGCGGCTGGGCTGGAGGGAGAACGCCATCCTCTCCCTCACGCGGCCCGCCTCCTCTTTTGGAAGCATGACTGCTTCGCAGAAGGAGGCGACCGCTTCCCACTCCCTCTCGACCCACACCATGGCCTCGACCAATGCCGGGCGCGAGAGGTCTCCGCCTATCGTCGCCTTGAGGACACGTCGGTGCTCTGCCCAAGCGGGGCAGTCCTGCACCGTGTGCTCTACTGTGTCCTCAGGGCGACCCTCGCAGTGGTGACACCCAGGCGTTTCTTCCTTTCCCATCAGACACAGTAACCTCCCGAAACTTCCGTGTCCGGTGAGGACCTGCGTCATGCGGTAGGTCAGGACGCCGTGACGCCGATCTAGCCACTCCTCCAAGAGGGGTCCAGACTACCCTCTGAAAGAAGTAACATCAAAACAATTTGTACTGGTCAAATTATTTGAGAACCGTATATGCTAATGTCTTCAATGGGCTTTTCAGGAAAGCAGCAAACAGATTTGAGTGTACCTAACCAGACAGTGCAAGCATTGCACAGGGGATATACGTAAAACCATCTTCTATCTATCGCAATTACAACATTAACGAAAAACACTGATTCAATGTTTTTTTTGTTTTAACACCAAATTTATATAGGTATGTAAGTCTCGTACGCTCTGTATACTTACATACATACATGTTCTTATTCAAATTTAAATTTGTTATCTAATAAACTAGAAATGAATTTCTTATTTATAAATTTATGAACAAACCAATTAATAAGGATAATAAAAATATTCTAAATACTAACGAAAAAAAGCTGATACATACAACTCAAGTAGCGCCGCGCCGCTGCATAGACTAGTACACATTAATCCTTGTAATCTGCCGCTTTGAATCCCCCTGTCTAGTGTACCGTGTCAATCCAAAACACTGTAACTACAAAAAACAAAATTTGAGAAATTGAGCAAAATAGTTTTTTTCTGTTTTTCGAAGATTACTCCAAAAGTTACTTTGGAAAGTATTCAGTGTTTGGTATCAAATTAAAGGTAATTTTATAAGTAATCTAGCCCGCTAGGTTTCATATACAAATAGAATATACACAACAAATAATCGTGAATAACTTGTATTGCCATAATAGTCGTCAGAAGCAAATGAAGAAATTGTTATGACAATACACTGTATGTGTTAGAGTTACAGTGTATTGACTTGATAAAACAGGGCCTAGATATATATCATAGGAATTTGCCGTCGGAATTTTTATAAGATGGAGTCTATCATATGTATTTAAAAATAAAATATCGAGTTAAAAAGACTCGTAGGTGTACAATTAGGTATATAGGTATTTTACAAAAAGTTTGTAAAATATTTCGTAACTACTATGGCAACAGAATCAGTCTTACAGTTTCATATAAGAACTGGAAGATAATAGAAAACTAATAGGACATCAAAATTTTATGAACTTACATAATAATTAATCATCAAAATTAATTTAGCGACAAGAACACCAAAATTAGTAGGTAATGAATGAGTAGATTGGTTTGCCATTTGCAATTTCATTAAAATGTTTTGTGCATCCTTTCTTTTCAAGAAATGTATTTGTTTATATTCTCCTTCCATAATCATTAGCAAATATGGAAACCTAGAAGGTTTCAAGGCAAGGCAAGGATTTATTTATTTATTAAAACTTTATGCAACACAAAATGTACAAATGTGGACTTAATGCCTTGGCATTCTCTACCAGTCAGCCGTGGGTGATAAAGAGATAACATGGCAGGTGCATAAAAAAATAAACTGTGTAAGTAGATTATATATTCAAAGCAAAAGACAAGGTTTTGAAATGACGATCATATCTTTTTGAGTAAGTCACAGCCACTTCCGTGTTTTGTAGCTACGTCTTTATATATTGTACAAAATCGAAAGAATTATAAGGAAGTGGCATTGACTTATGAGCTAATTCGTAATAATTTTTACATTTTGTACCTACATGTCATGCACTAGCTCTGCAGAAGAAATTTTCATTTCTTTAACCATCTTTTGGAAATGAGACCAACTACACGGTTTCATATATTCTTCTACACAATAACTTTAGTCTTGGAAAATAAAGGAAACAGTCTCTGTCTCTATACAAAAAAAATATTACAGCTGTTCCCCGCTCCCGTCAGTCGTCCGTTCGTTCTCTATCAAATCATCCAATAACCATTGAGATTGCCGCCGGTTCTCGCTCCTGATTGGCGCGCCCGCAACGCGCAAGCATGCTACTTTGTTTTGACAAAACACTGTATCTTGCAACGCACGAAAATTTTTTTGACAGTACACGGTATCTTAAGTTGCCGTGTCTTGTTATATTAAAACTATATTTTTAAGTAAATACAGTGTTATTAGCATAGTCATATCTCAGAACTTTCCATTCAAAGTAGAAAATGTGTGAATGCAGGACGATAGAATAGGCTAAAAGAAATCAAATGAGCGTTGTTAATCCAAAACACTGTATCTTACGATACAGTGTTTTGGATTTACACGGTACTAGTGGTGTCAACCGTTTCCTGCCGCTGTCATTGATAATGTTTTTGTTATTTTTTTTGACAATCGAAGGCTTAGTTGTGATCAAGTGATTTGGTTTTGAATGACACCGGCATTTTGGGGTTAACGAACTTAACATGTATGACATATAACATGCATGTTTTTAATGAGTTGGCCCAGGTTTAACTAGTTTTAAGTTGTAATGTGAAAGACAGCTTTGAAAGGAGTCGACTAAATCGAAGCATTTTGATAGTAGATTTATCCAAACAATGCAATCATTTGTTAGTTATCGCGTAACTGAAGGTAGAAGGAGCTCGAACGATTTGACGAACAATACCAAAGTAAAGACATTTGGGTAGGCTGTATAAAATACTCAAACCGCGAGACAGTGCGTTAATCTAGTCATAAGAAGTAGTGGAAATGGTGAAGGCACTGTTTCCGTGGTGTAGCTACTTTTTAAAAGAAAACGATACCAAGATTCTGATATATTTCTAATGACGACTAAATTTACTTATTAATAAAAAAATACGAACATACTTTCCTCGGTCAGTGATTTCCAATATCTTATTATTTTAACCCACTCAGCCATGATAAAAATCTAACAACGGCAAAGTGTGAGATTTGCCGTCTATTGTCGTCCATTTCTTGAAAAATATTTTAAAATAAACTGCGAAGCTAGACGATATTAACTGCATTAAGGTTGTTACGGGAAACTTTGAGGGAAAGCAGTGTCAAGAAGAATGTTGTGCAGGAAAAATACTTAGGGATAAAAACTTTTTTGCAAAAATTAAAACTGACTTCCATATCAAAACACTACAAAGCCAAAAATAATTTTAATTTCGGTAGTCGGTGTTATTGGTTTTGTATTTTCTTTTTTTTTTCACACCGCCTTCCGAAATTAAAATTATTTTTGGCTTTGTAGTGTTTTGATATGGAAGTCGGTTATAATTTTTGCAAAAAAGTTTTTATTTTCGCGCTTTTTAGTGGATCAGTTTGTAATTAATCTAGTTACAAAAGCCAAAATGTCAACTACTTATCACCTTCACCAGCACAGTAAACGAAAAGATCGTCAATGTAAATATTTTTTTCAGACTTTTGTCTATTTTTCAGAAACGGCTTGTCCGATATCGATAAAATTTTCATGGGACCATTTGGAAAGTATACCCTTTCCAACAAAAAAAGAATTTTTCAAATCGGTTGGCAAGCCATGGAGCTATGCCTGAACAAACATAAAAAAAAACAAACAAACATCCGAATTGAGAACCTCCTCCTTTTTAGAAGTCGGTTAAAAATAGAGAAACTTTTCGTTGCCAGGGGTTGGATTTTATAAAGGTAAAAATATAACCCTCCTTTTATGCAATCTATTTTAAAAATATGTTTTACTTCAAACTACTTCCTTACCAAATTTCATCCAAATCCACCCAGTACTTTCGAAGATGCTACGCGTTCAAGCAAACAAACTTTTATAGTATCAGTATTAAGCTTTATATTATTAGTAAAGATATAGGTACTTTACATTATATTAAACAAAAAATGGTGGTACGAAGTTCGCTAGGTCAGCTAGTTAGTCAGTAGCTAATAATAAATTACAATTCGTTTCTAGATACATAAACTGTCCAATACGAGGTTTGCTTCCACAAAAGTTTTGACCCAAGATCCAGCAGCAGATTTGAGAATAGAGCCCTAAAATATAACTTTTGTATGTGATCTCATACGAGTTTATTAAAACTTAGATTGCTCCAGAGTCTTCGAAATCTTTCGTACTTGTGCGTTATTAGTTCTAATATTAGTTCTGAAGATTTTGTGGTTTCATCTTTAATTCATATCTTTTGTTAAAAGATCTTGTCATTATTAAAATCTATATATTAATGTGAGAAGCAAAAAATGTGGATAGCTTTTTACGAAAATTACGCAGAAAATTGCAGTCCAAATATACCACAATTACAGTGTATATAAAGGTGTGCAGAAAACTAATATTTTAATGTAATAATGCATTTGAAATTATTTAAATTAAAGTCTTGGAATTTCGACAACTGGACGACCACAAGTTTATATTAAAACGAAATACTGCAGTAAATAATAACATTATTTTGGAAGAATAAGTTTATGTTTTGGGCAGTTGTCCTAACGGTAGTAATGCTGTTGTAAGCTGCGTTTTCAGAATTCAACAACGTTCACTTCCGAAGCCGTCTTTTGTTCGTTTGTCTGACCTATACAAACTTTGTTCTCAGTCTGGATACTCGAGAAGGCCTGACGTCACACTGGGCAGATTCCACGTTAGGAGTCAGGGCTACCTTCAGAAGCGATACCAGACCTGCAGTACTGGTCCTCACTAAATTAAGGTACGTACTAAATATATTATGCATTAGAGACTTATGCTTCTGCTTAGCCTTTTTTTCAATTACGTCGGGCTCGGCTTCCAGTCTAACCAAATGCAGCAGACTACTTGTGTTTTACATGGAGACACTGCCTATCAGACTTCCACCACCGGAGTGGTGTCTCATTTTCTGGCTTCTAACTACCAGTAACAACTGTCACAGATGTACAAATAACAGCCGAGACCATTGACTTAGTGCCTTTCGATGCACTGAGTGGTCTCGATATGTTAACATAGTCATCCATACACGGACTGACCTCAGCATCGATCGATCCGTGGGGCTCACGAGCTCCTCACATCATGGGCATGAGGTCATGGAAAAGTATATAAGATTCAAAGTTTGATTGCCCTTTTAAACCTAAGCATAATGATTTAACATAACGCAAAAAATATAATGTTATTTTAAAATTTAGGACATTTATTTTACAACACAAAATGGTATATCTTAGTTGCAAAACATTTAAAATCCTATCTTAAACTAAAACGATGATCCCTCCATTACTGAGCATGGATAACACAAAGTATAATGTACAAAGATAACTTAAACCCGTTGGACATAAGTCTGGTCGTATGTACCAAGTTTTGTAACCCAAAATATGGTATTAATTAAGGGTAGAACACAACAGCGCAATATGGGCGCCGACTAATGGGCCTGTTAGTCTTGAAAGTTTAGAGGCTACTGAAATATATAACTATAACATACCATATTGTAAGATGTACAATAAACAATATAATTAATTAATAAATACTAACTATCATGTCTTTGTCGCATAAGGTTAATGTGATATCCGGTAAGAGGGCTATGGAATTCAGATCAGTTGCTCCATGTAAAATACTGGTAATTTGCATTCTATTTGACCGGTAATTATTTAAATAATAGTCATACGTTTATTCACAAAACCTTACAGATTGTATAAAAATAAAAATAAAATAAATAAGTTGAGTATAAAAAGTAAAATCTGTACAGAACATTATTAAAGAAGCCTGTCGCAAATTCCATATAAAATACATGTAACTCTGCCTTCTATACTAGACAATTTAACTTAGCAATTCCTGAAGTTGATTCAATACAACAAAAAAAATAACTAAAAAAAATAAAAAAATAACGAGAAAGAGGGTAGACCGATTCGTCTCCTCATGAACATCTACCCGCAATGACTTCAGTTCATTCGTGATCATGGTGCTTGCAACATTGCCGAAATATCGGAAACTCGAAACGATAAAAACCCATCGTAAATATCCCGTTTTAAGTTCTAATGGCACTGTTAGTGACCATGTCAGTTTAAAGATTATATAGACAGTGTCATGTGAGTAATTATGTAGATTACTGTAATAATTGTGATGTGTTAGGGTGTTGTTTGTTTATTGTGTGTGCATGTGTGTGTATATATGTAAAAGGGGTGTGGAGTAGGAGTTTATGTTTGCGAAATATGATCGATTTTTGAATATTTACTTTAATAACAACTTTATGCGAGCAAAGTTACTAATTACGTAAGTAATTCTGCACGACTTTCATATCCTCGATTTGAATGAACTACCTAAAACATATCACCTATTGCTACATATTTTATAGTTTATCGTGAACTTTGTGTTTCCATATAAAAATAACATTACTCAGATCAATATTCTCTCGTTTTCACATGATATATTGCTCGATGTTCAAATTAGTTTCGTCAGTTCATTGCATCAAAATGGCTTAGAAAATGTCTAGCATCGATATAAGATATAGGTATCGATTCGGTGACAGCACTCTGCAATGCAACATTTTTGAAGCTATTTATTGTGTGTTGGTTGGTTTTAAAATTGAAGTGTCTGTCTTTATACTGTATTTCAAAATAACTGTTTTCTCAAGTGCTAAGGTCAAAGCTTTTCACGATACTAAACCTGATTTTTGTCTGTATTGCTTTCTATTCGACAACGATAATTGCTGAAATAGCCGCTAACCGATTTTATTGAGGCTTTCAGTGGAAAATAGAGGCTAGAAAAATAGGCTTTCAGATGAAGTCGCGCGCACAGCTAGTTTACTTTATTATGTACACGTATTTCTGATCAAATTTACGTCACTAGGTCTTTAGTTATATCAAACTAGCTTTTGCCTGCGACTTTGTTCGCGTGGGAGGTTTTTCCCGCGTAAATTCCGATCCCGTGGGAATTCCGGGATAAAAACTATCCTATGTCCTTTCCAGGGTCCTAAACTATTCCAATACCAAATTTCATCTAAATCAGTTCAGCGGTTTAGGCGTGAAAAGGTAACAGACAGACAGATTTACTTTCGCTTTTATAATATTAGTATGGATATTCAAGTCAAGATTTGGAAGTTCATCAATGTACCCACTCGGGATGCACTAAAACACATCTGGTGCGACAAAGGATCGCAGAGGGGTACATCAAATGAGCCACTACGGGTAAATATATAAGTATGTAGACCTAATACATATGGACCCAAATGCCTTATTTAGTTATTTGTTTGTTAAATTTTTCAAGCTCCTTGAAAGTTCTGTTGAGCTACGCGATAACTGACAAATGCTTGCATTGTTTGGAATTGTCTACTCAAATCTGTGTGTCCCTCTCCTCAAAACAGCAGAACAGAAATAAATCTATGTGATTCTCCTATGATTTTATCAGTACGAATTTAATAGACGTCAAAAGATTTTCTTCTCTTCCAGCTTACAAGTCTATCCAAAGCGGTTGTATGTTCCTATAGAAATGATACATCTACGGTTACCTATTTCAAATTCAAACTAATAAATCATCTTTACTTTCTAGGCCCGAAGACAGTGGTCAGTACAGATGTCGAGTGGACTTCATCAAGTCGCCTACCAAGAACACGAGGCTCAATCTCACGGTGCTAAGTAAGTACATATATTTGGGAAGTCTGAGATATACGGGTTAAAATCTTAGTAGTATGCCGTATGAAAAGATAAGCTGAGGTGAACATTTTAATGATAATCTCATAATACATACTCAACTATTGCAACATAATTGTGGTTTTAATATAATTTATATAGTCACCGCTTCTCTAAAACAGACAAAGAAAGATTGTAAGGAAACATGTTATAGGAGCAAAAATGAGACAAAATGTGCACCATCCATCTTATGTTGTACCTGGAGCACGAGCCTGTCTGACCTCTACGACGCACTAGCTGGGTAACGTGATTCTACTACTGGTGCCACATTGTCTAACTTCTGCCTACCAGTAATGTCTGTCAAGAATGAACAAGCCAGCTAATGGTTTCACATACGAGGCATGGAGAAATCTCGATATCTTAAGATGTTCACCCATCTACGAACCAACCTTAGCAAGCGTTGCTTGTCCTTGAAGATCGACTCGTGCGGCTGTTATTATTTAGTCACGAGCTCCTCATTATATTTGGTTATTTCTTTGTTCTCTGTTTTTTTCTTAATTTAAATTATTTTCCAGTACCTCCAGAGCGGCTGATTATCCTGAACCATGAGGGTAACGAGGTACGAGGTGTCCTCGGACCGTATGATGAGGGAACTGAAGTTAACCTCACGTGCATCGCAGTGGGAGGTAAGAATCTAAGTTCTTTATAGGATTTTTAGAGAAAATACATTTATTCTCCACTAGTATCTGCCCACGGCTTTGCCAAAAAATTCAGAGGGGAGGCCTCTGTACCAGCAGTGAGAACGATATAGGCTGAATTATTATAATTAAGTAATCATTGTTTATTTCTTGAAAAGAGTTTTCTTTGGAACTTTTTAGCCTATTCAAATAATAAATTGTTATTTATTTGTTGGTTGGGTTTGTGCAAGTTCTAAAAAAATACAAAACTACTAAAACAAATGTCATCGAATCCAATATTAATAAAACTCCTCAAAACACGTGTAGAGACATGTCATTTGAAATTCTAAATACTATTATCAGTTGCATTAAACTCTACTTAATGTTAAATGTCCATGTTTTTCGAAGACCTATTTTGTTTTTAACCGACTTCAAAAAAGGAGGTTCTCAATTTCGTATTGAACTTTTTTTTTATGTATGTTACCTCATAACTCGGAGACGGCTGAACCGATTTGATGTTAAATGTCCATGTTTTTCGAAGACCTATTTTGTTTTTAACCGACTTAAAAAAAAAGGAGGTTCTCAATTTCGTATTGAACTTTTTTTTTATGTATGTTACCTCATAACTCGGAGATGGCTGAACCGATTTGAAAAATTACTTCAGTAAGATCACTTATACCACAATTTCTTACAAACTCAGTTAACGCACTATTTTCCCAACCTTAACATTTTTTCACCTCAAGTCCTCCCTTCCTTAAATATCACATTACACGATCAACATCTCAGGGGTGTGTCTTTAGCAACAGTTTATGCCAAGGCCAAGACATTGGCTCCCAAACTTTGTGGCAGGCCTAATTTAGAGGGCGTGGAATTAAATAAAAGACAAAAAAATGGGTCTAAAAGAAATCAGAACGTTTTGGGAAAATACTTTTATTAACTCAGTCGTTTAATAATCATATATTGGAATATATATACCTTAAAAATGCAGTCAGACGTAAGTGGAAATTCCTTAGGTATTTTGAAGTTCGTTAAAAAAGACTTTCCATCTACAAGTGTGATTGAAAGTAAATATATTCAAATCAAATAACTTAATTAGTGATTCTTCCTTATCATAAAAAATATGTAGATTCGTCAAAGTTTTAGCATTTTTTTGTTTGGAAAATCATGACAGTATCTCCTCTTGATCTATGTGTTGCTGTCAGACTACTACTGAATAAAAACCCAACCTGTTGCCTTCTAAGACCGCGGTATCTCGTGAGGACATATGCATAACTCCTATCATAGTTCATGGTTATTAGACAATCCTACTTGGGTGACCATAACATTGATCGTGATATCTTTTTAGAAAAGAGCTGGGTGGCTTAGCATTGTAGATAGATAGATAAAATATAATTTATTATACACTAAAATTTAAACACACTTTTCTTTTTTAATAATAATGCATTTAATAATATTGCGTATAACGAAAGTTTTATCTTTAAATGGTATTTTAGAAGATTTAGAACCACTATTAATCCAAGGTAATAGGAAAACGCAACGTGTGTTAGACAACCCTGTAGGGTGACGTTGACATACTAAGTGCGCTGTTTAGGGCACATTCCCTATTTATGTATGACAGTACTTTTCTTTGTGAATGTTTTTATTAGACTTGATTGATTTTTACAATATTTTCTTATTACAGTATTTTTAGGTATTTTCAGAACAGTATAGATCATTCAACATAGTACAAAGTTATTACACTGATATAAAAAAATAATGAAAACAGTTAAGGTAAGGTTTAAAAAATGACAGTATTTCATCCTTTTTCCATTTTATTTATACAAACCATTACATTCACATTTCCTTTTTCAAGTTCTGGCCTTTCAAATTACGCGCGCCTTCAGAAACATGTTGGTGTAAGACCCGTCTCAGACCTTTGCTAACATTTCCAACTGTCAGTTATTTACACAGTCCGAAGAAAAAGGTTATATTTAGCCTATTGTCTTGTTTTTGGTAGTGTACATGTTTTCTTAATGGATGTTGAGTTTTGATCTACGCCAAAAAGGATTTGTGAAGCGTTCTGAGGTATTTTTCTTTATACGTTTCTTTGCTGCCAAAACAAAATGGCACAATGACATATTAAACCAAAAAAATGAACCTCGAAAAGAAAACGGTTTAGTGAGCATTTAAAAATCCGCGATTTATAATACTAATAGTGTGTGATGTCACTCAAATGTCCCCCGTAACCACTATCAAAAATGTACAAATGACAGCAGGGACTGACGGCGTACCACGCTCTCTGATGCACAGAACACAAATTCCGAAATATTTAGATGTTCACCCATCCGCGGATCTCGGCAAGTGTTACTTAACCTTGAATGTCGACATATGTGATTGGTATTATTTACCACGAGCTCCTCTCGTGACGACCGTCCATGCTCTATAAATCGGATAAATAGAATTTTCCCATTTTACTAATATTTTTACATGTAACGTCGTACATACTTTCTCACATATCTTTGTACAAAGTGTGGTGCTGACACAAGACTGTAGCAACTTGTATCAGCCGTCACCAGAGGGTGTTCATTTTCGCGAAAAATGTCCGATTTACGCACACGATTTAGTTGTGGTATAGAAGATAGGCGACTGTAAGAGAATTTATAATTATTACCTACTTCACTCTGTGGCTTTGCCCGCTTGAAAAGTTATGTTCTTTTCTAAGGTCTAATTTATCTCTGTACCAAATAACATCAAAATCGGTTTAGTGGTTTAGACGTGAAATTGGAACAGAGTAACTTCAAACATATTTAGCTTAGTTGAAGAGTCTAACAAGATTGCTAGTAATGTGAATTCTAATAATTACAATTTGTTGGAATTGAAAAATGATGTTCCAAAATCGTTATTAGTCGCCGACAACGCAAGAATTACTGTAGTACTTATTCATTTGAAAAAATTGATCGCTATGTCATTACTTTAGAGGAAGATTTGAAATTATGGCGCGAAGCAAATACCGGACATAAACGGTCTCTAAAAACATTTGAAACTTCTCCAGCCACTTAAAAAGCTTAACTGATGAAAGTTGCTGCTTAGAAAACCAACAATCTACCTATGGCAATGTCCATGGTGACGGAGATGTACCAGTATGTATGTCAAAAAATGTACTAAAGAAATTATGTACCCGCTTTCACTCCCAACTTGTACCACACCTCGCACCCTTGCTTGACATAGGTACCGGTACACAACCTCCATTGTTTATTCAGTTTTATTTTTTATTCAGTCAAACCTTTCACCGCTCACAATGTAAAGTGTACAATTATATGACTGTCTAACCTTTTATGCCCACCAGTAATAATGTGGCCAGAAAATTGATTTTTTGGAAAACATTTCGGCGTGAATAGGTTTTTGTAAGCTTAGAGGGGAATAGGAAACGACGCACTTTTGGAGAATTTTTTTTAGGTACTTAAGAATAATAATTAATGCTGTTTAGTTAAAAAGTAGCGAGTTTATTAAAGTTGTTTACGTTTTACCTTTCAGTCAGAAGAATTATTCTGATTCTGACATCGTCTTACACATTCCCAGACACATCTTTATTTAAAGAAAAGGTATAACTTAAAGAAATTTGTATCTGAAGAAATTTATAATTTAATAATAATTTATAGCTTATTCAAATAAAAAAACAATAAAAAAAACGTTTACAAAAAGGTGTACATGTCGCCAACAGTTATAAGTTATCCATGCAATTATTGTGCCTAAAAATAAACTAAAACTAAGATATTATTATAGGTACAAATCTTGAAACCATAGGTCACGATTCTGAATTGCCTACTGAATTCGAATCAAACAGATCACACTAGCTTCTGCCCGCGGCTGCGCTCGCGTGAATTAGTTTTCAACGAAATTATGGAAGCTTCTATCAAGTCCTTTAATTCTCTGCAGACCAAAACCACATCGAATCGACTAATTTAAATTAAGCCATTAACTTAACATTTAATGCTTTTTTCTCTGTCCAGGTCGTCCAACCGCCCGGATATCCTGGTGGAAGTCACACGCACTCCTCGCCAACTCCGAAGCGAGGGCCACCGTCTCCTTCAGGCTCCAGAGGTCTGACTATGGCACTGACGTCACTTGTCAGGTAAGATAACGTCAGATAATCAGGAATTTTTAATCTTTCATCCCTCTCACCAGGAGTCGGGCAAAAATCTGAAGACACGTGGTTTTCCACCAACCTGCACTGGGCCCGTGTGTTGTATTATGGTCCACCATTTCATAGAGAAGAGGCCTGTGTCCCAGCAGTGGGTACGTTTACAGGCTGATTTTATATGTTATGTAATCTTTAAAATCCATTTAAAGATTGTCTTTAAAATATTATTTTAGCGAGATACCATGTCACTAATTTGTCTAGTCATGAAATAGTTGTTTGTTCTCAGTAACGCTTATGGTGAACATTATTAAGAGCATTCTCTTCTAAATCGTGATGTTACATATTACCTGTTGAGTAAATATTTTGTTAATATCAGATATAATTTGAGAACAGATTGCTGAAGATATGTCATTTCAGTTAATAAACCTGTCTATCAATCGGTTTTCTACTAATGTAATCATAGACACGCTAATGAATTAGTTTCTTCAACTTGTTTCTGTGAGAATTAATTAAAGTTCATTGTGATTCTGATATCACTTGTAAACAGTGTATTATGCACTAGCTTTAGCATGCGTCTTCGCTCGTATGTAAATATTTTTTTAAATGCCAATATCACTCAGTGAAAACACAACATTCTGCTGGCGAAATAATTTTTAAAATCGGATGAGCAGTTTCGATGATAAGCACCTACGTACGAACTCACTCTCATATATTGCCTCTTATAATATTAGAATAGATAGATGCGTCATGCACCAAAATCACGGCTCTAAAACACTGTTGCAGTACCTGAGCCCTGTTCGATGATATAAATAGCACTGAGAACGCCTCACTATTAACCAGCGGTTCCGCTAGAGAGAAAAGTTTATTTTTGCTAAAAATGTGGCCTATTATATTCAGGAATAATATGACTTTTTATCGGTGAAAGTATTCAAAATCGATTCATTAGATCCAGATTCAAGAGATTACTTTTTGCAAACTCACTCCTTTATAATATTGGTATAGATATCTAGTATAGTACCTACCTATATTAAATTGCTTTATTTTGTTCACAGGCTGTGACAGATCCGCTTATAGCTCCCGTCTCTGAAAACATATCCATTGATGTCAACCGTAAGTAATGTTATTGTTTTTTTAATTATCCTTATACCAGCATGGTCTCATCTCATAACGACTGGATACGTGCATTCAAGTCTATTTCTAGACTACCAAAAGTAGCAAGCATAATTTTAATTAGTTTCAGTTTAAGATACCATACAAATATACCTTTATGAAGTAGGTATATATATTTATGTAAGTAGTTCCTCACATAGAGTCGCGGACGGAGTCCCAGCAGTAGGAACGTTGTAGGTTGATTATCTACTTTATTTCAAAACCAAATCTTTCTTCAAACTAAATCTTCGTTAACAGTCTGAGATTTTACGTTTTGTTCGGAATTTAATGCTATTTAAAATTTCGACATCTTTTTTCATCCTGAAATCTATGTCATTTCGTATATCTTATCGATTACCGTGTGTCAGAACAGTCAGAGTGATTTAAAGTGTTTCTAACTTCCTAGCGACGTATCCGCAAGCTTTCATCCACAGCTACACATCCATCTGATTAGTTATTTTCCAACTACACTATTATGCCGGCTTTCAGTGTAACTGCACTACAGCGTACTAGTTTTTACATGGAGTGACTGCCAATCTGAAGTCCACAGCCTTGTAGCCGGGGATACCCCCTGGTAAGGGTAGTGACAGATTGTTTAGCCTCTGAGTACCCGTACTACTGACAAAGATGTACAAATGACAGCCACAGCTACTCATAAACAAACAAAACTGAAAGCTACAACATCGGCGCTTAGCACATCTTTATCCTAAGTTTAGGCTGCGTTTCCAACAGAGATGTGCGAGGATGCGTAGCGAGGGATGTGTTTGTAAAGAACCAATAGAATCGCTTCATTTACCTCGCCTCGGTCAGCACAGCTCTGGTGGAAACGGCTCAGCGGAACTAGATTTTTGCGCATACAAAACAAGCGAGGGATGTGTGCGAGGGATGTGTGCGAGAGATGTGTTGCGAGGGATGTGTTGCGAGGAATGTGTGTTGAGAAGGATGTGTTGCGAGGTTTGCGCGTCCTTGCACCACACATTAATGCGCATTTTCACAGCTCAGGTACACATCCTTGTAGGCACATTTTCATCGCACAGCTTTGGTGGAAACCCCCACACATTTTCACAGCACAGCTAGACATCCTCGCACGACACATTTCCATCGCACATCTCTGGTGGAAACGCACCCTAAATCTCAAGACCAAGTGTTAAGAAACGTTGATTCAACGTAAGGTAACTTAACTGTAACATAAGTACATGGGCACTTATTAGACATTCATTAAACTACCTAGTAGAGTACTCAGGTCGAAGCAGTGTCTTATTATTGGAGCGTAGTTTGAGTTTTATTTAGTTAGTTTTAAATAGTGGGTATTAGAACGCGTAGATTAGAAACGCTCCTGTCTAAATAATAACAGCCGCATGGGTCGACCTTCTTCGAGGTTTACCAACACTTGCTGAAGTTGATCCGTAGATGGGTGATTATCTTTACATATCAAGATTGGCAACTGACACCAGTCTCAGCAAGGGGTATCGTGATACCAAGCTACTGGGTTATCCATGTGAAGTACTCTCGCTCTCCTGAACCCGGTTAAACAGGAAGCCGATCCCGATATAGATGAAAAAAGGCTAAACAGATGATGATGATGACGTTACGTTTACCTTATGGGTATTCTAGGACTGGTCAATGAGCTTTACATTATGGGTTTTAAGGAACAAGGTGGGTTTTTGTCAGTAGTAGTCTGACACTTCCTTCCGCTCCACATAAAATGGGACGAGTCAATAGATGATTTTTCCAGCGGTCGCTATGCCCGACGTTGTGTGTCGGACTCCCACTATATCAAGAGTAACTTAACAAATTGTAGGGAATAACTGGTGTTTTTTTTTTTTACTGTACAAAATAGTAATTGAAAAATAAATCTGTATATCTAACTGTTTCTGCCTTCATCTCATCAGAAACCATAAACAGCAATGCTGCATCTGTTTATAGATTCTGCCGATTTCAACATTACATGAGTATGAGATTTTTGTCTTTGGCATACCTACGATACCTTTCGTATTGCTGAGCTGTATGGGTGATACAGTGCACTAAGAAACAAGCAAGCCAGTAAGCGGCATTTTTGATAACTTGAAGAATGCCGACTGCTTTAACCCATAAACTTTCTCCATAAGTTTCTTACCCTGCATTACCCTGCATTCCTCTGATTGACGTATCATTACCGATACAGATTATACACATTTGTCCATGACACGTAGCACGTAGCGCATCTATCGCTATCTCTTTCATATCCTTAGATCTAAGTGTTTCATCTCTCTAACGAGATGGGATTATCTTGTCGTTGTTTATACGGACATTGAGAACTGTAGTACGTGTGAACACAACAGTGGTTTATAGGATTAGTTTAGATTAATATTTATTTTTTATTTAAAGTTTTGTTATGGAAAGGTATAAGTTGAATAAGGTTTTAGAATTATGTCTCAGTCAGGGATCAAAGATTAGTTTGAGGGTATGGGTGTAAGATTACTACGGTCTTCAGCTGTGTAGTCTTTTCTACATATGTTGGTCAAGTTTAACTGGATGCAGGTAAGTACTAGTGTTCTACATGGAGCGACTGCCTATCTGACCTCCACAACCCAGTAGTGCGATAACACGATATCCTTCGGCAAGACTCATGTCAGATTATCTGGCATGACACTTTACGTCACGACTGTCAGTGATGTACAAAGAGCCTACGGTCCAATACAAGGACCAACCTCGTAAAGCGCTGCTTAACCTTGAAGATCGGCTTGAGCGCCTTTTATTATTTAATCATTAGGTTACAGATTTTTTTATTTATACTGGTGATGAGTCAGTAAAAAGCGTTCTGCATTTCAATCTTATAATGATCAAGGCCACATAAGGGATATTATAAACACGTTTTTGAGAAGTTCTTACTAAACATTAATTTTATTTCTTGTCACAATTAGGCAGGAACCGAATTATGCGGCCATGGCTTCCGAATTACTTATTTGAAATTCCAATTCTCTTTCACGACGAAAATAAGCTACCATTCCTCACAAATCACACATATTTAAACATGAAATCACACGGCAAAAATCCAATCAGAATCCCTTCTGGAACCCTTATAATACGCTGTCGTAAATCACAGAAATCCCGAAAAAAAAACCGGGCGATACAATCGTTCCTTATACATATTATACGCAGATGGTAATCTAAAGAAGTCTAATTGACAGCATGATATGACATACTTTTGTTAGCGATTGTACCGACACGAATGAGAGTTATATGGATGCGGCACTCGTTATATTGTTTTTGATATGGTGACTAAAATGTTAACATGAACATATTTCTTGGGAACAAAGTCAGCTAATGACTGATAGTAATGTGAGTATCGCGCGGTAAAGTCTCCAATCGTTCGAGACAATAAACGCTTATTAAAAATATCAAGCTCCGCTACTACTAAGCGATGAAGCTTCCTATCTATAGTACTGATTTACTGTCTGGAAACTTTAACTAATATAATATAATAGGGCTACTATCTGACCTAACAACCCAGAAGCTAGATAACCCGATACGCATTGGCAAGACTGGTGTCAGAGTTTTCTTCTTTCTCACTATCCCAAATGACTGTTAAAGATCTGATGATAGCCAGGACCAACAGCTTAACGTGCTTTCTAGAGCACGGAGGAATATCGATGTGTTAAGATGCTCACCCATCCACGGACAGAAATAGGCAAACATTGCTTAACCTTGAAAATTGACTCGTGGGGCTATAATTATTTAGCCACGACAGTAATTGCTGTTCATTCCTTCAAAAACTTGTTGATTCTTGAATGCAGCATTGCCTTCCAAAATGCAACCTGTTTTAGAGTAGCAAAAATTTTGAAGGCAAATGAGTTACCACCATCTAAAAAACAATGAAATCAGGTAGGTAAGGATAAGAATCAGCCCGCCCGGACTTGGCCTCCGTGGTAGATTAACGTCGATTCCCTCTTATAAAGAAGAGGTCTGTGTGATTTTATAGAATAGACATAATTACGTTTCTCTTTGTGTATGTGGAGGGACAGGCGCGTAAATAGCCGTGTATCTCTGCGGTTTGAGGATTTGTTACAATCTATCTCTGCTGACCCTATAATATGCATATAATTGCGCGGTCGCTAACAAAATAGTTGACTCATTCGGTAAACAAGTCTTGGCTGCAGTTGTGAGTGATACGGAACTATTGGTAGCAGGCACCTGCTGCTCAAGCGATGACTCACCTTTTACTTCGGAGAAATGCAACAGGGAATGGTGTGTCTTTTTACAAATTTTACAAACGCTTCGTGATTTACATTTAACTAATGAATGAGATAAACAATTTATACAGCCACATTTATTTTTAATAAATGTCGAAACGAGCTTGCGATGTACTAATATCTTTAAATCGCGGACAATCAAACAGCCGATGTTCGACGCCGTCACTATCGCACCGCACACATTTGCCATTTGAAACCGGTTCGCTACGCGAAACAAATGACTTTGAGCGACTATGCGCTAAACTAGACTTGGCGCGCGGTTCCGCTTGTGAACTATTAGCGTGTGAGCGCTGGAGTACCTTAACATAGTCTTGCATAAATAATACAAACTCCGTATATGAAGGTAATTTTTCTCCACTCACACGGCTTTCAAACTGTTGAACAGTTTGCGCGTCAACCTTTCTTAAGCCACAGTGTAATAACACGAAATCTAGCAAGTCTGGAATGTCGTAACTGCTTCAAGGCAGCGACCGACGCCAAATATCGTTCCACAAATGTATTAAGACTAGCAGCATTGCCGGCGCATCCTTTAATGTCTAGTATATTATTGAGATAATGAATCCCTAGACCACGCTTATCTTGATATCTTTTAACGAGACTGTTCCACATAACGTTGTATGTTTCACATGTGGGAACAATACCTGCGGTTAATTTTGAGGCATCATTAGTCAATTTACTGACCAGGTACTGCACACGCTGCGAGTCATTAAGATCAGTATTTAAATGAACATTGCTGCGGAACATTTCATAAAATATGGGCCAATTTTATGTTTTACCGTCAAATGATGGTAATTCTATGGGTGGTAATTTTATGCGACTACCTCCTTTCGGCTCTGATGTTCTGCTGCTCGAAAGTATGAGACTACGTTTATATTTAATATGAGAATATAAGTCTTCAATAGAATTTAGACTCGAATAATCTGGAGCGGTTTCAACAATCTCAAACTGCAAGTCATTGATCTGTTCAATTATTTCTTCAAATTTGCTGTATTGTTCACTAATTGTTTCTGACTGCGCTAGGAAAGACTCATTTGAGCGCGAATCAAAGTTCGAGATGCTTCTAGAAGCATCATACAAGCGATTAACTCGCTCGAAAATCATTTGCTTTTTAGCGGTAAGCTGAGCTAATTTAGCTTCTTGCTTGCGGGTAGCCATTTTGAGGCACTAATGAAGTTATGTACCTAACGTAATGACTTGTACTTATGTGTACTTAATTTTACTGGTGCCTATCTTGGCTCGTAAGGAACATCTAATGGAGGGACAGGCTGACAGGCAGGCGGTTTGAGGACTGGTTACAATCTAACACCTGGATTTCGTACTGATTCAAAATGCCTATATTTGTCTGTATAATTTTCAAGTTGGGGGTGGCGGCAGTAGACGGCGTATGGTGGCCTAACTCTAGCATGTAAAGAAAAGCGGTTCCTGTTTCTTCTTTGTTCAGCCTCGAAGGTCTTCGCAGGTGGTACCACCTGTCTCTCTGCCTGGTCTTGCGTGCCGATCATCTTCGTTTGCTTGATCACAAATTACACAGACGCGGTAAAATGGGTGTTAAGTCCAACGTGAAACCGAACGCACCCTTTGGTTGGCAACATTATTCTATTGTCTATAGCCTTTTTTCACTTTGACGTTTCCGTTCTTGCTAAAACTAACCACCGCTTGGGAGATTGAGTTTTTATTGATTATAGTTGGAAATCGAATTGGATCTCACGTGATATTAGCAGATTGATTGTGAACAGTGTTTAATTGAACTTTAGAATCCCAAATTGACGAAAACCCAGGGATATTTCTCGGAAGTTATCGCCGGTTTGTCGCCACCCGCGTGGCACGCGCATTTGTTGGAAAAGAGTAGTGATAAATAGCTTCAATCCAGTGCGAGTTTGGGCTGTGATGCTGTCTGGACCGCGCCATCAGGAGATCGACGCCTTGTGACCGTTCAGAACACTTGACTTACATCACACTTTCAATTACTCACTCATACTTATACACACAAACACTTTGGACGCGATCGAAAGGATCCTCGCTTGTCGTCATCAGCTCAGAAGGTTAGTGGTAATATTATATTGACGAGCCTGTAGATTATTGTGTAAGTACTTTTGTTCATTGAAAGCAACGGTAGGGCTCCACGAACCGTGGACAAGTTCGGACAAACCAGTATCGTTGCACTGGCCTATTGTAGTCCTGAAAATTATGGTAAGCAGAGCGTGGATTTTACATTAAAATAAGATCCACTAAGTAAATTGGAAGTTTTGAAAATAACTTTAGTTTAATTACTTAACATAACTTATAACTTGATAAGTTTTGAATGTATTACCATATCATCCAGGCTATCTGATTGAAGTTGAATCAACTGAAGTTGTATTTGTAATTTGTACTGTAGCCCCTTTTGTTGAATTGACAAGTGAGATTTGTTTGTGAAATTGGGAATTGTTGGTTGTATTTTGGTATAATTTGGTATATTTGTTGTAAAGTTGTTTGGTATATTTGTTGCAATTAATAATTGAATGTCACTGATCTGAATTTAAAAGGTTATCTAAATAATAATCACACATTTGTTAACATAACAAGAATTGAATGGTGTGGATTGACTTATTGCATTTATTTGTATTATTGGATTGTTGTTAGAGATTGTCCGGCTCAATATTATACAGTCAATGTTGTATTTAATGGGTGTTGATCCTGCACAATATATACATTGAATTGTTATTTATTTTGTAACTAGCCATCTGTGCCAAGCTGGATTCATGCTTGGAATGGGTGCAGGGACGGATTTGGACTTGAAATGGTTGAATTTGAGTTTTGTTTTGGTGAAATTGCTCGGTTGACTAACAAGTCATTGTTTGTTTAGTTAGTGAATTTTAACCGATTTGTACTGATATTTGTTTGTTGCAATGGCCTCATTAAGGGCAGTCAGGGAGTCTGCTGCCGGATTGACCTCACAGTTGAGATGGTTCACATCGGCAGCGGCAACGGTTGGAAGGAAGGAATTGGAAGAGCTCACCCTTGCTCGGTATGGGCAGGTGATTGAGAGGGTCAAGTCAGCTGATGCTGCGCTCACACGCTTCAACGAGTGCATCATGGACGTGGATTTAGGGGTGATGGACCAGGCAGCCCGCGATAAGATTTTGGGTGACTATGACCAGATTGTACACCTGGGGGATGTCATATGTCTACGAGCGCGGGAAATTTTGAAGAGCCGGGTGCCTGATGCGGCCAAGCCGCAGACCCCCGTTGTTGCAGGCCCTGGACTATTGAGTAGGCTGCCCACCCTGGAGCTGCCAAATTTTGACGGTCGCTTGGACCACTGGCTGGGCTTCCTAAATCTCTTTGAGAGTCTTGTAGATGCACGCTCGGACCTCGGACCTGCCCAGAAGCTGGCCTATTTATTGTCTGTCCTGGAGGGCGAAGCCAGAGCCTTGGTGCAGCACTTGCCGGTGACGGATTCCTCTTACCCGACCGCTCTGGAGCTTCTCTCCCGACGGTATCAGAACAAGCGCTGCCTGGCTGATGTGCACATCGACCAGATTTTGGGACTACCGGCCATTGCCAGCACATCGACGTTGCGCACTGACTTGTTGAACCCGTTGGTCTCAGCGACCAACGCTTTGAGACGCCTGGAGTTACCGGTAGAACATTGGTCCTACTTGTTGGTGCACATAGTGCTGCAGTTGCTCCCCGCGGAGCTGAGGTCACGTTTTGAGCAGAAGTATGGTGGGGATAGTGCCACCCATCTTCCCCCCTTTGACGACCTCCTCAAATTTTTGGAAGACGAGTGTCGGTTTTCGGATAACACTCGTGGCGCCACGGGGTCACCCCCACTACCTTCTCACCCTAGAGACCAGGGACGGACTAGGGCTCGGGGGCCTGTTGATGTTCGCCCACCCCCCATTTTGCTGGCGCCCGGAGTCCTCGGGCTAGGGGGCCTGTTGATGATCGCCCCGCCCCCCGTTTTGCTGGCGCCCGGAGTCCTCATCATTGTGACTTTTGTAAGGCAACGGGGCATGTCATGGTGCGTTGCCCGGACTTTTTGAATTTGCACGTAAGTGCCCGCCGCCGCATTGTCAACGCACGCCGTTTGTGCTTCTCGTGCTTGGGGGCCCACTTTCATCGGGACTGCCCCGACCCCCGCCCGTGTAGAATTTGTGAAGGGTCCCACCTTGAGATTTTGTGCGCCAACGCGAACCGCTCCAGCAGACCAGCTTCTGAGGGGGGTTTGCGCAGGGGGTGGTACCCCGGAGACGAGCACTGGGCTGAAACCCGCAATTCTGTACGCCGCACTCCACCCCCCGCGCAAGTTGAACGGGAGCCCCGCGAGCGCCATTTGGTCTCCCCTCGTCAGGGAGAACGCGCATTGGCTGCTAGGCAGCAGTAGCCGGGTTGGCGCCGCTGCCTTTCCCCTCCGTTGGCGGAATGTCCCCGGTTAGAGTTGCGCCCTCCGCCATTCGGGCATCCGGTGGGATATGCCCCTCCAGTGATGGCGAGCGGCTCGGGACACCGCGCAGACGAATATTTTGATTGTTGGCCTCGTCGTGAACGAAGGCAGCCTGGATGCGGCGATCGGTCGCCGCCCAGGCATCACTAAGAGATTGACGCCTGCCCCGCTAAAGGACCCCCCTGATCAAGACGGTTTTGTTGCCAACGGCCTCGGTCAAGGTCTGGGGACCCTCGGGTGACTCGATTGTGGTCTGGTACATTTTGGACACGGGAGCCCTGGGTTGCCTTGTGTCGTCTTGGTTAGCGGGACAGGTTGGCCTGAAGGTGAACGACCTTTCAGGCAAGATTTGGGGAATTGGCGAACCGGCTGACACTACTGTTGAGGGAGGGACCTGGTTTGAAATCACCCTTGTGAGTTGTCCGTACCCTAAAATTGGTGCTCCTGCCCTTGTTATAACTGAACTTGGTTGGGACGAGCAACTTCCGGAAATCCTGTTGGAGGACGGTTGAGGCACTCTAGCCTTCCTTATGGGGCCCGTCACCCCCTTTTGTTGCCCAAGGAGGGCCACTTGGTTCAATTGTTGGTGACTGATCGTCACACTAAGAACTCGCATGCCGGTTGCAATGCGCTGTTGGCCATTCTGCAGCGAGAAATTTGGATTTTGTCGGCTGATCGCGTCAATGAGGCGAGGCCCTTTGCTGGCGTCGTAACGGACTTGTTGGTCCCCCTTTGTTGAAGACGTCCACACTTCGAAATAGTAAAATTGTCAAGGCTTATTTGTGTGTTTTTGTCTGCCTGTCAACCAAGGCAGTACACTTGGAGCTGGTAACCTCCCTCTCGACAGAGCCCTTTGTGGCGACTTTGGACAGATTTGTGTCACGCCGTGGGTTGCCTTCGTTGATTAGGTCTGATTGCGGTACGAATTACAAGGGTACAAGTAACTATTTGAAGGAGGTATACGCCTTCCTTAATGAGAGCCAGGTTGACATTGATAATAGTTTGGCCCGCCGAGGGGTCACTTGGTTGTTTGACCCGCCAGCCTGCCCCCATTGGGGGGGTATTTTTGAGGTCGCGGTGAAAGCGGCAAAGGGACACTGGCGGAGATTATTGGGAGACACCGTTCTCACCTTTGAGGAACTAGCTACGGTGTTTTGCCGCATTGAAGCTGTGTTGAATACGCGGCCATTGTGCCCGCTCTCTTTGGACCCGAATGACTTGGAGGCTCTAACCCCGGGCCATTTCTTGATTGGACAGCCACTTGTCGCCTTGCCGGAGTACCCCTTTGTTGATGTGAGCCAAAATCGGCTCTCGCGGTTTCAGTTGATGCAACAGCTCGCTCAGAACTTTTGGAAGCGTTGGAGCTTAGAGTATTTGCACATCCTACAGCAACGCGTCAAGTGGACGGATAAAACTCATCCGCCCAAGATCGGAGACCTCGTCCTGATTAAGGATGCCAACCTTAAGCCTTTGTATTGGCGCAGGGGGCGCATTCTCAATTTGGTGGCTGGCACCGACGGGGTCCCTCGTTTTGCTGAGGTTTTGGTGGACGGATCCATCATAAAGAGAGCGGTCGCAACTTTGTCAAGGCTTCCAATTGATTAGCGGACGGGTAGGCCCGTCCGGGGGGGGTAGATGTTAAGTCCAACGTGAAACCGAACGCACCCTTTGGTTGGCAACATTATTCTATTGTCTATAGCCTTTTTTCACTTTGACGTTTCCGTTCTTGCTAAAACTAACCACCGCTTGGGAGATTGAGTTTTTATTGATTATAGTTGGAAATCGAATTGGATCTCACGTGATATTAGCAGATTGATTGTGAACAGTGTTTAATTGAACTTTAGAATCCCAAATTGACGAAAACCCAGGGATATTTCTCGGAAGTTATCGCCGGTTTGTCGCCACCCGCGTGGCACGCGCATTTAGATAAAGATTAGTTTGAGGGTATGGGTGTAAGATTACTACGGTCTTCAGCTGTGTAGTCTTTTCTACATATGTTGGTCAAGTTTAACTGGATGCAGGTAAGTACTAGTGTTCTACATGGAGCGACTGCCTATCTGACCTCCACAACCCAGTAGTGCGATAACACGATATCCTTCGGCAAGACTCATGTCAGATTATCTGGCATGACACTTTACGTCACGACTGTCAGTGATGTACAAAGAGCCTACGGTCCAATACAAGGACCAACCTCGTAAAGCGCTGCTTAACCTTGAAGATCGGCTTGAGCGCCTTTTATTATTTAATCATTAGGTTACAGATTTTTTTATTTATACTGGTGATGAGTCAGTAAAAAGCGTTCTGCATTTCAATCTTATAATGATCAAGGCCACATAAGGGATATTATAAACACGTTTTTGAGAAGTTCTTACTAAACATTAATTTTATTTCTTGTCACAATTAGGCAGGAACCGAATTATGCGGCCATGGCTTCCGAATTACTTATTTGAAATTCCAATTCTCTTTCACGACGAAAATAAGCTACCATTCCTCACAAATCACACATATTTAAACATGAAATCACACGGCAAAAATCCAATCAGAATCCCTTCTGGAACCCTTATAATACGCTGTCGTAAATCACAGAAATCCCGAAAAAAAAACCGGGCGATACAATCGTTCCTTATACATATTATACGCAGATGGTAATCTAAAGAAGTCTAATTGACAGCATGATATGACATACTTTTGTTAGCGATTGTACCGACACGAATGAGAGTTATATGGATGCGGCACTCGTTATATTGTTTTTGATATGGTGACTAAAATGTTAACATGAACATATTTCTTGGGAACAAAGTCAGCTAATGACTGATAGTAATGTGAGTATCGCGCGGTAAAGTCTCCAATCGTTCGAGACAATAAACGCTTATTAAAAATATCAAGCTCCGCTACTACTAAGCGATGAAGCTTCCTATCTATAGTACTGATTTACTGTCTGGAAACTTTAACTAATATAATATAATAGGGCTACTATCTGACCTAACAACCCAGAAGCTAGATAACCCGATACGCATTGGCAAGACTGGTGTCAGAGTTTTCTTCTTTCTCACTATCCCAAATGACTGTTAAAGATCTGATGATAGCCAGGACCAACAGCTTAACGTGCTTTCTAGAGCACGGAGGAATATCGATGTGTTAAGATGCTCACCCATCCACGGACAGAAATAGGCAAACATTGCTTAACCTTGAAAATTGACTCGTGGGGCTATAATTATTTAGCCACGACAGTAATTGCTGTTCATTCCTTCAAAAACTTGTTGATTCTTGAATGCAGCATTGCCTTCCAAAATGCAACCTGTTTTAGAGTAGCAAAAATTTTGAAGGCAAATGAGTTACCACCATCTAAAAAACAATGAAATCAGGTAGGTAAGGATAAGAATCAGCCCGCCCGGACTTGGCCTCCGTGGTAGATTAACGTCGATTCCCTCTTATAAAGAAGAGGTCTGTGTGATTTTATAGAATAGACATAATTACGTTTCTCTTTGTGTATGTGGAGGGACAGGCGCGTAAATAGCCGTGTATCTCTGCGGTTTGAGGATTTGTTACAATCTATCTCTGCTGACCCTATAATATGCATATAATTGCGCGGTCGCTAACAAAATAGTTGACTCATTCGGTAAACAAGTCTTGGCTGCAGTTGTGAGTGATACGGAACTATTGGTAGCAGGCACCTGCTGCTCAAGCGATGACTCACCTTTTACTTCGGAGAAATGCAACAGGGAATGGTGTGTCTTTTTACAAATTTTACAAACGCTTCGTGATTTACATTTAACTAATGAATGAGATAAACAATTTATACAGCCACATTTATTTTTAATAAATGTCGAAACGAGCTTGCGATGTACTAATATCTTTAAATCGCGGACAATCAAACAGCCGATGTTCGACGCCGTCACTATCGCACCGCACACATTTGCCATTTGAAACCGGTTCGCTACGCGAAACAAATGACTTTGAGCGACTATGCGCTAAACTAGACTTGGCGCGCGGTTCCGCTTGTGAACTATTAGCGTGTGAGCGCTGGAGTACCTTAACATAGTCTTGCATAAATAATACAAACTCCGTATATGAAGGTAATTTTTCTCCACTCACACGGCTTTCAAACTGTTGAACAGTTTGCGCGTCAACCTTTCTTAAGCCACAGTGTAATAACACGAAATCTAGCAAGTCTGGAATGTCGTAACTGCTTCAAGGCAGCGACCGACGCCAAATATCGTTCCACAAATGTATTAAGACTAGCAGCATTGCCGGCGCATCCTTTAATGTCTAGTATATTATTGAGATAATGAATCCCTAGACCACGCTTATCTTGATATCTTTTAACGAGACTGTTCCACATAACGTTGTATGTTTCACATGTGGGAACAATACCTGCGGTTAATTTTGAGGCATCATTAGTCAATTTACTGACCAGGTACTGCACACGCTGCGAGTCATTAAGATCAGTATTTAAATGAACATTGCTGCGGAACATTTCATAAAATATGGGCCAATTTTATGTTTTACCGTCAAATGATGGTAATTCTATGGGTGGTAATTTTATGCGACTACCTCCTTTCGGCTCTGATGTTCTGCTGCTCGAAAGTATGAGACTACGTTTATATTTAATATGAGAATATAAGTCTTCAATAGAATTTAGACTCGAATAATCTGGAGCGGTTTCAACAATCTCAAACTGCAAGTCATTGATCTGTTCAATTATTTCTTCAAATTTGCTGTATTGTTCACTAATTGTTTCTGACTGCGCTAGGAAAGACTCATTTGAGCGCGAATCAAAGTTCGAGATGCTTCTAGAAGCATCATACAAGCGATTAACTCGCTCGAAAATCATTTGCTTTTTAGCGGTAAGCTGAGCTAATTTAGCTTCTTGCTTGCGGGTAGCCATTTTGAGGCACTAATGAAGTTATGTACCTAACGTAATGACTTGTACTTATGTGTACTTAATTTTACTGGTGCCTATCTTGGCTCGTAAGGAACATCTAATGGAGGGACAGGCTGACAGGCAGGCGGTTTGAGGACTGGTTACAATCTAACACCTGGATTTCGTACTGATTCAAAATGCCTATATTTGTCTGTATAATTTTCAAGTTGGGGGTGGCGGCAGTAGACGGCGTATGGTGGCCTAACTCTAGCATGTAAAGAAAAGCGGTTCCTGTTTCTTCTTTGTTCAGCCTCGAAGGTCTTCGCAGGTGGTACCACCTGTCTCTCTGCCTGGTCTTGCGTGCCGATCATCTTCGTTTGCTTGATCACAAATTACACAGACGCGGTAAAATGGGTGTTAAGTCCAACGTGAAACCGAACGCACCCTTTGGTTGGCAACATTATTCTATTGTCTATAGCCTTTTTTCACTTTGACGTTTCCGTTCTTGCTAAAACTAACCACCGCTTGGGAGATTGAGTTTTTATTGATTATAGTTGGAAATCGAATTGGATCTCACGTGATATTAGCAGATTGATTGTGAACAGTGTTTAATTGAACTTTAGAATCCCAAATTGACGAAAACCCAGGGATATTTCTCGGAAGTTATCGCCGGTTTGTCGCCACCCGCGTGGCACGCGCATTTGTTGGAAAAGAGTAGTGATAAATAGCTTCAATCCAGTGCGAGTTTGGGCTGTGATGCTGTCTGGACCGCGCCATCAGGAGATCGACGCCTTGTGACCGTTCAGAACACTTGACTTACATCACACTTTCAATTACTCACTCATACTTATACACACAAACACTTTGGACGCGATCGAAAGGATCCTCGCTTGTCGTCATCAGCTCAGAAGGTTAGTGGTAATATTATATTGACGAGCCTGTAGATTATTGTGTAAGTACTTTTGTTCATTGAAAGCAACGGTAGGGCTCCACGAACCGTGGACAAGTTCGGACAAACCAGTATCGTTGCACTGGCCTATTGTAGTCCTGAAAATTATGGTAAGCAGAGCGTGGATTTTACATTAAAATAAGATCCACTAAGTAAATTGGAAGTTTTGAAAATAACTTTAGTTTAATTACTTAACATAACTTATAACTTGATAAGTTTTGAATGTATTACCATATCATCCAGGCTATCTGATTGAAGTTGAATCAACTGAAGTTGTATTTGTAATTTGTACTGTAGCCCCTTTTGTTGAATTGACAAGTGAGATTTGTTTGTGAAATTGGGAATTGTTGGTTGTATTTTGGTATAATTTGGTATATTTGTTGTAAAGTTGTTTGGTATATTTGTTGCAATTAATAATTGAATGTCACTGATCTGAATTTAAAAGGTTATCTAAATAATAATCACACATTTGTTAACATAACAAGAATTGAATGGTGTGGATTGACTTATTGCATTTATTTGTATTATTGGATTGTTGTTAGAGATTGTCCGGCTCAATATTATACAGTCAATGTTGTATTTAATGGGTGTTGATCCTGCACAATATATACATTGAATTGTTATTTATTTTGTAACTAGCCATCTGTGCCAAGCTGGATTCATGCTTGGAATGGGTGCAGGGACGGATTTGGACTTGAAATGGTTGAATTTGAGTTTTGTTTTGGTGAAATTGCTCGGTTGACTAACAAGTCATTGTTTGTTTAGTTAGTGAATTTTAACCGATTTGTACTGATATTTGTTTGTTGCAATGGCCTCATTAAGGGCAGTCAGGGAGTCTGCTGCCGGATTGACCTCACAGTTGAGATGGTTCACATCGGCAGCGGCAACGGTTGGAAGGAAGGAATTGGAAGAGCTCACCCTTGCTCGGTATGGGCAGGTGATTGAGAGGGTCAAGTCAGCTGATGCTGCGCTCACACGCTTCAACGAGTGCATCATGGACGTGGATTTAGGGGTGATGGACCAGGCAGCCCGCGATAAGATTTTGGGTGACTATGACCAGATTGTACACCTGGGGGATGTCATATGTCTACGAGCGCGGGAAATTTTGAAGAGCCGGGTGCCTGATGCGGCCAAGCCGCAGACCCCCGTTGTTGCAGGCCCTGGACTATTGAGTAGGCTGCCCACCCTGGAGCTGCCAAATTTTGACGGTCGCTTGGACCACTGGCTGGGCTTCCTAAATCTCTTTGAGAGTCTTGTAGATGCACGCTCGGACCTCGGACCTGCCCAGAAGCTGGCCTATTTATTGTCTGTCCTGGAGGGCGAAGCCAGAGCCTTGGTGCAGCACTTGCCGGTGACGGATTCCTCTTACCCGACCGCTCTGGAGCTTCTCTCCCGACGGTATCAGAACAAGCGCTGCCTGGCTGATGTGCACATCGACCAGATTTTGGGACTACCGGCCATTGCCAGCACATCGACGTTGCGCACTGACTTGTTGAACCCGTTGGTCTCAGCGACCAACGCTTTGAGACGCCTGGAGTTACCGGTAGAACATTGGTCCTACTTGTTGGTGCACATAGTGCTGCAGTTGCTCCCCGCGGAGCTGAGGTCACGTTTTGAGCAGAAGTATGGTGGGGATAGTGCCACCCATCTTCCCCCCTTTGACGACCTCCTCAAATTTTTGGAAGACGAGTGTCGGTTTTCGGATAACACTCGTGGCGCCACGGGGTCACCCCCACTACCTTCTCACCCTAGAGACCAGGGACGGACTAGGGCTCGGGGGCCTGTTGATGTTCGCCCACCCCCCATTTTGCTGGCGCCCGGAGTCCTCGGGCTAGGGGGCCTGTTGATGATCGCCCCGCCCCCCGTTTTGCTGGCGCCCGGAGTCCTCATCATTGTGACTTTTGTAAGGCAACGGGGCATGTCATGGTGCGTTGCCCGGACTTTTTGAATTTGCACGTAAGTGCCCGCCGCCGCATTGTCAACGCACGCCGTTTGTGCTTCTCGTGCTTGGGGGCCCACTTTCATCGGGACTGCCCCGACCCCCGCCCGTGTAGAATTTGTGAAGGGTCCCACCTTGAGATTTTGTGCGCCAACGCGAACCGCTCCAGCAGACCAGCTTCTGAGGGGGGTTTGCGCAGGGGGTGGTACCCCGGAGACGAGCACTGGGCTGAAACCCGCAATTCTGTACGCCGCACTCCACCCCCCGCGCAAGTTGAACGGGAGCCCCGCGAGCGCCATTTGGTCTCCCCTCGTCAGGGAGAACGCGCATTGGCTGCTAGGCAGCAGTAGCCGGGTTGGCGCCGCTGCCTTTCCCCTCCGTTGGCGGAATGTCCCCGGTTAGAGTTGCGCCCTCCGCCATTCGGGCATCCGGTGGGATATGCCCCTCCAGTGATGGCGAGCGGCTCGGGACACCGCGCAGACGAATATTTTGATTGTTGGCCTCGTCGTGAACGAAGGCAGCCTGGATGCGGCGATCGGTCGCCGCCCAGGCATCACTAAGAGATTGACGCCTGCCCCGCTAAAGGACCCCCCTGATCAAGACGGTTTTGTTGCCAACGGCCTCGGTCAAGGTCTGGGGACCCTCGGGTGACTCGATTGTGGTCTGGTACATTTTGGACACGGGAGCCCTGGGTTGCCTTGTGTCGTCTTGGTTAGCGGGACAGGTTGGCCTGAAGGTGAACGACCTTTCAGGCAAGATTTGGGGAATTGGCGAACCGGCTGACACTACTGTTGAGGGAGGGACCTGGTTTGAAATCACCCTTGTGAGTTGTCCGTACCCTAAAATTGGTGCTCCTGCCCTTGTTATAACTGAACTTGGTTGGGACGAGCAACTTCCGGAAATCCTGTTGGAGGACGGTTGAGGCACTCTAGCCTTCCTTATGGGGCCCGTCACCCCCTTTTGTTGCCCAAGGAGGGCCACTTGGTTCAATTGTTGGTGACTGATCGTCACACTAAGAACTCGCATGCCGGTTGCAATGCGCTGTTGGCCATTCTGCAGCGAGAAATTTGGATTTTGTCGGCTGATCGCGTCAATGAGGCGAGGCCCTTTGCTGGCGTCGTAACGGACTTGTTGGTCCCCCTTTGTTGAAGACGTCCACACTTCGAAATAGTAAAATTGTCAAGGCTTATTTGTGTGTTTTTGTCTGCCTGTCAACCAAGGCAGTACACTTGGAGCTGGTAACCTCCCTCTCGACAGAGCCCTTTGTGGCGACTTTGGACAGATTTGTGTCACGCCGTGGGTTGCCTTCGTTGATTAGGTCTGATTGCGGTACGAATTACAAGGGTACAAGTAACTATTTGAAGGAGGTATACGCCTTCCTTAATGAGAGCCAGGTTGACATTGATAATAGTTTGGCCCGCCGAGGGGTCACTTGGTTGTTTGACCCGCCAGCCTGCCCCCATTGGGGGGGTATTTTTGAGGTCGCGGTGAAAGCGGCAAAGGGACACTGGCGGAGATTATTGGGAGACACCGTTCTCACCTTTGAGGAACTAGCTACGGTGTTTTGCCGCATTGAAGCTGTGTTGAATACGCGGCCATTGTGCCCGCTCTCTTTGGACCCGAATGACTTGGAGGCTCTAACCCCGGGCCATTTCTTGATTGGACAGCCACTTGTCGCCTTGCCGGAGTACCCCTTTGTTGATGTGAGCCAAAATCGGCTCTCGCGGTTTCAGTTGATGCAACAGCTCGCTCAGAACTTTTGGAAGCGTTGGAGCTTAGAGTATTTGCACATCCTACAGCAACGCGTCAAGTGGACGGATAAAACTCATCCGCCCAAGATCGGAGACCTCGTCCTGATTAAGGATGCCAACCTTAAGCCTTTGTATTGGCGCAGGGGGCGCATTCTCAATTTGGTGGCTGGCACCGACGGGGTCCCTCGTTTTGCTGAGGTTTTGGTGGACGGATCCATCATAAAGAGAGCGGTCGCAACTTTGTCAAGGCTTCCAATTGATTAGCGGACGGGTAGGCCCGTCCGGGGGGGGTAGATGTTAAGTCCAACGTGAAACCGAACGCACCCTTTGGTTGGCAACATTATTCTATTGTCTATAGCCTTTTTTCACTTTGACGTTTCCGTTCTTGCTAAAACTAACCACCGCTTGGGAGATTGAGTTTTTATTGATTATAGTTGGAAATCGAATTGGATCTCACGTGATATTAGCAGATTGATTGTGAACAGTGTTTAATTGAACTTTAGAATCCCAAATTGACGAAAACCCAGGGATATTTCTCGGAAGTTATCGCCGGTTTGTCGCCACCCGCGTGGCACGCGCATTTGTTGGAAAAGAGTAGTGATAAATAGCTTCAATCCGGTGCGAGTTTGGGCTGTGATGCTGTCTGGACCGCGCCATCTGGAGATCGACGCCTCGTGACCGTTCAGAACACTTGACTTACATCACACTTTCAATTACTCACTCATACTTATACACACAAACACTTTGGATGCGATCGAAAGGATCCTCGCTTGTCGTCATCAGCTCAGAAGGTTAGTCGTAATATTATATTGATGAGCCTGTAGATTATTGTGTAAGTACTTTTGTTTATTGAAAGCAACGGTAGGGCTCCACAAACCGTGGACAAGTTCGGACACACCAGTATCATTGCACTGGCCTATTGTAGTCCTGAACAATGGGATTATTATTAAATCTCGGTAAATCCCCAATGCTTACGGGATAATACTCAGGATTATAAGGTCTTGTGGGTGGATGATGTCTTAAGATTTAAGACACGCGGTGAGACGTGTGCGTACGGCGCGAGTGCACTATGACATCTAGTTCAACATGGCCACTGATTTTTCCAAAAATGGCGGTCCCATACGCTATATCAATACATGCCTATAGCCAGGCACACGCACACTTCGTGCTACGTGCTACTCACCAACCAACTTAAAATTGAGGGGCGATAATCGCCACACCAGTATGTATTGATTATTAAATAACACTTTTACACGCAGTGTTTTTGCAAACTTTAACTAGATAGGGTCGGTGTTTTCTGTCTATCTAGAAAAGGAACACCGAAACAAACTCGAGGTCAAAGACCCTCCATAAATATAATCTGTACGATCAAATCATATAAGAATCTTGTATGTTGGTTAATGTCTGAGGTGATCTTTTAAGCAAAGCAGCACACAGATTTGGGTGTTATATAGAGATGTAGGTATAATACTGGCCAGAACTTCAAAACCAAACATAACACCGTAAGTAATTAGATCTTCAAGGAAAAGTTTCCAAAGGATTTAGAAAAATATTAATAAAATATGATGCAACTTTGTTAAACTTTGATATAATTTCTAACTTAATTTATTTCACCTTAGAAGACGCCATCTTTAATTATTTTGAGATTAGCATCTCAACTTTGAGATGCTAATTACTCCACCTTTGACATTTGACAGCCATTTTGAAGCCACTGCTTAAAATTAGTTGTGTGCTGTTTAAATTGAGTAATAATGGATCAAATGGGTGTGTATAAAAACTTTCGGTTAATCAAAGTACAATATTGTTTATGTTCCGTCTTAACTTTAAGGTAAATTTTGGTTGTATTTTTGTTGTGTAACTATAAAGAGCCGTATAATTGTTTGTCTTAGTTTGTTTTTTATTTTAATTAATTCAAGACAACCTGTTTAAAAAAAATCGAATTATGCTTCACATCCGTACCCTCTACGTAAGATTACATACATCTTAATTCAAGATAACTTATTTTATTTTATTAAATTTGAAATATGATTTAGTACATTCAACATAAGATTCGTTTGAAAATCTACGTCAGGCAAACCTTTTTGGTGCAGCCCGGGGGCGCACCATTTTATCACGTTACATTAATCTTCCTTATTGTTTATTATTTTGTTCATACGTTGTATATGTCTATGAGATAAAACATAAACGGTCTTATGGATTTGAAAATGGCGTCGGCTCCTTTTCCACAAATTTAACATTTCTTTTATATAGCCATATTGCATTTTCAAGATAATCTCCTAATTTTTTGTTAGAGTCTATTTCACGATTATTTTTCGTAATATTTCCTCCTTACGTGTTAATATTGAATAAAAAGCAATAGTACTCCTTTATGTAGATACTTGTACATCTACAGGGTGAACAAATATGTAGGCCATGCGTGAGTGATAACGAAACCAGTGTAAGGTGACCTCTCATTCTTTTCAAACTTGGCATAATGCAGTGTTAGTCAGGGGGTTAAAGTGGCTACCACAGGAAGTAGATTGACAGCATCAAAACAATGAAAGTATTCAAGCAGAGATTTTTAAAATTAAATTAAAAGTCAAAAAATTATATACCTATGATTTGAAATTATAAATGAAGTCTAAATGACCAGTCATAATTATAAATAAATCTAATTCTTTCGTAGTTTGATAAGTATGTGATTTGGAAATATAATTATATATGTTTACCTATCTTTTTGTATGTATAGCTACGGGTTATTTTAAATAAAACATAGTATTCCAAACTAAATAGTGGTGGCTTATTGATTACAGGTACGACTTCGGAGTTGTAGGTCGTGGGTTTGAACCTAGGCAGGCCCCTTAGAACAATGAGAAGGATAGTACGAGTGCAAAAAGTGAGGCAACTAAAACTTTGCCATTTTGGCTAACTTTGCTCGACGAGCCGTCAGTACTCAAGGTCACATTCTGCCGAACAGAGCTCGCGAGTAAATAATTTAAAACGACCGTTTGTAGCGTAAAGGGATGTCATAGTCCTTCAGGAAAACAAAAAACGTGTAATCAAATTACATTTCACAAGTAAATACTTACATTTTATACATTATTTTTACGTAAATCGACCATCAAACAAAAATTCTAATAACCTAACTTATAACAATTCCATGTTGCTATCCGTGAGGAAAAAAATACCCATATTGATTTCTTTTGAGCTTATTTTTGTTTAAAAAAATATAGTTTTGGAGGCAATTATGTATGCGTCAAACTAAACAATATTTATTTACAGCTACTACCTACAGTGATTTATAACTAAAAGTTACTGTTAGTTCGAAGAGTGGCATCATAAAGATGACAATTTTATTGATTAAGACTTTTTCATTTAAGTAATGTTCTCAATGATATTTTTCTATTTCATAAATACAACACATACTTTTAATTGATATCAAACGAGATTTTTCAAGCAATTAATACATTTCTATAATATCATTATAACACATTAGACATCAAACATTCTAAACGCAATGAACGATATCTCATTTCCTTTACCTTCCGTAAATGAGTGATTTTCTCAGGCGAAAAATTTACGCGTCTAGGCTGAAAACGTAGTGCTGGTTTACAGATAACTCAACGATTTTTTTTTTTTCTCATGATTAAAGAGACGTGAATCTAAATGAAGCCACTTAAATTATATTTATAAGACTTTTACTTTTTAAGAAAAAAATCGGTAAATGATGAATTATCAATTTCTGTGTCTTGTCCACAATCACTTTCATACACAGCATTTACCTCTCAGGAAGATACTCTTCAACATATATAGGAAAATGTATTTTGATTGCGTTAAGTAATAATTGACCTACAAGAAGCTAATTATTTTTGAATTTTTATGCTCATAGTTAATGAGTACATGTCAACGGTTGTTTTGTCCGAGCGAAGTTAGCAATTTCTATGGTCATTTTATTTCGCCTTCCTGAGCTTCCACCAATGAGTTTAAACGAACAATAAATCCCTGCCCAGCAAGAGACAGTCGTGCCTTTACGCGTGGTGAGAACGGTAGTGCACCATATTGCCTCATATTCCCGCCAAATGTTAGTACTTAATTTCAGTTTACTCGGAACGAAATTTTGCAATTTCGGTAATCAAGTTTTAAAAGGATTTTTTCATGAAATAAAGGTATTACTTTTATGCATGCTAAGTAACCTTTGGTACACATTTATGATTATAGAAAACAATAGTCGTAGCCTTGATAATTTCTTGTAATAAAAAAAATAGCCACTTTTCCAATTTCTGTGGGGCAATTTCTGTGGTTTCCGTGGCATTTGGGCGTCCACGGAAATTACAAGACTCCACAGAAATTGTACCTATCAATTATTGTTAATGTTTATGAAGGTTTTTGAAAAGAAACAATATTTGTTATGCTAAAATTACTTTGACAGAACTCATTAAACATCCCTAGTTATAGATTACACAGAGATAGCAGATAGCACTATCCAATCCTTTACAGTCTGTGATATCCCATTATTTTGCTCATGCCTCCTTTCATAATCAAATGCGAGAGTTTGAATTGAATCATCAGTATTTTAAATATCCTTTTTATTTTAGGAATCCAAAAATCGGTTCTCCATCTCATATCTGATTCTCCGTCAGAACAATACAGAAACAAAAAAATCTGTATTATATAGCAGCTCAGCAAATTTTAATGTAGGTACTTGCCAGGACTTGAGTGAATTGTCTCGAGTGATATGGCATTACTGCGAATGTGGGCATGAAAATGGAAAAAGAGCACCTGACGGTGTAGGCGATGTTCTTAAGAGATCTGCAAATCTTCTGGTTGCCTTTGGCATCAACGATAGTTTTAGTGGAAGGTCTTCCAACAACTGTCACAGGTGTGAAAATAAAGGTTGTTAATGACTATGAAGTGAATGAAATGGATTGGTTTTTGCCAAAAGTCCTAAAATGTTTCCTGGGATCTATGAAGATCCATTAGATCGTTTGGGCAAAAATATCCAAAGCTCTTGCAATGCGATCACTCACTCATGTGCCATGTCATGCACTTATGAAAACTGTCGTTACAATACAAAATGCATTCACGGAAAACATTTAGGTTTCTATGAATTGCCTATTGAAATCCTGGATAATGTAACGGTCGTTCCACCTGCATCACAATCAGATTCCAGTTTAAAGCCATCAACAATTCACAGATTTAAAGGATCTGAATTATTTCACTTTAAATTCAAGAACATACCTCAAGATAAGACCATCAAATCAGCTGATGCTTTACACGACTTGGACAATATAGACTATGACAATCTAGTTCCATCAGTCTCATTTTTCCAAAATATTAAGTGATATACCGTCGAATTTTGAAAAAAACCATTGAGACTGATAATGCTCACGTAGAATATTCCAAAGAATTAGTTACTTGTAACTAATTCTTTGGAATATTAAATATTTTATTGAAGATTTTCGCCATGTTAGTGATTATTTGTTTAAGGAATATTTTTTAATATCTTAGTTACCTAAAAGTTGATTGATGTCTAATATCATTATCTTTTTATAGTTTATCTTCAGAGCGATGGCTTCTATTGAGCTGCTCTTATGATTATTAAATTAGTTGTTAATTTGTCATTTTGATACGTACAAGATATCAAAATTATTAAGCGTTAATAGCCTAATGGATAAGGTGTCGGACTTGTGATCGAGAGGTCCCGAGTTCGAATCCCACCCATTATACTATTGCCGCCAACCCACTCTAGACACAAGCATATTTAGCTTAGTTGGAAGGGTTAACAAGATTGTCAGTAATGTGGATTGTACCCACATTGATAGTTATCTTCATAAAAAAAAAAAAAACTGACTGATAGCAATAATTCGTTATTTAGTTTTAAGATTCTGACAATAAGAAAATATAAAAAACGTTCTTTGATTTTGAGAAGTAAACTGTATGTCCACAAATATCTAAGTAATTTGTTTAGGATTTTTCTATTAGTTTCAAATTGATCATATTATTATGCTAATCAGAATATATTATTTCATTTTTAGGATTGGATATTATTAGTTCTGTTATTAATATTATTAAGATAAAACTACTGTTATTGCAGTGATAATATTTTTTTTAGATTGGTTACAATTTGTGTAGGTTGTTAATACAAATTTGATAAATATTTATAAGTAAATTTTACCCCATCATAGGACTAAAAAACGTAATCAGTTCCTTGATTGCTAATTTTGTAAGACTGATTTAAGCAATAGTACACCACGTTGTATTTATATAAATGCAACGTTGCATTTTAATAAAATGATTCGTATTATATCAGTTTTTTTTCATACTATAAATATTTTTTTAGTAATTTACAATTTTAGTGCACACGCACAATTTCTTTGTCACCAATAAAATTTCGGTGGCAATAATAAAATTTCTGTGGCTCGCTAATTTCGGTGAGCCAAATAACTCTAAGTAATATAATTATATAATCCACTATTAGAAAATGTATTTATAATGTGAATATGTTGCGCTTTATTATTAAAGTTTTTTACAAAACCTGAAAATGAAAATGTCCATGGAAATTAGGTAAAAAATCGAGTTGTTGAAATTAACTCAAATATGTGTGTGAACAAGTGAACATAACAACACGAACATTTTTTTTATTTAAAAATAGTGAAACTGATTTCTTTTTCTGCAAATTTATTTTATCAGATTAACTGTAGTCTGGACCACATGCACGAGTGTTATCTAACAGTAAGAAAGTTTTTGGGGGCCGAGTCACCCGCGTCCGTAGGAGAATACCCCTTTGAGAATCCCTACACGTGGTCCCCGGGTGGTGCTAATCAGGTGACATCAAACTGGTGGTAGGTTCAAACCGCAGGCTTGTGACCACCCACAGGGCAAAGACGTACCGCCAAACGGCCTAGCTGTGTTCCGGTACGATGCCCTGTGTAGCCTATCAAGGAGTTGGGTCGAAGTAGTTGCTTCACTGCTGAAAGACCAATCTGGCTCGCACTAGTGCGGACGTATCGGGAGACTAGTCGCGGAGGGTAGCGGGATCCGAGGCACGGTGCACCGCTGGCCGACCGCAGGTGGTTGGGGGCCCAAGTAGTGTGCCAGCCACGCATGAAAGGCTGCCCCGCCAACTGTCGAAAAATCCCGGAATGCACCATCGTGCTGGTTGGCGACCAGATGAGAGGGCCCGATGGACATTCCCGGGGGGGCTCGGGCGTCCCCGCAGTCTCCAGACTAGTCCCCCAATCGATACCGTCTGTCTAGTGCGGGTCTGGGGGTTAACAGCGTGAAGCCTCACTTCACTTCCTTCTCCTCTCCTCTTCACTCTCAAAATTTATGAAACGGAAAAAACAGAGCACAGTTAAACAGCGGCTGCACTCCCTCTCTCTCAAAGTGCACCTCAGTAACATCCGAGGTCTGCACTCAAATCTCGTCGCAGTCCACCACCACCTCGAGACTGATAAACCTGCTCTGTTGTTTCTTTCGGAGACGCAGATCAGATGTCCGTCAGACGTGTCGTATCTTTTATACCCAGGGTTTACCTTGGAGCACAACTTTAAACCACGTGCGGGTGTATGTATGTACGCCCGCGACGACATCTGCTATCGGCGTCTCCGGAATCTTGAGGACTCCAGGTTCTCTACGCTTTGGGCTCTGGTGGACACGGGCATAGACAAAATTATTTATGCCTGTGTCTACCGCTCGCACAGCGGAGATCAGGAGACAACCAGGCTCACACAGTACATCAGTGAGGCGGCAGATGCGGCCCAACAGCGGTACCCTTCAGCTCAGCTCGTGTTGCTGGGGGACTTTAATGCCCATCACCAGGAGTGGCTCTTCCCATACCAGTGCACGGACCATGCTGGGCGAGAAATGCACAATCTTGCACTTGCATTAAATCTCACTCAGCTGGTCCAGGGAGCAACGAGGGTGCCGGATGTTGAGTCGCACACAGCCAATTGCTTGGACCTTCTGCTGACTACAGATCCAGACCGCTATTCGGTAACGATATCCTCACCGTTAGGTAGTTCCGACCACTGTCTGGTGAAGTCTGTATCCGTCTACTCTCCGCCCGATCTCAGCCTTAAAGGCACTCGGCGGGTTTGGCGATACAAGTCAGCGGATTGGGATGGCATGCGATCTTTCTTTGCATGTTATCCTTGGCAGCCTACTTGCTTTTCTTCAAATGATCCATCGTCGTGCGCAGACGCCGTGACAGATGTTTTGCGACAGGGGATGGAGTACTACATTCCGTTCTCTGACCTAACAATGTCCGGCAAAGCTCGACCTTGGTTTGGCGCCGAATGTGATCGCGCTGAAGCTCTTAAACACGCGGCGTACCTAGCATGGGTCGATGCTCGAAACTGCAAAGCAAATGACGTGGATCAGAAGAAGAGAGCCTTCAACAGGGCTGCCAAGTCCAGCAAGAAGGTTTTGCGGAGGTCTCGGTTTGACCACGTTAGCCGAATTGGGAACAAACTCGCTTCATACCCTGCTGGAAGCAAAGCGTTTTGGTCCCTGGCAAAGTCAGTTGAATCGAACTTCTGTCGCCCCTCACTACCACCACTGCTCAAACCTGACGGGTCTCTGGCTCACTCCGCTGAGGAAAAAGCAAACTTGTTTGCCGCTCTCTTCGCGGAGTCTTCACGTCTGGATAGTAGTGGCGCTCACCCTCCTGATGCTCCTATTGGATGCGAGACGTGTATGTCGGACATTCGCATCCATCAGAAGGACGTCCGTAGAGTGCTGCGTAATCTAGACGTGAACAAAGCTAGTGGCCCCGACGGGATACCAGCAATTGTTCTTAGAACTTGTGCGCCTGAATTGTCTCCAATCTTGACACGCCTGTTTCGCCTTTCGCTAGAGACTGGAAAGGTGCCGAAAGCATGGAAGCTGGCTAACGTACAGCCTGTACCCAAAAAGGGCAGTCGTGCTGACCCTGCCAACTACAGGCCTATTTCAGTCACGTCCATACTCTGTAAGAGTATGGAGCGTGTACTTAATAGTAAGCTCCTGGCATACCTAGAAGCCAACGACATCCTCAGTGACCGGCAATACGGCTTTCGCAAAAACCGGTCAACTGGGGATCTTCTAGCGTATGCCATTCATATCTGGAGTGAGGCCATTGAGAGGCAAGGGGAAGCACTTGCTGTTTCCCTTGACATCTCCAAGGCTTTTGACAGGGTCTGGCACGATAGCCTTATTGCTAAGCTTCCTTCTTTCGGGTTACCCACCCAACTTTGCGTTTGGATTGAAGACTTCCTGAGGGATCGGTCCATTCGAGTGGTCATTGATGGCTGCTCGTCTGGCCAATTGGCAATTAATGCCGGGGTCCCTCAGGGGTCTGTTCTCTCAGCAACTTTATTCTTGCTGCACATTAACGATCTGCTAATGCCCGGTACCTTTGGGTATGCAGACGACAGCACAGTTTCTGAGAGATATGTGTCCAGCGCGCGAGCTGGTGGGTCACAGATCCAGTCTCTCCGTGAGGACATGGTCGGGCGCTTGAACTTGACCTTGAAGGCTGTCTCCGAATGGGGCGATGCCAACCTGGTCAAGTTTAATGCAGCTAAGACCCAGGCGTGTCTCTTCTCCGCAAAAAGGAGCCAATTTGAACCGGCTCCTACTTTCCGAGGTGTGCCGATAACTGACCATATCGAGCTTCTGGGGGTAACATTAACTTCTACCCTCAATTTTGGCCCGTTTATCGAGGCTAAGGCTCAACTAGCATCAAAAAAGTTGGGAATCCTAGCAAAGGTGAGACGGTACTTCACACCCGAACAGTTGCTCAATCTCTATCAAGCCCAGGTTCGGTCGTGTATGGAGTACTGCTCTCATCTTTGGGATGGATCTGCTAAATACCAACTGGACGCGCTTGAGTCTATCGAGAAGCGGGCCAAAAGACTCATTGGCAACGATGCACTGGTCGAATCAAAGCTCCAGAGCCTTGAACATCGACGACGAGTTGCAAGTCTATCGGTTTTTTATCGGTTACATTTCGGGGAGTGTGCGATGGAATTACACAATTTAATTCCAACAAGCCCGTTCCATCATCGGACTACGAGACAAACGGCGAAGCGCCATCGTTACATGGTGGACATCCCACCCATACGCACCAAACGTTTTGGGAATACCTTCATTGTGCGTACGGCTAAGGAGTGGAATTCCCTGCCGGAGTCTGTGTTTCCCGATAGCTATAACCTAGGAGTCTTTAAGTCAAGAGTGAATAGGTTACTTTTAGGTAAGCGTGCTCCATCTTCGACCACATCATCACTTACCATCAGGTGAGATGGTGGTCAAACGCGAACCTATTCTAAATAAAAAAAAAAAAAAAAAAAAAAGTGAAGTGAATGAGTTCGAAACATAAACGGTGACAATCGTAAAACAGTGACAAAAACTATAATAAACACTAATAATTGGAGTGATATATTGCCCGTGCCATCAGTATTCATCATAATTGTGCAGTGACTGTTCATAAAACCCTTCAAACCTACATAAGAACAAGTTCTTATCTTAAAACTCATAAATGTAATAACCATTTTGTGGCGAGGGTAGATAAGAAAAAAATTTTTTTTTTCTTGATATGTGTTAATCCTATCACAAACGGCACATACCAGCTTATTTCAACCAATCATATCAATACTAAACAGCGCGTTTGGATATTGTCTGACTGGTGTGCGCGACTGTTCGGGTTCGTATCTCATAAAGCGAACTCTTTTTGTGAGTCTGTTCCGATAGTTCATATTTATCAATATGAGTATGCAGCGTACGCCGCCACCTTGTTCAATTGACTTAGAATTAAAATCGGGGACAAACATAACGACGCGTCATAATAAACGTCCTAGAACCAAGAGTACACACAGTTCGATTGAAAATTCGCCCGAAAAGTCGAATGAAATGACAGCCTGTAATCTTATATCACCAGAGTTAATCAGAGAGATTGTGCGCACTGAACTGCATAGTTTCCTGACCACCGACATTCGGAACGTTGTACAAGAGAGTATTAGAGCTGAACTGAAAGATATTAAAAGTGAGATAAGCTGTCTGAGGTCTGAGTACTCAAAATGGGAAATGAGCGTTACTACACTAAGCGACAATCATAATACTGCTCGCCAAGATATCATCTCACTGCAAAATTCACTACAGTTTGTATCAGACCAGCAAGACGATTTAAAAAAAACAACTTTATTCATTCAGTAATCAATATACGTCTACAGAAGGCCTAAATTATATTATATTGAAATTGGAGATGAAAATCGATACACTCGAACAACAGGCCCGGCAATGTAACCTAGAATTATGTAATATCCCTGAAAAGCGCGCCGAAAATTTAATTACGCTTATGGAGACCATCACTGCAAAGGTAAAATGTTCATTAAGCCAAAGAGATATCATTGCTATCCATCGTGTGCCCCATGCACAGAAACAAAACCATAAGCCGAAAAACATTATTGTTAAGCTTAGTTCTCGTATAAGATATCTCCTAAGAGAGATAATCAGAGATAATCTCCTGAGTGCATTTCGACTAGCAAAGGGCTTAAAAACGGATCAGCTTGGCATATCTGGTACACCACAACCGATCTATGTGAATGAACACCTGACATTAAAGAACACGCAGTTGTTTCGCGCATGCCGAGAAGCTGCCAGCAAAAATAAGTTCAAATTCGTGTGGGTCAAACATGCTACGATCCTCGTGCGAGAGACTGATGGTGATTCTGCAATTGCTATACGGTCCTTTCAGGACGTTCTTAAAATTAAGCCTAGAGCTACAAAGCATGATCATTAATTGTATTCATTCTCGCTTTTACATGTACTCAAAAAAAAAAAAGTTTTTGTTTTAATGGGTAAGATAATTACTATTGTCTTTATTTTTTCTTGCATGCATCAGAATGTATTCTACTGCTCAAATTACGTTTTATCACACTTGGAAGATCTTGGAATCTTGCTATATATTTTATAAAAACTACACATCATTATTTCTGTATGGTTATCATGTGGTCTTATTTATGGTACATACACAATGTCATATTATCTTTAATGTATACTAAGTGCAATCTAAACTTTAGCTACATATTTATAACACAAGTCTATGAGTTAAAGCTTTGCAACATATTTGATTTATACTCACTTAAATTTGACTTCACTAACGATGGATGAACTTACTATTTATTATCAGAATTGTAGGGGTATGCGGACCAAACTTAATATCCTTTATATGAATATATTATCAAATTGCTATGACATTATTATCTTGACAGAAACATGGCTCACTCCGCAAATACTGGATAATGAGTTTATTGACAACCGCTACATTGTTCATAGATGTGACCGGGACCGTATTGCCACTAACAAAAAAGAAGGTGGCGGGGTTCTCGTGGCCGTCCTAAAAAGCTTACGTTCCACCTTTATACCACTAGACATGCCGTTTACTATTGATATCGAGCACGTTATTATACAACTTCCGGGTTTTAGCAATAATAGTAATTGTGTCATAAGTGCTGTTTATATTCCACCGAAATCCTCTGAAGAAACGTATCTTTGTCATTACAATCTTTTGCAGAGAACTTTAGAGAGATTAAATGCACAATTATTTTATCTGTTTGGTGATTACAATCTGCCTGAAATAAATTGACTCCCAAACCGTGACGGCGACGCTACATATTTTTTACATTGTAATAATTCTTTAAGCGAGCATATGAGTAACTTCATGTCATTACTTAACGCCACGCAGTTTAACTATATATTAAATCACAAAGGACGCATTTTGGATTTATTATTAAGCAATACAAACTGCGTTACATCTAAACCAGTATGTACAATACTGCCGATAGATGATCATCACCCTCCATTTTATACTACAATTCCTTACAAATCCAACAATAAATGTCTCAAGCAAGCAAAACAATAAGATATAATTATTACAAAGCGGATTATGAGAAAATTAACAATGACTTGTGTAAGATTGACTGGGATCAGACCTTCAACGGGCTCTCAGTAGATCAGTGCGTCAGCGCTTTTTATAATAATATTTTTGGTATAATAAAAACCCATACTCCTACTAGCCATTTCAAATCATCAAGATTCCCAGTCTGGTTTTCTAGATCACTCATAAGGATATTTCATAACAAAAATAAAGCGTGGATTAAATGGAAAACGTACAATAACCTATCAGATTATGAACAGTTCTCTTTCCTTAGAAAGGGGTTCCAAATTGAGTGTAATAAGAGTTTTAATAGATATATTAATAGTGTCGAAGATAATATTAAAAAAAAATGTCAAGAACCTGTGGAGTTATGTCGATAATCGCAAATCCAATGCTGGTATACCCGAAACAGTATTTTATAAACAACATAGTTCGAGTAACCCAAACGGAATTTGTAATATGTTTTCCAAATTTTTTCAATCGTTGTATGAAGCTACTACTTTTGATAAGACTAAATGGCTTCCCCCTAAAGAGTGCTCAGACAATTGTGTTATTATTAACAGTATCACATTTTGCCCTGATCAAGTACTACAAGAATTGAAATCATTGAATGTTACAAAAGGTCCAGGCCCTGACGGGTTGCCACCTTTCTTTATTAGAAAATCAGCTGATAGTTTGTATATTCCACTTCACATTATTTATAATAAATGTATTTGTGAAGGCACATTTCCTGAAGTTTGGAAACAAGCAAATATAACCCCAGTACATAAATAGGCTCTAAACATGATGTTGAAAACTATCGCCCTATCTCTATCTTGTCTACCTTGTCCAAGGTTTTCGAGAGGCTTGTACACAAGGCAATATACCCTACCATTCATAACATTATTCTGACACAACAACACGGATTTGTTAAAAAAGATCTACTGTTACAAATTTATTAACTTTTACAGAATACTTGTTCAATAATATGGATCGTCAGGTACAAGTGGACGCAGTGTACACAGACTTTCGTAAGGCTTTTGACAAGGTGGATCATGAACTGCTTCTTAGAAAACTGGCATATAATGGCATTCATGAGGCTCTACTTCGCTGGTTTGCATCCTACCCAACGAGCACATTAGTGGAAATAGCAGCCTATTTTGTTACTTTCGGCTGTAAAATAGCGCTTTAAGGGTTTAAAAAGCAGTTCAAAGTTGCATATCTGCATCCGTAAACGTCTATAGCTATAAAAGTTACTTAAAGTGCTATAAGCTGAATCAAATACTACCCTAGCCTTCACGGTAGTTCACGGTAGAACTCATTTACCACTTACAACTTTATATGAGAGTTACGAAGGTCATTCTGCCACTCACAGCTGAACAGTGGTTTCCATTGTAACTTTAATAGGTTATAGTAATAGTAACCACTATTATACTACTATAAGCTTCATTATAGAAATAATAGATACTCTTATGCATACTATAGTTACAAAAAATTCATCAGTGTAACTAAAAACTACTACTACCTTTAGTAGCAATAGTCATTCCTTGCAGGCTCAATCCATTGGATACTAAACGATGGAAATTAATAAAGAAAAGTGGAAGTTATCGCAAGAAAGTACGCAAGGTTTATGAAAACCTGCTAAAATCGTCAAACATTGAATCTCTGCTAATCATCTAATACTAAAGTATTTTAATTTTTAAGCTTTTAATTTTAAAGAATACAATGTCTATGTTAAGTGAACATTTTTAAGGGTAAATCACGGATCTCCAAAATAGAAACCATTCGAATAAGTACGTAACTATATCTTATAACCTCAAAAACAGGAAAATAGGAGCTTTTTGTGGCTGTGAGTTACACTAGATGAACAAAAATCACTGGAAGCGTTAGAAAGGTGAAAATTAGCACTATGACTCTCAAAAGGGAGTTATTAGAGCTAAAACTGCAGGTTATGACTACATTGTAATGACGCCATGATTTTTTAAGAAAATTTATAATTCACTTGCAAAATTGAGTTGATATACATTGGTTTTTCAGTTAAATGTGCATTAAATGTACCGGTAAACAATCGGCCACTTGCGAATAGTAAGTTATCGACACGTAAAAATACGGAAATAAAATTTATTCTGTATAACAAATAAAAAATATCACATATCTTTTGTTAATTTTTTAAATATCATAAAAGCGCCTTAAAATTACTCGAAAATTATCTTATATATCTACAGTAAACTGGACAGCGTTTTAAGTATCTTTATATGTATATCTTGCTAATACAGAATACAAACTTTTACTTGAGTACTTTTGTTTTATTTTCATGATGGCGACGAAAACACTTTACCAAAATATTACAAATAATGTCAACTGAAGATATACAATAAAGAACTATAATCAATTCATTCGTTCAAAGTAGTTCAAAATCATTCAAAAGTAGCGTTACGAGAGCTTTAGTATAGCGTTAATAAATCGTTATAGCTATTAAGGAACCTTTATGCAACCGTTGTGCAGGTTAAATGGAACTTTAGGCTGCATAAAATGGCGCCCAAATAGCGCTAAAGCGGCCGCTTTAAGTCTGTAGTAGACGCTCTAGCGCTTACGTCTAATACCATAAGTAATAATCGGATACGCTCTAAAGCCCTAATGCAGCCCATTTGTGCTAGTTGGGTATGTTTCGAATAGGTCCCAAAGAGTTGTTATAAGAGGTTATCGGTCCAATTCAATTGGCGTCACTTCTGGTGTGCCACAGGGCTCTATTCTAGGCCCTCTGCTTTTTATTATTTTCATTAATGACATCGGGACTTGCTTCACGCATTCTAAGTATTTGCTATACGCAGATGATCTTAAAATTCACAGACAAATTCGTAACGACACTGATGCTTTACTCCTACAAAATGATCTTAATCGATTTTCTCATTACTGTGTAGAAAATAAAATCCAGCTGATTACATCTAAGTGTGTATCTATTACATTTACGAAGAATAGAAATATAATAAGTAAGTATTACACATTGGATAACAATACATTACAAAAAGATACATCAGTAAGGGACCTTGGAATACTATTGGACACTAAACTTAATCTTGATCAGCATATAAGGAAAATAGTTAGTAACGCATATCGTATGTATGGTTTTGTGATGAGGGCTACCAACAACTTTAAGCGTATTGATACTTACATACATTTATACAAATCGTTAATTCGGTCTCAACTTGAATACGCTGTACTCATTTGGAATCTTCTTTACCAAAAATACATTGACACATTGGAAGGGATACAACGTAAATTCCTCAAATCCATAAAATATCGGTGCCGCCTCCATTTGAAATCCTCGAATTTACCCCACAGGAATATTGAGTTGTTGAGCTTAAAATCTAGACGCCTGTATCTTGAAACCATGTTTCTTTATGACTTGTGTAAAAATAGATATGATTGCATAGACCTTATTAATAGGCTTAGTTATGTTGTACCAAGGACCATCATCAGACGGGAGGTGCGAGCACGTCCAATTTTTGCTGTGACTTCCTGTAGCACTAACGCTGGGGTTCGGGCACCTCTTCGTCGTATGGCAAACAATTTTAATATCGTCTTTGGGAACTTAGACTTGTTTGCTGTGTCTGCAAATAAGTTTAAGATCTCCTTATTTGAATTCTTAGTAGATGCATCAAATTTGTGACACATTTAATTGTAATAATTATCCTTCGTTATTGATTATTTATTTTGATTTGTTTAATTTTAATTATTTTTAATTTCAATGATTTGACACCGTTTGTTTTTCTTTCATATTGTTTCAATGTTATTTTGACGCTAATTTTTTCTGTTTTTTGATTAATATTGTGTTTTTTTTATTTATTTTTATAATTATTATTTTTGTTTTGTGAGTGTTGTAACCTTATTACGTCGTAAAATTTAATCTGTGGATAACGCAGTGGGTTACACATATGTTATTGTTTACTTAATGATACTAGAGACTAAGTGCTTTGTGTAACTGTTTGTTTTCCCGAAATAAATAAATAAAATAAATATATGTCATATACGTCATATTACATGAAAAAACATCATCTTATCTAGTTTCATAACATAAAACACTTGATTTGATCCAGCAACATAATAGTGCGTTTTCCCATTTTTGTGGGTAATGGTCTAGTAATGGTATCGCTGAAAGCAATATTTGTGTGCGTTTGAAGAACGTAGACACATTCGGCTCACGCACACAAAGAAAATAAAGGGGACACACGAAATCGCTCGTGTTTTGTTCTAGACTTGGGGTATGTGGCAGGCTTACTTTGTGTAATTAACGAGGTACGGAGGAATCTCGACAAGCATTGCTTAGCCTCGTAGATCGGTCCGTGCGCCTGTTATTATTTTGCCAAGAGTTGGTTTTAAAGACAAATAATAATCCCATAAAAAACAATACTTGTCAAAAAACCAAGTCTTGCAACTTAGTTGTTCTCCCGTAAAAAGTTGTGAGATCCATGTAATACCAAGTCGGTTATTAATTTATTCAGTCCCTACTTAAGGGACCTTCTGTCTTAAGTTGTTACGTAATTATCTAACCTAACGATACCTTATAGTGACCATATCAATATTAAAAATCTTTACCGTTTTAAATAAAAAGATTGACTCGGCCATCGCATGAAAACACAATATATCTCACAAGTAATACATATATAAATTAAATTGTTTATTGCAATTGCCAAGTCAATCTATTTATTTAAAACTGTAAAGATTTTTAATATTGATATGGTCACTATAAGATGTCGTTAGGTTAGATAATTACGTAACAACTTAAAACAGAAGGTCCCTTAAGTAGGGACTGAATAAATTAATAACCGACTTGGTAATACATGGATTTCACAACTTTTTACGGTAGAACAACTAAGTTGCGAGACTTGGTTTTTTGACAAGTATTGTTTTTTATGGGATCTCATTGCTTTTTGTAGAAAGTCCTACTTTTTTCCTTTCCGGTACCTTCTACTTCTTGTATACCAACAACGAATTTTCTTAAAGCCCTCTCTCTGTCTTATGAGCTTTTCTTATTTTTGTAGGTAGCCTTCCTTTTATTATTTTCCGGTACTACTTCTTGAACTTCAGCTAAAGTTTTTTTCAAAGCCCACTCCCTGTCTCTATGGGATTTTTTCGGAGGCTTTGATACGCACATATGAATACGCACGTATGTCTTTTGCATTAGTTAGTAATAATTAATGCCGCACTCATCAAACGTCTCAGTTAAAGTTAATCCATAAGTAAGTAATTATGCAATTTCGGGCAATTTACTCTACTTAATACTCCCCAATACTCTTAATACTTCTTGCTTTTTTATTCCGTTGACCATTTAACAAGTTACCTTTGAGCATAATTATTATATCTAGGTACCTATCTACACTGGAAGACACGGTGGAGCATATGGTCGAGGTGTGCCCTTACCTTTGAGCATAATTATTATATCTAGGTACCTATCTACACTGGAAGACACGGTGGAGCATATGGTCGAGGTATGCCCTGCATGGGTGGAGCACCGTCGTATCCTCATAGAGGCGATCGGCGGCGGCGACTTCTTGCGGCCTGCTCTGGTTTAGACCATGGTGCGAAGCGAGAGGGAATGGGATGCAGTCACCTCCTGCTGCGAAGCAGTCATGGTAGCGAAGGAGGAGGCCTAACGTGCGAGGGAGAGGCAACTCTCTTCCTCGCGCCCCAGCTGCCGGGGGAGACGCCCCGGGCGTCGTGGATCGCGAATCGATTTCGGGCCACCGTAGGCGCGGGTTTGCGGATGGCGAGCAGGGGTCGCTCACCGTCCGGTAAGGACCAGGCCCGAGTCGGCGGCGCGTTGTGTTCCACGCGCGCCGCAAAACGCTGTTAATACCAGTGACGGGGCCTCCTAGGGCCATTGCCTGTCGGGGTTTGCTGGAAAATTCCATCGAGATACCGCGGCCCCGGAACATTAGGGCTTCCGAAGGAACAGGGTGGATTTTTAGTCATTAGAATTCTGATAAACCCGAGCGGAAGAAGTCATTCGATGATATTTTTCACCAAGAAAAAAAAAAGTACCCATCTACATCTATTATTTCATTATATTATACAGGTACACTGATTAATTAACTGCAAATGTAACTTTGTAATCCTATATATTTATATGGGATTACAAAGTTATTTATGCAGTTGATGTATCTAGAAAACTGGAATGAAATTGAAAAATTTTATAGTTTTTCCTTGATTCATATACTAAACACTAATTGTATTCTAAATTTGAAGCTTCTATGTCTGCTAGAAGTGCCTTAGATTTTTGATGATCGGTCAGTCAGTGAGTGCCAAATTTAACAAAATTACGGAAATTTGACTCGTTATAATTCTTAAACTCCTGGTTCAAATTGAATAAAATTTGAAATATGCCATGTTTATACAATGCCTGTTTGGTTACTGCAAATTCAGACTTCTAATTTTATCCACAACGAAGTTATAGGGGGTCGAAAATGGCCTGAATTGCTTCGAGAAAAGAATGGTACGGCCGTGCCGCTTTTTTGCTCGACTTGGTGGGGGCACTGCCGTGCCCCCAGATATCGAAAGAACGATTTAGTGTTACTTTCTTGCTTAGCAAAATTACATAACCATCGGGTTCTAGGCATCAACAAAAGTCATCAATAACTCCATATAACCACGACTCGGATGCAAGTTGTGGGCACTAGACTGAATTATTGTTGGACCCATAAGCTTGAAACTGGGCACTGAAAGTTTGTTCATATTATTTATTCTTCTACAATTATTGATATCGCAATAAAATAGCCTTCTTAGAAGGCTTAAAGCTTCAGCCTCTATAATAATATTTTAATGATTTTCTACCAAACATGAATCATAATTAATTCAACTTCCTTTTAAATCTCACAGCCTGCTGTATGAGAATATCTTTAAAACAAAAAAACTATGCAAAATTAAGTCAGACTTCTCGAACACTTATTCATAACTCCATAAAAAAGAAACAATGATTTGTTCATTTAATAAAAACACCATAGAAAATTTAATTTAAACGTATCCCAGTACTTAAAACAATAAGCTAAAAATTTCGCACTCACTTCGAAATATCCTCACACTATAACTTTGGATTTTTTTGCATCTGCATCTAACTATGAAGTCGTGTTGCATTTTAAACCCTATCTGTAAGATTTTAAAGTCCATATGTTAGGGATTTTGTTATTTTATGTAGTAGCATATCAGATTTTATCACTAACAAAATTCAACTTTAGACTATTAATAACAAAGTTCGTTTTCTCTTACAACGAGTTACGATCATAATTGATTTAAAGTTTTGCGTACCGTGAGATCCGTAGCTTTAAAGTTATCGATTATATTTACTGCATGCAAAATTTGTTAATCCTTAACAGGCGTTGCTTAATTGATGCATTTATATTTGATCCGATATTTGTATGGAATTGAATCTTACATTTTGATATTGCGTTTTCAGGTAGGTCAATCAGTAAGTAGATACGTTATTAAAATGGCTCCGAATAAATTGTCCACTCGCTACGTTTTGTGCCACTTATGAAGAGCAACGTTTCCTGAACAAATTCAGGTAGGGTGGTGTTTGTTTTACTAGGAGCTACTGCCTGATGGACTTACTCAATACAGTAACTAGATAACACATCACCCTTTCGCAAGTTTACTGTCAGACTTACTGGTTTCTGACTACCTGTAACGTATGTGACAGATGTACAAATGATAGCTGGGACCAACAGCTTAACATGCTATGTGAGAATCTCAATATATTGAGATGGTCATGTGAGATGTATGTGTGTGTGTGTGTTGAATGTTCAATGAACGATCTCGCCAAGCGTTGCTTAACCTTGAAGATGATATGCTTTTTATTAAGCCACTTGTTCCTTCTTTGTTTGTTCTTTTAATGAATAATTTTAGGTAATTGTATCAGAATCAGAATATTTATTTGTGAAACATAGGTAACATAAAGGTGTTTGGTACACATAAATATTTGAGCACTATGTTTTGCCGTGAAGGCGTACAAATTTAGTATGGAATGTAATTCCAAATATGAGAAACTACATAATATGTAAGTAAGTACTTACTACGTACTCCAACGACTAATTGAAAATAATTTTCTGTAAATTATATTAATAGTCCTACTTAAATATATATAAAGTAAACAAAAATACAAATGTTACTTTTTTATATCCACTTGCAGAAAGGTTTTATCACACACCCTTGCAGTACCCTAAAAGGGTTTATACAAACAAAAAATTGAGTTTAATTGTCTCTTAAGTGATTTAAATAAAAAACAGGATCCGATTCTTTAGAAACGTAGTTAAGTTAGCCCTTTGTTTTCCCATAAGTGGGCTATTGTTGTAGCTCACAATGAATTAATTTTATTAAAATATTAGGGCTTAGATATTTATTTAATAATATTTTTGTATTTATTTTGTGGTTCCGTAAATGTGTTTTTGTACGTTTGCTGGGTACGAAAACAAAAAAAAAAACTAATGAAGTTTGTGTGTACGGTGGTGAGTTAACCAGTTTAATTTCTATCTGTTTCCCTCAGACATAACAAAACACAACGTAAATGTTTCCCCTCTTATCTAAAAAGCTACTTTGTAACAGTTTAAATAACAACAAAAATACAACTAGTATAACAAGCATAAACATTTTAACTATGTACATGATAACAATAGTAAGAAGAAACACGAATTTCATAGCTTTGTGTTTTAACTTCTAGTAAAAGTAAATTGCTAGTGTTAGACTCGTTTATTCATACATTTATAACTTTTTCTATATTTCAACAGTACAGTAAAATATTCCAATACTTAGATAAATACTACACTCTTCGCTGGTTACAACAAGAATGCCGAGTCAGCCTCACGTATAGCCTTTTATACCTTCTGTCATTACGCCTTCTACCGCGTTTTACGAGAATAATCATTTAACAACTACCCTCAACTAACAATAATTGAATCGAGTTTAACAAAATATACTTCCATTTTAAATTAAACCTAACACTCGTCCATCCTGACAGCGTGTATGCCCTCATACACGTATCTTGTGATAACCTAACACTCGGCTGACTAGACATTCTTTACAATTTATCAAAATTTTACGATTAACAACATTAATCAATCCTCATATCCATTACATCTAAAATCTAGTATGAGCAAACCAAATCTGTTCTCACATAAGACAAGGACGTGTGAGCTAACCTGTTCTCACAAAAGATAGTTTCAAACCAATGAGTATCAATACAAAATCAAACCATTATCCATTTTTCAATATAGAAGGAGAAAACTTATTCTCACTAAAGATTTACTAAGCCATTCATTGCTCATTTTTATTACATCTAAAATTTAGTACGAGCAAACCTGGTCTCGCTATAGTAGTAATTAATTAGAGTGAGCAAATCTGTTCCCACATAACACGAGTTATTTGTGAGCTAACCTGTTCTCTCTAAAGTTTTACTGATCATATCAGTCCTCATGTACATTACATCTAAAATCTAGCAAGAGGAAACCTGATCTCAAAATATTGGTAATTAACTCTGGTGAGCAAAACTATTTCCACAACATGAGAATGTCTGGGCTGTTCTTACAGATAATATAGATATAGAGTGAGCAAATCCATTCTCATTAAAAAAATTACACAGCAAATCAGTTCTCATATCAAAACATTTAAAATATAGTACGAGCGAACGTGGTCTCGAAATATTAGTTCAGTTCTCTCTAAAGCTTTACTGATCAAATCAGTCCTCATGTACATTACATCTAAAATCTAGCAAGAGGAAACCTAATCTCAAAATATTGGTAATTAACTCTGGTGAGCAAAACTATTTCCACAACATGAGAGTGTGTGGGCTATTCTTACAGATAATATAGATATAGAGTGAGCAAATCCATTCTCATTAAAAAATTACACAGCAAATCAGTTTTCATATCAAAACATTTAATAAATAGTACGAGCAAACGTGGTCTCGAAATATTAGTTATTAACTAACCTAGTGAGCAAATCTGATCCAAATCGATCGAATGATCGATGAATGAAATCTATGAGCTAGCCTGTTCTCACAAAAGTTTACAATCAGTCAGCAAGTTTATTACAATTGTTCAAAAAACCATTTATCGATATAGAGTAAGCTAACCTGTTCTCACTAAAGATTTACTAAAATAAAACTTACAATCTTATAACCCAGTGATATATAGTTATATGGTAGTGAGCAAATATGTTCTCACTCAAGGAAAATAATGCAGTAAATACAAATTCAACGTTATAGCTTACTTCAACAATTTTACTTAAACAGTAACTTTGTAGTACATATCACTTGCTCGTATAATCCAAACAAAAGACATCATCATCTTAATAATTGCAACCAAATACAGTTACAGAACACATCTATATTACTTTTACATTACAGAAGTTTTATCATAAAAATTGTTCTAACAACAAAAACTTTAAAATTACTTTAACCTTATACACATTAGTCTTACTCAAATATGATATAATATGTAGATACTGATCCATAATCCGGCCCTTCAATGTACTTATATATATAAAATATGGTTTAACCGAAATACATACTATATTGAAGTTTAAAAGGCTCGAGGTTGAGCCGCTCAGATTATTATATTGTACAAGAGCCATTAGTAATTCTTACAAATTATAATTTCTTTTATTCTATGTTGTACAAATTGACATTCTTAAGACTTTTTAATTCTTTAGGCATGAACAATTGCTTTAATTATAAAGCATATATATATATATTTGTAATGTGTACGTGTGTGTAATTATTATGAATATTTGAAATAATATGTAGGTTGTATAACCATCGGGATAAACATACATTTTTTTTTTGACACATGCTTTCGCTTTCTGGACGAGTCCACTCAAATCTGTGTACATCTTTACAAGGCTCACATATGATTCGACCAGTACAGATTGTACGGGCTTCAAAACAGACTAATTTCATTTAATAATGGCTGTCTACTTCATCGCCTATTCTATCGATGTCGCTATCGTCATTAGCTTGCATGGATTAATATTTCATACGGTTTGCAGCTACAGAAGAGCCGCTTTTGTGCTTCATGTTACTGTATGCTGGTATGGATATTATTTTATACCGTTTATTTCCCAATATCCCCTACGCGAAATAAATACAAGAACATACGATAGGAGTAATACTTTTACAGTTATTGTAAAAAGCCATTTGCGTTAGTTTAACTGAATCCCTTCGTTGTATATAATTATGTCATTTTGTGAGCTGGTTTCCTATTTTTGTCCTAATAAATCTTTTGTTATCTGTTCACCATTAACCATGTTATTTTCTACCAACTCCAACCTTTACCCCGTTTAGTATTGTTTATGCCCCATTGAATTTTCACTACCTGGATATCCAAATTCTTTGCATAATTATTTAAATTTTAGGCGGTTAAACAACCGACTATATTATATTATTAAAAAGTAATCCACATTATTAAGGAGGAATTCGTTATATACCCTTTTTCATAGAACATAGTATACATCTATTTATGTTATAGAAATTAAGTTTGCTAGAAAATACGTGTCTTTCATTAAAACCCGTGGTGATAACCATCCTGACTGATCAGTTAGATACAAGAATTAAATAGTCCTCATGTTATGTCGATGATAATAAACGCTTTAAAAATGTACATTGAAAAAGCTAAAATATTAAATTTTAAATCCCAGAAAAGTAAACATATCCTCCTTAAAATTGCACCTAGAGATTAAATAGTATTACTCTTGATCACAGAGTACTTTCATATATATACTTTTGATGAACATTTCACATATTGATGAAATATATTTAGATCAACCGCGCTAATGGTATATCATTCCTATGTTTGTTCTATTATCCGATATGGTATCATCGTGTGAAATTGTTTGATTTTAGCCTATGAAACCGATATGAATATAAATTATATGATAATTTTCATTTCTTTTTATACTGCTTGAAACATATTTTAGTATTCCACCGACACTTGAAATAAATAAATTCAAAATAAAAAGTTGGGTTACGATTAACGTATGCGTGGTGCCGTAAAAAAAATGTCTATTGGCCAGCTAGTGTTGCTGGTTTAAGAGATTTTCCCCGATTTCAGGAAATACGGACGGTTGTCGGGAATAAATCAGATATTGATAAAATTCGGAATATTTCGGGTATTTTGAACGTATAGATAGAAATAGAAATAATAATAAAATATTGAATGGTTATTAATTTAACCCTAGTAAGTAATATATAATCGTCAGCTAATTGAGGATGGGAAATCTCCCATGCTTGTCTCATTCACTTAGTAAAGCTCACATTCGCATGGTTATTGACTGATTATTTCTGAATTTGAGTTGATCACATATAGGTACATAATAATATAATTTCAATAAATCAAATGGGCACTGTATCTGTATGTATTGACATTAAATAAATGAATATCTAAAAAAATATTTTTAAAAACAAAAACCGGAACCCGGAATTTCTGGCATAGCATTCGGGTATGATAGCTTTTCGTAATTGGCAACACTGGTGTGCTTATACTTCACTTATTTAAATTTTTATTGCAACGTTCTTTGCTTTGCGATTTTATATGCGTTTTATGGTTTTATTCCAACAACTTTGGCTTGATAACGGACTCTCTTGGTAGACTCGGCTGTGTATAAAGGACTATTTTCGGACTTGATTTCGATAAATTGATTATTTTTGTATCTTCAAGCGTCCGTTAGTAAAAATTGATTTACTATGATTCCATAAAATATTTAGAGTCTATCTAAGTCATTTTCGATTCAAACGATTCTTAGGCGTGACATGTATGGAGCCGGAAAAATGTCCTTTTACTATGGACTGGACTGATTCTTGCAAACCATTATTTAAATCCAATAACCTATTCACAGTTCCTTGTATTTAGATACTTGAAACAGCCAAATTTGTAAAAAAATAATTCTTCACTTTTTGAAGCTAATAAAAATAATAATACGCTGAAAGTTACACAACATCAATTAAAATTGCCTGTACCTAGAATAGAATTATTCAGCTGCGTTTATATGGCCCTGCTTGTTTATAATTCCATACCAAAATTTATTACCGATCTTCCCTACAGAAAATTCTGCAGTTTTTTTTTTTTTAAAGTGGCTCATCTCAGTTTTTATTAAATTAAAAAAAAAGGTTCTTGTCCATTACAGAAATATATTGTAAATTTATTATTACTGTATAAAGTCTGGTTGGAAATTTTGGTAGTAATGTTTGGTTTGTTTTTATATTTTGTTTTTACTTCATGTTTTTAAAATATTATTATAAGTATTCAATTAGTTATAGTTAAGATTATATTAGGCACCCTATTATAGTTTAATATTTGCAAGCCAATTTATTGCGAAATGTGTCATTGCGTTAAGTATTATATTATGCTAACATCTTTTGTACCACATTTTAAGCAAATAAATGAATTTTATTTGATTTGTTAAAATTATATAATAAACTTCCGGATGCCATAAATGGAATTGGTGAAATATTATTTATTAACCAACTCAAGCAGATATTACTTCATATATTTAACGATTATTTGAATGAGAATAATGATAATTAAATTATATGGGCATTGGTCTTAATATATATAATTATGATTTATTTTACTTAGACATGATAACGGTTAATATTTCGACTGGTTTTTCTTATTCTATGACACTTATTATTATTTTAATCTATTTAGGTACACGTTTTATGTATTCTAAAATTTAATTTTTGAATTATTGTATTAATTTTATGTTTTGCCGAATCCCACAGGGTCCATAATTGTATCTTAGCTATAAGCGATTATTATTACATCTAAAACGATATTATGGAACGAAAACAAATATATGAATAAGAATCAGATTTCCTATAAGGCATTCCCTTATTAATGTGACGTCACTCCCATCAGTATATAATGACTTCATTGACCTTAACTAGAAATTCTGACTCAACGTCATTTAATTTATTTTATAACTATTGGGTGGGACACAGCTGATCTGTATTCAATATGGAAGATCTGTATCATGTACTACCTATACTATGACCCACAATAAAAGGTTGTATTGATTGATTAACATTATTTTACGAACTTCATCATGTTCAGTTAAAAGAGAGCTATTCGGTAAATTCTTAAATTTATGACTGCGTTCAAATGAATTACCAGAATCCTTATACTCATTAATGAATTGTAATAGTTGATCAGGATTAGAACAGCGCAATGCTAATTTTTATTTCTACAATAGGACTTTTGAACTTGCTTGTACTTCTATATTTTTGTTTTAGAATATATATATACATTATACCATATCTATATTAATTTTATAAAGTAGAAAAGGTTCTTTGTTTGTTTGAACGCGCTAATCTTCGAAAGTACTGGTTGGATTTGGGGTGCAATTTGGTATGGAAGTAGCCTGAAGCTTGATTATCTTATTAACTTAACTTATTTCTCTTTTACCCGACTGCAAGAGAAGGAGGTTATATTTTTAACGTGATAAAGTCCACGAGATAGAAGCCCCGCGCGACTGCTAGTGTATTAGTATATTATTATTATTATTATATATAGAATGCATTTGTAACCAAAGCGATTATTTTCATTGTGTTGTAGCCTATCAATACTCAGTGAAGAGCGTTGTGGGCTGCAATATTGATTAAACGTTTTGTGTATTTATTCTTTCTGTGTTTTGTATTGTGACTGTTGTGTATTGACAGTGTGAACAGTGTTATTCTTCTTAAATATATAATATATAATAACTACTCACAATAATAATTAAGTTCCATTGATTCATTCAATAGACTTTTACGGTCAAACGTGTTCGTTAATTTTTCTTGCCATTCTCGTCATAAAAATGAAATTATGTTTAAAAACTTTCGTACCAATGTTTTATCATCCCAGCCATACACTAAGGCACATTCGTTTTTTTTTGTAGCCAAATACGAAACCGTTAGTTTCTAGAAGAGGGGGTCACAAAATTTGGGAGAATTTTTTTTTTATAGTCTAACTTTTTATTAATGGGATTACTAGGGTTTGATGGCTGAGATGGTAAATTTAATCTATAATTTTCGCAATAACGTTAGTGGAAAAATCAAATGGGCTACGAGTCTACTTACGATCTACATTACATTAAAACTATGACTAGGGGATTCAGAGAAAGAAATGCGTCTGCACCTATAAGCACGCGATCGCCTCTTGCTCTCACGGTACCTTTTCTATGCTCTTCAGGGTCAGTATTCCGACCACGAGTAGCCCGGTTAAGGCCGCGGCTGGGCCCGTTTAATTTACTTCGCACGTAGTCAGATCCAGGATTGTCCTCACGTGGTAGACGAGATTCACTACTTGTTGGAGTTTGCAAGCATCGGCGTTTACGTCTTGCCTCCTGATCGTTATTGTCCGTGATCTGCGAACTCAAACAAAATAACCATATTTGAGAATACTTGTAAGAATGTATAGATTGTTTTTTTTCTTTTTCTAATAAGCGTGGCTGAAAGAATTCTTTTTTTTTTAATAATAATTTAGTAAATGTAGTAAGTCCTTTATCTATCTACGAGTTATATACTGTGGTTCGATTTATATCTGTGTCAATTAGTTTTTTTTTTTACACCGTCATAAACTTTCTCACTGCCTGCCAATCCCGACACTATCGGAGAGTAACCCCGACCAAGCACAGGATCTACAGACAATGCTTAACCCTTCCTTATTGAACACAACACCGGAAAGTAGCCCCGGTAAGAAACATTCAACAAGTAAGTCCCTACCTAACGTAGGTATTCTTAAAACAATTATGAAATTAAATCTAATAACCGTCTGCAACCTTACACTGTCAGAGAGTAGCCCCAACCAAGCGCAAGATCCACAGACAATTTTCAATCCTTGCTTATTGAACACAACACCGGAGAGTAGCCCCGGTCAGAAACATTCAATAAGTGAACTTTCCTACCCTAACCTACAATGATCAGTCTTAAAAGAATCAAACAGACATTAAATCAAATCATCGTCTATAGTTCCAACACTATCGGAGAGTCGCCCCGACCAAGTGAAAGATCCACACACAATGCTTAACCATTGCTTATTAAACACAACACCGGAGAGTAGCCCCGGTCAGAAACATTCAACAAGCAGGTCCCTATACAACGTGAAAAAAAATAAATCTTTTTATTATTTCCATTTTCTGATGCAAGCCACCCAAGAAAACTATTAAAACTAACAAAGCTCGTGCTATTGCAGTTCTAATTATTCCGCTAGCAATTTGCACCAGAAAAGCAAACAGCCTGTTTATTTAATTTTCATGCACAAATTTTAACGAAATAAAATGATTATAGACGTGTACTTACGTGAAACGCAGTTTCATCCCACTTCTGAATTGTTAGACTCGTTTAAAGAAAACTCCGTGCGTCTCATGTATTACTTTTATTCATACATTTATAACTTTTTCTATATTTCAACAGTACAGTAAAATATTCCAATACTTAGATAAATACTACACTCTTCGCTGGTTACAACAAGAATGCCGAGTCAGCCTCACGTATAGCCTTTTATACCTTCTGTCATTACGCCTTCTACCGCGTTTTACGAGAATAATCATTTAACAACTACCCTCAACTAACAATAATTGAATCGAGTTTAACAAAATATACTTCCATTTTAAATTAAACCTAACACTAGTAACCTCAATAATATTATATGGTCACCATCTGGTCTGTCTACTCCCCGTTAAACCCTTAATTTAATTATAAAATTAATTGATTGGCATTTTATACGCATAAGTAAATTCAATTCCGTGGCGTGGAGGAACGGAAGAACGAACGAATTCCATATTAATTGAATAATTGAAAAATGCCATTAAAATTCAATGTTGTTGTCACGAGGTGATCTTACCTTATTTGGGGAGTTATTAATTAATGGTCCCGAGGTGGGAAGTAATAATGATGCTAATGACTTATTACTGCTTGAATTGGATATTAAGTTTTGTTCTTGCTTTATGATTCTGGTTTCCATTTCCGTTTTGAACGAAATTAAAATACCTTTGTGGTAGTTCTATTTAGGAAAACAACCTGCATAATTATTCATTTGATTTTTAGGATTCTGTAATGTCCGTTTGAAATATCGAAACAATTACACTACATATTTGTGTCTGTCACAACCATTTTGCTACATCAACGCAAAGAAAATTGGGTAAATAACCACTTTTGTAGCGGTCATTTCTTATTTTATTGATTCGAAATCTTCTCATAAAAATATGAAGGTGACGCAAAGGTTGATGATCGCAAGATTGATGTCAGAAAGTTAAGAAAACAAAACTAAAAGGTAAAAACTATTACTTTTAAATATTTATTTATACCTTTCAGTTTAGTTTTATGTAGCCATATAAAAAAAAAATAAGTTATTTATTTGCTCTTAAAGTACAACAAAGAAAAAAGGTTAAGCAACGCTTGCCAAGTTCAGCCTGTGGATTGATGACTATCGTAACATAGCGATATTATTCCTTGGTGCCTCGTAAAGCACGTTAAACCGTTGGTCCCGGTAGTCAATTGAACATTTTTCAATCGTTACGGATAGTCAGAAGCCAGAAAATCTGACACTGGTCTTGCCAGGGGGTATCGTGTTACCCAGCTACTGAGTTGTGGATGTCACTTAGGCAGTCGCTTAGACTGGAAGCCGAACCCAAAATAGTTGGGAAAAGGCTAAGCAGATGATGATGATATCAAACCTATAAATGTTCACAATTGTTGAACAGTAAAACAGCTAGTTTTTTTATATTAAAAATAAAAACATTATGTTTGTTCACAGTACGACCGCTCTGGGTGCGTCTCCAAGGCGGCAAGCGACCTCTAGTGGCAGGACAGAGCACTGAGCTGGTCTGCCATACTGTTGGCGCCAGGCCCAAGCCGACCATATCCTGGTGGAAGGGAGGCACCAGGTTGAAAACTGTTCGAGAAACTGTGAGTAAAATATTATTTTTACCACAGTCTTTATCGGTTTTTGTACTAACAAAATAGGTCAGGTATATATTTAACAAACAACATGTTGAGTAACTAACTTATTTACTTAAATTATATTGAAACGTCAACCTGGTATTCAGTTCTTCCACGTACCAACTTAAAAAGTGGTTCAGTATTACCTACTGGTCGTAGTAACCAAACTCCAATCCTATTTAGCAACGAATGCCCAGCAGTGCATGATAAACTTACCTATCCCAACACTAGCAAACTTCACCAAGCGAGATTGTTTGCATTGCATCGCGTTACACGCCAGATGGCCACTGTCAACCGTAAATAAGAACTAGTGCTGCAACACAAAATAAGTTACATGTAGTTTCGGCTGAATCTTGGACTCGGACGAAACTTCGCTGTAGCTAGTGACTTCTACTCTAATTTGGCTCGAAGACATGAGACTGACACATGTTGCTAAGGCCTTGTTACTAGAAAAAATAATTATCCGAGAACTAAAGTAAATAGTAGTAAGAGTCTGTGTTTCCCGATGGCTATAACCTGGGGGTCTTTAAGTCAAGAGTGAATAGGTTTCTTCTAGGTAAGCGTACTCCATCTTCGACCACATCATCACTTACCATCAGGTGAGATGGTGGTTAAACGCGAACCTATTCCAAAAAAAAGTGGTAAATATAGTCGATACCAGGCAAGTCTCATGATTATTTTTTAGTTGAATGAAGATTTATTCAACCAAAAAAATCGTAAAGTATCGTAGTAGGCTAGGATGTATTGGCCTCGTCTATCTACACGAGGCCAGTATTTGCTACTACTCTCAGACAAAATACCGCAATAAACTCGGAGGTCAACATCTCTTTTAATATCCGTACATTGATGTAATCTACAGCAGTGTTGGCCCAGTGGTTTCTAGCAGGATTTACGAGTTGTTCCTCGTGTGTTCGAACCTAGACAGGCACATTACTTTGTATAATTGTCATAATCACCACTACTCTTAAAATGGTGAAGGAAAACATCGTTAGGAATCATGTCTTCTTAACTGATAAATCAGAAGACATGCGATATCCACCAACACAAATTGGGCCTGGGGTGTGATGGATTATGGCCCATTTGCTCTCAAAGATAGAAGCGTTATAGGCTGATTATGTTATGTTATGCGGCAAACAAAGACAATTTCATCTATTCTACCAATATATGTATAATGTAAAATGAAAATGCCAACTTATGTAGTTATGTCAAACATGCATTGGCTGAATCCCATCACGAAACATGAGTTTGGTTTGTCTTTCACCGCTGCATTATTTCCACAGAAGGCGCCTAAGTCAGATAAATTGTTTTTATAAATATCTTAGGTTCACCTCTTAAACCAAAACGTAATTAATAAGAAATCAGACATTTATGATTACCAAATATTGCATACACGTAAAATATATTTTCTTGTCATATAACAAAACAGGCCTCTCAATCTTCTTTTTAAATAAATTAGTTTATTAGGCTTCAGAAGTTTCAGTTTATTTTTCAATTAATAATATGGTAGTATGCAACTTTGCTGCTAATTATACGAGTACAGAATACTCGTTAAAGACGAAAGCCAAAATTACAATTTAGTGCAGCACTATGAACACAATGTTTCGTTCACAGTATGCTCATTTGATTTCTTTTGTCTTGCTTCCTTTCTTTCGAAATTAAAACAAGTAACGGATCTTGAGTAAAGTGAGTGTAGCTTAATTAAGTGGTTAAACAAAAACAATAGGTTTAAATTCCGAATCAAAAGAACGGGCTTAATCTTATCTACGAGTTTTCTCTTGTAAACGCTGTTTGTAAGACGGTTTAATTTTGACTTGGTATTAATTCCTACCTACTGCAGAGAAGCTCATGGCTACACAATAACGGCCGAACGTTTCTATTCAAGGTTAATCAAAGTGGATGGGTGACCGACTCAAGATATAGACCGCGCCCGTGTAAACTCATAAGATGATAGTCCTAGGGTTGTGAATAAGTGTGCATCTGTACATTTCTACTGTCCCTGTAGAATTTAATCAGAACCTCTTTGTGACCAGATGTCAAAGGATGGCAACATCACCAGCAGCATCCTGACCTTCGTGCCAACTATAGAAGACGCTGGACGAGTGCTGTCCTGCAGAGCTGTGCAGCCGAGTCTACTGCAGTCTACACACGAGGACGGGTGGAAGATGGAGATACAACGTACGTTATTCCATTTTGATATTCATGACAAAGCCACGTATAACAAATGTAACGTTAAGTAAAATTTACATATTTTTCCGTTATCACATAAAATTTATTAAAGTATTAGAGCAGTTTGAGCAGAGCGTTTTATGTCTTGAGTTCGAACCCAGTCTGATGCATTAGTTTGGGTAATTTATATCATCACCACTGCTCTCAAAACGGCAATAGAAAACATCGTACCAAAAATTCGAAGACATGTGACATTCACCGAGCCGCCTTGGGCCTCCGTGGTGGGTTACGGCCTTAAACGACTACGATAGGATAAGAATTGTTTGTTTGTTCATTTAATGTTTTATTTCCCAAATAGATTTGCCGGTAGCAAAACTGGAGTTAGGTGCTAATCTGGACGCCAGCAAAGTGGTGGAGGGCTCAGACGTGTACCTAGACTGCCGAGTACGAGCAAACCCGTGGCACAATCATGTATATTTTACGCATAATGTGAGTAACGATTATATTTTTCTGTCTTCTATGATCTCTGCTTAACTCTTCGGATTTACAAGTGGGATCTTTATGATCATGTTTGATCTAGTGTTTGCAAATACGACCGCTAAGTAGTCCTGGGTTTTATAAGCGCGTCAAGAAAAGTGATTAAAAACCTAAATTCGTTAGGCAATTTGCAAAACATAATAGAATTAGATTTGTCAAGAGAGTATAACAAGCAAAATATTAATAAATTTCTTACATAAACCTACTGACAGTCCTACAGAGAGAGAAGGCCTGTGCTCCAGCGGTGGGAACAGTAAAGGCTGATTATGTTATGTTATAATAATGTATCTAATAAATAACTGCTGAAAAATGCTAATTGAAATCATTGATGCGTCTACTAACTTTGTTTATGTTTCCACCAGGGTGTTGTAGTAAAACCAGGCGCAGGAGTTCTGTTAGCCAACCAGAGCCTGGTCCTGCAGCGGGTGTCGAGGAAGGCAGCTGGTGCCTACGTCTGCTCAGCGAGGAACTCCCTGGGAGAAGGGTCCTCGGAGAACCTGGTGTTGGACGTCAAGTGTAAGTAGACCAAACTGAGTTTATTAATTTAGAATGAGCGAAGGCCAGAGAAATATTAGAAACTTTTTAAGAGACGAGACCTGTCTCCCAGGAATGGGAAATTATGTATAGCTGTGGCTGTTTTGTGTAATGTTTGATTACTTTGTACTGTGTTTAATGGTCTAACTCTTCACTATAATTTAATACTGTTTTATAGACACATTGAAAATCAGGTTTCGAAATGAGTAATCGTAGAGTTTGACCGTTTCTTCTCGATACGAAATTATTACTTTACCCGTTTTTTCTTTTCTGTGCAGTTGTTCCAACCTGCAAGTCATCAGCCCCAATCGTGGTGAGGGCAGCGAGAGGAGAGGTCATTGACATCGAATGCAACCTGGACGCTAACCCGAAGGTAAGCGTATATTTTACATAAAAATAACATTCTTAAGTCGTTAGATATTTCCAAAGTCGACGGCCGTCTAAGAGCAGTGAGCACTAAGTACGGGACTTGATAGGGCCCGTGCCTGCCGTGGTTGCGGGATTGTTCAAACGAGACAGCATTTCGTAACGCAGGGGCATCTGATGTAACAGCATGGGTTTTTAGTCAGTACAAGTTTGCACTCTCTTCTGCTCCAGCCAAAGCGGGAGGTGTCATTTGATGATTGGCTACCCGTAAAAACAACTTATCAAATAACTTAGTTATTCATGTAAATGATGCCTTACGGTATAATTATATCGACCACGATGAGTGTATTATGAGTGATGACGCACTTCTAAAACATTCTGTATGTCCTATTCTCACATAACAACTTGTCATCATCTGCCATTTTCCCATCTATGTTGGGGTCGGCTTCCAGTCTGCATGGAAGCAGCTGAGTACACGTGTTTAATATGGAGCCTATCTGACGTCCACCGCCCAGTAGCTGGGTAGCATGATACACCTTGGTAAGTTCAGTGTCAGATTTTCTGGCTTCTGACAACCACTGTCAACAACGACTGTCTAAGATTTTCGAATGACAGCCGGGAACTACGGCTTAGCGTGCTTTCCGAGGCATGGAGGAATCTCGATACGTTACGCGTTAGGATAGTCACACATTAACGGACTGACGTCGATGAGGATTGCTTATCCTTGAAGATCGCCCCTTTTTTTCTGGGTGGGAAAATCCTCAAATAGTCCCGCTGTGGGTAGAGCGGAAGGGAGTGTCAGACTTCTACTGACTAAAAACCCACCCTGCTTCTTCAGTTGATCTTGCATTCCGGGGCTGTGGTCTCTTGTTAGAACATTCCCGTAACCCCGTATGGCAATGGCTCTATCGGGCCCCGTCAATGCTGCTAGTGTTCTTTGAGGCGCGCGCGGAACACGACGCGCAGCCGACCCGTGTCTGGTCCTCACCGGCCGGTGAGCTACCCCTGCTCGCCGTCCGCAGATACGCGCCTTCGGTGGATGATCGACCTTTGCGGCTCTTATTATTTAATTACGAGCTCTTCTTTAACACAGAACTATTTATATGAAGAACTTACGTACCTCGAAAGTGGCACTTAAGCATCTTAAATCCATTCCTCGCTCCAATAACTTTTATTTACACAAAGAACGAGCCAACCTCATTTAAACACTATTTCCTATGATTATTCCTCTTGTAAAATTTCCTCAAATTCCATCCCAAAATACCCACTTTGTAATAAACTCGTCGCAGAAAATAATTTCCGAAGATGCCACAAAATATATTAGGAAAGGTAAATTCAATTCACAGTCAACTTAAGATCATTATTTAAGGTTACAGTGGCTTTATATGAAAGTTAAGGCGCGAATTTGTCACCTTGCAAGTTTGTCCTTAACAGAATGTTCTTCGATAAGAGTCACAGAGTACGAAGTTGCAGTAGGACAAATCGGTTTAGAGCGCGAGTGTGGACGAGATGCGCGATTATGAAGACGAATATGTCTTATTGGTAGAAGAAATATATTGAATCAATAAGGTAAAAACTAAAATAGTGTATTTTTTCCCAGATCTTTTAAACATTTTGTTTTCGCTTTGATTTGAGCCACTCTCCAAACACATTGGCGCTCTGCGTAATTTTTTTGTCAAGAAAAAAATCTAAATCTTGAAATTTAATAATAAAACAAGGTTACCAGGCGAAAATTGCTTTAGATCTACATATGTTAGAGTAAAAAAAACGTGCGAGTCGGACTCGCGCACGAAGGGTTTTGTAACATTATCTATAAAAAAGGGCAAAAAAATACGTTTTTATATCGACCACGATGAGTTTATGATGAGTGATGACGCACTTCCAAAACATTCTGTATGTCCTATTCTCACATAACAACTTGTCATCATCTGCCTTTTTCCCATCTATGTTGGGGTCGGCTTCCAGTCTGCATGGAAGCAGCTGAGTACACGTGTTTAATATGGAGCCTATCTGACGTCCACCGCCCAGTAGCTGGGTAGCATGATACCCCTTGATAAGTTCAGTGTCAGATTTTCTGGCTTCTGACAACCACTGTCAACAACGACTGTCTAAGATTTTCGAATGACAGTCGGGACCTAGGGCTAAGCGTGCTTTACTTTTATTTACACAAAGAACGACTCAACCTCATTGAAACACTATTTCCTATTGTGATTATTCCTTTTATAAATTTTTCTTAAATTTCATCTGAAAATACCTACTTTGTAATAAACTCGTCGCAGAAAATAATTTTCCGAAGATGCCGCAAAAGATATTAGGAAAGGTAAATTCAATTCACAGTCAACTTAAGATCAGTTTGGTTTCAGTTAAGATCATTTAAGGTTACAGTGGCTTCATAATATAAAAGTTAAGGCGCGAATTTATTACCTCTTTTTTTTACGTAGTAAAATCATCAAATAAGTCCTCCCACCCCGGGCAGGGCCGGAGGGACTGTCAGACTTGTACTGACTAAAATCCACGCTGTTCCTTCAATAGCCCTTTACGTTCCGGGGTCACGGTAATGGGATAAGTCCCACGACCCCGGCAGTCTTCGGCCCTCTACAGGGGGGGGCCTCGTCATATTGCTGACGCTCTTTGAGGCGCGCGTGGAACACAACGCGCCGTCGACCCGGGCATGGTCTATGGTCGGACAGCGAGTTGCCCTTTACTCGCTGTCCGCATGCCCGCGCCTACGGTGGCCGGAGATCGTCGGCCGACGTCCGACGCCGTGGGCGTCTACCACTGCGGCTGGGCTGGATGCTACCTGCGTCATGCGGTAGGTCAGAACGCTGTGACGCCGATCTAGCCACTACTCAAAGAGGGGTCTTACCGCCGCAATTGCGGCGTGCCTGGCGAATTTGTCACCTTGCAAGTTGGTCCTTAACAGAATGTTCTTCGATAGGGGTCACAGAGTACGAAGTTGCAGTAGGACAAATCGGTTTTGAGCGCGAGTGTGGACGAGATGCACGATATTATGAAGACAAATATGTCTTCTTGGTAGAAGAAATATATTGAATGAATAAGATAAAAAACTAAAATAGTGTATTTCTTCACAGATCTTTTGAACTTCTTGTTTTCGCTTCGATTTGAGCCTCTCTTCAAACACATTGGCACTATGCGTAATTTTTTTAACATGAAAAATATCTAAATCTTGAAATGTAATAATAAAACGAGGTTACCAGGCAAACACTGCTTTAGATCTCTATTAGAGTAAAAAATAAGTGTGAGTCAGACTGGGCGAGTCTGACTGAAGGAATCCGTAGTAACTATAATAATATAATATGATATGTATATTTATTTGACAAAAAAAAACCTTACAAATTTCTTAAAACCAGGTTATTTACATTTTTTACAACTACGCCAAATAAATTTGTTTTTCATAGTGTTTGTATGAATTACAAAGTTATATTTGCGGTGTTATAAAATATGCTGTATCACAAAAACATCAAACCAAAGGTTTGGTTGAAAGTTTATATTAAAATCTAGAGACATATATGTTTTCTAGATTTTTCACTCCATTATTATAGAAGTTAGAGGAAAGGGGGGGGGGGCACATTTTACCATTTTGGAAGCGTATATCTTTTAAATGATTGACTTTAGAAAAAAGTGGTTTTAAAAACCCCTCATTTTTAAAGACCTGTCTATAGATACCACACACGCATAGGTTTCATGAAAAGAAATATATTTTGTTTTAGTTCCATGTATGAGGAGCCCCCTATATTTTAAATATTTTATATTTTTTTCTTAAAATCGGAAAGCGGTTCACAGAATACATCTACCTACCAAGTTTCACATGTATAGTCCTAATAGTTTCGGAATAAAATGGTTGTGACATACGGACGGACGGACAGACATGACGTAACTATATGAGTTCCTGTTTTTGCCATTCGGCCACGGAACCCTAAAAAGGTCAATAAAAATATTTGTTGTTACAACGGCAACAGAAATACATCATCTGTGAAAATTTCAACTCACACAGTTCATGAGATACGGCCTAGTGACAGATAGACAGACAGGCAGACAGCGGAGTCTTTGTAATAGGGTCCCGTTTTTTTCCCTTTGGGTACGGAACCCTAAAAAAATTACCCATAGTTAATGTAATTTGCTGCCCATTATCTTTAAAGCTGTATAAAGCGGTGTTATAAAACAACCCACACAAAATTATTCTTATCTTTTATCTCTTTCATTTGAACCGTTTAGCCAATTAAAGTTCGAAGTTAAGCTACGCAATTACTAGCCAATGCTTGCAATTTCTGGACAGATCCACTCGAATCTGTATGGTGCCTACTTCAGATATTTTATTACCTACAAGGTTCTCATACATATTTTTTGTCATTACATTAATTGTATGGTCATTAAAAGAGACGATAACCGCTGAGTTGGTTTCGGTGTTTGTTCTCAGGATAGTAAGCTAGAAAAGATCAGGCTCATCTGTATTATTTTAACAAAAAGATTGATGTGTAATTTATACAACACCATAGCAAAGGTAAAGATCATATAACATAATAATACGATTTAATAATAAAGCTTTACTCAAACGGTCATACAAATATCTGAAGTATGCATCATCATATTTTGTAAACATCGACGTTTAAAACTGATTTGTTTCCGAAAATATTGTTATATTCAATTTTGCGTAAAAATATGGGCGGTTGTTAGTTACATTGCTGTTACGGTAAAATTGTACGGAACTCATGCATAATTATTTAAAAAACAATAACTTACGGTTGGTCTAGCTTCATTTTGCAATTGATATTATGTACTCCTATATACATATTTATGTTTTTGTCGAGATTGTTATTTCGATTGAATGATTTCGAACACATAAATCGTAACTGAATCAGCTCGCAAAACGATTTCATTATTTATTTATTTATGTACACACATGACACTTACAAAAGAAACAAATATAAATACAGACAAAAGGTAAGGTGCTGCTTATTTCCTAAGAAATTTCTTCCTGCAGACCTGCAACAGGAGAGTTGAAGAAGAGATGATAGACACAGTGTGTATTAAAACTAATTAAGATAAATAAAACATACCTAGCTTTTTTTTACGTGGTTAAATCATCAAATAAGTCCTCCCACCCCGGGCAGGGCCGGAGGGACTGTCAGACTTGTACTGACTAAAATCCACGCTGTTCCTTCAATAGCCCTTAACGTTCCGGGGTCACGGTAATGGGATAAGTCCCACGACCCCGGCAGGCTTCGGCCCTCTACAGGGGGGGCCTCGTCATATTGCTGACGCTCTTTGAGGCGCGCGTGGAACACAACGCGCCGTCGACCCGGGCATGGTCCATGGTCGGACAGCGAGTTGCCCTTTACTCGCTGTCCGCATGCCTGCGCCTACGGTGGCCGGAGATCGTCGGCCGACGTCCGACGCCGTGGGCGTCTACCACTGCGGCTGGGCTGGAGGGAGGACGCTATCCTCTCCCTCACGCGGCCAGCCTCCTCCTTCGATAGCATGACTGCTTCGCAGAAGGAGGCGACCGCTTCCCACTCCGTCTCGCCCCGCAGCATGGCCTCGACCAATGCCGGGCGCGAGAGGTTTCCGCCTATCGCCGCCGTGAGGACACGTCGGTGCTCTGCCCAAGCGGGGCAGTCTTGCACCGTATGCTCTACTGTGTCCTCAGGGCGATCCTCACAGTGGTGACACCCTGGCGTTTCTTCCTTCCTCATCAGACACAGGTACCTCCCGAAACTTCCGTGTCCGGTGAGGACCTGCGTCATGCGGTAGGTCAGGACGCCGTGACGTCGATCTAGCCACTGCTCAAAGAGGGGTCTTACCGCCGCAATTGCGGCGTGCCCGAAACATACTTAGCTAATAAACTAAATTATAATGATATTATAAACAAATATATACATTCATAGAGTTAAAATATATATCTATATTAATGCTATAAAAATATATACCTATAATAAATATATAAAATTATTGATCTTTTTCTAGCTTTTTGAAAATACTAATGGATTTAGCTTCGCGTATTATACTCACTCTCCCCAGAGATTTGCCTTGATGAACAGATAAAGTTCCTGAGTGGTATTTTTATTTGATGATGATCATCAGGGTGGTTTTACTGAGGTAGAGATCCCACACTCCCTGGTCGTTTCCCCAAAATCTTTCCTATCAGGAATTATTTTAAAGTCAATGAAACCCACGTAAAAGTCACTGTTTATAACTCACTACGAATGAAAACAAACATTAATAATGACATTACTGAAGTTTAAAACGAGAAGCAACTGCTCTCATTACGTTAATAAGGATTTAAATGTCATGCAATTTTAAACTTTATTGCTTTGTCCTTAGGAGCCGATGTCATACCATTGGTGGTTCAACAGCTCAGCTCATAGTAAACACGAGCTCACGACATCTTCGATGCCTACTCTGCCGAACTTGCCTGGTAAGAATACATGCCCCTTTACTCTTCTTTTCTTAATATAAATTATAAGGTTGTTATTGGTTGCAGTAAGGAACTGATAAACACAATACAAATTCACAAAATTCCTGACTTTTGCGGTGCAAAATACTTAGTAGCTCTTGTGGTGATAATTCTATTTAATAAAAGCATAAGTAACTATGCGACAAAAATAATAATAAAATGAATATTTTTTGCCCTTTTACTGGTCACAGCCATAACAAATCTAGATATATTATAAAAAAGAACGATTATTTTGAGTTTTGAATGTTTATTACCTACAACAAAATTCCTTGAGAAATTTTGAAAATTCTTTCAAATACAGAAAGCAACATTATGCCTAAATGACACGACTACATTTTCCATTGAAAAAAATATTTCACACGAGTGAAGATACAGGCAACAGCTAGTTATGTTTAACCAGAAAACAATGCTGACTTTTTTACAACACCATTTCTGTAACACCCACGATAGTACTTAAAAACTAATCTTTTTCATCAAATGTTCTTGAATGTAACAAAATCTATACAATAGTGGTACCCAACTTGTCACACACAAACAGGTTGTCTCTAAAGTTACGTACGTTTTCTTTTATTAATATAAGATATGTTGTTCAGGTACATACACGTACACGGTGAACAGCTCTTCCGACTACGGCTGGGTGCAGTGCGCGGGCACCAACTGTGTGGGGCGGCAGGCACAGCCGTGCCTCTTCCATATATTACCTGCCGGTAAGTGGTTTACTGACAACCTCTTTAAACTTAGCCATGAGAATAACTTTCCGGCTGGAGGCTACATTAGGCCGCGACGCGACCTGCGATATATTAGCTAATAAAACATATAAATGAATGCTCACGTATGTATATGGCTACACCGTATATTTTGATATGCGGTGTATTGCTAGCGATATTTGATTTTTTTATGCGTTAGGAACAACATTACTGTAATCACGGTAACGGCTACATCAACATATTAGCAAAATTGAAGCGAATTTGTTAGAAAATTTCTCACTTGTACACCTAGTTCAATATTGCTACAAATATGCGGGTAGCTACATTATGCGTATAGTGAAAAGCATGTATAGTAAGAAGCGTGTGTACTGCCGCATTTTCGCTTAAAATGTAGCCGTACCATGTTTATCTCGTTTCGCTCTTCCAGTCGCATCGCAAATCGCTGCCTACTGTAGCCTCAGCCTCAGATGTTCAACGAATTGAATCAGGTTACTTTTAGACAAGAAACTTAATTAAATGTGATTGGGATATTTATTGCACATAGGCCTAGATGGGTACGTATAAAATTTATGTAATTAAAATATATAAAATTATATTATTAAAATTTTCCTATAGAGAAGAACTGCCAAGCAACTACCCAGTAATTCTCAACAAAAAGTTTGATAATATTCGGTATTAGTAGTACCTACCTATGTGCAAACTATGTACTTGAATGAACACTACCATACACTTAAAATTTAGACCAACACAGGCAAATTAATTAATTGGCTCAATAGACACAAACTTACTATTATATGTATTTTATTATAATGTTAATGCTCATCATATAAACAAAGATATCCCCAACGTCCGTAAATGATATGTATGCTGAATAAACTAAGAACGATTTCCGAAGCTTATTCCTATAAAATATGGCACTTCTATTCCAGTAACCTACATGAGTAATGCAAACTATAAAGTCGGATGTCTTTGGTGATTTTTATGTTTAGAAGATGTGTATTCTAGACTAGTAGACCAGCAGTTTAGCTTTCTTACAAATAATAAGCAAAAATCCGTTTTCATTAAAAAGTAGTAACATTATAGGTACAAGTACAACTTAGCTTTAAAAGTTCAAATCTAGAGATAAAAAACCTTTTTGCATTTCTACTAACTAAATTTATCATAAAATCTCCGGCGATTTACTTTTTGTTTATGTAACTTTAATGCATACTTTTGTTATTACAGACAAGCCATCCACCCCCAAAGCGTGTGAGATCACCAACGTGACATACGACTCATTAACTTTACACTGCACCCCAGGACATGATGGGGGAATCCACCAGTCGTTCTTATTGGAGGTAAGTGCTATGTCTGCCGCTTCGATATCAATAGTGTTTTTACATTTCCATATCCATTAGTTAAAGATTAAAGTGACTGAGCGAAAACACACTTATTGCATGAAATAAACACAAAAATATTACTCCCACTAAGAAACTAAAAGTAAGAATATCTGCATTATTTTGGATAATCTGCAGTCTCTGCAGACTTCTTATTTCGTTGGGAATATCATCAAGTGACTCGTCCTGCTCTGGGTGGAGCGGAAGAGAGTGTCAGACTTCTATTGATTTAAAATCCACCCTGTTACAACAAGAACAGGGCGTTGGAACAGGGTGCATTTTTAGTCCCGGACCCCGGACCGGAAGGGCAACTTTTCAGTTGCCCATCTCGCCTGGGGCCGCGGTATCTCGTTAGAACATTCCCGCAACCCCGATAGGCAATGGCCCTATCGGCCCGTTAATGCTGCTACATTCTATATATTTTTTGCTATGGTTTTTCATACCCGGTGACATTCCCCTTTAATAAAATAACGCCTGATGGGGTTTCCGTGATTGATATTTTTATCGAGTTCGTATCCAATTAATACACTATGTTCACACGTATATTTTTCTAAATACTCCCACATCAGTTAAATAATACAAATCAGTTAAATATGATTTCGATAACGGATCATCATTACTTAAAAATACTCGCAAATGAATAAAAATAAACGAAAAATATAATTCAAAACTGTGAACAATAAAATAACTAGTATATATTTTGTTACAAGCTTCATAAATTGTGTTGAAGATGTCCAGAGGTTCCAATATGTCTTGTTACTGTCACTTAGTTCGATACAAATAAAACCAGAACAACATTTAATTCATTGTTAACAGACATGTATTACTTTTGTCTGGGGAATAAAATAACATTGGAAAAACGTTTTCTGAGGCCCACACTATATTGAGTTTTCGTTGTCGCGGCAAATCTTTGCTTTTCTCTATTTTTCCTTTTTTATCTCATATGTGAACGAATACCATCAAATTAATTATTTTGCTAGCAAACAACACTTAATTTTTGTGTAAAACAATGTAATAACCATTTTGATACCCAATAAATCGAGACGTCCCGCGGAAATAATCGTGCGTCTTAATCTGGTCCTATGTGGGTTGGTACATGTAACATGTCATTTGTAGTCATTTATCCTTTTTTGCGTTTATGGTTTTCGGGAGCAATACCATTGATTAATTATTTTTTATATTAATACAACTTCTGTTCCACACAGATCTTCGACATGGTGACTGGGCTGCTTCTCCGCAATGTTAGCAGTGATGACCCTGAGTTTGAAGTAGCAGGGCTAGCAGCAAGCAACTCCTTGGCAGTGTCGGTGAGAGCCTTCAATAAGAAAGGCTTTAGTGAGGCTCTAACGTTGACTTCCAGTTTGCTGAAATATCCACAACCACATACTGGTATGATTTTACATTCTGAATATTGTTATTCATATTTGAAAAATTCACTCACGATACGGGAAAAATTTTTAAGTGTGGGGCAATGTTTTAAAAAAAGAGTTATTTCTCTTAGTTGTAATAGATGTGACACAGGTACATTTTTGTCTTAACCAAGCCAACAGGGTAACATTAGCTGTAGAAAAAAGTTTAACTTAATTATTAAGAACACTACAAATTTCATTTGTTTGGGAAGCTCGTGGTGAATAACAACATCGATCTTCAATGCTTGCCGGGATCGGTCTGTAGACGGGTGACCATCTTAACATACCAAAAAACCTCCGTGCCTAGGTAAGCACGTTAAGTAGTTTGCCCCGGCTGCCATTTGTACGTCTTAAAAAATCTGACACTGGTCTTGCCAACGGTCATCGTGTTACCTGGTGGGTTGTAGAGGTCAGATAGGCAGTCACTTGACTCCATGTGAAACACTAGTACTCAGCTGCATCCCGCTAGACTGGTAGCACCCCACCATAGTTGGGAAAAGACGAAGCAGATAAACAGATGAAGACTTCTTTGATTCAAAATTTACACTGATATAATCTTGGATTCATGTCGTTGGTCTTGATCTGTAAGATAAGAAAAATAAAAGTCACAGTTATTCCTACAGCGCCAGTTCCTGTGAAGGTGGAGCTGACTACGGTTCTGGTGCTAGTCCTGGGAGCAGCGGGAGTGGTCGCCGCCATCACAGCCTTGACAGCTGCCATCTTCTGCTGCAAGAACTGCAACAAGAGAGAGAGTGAGTATGCTTCAACTTTAATTGAACTTTGTAGACGATTTAATGGAAGATTGTATGTGGTTTAATTGAACACTGTATATGGTTTCATTGAACGTCTTGTTTAATGACTTTTATTAAATTTTACTTTCAATTAATTTATTCAATGTTTTGTCTGTAAAAATAGATGCTTTATATTATTTAAGGAAACTTCTTTAAAGTTATTTTTTTTACAGACTTCAAAAAGAAAAGTTTTTAAAATCATAGTATCTTCATACAATTTCTTTCAATTTCTGCGAAAGAAAAAATGTTCAACTAAATTTGTGTCAATTGTTATTACATAAAAACAATTTTATTTGAAAACAATGATTATGCCGCGCACTATCTGATGTTTATAAAGTAGTACCTACATAAACCAATGTGTGAATACAAAAAGATTTCGAACAATTCAATATGACGGATATCGTTAATGTTTTATATTTGTTTTAGGAAAACATGAAAAAGACAAAAAGCAGCAAGATGAAACCTCAAATATACCTTTAACTGGTACCAAAGAAGCGGAAACCGTCGATGGCTTAGGTAAGTGTTCTTTGTATCCTGAGTAAATGTGTGAAATTTGCACGTGGTCTAAGTCGCCGGCAACAGTTAATGCATGACAATTCTGTGTCAACAGTATCACAGTGTTTTTAATCATCTTCATACAAAACAAACGGGTTCCTTAGAATACTAACATACAACTGAACATAAGACAGCTTATGAGAGATAAGTATCATATCTATATCTCATTTGTCAGTAGCAACAGCATCAGCCATGTTTCATAGTATCTACAAGATATTCATATCATAAGAGACGTTACAATTATACAAAACGGTAAATAGAACACCAGCCAAGTTCTACGTGTACTCTCAGATACAAGTAATCTCAGGCTACACCATAAGCCGTCCTGACCGTATCTTAAACCCACTTGAGAGCAAACGGACAAAAGCTAGACAAATGAATTGCTAAGTCTGTCCAGCCACTGATACCATACTGAATATTTAATTGAAATACTACCCATATATTTCTGTGTAATTTGAATAGTATTCTGGTCTTTTGGTTTGGTTTAGAAAGCTTAGTCCTTTGTCCTGTATTGTTTAGGGTGAAATTAAATGGTGATGGTCTGGAAAAGGTTCTATTAGAATCTTCTTAGAAGCAAATGTTGTTTTCTAAAGTTGTTCATAAATGAACAAAATCGACATTATTTCATTTATACTCTAGAAACTAGATACCATTGTACTGGGTGTTATAATGCGTGACCTAGCAGGCTAAGCATCATTTGCTTAGCTTTTTTCCAACAATGTTTAGGGTCGGCGGATATTCCCGTATGTTAGAAAAAATTGTGGCTTCAAATAGCGGGCTGAAATAAAATGTTCGCTTGAAAAGTACTTACACATAATATATTTTAATGTCTGTTTATCGGGTATAATTTTTGAACAGTTTTTTTTTTTCATTGGAGTAAACTCTATTCTCAAAACCTTTGGCTTGTAAAAACCGTTTTTCTTTTCAAGTTTTTGAAGCCAAGCCAACGTCATTGTAAGGGACTATTTCAAATAATCGATTTATCTCAAGTGGATAGAATAAAAGAGGATTTTTCCCCTAACCTTAACATTTTTCAACGAAATTCTCGAATATGCATCGCACTCACAAATTGTCAAAAACGGCGTTTCTTTATGGCCCATAAAGTTGTTGGAGTGCTTTTAAGTTTGTGCTTACATGTATTTTCTTTCTTTCTTTTATATTACTACACAGTTTGTGAAATACTTTGTTCAAAGATTAGAATTATAAAATTACCTAACCAATATCACAGTCTAGATTGTTTAATGTTTAATGTAAGGTATCCTGAATTTAAACTCAGGAACAACAACAAAAATATCAACGCTGGAAAGGAAAAATTATCCAAGCGACATTTTTGGCCATTTCGAGTTATATACATTGTTGGAATCACCTGATTTTTCTGCATCGTTTGGTCTTACTCACGTCCTTCTACAACGACTTTTGATGTCGCTTCGACATTTTGAAGTTCGCGAGAGTTCACTTTTTTTTCCTTACCTACTAAACGACAAAATTTTCGAGCATATTTGAAAATTTGGTGGTTGTCGTAATTGTGAAATGCTAAATTTGCCTTTGGTCAAGTTTGACATTTCTGTTCGTACGGTAATTACTCCACTTAGTTAACTTTTCCTGTATCTGGCGATAAAGTGTTAGGCGCTTAGGTAATTTTGAGTTATTTGGTTTTTTCCTACATGCATTGAGGTAATATAAAAAAATTATATTAAATTAATATTTAGGTTGTTTTGCCTCAACTTCCACATGTTTTTTTATTTTGGTAAGGCAAATTTAGTGTTATTTGGTAAGGATAAATTCCAAAAAATACATATATTACATTTTTACCGTACCTTCCTTAATCAAAGCTTGTCGGTTAGTCAATTTTTCCCGTTTCTATTTTTAGGGAAAATTTTACTAAGCGACACTAACTTTAAAACTGAGCATTATTTTTAATAGTTACGTATACTATAATGTAGATAAAAAAATATACAAATAAATTTCTAAGAATTAGGCTTTTTGGACCATAACAAGAATTTACACGATTTTTTTTCTGAAAATTCTAACTTTAAACTGCTCTATTGTAAAGTTAGTCTTATGTCGCTTGGATAATTTTTCCTTTCCAGCGTCGATATGTTGTAATTACAGACAGAAACCAAAAAAAATACGTAAAAAGAAAGAAAACCAGCACTTAAACGAAATTATTGTCTCTTTGATACAGATAAAAACCCAGATATTATACCATTAGACGGGAAAATAAGCGACTGCTGCTCAAATAAATCTGACTACAGTTCGATACGCCCGCTTATATCGAAGAATACGGAGAAATATGACATGTCCACCAACTGCGACAGGTTTTATGACCACAACATGGATCCCTGCAACCAATACATTCAAGTACGACCGATGGAATACCGCAGACCTTACGCTCCAACGTTGCAAATGTCAAACCTTGGTCCCAGCATACATAGTTTGGGGCCAATGAGTAGCTTGCATATGCCGAATGTTGAATCCAATGATTGTCACAGACAATCATACGATAAGGTATATGAAGATTGGCTGAAGTATAAAAATGCGTTGCCATTGAATACTAGTAGTTTGGTAAGTATTGAAAATCTTATAAAACAGACAGTAAAATCACGCACTTAGATTGTTTATATTGTACAAGTTTTGCCAGAAATATGACTCATATCACGACCGATTGACGAAGTTTATCAATCTGCTAGGCGATCAATAGATATGACTGTACAATATTGTTATACATTCTAAAAGGAATTATGAATAAACATTAATTATTATTTTCCTTATTACTCTAACTATACATGTAAATTGCATGTTTAAATATTGTTGCAAAACATAGAGTACTATCTTCATTGTGTAAAAAATAGTAGCTCAGCGGCATCGGGAACAGGATCCAAATTACGGACGCGGTCAGGGCTCCAGATAGTGGAACCTCCTAACGACACGCGCCGTGTCCAGGAGTGCCGCTTAATATTGATTATTACCCTCTCCTGTATTTTGTCAAATAGACATAGATGGTGTTGACCTAGGTTTTAGCTTGGGCCCATTTTTGCACAAAAAAACTAACTTGACTTTTATATTTCAGCTACCAGCAGAACAGTTGCTTCCCCCAGAGCTGTACGCCACACCACCACCTCCACCGCTGTACAGCAACCCCAACAGTAATCCACTGAACCTCACTCAGATGCCACAGTTACAGCCCGGGTACCACATAGAGCGCAGCTCTCTGGCGATAGACTCTAGAAGTTGCTCCAACTCCCCGCCTGTCAGATTCAACCCAGACAATAACAGTGTATCCTACAACAAAAGTGTGCTGGATAAAACTACAAACACGTCGCTACATCGGAAGCCTACTAGAATAAATGGTAAGGTGGAATGTTTAGCAATTTTTTCATACTTAAATGAAAAGTGTTATACGACACAGATTACTCGCTAGGATTGTCTACATATCCAGTCGGGTTTCAACTTAATAAAGAAAGTGATAATTACAAAGAATCAGATACAGTAATGGTCTAATTTATAATAACACTTATTAGCAGATTTTTGTATTCATAACTTGCCTAGCCTTTTGAAACAACGTAGACGTTGATTTCTAATAATAGCGGATGCGGTTGGGTACCAGTTTTTTACATTTGTATAGTACAAAATGTTTACGATTATAATGGTTACAAAAAAAATATCTAAAAATCTAAAAAACCCGATTGCTCAACTGAAATGCAAGAAATAAGCACATTTTTATTTTAAAAAGTGACAAGCAGGCGGGACCCAATTGAACATAATATAATTTTAATTTAAAAGATTAGAATGGGTCCCGCGTTTTTTTTTTATTTTTACCCATCCTAAACGGTTACCTACTTAAAATGAAAAATGGTAAAAGAAAGCTCAAAATCATTTTTAAAGATCTATTTAATGGTACCCCACTTGACATATTTCGTTGATTTTACGTTTTTTATTTTTGATAATATGGCGCCTGGTTGTAGTTGTGGTGTTTTTATTTTATTTTAATGTATCCAGTGACACTTGCGTCCAAATCCATTGACGTATCATTTATTAAAATCCGTTCACTCGTTTGATAGTTACGAGGGAACAAAGGAACGGACATACATACGCGCTAAAAACATAACCCTCCTCCTTGCTTCGCTGCAGTCGGGTAAAAAGAAAAGGCTGTGTTGGTATTAATAGAAACATACTACCAAGTTGTTGCATGTATCTAATAAATAGTGTATGTATACTAACTAATAATTCTAATGTTATAAAGGAGCGATACACATTATACTCAATAATCTTTCCTGGTTCATCACATCAATTTTACACATAAGCAATGCAATTCACTTCATCAATAACAACATAACAATTCCAGATTTTATCGTATTCGACTGCGATATCATGATTACAACTGTCCTAAAAGATAAATAACATAATTAGTTTTTCTTATTGGATTTATAAATACAGAGTTTTATTATTTTAGTATCATATTGTTATGTTAAATAAATATTATACTATTATTATATTGGTCGGAGAGGGCAGTCCACCGGTATTAGTGGAAAGCTATGGGGGAGACCTTTGCCCAGCTGTGGGACAAGATACACTAATAAAAATACACACAAAAATTATTAAATTAAGTCACTTGAGTATTTTGTTATAAATGCCTAATACCACTTTTTTTGTTTTAGAGGAAAACTGTCAGTCGGTGGATCAAACGATAGAAGTAAGAAGGTAGCCTCGCCAGTCGGCAGAGTGGAAGACCGCCCCTTATTAGTGAAGCGCAGCGACGACATAATTATGGTGGGTGATTATGAAACAAATAGTTTCACAACACGAGACACTGCGGGATTACTCGACACCTCATTGAAAACTGTTCGCCATGCCCTCCACGCTGAAGGTTTCCATCACAGACGACCAGCTCAAAAGCCATTCTTGACAGAAAAACATACACAAGAACGTTTACTTTTCGCACGGTATTATTGAGATTTTGACTAGAATGGAATACTACGATACGTACAGATGAAAAAACATTTAAATCAAGTCAAAAGGCTAGGCTTCAGTGATGACGGAAGGATAACACTCGCTGGTATAAGAAACACATAATCCCTTATACAGAATCCGGTCGAATAAGGATTAATTAATATGTGAGGATGGATGAGTGCAGCAGACCCAGGAGAACTGACTTTTATTCCTCCACGCGCCAACAGTTTTACTTATGTACAAGTACTAGACCAAGTCATGCTTGTTGAGCAGTGTGCGTGAGTGGTGTCTCAATCACCCGGAGATAGTTGATATCCCATGGGCAGCGCGATCGCCGACCGATGGTGCAGAGATGGGATGAGAACAATTGAAAACCCATTGCATGGAAGTGTGGGACAAATTAAGAGGAACTGAAATATGTTTTATTATTTTAGGGTCCATGAAAAAGCGTCTACTGGACTGGACTGATAATAATGAGGGTTATACAAAACATTTATACACAGATTTTTTGGTTTGTTAAATAATTATTAAATTGAGGTTTCAATCATCTTTTCGTCAAGAAAATAAACATTTAAACTATAACCACAATTTATTCATTGTGAAGTTACATAAAAACATGTTCATAAAGTCTAAAGTTATTCGTTACTTAGTTTTCAGAAGTTTGCTGAATGTGAATACTGACACCTATAATAAGGGGGTATCAATAATATATACATATGTTATTACATTTTCTTTTCCTTGTTATGTTATGAATGGACTAAGTGAGTATACAACAGCAAAATTATGAACAGTGAGACAACTTGTTAAATCCAGGTAGGAAAGTATCACAATTATAAAATTTGTAAATATTGTAATTAAATCATACGAATAAATATTTTTTTATTAACATATTTTTAATACGACTTTTTTATTTCCACCTTCCAAACACTCATTAGATCAATTAAAAATGATATATTTATAGTAGAATAGTAATACAATAACTAATATTTGATTTCTTATAATATATTATTTATATTGAATCTACTAGGGCATTTGATGCAATTTCAGAGAGACAGTACATATACAGAGTTGATACGATCGAGGGGCTTTCCTTTAAACTGCGTATACTAGGTACCATTTTTAAGCTTTGTACCAAAAATAAATTAAATAGGAGAAGCAGTTTAGTCGCAAATGATTTTGATGAGATGCACCTTAAAGCGATAAATCTGACCAAGACAAGAAATAACACACGCCGCGCTACGTTGCCACTTTGTTAGTGTAATTTAATGTCCCTCTGTCGTATGTTCAGATTTATTTATTATATTAGATGTCGTGACTTCAGATTTATCTGATTGATCTTAGTGAAAACCTCACCTGAAAACGTATGTATGTACTGTGTTCCTCACAAGTCAACCTGTGAGGTCGGTTGCTTTTTTGCTGTTGAACCTAACTCGCTTGTAGCGGCCTTAATTATTATAACTAAAGCCCTCAGCCAGGGCTTATATTTAACTTTCAAACTAGGCGACTATACGCTAATCCTTCGTGGGATTCGGACCGTGGCTTAAGGCGTTGCTGGGGGAAGGTAGCTAGGGACAGGCTGGATTGGACAAGCCATGCGTAGTTATGGGCCAGTGACTTTAAAAAGGAGGTTGGCGAAATTAGGCCCACTAGCAGTGTAATAGCGGACACAAATAAAATATATATTAAAAAAAAAAACTTTTATTTAATAGTTATTTATCGTAATTTTTATACGACTTTTAATCATGGGGTAATGAAAAACACAATAAAAAGAAGATATAGCGGAAGTCATTGTGAATAAATTATCTGTCAGCCATGACATCCGCATTTCCTAATTCCAGGGTTGCCAGGGGGTTAAATAGTATAATATTGTATGTAGAGGGGTCATGATTTCTCATTATTTTGTATATTATTATTAAATATAGATCAATTTTGAAAGACTAAATATATATACATATAATATAACGCATTACGTAAATATATAAGTTAATTACAACGTTTTTGATCCATAAGAACTGTAGCTTTGTGTTGATTTTGATAGCGGATAAAAGTGCTAGAAGTCAAATTACAAAAACTCAAGAAACGTCAAATGAACTGAAAAAATCAATCAATGTCATTCAATTCCGCGAAGGCACGAACTCGTAGACTCATGCGTTTACGTTTATACTCTTACGCCGCTGTGAATACTCCTACTTTTTAGATGATTTATTCATTTTCGGTTTTATATCTCAATGACCTTAAATGTTTTTACTTTTCATAACTTAAAAAACGTTTTTGATATCTCTCTGTTATCTCGGTATTCCCATGATCAATATTGATATTGATGTTTTTATAGTAAATAGTGTTTATTACCAGTCAATTAAGTATTCATATTATTATTGTTTGTTGAGTTGAAAAAGTGGGCCGGATGAAGTATGGCCCGTTGCCGGAGTCCTTTGACAAGGTCAGAATGAGTATTGGGGTAGAGGGGGCGGGACTTCGTATTGTGATGCAGATTGGGAGTGCTTTTTTCAGCAGTGGCGTATTAGTTGATAGAATCAAGGAGATATCACACTGTCTATGTCATATACGGATACCGCATTTTAGTCTGAGATAACATAAAATTTTGTCGCATACATAAAAGGTGGGAGAACTGGGTACACGTCGTTACCGCTTCGTCCAGTAAATCATGCTGTGTCGACTTAGTACATAGATTCGTGACGGGGGTTAAAGTATGGAAAGTAGTGCCATCTAGCTGTGATAGTGGTACAACAAAACCAAAAGGTTGCAATCGTTAAAAATAATAATCTATGAGTTATATTCTTTATCACATAATAATAATTTTATTTTAAAAGTAAAGCATATATGTAATTATTAAAAATACTTAATATATAAAAACTATTTTTAAGACACATTTCTCATTAGAATGAAAATTTTATTATAACAGCTCTTATGTGCTGACCACCCAGAGAAAAAATGTCGGCAAGTCTCTGATGCGCGTACACATAATTTTTTCGTTCATATTTTAAGTGATTAATCTCCCTAAAATACAACTGAGTGTGTGAAAGTTATTTCCCTAGTATCTTCGAGTTGAGTACCGTTCGCGGATCCTCCGTCTTAGCGTGAAGACTTCGCATTTTCAGATTTGTGGCTAGTGAAAAATTTGAGATAGGACTCGTTAAATAGAAAGTGAACAAAAACAATGTCTTTTCTAGCTTGTTGTGTACCTGGCTGTTTTAGCAGATTTCCAGATGGTAAATATAAAGATTTCATTACGAATAATTTTACTAGACTTCTCAGTAAAATTTAAAAAAAGGTTACTTAGTTTTATTGTTCATATTTTTGATATTTTGGTCATTTTTATTTAATCGGCATGATAAAATTACAGAATCTGTAAGTTTATTTTACATTTAAATGTACTCATTACTCATACATAATGTAGCCTTTAATTTGTTTACATATTTTTTATCATAACTATAATATTGCTATTGAAATACAAGTTACAAATTAAATTAGCAATTGCAATCTATGAGAACTGAAATGATTGATCATGTTATTAAAATTATATATACAGAATTATTATGTTAAGGATTTTCTAAGAGCTGTGCAATAGAGACTTCCTTAACATAATTATTGTTGAGTAGGATATAGTGGATCCCTGTAAGTCTATATTTACTAAAGAATAACAAAAAAATTTCAGGTCCTCCATTACATCGATTCCCGAATCCAGATAAAGATCCTCAACGTTTCCGTTCATGGGTCATGAACATAGGTGGTGACATTGCTGGACTGGATGAAAATTTTGTATTTAAGAATAGGAGAGTTTGCCATAAACATTTTCCTGAAAACTGGCATTACACCAAAAATCGGTTATGTCCTATTGCTATTCCCATGTTGCATCTTATGGGTGAGTAAAACTTTTTTTTAAATATTAATAAGAAGTGACTTGAGACCACTTGCCTGATGGTAAGCACCATGCTTGCCTATAACTCCTGCAGAAGCTATTTGTATTTCAAAGCTTTGCGGGCCACTTCACTGCAACTGTCACCCTCAGATACAAAATGTTATAATTTAGGTCTCATCACCTCATAATGTCACTAGCTACCGTACTCTTCAATCCTAAACTTAACTTATTGCTTAATGGGGAAAGATCTTGCATGTCAATGTTTCCTGTGTGAAATTTTTGTTACTTGAAAAATTAATTCATTTTAATGACATCTGATGGTTTACTTGTATAGGTAATCTGGATCAAGAAAATTTTTAATATCTATAATACCTAGTACTATAAAACCCTTCATTTTTAGGGTTCTGTAGCCAAATGGCAAAAAACGGAACCCTTATAGTTTCAATATTTCTGTCCGTCTGTCTGTCTGTCTGTCTGTCTGTCTGTCTGTCTGTCTGTCTGTCTGTCTGTCTGTCTGTCTGTCTGTCTGTCTGTCTGTCTGTCTGTCTGTCTGTCTGTCTGTCTGTCTGTCTGTCTGTCTGTCTGTCTGTCTGTCTGTCTGTCTGTCTGTCTGTCTGTCTGTCTGTCTGTCTGTCTGTCTGTCTGTCTGTCTGTCTGTCTGTCTGTCTGTCTGTCTGTCTGTCTGTCTGTCTGTCTGTCTGTCTGTCTGTCTGTCTGTCCGTCCGTCCGTCCGTCCGTCCGTCCGTCCGTATGTCACAGCCATTTTATTCCGAAACTATTAAGACTATACATGTGAAACTTAGTAGATAGATGTACTCTGTGAACCGCTTTCCGATTTTAAGAAAAAAAATATAAACATATTTAAAATAAAGGGGGTCCCCATACATGGAACTAGAACTGAAAATATTTTTTTTCATGAAACCTATGCATGTGTGGTATCTATAGACAGGTATTTAAAAATTATATAAGGGTTTCTATAACCACTTTTTCATAAAGTTTTTTTTTTTGTCAATCGTTTAAAAGATATAAGCTTCCAAAGAGATAAAATGTGTGTCCCCCCCTCTAACTTCTATAATAATAAAGTGAAAAATCTAAAAAAAATATATGTCTATAGATCATAATGTAAACTTTCAACCAAAATTGGTTTGAACGAAATCGGGTCAGCAGTTTTTGAGATACAGCATATTTTCTAAAACCGCAAATATAACTTTGTAATTCATACAAACACTATGAAAAACAAAGTTATTTAGCGTAGTTGTAAAAATGTAAATAAGTTAGTTTTAAGAAATTTTTAAGGTTTTGTTTTATTCGTCAAATAAATATACATATTATATTATTATAGTTAGGTACTATGGAACCCTTCATGGGCGAGTCTGACTCGCACTTGGCCAATTTTTATAAAATTTAGGGCATTGTGATTTATGTTACATTGTATGAATTTAAAAACATTCTAACATTGGTTTTAGGAGCTGCAACCATGCCTAGTATACAAGATGTCATGTCAGTTGATCTACCATCTACCTATATGCAGCACGAGATTCCAGTGCCTGTAAGTGACGAGGGTCCAAAAACTCGATCTATGCAGACTCAAACTATGCGAAAAAGTATGTATAATATATTCTTAGACACCAAGTTTCAATATAGAGTCATGTGCATGCAAGATTAAATTTATTCAAATTTTTTATTCCTATTTAAAAGTTAATTGTAACTTAAAATTAAACTAGTGGTCAGTGGCCCTGACTGCTATGCGCAAGGTTGTGGGTTCGATTCCCACCCAGGACAAGTGGTTGTGTGATGAGCACAATCATTTGTTCTTTGTCTAGGTGTAATTTATCTATAATATGTATGTATTTAGAAATATATATGTATGTTTATCAGTTGTCTAGTTCTCATAGCACAAGCTCTGCTTAGTTTGGGACTAGATGGCGTTGTGTGAAAGTTGTGGAATAATATATATTATATTATATTATCTATATATTAGTATAGATAATATAATATAATATAATAATATAATCTATACTTCTATACTAATATTATAAAGCTGAAGAGTTTGTTTGTTTGTTTGTTTGTTTGCTTGAACGCGCTAATCTCAGGAACTACGGTTCTGATTTGAAAAATTCTTTCAGTGTTAGATAGCCCATTTATCGAGGAAGGCTATAGGCTATATATCATCACGCTAAGACCAATAGGAGCGGAGCACTAATGAAGAATGTTTCAAAATCGGCGGATTTTTTTTCCACGCGGACGAAGTCGCGGGCGGAAGCTAGTATATTATAAAGCGGAAAAGTTTGTTTCTTTGTTTGTTTGCTTGAACGCGCTAATCTTCGAAAGTACTGGGTGGATTTGGATGCAATTTGGTATGGAAGTAGGTTGAAGCTTGAGGAAGGTTATAGGCTACTTTTTACGCTACTGCAAAAAAAGAGAGTTATGTTTTTACTGTGATAGAATCCACGGGAGCGAAGCCCCGCGTGAGTACTAGTATATTATATTATTCACTCATAATTGGTAAAATCTTTCAGAAATTAAGATGACAAAGGCAGAACTGCAGATGAAGCAAACTGTTACAAAGTTAAGAAAAAAAATTCATGGAAATAATAAATTAAGAAAGAAATATGTGGAGAGATTGTTGTTGGCAAAGAAAGCCTCTGTGGATGTATTGACAACAAAGCTGTCAAAACCAGCCAAAACTTTTGTGCAAATGCAAATCTCTCAAGCTGGAAAGTGTAAAAGAGGAAGAAGATTTACTCTTCGTCAAAAAATTTTGGCATTGTCGTTGTACAAGAGTAGCCCAAAGGCTTACAGAGTGCTCAGTGAAATCTGCATTCTACCAAAACGCAGTACTCTCCACTGTCTTTTAAAAAAAGTTTTCATTAAACCTGGCATAAATAAATTTATGTTTGAGAATTTAAAGAAAAGAGTGGATAAAATGCCCCAATCTCATAAGTTTTGCTCACTCGTTTTTGACGAAATGGCTATTGCAGCACATGTTGAGATGACAGATCATAAAATAGTTGGCTTTGTAGATGATGGTGAATTAAGAAAACCTCATATAGCTGACCATGTACTGGTATTTATGGTGAGGGGTGTCATAAAAAAATACAAACAGCCAGTCCAGTACACCTTCTGCACTGGAAGTACAACAACAGCCAATTTAAAAAAAATGATTGTAGTTGTTATAAAAAATCTGCAAGACTGTGGACTGAAGGTGGTTGCGACAGTTTGCGATCAAGGTGCAACAAATGTAGCTGCAATTAATTCATTACTAAATGAAACAAAAGCCAACTATTTAAGAAAAGGTGAAGAATACACAGGGAGCCACTTTATAGTTGGGAGCCAAAAAATATTTGCGCTCTATGACCCCCCTCACCTTATGAAAGGTATTAGAAATAATATGCTTACTAAAGATTTAACATATGTTATAAAAAACAAGAAATGTGTAGCCAAATGGAATCACATAATAAAGCTACATGAAAAAAGCCCAGGGTACGGAGGAGTGCGTCTAGTACCTAAATTGACGCAACACCATGTACTGCCACACCTAATACCCAAGATGAGGGTAAAACACTGCACTCAAGTTTTCAGCAGCACTGTTGCTACAGCCCTTGGTTTTGTGACAGGTGGGTTATTAACTATACACAAAAATCCAATACACCACATAGTTTATTATGTTGGTTTTGTTTGTCTGTGGTGTTCAACTAATTTAATTATTTAAATGATGACTTTTCTTTTTCAGATGCAGGCATGCTACCAGAAGCGGCAAAAGATACTGCTGATATCCTTTTCTTTTTTGATCGCCTCTTTGACTCCGTGAATGGCAGTTTTAGCAGACAGAGGGGCGGCAAGATTTATAGAGCAGCTGTAACTCCCACATCACCTCACCATAAATTATGGCGAGAAAGCATCCCCGTGCTTAAAACAATGTTGTATGTGGACAAAAATGGTAAAGCATCTGTGGTGCCAACAATCTCCAGCTGGATTAAAACTATAGAAGGGTTCAAAATGTTGTGTGCACATATGTACAAATTAGGCGAAAATTCGTTATTACTGAGGCATTTTAATCAGGACCCTCTCGAAAATTTATTTGGAGCAATACGTGCTCATGGGCACAGTAATATAATGCCAACTGCTGCAGGCTTTCAAGCCACTTACAAAACACTTTTGATAAATAATTTTACCTCTGCACATTCGGTAGGGGCGAATTGCGAAAAAGACAAAAACACCTGCCTGCAGAACCTTCAATACTTCTTTGAAATTGAAGGTTCTGCAGAACAACAAAATACACCAATGATCATTGAAGAAGATCACCTTAATAATTTCCATTGATGTTGATCTTCTGTTGAAAAGCAATTCGCCCAAAGACATAGAAAAGTGTGCGGCTGTTGGATACTGCACTGGTTGGCTAATCAGAAACGCGAAAAAAAAAATATATAGGAACTGCATCACTTGTAATAGTCAGCTGGAGAGTAAAGAAATTCAAAATTTTCACAATTATATAAAAATATCCGAGTACGATGGTAAAAATTGGCTCCTTTATCCCAGCAAAAATGCTTTCGACATTTTTGTCCACATGGAACTAATTGTAATAAAAATAATGAAAACAATGAGCCATAAGGAAAATATAATAGAATATGTAAAACTAATTGTATCAGTTGTGGTTAATTTCGGATTCTTAACATGCAATGAACACAGAAATAAACTTATTGATTATCTTATACAAAAAAATATTGATTTTTGTATGAAAAATTGGTGCAAGGAGGTGAACAGAATATTATCTGGCAAATCCACCAACTGTGATGAAACTGATCCAGTAAAAACAGCTGCACAAAATCATTTTAATAAACACAAAATAAAAAAAAGGCAAAGATTAACAGGTGTGCAGCTCACAGTGTAAGGTTTCTCCTGGTTTTAGTTCACTATTAAATAATTATTGTAATCATACCATAGTAAGTCATTGTTACCATAACCTGCATTTTACTGAGCTTATTCATAAAACTAAGCAATCAAAATTGAATGAGCATACCACAGTCATTCTTTTATTTGGAAGCAGTCTTAATGTGACTAAAAAGGACTTCGTTAATGGTATTGACACCCTCCTTAAATTAAAATTAGGCAAACTAATTTTATGTGCATTGCCTTATTCCAATAATTTGACATTCAAAGAAAATTAATACATTTTTAGCCTCAATAATTTGATGCGTATGCTAGTATGCCGTCATAGTGACCGTTTATTGTATTTTGATACTAAAAAATTTGTTTTGATTCGGAAATATATGTACCTTCCCAAAAAAGTCGACATTGGCTACTTTGTTAGCTTACAATTTACACTCAGTTATTGATAATTTAACTGATCCTAGGTTAAGTGACTATTCAGTATTATCTAGGTATCTAATAATACTGAAATTAATTGTTTAAATTCTTAGATGTGACAAAGGAGAGGCATAATAACACAATCTTACTATATCATCAGAATATAAATCGCTACTCTGGCAAAATATTAGATGTGGAAATGTTAATAGATAAATATGATATGGATATCTTATGTTTTTGTGAAACCTGGCTAAAACTAGTTAGAATGTTGTTTAACATTAATAATTTTTCAGTTGTCAGTGCATACAACAGGTCCTCAGGTAGGAGGTGGTACTTTAATATTATTTAGTAATTCTCTTAGATATAAGGAACGAAAAGATATCACCGCTTGCTCTATTGATCGCTTGTGTGAGATGGCATGTGCAGAAGTTGAAGGCCCAACTTATGTGTTTATAGACCACCAGCATCAAACTTGTCATCATTCTTAATGATGACGACAAGCTAGTGACAATTTAATCCTTGATGGCAAAATACTCGATGTTATTACGGAAACTGGATTTTTGGGTATAACTATAGATTCAAAGTTACAGTGGGGCGATCATATTAGGACTCTTTCTAGTAGATTAAGCTCGGACAGATTTGACATATTTTGTATAATTTTTATTATTAATTTATCTTTCATTATTGAAGTCTAATGTTGTCGCCTCTCAAGTTTATTTTAATATAATATAAAGCTTTTTTGTGAATGGGAGAACACTAGAATCTTAATTTGTTTTACAAATTTTTATTTGTAATTCCATTGTGCTGTATTAATTGGTCTATACTGTCCTCTCATACCTAATTAACATATTCATATTAATTTATTTGCTTTCCACAATGTATATACAGTAGATGTTTAGTCTTAAAGATAAAAGGAACAATTATGGACCCTGCCAGGGCACAGCAATGATATAAAATAGAAAACTAGAACTTAAAACTAAAACATAACATTATTTAAAATTTATTGTTTTAATAAAAGATTTAGGAAAAAAATACTTAAAAAGAAAAAAACTATTTCCTTATAATTATTGAGATCAGTTACAAACAAGTATGTACAATTATATTATAATTATTATAAGGTATGCAGAAAATTATAATAATTAAATTTGTAGATTATGTTGGTAGTAGTTATTTGTTGTATTTTATTTATTTATAGTTCATCGGTTAAATATTCGTTTATGCTATGGTATACTTTGTTCAGTAGAAATAGTTTTAGTTTATTTGTAATAGTGTTATAGTTATGTTCTTAATTTCTTCGAGTAGCTTATTATTTATAGTTTGATTGACATAACATAACAACTAGAGGAATGCATTTTCAGTCGTGATGTAGGTATGTTCAATCTATTTTTGTATCTTAGTGTAATATTTGTTTGTATTTACTTCTCGTTTAGAATATAATTATATATAATTCCGGGTGGTTACATACAAATTTACACATTTCAAAAATATATAGGTGAAGTTAGTTCGTTTACAAACTATCAGTCTCTTCGATGTTGACTAATATCCTAATAAGTTTTTTCTGTACGGTAAGTAACGTATGTACGTCTGTACTATTTCCCCATAGTATGACTCCGTATTTAAGCCATGCATAGCCATAGGCGTAGTACGTGACTAGTGCATTTTTGAGATCTGTTTTTTTATCTCACAGAGTGCGTAGGAGAATGTAGATAATTTAGATCTTAATTTATTAATGAGACTTCCAATTTATATTCATGTCAATGTCTAGGCCTAGGAGGGTAAATTTATCAACTACTTCCAATTTCGAGTTTTTGAAGCTGTAATTAACATTTATATGTATTTTTGGCGGGGGTTAAAAGTCATTATTTTTGTTTTATTGAAATTAATTTATTAAAGATTATGTTGTGTCATCCAGTTTGTTGTAGTATTATTAGTTTCATCCGGTATGTTTATTTGCGAATGTGAATATTGATCAGCATAGCTTGTAGAAATTATATCCTTTTTCTGGTAATTAGAATTATTGTTTTGTTGATAGTTATGGTTGTTATTTTTCACGTTGGTTTGTTTGCCGTCTATGTCTAGTTTATTGTTTCTAATGATAGCATGGAGGTCGTTTCTTCTGGCCTGAATAAGTTCATTTCGCATTTGTGCTCTCTCCTTTCGTGCTTTTACATCTAAAAATTCGGATATAAATAGTCCAGTTCCTGAAAATACATGCTGTTATTAACTAAGTACGCAGTCATCCTTTTACTTCGATACAATTCGATGACTAAAGGCCGGTTCTTTTCGCCCTTCCTTCCTACTCGTACTTGTTTTCGATGTAGCCGGACAGCTCAATGTTCACAATATCGCGAAACAATTCTATAAGGCGGTTGTGAAGATCGCTTTCAGGCTCTATAATAATCCGCAAGTCCATAAAGCATAAGTTTTTTATGGTTTATTTCAGGAATGCTTGGGGTTTGGGGTATTTGCACTGATATCTCCTTTATTTCTTTTTTAAGTTTTCATTTTCATTGTGTAGTTTTTCTTTTTCTTTGTATTATTTTCTTTGTACTATGTATTATGGATACATTGTAAAAATGACATTTTAATTTGAAAAGAGTTATTGTGGAGTTTCTTGCCGGTTCTTCTGCTGGTGCCCTAACTGCTGACGTTTTGTAAGTGTCCATGTAGGCCTAAGAGAATTAAAACATTTTGAGTTTGAGTTGAGTGTTTAATAATAATATCTGTATCTTTATTGAATATGTTTATTCTTATGCCGTCAGCGCATAGTTAATTCTGTAAATAAATGTCTGTGTAATAGAACTGTATTTGGAACAACGAATATCTAAAAGAAACATCGCTTTTTTTAGATATTCTCTGTTTCAAAATCAATAGGTACAGTAATTACTTATAACTATCGGTTAACTTCTGGCGGAGTACATTTGATTGTATATCCTCAATAAAACTCACTGATTACAATGTAAACTGTAATAGTACAGAATACTGTTCGTTATCAATTAATAAATGAATTGCAAAATAAACCTCTTTTGCTTATGGAATAAAACCCATTCTTTGTTTTCCTACGCTGCTCACACAATCATAATAATTTAATGTGTATTGTAAAAAAAAAACCGCTAAATTGAAGGTCACGACGACTTCAATTTAAGTAGTGGATTTTTACAATCACATTAATTTCAAGTAGAAAATACAATACAATAAAAAACTGCACACAAATACACACACGCACACATATACACACATGTACACAGTACACACACATGCACATAAATATGCGTATAGTTCGATGAACAACTACCAGGGCGGCGCTGCGGTCGCGCGATTTAAACTTTATCGTGAAGTTAGCTCTCTATGTCCCTATATATATTGTACTCTTTGCAGTAAATCAAACTAGTGGCTTTATCAAGGTTTGTCCTACAAGTGCAATTGGGCCCGCACGTATGCGATCTTGTCACCGTGCCAAAACAGCGCTGCAGTGACAATCCGTGTTTTTATCTTAATTTTATCAAGAGATGCATTGTTCTTAGCACAATGCGTTGAGATTTGGAAAGCTTATTTCGCGGGTGGAGATTTTCTGAATGTGGGTTGGCTAAGATAATATTCAATCGTAGTCTGTTCCTTGTAATGTACAGAATGCTGGTTAGTTTATTCTGGCTTCTAATTACTAAGTCGGCATCGAAAGGCGATACTTTCTCGTTATGAAAATGGTTTTTCATTCTCGATTAATTGAAAACAAAAAGATTGTTTTTAACATCTGTAGTCAGTCAGACATACGGTATTTTTAAAAGCATATCCTATTTTTGCGTAGTACTTTATGGCCAGCAATGTAATTTTGTTCTGATTGCCGAAGCCTTTGGGAGATAAAGCAGGGCTTGAGGAAGTAGGAATATCCGAGATACGTACATACCTACCGTTGTGTACACGTCAATATTTTTCGCATATTTAATCTAGATGCTTGCCCAGAAAATCTGAATCTTTAACACACTGAAAAACTTTCAAAACCTTGACTTCATGATGTAGGTACTTAGTTTATCGTCTAAGTCATATGTTATAGTTTGACAAGGAATATTATTTGAAGTAAAGGATTAATATTGTTTAAATTATGTTTTCTAGATAAATTTTCTTTGAGTCGGTCAGTAGTAAGTGAAAAAGAGTAACAACTCTTCGTACCCTTATAAAAAAACTACTTGAATATTTTAAATCTCGATAAGTGGATTCTAATTTCGAATGTGAGTTATAGAAACCCAAACGATGATTGGCAATCAATGATGTATTTTCAAACCAAATTTTTGATACGTAATTTGAACTAAGAATCTGATTGATACCAGTATTTAAACGTATCTTGTTTATTTTTATATGGCTGCAAATTACAGCAGTTTAAAGTCAATCTGACAGACGAAACTGAACAAACATTTTGTAGCTGCTTAGACTAGTAGGTACTTAGAATGTAGCTTCGTCAGACTTGCGTGCCTTAGAAACGCCCCGGCGAAGTTTGAAAGGCACCTTCACGTTTGCATGGAGTAGACATCTATTGTTACTTACTCATTCAAAGAGCAAATAGTTACTAAAACGTAAACACAGCTATATGTGACATGGCAGAGATCACGGAAATACCACAACAGATGATGCTTTATAAAGTTGGCAATACTACTCTATTATTATTATTTTCATATCATTGATTAAGCTCAGGCTCAGCCCATTCTCTCAATATTCCTATATTGAGAGAATATACTGAGCAATAACCTCACGAAATTTACTTCCTATATAATCACAGCGATTGTGATGAATATAAATAAAGAATGGAATAGAAAACATATATTCGACGCGGACAGAAAAGAAAATGCAATATCTGATATTTTTTCTGAAGATTGTTTTGAGAAAAGTAACACTAAAACTTTTTTCCGGACGATGGACGTCATTTCAAGGGGGTGTCAGACTTCTGCAGACTAAAAACCCATCCTGCTTCTTTGTTGCCCTTACGTTTCGGGGACGTGGTACCTCATCAGAACATTTCCGCAACCCCGACAGGCAATGAACCTATCGGGACCTATCACGACACTTATAGACACTGCCGGAGCTGCAATTCCATGTTCTGTGGTAACTAGCAGCTATACTACAGAAAATCTCGTTTTCAGATCCTCACTTGTTTTGCTACTTCCACGTTCGTAGTTTCTTCGTCTTTTTAAGATGGCGACTAATGTGACAACGCTGAGAATATGGACTCTGTTTGTGTAAACGAAATGTGTATGTTGGCCTTCTCCCCAAGCAGATTAATCTTTAATACGCATTTTATAATTGGACGTAGTTACGCAAAAAGGATCCAATCCACACTTTTCCGAAATTGAGTTATATATACCAAACACATCTTCAGGGTGATATTATTAAAGATATCAATAAAACTAAATTTAGGAAAAAGCGTGGATTGGATCCTTTTTGCGTAACTACGTCCAATTGGAAGTTGATACGGAAATGTGACTGTTACATTCGATCGTTTATAAGGCATGCAAGACTGCTCTGCCATGTCTTAATGAAATTGGAGAAGCCAGTGGGCATAATATTACTGGTAACACAGAGTAAAACAGGGTGGTTTTAGTCATTTAGAGTTCCGCCTGCGCCTGAGTGGTGAAAATCCAACTGGGGTTTCCACCTCCAAAAAAAAGGTCTGTGTTCGGCACAGAACGTCTTTCGGCTGTTATTAAGACGACTATGTCCTGAAATAAACACAGTTAAATAACCCCAAACGCCTGTTTAAACACAGTTAAATAACCCCAAACGCCTGTTTGTTAACGAAAGAGAAACAAAGTCCCAAATCAACAGCTAGATAACCAATTATAGCCTACATAACCAACCTAATAAACTTGATGAGAATACTCGTACACTCAAATTCATAAATACTTAGTTACGTCAGACAGAATTCTTACATGAATAGCTAAAGTTTCTAACGAAATATAATATACTTAAGATTTGTCCTCTAAAACTAACTTAGGTATTATTCTTGTAATAAAAAATCTGTCTAGACACCTAGAAAATTATGTAATAAAAATAATTCTTCAGAAACCAGAACTTAAGTTTCAAGACAGACGAACGAGCAAAATTTTGGCAACGCTTTACATTTTACACTTTAAATAATTTCAGTGCAAATTGCTGTTTGATTCGACCTAGCTTTCATTTTCGAGTTAAAAAATATAAAGTTTTTGTACTCCAATTTTATTTGCAAATCTGAAAATAGGTTTTAAGCTATGCCATTTGGTTTCGTCTGCGTTTGGGTAATTAGTGAAAGCATGTCAAATTTTGTTTCTTTTTTCTGGTAAGATGGTGTAAGCAGATGATGAGGTCTACGATAGGACGAGCGAGCCCAGAAGATGTATTTTAACTCTTGCTTTAAAAACTGACGGGTCATATAATGATACGGAACACAGCCAACAGAGAGCCACATCTTGGCTGTACCCACAATTAATGTGGGGGGAATCGATTAATACGACAAGACGGTATATCAACCAAGTGTAGATGACACCTAGCAGTACGTCTGGTAAACCGATCAGGTTGTAGATTTCTGTGTGTAATGTGCTTATACTAAGTATTTTGTTTTTATACAGAGCAAATCTCTAACAAAGGATTTTTCAATAACAATATTATACAGTGGGGTGCTTTTACACGTGCTTTTTTAGTTACCGGAGACCACAGCATGCACATGATTATTATGACTAAATGATAAATTATAATACCTTCTATTCCATCAAATCTTTCTATTCAGTTATTTTATTAAACATTAAGTACCTAAAATACGAAGTAAAATATCAGCAAGCATTACTTACCATTACTTATCCAACCCGCATTTGCAATTCACCCGCGACCTCAACTATAATCGCCAAGGATACTAAATCATGTATTCCATACAGATATGTTCTATACGTTCATCATGACAACACTAAAGAGTTTGTGTGTTTTGTTTTCTGTGTTAGATATAGTATATTTGACTAGTCGTATTTCAAAAATACTTTTATTTAAGTTTAATTTAAGAAAACTAAGCGGTCACTAAAGGTGCACAGCATACTTACAGAGCAACAAAACACAGTGGTTAGAAAACAAGGTAAATAAAAAATAGACAGTACTAATACCAATCTTTTCTTAAAATATCATAATAAAACAGTTTACTTTCCAGCTACGCAAAATAGTTCAGCAGATGTATGTATATGTCTGACGACCAGCTAGGACCTGATGCTCTTTTCAAACTGAACCTGCCGTGAATATATAATATCGCGGACGTGGCCGATAGAACCACTGACGGAGCAAAGCTACTGCATCAAGATATGCTGCGATGGCATCACTCAAAATGACGAGGGTAGCTTGAGGGTTATTGATGGATCCCTCAGCATCCATGTCGATTTATATTCGAGATATGGGTTACGACAATCTATTTGGTGTTAAAATCGAGGGCCATCTGATTGTGCTTTGTTTTCGGGTTTGACATATTTTATATCACCGAGTGACTTCGCGTTTTCGCTACTGGTTGCGCTGATATACGATTCTTTTCGTTTATATTTTTAATTATTGGCAACACGCATAATCGCTAATTGGTTAGACATTCCCCTTCCGCATATTATCCTTTCTCCCTTGCACTAGACCTTCGTCTATTCGAGAGTGAGGGAGAGAGACTATACCGCTCTAGAAAAATCGATCGCGTCTGGATCTTCCGATGGACAGGATCGGACCTTCAATGGCTGTCGAGTCGCGTTAGAGCACACACGCATCGAATCGCATTCGAACGGTCGCGTCGTTTTGTGCGACCAATTCGTAGCAGAAGAACGGTTATACTGTGGTGGTGAACTGTGATCAGAGTGCTGGCAGTCCTGAATATCCTGGATTATCAAGGTTAGTGCTGCCTTTCCTATACGACGCTGGACTCTTATCTTTTGTTCCAACCAGCGCCGGTTCCCGTCAATTGTGTAACCGAAAACTTCTAAGTCGCATACGTTGCATTACCGCCCATCCATTTAATGGTCCTTCCCGAGTCGGATAATAATCAGCACAGCCATTCCCTAGAATTCGCTAGGTATATCGTAGTTTCGTATTCGTATTTCGTAGTCAACCCCGCATAGATACTTATTTGCCAACGCGTGGCAAGTAAGTACATCGTAATTCATTACGTCGTTTTCGTGTCTTCCTAGCTAATAATCGATTAGTAAGGAATTTCGCAACCCCGCTTAGTAGTTAATTATCGTTACTTGTAAAGTAAATACCAATCGGTCGAGTCAAGGTTACTCGAGACCGCGTCGCGCACCCGGCCGTTATTTCGCAAAACGGTGGGTAGTTACTAAATATCTTATAATAATTAGTTTGATATTCATAGCTCATAAATATGGCACCGACCGATATTACTCTTAAAAGATTGATAGCAAAGAGAGATCGTATCTTTGCTCGCATGCAGAGTATTGCAGATAAAATAAAACACATTCATTCGGATGAAAGCATTAAGGAATCATTTTTGTGCGACATCTCGTTAGTACAATCACTACGTGTGGATTTTGAAAGTGCTTTGGATGAAATTGTTATTCATGAGCTAAAATTAAACCCTGAATATGTTGTAGATTATCAGTCGCTTTCTGCGTTCGAAGACCTTTTAGGGCGCATTTTACGGGCTGAGAAGAACCTGACGGCTCACTCTCATAGTGAGGTCCAAAGGTCACCTCGATTGCCGCCAATTGAAATACCCGAATTCAACGGAGATATTAAGAATTGGCCATTATTCGTCGCTAGTTATCGTAATGTCGTGCATAATAATGTTTCTCTAACAGACTGTGAGAAATTATATTATTTATTAGGTAAATTAACACATAAAGCTCGTACAATTTTCGCTGGTATTAACCCGTCTGCGGATAATTACCCACTCATTTTCGATTTGCTTTGTAAAAAATATGAAGATAGTCGACAATCGGCAACTTCATACTTAACTCAAATATTTGAATTTAAATCTATTACATCAGGTACCCCTAGTAGTTTAGAATTATTTATTGATAAGTTCGCTTCGTCGGTAGTTGCTTTAAAACATACAAAAGTCAGTGACCTGGCTGATTTTATATTATTGCATGTCGCGCTTAAAAAACTGGACCCAGACACCGTTCGTACGTTCGAATCCAATTATCAATTAAAGTCGAATGGATCCGAAATCCCATTGTTTTCCGATTTAGTTAATTTCGTTAGTGATCATATAAAGGTTTTAGAACGAACTTCGATACCTGTTGCTCGAGTCAATACTAATAAAAGGCCTTTAGATCGTAAATCAACTAACGCATATGTGTCCAGTTCTCAACCAGTCGCTTGTAGTTTGTGTAAGGAAAACCATGACTACATTTATAAGTGTACGGTTTTTAAGAGTTATAACCCCGATCAACGTTTTAAATTCGTTAAGTCAAACAACTTGTGTATAAATTGCTTAAGTAGTGGTCATCGCGTGTCTGCGTGTGAGTCGACGTCTACATGTAAAAAATGTAGGTACAAACATCATACATTGCTATGTTTTGGAAATAGGCCTGCGTCAAATATGTCGCCGTCACGCTCAGTCGAAGAGCCGAGCGCGGGTTCGATTCCCGCGAATTCGGATGTAGCATTATGCTCAAGTGCAGTCGGCCCTTATAAAGGCTCTAGAACTGTGTTGTTGGGTACCGCACGTATCGTTATTCTAGATTCTCGTGGTCACGAACATTGCGTTCGTGCATTGTTGGACAGCGCGTCTCAGAGTAGCTTTATTACTCGCGATTGCTGTCAACGTTTAGGATTAAACATAAATAATAGACCTACTTGTTCCACTGTTAGGGGTATAGGAGGTTCGAGTAAACCCATTCAAGGTTCCGTACAATTTAAAATTCATTCTCGTTTCGATCATAATATAACTTATGATATTGAGTCGTTGGTAATAGATAGGATTACCGAACGTCTGCCAACCGCGACAGTCGACACTTCGCGACTGTCTAACTTCGAAGACTTACCGTTGGCAGACGATACATATTATTCATCAGGCCCGATTCACGTATTGATCGGCGCTTCGATTTTTCCGCACCTGCTTTTGTCGAACAGAGTTCAAGGATCGACTTCGAATTTATCGCCGCTCGCATTAGAAACGGTCCTTGGCTATGTGATCGTAGGTGACGCACCAGCATGTACTGACGGTAATTCGACCGTATCGCATTGCTGTATCGCGGACACATTAGACTCTGCTGTCCGGAAATTCTGGGAATTAGAGGAAGTGAGTGTTCCCCCGGTATTCAGCCCGGACGACCAATTGTGTGAGGAATTTTACACCCGCACTACCACTCGGGATAGTGAGGGACGTTACGTAGTAGCTTTGCCTTTCAAGGCTGATGTCGAATCCCTTGGCAATTCGCGCCAAGCAAGTGAACGGCGGTTTTACTGCTTGGAAAGGAAGATGCAAGCTTCTCCACAATTAAGGGTCGCGTATGACAGTGTCATCCGGGAATATTTAGAAAAGGGCTACATTTCATCTACGAATCCTGATTCGGCGGGAAGTTCGTATTTTATTCCGCATCATGGTGTGATCCGAGATGATAAGGTCACAACCAAACTTCGTGTCGTTCTCGATGGTAGTTGTAAAACTACTACCCGCATCTCGCTTAATGATCTCTTGTATGGTGGACAGAACCTACAAGGGAACTTGTTCAATATTATTATTGGTTTTCGTTTGTTTTCGATAGCGCTTTCCGCAGACATTCGTCAGATGTTTCTCAGCATTGGAGTCCGAGAATCTGATCGGCGTTTCCAACGCATTTTGTATCGCTTTTCCCCGCAAGAACCTTTACAGGTTTATGAATTTAATCGTGTCGTTTTTGGGCTTAAGTCTAGCCCCTTTCATGCACTTCGAACTATTAAGCAGTTGGCTGAGGATGAGGGTGACTCCTACCCTCAGGCCAAAGATATTGTCGCTGCGGGGTTGTATATGGACGACTACATCCATTCCGTTCGCACGGAAGACGAGGGCATTTCCACCGCTTCGGAAATGATAGGTCTCATGAAGGCTGGTCAATTTGAGCTAGTTAAGTGGACCAGTAATTCCCAAGTCGTATTAGATTCGATCCCACCCTCGCACCGCCTGCCAGTTGTCAAGGAATTCGATGAGTCCGACCAACATAAAGTACTGGGCTTGTGTTGGTCACCTACGTCGGACAACTTCGGCATGAAAATTAATACTCCCGCTCAGATTTGTACTAAGCGTACAATATTGTCGTGTGTCGCTAAAATATGGGACGTCATGGGATTTGTCGCACCTGTTGTCCTGTACGCTAAACTTCTAATCAAGCAGCTTTGGCTGTCTGATTGTGACTGGGATGATACTCCACCTGAAGATATAGTCAGGCTGTGGATTCGCTTCAAAGAAGAGCTTCCCTTGCTCTGTAATATAAGGATCCCACGTCACGTTGGTATCGTCGGCGATAGTGTGGTTACTATATTGGCTTTCGCGGACGCCAGTGAGAAAGCATACGGGGGGGTTATTTACTTCCACGTTCAAAATAGTGATGGCAATATCGTTAGGTTGTTGACCGCTAAGTCGAAGGTCTCCCCTAAAAAGGTCGTTTCTCTTGCTCGTCTGGAGCTGTGCGCTATTCTTGTGCTAGCTCAACTCATAAAAAATGTCGTAGTCGCTTGTCAAAACCGCATTATATTTCGCAACATATTCGCATTTTCGGATTCAACAGTCGCTCTCTGTTGGGTACATTCGTCGCCCCATCGGTGGAACACCTTCGTGGCCAACAGAGTCTCGAAAATACAGGACGACTTATCGCCACAAAACCTGTATCACGTGTCCGGTACGGACAATCCCGCAGATTGTCTGTCACGTGGGCTCACACCTTCCCAAATCATTGATCATCCGCTTTGGTTCAGTGGTCCTCCGTGGGCCAGCTTAGACGTTTCAAAGTGGCCTGTCGTCACCTTCAATCCCTCTTCGGTATGCAAAGTGCCTGAAGAGAAGAAACATTCGTTGCTCTCCGCTACACCAACCGAAAGATCTACTATTCTTTCTTTGGTCGATCGTATCTCGTCTTGGAGTAAATTACTTCGAGTAGTAATTTACATTTGTCGTTTCGCTAAACTATTGCCTATTGGTTACCGCATGGCGGCAGCGGATTACAACTTCGCTGAATTGCTCATACTTCGCGAGCTTCAACGCTTTTATTTCTCCACTGAGTTGGTTAAACTCAGGAAAGGCAAACATTGTAGTCCTGCTTTTCGACACTTAAAACCGTTTCTCGAAGACGGACTCATTAGAGTCGGAGGCCGTTTAAGAAACTCGGATTTAAGTTATGATGGGAAACATCCCATTCTGCTTCCAAGCAAGGACCTCGTTTTGAATTTGTTAGTCGATTATCATCATAAATTGAACTGTCACGCAGGTCCCGACCTGCTAATGTCGCTCTTGCGTCAGAAGTATTGGATCCTTTCTGCACGCAATTTAATTAGGAATAGGATCCATAAGTGCCTTCCCTGCTTTCGGCTGCGCCCTAAGCAGAGCTTTCCTGAGATGGCCGATCATCGCTCTTGTCGTATCGTTCAAACCGCTAAGCCATTCGTCCACACGGGCACGGACTACGCCGGTCCGTTTAAGGTTACGATGTCTCGCGGTCGAGGTGTTCGCTCCACCAAGGCCTACGTGTGTCTGTTCGTCTGCATGACTACACGCGCGGTGCACATAGAGCTCGCTGGGGATCTTAGCACAGCTAGTTTTATGGGCGCCTTTAAACGGTTCCTGTCAAGGCGTGGCCCGGTTAGTAGAATTTATTCCGATAACGGGACTAATTACATAGGCGCTAAACGGAAACTCTCGGAACTTCACGCATTTCTTTGTTCGAAGTACCATAATTCGGAATATGGTCATACATTAGCTATAAATCGAATAGATTGGTCACTCAATGTCCCGACGGCTAGTCACTTTGGCGGCAATTGGGAAGCTAATATTAAAAGTTTAAAGTCACACCTATATCGGGTCATAGGCGATACTATTCTGTCGTTTGAAGAATTAAGTACCGTTCTTATTCAAATAGAATCGGTAATGAACACTAGACCTCTTTGTAGGACACTCTCTAGTGATCCTTCAGAGCCGCTCGCATTGACTCCAGCGCACTTTTTGAATCTCACGCCTCTGAAATACTTGCCTGCCGAGGAAATAGACGAGAGAACTCTTACTGCTAGACACGAGCTACTAGATAAGTTAGTACAGTCGTTTTGGAAGCGCTGGAGAACTGGATATCTCCATACTTTGCAATCTCGCCGCAAATGGAACACGCCGGTCGATCCGGTCTCTGTCGGCACGGTCGTGATTCTTATATCCGACAACTCGCCCCCACTACACTGGCCTTTGGGTGTCGTGGAGGAAATTTTCCCTGACTCAACCGGAGTCACTCGTATCGTTCGGGTTAAGACAACCACTGGATCCTACTTGCGTCCCGCGGTGCGTCTTTGCCCATTGCCTAACCAGTAGTTTATTTAATTCGTCTTTAAGGTTAGGTTAATATTACTTATTAGGTATTTAGTTTCGTAGTTATAGGATAGTAATTATCGAATAGATTAGTTTTCTTGTGGTTTGCCTCACTCTTGAAGGCATCCCTTCAAGCCCGGGGGAATGGTTGCGCTGATATACGATTCTTTTCGTTTATATTTTTAATTATTGGCAACACGCATAATCGCTAATTGGTTAGACATTCCCCTTCCGCATATTATCCTTTCTCCCTTGCACTAGACCTTCGTCTATTCGAGAGTGAGGGAGAGAGACTATACCGCTCTAGAAAAATCGATCGCGTCTGGATCTTCCGATGGACAGGATCGGACCTTCAATGGCTGTCGAGTCGCGTTAGAGCACACACGCATCGAATCGCATTCGAACGGTCGCGTCGTTTTGTGCGACCAATTCGTAGCAGAAGAACGGTTATACTGTGGTGGTGAACTGTGATCAGAGTGCTGGCAGTCCTGAATATCCTGGATTATCAAGGTTAGTGCTGCCTTTCCTATACGACGCTGGACTCTTATCTTTTGTTCCAACCAGCGCCGGTTCCCGTCAATTGTGTAACCGAAAACTTCTAAGTCGCATACGTTGCATTACCGCCCATCCAGCTACCATCACGTAACCGCATAAGGTTATATTCACTGTTCATTACTTTTCTGTTATACAAAGTTCTTGTAGTAACGAAAAGGCCAAGCCATATCATTATTTTTACTAAGATAGAATAGAGTTTGGGAAGATAGGGCTGGTAGAATTAGAAACTTGGTTCTACATGACATCAGATAACTTTTGACAATGCGAGCCATATGGTCTCGCCTAGGCAACATATTACATGAAAATGTTTTGGTGGGATTTCATTTTCTATGTTGTTAACTACAATATTTTTACTTTTTTTTTGTAATTGTTTCTCTTTAAGATTCCCTTATAAAAACACACCCCCCTATTTTTATGAGTAAGGAGAACGCTTTACCCTTGACCTTAAGTACAAAATTTCTGAGCTCCAGAAACTTGAAATAAAGTCCGGACAACTTTGGGACCTGTTAAAGGGATTTTTTTTAGAAATAATTGAATTCAGTCCGTAATGGAAAGCCTTTGTGAAATTTGTGAGTTGACGAATAGAATTTCCGATTTAGTTCGCGCGCGGACAAAATTGATTTGTTGAAAGTTTTTGAAGAGGTACTTGGAATTTTTTCATGTCAAATCGAGCAATTTTAGGGATCTAATTAGTAGGTCATTCAGTGTTCCAATTTCCTTATTGACAGATTTCTTTTCATCCGTAGAACGTTAACAGAAGGACTTAATACATAAATACTTATACTTCTTGTCTATTTTATTTAGACTGAACTTAAACTTAACAACAAATCAAAATAAAGCTTTAAAAAAATCGTCCCCAACGCAGGCTGTCGACTGGTAATGTACCTAATAGAATGGTGGCATTGCCGCGTTGTATAGCAATGCTTAACCTTTGGTCATAGTAATAGCCAGCCCTTAGATCACATAAAGTGTAACCAGCCTTTTCCAAATAACTTTAAAAAGGTCGTAAGCACAAGGGCCTATCGGTTCAAGAAATTCAGCCACAAAAGGCTCAAAATCACTATTTTTTTCATTTTTCAAGAGTATCTTCATTTTTTATATTGGTACTTTTTAGGGATCCGTAACCGAATGGCAAAAAATGGAACTCTTATAGTTTTGTCATGTCTGTCTGTCTGTCCGTATGTCACTGCCATTTTATTCCGAAACTATTAGGACTATACCTACATGTGAAACTCGGTAAACAGATGTATTCTGTGAACTGCTTACCGATTTTAAACAAAAATTAATAAAATTAATAAGGGCTCCCCATACATAAACCTGAATCTAAAAAAAAATTTTTTCATTAAAACCATACGTCTGGTATTTATAGACAGTTCTTTAAAAATGACATCGAGGTTTCTGAAAACCACTTTTTCTTAAAGGCAATCGTTTAAAAGATATACGCTTCCAAAGTCGTAAAATGTGTGTCTTTTCCGCTCCTCTAACTTCTATAATAATGGAGTAAAAAATCTAAAAAAATATATGCTGTACATCTCAATAAAAACTTTCAACAAAAATTGGTTTGAACGAGATCAAGTCAACAGTTTTTGAGATATAGCACATTTTATAGCACTTTAGCACAAACAATATAAAAAAAAAAACAAAGTTATTTTGCATAGTTACTATTGAACCCTTCATGGGCGAGTCTGACTCGCACTTGGCCATTTTTTTATAATAACTGACTGGAGAATCTTAGATTAGTTTCTACTCGTTTTTAAATGTACCTTCTTACTTTTTCTATATGTATACCTTAACATTGTAAAAATCAATTAAGTTTTGAAAAGAGTAATCGAGCTTCTTGTTAGTTTTTATCACGGAATAGAAAATACAGAGGAAGTGCCCCTTAGATATCGCACGCGTGTCAACATTAAGCACAGATGCGCGACATTAGCTTATTCGCTGCCAGATTCATGTCGCTATTGGTTGTCTCTAAAATACACGAAATATTAGAAATTATGCCTTGTTGTGCGGTTTGGACCTGCAAAAACGAAAGCAGTAAATAAAATGTATCTTGTGGAGGCGTATCGTATCATCGATAAGTATTAAAGTTTGTTAATTTTAAATATATTTGATATTAATGACAATACCGCATTTCATGACTTCAATGCAAACTATAAAGAACCTTATTTTCAATAGCACAACGTTTAAATCTACTTGGTCGTTATCTGGAGGAACATACTATAAATTCTAGTAACTTCGACGCTACTCAATTAGGGATGGGACACATTCGTAAAGTAGGTCTGTATCGATAATTTTTATTTATTTCTAACTCCATTTCATAGCTGGATTCAGAAAATTGATTTCGGACGGTTTATGTGTAAAATTCATAAATGTTTAACTGAGATTGCACAGAAATGTCGACGTTTTAACCACACGTAGCCTACATCCGTCTGTAGTAGATACGGGTCGCTAATCACACCGCCTATTGTACACTCATTTTTATAAATGATTGTCCTGTGTTAAATTGAGGTGTACAATAAAGTATATAATAATAATAATCATACTAATATTATAAGTCAAAAGGCTGAACGGATTTCAATCAAACTTGGTACATGGATAGACCATGTCCTGGAATAGAACATATGATTTTTTCGTGAGACTATGTTCCCTTGAGATAATTTTATACTTTCACGCGGGCGAAGCCGCTGGTAGCAGCTAGTAGTTAATAAAGATAACATCACATAATGTAAACCGTAATACATCAATTTCTGGATATTGATCTCAAAAAAAAAGTAAAAAAGTAATTTAAATATTTCAGTTTTCCCCAAGATCCTTTTATTAAGGAAAATGGATGTTTATTGGGTTGTCAATATTCCAAAACATAATCTATCATCAGTTAGGGGAATTTCCTACGTCTAATCATATTACCGACTTAATGAAAGTCATCACGGCAAAATATATAAATATACGCTTTCATCACCTATTCAAATTAAACATAAAACTATCAAAACGGCAATTATTAAACAAATATGTATAAATTCAAGGTCAATAAATATTTTTAATACTATCTATTAACATTTCATTGAAAACTAGCTTGTGCCAGCGGCTTCGCCCGCATGAAATTAATACTTTGTTATATGATTTACTAGTACTCACGCGGGGCTTCGCTCCCGTGGATCCTATCACGGTAAAAACATAACTCTCCTTTTTTGCAGTCGAGTAAAAAGTAGCCTATAACCTTCCTCAAGCTTCAAGCTACTTCCATACCAAATTTCATCCAAATCCACCCAGTACTTTCTAAGATTAGCGCGTTCAAGCAAACAAACAAACAAACTAACATACTTTTCCGCTTTATAATATTAGTATAGATAGCCTATCTATAGCACTCAAAAATAATGCAGCTACATATTAGGGAAAGAATTTTCAGAATCGGTTCAGTAGTTTTAGAGATTACCCCTACATACAAACTTAAAAATTTGATCTCTTTAATTTCAAAATAGATTCTATTTTTTTGAAGATGGTCAACCTTTTTCCATTGCTGACCATTTGTATGATGTCGATAAATTATTACATTGCTCACACAAATAAAAAAGTAACATCGATATTAAAGTATCAATATTTGTCTACATCTCTATCTGAGTAGCAAAAGACATTACATGTGCATGCAAATATGACATCTATTTCAAAGCACTTAGCGTTCCGAATAGAATAAATTGGTTACAGTGCCATCTAGCGTTAAGTAGCTGAACTCATTGTAAATTGTTGGAATTATGTTTTTTAAACGATAAACGCCTTTATTGATTATGTCATGTCAAATAATAACAACTTTCGGTCGTTGTAATAAGACTCAATATTTTTGACAGCACTAAGAAGATGATTTGTTAAAGTTGCATTTCAACTTTGTAGCCAATTATATCACTGTTTTTTATGTGTGTTATGGACATTTTGATTTGCAAATGTGTGAGTTTGGCGACACTGGTTCTCGTTTTGAGAGAGCGTAGGGGCACTTCTACTTAATTTTCATTTCTGTGGTTTTTATCCTAAGAAACGTACAATTAGAACCGTGTACTAGTTTCTGATGTTTTATTTGCCCATCATTATGTGTTTATTACGTGACATAGAATACTTACATATTTTTATCATTAGACTTGCATGCTCTTTTTAGTTTTCGTCACAATATTTTGCTAACTTACAATAATACTCTATAATTACCGCGAAAGCTGTAACGGTTAAAATGTTCTTAGTAAATTCGTTAAGAAAAACTTTTCGCTGCATTTTCTTTAACTGCAAAATGAACAGACCACTTAGGGTCTCTTTAATAGTATTTCTACTGAAACTTCAAAAGGAAAAGTTTGATCGTTAGGAGAAAATAAGTTGTCCTTAGTTTCAGTGTAAGGTCGCTTTTGCAAAATACAGGGTGATTGGTTTTCAACTGCCCGTTGATGGCGGAACTATTATATGTACGAGTACGACCTTGTTTGAATGTGTGTTAGTTACTTGCGCCTCGATGGTTGCCTGTAGGTACTTGGATAGAATTTGGAAAATGCGTGGAATACAGCTAGAATTTGATTCGCTTTTATGGTAGACTACATAGCAACACCAAAATTTCGATGCGAGCAAAGTCGTGCTGCTCGCGACTGCGCTCGCATCGAAATTTTGGTGAGTCTATTATATCACATGAATCGTACGTTTGGCAGGGCCTATGTGCTATTATATAATTAAATATTCTATTAAGACTATAGAAACTCTATACATTAATATACAAACATCCAGCTTTTAATTACTACCAATTAAAAATCAATTCCCAATTCCAGGTTTACGATCACTTTCTAATAACGTACTTCAAAGTATTTAAACTCTTCAATAGCATTTGGTACTTGACTGCGGTTAATTTTGAAATAATTCCATTCAACTCCGTTAATTAGTCTCGCTTCACGTTTCAGCTAATTGAAAATTTATGAACAATGAATATACGTTCACTAGTTGGCGAGCACAGGCGATGCTTGAGTAATTAAATTCCTCTAAACGTAAACTTTTTATTCTCCTTACTTTTAAGAGAGGATGAAATTTAAGACAGGATTGTCTGCCTGTTTATATCCTACCTCTCAATGTATCCTGTTAAGCTCCAATTTCGAAAGAAATCCAAATACGGTTAACCCGAAATATGTTTGCATGAAAAATCAGAACATTTATTATGCGGGCGAATCCTTTTTTTTTTATCGTGGTAAAATTATCAAATAAGTCCTCCCACCCCGGGCAGGGTGGGAGGGACTGTCAGACTTTTACTGACTAAAATCCACGGTGTTCCTTCAATAACCCTTTACGTACCGGGGTCACGGTAACGGGATGAGTCCCACGACCCCGGCAGGCTTCGGCCCTCTACGGGGGGGCCTCGTCATATTGCTGACGCTCTTTGAGGCGCGCGTGGAACACGACGCGCCGTTGACCCGGGCATGGTCCATGGTCGGACAGCGAGTTGCCCTTTACTCGCTGTCCGCATGCCCGCGCCTACGGTGGCCGGAGATCGTCGGCCGACGTCCGATGCCGTGGGCGTCTACCACTGCGGCTGAGCTGGAGGGAGGACGCCATCCTCTCCCTCTCGCGGCCCGCCTCCTCCTTCGGAACCATGACTGCTTCGCAGAAGGAGGCGACCGCTTCCCACTCCCTCTCGCCCCGCAGCATGGCCTCGACCAATGCCGGGCGCGAGAGGTCTCCGCCTATTGCCGCAGTGAGGACACGTCGGTGCTCTGCCCAAGCGGGGCAGTCCTGCACCGTGTGCTCGACTGTGTCCTCAGGGCGACCCTCGCAGTGGTGACACCCAGGCGTTTCCTCCTTTCCCATCAGACACAGGTACCTCCCGAAACCTCCGTGTCCGGTGAGGACCTGCGTCATGCGGTAGGTCAGGACATCGTGACGCCGATCTAGCCACTCCTCAAAGAGGGGTCTTACCGCCGCAATTGCGGCGTGCCCGATGCGGGTGAATCCTTGGACTGAATCTTGTCAAAATTCAAGGGGTATCGAAGAGCCAATACGGACGTAAGTATCAGCTGAATACAATATATCGATGCCTCCCACGTACGTTGTTTTAAACCATAAATTGCAATTTTACAGGAGAGTGTTTCAAAGATACTATTAGGAATAAAAACTGCATTTTTCAATTAGTCTTTATACAATTCAATATGTGAATATAGTTAGTAATACTGACTTGTATAATAATTAATTGAAAAAAAAAAGAATGCAGTTTTATTGCTAATAGTATCTTGGAAACGCTCTCCTGTAATATTGCAATTTATGGGTTACAACAACGTACGTGGGAGGCATCGATTTATGTTCGTTTTATAATACGTTCAGACGCCGTTGGTTTGAAATCGTGCGCTAAACCTTTCACCTCGGTGTCATATTTATGATGCATATTAAAACACGAGGCCGTAGATGTCGTCTGGACATTCATAATAAGCCAATTAATTGATAATTCAATGATTCCTGCACTCTTAATGGAGTTTGAATTGAGGAGTATTTTAGTTCTCCCGCAGCCCCCAGCGAACGTGTGCGTGAGAAACGCGGTGTGGTTTTAGTCAGTTAGAGTCTGACAGATGCCTTCGCCCGCTCTAGGGCGGAGGACATCCATGGGGATTTCCGTGAGGAGTACCATGTAGTGCCTATAGTTTATCGTTTTTATACCTACGTGTGACAGAAAATGAACAAAATTTACAACGGGAACTAACCCCGATATATTTAACGTTCATACCGTTACAAATTGTATACGAACAAACTTAAATCACTACGTCATGCGGTGTATATAGGTATATTGGTTACTTATATATTAGTAATTTAATCTACTTATGATTGTCTTTTATCGATCGTAATTTACTTACGATCGAATTTAATTTAATTATTAATAGGAGGTAAAAATATAATAAAAAAATGTGACAACTACCGAATTACGCGTGGTGGATAAGTACCTTTTCCCTCTCAAAGAGAGGATGTCTGTGTCTCAGCAGTGGGAGCGTTATATGCTGATTACTTATATCCTATCCATATATTTAATATCCTAATTATATTGCTTTGTTTATGCCCACGACTCGATATATCATTAACTCGAATAGATTATTCTTAAAATCTGAAGATGAACTAACAAAGCTAACACAATATTCATTTTCAACAAGTTTATAAAAAAGTTATGAATCCCTGTTCAAAATTAGATATCGAATATTTTAAAACTTGTTCAACCTAAAAAGATTTCTTTGAACAAATTGTAATTAATATTATATTTTAGAAAAATATGTCGAACAGAACTTTATTTCGCAACTAGACAGTTTTGTATGTTCAAATCTGAATTAATAATTTAACAAAGGATTTGGTGCCAGCTGAGTTTAAAATCAAACGAAACATCGCGACGGAGAAAAGACAATTGCTTAGGTATTTACAACGCATTAAAAACACTAGTGGATAGTCAGGTAAAGTCTAAGCATAGACGAATTTGAGTCGATGTAAGTAATCGATCGTATCATGAAATGTTTTAATCGATAAATTAGCGATGAGGCGACCTCCAAATGTATTCTTTAAAGAAACCTTTTGATATATTACTGCAGGTAGTAAGTATTAAGATACATATTTATTTACAGTAGGTAAATAAATATATACACTAAGGTATATATATGTCTATTACCTAGACTATAATCATTAAAAAAACTTTTTAACAAAAATAGAACCGACTTCCATATAAAAACACTACAAAGGCAAAAATAACTTTAATTTCGGAAGACGGTGTCAAAAACGAAAATATATACAAAACTAAAGACACCGCCTTCCGAAATTAAAGTTATTTTTGCCTTTGTAGTGTTTTAAATTATATGGAAGTCGGTTCTATTTTTTGTTAAAAAGTTTTTTTTCACGCTTTTCAGTGGGTTGGTTTGTAATTTATCTAGTTACAAAAGCCATAATGTCAACAACTTATCACCTTTTACTAAATATTGCTTTTCCCGATGCATAGCCGTTCATTTTTGAGGAGTTCTCCTGGTACTTGACCATCAGCTCTACATCACCATATGTATTGTGACGAGCATAAAGTGTTTAACATCCGTACTCAAGTAATCGAATCGCAATCCACGAAATACTTATTATTGAGGAGTTTCAGTAGCCATCTGTGGTCTTCTTCATCAGTTCAACTTCCCCAAATGGTACTTTTCGGAAGCAACTGCTCAAAGTACTATAAGAAATACCCAAAACGCTATAGGTGTGCCTATAATATTTGAAGAGTTCCCTCGATTTCTCCAGGATCCCATCATCAGATCCTTATTTCGTAACAATGGGACCAACTAGAAAGTATACCCATCCAAACGCAAAAAGAATTTTTCAAATCGGTCCAGCCGTCTCCGAGTTATGAGGTAACATACATAAAAAAAAAAAAAAAGTTCAAGACGAATTGTAAACCTCCTTTTTTTGAAGTGGGTTAAAAATCAAAGCAGTTTTTTCGGCAAAGGCCATTTTATTTGTGGCTATTTATAGGCTGTTACAATTTTATTCATATACGTACTGTGTTTCTCATATGTATATTGTGGATAATGTTGTTGGTTACATAATTGTTGTTTTTTTTTGTAATATTTTGTGTATCTTTTATCACGTGACTGTTTGTGATTCCAAATAAAATAAAAATAAAATATTCTGCTTAACCTTTTTCCTACTGTGTGCAACCGAATATTAGTTTTACATGGAGCATCTGCCTGTCTGACCTCCACAACCCAGTAACTGTAAACGTTTCGCTTCGGAAAGATGGGTTCGATTTTCTGGCTTCTCACCAACTATGACGACTGTGAAAGATGTACAGAGTGGCAGCTGAAATCAACGGTTGAATGTGCCTCGGCACGGAGTAATCTTGATATGTTAAGACGGTCACCCATCCGCGAACCGACCTCGGCAAGCATTGCTTAACCTAAAAACTGAACTCCATCCATAACTTTGCTATTACTAAAAAAATGCTGTTGTGTCAGTCGCTATAATTAATTATTTATTCTTCATTTATCTCATTATAAATACCTACTCAAGAATATATCTCAAATATAGAAAGTAAATACAACAAGATTCCTGAATTTGTTAGTTACCTGGAGTTAATTCTCACACTCAAATCCAAATCTCTCTCTCTCTCTATTTTTAAAAATAAAAAAAAATATGAAAATGAGTGGTATTTTTAACAGGAAATTTTGGAATATAAAAAACTAAATTACTTAGATATCTAGTTTGTTTTAGGTCATTAATTACGCGCCGAAGTGGAACACCCATGCCAGCAAGAAGTATTTACTTGAAACATTACGCGAAAAGTTCACGAAAATGTAGGTAATGAGAGATTCATTATTGAGTATACCAGGTACAAATTGTAATGCCTATGTCATAGGAGTTACAAACCCTCTGCACAAATCTCTGCAGACCCTGCATGAAGGAGGATGATGCGGTACCACCTGCTGCTAAGCTGCCCCGTAGTCAGAAGTTTAGTTGTCAGTAGCATTGTTATGATAAACACAAAAGTATAGGGATTCCCAAGTAACACAGTCTTGGAGGTTTAAAACAAATCTGTCTATTGACAGACTATTCATGGTTAATCTTTAGATAGAGGCTTTCTAAAGATGGTTTCAATAAAGAAAATGTATTCTTATAGAGTTTTTTTTCTTATAGGTAATTGGAAAAATAGAGTTTTTTTTCAATTACTATATTTTAAATAAATTGAGTATTTTAAACATTATAATGTAATTTAAAAAATTGGCTTATATAAATAATTTGGTAAAAAAAATATTAAATCTTACATTTACAGCGGGCGCTCTTATTTTAAAAGAGTTGTACATAATAATCGACGATAGAATTTCAATCGCATAAAGAATTGCTTGTTTACCCATTAATAACTAGCTAAAACATAAGTATATATGAAATAAGAAATTTGTTACGCCATGATGCAATACAATAATAAGTTTAAATAACTCTTGTAAGTTCTTCGCCATTATCTGTCGTTGTCTATTACAAATCAAATGTAACTTAAAGTTGTTAGTCTTGAGTTAATTTTGGTTTAAAAACTTGACGAGTAAAGACTTCTTTAAAGGTCTCAACTTTATCTATAAACTATCTACTAGTAAAATTTGTGGTCTATAAACAGTTTAGTGAGACTAGAAAAATCTCTACAGACAATTAGAAAATTTACAACTCTTATCTCTATCTATTCATGTTTTCTTAACTCATTCTTATGAGAACGGTAAGGTTGTGCCCACTTTTACTAAACTGTGTCTATAAGCGTTCTTGAATATTACTTGGGGGATATTTTACTCTTAAGGTAGACGATAAAATTAAATTCTATTAGATATGTAATAGTCCGTTTTTAGACGCGATTGTGTTACTTGGGATTGGCACAACAAAAGAGGCCGTCATGTTCATTTGTGGCAAAGCCAGAGTTTAATCAAGTTAAGGACGATGATGATTTTCAATGGATAATTACTTTTCTATGTTTAATTAAACGGCAAGAATTTAACCCTGGAAGTGGACGCCCTAGACGGACGAACATTATGAAAGAAAATATTTGTTTGCTGCCTTCAGGAAGACACATAGAAGTCAATTTTAAATTCTTCTTCATATATTCTTCCACTTTCTTTGCCATCTCTTCGTCGCAGTAATTGAACCAGTTTACGGATTTTCTTTTTTTAAGAAAGCAATCTTGTTTTCTGCTTTCATCATTGGTTCAAAAGATAAATCTTCATATTGACAAAGTGAAGATATTCAATCAGCTGTTGCTACTGTTCGTTTGTGTACTCCCTGTTTGAGAACAGATATACTCTGACTATAACTCTGCGTAACTCATTTTTTATTACCAATACTACAGAAAATATTACAAACAACGAAAAAACTACTTTTAGCGTGGTTAAAGGAGAAGACTCAGTAATTGTTAAACAGTGTGCAGCTGTCAATCAGATTTGACTAGCGTTGGAGTCATCCAACGCTAGTCAAATCTGATTGACAGCCCGCCCCCTTTCTCGCTACGAAATAATCTTATCTTTTTTTACTAATATTATAAATTAGAAAGTTTGTATGCGTTTGTGGATTTTTGTAACTTTTACGCAAAAACTACTGAACGAATCCGATTGAAATACTGGCATAACACATAGGCTACTTTATCTATTTACGCGGAAAAAACATTACATGCGAACGAAGTGGCGGGCACAGCTATTTTAGTATCGTGTAAATAAAAATCCTTAACAAGGAAATGAGATCAAATTCGTTTTTAAAAAGGCCAACTGCCTATAACTCCGCTGAGTTTTAGGCCTTGAGTTTGTCCACACATACGCCGTAATAATGCCACGTGATCAATACGATGTGTCTTGGCCAAGTCTTGGCATTTGGAAAATCGTATTTCCTGATTGAATGGGACTCTGTCTAGCGAGATGTATGATTATAAATAAAACAAATGAAGTAAGGGTCGTAGCCAGTGGCAGTCTGCTGTTATCCCATATAGTGCTACCCCATGCGAAAAAGGCGTGATTTTATATAGGTATGTATGAAAGTAAAAATGTCGTTTTTATTAGTAACTAGGTCGAGTAAACTTTGGCCGCACATTGTGCATAGCATAGTTATCAATACTAGTATCTAGTCGCCCAGTGTTCGAAATACGACTATCATTTTAATGATTTTGAATGCATTATTATATGTATAAAATATTAGCTTTTTGCACTCTTTCTCTATACATGTAAACTTAAACTGTTAAATTACATTATTCTTCCGTCAGCGTAATTTTCGCATATATGGGTACTAAGTGTTTGCTTTGCTTAATTATTAATATCGAGAGACTTATCCGTCGTCGAGGAGACAGTGGAGTGTAGTGTAGTGATTTAATTTAACAGAACTTAGAAAATAAGTATGAGGTGCTGTTTGAGATTTTAACTATGGAAAGTAGTTAGGTACTTAATACTCCTCATTATTGACAGGGGCTTTTAACTTACCAAAGAAACGTGAAAACGAACAAAATAAAAAATCTCCTTCTAGGTATGTAATCGCTTTTTAATGAAGATTTAGCGAGCTTTTGGGGAATTCGTTTTGCAAGAGAAATAAGATAGATTGTGTCAGCTTTACTGTAGTCAATAGGGAGGTAATAAGTCTTTGATTTAAGGTTAATTCAAATATCATCAAGCAGTTTCATCGTTACAATATCCACTAATTGGTGTTGGTATTTGTACTGGGTTGATAAACAATTTTTTAAACATATGAAGAAATGTATTTGGCATTTGTTTTGACAGTTATTGGATTTTATTAATTGACAGTAGAATTGTAACGCACTTAGCGCACTGGCTGAGCGATTGGCTGCTGCGTTGCGTGTCACGGGTTCAATTCCCGCACCGGAATAAGTGTCTGTTAGCCCACAGATTATTGTTCCGGGTCTGGATATTTCTGCATGCGCGTTTAAATGTTTGTATATGCACCTACGATACAGGGAAAATCCAAATGGGCAACTTATTAAGATGTAAATTATTTGAAAAACTCCATAGTCGTATCCATCGAGCATTCGATTACTTACTTTCTATTCGCCGCATCGCCGTCTTACATTATCTCAACCAAAAGACTCTCGCATCCTTTCCATTGTCACTAATGAAGCTGACAGCAAAATTTCCCTTTAAGTTTAATGAATAAATTGAAATATAGAGGACTAATCATAGGTAGGTACTACATCTACAAAATGGCAATATCAAGTTCCTGTTTCTAACCCAAAAAAAAAAAAAAATTGATGGCGAATTAAACGAATTAATAAAAATATTGTTTCAATTATTACATGAAAACATGTTCGCGAGCCACTTCTAGTTCTCTTACACTTAGATTCGTCTTCATTATAAATAAAGAGTACCGTTATTATGATGTTATATTTGCACGTTTATGTCTTCCATCTAGGTAGGGCTTGTGGCTACATAATAACAGCCGCGGGGTCGATGTTCGCGGAGTTGGGAAGAGGCCAAGCAGATGATGATGAGTGAATTCTCCCAAAACCAGTTGTGCATGCTTGCATGCAGTATGTAACAGCGTCCTACCACCTACAAAATTCCATTCTGGATACTCGTGTGTACCTGACAGTAAGTTATTCTCATCACCCATCCAAAGACCAACCTTAACACACAACGTCTAATCCACCAACATTATAGGCAAGTTAAAACCCGAATTAGATTCCTCAGCTACTGAATAACAATATACAAAACGATACACTAAAACTTAATACAACTTTTCACATTACTGAAACCATTTCGGTACTTAAAGTTCCTAAATTCGGTTTCTTTTTCTCCCTTCCAAGTTTTGAACAAACTCGAAGCCACGGTAGAAAGTTGTAACATATTGAATTATAAAGTCGAAGGTTTTCAACTTTCTAAATTTATAAATATTAGATTTATTATTTTGCCAAGTTCTTTTCAGGTTGGTACTTCTTGGTCTTATTATTTTCAATGATGGATTTTCATCAACTGTTTTGGTTTTGGTCTTTAGGTATCATTACTTTACTTATTAAAAAATGAATCCACTTCCGTAATGAGAGGTATGTTGCACTTGAGTGAGGTTCAAAATAACTTGGTAGGTACCTACTCTGAACATGAGTGTGAGTAATAGTCTAGTTATGATCATATTGTTAACAATATTCATCAATGTTTTCAAAATGAAGTATTGAAGTATCTACAACTTCTTGTAAGGACAACATGTGATTACTATATTTTTCACCTTTGTTTTTCACATAATTTGATCTTAAACTGTGTAGAAAATCTCTTGCTAGTATAATAAAATGTTGATCACAAAGACAGTTATTTTCAGGGATGCAATAATTATGTATATATTGATTATGCAACATTTTTCTAGTATTTAGTGAAACTCTGTATCTTTGTGGTCATGGCATCCTTCAATTAAACACCTAATTTCGGTCTCAATAGCTCTCATATATTATGAAAAAAAAACAATAGTAAATACCACTTGGTTGCTACAGGCTGGACCACTCTGAAATTAGACACTTAACTTAGCGTTAGCCTGAAAGTTGGGAATAAAGGGTACCAATGTAGGTATGGCAATAGGGCAATAAAGAGGAGCTCATGCCTAAATTCCTCATAATACGTACGATTCAATCTACAAGGTTAACGTTTGCAAAAGTCAACCCGTAGATGGGTCACCGTCTTAACATACTTATATCGATATCTTTTGTGCCGAGGAAAGCCGACTAAGCGGGTGGTCATGGCGGTCATTTGTACATTTTTAACAGTCGTTACGGTTAGTCAGAAACCAGAAAATCTAGTACCAGTCTTGGCTAGGAGAATCATGTGATCGCGTGCATCATCTCCATAACCCAATAAAGTTATTGGGTTGAGAAGACCAGATGGGTATTCGATGCATACCGACAGACAAGACTTTAACCATAAAGACATCAAGATGACATCACCTTTGTAGTTACGGTTAAGTACTATCTAACTTTATATCTATCCCTCTCTTTATCCATCGCGTTACTGTACTAACTGCTACCATTAAAAGTAACTACCAACCAACAGGTCGACAACAATAAGGATATAAAACTACCCAGCCATAAAACGTAACTGAATAAATCCTTCAACTGCCAACTTTTCATTTAATCTGGTACACCGCCATCTGCTGGCAGTTTCCTGGAATTGTGGAGCTATAAAAATACTTAGTATTCGGCTTTACAAGAGGGAAACAGGCTTTAAGCTATCCAAACATCTAGAATTCTATTCTAAATGGAATATTCGTGAATGCTAAATTTTAATTACCTTTTGAAAGCAGAAGCAAAGCTTTTATCAAGTTAGATATTAGTTATACCTACCTGCTTTGCTGACCCGTCTGGTATTCATAATAAGATTCTTTCTCCCACCATTGTACCCCTATACAGGACGACCTAAACTACATAGTATTTACAAAGCGTTTTCGATATTTCGGTTTGAAATATCCCAACATTATATATTTGAATATTATTATGAATAGACTAAGCGGATTATGAAGATTCATCTTTTGCGTAGTTATACGTGTTAGGAGACGAAGTCACCTCAAATTACAGTATGAACCACAGAATCAACATTCAAGGCCGTTCCACCAATTACGTGAGGCGCAAGCGTAATTTAACTGTTATTATCACGATAATTTCACATTTCAAAGCACAAACATAACAATGTCTAAACGTGGCGGCCCAAATGTTTCCGTTCCAAGAATCGAACGCGTTCTAGTATCACAAAATATTACATGACAGCGTCTGGTATCGCTAAAATAAAACCAGACCAATTGAAATTGCATGACAGTTTTACACGTATGTTACTTTGAGTTGATTTGATTTGGTAGTATTTGTCGTTGATTGAATTGTCGCTACAAAACTTAGTATAAGTACTTTATTAACAAAATATTCACCTTCTCGTGACGGAAACTAAAGAGACCAAAAGTATTAACCGATTTTAATGATTCTATCGTTAAAAGATTGTTTTTAATCGTCTGAATGTCACTCAAAACGTGACAGATGGTTTAAGCCATAAGTGGTAACATATAAAGATAATATGCATGACGCGATAATGTATCGTGAACCAACTTAAAAAAATACTTGCCTCACAAGGGGAATTTCTCCTGGGGGCATTTCTACAAACACCCTTACTCGGAACTAGAATTTGTTGGTCATACAAAAAAATTTTTCAGTGCGGGAATCGAACCCGCGATACGCAGGGTTGCTACCCTGCTACCCTGTTGGCGCAGTGGTTGAGCAATTTGCTGCTGCAAATCGCTCAACCACTGCGCCAACTGTGACGTAAATCAGATCCTTATAATTTACTTTCAGGAATAAGACAATATAGAGTGGGATTTTTACTACACTACAACCTTGGTTATCAACATCTGTACTTGATTGAGCTACGAAGACCACCCTGATACCCCCCGTTACGTGCGACGCCAGTGAGATACTACATAAAAGGTTGTCTGGAAGATATCGCTTTCAGCGATAAGACCGCCATTGTTACCATAGAAAGAGCAATATTGTTAAATGGGTGTGTTTAAATTTTAGTGTACAATAAAGTATATTCTATCTATCTATCTATAAATATATAATAACAGATTTTTCTAGACTACACACGGGTAAAATAATTAAATATGTAATCGAGGACAGATAAGAAGAATGTCTTAAATGACATCGCCTTATTTGTAAGTAAACTATATTTTTGAATTATTATTTGAAATAAAAAGAAATCATAGATTATGAAAATTATTATTAATACCTAGCTTTTAACTACAGTGGTGCTCTATTCACTAATTTTTCAATTTACTTATCGTGGGTACATCAGTTAGCGCGAACTGCTAACGAGTACTGTCGCCTACGGAAGTGTTAAGATACATTTTTTAAATAGATAATTTCGTTATCCTGAAGAGAAAGGTACATTACTCGCAGAGTGGGTATCCGATAGAACATAAGAGAAAGTGGATATCCCCTGGAGAAAGAAAGAGTGCTGGTTATCTGAGTGACTGTATTTTCAAGTGCAGATGCTAATCTCCCACAAAAGAAAAGTTATAGATCTATTAATATTATGTTGACTGTAGCCCGGAACTTAATTCACGTGGAAATTTTGCACACTATCCCGGGATGAAAACTAGCCTACGTCACACTCCAGCCCCTAACTCTCTTCATACCAAAACTCATATTGATCAGCTGCTCAACTTGCAAAAAGGACAAACATACAAATATACTTTCGCATTCATGATGTAAGTTGGAGAAAAAGGCAGCGTTGAATGGCCTAACACAAGGAGGACTGATGACCTGGACTGCAGAAGACTATTGAATGCTTAAAGCATTGGACCGTTCCAACGTTGAACGGTCCAATGCTTTAAGCACAGACATGTGACGACGTTTTGACGAGGACATTTTCAGCATAAGAGCTCATAGACATTAATACTACAAACTCGTATATTTTAGACTTTTGGAGGCATTGAATGTCTTATAACATGTGAAATAAAAAATATCTGAGGTCAGGTCCACGCCTTATGGCACATCTTATTTAATTGATACCTTATGATCCGTCAATTCAGATATTTTACTTTTGAAGCTATCCATTCATATAACAAACATAATGAAACGAAACTCTTATAACAAGATAGTGAACCTGAAATTCAAGCAAATAAATGTACATTATACAAAAAAAAAACATAAAACGCATCATAAATTATGTACTAGATAATTTAATTGAAATTCGAATACATCAGTCTTTCAATCAGTCTGCAATCTCATCAAGAACACACATAACATACATTAATATTTAAATAGATTATCAGTGTAGTAATGAATTTTGTTGACGATGGTACCAGACTAACTAAGTGCTCCCGTGTCACTCAACTTGAATAAGTGTGATGGATCTGTTGCAAGTTTCAAGTGTTCAGCGAGTTTAAAATGTGTTTGCAAAAAGCCGAGGTACGTATGAAATACATTTTTTTATATTTCCCCCAAAAATGCACCAACGATATCGTGGGTGCATTTTTACAAACATCCAGACCCGGAACAAAAATTTCTAGGACATACATATTTGCTCCGGTGCGGAATCAAACCCGCGACACGCAATACAGCAGTCAATCGCTCAACTAATGCGCTACGTGTGTCGAGACTACCAGAGAGCCATAAATATTATAAGGAGATTTATATCAATGAAATATTGAATTTGCCGTAAAATTAATAATGGAAATAAATATAGATTAGTGAGCAGCATGAACACAATTTCGTTTCTTTTTTAAACTTTCTTAAATACTTCAAAATTCTTTAATAATTGTGAAGAAGAATTTTTGAAACCTAACATTGCAAAAAGCTAGACAATTCGTTATGTCACACTGACAGTCTTAAAAAAATGGAAGTCGGTTTTATTTGTATGAAAGTGTTATTTTATAATCTATTTGCAAAATAAACATTTGTGTCATCGCAGGTAACCTATGCGCTACGGACTGACTAAGTAAAATCCGCAGTAGGTAACGGCGTGTCTGAGTGCGCCACGCACTCTGCAAATATGGACGGATGGCGGGAGAACGTGCGTAGAGCTGAGTCTGCCCCTACCACCAAAACAGACGTCTCTACGTGACTATGGCCCCTCTGCCAAGAACGAAGTGACAAAGAAGATTCCATTTTGTAAATTACTTTTTATCATCAACAAACTAGAATTTCACTGAAAATAAATAATAATTATAAATAGAGAGCAAAATAATTAAAAACATTAAATACAGGTGAGTTTTCATAGTATGTAATAAATAAATAATAAATAAAATGTGTGTGTGTGTCCCTCTAACTTCTATGTATTAGTAGATCTTTTTTTTTTTTTTTTAACGTGGTAAAATTATCAAATAAGTTCTCCCACTTCGGGCAGGGTGGGAGGGACTGTCAGACTTTTACTGACTAAAATCCACGGTGTTCCTTCAATAACCCTTTACACACCGGGGCCACGGTAACGGGATGAGTCCCACGACCCCGACGGGCTTCGGCCCTCTGCAGAGGGGGCCTCGTCATGTTGCTGACGCTCTTTGAGGCGCGCGTGGAACACGACGCGCCGTCGACCCGGGCATGGTCCATGGTCGGACAGCGAGTTGCCCTTTACTCGCTGTCCGCATGCCCGCGCCTACGGTGGCCGGAGATCGTCGGCCGACGTCCGACGCCGTGGGCGTCTACCACTGCGGCTGGGCTGGAGGGAGGACGCCATCCTCTCCCTCACGCGGCCCGCCTCCTCCTTCGAAAGCATGACTGCTTCGCAGAAGGAGGCGACCGCTTCCCACTTCCTCTCGCCCCGCAGCATGGCCTCGACCAAGGCCGGGCGCGAGAGGTCTCCGCCTATCGCCGCCGTGAGGACACGTCGGTGCTCTGCCCAGGCGGGGCAGTCTTGCACCGTGTGCTCTACGGTGTCCTCAGGGCGACCCTCGCAGTGGTGACACCCAGGCGTTTCCTCCTTTCCCATCAGACACAGGTACCTCCCGAAACTTCCGTGTCCGGTGAGGACCTGCGTCATGCGGTAGGTCAGGACGCCGTGACGCCGATCTAGCCACTCCTCAAAGAGGGGTCTTACCGCCGCAATTGCGGCGTGCCCAGCCGTCGGTTGCGACAGTCGTTCCCTCCATACTGCCCTGAGATCGCGCCGGAGCTCTTCCCGCCGCGCCTCGACTTCTCGAGGCAGCGGGGATACGCCCCGGCGCTGCGCCTCCACGCGCCATTCATAGACGCGCTGGAGGGCAGTCGCCTCCAGATCCCAGGGCAGCAATCCGGCAAGGAGGTTGGCCGATTCGCCGGCGATCGTGCGGTATCCCCGGATCATTCGGATTGCCATGACCCTCTGGCATGCGACCAACTTTAGTGGTCGCGTCCGGATGCACAGGGCCCACACTGGGGACCCGTAGAGGGCCATGGACCGCACGACGCCGGCGTACAGCCTTCGGCAGGAGGCGTTTGGCCCGCTGAGATTAGGCAGGAGTCGCCTGAAGGCGGCTGCTGCCCGGTTCAGCTTTGGGGCCAAACTCAGGAAGTGCTCCCTGAAGTTCCACCGGCTGTCGAGGACGAGTCCCAGGTACTTCATCGTCCTCCCGACGCCGATGCGAACCCCCTCCACCGTTATGTGGGACTCGGACCGTGGCGCGTTCCGACCGCCATGGAAGCACATGGCCTCGGTCTTGTGCAGCGCCACGTCGAGTCCCAACTGCCGGATCCTATGAACGACTGTCGCGACCACTTGCGTCGCCAGGTCGGCCGCCGCCTGGTGCGACTCTCCCTGCGCCAGGACGAGCGTGTCGTCAGCGTAACATACTACGCTGACGCCGTCAGGGAGGTCGCCGCGCAGCACCCAGTCGTATCCGATGTTCCACAGGGGCGGCCCCAAGACCGATCCCTGTGGGACACCGCACGACATCTCTCGCCGGTTCCACTCTCCCCGGTGACCGGGGTAGATGACGGCTCTGTCCCTACTCTTTCCAAGAGCTTGCCCGCCTCGTCGAGCAGAACGATGGGCCGGAATGCGGACCGAGAGTCCGCAGGGCGCCCGGCTTTCTGGATCAGGACCAGCTTTCCCGTCTTCCAGCGAAGCGGAAACTGGCCCCTCTCCAGGCATGCGCTAAAGAGCCCCCCTAGTCGAGGCCCGAGAGTCTCCGAGGCCAGGACCCAGGCTTTCCCTGGCAAGCCGTCGGGTCCTGGGGCGGTATTTTTGGCCTTGAGCCGTTGTACCGCCACTCTCAAGTCTACCTCGGTCACCTCTGGAGCGTCGTAGACGTCGTCGTCGCTGTGGTCTGCGTTTGCGCCAGCTTCAGGTTCCGTCGGAGACGGAGCCATGAGCGGGGGAGCGTGCTCCCCTCGCGATGGGAACAGGGCGCTCACCACGTCCTCCAAGAACTGAGGCTGGAGACTCTGCGTCAACGGGGGAGCCCAGGGGCGGAGCTTCTCTCGCACCCACTTGTAGGGGCGGCCCCATGGGTCCCCGTCCAGAGTCGCCAGCATCTCCTCCCGGGCCAGTTCCTTGGCCCGCCAGATCTCGTCTCGGAGGACGGCCTTCGCTGCCCTGTAGCCCTCGTACAGCTCCGCCTCTACAGTCGCCGCATCCGAAGGTCGGGTGCGGCGCCTGCGGAACCTGGTGTACCGGCGTCGCGCCGCAACGCACGCTTCGCGCAGCGCTGCTAGCTCGCTCGACCACCAGTACAGCTGACGCCGGGCGCGTCCTTGCCGGACCCGGGGCATGGCCACGTCGCAGATCTCCGACATGGCCTCCCGGAATGTATTAGTAGACCTTAATAAAAACTTTCAACGAAAATTGGTTTGAACATGATCGGGTCAGCAGTTTAGAGACAGCACATTTTCTAAAACCGCAAATACAATTTTGTATTTCATACAAACACTATGAAAAATAAAGTTATTTTGCGTAGTTCTACGGAGCCCTTCATGGACGAGACTAACTCGCACTTGTCCAATTTTTAAATAAATATATAGCAGGATTTTCTTTGGTTAGAGACCCCAGTTCTAGTTTTATACTCACTTAACGTAAACAAACTAGCTTTCTGGTCTTGGAACATATAACTACTAATATGGCGATAGAGCATACTTATTAACATGTTGGAATACTAGCCTAGATGGCTAGATCGTCCAATTCCTTGGAAAAGGCCTGACCTCCATATCTGCCATTTTTTGGTATCTATCCAGTTTTATCTAGCTGCTATCTATTTTTAACCCACCGCGATCCCGATCTTTATTTTTCATGGTTACAGTTCTGGGCTGTCAGTAACAATATACGATATACAGTATGTATACGACTTTTATGCAATAAATGAAAACACTGGCAATACTCATCTTAATGAACAACTTTTCATATGAGGCCAACACTAAAATCGCTAAAAAAAACTAAGACTATCCTATACATTTGTGTGTGCATAAGTCAACCAAATAAACTGAAAAGTTGTTTTTTTTTTCGCGATGTCAGTGTTGGTTCCATACAAAAAGATGTTCATTACGATGACTATTGCCAGTGTTTTCATTTATTTCTCATATATAGTATCTAAACTGTATATATTATAAAATAATATTCATAATTAGCAGAACTCTTACCAGAAACAAAAAAAAATTAGCAAAAAATAGAACCGACTTCCATATCAAAACACTACAAAGCCAAAAATAACTTTAATTTCAGAAGTCGGTGTTATTGGTTTTGGATTTCCTTTTTTTTCACACCGCCTTCCGAAATTAAAGTTATTTTTGGCTTTGTAGTATTTTGATATGGAAGTCGGTTCTATTTTTTGCTTAATTTTTTTTTTTCATTCTTTTTGTGAGTCGGTTTGCAGTTTATCTAGTTACAAAAGCTATAATGTCAACAAATTATCACCTTTTACAAAATATTGCTTTTCCTGATGCATAGCCGTTAATTTTTGAGGAGTTCTCCTGGTATTTGACCATCAGCTCTACATCACCATATGTATTGTGACGAGCATAAAGTGTTTAACATCCGTACTCAAGTAATCGAATCTCGTATAAATCTAATTTTACGTTGTTTTTGCAACATATTTTTATTAGAGAAACATTATCTAACATTTCTTTATACATATTTTTCAGAATAAGTCTTCAACGTATAATGTTTTCACGAAATGCCTTGGATCTTCTACGTGACAGAAATCTCTCAGACTTAGACTTATCTTCAAATGACGACGACGGGAATGGAGGTAGTCTTGCTCGAGACTCATGATCTGTTCGATTCGGTGCAGATGCAGTTAACCAGAATCAAAAGGAGATCTTCCCTCCAGACTCTGATGAAGATGAAATGGATGATATTCCTCTCGACGACATGTTCGTCCCACCTGATCCTATACAAGAAATCCCTGACAATTTTTATGGAGTATTTGAAAGTCAACCAGGAGCAGCTTCTTAAAATGAAGATATTTTTGTGGATTTGACACCAAAGTCGAGGATTAGGTGGAGGCACAGAGAGCTGGAAAATACTATCCTATCAGACTGGCGTCCACGAATAGCTATTGACCCTATTGTCAAAGCTCCAGATGATTATTATCACAGATGCGTCCCGCAACAGTAGGCTGAAATGACGAATTTATACGCAGTGCAATCACACAAGCCTAGATTTAGGCCTACTAATGCAAAAGATTTGGAGGTCTTGTTTGGATTAGATTTGGCCACAGGAGTGTTTAGTTACCCTTGCTTGAAAATGTATTGGGAATCCAATATCAGCACCCCCCTTTTCTCAGAACATATGTCGAGAGATCGATTTTTCGAGCTCCGCAACAATTTACACCTTGTCGACAATACAAAAATACTGACAAATTACCAAGATGCATTCTACAAAGTACGACCAATCCATGCGATGGGAGGAGTTGACTTGGTTGATCAATTCATGAGCTATTACAGGACATTCATAAAATCAAAAAATAGGCTCTACGTATGATATTTCATGCATCAGATATTGCAGTTATTCAGGCTTTCCGACAATACCAGACTGACAACGAATTACTCGCAGTCCCGATAAACAAACGACTCACTTTGCTTCACTTTCGTCCCAGATTAGCAGAATGCTTAGTTTTGCGAAATACACAGATTGGTGTCACTAAAAGAGGCCGTCCGAGTGGCAGTAGCACGGTGCCACCCGTAATTATTCTCCAAAGACCAGGAGAAGTTCGCCCTGCGAGTGAAATAGCTCGTGACGGGGTTGGACACTTTCCTGCACATGATGATGGTGCTGGAACACGCTGCCAAATGGTAGGATGCAAGAGAAAATCGCGTGTAAAGTGCATCAAGTGTAAAGTGCACTTATGCCTAACAAAAGATAAAAGTTGCTTTTTAGCATTCCATTCTTTTCTATTTCTAGTTATTTTTTTTAACTAATACTGATTTAATTTATATAATAACGGTTCCAAAGGAAGATCTCATTTCATTTGTATTTACTTTATTCCATTTTTCTAATAAAAATATAGTATACTAACAGTGGTTATTGATTTATAAAAATACTACTAAACATGTATCGTAATTATAATTAAAGCCGGTTGTCCACATTTGTGCACATAAAGAAAAACTATTTTTTTTCGAAAACTTGGCGGCCAGGATTTTATTTTTTATTTTTTTCCTAGTTCGTATTATATTGCGTATTATAACACTGAAAATTTACTTAAATACCTCCGAGAAAATAAAAAAAGTCAGGTCTGAAAGGGTTAAAGAGAGATTAACGAAAAATATTGAAACAGCCCTTGTCTTTACCCATATAAAGTGTTCCTTCTGTTCTCCTGATTATTACTGTAATAATAATAAAAAAAATTGTACGCAAGCAATGCCGCGGGCAGAAAAAAAAAATTGCCTAATCGTAATCGCTTATCGCTCAATCTTATGACTTATTTACAGATCAAAAAGAAAAAAAAGTAATTAAAAGTTTGAACAACCGCTTGAATAAAAATTACTGAAATGGCAATTTCGGCCTTTGGCACAAGTTTTTCCAATATTGTTCTGCTGTTGTGAATTGTTAATTGTTCGTCCCGTTTATGAAAAGTTTTTTATGATGTACAATTTAAAAAGGTGTTTCAATATTTTAGTATTTGGGGTCAGTTTTTACATAGAGCGACTACCTCCACAACTCAGTAGGTTTTCGGTCTTCTGATACTGTCAAAGATGTACAAACGAGAGCCGGAATCAACGGCATAACGTGCTTACTGGGAAACGTCTTAATCTCTTAATGATAAAAAGAGATTTTTTGATTTTCTTCCTATAAGACATGGCCTACGTCTTGTCATGTCCATCCTGCACAATCCGCTGTACCTTGCCGAAGCCAATGAAGGAGCTTTGCACCTGCAAAGCTATACCAATAAGACCAATATGTACCTAGCTACATATTGCTCTAAAGATGTTTGGAGCATCGACTCGAAAAGAAGGAAGAAGAATGGTCTTAGATAAATGTTCCATGTCTGGGTGTTTGTGCAAGTGAATTTAAATACTTTTTTTCAAGGGGAAAACTATCGCATTCTCATAGATGCAGGTTCACGTTCGTATTCACTTTTCTGTCGAGATTCTGAATTCAAATAATACTTGGTCAGTGTGCTATAATGAAATCATTACAATACGCCTGTACCTTCGAGCCACATCGGGATATTAATGTGTTATTTTCCGTGAGGTTTGACATTGGTACCTAATATATTATGTCATTTTGGAGCAGGTGTTGTAAAAATCTGATACACGTATTACCCCCAAAAGAATTTTACGTCATCGGGTGGCTTTAGTGCAAATTATAGAAGTCCAAGCCAAATATAAGCATACTAAATGCTGTGTATTTGCATTTAACGCAATTTTATGGGTATTGTTACGGTATAAACTCCGGAGCTACGGTCCGATTTACAGCGATTTACATTAAATAATTTTACAACAATTTTTTTGCCGCCGTGAGGACACGTCGGTGCTCTGCCCAGGCGGGGCAGTCTTGCACCGTGTGCTCTACGGTGTCCTCAGGGCGACCCTCGCAGTGGTGACACCCAGGCGTTTCCTCCTTTCCCATCAGACACAGGTACCTCCCGAAACTTCCGTGTCCGGTGAGGACCTGCGTCATGCGGTAGGTCAGGACGCCGTGACGCCGATCTAGCCACTCCTCAAAGAGGGGTCTTACCGCCGCAATTGCGGCGTGCCCGGCTGTCGGTTGCGACAGTCGTTCCCTCCATACTGCCCTGAGATCGCGCCGGAGCTCTTCCCGCCGCGCCTCGACTTCTCGAGGCAGCGGGGATATGCCTAGGCGCTGCGCCTCCACGCGCCATTCATAGACGCGCTGGAGGGCAGTCGCCTCCAGATCCCAGGGCAGCAATCCGGCAAGGAGGTTGGCCGATTCGCCGGCGATCGTGCGGTATCCCCGGATCATTCGGATAGCCATGACCCTCTGGCATGCGACCAACTTTATTGGTCGCGTCCGGATGCACAGGGCCCACACTGGGGACCCGTAGAGGGCCATGGACCGCACGACGCCGGCGTACAGTCTTCGGCAGGAGGCGTTTGGCCCTCTGAGATTAGGCAGGAGTCGCCTGAAGGCGGCTGCTGCCCGGTTCAGCTTTGGGGCCAAACTCAGGAAGTGCTCCCTGAAGTTCCACCGGCTGTCGAGGACGAGTCCCAGGTACTTCATCGTCCTCCCGACGCCGATGCGAACCCCCTCCACCGTTATGTGGGACTCGGACCGTGGCGCGTTCCGACCGCCATGAAAGCACATCGCCTCGGTCTTGTGCAGCGCCACGTCGAGTCCCAACTGCCGGATCCTATGAACGACTGTCGCAACCGCTTGCGTCGCCAGGTCGGCCGCCGCCTGGTGCGACTCTCCCTGCGCCAAGACGAGCGTGTCGTCAGCGTAACGTACTACGCTGACGCCGTCAGGGAGGTCGCCGCGCAGCACCCAGTCTTATCCGATGTTCCACAGGGGCGGCCCCAAGACCGATCTCTGTGGGACACCGCACGACATCTCTCGCCGGTTGCACTCTCCCCGGTGACTGGGGTAGATGACGGCTCTGTCCGTCAGGTAGTCCTCGACTATGTGACGGAGGTAGGTTGGCACCCGGTGATACCGGAGTGCCTCCCTGATGCAACTCCAGGGCAGGGTGTTAAAGGCGTTGGTGATGTCCAAAGACACCGCCAAGACGACCCTGCCCCGGGATACCGCGGCCCCCGTCGTGAGGGCTCTCACGCGCATGATGGCATCCACCGTCGAGCGCCCCCTGCGGAAGCCAAACTGGCACTCCGCAAGATCCGGGCCCACCCGATTCAGGTGCCCGAAGAGGCGGTCTGCAATTACTCTTTCCAAGAGCTTGCCCGCCTCGTCGAGCAGCACGATGGGCCGGAATGCGGACGGAGAGTCCGCAGGGCGCCCGGCTTTCTGGATCAGGACCAGCTTTCCCGTCTTCCAGCGAAGCAGAAACTGGCCCCTCTCCAGGCATGCGCTAAAGAGCCCCCCTAGTCGAGGCCCGAGAGTTTCCGAGGCCAGGACTCACGCTTTCCCTGGCAAGCCGTCGGGTCCTGGGGCGGTATTTTTGGCCTTGAGCCGTTGTTCCGCCACTCTCAAGTCTACCTCAGTCACCTCTGGAGCGTCGTAGACGTCGTCGTCGCTGTGGTCCACGTTTGCGCCAGCTTCAGGTTCCGTCAGAGACGGAGCCATGGGCGGGGGAGCGTGCTCCCCTCGCGATGGGAACAGGGCGCTCACCACTTCCTCCAAGAACTGAGGCTGGAGACTCTGCGTCAACGGGGGAGCCCAGGGGCGGAGCTTCTCTCGCACCCACTTGTAGGGGCGGCCCCATGGGTCCCCGTCCAGAGTCGCCAGCATCTCCTCCCGGGCCAGTTCCTTGGCCCGCCAGATCTCGTCTCGGAGGACGGCCTTCGCTGCCCTGTAGCCCTCGTACAGCTCCGCCTCTACAGTCGCCGCATCCGAAGGTCGGGTGCGGCACCTGCGTAACCTGGTGTACCGGCGTCGCGCTGCAACGCACGCTTCGCGCAGCGCTGCTAGCTCGCTCGACCATCAGTACAGCTGACGCCAGGCGCGTCCTTGCCGGACCCGGGGCATGGCCACGTCGCAGATCTCCGACATGGCCTCCCGGAACCACTCCGCCTCGTCGTTTATGTCGGCAGGCCTGTCCGGGGGTGACCCCCAGGCCTGCACGATCGAGGCTTCCAGGAATAGCTCCCGGTCCATCTGCTTCAGCGCCCATCGCGGACCACTCAGGTCCCGTCGGACCGGCGCGTCTGGGGTCTGGGCGGAGACGTCGAACCGGATATACCGGTGGTCGGAATAGGTCTCCACCTCCTCCACAACGCGCCAGTCGGTGACGCGCGGTGACAGGCTGGGGGTGGCAAACGTAACGTCCACCACCGACTCGCCCGTAAACCGCACGCACGTGGGGACAGAACCCCGGTTCTCGATCACCAGGCCCTGCGCCACCACCGACTCGCCCGTAAACCGCACGCACGTGGGGACAGAACCCCGGTTCTCGATCACCAGGCCCTGCGCATAATTTGGTATCAATTCTTCGAATTCTCAAAATAAGTGTATTTTGAGGTGTAACAGTGCATAGAGACCCCATACCAGATGTTGTCTTCAGCCCTTTTGGATAGATATGGGGTTTCCATTACATGTTGTTTACATCCACTCACATAGCTGTGATTTCGAGAGAACCTTTAATAGTTTTTAATTTCGAGCTCATAGCTCGAGGTCGTTCTTGATTATGATGAGTATGGCTTCCTTTGTATTCACTGGTTTTAGCTGGAATCATAGATAAAAACAGATATTTCGTTTCTATATATTTTATTCTATGCAACTAGTAAGCTATACTGGCTGAAATAATGATTGTCCTGTTTAGGCTCATTTTGTACCGCCAGATGGTACAAAATGAGTTTGTAATTTCACGTTTGTCAGTATTTGTAAACACAAGCTGCCTACATAGTTGGGTAAACAGAATATTACGGACGTCGCCTTCGTACCAGTTGTTCGGCCTGACGAAAACAAAAAGATCACTGCATAAGTACATTTTTCTTTTTACCGCGACCTTGTGCATATTTACTCCATCTATTTTTAAACTCACCCAATTTGCTTGGCCTATTTGCAACTTGACCCGAAGGGTTCGCTTCCTCTGCCCTCCATACAGTGGTAACTTGGCAGGCCTACCTCAGTATCAGTATATTTTCATAATACCGCAAAACTTAAATAAACTAACACTGTTAGTAAATATTAAATGTTCGGTACACGTTATAGATCCCAAGTTAGCCCTTCAAACATTTTTTCCAGTGCTGGAATGGAACACGCGACACGCAACGCAGCAACAAATTGCTCAACCACTACGCAAACCGTGTCGTCATAGTAATGTCATTATGGTGCATCGTCCTCACATAGATATCATTAAATATAACTATGAGTGCATACAGAATCTTGCACAACTTTTATTTGAACAGATTAAATATGCAATTTGTCTTCCTTCATAAGAATCTAGGTAGATATATTTTTGTAAAAGGATGTTAGAGTCACTGCATTTTTTTATATCATTATCAACTATGTATAAATATCAACCATTCAAAGGGAAAAGATAAAATGCTGCAGCCTGTGAACATCAATATGTTTTACTTAGAGGTAATTCTCTGACAGAACAGTTGCATCATATTTATTGTCAGTTCCATATAAACATCAACAGCTTGAAAGTACTGGTATCATTTACACTATCTCTTTCGAATTTCAAATCTCCACTTTACGTATATCAGATCCTACCAAACTTAATACAGTTTATGGCAGTTTATGCCTCCAGCCAAACATGAATGGGACCCAAGGATCTTCTACCTACTATGGGACCCAAAAACAAAACAAAGCAACGTTCGAACGCTACCACACTCATCCATTTTGTTTTGGCGGGACGGGCCGCAACGTCATTTTTGTATTTTACTTATTTTAAATCTTACTACCTATCAAAGCGGGCACAGTAATTGACAGATGTGGTCTTCGATTTGTAATCTCTTTGTTTATATCTGCAAAGTATCGGTATTTAATTTTAAGTGGCAACCGGAAAACATGGCGGCTATTTGTGACGAGATTAATAGTTGTACTTTTGGTTCCCATTGCATATCTTACAAATTAAATGGAATTGTGTCTTTTGTGTTTTAATAAGACACTGTCCTTTTTGGGTTTATTAATGTCAAGACCATTAATTGTATGAGATTGAAGGGTTTAAAAAAATTAAGCTTTTTAAATAAAAAATAAAAAGGGATCCATTTGCAATGTTCAGTAGGTACCTCTTTCAGATAAATGAGGTCTTACTAATTCAATCGTGTAAGAAATAGCATAACCATAAGGATTTAGGTAGGAAAATAACTCGGTAAGACTACCGTTAAATCAAAACGCAGTGGAAGACATTAGACTGGTGTATTCAAATGAGCCGAAATTTACGCAACAGTAGTACCTACTTCAAGAAAAACAAGTTTCAGCGGGCACCATATTCTATTCAAAGTCCGTAAAACGCTAACTCCGCTCAAAGTCAAAGCGTCACCGATAACTCTTCCGAGTCACTAATTCTTCTTCTTGTTTCCGGGCCGATACTAAAATCTTTTCAGACTTTTTCTTCTTAGTGTGTCGATGGTAATAATGTCTCTTACATTAGTTTCGTTTTAATCCAGTAAGGTGTAAGTGACCATACACGATGGGCATGACTAGAGCATATCTTGAAAAGGAGCTCCATACCGTTATTGCGTTTGCGATGGGTCAAGGATACCTCATTTGGATAGTATACTAACAGCAGCCAACCTAGCGGTAAATAATTGTCTTATAATGGAAAACCAGCACAGCAAAAAAAAAGAAAACAAACAAATGGCGTTCTTAGATAGGTAACAAACCGATTCAACTCCAGATTACACTCACTAAGAAAATTGCCGATGAAGCTACTTCCTATGCTTAGTGACAATTAGCAGACGAACTTTCTAGGAAGATCTATTCAAGACGGCCAAAAATTGGGCATGCTTCTCCAAAGAGCTGTATATGTTGGTTAAGACCTCAAGAAGGTGTGTTTCGAAATTCGATACTGTATGTTATGTGTAAGTTATTTTCGCTTGTTTAGGCAACTTTTTGTTGTTCTAAACGTTAAACAAAATGTAATCTAGGTCCACAAAATTTCGCCACAACGATTGATCATCATCTGACATTTCCACCAGGTAATTTTTTTGTTTAAATAGTGATTTATGAGTTGTGGGTTAGATTCTAGGCTCAAAACAATTTATTGGGAAAATAATATGGAAGACAGACAAAAACTTAAGAAAATTTAACAGAAAAATATCTGTCATTACGATCGTAGCCAAATTAATGTGAAACAAATCTCGCCTGGTCTTATTTCTTGAATTTATGATCAAAAATCTAGTACTAAAGTATAAAAAGTGAGATTGTATGAATTCAATTTCATGCATATTTGTCGAGAAAGTTAATTTTAATTAGCACTAGCTGTGCACTTTACTCGCGTGGAATTCGATTGTAAGCGTAAATCTGGAGAATTTTGGGATAAGCAATAAAATCGGTTCAGACCTTCCAGAGCCCGATAAGCAAAGAGATAGACAAACTTTTAAATTTAAAAAGTCAGTTGGTGTTTTATTATCATGTAAATAACTACTGAAAAAACACAGTTACGTATTTTGAAATAACAGACAGACACTTCAATTTTATTTACTTGTGTCAAAAATTTAAAGATAATTATTTAAACTAAATTCTAATTAAAATCTATTATCACACTTTAGTTATTTAAAAAATCTAAAAAACCCGACTGCTCAACTGAAATGCAAGGAATAAGCACATTTTTATTTTAAAAAATGACAAGCAGACCGTCAAATTTAAAAAAAAAATACGTTCAATTGGGTCCCGCCGATGCCGCGATTTTTTAAATAATTTTTTTTCTTCAACTTTTCAGTTAAAATATTAATTAGCAATTTTTTAATTTTCCCGGTCGTGTCACATTGGCACCCCACCGGATTCAGAAAGTGAAAGAGCTCAAGTCCATATTTTTAAACGTTCTCTTTGTATTATTTTGCTAGTATTACACTAATGATAAATATGATATAGCTTTTTGAAATCCTTGTGATAAGCCCTTTAATTTGATATCCATATTGTGGTATAGGAAAAAAATTTTTTTTTTTCACTATGTATAATGACTTCGCACAGCCGCCATAATAGATTTTTTCAAATGTCACCTATCTAAAAACACTTGGGCTGCTAAGACAAATCTAACGATACCTCAATTATGTGAATCCGTTCAGGGGTTCTGGAGATATGAGGTAATAAAGAATATTACATACATACATACATACATACATACAAGATACGCGCGAAAAACATAACCCTTCCTTTGCAGTCGGGTAAAAAAGAAGAAAAAAGGAAGTTTTAGTTGTTGCAATGATTTATTTGACCAGTACCCGATTTAATGTCTTAAGTCAAGTTGAAATATATAAAAACTTTTTACCAAAAAATTAAACCGACTCCCAAATAATTTTCCAAATCGGTTCAGCCGTCTTCGAGTAATCGGTGACCATACATTAAAAAAAAAAAAACAAAAAAAAATATACGCGTCGAATTGATAACCTCCTCTTTTGGTCGTCGGTTGAAAACACTGCAAAGTGAAAAATAATTTTAATTTCGGTAGTCGGTGTCTTTAGTTTTGTATTTTCGTTTTTGGCACCGACTTCCGAAATTAAAATTATTTTTCACTTTGCAGTGTTTTTTGGGAGTCGGTTTAATTTTTTGGTAGAAAGTTTTTATTTCACTCTTTTTAGTTGGTTGATCTTTAATTTACCTAGTTACAAGAGCCTAAATGTCAACTACTTATAACATTTTACAAAATATTGCTTTTCCCAATGCTGGGCCGTTAATTTTCGAGGAGTTCTCTTGGTACTTCACCATCAGCTATACATCACCATATGCATTGTGCCGAGCATAAAGTGCTTAACATCCATATTCAAGTAATCGAATCGCAATCCACGAAATACTTATTATTGAGTAGTTTCGGCGGCCATCTGTGGTCTTCATCATCAGTTCCACTTCCCCAAATGGTACTTTTTGAGAGCAACTGCACAAGTTACTGTAAGAAATACTGAAAACGCCATAGGTGTGCCTATAATATTTGAAGAGTTCCCTCGATTTCTCCAGGATCCCATCATCGGATCCTGATTTGGTGGCAAATGGTACCAATTTCGAAGCATACCCTATCAAACAAAAAAATAATTTTCCAAATCGGTTCAGCCGTCTTCGAGTAATCGGTGACCAAACATTAAAAAAAAAAAAAAAAAAAACAAAAAAAAATATACGCGTCGAATTGATAACCTCCTCTTTTGGTCGTCGGTTGAAAAGTAAGAGATGAATGCTAACAATATCGGAATTCCAAAGGGCCTCATCGTTGCCAGCGCAAAAAAATAACAGCGAGAGTGCGGAATGAAACTTCATACAACTTTTTCTTACAAAGAAAACTTTAGCTGGGAATTTTCGTGGCACACACTTGTTTGCAGAATGTACAACCAAAACAAAAATGTTTGAATGAGCCCTAATAAGCGTCGCATTCAGCGTTGAATCTAACTATTCTTAAAGCAAATCAAACTCCAAATCAAAAATCGGATAAAAATAACACTCATTCACAAATGCATCCGGACTTCCGAAACCTAAGTATCTTTTAATATCTCTTTGCAAGCATGCTGAACGACCTTCCCTTGCGTACGTATAAAACATATGAACCATCGAGAAGAAACTGCAAGAAAACAAAAAACACAATGATACACAAGAGAGAGAAGACAGCAAACTAAAACTCAGTCTTATAACTTATGTCGTAGATTGCAAACTCGCTTGGGGGTGTTAATAGTTTCGGAAAGTAGCTTCATCAGTGCAGCGGAGCGGATGACTTGATTGACAAGCGAATATAAAGAAGTTGGATAGTATGTTCGTTTATTTACGCCTTTTTGTTAGACGGGATTTCCAGGAAAACGAAAGAAAACTCGTCAGGTGTGGCAAAGAGGGTCCTCTTCTGAATTATTTTATTGTTCCTCAGTAAGTCCTTTCCACCCGCGACCGCTAGCTCTCTGAGAATTTTGTTCACAAAACATTTTGATTTCGCGCAATTTTGGATAAAAAGAAATCGGAAGACGTGTATTCAATTATTTCCAAATTGCGCTTTGTTTTCTTCTAATTACTTATAGCAGAGGGTTTGTTCGTAAGCTTACTGTCGTGCGGTGATTTGCTTATCGCGCTAGCTTATAATCTTTGTGTAAAGAATAGTGCATTATAGATGCACGAGTCGATTTATAATGAAAGTTATATTTTCAGCCGCTCTCTAGCCTCTTGACCATCTCAACACCAAAACTCAAATCGATCCGTTGCTCGGTTTAAACGTGAATAAAGGAAAAGCAATCAAGGACATTTTCGTTGTACAATATCAAGTAAAATTTCTATTTCACTGGATCACTCACACAATCACTCTTTTTTCCAAGACTTGTCAAGCTTTATGGCTTCGGCGATCTGGAGCTTGGTACTTCTAATTCTGGCTTTTAGAAGTAGCAGTATGTAGAAATAGACTGGCGGGCTGGTCCCACATTTTACATGCAACGTCTCATATCTACTACTAGCTAGACTGGCTAGTTTTTTTGGCATTTTGCTACTAACTTCGGAACTTCTTAACTTCTTAAACGAAACCCTGATAGTGTCGTCACGTCTGTCTGTCCGTCCGTCCGTATGTCACAGCCATTTTATTTCGAATTATTAAGAAGATCCCCTTTTCAATCCGGTTTTCGCTCGGGTCACAGTACTGTAACCGCGCTTTTAAAAGTGACTGATGACATTCGCTGGGCAATGGAGAATAAGTCCCTTACAGTTCTTGTATTGCTGGACTTCAGTAGCGCATTCAACTCAGTGGATTTCGACATATTACTAGGTATCCTCAAATCTATCAATTTCTCTCCTTCCACTTTAGCCTGGTTCGGTTCTTATCTTCGGGGACGCTCTCAGTGTGTTCGCCTGGAGGAGTCCTTCTCTGATTGGTGTAGCCTCACTGAGGGTGTTCCTCAGGGTAGCGTTCTCTCTCCTCTTCTATTTTCAATTTTCATAAACTTTGTTACCAGAGTAATCTCCTCTAGTTTTCATCTCTACGCAGATGACTTGCAGCTTTACCGACATTTTACTGTAGCTGACGCGGGTTCTGCAATTGCTGCAATGAATCATGACCTGGCTTGCATCAGCGTTTGGGCTAAGTCATTTGGTTTGCAAATTAACCCAACTAAATCCCAGGCCATAATCATTGGCAGCAGATTCGTTCGCAGTGCGGCTGTTTTTGCATCTCTGATGCCTTTATATCTCGATGGTGTTCGCATTGAATATACCGAAACCGCTAAAGATCTGGGTGTAGTTATTGACTCCAATCTCTCGTGGCGTGCTCAGGTCAATGAGGTCAGCCGAAAGGTAAATTTTTCCTTTCATTCGCTGAAATGCCTTCAAAGTCTTCTTCCCTTGAAGACTAAAATTTCTTTGGCACAAACACTTATTCAGCCGATTATAGATTATGCCGATGCCTGCTATTTGGATGCTACCGAGGAGCTATTAAACAAGCTTGAGCGCTTGCAAAATCTATGCATTCGCTTTGTTTTCGGTCTTCGAAAGTATGACCATGTTTCTCACCTTCGCAAGCAACTCAAGTGGCTCCCAATCCGTCTTCGCAAGAACACTAGGATTTTGTGTCTCCTCTTCAACATTCTACACACAGGTAGTACTACACAGGTAGGAAGGGTAAGACGGGTTCGTCTTACCCTTCCTACCTGCGTGAGCGTTTTTCTTACGCTCGTTCTAGCGACGTACCGTGTAGATCACACCTTAGATCCCTCCTTAAATCTCATCCTCATAAAACTAGCTACTACTCTTATTCCTTCTCTGTCCATGCTGTAAGATTGTGGAACTCACTTCCGCCTAGCATTCGTGATTTAAAAACTATATCTCTATTCAAATGTCGATTAAAAGAGCATTACCTTTCCTCTTAACTGTGTTAATTATTTATGTATATATTTATATTATTTGTTTATTACATTATGTATTTATTTAAGTATATGTTATTTTTATTGCATTGTAAGTATGTGTAAGTATATTTAATATTTTAGTTTTAGTTTTAGACTTCACATATTCATATTTATTTCTCTTCTTGTTCTCACACACTATTGTCTAATTTATTTTTTTCACTTCTCCTTTCACAGATCTGCTGGAAGAAATTTCTTAAGAAATAAGCAGTACCTTTGTACTCAGATATTATAATTATGTTTATCTTAATGTATTTTACTGTGTGTACATAAATAATAAAATAAATAAATAAAATAAATAAATACATGTGAATCTAGATAGGCAGATGTATATTGTGAACCGCTTTCCGTTTTTAAGAAAAAAAAAATATTTAGAATTAAGGGGGGCTCCTCATACATGGAACTGAAACAAATTTTCTTTTCATGAAACCTATGCGTGTGTGGTATTTATAGACAGGTCTTTAAAAATGAGATTGAGGTTCCTTAAACTTCTTGTTCATAAGGTCAATCGTTTAAAAGATACACGCTTCCAAAGTGGTAAAAGGTGTCCCCCAGTGACCGTAATGATGGAGTGAAAAACTAAAAAAATATATATGCTGTAGATCTTAATATAAATTTTTAAAGAAAATTAGTTTGAATGAGATCGGTTTAGTTTCTGAGATAAAGCATATTTTCAAAAACCGCAAATATAACTTTGTAATTCATGACACCTTATTTATTTGAAAAAAAAAAGACAAATTTATTTGGCGTAATTGCTACGGAACCCTTCATGGGCGAGTCTGACTTGTACTTGGCCATTTTTTTTATTCAAGCACTTAGAAATCATTTCAAAGATCATTTTTTACCCTTAACTAGTACTCACGCGGGGCTTTGCTCCCGTGGATTCTATTACGGTAAAAACATAACTCTCCCTTTATGCAGTCGCGTATAAAGTAGCCTATAACCTTCCTCAAGCTTCAAGCTACTTCCATACCAAATTGCATCCAAATCCACCCAGTACTTTTGAAGATTAGCGCGTTCAAGCAAACAAACAAACTTTTCCGCTTTATAATATTAGTATAGATGTATCTAAAACCAGGAAGGACAAAGGGGAAACTACAGCTGTAGTTACTGAAATGAACTACTAAGAAAACCATCACTTTCTTAGTCAATTGACATAAACAGTTAATCCACTTCCACCGATTTCGTGATCATGCGTTTACAATAACTTGGCTCACAAAACTTTCTCTCGCCGGTCTGTGGTTTTTTAACACGCTTTTATTAGGTCGACCTGTATGTAACTATGTAATGAAATCTAAGGTAACTAATTTAACCATCTTCCAAGGGTCGTAGCGTAATGAAAATTGGCAGCTGTATGTAGTTCTGATGACAATACAATAATATGGTACTGTCGAACTGATCTAATGATGGAGCCGGAAGATTTGAACTGGAACTTCATGATGGAAAATCGTATCATAGTTGTTTTGGATTTCTTAGAAAGGTCTTGTAATGAACTTTGTTCACGATTAGGTTTCAAGGTCTGATGATGAAGCTGGAAGATAGGCACTAGCATTCCATGATGGAATATCGTATCATAGTCGAGTTTGCACTTGTGAGAAAGGCCATGTAATGGACTTTGAACACGATCAGGTTTCAAGGTTATAACAAACCTAAAGAAAATCTGTTATCGGTTTTCTTAACCTTTTTGAATTACCGCGTAATCCATAGATTTATTATTAGGTCGATCTGTAACGAACTAAATATGCAATAAAATTTAAGACTCTGTATTAAACGTACTTCTAATTGTTGTATCATCATGAAACTTGGCAAATATATGTAGATTAGACGGTAATAGAATATTATGGTACCAGCTGGTCTGACGATGGAATTGGAAGGTGGCTGATGGAACCTTGGACTGCCTACTAGTAAACATTTCTAATTTCTGCTCATTACATTAGTCCTAAAAGCGTGTTTTGGTTTTTTAACCCTTAAATGCATTGTGATGGAAATTTCCATCAACCAATTCAATGCCATTTTTCGTTTCCACAGAGTACAGGGATTATATATTTTAGGTACATTGTAACTTTTACGCAACCATGGTGACGTTTCTGAAGGAAAAAAAAAGTTTATAATTCAATGTCAGCTGTCAAATTTTATTTCAAAATATCAATACTCCATATTTTGCTCGTTGAAGATTCCGGTTATTGTAATTCAACAAAACTGGTATAAAATACTCTCGGTTACTTTTCAATTTATTCGTAATTGACGGATTTGAGGTCAGTATTTTGATTTATGTATATAATTATGTTCATTTAGAGAAAAATATCTAGAAACAAACTCAATATTGTGTTGATGTAAATTTACATCATCATGTAATGACGTTCATTTAGCTTGTATGAAAGTTAGTGATATTGTTTTATTTAGTTTTGTTTCTTTTTTGGTTCCAGGTGTTAATATCTTACCTTACTCAGTATTTATCTTTATCTTACTCAGTACCTAAGGAACAACGCCTGTCCATAGATGAGCAAATGTCTCAAACAGTACTTGCTCAACAAGCCTCATAAGTGTGGGTTTAAATTGTGCAGTCTACAAGGATTTTCATACAACTTTGAGGTTTATGCTGGGAAGGACCTTACCAACAAACCTGAGAATGAACCAGATTTGGGCTCAACCAGCAACATTGTCTTGCGTTTAGCTCTAGGTATACCAAGACAAGTCAGTCACATTGTCTATTTTGACAATTTTTATACTTCTGTGCCATTGGTGTACTATTTGGCAACTCAAGGAATCCTTTCAGTAGGGACAGATCAGTAAAATAGAATACCTAATTTAAAATTACCTGATAAAAAACAATTTATGAATAAATCTATGCCAAGAGGTGTGCATGAAGAAAGAGTGACAACATTTCAAAGTGTGGATATGAGTGTAGTAGCATGGAAAGACAACAAAGTTGTCACATTACTGTCATCCTATGTTGGTGCACTGCCTTTGATTAATGTATCTTAGATATGACAAGAAAAAAAAGAAAAGATACAGATTCCATGCCCAAAGTCATCATAAGTAAATACAATGCCCACATGGGAGGCGTAGATCTTATGGATAGTTTTCTGGGAAGATACAGAATAAGGATCAAGTCAAGAAAATGGTATATTCGTATATTTTTTCATCTTTCAGACCTGGCAGTGATGGACAATATAAAAAAATTAATAATTGCTAAAAATTTACCTAAGAAAGATATCCTCAATTCAGGTGCTTTTAGAAATGAACTGGCCTTTGTCCTTTGTAACAAAGGAGTAGCAAAAGAAAATAAAAGAGGTCGTCCAAGTTCTAGTCTTCTAGAAAATGAGATACAGGCCAAAAAAAAGAAGTGCTGTAGCAGTTGCCCCCCCAAAGAAGTTCACAGGGATGGGCAAGATCATTGGCCTTTGGTAGGGGGATCCTTGCGATTCAAATACTCCAATCCGCGAGTTGACAACTTTGTAAAAATTGTTTGAAACGCTTCGAAGCGCTTCATGTATACTCGTAAAATAATATTTTATTCATCACTTAACCTTTCAATTAAAATATAAGTATCTTTTAATTTATAAAAAAAACTATGGCCTAAATCGTGGCATTGTGGTCACGTGACTATGTATGACGTCATCGTTCAAAAAACAACTTTCCTGGCATTTGGCACATAAATGTACTTCGGGTATTTTATGATATTTTACTCTATTATGAACGTGAAAAATTATTATCAGTGCTGTGCAGTACCTTGTTGTGGGAATACTACTATAAAAACGCCAACGAAACTATTTATTCATGTCCCTTTAAAAAGAGATATTCGCAAGAAGTGGTTAGAACTTCTGTGTCAAATCCATCCAAAGGTTGTCTGTAAAAGATCGCTTTTAGCGATAAGACCGCCCATTGTATCACCCTTTTTAGTTGTTAAGTCCATATTTGTTTTACTGTTATGCCTACAATAAATAATATATCTATCAATCTGCTTTTTAAAAAAAACAAAAAAAGGAACTCATCGAACAACTATTACAGGACGATAAGACAAATGAACAAGAAGAGAGAGAGTTAGTTATGAAATGAAATTAAATATTTATTTGTAAATTGGTTATAAATAACACTTTTACACGTCATGATTTTTTGCGTGTTTAGTTTAGCTAGATGAAGCCAATATTTCCTAACTGACTACTCTGAGAAGAAACACCGAAACAAACTCCCTCTGAGTTTGTCGTCAACGTCTCTTATAAAGTCCAAACAATTTGTATTTGTGTATGAGAAGCATGTAGGTTCATGTCTTTGGTATTCTTTTGAGGAAATAACCACGTAAATTTGAGCGGACCTGTCCAGACAGTGCAAGCAGTTAGTTAGTTATTTCTTATTTTGTCTTACGCACCAACTAAAGATAACCAGTCAGCTGTCAAAATATTGAACGATGACGTCTCGTTTTCTGATTGGTGTTTCTAATCACATGACTCACAGATAAAAAGTCTCATTTTTCTCAAGGGAAAATAAAATTAATAATTAATAATCTTTTCTTCATTTGTACTATTTTGTGCTTCATATCAATAGATTTACATAATTAAATAGTTATTTTAAATTTTTAAACATACTGTCAACTCGCGGATTGTAAGGGATATTCAACTATACATCGTTCCAAATGTAATATTAACCTTTGCCTAAATAAAAACAATAATTGTTTCAGCAAATACCATAATGAGTAAGTTTATTATCTCACTGCACATTTTGTTCTCAGTAGGTTAGTTCTGATTACATAATGATGTGAATTTCCATCAACCCATTTTTTTTAAATAAATAAAGTATTATTATGAATATATTTAAATTTTTTTTTTCTTACTATAGAGCTAATCTTACATCCAAATAAATTTAATTTGCTTAAAAACTAAAAATCATGCATTTAAGGGTTAAACTATTAATTTATTTATCTTGTCAAAACTTTGCCTGCTTGACATAGAGATATGATATTGAAATATTATTTCCTTGGTCTTTTTAGCAAAACGAAATAAAGGAACTGTTTTGTTTGGGAGATTTCTGAAAAACTGAAGAACAGGTCGTTTCTTTTTATGGCATGTTACATTTACTCCGGTGTGGGAATCGAACCCGCTATATACTTTTTTTTACGGGTTATTCATATTCAGAATAACTCATACCTATACTACAAGTTGCAGGGTTAATCAGCTTAGACTGCAAACTCCGAACTCCTGGACGCGACATTAGCAGTTTGCTTATATGTATGCATGAATACGTAATTATTCAGACTGGGTTATTAAGACTAGACAAAATCGAGAAGTATGAAAGTAAGAGAAGTTACTTCTAGGTAAGCGTGATTTATCTTCGACGACATCATCGCATACGATCAAATGAGATGGTGGTCAAACGTGAGCCTATAATCATTTCAAAAACATATAACACTTGTCGAATTTTATTGATTGGCTTTATTGCACAAAAATGAACATCACAAAAATGCCTACACTACTTTACTTTTACACCAAATATTACACTGACGCTCATGTAATAGCAGCCATTACATTTTTCACACCTAAGTCAGTTAATGCTTTGAAATAATATTTCATACTTAAGTGCCGAGGATGCCTACATCCATTTAGCAAATGGAAAACATGAACACTTGCATACTCGTTAACGATATTTATGGCATTATTCATGTGGGTTTTTATCTGCTCAAATTGTAACGAAGAAGATGGGCGTCATTAGTTCCTTATATCAATGCCTAGATCGAAATATTGAATACCACAATTCAATTCCGAAAAAATATTCTATAAATCTATCTAGTTTTTCTTACTATGCCTGCGTCGACTCGCAGTAAAAATGGATGCGAAATACCGGTATTTTGTATATTGGAGCGAATGATAAGTAGTCGACATGGTTGGCGCAGTGGTTGAGCGTTTCGCTGCGCTATTTGTCACTGATTCAATTCCCACGCCAGAAAAAATATTTGTGTGGTCTACAGATTTAGTTATTCCGAGTAAAAATGGACCCATGATACAGGAGACATTCCTAGTGTAGAGCAATGCTGTCAAAATAATAATAATAATAATAGTAGTACTAGTATTGCCAGCCCGTATTATGTTGAGACGCTTCTTTCGGGTTATATGTTGGTTAATTTGTTAATTGTTTTTTACCAAAATAAAAATATCAAGTGTTTTTAAATGTTAGACATTCGGGCTTAACATGTGACCATAAAACTGATTACCGAATGTTTTATTAGATATCAAAATAACTAATTACATAAAATAAACCTAATTAACATCAAAGCCCAATCAACACGAATTGATAATTGACTAGTAACAATTTGTTTTCATGTGAGCCGTTGTGTATTAAAATTCAGCTCTTACTAAATTAAGTTTAAAATATTCAATTCCATTAGTTGCAATTTAGAATGCAAATAGTCACAATCTGTTCACCGGCGGCCAGCAAAAAGTACGAACCTTTTTGTTAGCTTTCATGCAAATTAAACTAGATGGCCATTTTTTTGGTGGTATTTGTAAAATGTGGCGGTGGCGAGTGTGTGTAAAGTTAATTCGACAGCCGATCGTTTTCTTATTAGCGTTGGATGGGTTTATGTGAGGAACGGACAGTTTCTTTAATTTCCTATGTGAAAATAATGGGTAAGAAAATTGTAATTTGTTGTACTGATAGAATCAAACCTAACTGCGGCTTAGAAATTCCACAAATATCATCATTTGATTAGCTTTTTCAGTACAAGTGTTTTACATGGAGCGTCTGCCTATCGGATCTCCATAACCCAGTAGTTAGGTAACACGATACCCCTTAGAAGAACTGATGTCAGATTTTCTGACTTTTGACCCGTAACGACTGTCAAAGATGTACAAATGACAGCCGAGACCAACGGCTTAGCGGGCTTCCCGAGACACGGAGGAATCTCAATGTCTATTTATATGCTCACCGATTTACAGACTGACCACATGTGTGTTAGTGGATGTCACGTCTTCTAATTTTTGGTGTTTCTTCACGATCTTTTTCTTAGCCGATTTGAGGGCAGTGGTGATGATATAAATTACACAAAATAAACTGTCTGACTGGGTTCGAACCCACGACCTGCAACTCTTAAGTTGGGGCTTGTAACCACTGGGCCACCAATTTATCATTATTTACATACAGAATTTTTATAGTTATAATTTTCCTATGTACTTATATTTTAGTTCGTACCACTTTCTAATACAAAAGTTCCATAGCATTGTTTTTGAGTGCACTCGTCTAGTGCAAACAGATATAACCATCGTTAAGGACCTCATTTCAATAAGTGTATCGAAAAAGCCTCTGAGCGTTCACTTGAGCCCTTTTTGAACGCATTCCAAAGGCCTGTGATTAAGTCTTAGACGTAATTTTACTTAGTCGTTTGTACACATAGCCTAATTGTGACATATTGTCAGTAATACAGCGCACGTATCGCATATATTTCCCGAGTGTACCTACTCTGGCAAAATCGCTGCGATTTGCAGTATTACATCAACTCATTTAACCAATAACTGGTATGCAAACTCACTGCACGCAAAACCACAGAACCTCCGCCAATAAATCTTCCATTATTATTACTAAAATGCATGTTTTAAATCTTTTTTTTTTCAACTGCCAACTTTATAACTCAATTTCCATGTTACTTGCCCAGGTTTTTTTAAAACCGAAGCGGCCACATTTATTGACCCGTTTAAAAATGTATTGTCATATTTTACAAGTATTTTTTTCCGTAATCCGTATGTTTCATTTCAACTTGTTTGAATATGGAATTAAGAAATAAAACTTGTTATTTATGTTTCTTGTGGACGGTAAAATAATTGAGAATCGAATTGTTTTATTTTCGTATTCGCGATTTTTAATTTATGCGCTGCTGATTTCGTTTGCGATAAACTACTTTATTTGGTAGTCAGTTGTAGCACTTGTAAAAAATATAAAAACTGGTTTATCCTGTTCAGTGCTGACTTTGGCTGACAAGTTATGAGATGATCCTCTATTATGGAACAGTTTAGCTGTATTAGTAACCTGACTGGTGTTACATATCAATATTATTGTTGAGAGTTAAGTTAAATGAGAAATCTACTCAACTTGTTTACTAATTAATATATTTGTATATGGTAAAAATGGCACAGTACAAAAATAGAAACGCGATCGCGACATAAAAAATCGATATAGAAAAAAACTTTTTACCAAAAAATTAAACCGACTCCCAGAAAACACTGTAAAGTGAAAAATAACTTTAATTTCGGTAGTCGGTGTCTTTAGTTTTGTATTTTCGTTTTTGGCACCGACTTCCGAAATTAAAGTTATTTTTCACTTTACAGTGTTTTCTGGGAGTCGGTTTAATTTTTTGGTAAAAAGTTTTTATTTCACTCTTTTTAGTTGGTCTATTTTTAATTTACCTAGTTACAAGAGCCTAATTATCAACTAATTATAACCTTTTCCAAAATATTGCTTTTCCCAATGCTGGGCCGTTAATTGTTGAGGAGTTCTCCTGGTACTTCACCATCAGCTCTACATCACCATATGCATTGTAACGAGCATAAAGTGCGTAACATCCATATTCAAGTAATCGAATCGCAATCCACTCAATACTTATTATTGAGTAGTTTCGGCGGCCATCTGTGGTCTTCATAATCAGTTCCACTTCCTCAAATGGAACTTTTTGAGAGCAACTGCACAAGTTACTATAATAAATACCCAAAACGACATAGATGTGCCTATAATATTTGAAGAGTTCCCTCGATTTCTCCAGGATCCCATCATCAGATCCTGACGTTTATGAAAATGGGACCAATATCGAAGTATACCCTTTCAATCAAAAAAAGAATTTTCCAAATCGGTTCAGCCGTCTTCGAGTAATCGATGATCATACATAAAAAAAAAAAAAAAAAAATATACGCGTCGAATTGATAACCTCCTCTTTTTGTCGTCGGTTGAAAATCAGATGCACGCGACGCTGCTTCTCGCCGAATATATATATATGGCCGCCGGGTCGGTCCGCTGCAGCCAGTGTTGCCAACCGCCCGCTCCTCTCTTAGGGTGCGTTCTTGATTCGTAAGAATAACGCGGTTTAGGCGCGTTCATCCTCCGCGACGTTGAAATCTTCAACCTTTAACTGGTTCACAGGCAGGGGGCACAATTTGTTTACTGCCCTTTTGATGGTGCCGCCAGTGGTGTAGATCTCTGCTACTCTGCAGATCCCGTCGGCTCCAGGGTACAATTTGGAGACGCGACCCATGCGCCAATGGAGTGGCATTATATTGTCTTGTTTTAATATGACAAGGTCCCCGACATTAATTGGTGCGGATTCCTTCCTCCATTTTGCTCGGTTTTGTAGCTCAGCCATGAACTCTTTCCGCCACCTCTCCCAGAATCTTTGTCTCAATTGCTCCATAAGTTGGTACCTGTTGGGTCTTGAAGTTTTCACAGGTTGTGAAGGTATAGACATCAGCGGGCGTCCAATTAAGAAGTGCCCAGGGGTTAAAGGAGTGGTATCTGTGGGTTCTGATGACAGGGGAGAAAGGGGTCGGGAGTTAAGAATTGCTTCTATTTGAGTAAAGACCGTCGCTAACTCTTCAAACGTGAGTGAAGCATTGCCAACAACGCGTTTCAAATGAAATTTAGCGGATTTTACACCGGCCTCCCAAATGCCACCAAAATGTGGAGAGTATGCGGGAATGAAATTGAATTTAATGGCCTCATTGGCTGCGTAATTTGAAACTGCCTGAACGCTGGACCGTATAATCCTACCCAACTCATTGTTTGCGCCAACAAAGTTCTTTCCGTTATCGCAGTATATGGAATAGGGCTTGCCACGACGCGACACGAACCTGCGCAGACATGATATGAAGGCCTCAGTGGTAAGATCGCTTACAGCCTCTAAATGTAGGGCTTTACTTACAAGACATACAAATACGCATAAATAGGCTTTGCTGATACAGTTACCTCGTCCCTTTTTAGAGGAAATCATAAAGGGTCCAGCAAAGTCAATCCCACAGGAATTGAAGGGAAAGTCTGGGTTGACTCTTACACTCGGTAAGTCACTCATTAATGGTTGTGCAGTTTGACCTTTTATTCGAGTGCAGACTACACATTGCCTAACTATAGTGCGAGCTAAGACTCTACCACCTAGTGGTCAAAATCTCTCACGGACTGATGACAGAAGCAACTGTGGACCTGCATGCATTAAATGTAAATGTTCATATCTCATCATCAGTTTAGTAAGGTGGTGTTTAGCATCTAGTACAATTGGGTGTTTTTTGTCATACTGACAATCAGACTGACTTAACCTGCCACCTACTCTTATTAAACCATTGGTATCTAAAATTGGATTTAAGGGTAACAATTTACTTTTGTGATGCAGTTCTAATCCGTTTTGAATGTGCTTCATATCCTTTGCAAACGACTCTGATTGACTGACTTTAAGTAATAGTATTAAAGAGTTCTCTAGTTCTTCAGCATGCAGAGGTCCATTTAATTTTAACTGTCTATTTTTGCAATTATTAATGAAACGTAAAACATATGCGTAAATTCTTTTAAGTCTACTATAACTTGAATATTTTTCAAATTGTACTGATAAATTATCTTTTGACATGTCATTACCAGAGACTAGTACCTTGACCTCAGGTAAATTTTTAGGTATAGTATGAGGTTGAGTAGGCCAATAAGATTCTTCTTGTTTTAAGAATGAAGGACCTTCCCACCATAAAGATGATGACTGCAGATGCTGTGGTTCAATGCCCCTTGAAGCTAAATCTGCTGGGTTTAGGTCGGTTGAAACATGTTTCCATTCAAAACCTTTGGTAATTTCATTAATTTTGTTGACTCGATTACGTACAAATGTTTGTAAGACTCTATTTTGAGTTTTCAGCCATCCAAGTACAACTGTGGAATCGGTCCACATATGTGTTTTTGTAATATTACTCGGTACATTTTGCAAAACTTTCTCACTAACTTGAGCCCCTAACAGAGCTGCACATAACTCTAAACGCGGGATGGTGAGTTCTTTAATTGGAGAAACTCTCGTTTTTGCACACAGTAACCTAACTGTAACATTTTGTTTACTATCTTTGGAACGTAAATAAACACACGCTCCATATGCTTGCTGGCTTGCATCTACAAAGCAATGTAACTCAGCTGACTGGGTTTCCAAATTATCACCCAATACGTAACGAGGTATTATAATATTAGATAAATTATGTAAGTTTTGGATGAAATTAAACCATTTTTTAGCATAAGGCTCAGGTACGGGATCATCCCAATCTAGTTTTGCAATCCACAATTGCTGGAGCAATATTTTTGCTTTAATGATACAACAACTAACTAGCCCTAGGGGATCAAATACCTTACATGTGGTGGAAATAATCACTCGTTTGGTGACCTTTGAAGCAAACTCAATTCCATTAGGAAAACGCAGCTCATCAGCTTTTGGTGACCACTTCAGACCTAGGACATTAGCGTCGTCATGAAAATTAAGACAATTAGATGATTCTGATGTGTCACTAAGAATATTAGAGTTAGTGCGAAATTTTCTTAAGGGAAAACAAGCCGAATTTAATTTTTTGGTAACATTTAAATAAATATGTTTTAACTCCTCTTCGGTAGAGGCCCCTGTATTGAGATCATCAATATAAAAGTCATTCTTAATGACATTGGCAATAATTTTGTCCTGACATTTATCAGCCAGCTCAGCTAGACACCTAGTAGCTAAGAAGGGAGCCGAAGCCATCCCATATGTCAATGTGTTGAGCTGTAGAATTTTAAAAGGTTGGTCGATTTGATCCCTCCACAACACAAGCTGCAGGTGCCGCTGTGATTCATCTAAGGCTACTTGTCGGTACATTTTCTCGACATCTGCTGTTAAAACAAATTTATGTATTCTGAAACGAATAAGAATGGAAAATAAGTCGCTCTGTACAGTTGGGCCAATAGCCTGGATATCATTCAAAGATTTTCCTGAACTTGTTTTAACCGAAGCGTCAAAGACTACTCTCAGTTTGGTGGTATCATGTTGTTCCCGAATTACACAATGATGGGGTAAGTAACAACCAAACTTAGGTCTTTCTATTTCGCTTAAATGCCCTAACCTACTATATTCTTGTATAAATTCACTATATTGTTTCTTAAGTTCTTTATTTTTGTTTAATTTATTTTCTAGTCCCATAAAACGTTTTACTGCAATAGAAAACGATTTGCCAAGTGCCTGCTCCGGGGCCTCCGTCAGCGGCATCATTACAGAAAATCGTCCATCTTGTAAACGACAAGTGTTTTTAATAAAATGAGACTCACAATATTTCTCATCAATTGAATAATTATTAGAGCCTGTAGGCAATTCTTCTACCTCCCAGAACCCTTTAACCAAGTTATGAAGATCTCTAAGCGACCCCAACTTATTATTTTTTACTAAATTACAATGTACATTATTATTAAAATGTGCTTCACCTATAGGGCCGGCAACTAACCACCCTAAGTTGCTTTCCTGTAATATAGGCTTATTCACACCTAGGAATATTCTATTATTATTTACAATATCAAAATAGTGGTCTGCACCAAGCAAAATATCTATTTCAGCAGGCTCATAAAACAAGGGGTCTGCCAGAACTACCCCAGTGGGCAATCCCAAATGCTCAGCATTTACTTGAGCACCAGGTAGCATTCCTGTAATTTTAGGGATTACTAGGCAGTTAACAGTTTTACTAAATGAACTAATTCTAGATTTTATTACAATATTGCTACGTTCTTTAATTTTACAGGCTGCATTATTTATACCACTAACATTAAAAGAACTTATTTGAGTTGCTTGTAACCCTAACCTTTCTTTCAGGTTCTTTGTTATAAATGAAGACTGACTTCCTGTGTCAAGCAACAAACGTGCAAGGTAAGTATTATTGTTATGTGTATTCATTACTTCAACTTGTGCAGTACATAATAAAACTTGGCCTGGTGAATGGGCTGACAAACTAACAGGAATAGTAGACGGCTGAGTGGATTCTGTACTTTCTGTGACTACATTTGTAACTGTACTGTTGTTATGCAACATTGAATTGTGCTTTTCCTTACAGGTCCGGCAAGAACTATTCAATGGACATTCTGAATTGTTGTGACCACTACGAAGACAGTTGGTACACAACTTATGCTTAGCCACTTCAGACAGCTTATCCTTCAAACTCAAAGCCTTGAATTTATTACACTTATGTACATAATGTGATTTGTTACATATAAAACATGTCTTTGTTTTAAAATCATCAAACGTAGTTGTTAATGACTTCACAGATTTATTTTCCTTACTATGAGTTGAATTTTTACTATCATAATACCGGCTACCATAAGCAGTCTCTAAGACATTTGCTCTATTATCTAAAAAAATTACAAATTCTTCAAGAGAAGGTAGGTGTGTTAAATGACCTTTATGTTCTTCCCATTTATTCTTAGTTCTAGGGTCTAACTTAGCTGACACCAAGAATATAACTATAGGATCCCAGCCAGATGTGGGAATATCTAATATATTTAAAGAATGTAAATTTTTTTGAATTTGATCCATCACATATCTTAAAGCTTTGAAAGATTCCTTTTGAATCGGATTGATGCTAACTAATGCCTGCAAGTGATTATTTATAAGAATATTTTTGTTATTAAATCTGTCACACAGAGACTTCCATGCTATTTGATAGTTTGCAGCGGTAAAGTCTATTGACCTCACTATGTTACAAGCGCTCCCTATTAATGAATTTCTTAAATAATGAAATTTATTTATCAACGGTATGGACTCATTGTTATTAATTAAAGAGTCAAATGTATCTCGGTACTCTAACCATTTAGAGTAGTTCCCATCAAATGTGGGTAAATTTATAGTTGGTAATTTAACCGAATTGTTCATTTTACTACAACTAGAATGTACAGAGTCACAATTATTTTCTTTACCATCTTCTGAATTTAAACTTATTAATTCTTGTGTAAAAGAAATCATAGAAAAAAACTCTCTTTCTGTAGCATCTCGCTCTGACATTTGTTCATCTAAATTATGAGCAATCTCTTCTATATCAGATTGCACACTGTCAAATTTTGACAGTAAATTCTTGTAGCTGTGTGAGTCGCAAAGATAGCTCCCTCACTTCTAAAGGACTAAGGCTAGAGGTTTTCCCTTCAATTTGGTATTTACCAATAAACTGTTTGAATATTGTAAGTCTACTCCGTATTCCACCACGTCTGCGGATCAACAACTTAAAGTCGCTACCCTCCACATCAGGAGAGGTAACCGTATCTTCCGTCATTATGAATGGAATAGAAACACCACAGTAAACAATACGCACAAACACTGAGTTGGGCAACCTAGCAGAAACTAGCTACTTATAAATATGTGCAATCCCACCGGTTATACAATCCAGCAGACAAACAGCTCAAACCACACGGCTGCAGCGAACCAGCAACCCGCTGCCGCTGAGCTCGTCAACACAGCACGTCGCAGCAACAGCAGCGCGCACCGGACGCAGCGAGGCGGTAAGCACGTGGGTCACACGCGCGGTACAGGAACGCTGGAATGTTCGGCAAAATGCTTTGAAATTTTTTATTTATTTAATATTTTTATAATTAAAGAAGTTAGCTTTAGAGTGCTATAAACCATAAAAAAGTTATATTATGTGTGACAAACAAAATGGTGGAATATTCTCGATCTCGAATAGAGAATTCCGTGCGACATGCGGTCGTGCACCTTAAATTAAACCTTTAAGCTCAAGCCGGGCATGGCGGACAAAATAAAGTACCGAATAGAGACATACAATCGGCACAAGTATATAATTAAGAACCGTTTTTTCGAAGGTATGTGGGGAAGCGTTGCGCCAGTATATAAGCGCAAATAAATACCTAGGCTAAAGAAAATAGCTAGGCCTCACATCAAACAGAAACAGGGAAAGGAGAGTACATTTAGGAACGGGCTTACTTCCATATTATGTGTGACTACGCCTCGCCGCGCCGCCGAATGTTCGTAGCTCAGAAGTGGAGAGGTGACCCACGCCCACGCTGGCACGACTTATGAAGGCAGCACTCGAAGTCGGAGACGTAGCACGGAGCTCACCAGGAACCTTGACTCGTTGAACACGCAGAGCGTCTTCACCACCGACGAACGGGCACCGCCGCCATTTAGCGGAACGAAAAAATGCCGCGCCGGGGCATCACGTGCGGTATCTTCATATTACAATGTTCTTGACCAAGTTCTTCTGTTCACGGTCGCCATATGTTGAGAGTTAAGTTAAATGAGAAATCTACTCAACTTGTTTACTAATTAATATATTTGTATATGGTAAAAATGGCACAGTACAAAAATAGAAACGCGATCGCGACATAAAAAATCGATATAGAAAAATCAGATGCACGCGACGCTGCTTCTCGCCGAATATATATATATGGCCGCCGGGTCGGTCCGCTGCAGCCAGTGTTGCCAACCGCCCGCTCCTCTCTTAGGGTGCGTTCTTGATTCGTAAGAATAACGCGGTTTAGGCGCGTTCAATTATTAATACGTCAAGAAAAACCTTTGTAGCTACTCCTATTTGATTATGGCTGCTAATATAAAAAGTTCAGCTGTCATACACAAATAAGCAATTACTTTCGATTATTTAAAATTTAAATGCATTATGGTCGAAATTCAACCATGTGCAAACCACTAGTAGGTACCAGAGTCCACGGCATGTCGAGTTCCACGCACATCAAAGAGCCCCATAGACGATACCCATAGGACCAATGTCTGCAGGAGTTTCGGGATTGTTCTAACGAGATACCACAGTCCCGGAACGCAACGGCATCTGAGGGAACAGGTTGGCTCTTCCGGTCCAGAGCAGGATGAGTCGTTTGAAGATTTTTCCCCGAAAAAAGAGGGCGACCAGTAGTATCCATAAATAGCTCAGTCAGCATTGAGTCCTTAAAATTATGCTTAGCGCTACGTTTCTATTTGCAATGCTAACTTAGTCAAAAAAAAATTCAAATAAAAAAAGTGGCTTTCGTCCACAGCGTTTCTCACGACTTTCGTCATCTCAATGTATGTCCATCCATCTTATCTTTTCCGAACTATGTTGAGATCGACTACCAGATCGGCGGTCTATCTGACCTCCACAACTCAGTCAGATTTTTTGGCTTCTGACTACCCGTAAAGACTCTCACGTGATAGAATCAACAGCCCTATATACAATTTTATCATATTAATACCAACCGCTGTGGTTAAAGAAAGATTTACTTTGACCGTACATTTTAGTAGGATTACCTAAGATGTACCTACATAAATTTGTTCTTGCAATATTGTGTATAACAAAAACTATGTTATTTGCTAACAGAATCTTTTTACAATTTTGGCAATCGCGTACATAATTGTTAAAGGCACTGTTTTTAATAACGTTTAAAATCCAACTCACTTGTACCAATCAAACAACACATACAAGACGAACAATAATACCGGTTTATAGCTTTTTATTATTATTATTATTATTGTAATATATAAACATATCTGCTCTATTCTTGTACTGTAAGACCTATTTATACCATGATTTACGCAAATAAATACATCTTATCTTATCTTAACAAAAAACTACTTAGACCGAGTTCAAACATTCTTCCATCAATATAAAGCTACATTATCACGTATTTATCTATCTGTGGTATATTTTACCCATAAAATAATCCATCCATGGACCGACCTCGCTAAACTTGCCTAAAACCCTATGGTTGTTATCATTTAGCCAGTTCGCTTTGTTGTAAAGATAGTTGAACGCTGGATAAACATAACATACGCTACTTTAATGTCGCTGAAAATCCCTTTCACGCGAACGAAGCCGCAGGCAGAAGCTAGAAACATATTGTATAATTTATATAAAATCACCTCAGTCATAAAACCCAAATAAAGGTTTATATTTAATTCAAAGACTTTTAAGAAAAAACCGATCAGCATATATCAAACAAAATTTTTCTATAACAAGCTAGCTGTATGCCACAAAATCTAGTAAGTAATAGGTATCTGAAAGAGATGAAATATGATATGGGTTTCGTTTGTTTTAATTTTCAATGCAGTATAGAAAAATGTCAGCTTTGGCACTGATATTCGCATGGTTGCTACAGAAACGATGTTTGCATGATAAATTCGAGTTCTGAAATATGATGTAAATTCCTGAGTTTCATGACGTAATTTCTTTTTTCACCTTTCGAGTCAGCTGATGCCAGAAATGTCAAAATGTTGTCGTGCAGAGTGGTTAAATGAATGACAACAAAATAAAAGCTGTTACAAACTAAAAGTTTGAACCATCGCGCGTCGACTTGGTTTCCTGCCCCATTTGGCATCAAAACTATATTAAAATCAGATTTAGATTGCGTGAAAATGCCGTAAAACTCAGTAATACGACTTAATAGGAATAATTTATAAGCAATTTTGCGTAACATTAATTTATTTTTAATCGTCTATGGCTTGAAGCCGTTCCAAGAACTTATTTATTTCATTTTTTTAATTGTTATGATTTATTGCTGGCCTAATTTTGATCTCATTATGTTTGTAAAAAATATTGAAGATTTGAAAATGGAAAATGAAGATTTGGTTATTTTAAAAGGGGGATTATTTGGTTATATTCTTAACGCTTTTTTAAACCATTTTAGTGACTTAATTACTGAAAATAATTGAATGGTAATTTGTAAAATAGATTTAAAAAGCTTTCTTTATCGTTTTAGTTAACATTTACGAAACAAGTGACGTGTAAAAGTGTTATTTAATAACCAATTTGCAAAATAAAGATAATTTATCATTTAACATTTTAGTGAACGTTTTTAAGGGGTCACTACCACCTAATAAGGTACTTACGTAGACTTTCAATAACAAACAGATTACGACTTATGTGAATACCAATTCTTTGTCATTAGAGGGCAAAAGAAAAAAATCTGTGGCAAAGAGCTGCAACCCAAGAGTGTGAGTAATTAATTAACACAAATCTTATTCATGAAAATAATGAGATATTAAAAAAATAAATTAGTTGTGTTGTTATTTATTAACCATCAAAATTGACTTCCTTAACGTTTATTTTTTGTATGGGTGGGAAAATCATCAAATGACTCCTCCCTTTGTGGGTGGAGCGGAAGGGAGTGTCAAACTTCTACTGATAAAAATCCACCCTTCAGTTTCCCTTGCGTTCCGGGGCCGCGGTATCTCGTTAGAACATTCCTGCAACCCTGGCTTAAGGTTTACCTACCGCTAGGTTCATATAACAAAATCGGGGCTTGTTGTGATGTGGAATCAATGATTCTATTAAAGTGCACATCATAATACAATGTTTTTAGAAAATCAGCCTGCTCAGTAATAGTCACAAGATAATAAAAAAGATCGCAGATTTTCTATGAAATGAATGAGCTGTTTTTATTCTTATTTACCTATTTATTATATGCTTTATTGTACAGCTTATACACCAATAATAAAACTAGTGTACAATGGGCGATCTTATCGCACAGGGTAATCTCTTACAAACAACCTTTGGATGGACAGAAATTAAAGGAGATAGATTTAGGGCTGTCAGTATACAACATCATACATAATATTAATTAATCATAATAATATAAAATACATACCACAATAATAATCTATAAAGACATATTAATACATATCAAATGCATAATAGAGAAAGGAGGGGAAAAAAATATAGTGAGTGGTAATGATCCTTCACCATTCTTTTGAAGTCGTAGGTACCTAATGTTTGAGCACGTCTCACATCTTTGAGTAATGCATTCCACAAACGGGTCGCGTGGATAGTGAAAGATTTAACGAAATTCTAAAAATACTATTTCAACAAGTGACAAATGATAATTTTTACCATTTGCAAAGAAAAAGCACTAAATTTCCTAGAAATTAACTATTTAACAGGCACCATTTACGAAAATACCGTGTAGGTAATTTACCTGCTCGTTTGTCACCGACGGATCGTAAAGGCTGGAATTAAATTAACGTCTTTATTAGAAACAATTATAAAATTGTCGTAAATACGAATTTAGCAGTCAAATGTGGAACAATAATGATCAGATTATATTTATTACGTATCACCAAGAAGGGTAATGGGAACGCGCATAGCATTATTGAGTTTCTTCATACTCATACATAGGTACCTATGTATGTATGTTATGGTCCTTGACGAGCTCGGATGACTGTCTGTACTATGGAATGTACTGCGAATTTGTTTTTACCATGGGAATAACTATGACTTTAAATTTTACTTAATTACTTAGGTACCTAAGTAATTAAGAAAAGCTCTAAAACAATAACAATGTAAAATATGACGTTGATGTATGTATACTGATAAATCATATTTATGTTGCGAATTCATTATACGATGTAGCACTTTTCTTTTTCAATTTTTAAATTCGAAGAGGCCGTTGGTTCGTAATCCTAGCTGAAATGCTCTGAAAAGAAACACCGAAACAACTCAGAGGTTTCTTTTGAAGAACGTTCAATACCTACTTCTCAAAACATTTATGATTGCCATGTAGATTTATAACAATGGCGATATCGTGACAGAAAATCTCACAATCATGCAATTACAGCAGGCAATTACAAAACATCAAAATTTATTAAAATTGACCGGGAATTATTAGAACGATGATCTCGTGGCTAAATAATGACATACTGGTCAATCTTCAAGTTTGAGCAACTCTTGCCTTGTGGGTCCTTTGATGATTCATTTACATATCGGCATTTGTCTCGGTTCATCATTTGTAAATCGTTCGGTTTAGGAAGTCTTCCCAAGGTGCATATAATTTCACTAGTTGCACTACAAAGGGCAATATTCAAAAAGTCAAAAAGCTTCCTGATCAGCTATTTCATGAGAGTCCGCTTGCGCAATCAGCACTTGCTACAATAAGTCGCGCAGCACGCGTGCACTTGCTTTGAAACTAACCACATAGTTAAGCTGCCAAAAAGCCATGATCTAAGTACCCAATTGTGATGCTGAAAAGTGGGTGTAGTTTTTCATTAAATGGTGACATAACAATGATTTAAAATATGAAAAAAGTAATTTATGTTAATACATAAATTAGTTTTTTTAACTTACTGAATTATTTATATTGAATTTACGTATACATTTAAACAAAAAACACTAAACTACATACATACATAGATCTAAAAATAAACTAATATAAGTCGTCCAGAAATTCGTGCGCATCGTCCACTTATGTGCCCAAAATACTGGCGGCATTGCCACGTTGTATGTGCCTCTGTGAGGTAAAAGTCAGCCTTTGAGTCTCGCGAAATGTCAACTAAGCGTCTAGAAAGATTTTTAAATAATTTGTGAAAGTTACATTAATTTACTCTTGTCTCAATTCGCTTTACGTAAAATAGAACAGTAGTAGTAGTAGTAGTATAACATTATTTTTAACACGCTTTTATTAGGTCAACCTGCATGTTACTAACTATGTAATGAAATCTAAGGTAACTAATTTAACCATCTTCCAAGGGTCGTAGCATAATGAAAATTGGCAGCTGTATGTAGTTCTGATGACAATACAATAAAATGGTACTGTCAAACTGATCTGATGATGAAGCCGGAAGATATGAACTGAAACTTCATAACGGTAAATCGTATCATAGCTGTTTTGGATTTTTTAGAAAAGTCTTGTAATGGACTTTGACCATGATTAGGTTTCAAGGTCTGATGATGAAGCCGGAAGATAGGTACTGGCATTTCATGATAGAATATCGTATCATAGTCGTGTTTGCACTTGTGAGAAAGGCCACGTAATGGACTTTGAACACGACCAGGTTTCAAGGTTATAAAAAACCTAAAGAAAATCCGTTATCGGTTTTCTTAACCTTTTTGAATTACCGCGTAATCCATAGATTTTTTTTTCATAGAAGTCACTAAGTCACTTTCAAATCCTCTGAGAGGATCGACCGTTTAATTGTTCACTACTCGTGGGAATAATATGGCAAAATCTACAAAAAAAGAAACAGCAACACAAAGAAAAAGGAGACTACAAAAAAAAGGAAAAACGCGAACAATTTTTTGTTTTTACGTATATTTATAAAAGCGTGTTTTTCTAATGTTTTTTAAACTATTAATTTATTATAGTATTGGAACCCAATAAAGACGTGAAACTTTATATTACTTGTTATGAGCTGATTAAGAAATTCAGTCACATTCTTTTAGCTTTTTTATTTAGTAATAAAAAAGCTAAAATAGCGATGGGATAAGCATCGTCGTATGCATGTGCATACAAAAATTAATTATGAGAAACAAAGGAATCTTAATATTTCAATAGTTATAGGAAGATCCCAGTTGTCATTAATCTTTGACAGTCATTATAGGTGGTCAAAAGCCAGATAATCTAACTTTATTCTTGCCAAAGCTGGAGTTCAGACAGAGGTACCTATATCATGACTAGTTGTTGTAACAAAAGTATAACTCATTATGTCACGTGAGTTTAGAATGCCTATAATTGACGTATTTCTATTTACAATAACAATTTTATTTAACCCTAATGTTCCCACTGCTGGGAATATCGGTTTCACTGAATCACGTGAGCCTAGTGCGGGATGGCGGAAGTCACCTATCTTTGATTGTTTTTATTCAAGAACATGCCAGTTTCCTGCCGATGAGTTCCTTCACCGATTTGAGAGCAAGATGATTTAAATTACACAAAATAATGTGGCTGACTGTCTTCGAACCGACGACTGTCAACTCGAAAGTCGGGTCTATACCCAACTGGCCACCATTACTATAAGGATTGTCAAAAATGCTCAAAGTGGATGTACAAGCACTACCTAAATGTGAAAGGGTCTATCCGCCCATATCAAATATTTTAAATTGAGAATCTTGTCACTCAGGTTATAGCTTAACGTTGGGTATATACGTTGACTTATTCATTGGAAATGTTCTCGATTTCTAAATTAAACATTACATGCTCAGTGTAATACTAAATGATCTAATACAAATTTACCTTTTACTTGAAAAAGTTTAAACTTGAAAGTATCTCCTATATAAATGTATTGTAGGTAACCATACATACATATAAATTATGTACATATTTAATTCGTTGTTACGTCCAATATCAAAGGGTAGATTAACATAGTTTCCCCAGCAAAAAGGCCTAACTTGTTGAAAAGTTTTCAAATAACTACGTGTGTGCTTTTGTGAAATTTCGTATATGTAAAAATGTTTCATGTAAAAGTAAATCGTGTGGGTTTATTATTTTCGCCTCTTTTTATTATTTTCAGCCTGCTTATCCTTAACTTTGAATATGTTTTTTTTTATCGCCAAAGCTACTTTCAGTATTTAGCATTTTAAATTCATCAAAAACCGGCCTAGGATATCGGATTCGTATCGGACGTATCGGATTCGAGCGTCTGATTCTAAATGTATCATAATTTCTAACATAATTATTAGATTAGAATCTCAGACTTCTTTAAAATATTAAAGTACAACATTAATAAAATGATTAAAGTAAAAACTAAGTTCTATTTTTAAAATTAAGATTACGTTGTTTAAAATATAAGATGGAAGTTAATTTTTCTTTATATATTTTATTTTGTTATATAATTTAAAATACAACTTCTTTAAAATTATGAAAAAAGATAAGGGTTAAATACAGTCGTTAGTCAATGAATATCGTTCAATCGTCAGTCAATGAAATCTTGTTTAATTGAAATCTCAATTTTGACCCTGGTATATTAAAACGATACACATAAACATTTTGTATACGCTTAGCGTGAAACATATTTAAGTTTTTGTGATACAAACTAAGCTCTGTCAAAATAACCCATACTTAAAACCGACATGAAAATACAGGTAAAATAGTTTAGTAACTTAAATAACATCTCCATAATATATTTTGCTAACACAATCCTCGTCGTGTTGAATCTATGAATAGAAGTTATGTAAAATCAGTTGTAGGTACTTAAGTAAAATGATCAATAGCTTCTCTCACAGAGCATAAACCAACCAGTTGGTATCATATGCGCAATCATCTAAATTATATCTATTATCTTCACATAAAATTTAAAAGTAGAACCTGATGTATTTAAACATATATTTGAAATAAATTACAATAGTAAACAGTAATGAGAAAGAATGGGGTGACTAAAGAAGAGTTTTTTGCTGTCTGTCCGTTTTTCTGTTTCTTTTCTAGCACGTGTCTCCAAAACTTAAGAACGGATATTGATGACGGCAGTATTCACAAGTAGACTGCGTGGAATTTAAGACAGTTTTTTTTTATTTTTATTTAACGATGTACCATTTTTGTCAATATCCGATTTTACTGAAACAAAGTTGGCCTGTAGAAACTACAGCTGATCTTATTTAGATTTCTGAGTAAGGTAATGCAATTTGCTGTAACTTATTGCACCCGCACCACATCATTGCTTACACAACCCAGTAGTAGTTAGTAGCCAAACATGTGACAGTCTATAAAAACCGTTCTATCATTGATTAAAAAACTGTTCTATTTTGTAATTGTTCGATTACTTCCAGAGTACATGCCAACAATGAATTTCATATGTTAATATACATGCGATATCGTCAAAAGTTACCTAATAGTTACCATACAAAGCAAGCATGTTAGGAATTACAATTGAGACTAGTTGTCTACTGTCATGTATCTAATATAGTTGTCAATTTTTTAGTCTGAAAAAAATAAGCTATAGGTACAACCCATTTCTCCTATCTTCTTCTCTTTATCACAAATGGAGCATTTCAGTAACTGAAAAAACTTTACAATACGACCTCAAGGACCGCCATCATGATTTTAGATAGAGACTTACTTACATATATAGGATGTATAACTGTCATCCTGTTATATCAATCATGAAAGCATTCACATTTCGTTGCATGGTTTCTAGCCAAGGTGAAGCAAGGTCATAAACATACTATACCAAGTTTCCATCGAAAAGAGCAGTCAACAACATTGACGGGGCGCAACAAGACCGTTGCATTGTTGGGTTACGGTAATGTTTTAACGAGGTACCGCGGCCCTTGAACGTTAAGGCGATTGAAGGAACAAGGTGGGTTTTTAGTCAGTATAAGTCAGGCACTTCCTTCCGCTCTACCCAGCCCGGGAAGAGGCATTAGATGATTTTCCCATCGAAAAAAAACAACAACAAACACTTCAACAAGAAAAGCTTCTGTGAAGAACATCTCCAATCACTGAAAAAAATTTCATATTTTTTCTAGCTTCGTTGCATAAACAAAAGCCTAGAACTACATACGTCCCTGCAACCTCGCACGATGTATGCTTGTATTTGTTTACTTTTCCTGTATATCAAATACTGAAGATGTTTTTCACTTCCAAGCGTTGGAGGTTAAAAAAAAAGGTTTTAACCTCCAACGAGTGTTTAAAAGAGGCCTAAACCATGCCTAAAATATTCATCCATGTGAGATATAGCGACTCTAATTCGAGTGGTCACTGCTCCACAATGGGATCGTATTATCATCTCATACATTATTGTATCTGCTGTGATGACTGTGAAGTCAGACAGAAGTCTCACTTGCTGTCATCTTTGAGATTTTTATCTAAATCTAGCTTTCCGGCCGCGGCTTCACACACGTTGGTTTTATAGTACAATTTCTATAACTACTGTTCCGTTTTTTCTCTCCATAAGTATCTGCCGCAATCCGAAAGAAACTGCCTCATTAGTCGAGCCGTTCTCTAGTTTTGGTTTGTAGATAAGCGCTTCATGTATCCGGAATCTGGTTAAACTGGAAGCCGACTTCAAAATACTTGAGAAGGCCAAAAACATATCTATTTACGATATACGAGTGGACCCTGCAGACATTGTTCTGCCTCGAAAACCAACTGTACTGTTGGACGAAATTCCTTATCGCGCGTTGCGAAAGGGGGCTAGACGGAAAAAATTAAGACGAAAAGTTGTAACGACACTTTTTGCTATAGTAAGCTATTGTAAGCCGTGCGGCGTGCGCATGTTTCTCTGTCTGTCTCTCTCTCATTGAGAAACATAATGTAATATAAACTTAATCAGTAGGTGATTAAGTTTATATTACATTATATTTGTTAATTATAAAAAAAAATATTATTATAACTTAAAAATAATAAAATTTTATTACAATTCTTTCACTAATTAAACGAAAGGAACTTTGTTCCATCCGGGTGTCCCTTGACACCTCTCAAGTTTTTTATTATAAGTGTTGGTACAGCCGTTTAGGATGGAGGAGTTAGGTGATAGACACACATACAGAAGAGTTATATACCTACATACATTAAAGATACTCCGAGGAACCAGGATGTACATTCAGCACCTATTGTACTTCTTTCATACTTTGTCATGTAGTCAGACTACACTTTACGAAACAGCCATACATCTCACTAATTGACGCTATCTCGGGGCGCCCGGCGCAGGACGTTTGCGTTTTTCTTTATTTTTTCGTGCGGCGTACACGTGTCGCGGTGCAAGTCTTGAGGCGCGGTGCTCGTCGAAATATTATTTTGTGGAATGCCTATTTATGAAAATTCTGTTTGTATATTTTTTGTGTAATTAGTGGTTTATACCGAAGGAGCATTAACCTACTTTAAATTTACGAAAAAAAAAATACGAGTAAAAGTTTTTAGTATTTATAACTGACTTTCTAAATAAATATAATTTATTTCATTTAACTAGGTTGAAGTGGGCTTCCAGTGTAATCATAAGCATTTGAATACCAACATTTTACATAATATGGCGACTGAACTTTGTCTTATAAGTTGCCTGTGTCCAGTGTTGGTAAGATGCGCCAGTCGCCTCCTTCTGCGAAGCAGTCATGCTAGCGAAGTGGGAGACTGAACTTGTGAGGAAGAGATCATTCTTGAAAAGGTGTGCTCAATCTCTGTCCACTTTTAAAACCATTGTAAAAAATCAATGGATATAAAAATCCAATTAGTGTATAAGAGGTGGTCTTATTTACAGACAACCTTTGGATGGACAAAACTTAAAGGAGGAGATTTATTTATTATAAAGTATATAATATATAAATAAATAAAAATCACTGCAATTGTTTCTGAATGTTTATAATAATTTATAAAGTATTTATTGTATACTAGTTGTGCCTGCGACATCGTTCGCGTGAGAGGATTTCCCCACGTAGTCCCGACTCAGAGGAACTTGCACATAACTTTGCCCTATAACTTTAATTCTATGTTTTTTATTTCGTATATCTTCAAGTAAAAGTCGCATTAAAATTGACTCAGCCATTCCAGAGTTCGGCCTGATAAACCGAAAGACAGGCAGACAATGTTTTCAAAGCTCGTTTATATTTAAGTATCGTGTAAATACCTATAAGCACTTGAGAAAACAAGGTATTGAATTGTAATTTTGTATACATAGATGAACCAGACACTAAAGACTATTTATTATATTAGTATATATTTATAATATTAGTATAGATTTATACATGAAATTCAACCTAAGAAAACTTCTACCTTTTCGGTCAATTACTGTCAATCATATTTTGTTACTTTCAAACAACATGCGACAGGCACGTGTTTCTGTTTTACTATATTCTGTGACTCGTGAGGGAGTGACCATATAAATATAATTATGAAGCAACATTCAGGTAATAGATGTATTTATTTGTATTAATACTACTGAATCTTGTGAGATGAAATACTACTTACGGTACAATGTGCCTTTTTTCTGTACAATATAAACAGTTGTACCTACTTCTTTTGTCTTATTCTACTATTGTGAATGCACATGTAGTTAGTTGGTTACGTTAGATGTTTGTCACTGTTTCACACAAAATGTACTGCACAGAGTTTGATAAATGTTTATTTATTATCACTATTATTTGCTTAGCTTTTTCCCAACTACGGTGTCGGGTTCCAGTCTAACCGGATGCAACTGAGTATTAGTGTGTCACATGGAGCGACTGCCTATCTGACCTCCACAACCCAGTAGCTGGGTAATACGATCCCGTAGGAAAGACACGAGTAAAATTTTCTGGCTCCTAACTAACTGCAATTACTATAAAAAATGACACACAACAAATAAAAGTTGAGTCCAATTACTTCACGTGCTTTCCAAGACACGGAGGAACCTTGATATGTTATGATGGTCACCCATCCGTATACCGAGCTTAGCTTTATCTCGTAGATCGACCGGCGGCAGTTATTATTAAGCCACGAGCTCTTCATTCAACTTTGGTCTAAAACCTACTCAAAACCAGCACCATTATATAGGTATATTAAGACCTCCAAAATTTTTCGGTTTTTCACTTTTTTTTTTCATCCAATATGTCAATCATTCACCTATATGTACAATAAGTAGGTATAAAAAAACTATAGAAAACATAAAATAGTCAATTACTTTAGAAGCAATCTTTGAATGCACCAATAAAAGAACCAATTATACCGTAACAAATATCGCCAATAACCCAAACAACAAGAAGAGTCATAATCCTTCAGAGTGTACATACATATATGCATAACTGTTACAGGTATATACGGATTGTGTTACATAAGATGATGCGCGGTCCGTGATTCGTTCACAAGAGCTTGAGAGTAGTGTAGTGAGACCAGCTCACTTAATCCAAGGGCGGGCCATACCATTTGTTACTTAGTCACAATAATATTCTTTCACGCATTGGCAAAACAAATCTTAAATCAACAGCCTAATGGCTAAGGTGTCCGACTTCTGATCGAGTGATCGCAGGTTCGGACCCCACCTATTACACTATTGCCGTGAATCTACTCCAGACACAGTTGTTAGTTGAAGGGGTTTTCAAGTCTGCTAGTAATGTGAATTCTATTCACATATTTTTGTAACTCATTCTCTAATCAGTTCTAATAGTAGGTTAGTGTTAAAACAACAAAATTAAATTTATTTATAATATTTTGGACGCAACTAGAAACCTTTTTAGAGTTCCATTGTTTGCAGTAACCGTTCGTTTGTTTTTTCATATTTCGTTCAGATTTTTTGTTCCTCGGACATGCTGATTTCCTCATGATGTTTTCGAACTCATGTCCCACGATTCATAAGTCGTGCCTATAATTAATTAATGGGCCACCACTGCTCTTATACATACCTACACATATTTAGATTTTCGGATTATGCCAATAATATTGAATCTCATATACGCTCCCAACTTGCACATAGCTGCTTTCTCACAGATTAGAAACTCACTTCCCATGCACCAATTCTCCAATGGTACCGACCAACTTCACATCCATTTTGATGAGACCTTCGTATGTCGTGTAACGGCTTTGCATGTAACTCCTCAGCATCGAGGGGTTGACAGTCCATACTAATTTTGCGTCGAAATGGTCGAGTTTTCGAGTGTTAGCGTTGTTACTGTAAGAGGGACTATGAGAGGGCTGAGGACTTTTATTTGAACGTGGATTTCTTGACTTGATTTGTTGTCTGGTTTTGTTTTTTGGCCTCAGCTTTTTTGTATCTATGGTGACGTGATAATGATGTGTAAAAATATTAAGATGTTTTTAATAATATAAGTGCCATTTTTCATCTTCGGCTTAATTGGTTTATTTTGGTAATGGTTTAAATTTTATGAATACCTTCATTTCTTTTAATATCGGTTAAAAATATAGCACAAAAAGTAGCCATAATAATAAAAGCGGACTTTTAAAGACAATCTATGGATTGATTTAAAAGAGACAAAGCGATACAGTAGGTACTTCAAGTTCTACATGTTTGGATGTGGATTTTGGTAAACTGGTTCTTATTTGCAAATCTCTATATCAGACTGAAGTATGAGGAGTAAGTCTTGCTTTGCACAGAACAAACCTATTGACTTTACTATAATCAAATTCCAAAAACAAATGTACCATAAAACATGATAGTCTTCCAACCGCCGACCGTGCTTTACGAACCACAGAAGAATCTCGAAATGTTGCCGAGCTGCGCAAGCACTGCTTGAACATCGACCCGTGCGGCTGATATTCTTTAGCCTCCCGTTACTTAACAATTTGTAAATAAGCCCTAACTGAAATAATAATAAGAAGTAAAACATTCGTTTTAAATTTTATTATTTTTGTCAATTTCTTGCAAAATATAAAAGATAAAAAGTCTTTTATATTTTACCATCACACCACATCACATCACACCAGTGCACCATCGTTACATGGTGGACATCCCACCCACACGCACAAAACGTTTTGGAAATACCTTCATTGTGCGTACGGCTAAGGAGTGGAATTCCCTGCCGGAGTCTGTCTTTCCCGATAGCCATCTTCGATCACATCATCACTTACCATCAGGTGAGATAGTGGTCAAACGCGAACCTATTTTCAATAAAAAAAAAAAACAAGAAATTGACAATTACTTTGTTTTATTAATAAAACCATTTTTAGGGACATTGTCTGTCTTTGATATTGGCATTAATTAAAATGCTTTGAAATTTGAAAACCATTCTATTACTTATGCAACCTTGTTACAATTATGAAGAGATCGGTGGCCTATCTAACAGGATTCATAATTTTTTCTCATTCAGGATTTATAATTAATTCGTAAACATATTCATTAGGCCCGTGTAAAATATCGCAAACCTTCCTATTTATATTTAATTCACTGTTGTACTTCGGCTCACACTTGACAATATTTTTATTCATAACACATGGTGACGACGAACCGTCGTCACTTTCCGTCTCTTAGGCATGTGTAGATATGTATGTACTTCCGGTTTCGTGCCGGATGCTCTATGAAAGCAACCGTAGCCGACTTCCGGTAGGCTTTTAGCCATAAAAATGACGAATAATTAGACAGGCTTTGAAATCGGGGTCACTATTTACCATAAATATGGTTGTTGATGTTATTAAATGACCGTTGTCATTGTAAAGTGATGCAAATTGTAAGTAAAATAAATATTTAGTGGAAATGAATATTTTCGTCGTTGGCTTCATTACTAAAGGCCGTGTCTGTCTGAAAAGCGTTGGAGCTTTGGCTAATGGGTTGCTTTCGCGCCCCTGCCATCAGCTTGCTTCCTCATGAATCATTGAATCTAATTTCTTGTGAAAATAAGATATCTAATTACCGCACCTAAAACTCGGCCGATGTTATAATAACCTCTACACTTCTTAAACTAGTTTATTCTTTAAAACTCCTACCAGTATTAGAATTAGAACTCTGGCGGTAGTCCGAGTCACATATTTGGTAATATTGGGTTTAAAATTCACAATGTGGTCACGTCTGTATGCTCAAAACCATTGGGTTGGTCTCTGTAGTATATGTGAATGGTTTATTTGATTTTGTGTATAAAGGTCTATAGAGATATATTAAATAGAAAATGTTGGTCAAAAAGAGTTCATTGTACCGATTGAACGTATCAGATAAGAAGGCTTATATATACCCTATACTAACTAAAAGGGAAAGATAAGACATTGATCACGAGAAAAATAATTACTGAGGTTATTGGTACAATCACCCCATTTGTTCGATGTGTCCTGTCCTGATATTATTTTCGGAAGGATTCTTAAGTACACTGTTCTTTTATACAGAGAAGGTACATTTGTATGTATAATTACTAGCTTTTATCCGCGACTTTATTGGCGTGGGAGGTTTATCCCGCGTAAATCCCGATCCCGTGGGAATTCCGGAATAAAAAGTAGCTTATGTGTTAATTATCTACTTACCAAATTTCATTGAGATCCGTTCAGTAGATTTGGCGTGAAAGAGCTACAAACATACAAACATCCTCACAAACTTTCGCATTTATAATATTAGTAGTAGGATAAGGGTTGTGATTGAATCATGGCTTGTGTGAGTACATAAAAGCATAATAATGAAAGAGTAATTTTTAAAGCCACTGTTGGTTCAATACCGAGTGAGTAACTGTTTATTTTTTTTTAATAAAACACTAAATACATACCTAACTGTATAAAAAATAGACAATTTGAGAATTGGAAAATTTCTTCTCTAAACTGTGAAATCTTTTTTATACCTCCACGTCACAATCAGTAAAGTTGCGATTCCAGCGCGTTTAATTTGCTCTGAACTGAAAACGAGGATGAGGTGACTTGCTAGAAAAGCGTACAGATTAAAAAGGTCAAAAAAGAGAGAACGATCTTAGCATTCGTATAATAAATCGATTATTACAGATGGGGCGCTCACGTGCCACGCTTGTTCCATATGGACGCATGCAAAACTAACGCTGGGGCACGAGTGCCTCTACGTCGCGTCGTCTCGTGGAAACACACACGTAATAAACATCGATATTTTCTTCCTTTCTAGTAAAAAATTAACAACACTCGCTATCAGTACATTAACATCTAAATTCCAATAAATATGTATCAAACTAAAAAAAATATAAATTCGTTTTCCACTCTAATTGCTATTGATTAATCCGTGGAAAATATTGTAGGCCATGTTTACCTATACATTTTAAGAAATAAGAATATTAATGTATCATCATCTTAACCTGTAACTGTTTAATGTCTCTAATAAATAAATAAAAATTACTGCTCTCTTCTCTTGCTCTGACCGTCTCTGCTTCAATAGAAAAGTATTTCTAAGTTTCCGTTATCATTAAACAAGCGCTGAATACTATAGTTATCTTTAAAATGACGTTACTTTATAAACCATCCATAATTATAATAACGATCAAATTGATTCAAAAATCTAAAATACCATCAGAACCTTCGCTATACCTATCAGTATAAAGAAAACGATACCTTCTTCTATCCTTATTACTCGGCGTTCTCAAAGGAATACTTCGATAAAGATAACCTAACATCGGCACTTATCACGATTCCAGGAATTGATACGATAATCGGTATTCGGTAGTAAATAGCTTATAGTACCGAATTATGCAACAAACATTGGAGGGGGGTAGTCTTGTGATGAGAAAAGATTAGGGGAGAAAATATAAGAGATAGTTTAGTTGCGTTTGTGTCAAAACGATTCTGCTGTTTATTTTAGCTGTAGAAGCTCGTGGATGCTCCTCAGCCTTTTCCCAACTACATTGGTGTCGGCTTCCATGTTTTACTTGGAACGACTGCATATCTGACCTTCACAACCTAGTAGCTGAGTAAAGTGCTTTACCCCTTGGCAAGACTGGTGTCAGATTGTTGTCCTGGCTTCTGAACACTCGTAACGATTGTCAAAGATGTTCAAATGACAGCCGAGACTAATGGCTTAACGTGTTTTCCAAGGCATGGAGGAAACAGAAAATGAGGTTCTTTTGGCCCGAACTAATCTCTGGATTTTTTAAAATCGATTTTCAAAGTACTTTCACCGAAAGATATAGGTTATACGGCTATTTATGAGCTAGGCTAGGCTATACTTTTTATTCCGAAATTCCCACGGCATTGGGATTGACGCGAAAAAATTCCCCACGCGAACAAAGTTGCGGGCACAGCTAGTCAACAATATTATTTTTCAAAGGGCACAATGTTCTAAAACCTTTCTGTGATAATGTTACCATCCCACTAATAATTGTACAATAATAGTACCAGTAATGTAAACAATACGATATTCATTTCCAAATTTACCCAGTTGCATGTTAGTTCCATAAACAAGTATTAAAGACAATCGATAGTAGGTACTACGTCATTGGGGCAGTTATGTCGTGAGTGGATGATAGCTTACTGCCAAATTATGCGATACAACGCAACGAGACTTACAACGTTACGAGTAGAGTGGGGAAACCATTACTGGGTCGTTCGCTTGAGCATCGATGTTGGTCGGGATATGCCAAGTTGTGTGTGAGCTGTTTTGTTCAGGATTGGTTTGCAGTTCGTCTGGGAGTAGTTACATAAATGTGTACTACAAGCATTAAGGCCACCTTTGTTAATATTTATGAATTTGAATTAAGTGCCTTTTTCATTCTCTACCAGATATAAGGGTTCTATGGCAGATGCAATAATAATAAAAATATCTTCACTTAGGTTGTTAATTAAATACACAAACATAATTATTCAGACTGTTTCAGAAGAGATCGGTCTTCGGACATTTATTTTAAAATTATTGTTTGGGTCGCGATTAGCCACCGTCTCACCAGATGATAAGCAATGATGAGGTTGAAGATATAAGAAGAATACGATAAAAAAACGCTAAGCTATCTAGCATCTTGATATAAAGACCCCCAGGTTATAGCTATCAGGAAATACAAAAAACAGCAGGCATAATTAAAGTTAATGTTATCATAATATAACATACCAATATCAAATATGTGGCGGAAAAAATGTCACTTATCCGCAATTGCGGCGGTAAGACCCCTCTTTGAGGAGTGGCTAGATCGGCGTCACGGCGTCCTGACCTACCGCATGACGCAGGTCCTCACCGGACACGGAAGTTTCGGGAGGTACCTGTGTCTGATGGTAAAGGAGGAAACGCCTGGGTGTCACCACTGCGAGGGTCGCCCTGAGGACACCGTAGAGCACTTGGTGCAAGACTGCCCCACCAGGGCAGAGCACCGACGTGTCCTCACGGCGGCGATAGCGGAGACCTCTCGCGCCCGGCATTGGTCGAGGCCATGCTGCGGGGCGAGAGGGAGTGGGAAGCGGTCGCCTCCTTCTGCGAAGCAGTCATGCTTTCGAAGGAGGAGGCGGGCCGCGTGAGGGAGAGGATGGCGTCCTCCCTCCAGCCCAGCCGCAGTGGTAGACGCCCACGGCGTCGGGCGTCGGCCGACGATCTCCGGCCACCGTAGGCGCGGGCATGCGGACAGCGAGTAAAGGGCAACTCGCTGTCCGACCATGGACCATGCCCCGGTCGACGGCGCTTTGTGTTCCACGCGCGCCTCAAAGAGCGTCAGCAACATGACGAGGCCCCCTCTGTAGAGGGCCAAAGCCTGCCGGGGTCGTGGGACTCATCCCATTACCGTGACCCCGGTACGTAAAGGGTTATTGAAGGAACACCGTGGATTTTAGTCAGTAAAAGTCTGACAGTCCCTCCCACCCTGCCCGGTGTGGGAGGACTTATTCGATAATTTTACCACGTTAAAAAAAAAAAACCGTACCCTTATGTATGATGCATATTTAGGATTTCATTTAAGAATTACTTAATTATTTAGACACACTTCATGTGTTCTTGATTACGATAGTAAGTATATTGTGTATGAAAAATATATGCTGTATAAGAATAGCAAATTAACCTAAGATTCTATATTCAAAACCATATAAAACTGTACTAACTTATTTTTAGTAAACTAAAATACAAGATGTAACAGATTAAGCGTCAGACACCCCAATTAGAAAATTAAATTATAAGTCTAAAACAACATCCGTTACTATATAAATTGAAACCAAACCTAGACATTTTTTCTAGTCTTCTAATCTTTATTGAAATCGATAGAACAATCAATATAATTTAATGTTTGAAGATGATTTCATGCAAATGCTGGCCGCGGCTCCGGTTTAGATGGCCCATTCGCAAGGCCCAATTTCGGCACACTCTCTCCAACATATCAGCCGGTATATCACGAATAAATGCTTCAATATTGGCTCCCAGTGCGTCAATCGTTGCTGGTTTATCCCTGTAGACATGAGCCTTAACATGGCCCCACAAGAAATAGTCCAAAGGCGTTAGATCACACGATCTAGGCGGCTAATTGACGGGCCCATAACGTGAGATAAACTGTTCACCGAAGGCGGCTCTCAATTGGGCCATTGTTTCGCGTGCCGTGTAGCATGTGGCACCATCTTGTTGAAACCACATGTCAGGCATATCAAATTCTTCCATTTTGGGCAAAAAAAAATCGCCAATCATCACACGGTAGCGCTCGCCATTCACAGCAACGTTTCGGCCATTGTCGTCTTTGAAAAAGTACGGCCCGATGATGCCACCGGCCCATAATCCACACCAAACAGTACATTTTTCGGGATGCAGTGGTAGCTCTTGCAATGCTTCTGGCTGGTCTTCACTCCAGATGCGGCAATTATGCTTATTGACATATCCATTCAACCAGAAATGAGCTTTGTCGCTGATACACAATTTTTCGATAAAAAAGTGGATCTTCCTCCAACTTTGCCAATGCCCAATTGTGGCCTCGTAGTCGATTAAACTAGAAGTCGACTACCACACTAATCTCTAATGTCTATGGTTTCACTGAGTGACAGCACTTTGCGGTGACCGGCTATAAATTCTAACCCCCCGGTCCGCTGAGCTTCTTTTTCACCCGCTTTCTATTACAAGTAACTAATATAGAAACCCCTCTGTGCCCAAGGGTAAGTGCTCTAACGCGTCTGCTATTTTTCTCCATCCTGCCAACCGCAATCCCCTTATTTCGCCATAATCTGCAACGTTTGTAAATTTATATAATTGCCGGTTGTCAAGATGGCTTCTATCGAGAACAACTAAGCTATTTCATTGTCATCTGTTTTCCACTAGTGATTCTAAATTGTGAAGCGTCCGCAGGCCGCAGCATTACTTTCCTGCTGTGACATAGCAGCTACGAGCTTAAACGCCTTGCCACGCGGTTACCTTCTATATTGATGCACGCGGCATGCGCACGCTTATCTATAACCTTTGTGAACCGCCGCGATGGTGAGTCTCCTTTCGTTTCCCTGAAGCTGTTCCTTGGGCTTACGGCTGGGAGACGCACGAATCGGTGGCGCTCACAATTCCTGGCACCACGCTTACGGAAGCACCCTTCGTGTTGATTCCAGGGTTTTTTTTCTTTCTTTATCTCTACTATCAACTACCTCTACGTCCGCCGCTCGACGGGTGTCACGCTGCCTCTGCGCCTGTCTGCGTGCTGTCGCGTGGCCTGCCCCCATAACCTCTGCGCCCGTCTGCGCGCTGTCGCGTGGCCTGCCAGCAAAACCTCTGCGCCTGTCTGCGCGCTGTCGCGTGGCCTGCCGGCATAACCTCGGCGCCTACCACGTGCGAGCTGCCTGCTACGGGGTCGGCCCGCCGGTCTGCGTGCGTCGCGGCCTAAGCCCAGGGCAGTACCTTCCTCAAACCATCGACCAGTGGAGAACCCTTAGTGAACTGAATCCACCCCCCTCTACCAATAAATGCTGTAAACTCCTGTGATCTCCGTGTTTTAATTCTACCACCTAAACCACTACGCCACACATTCACCAAATGTTGTGGGAGGTCGTGTGGCTTCAATTCTTGCACTAGCTGTATCTTGTAAGGTTTTACACCCAAATCCTTTCGCAAAATTTTCCACTTAGTGGAGTAACAGAGGCCCAATTGCTGCGAACGGCGGCGAATCGACATTTCACGGTCATCACTAACACTGGCGGATACAGCCGCAATATTTTCTTCGGTCTTCACTCTACGTATGCGTGTTCGTGGTTTAATGTCTAATAATGTAAACTGGGTTCGAAATTTAGTCACAAGCTTCCGAATAGCTGCCTCAGTAGGCTGACCAAACTGCCCATAAATTGGAAGAAGTGCGCGATGCACTCTCTTAACCGAGCATGCATTTTGACAGTAAAATTCAATAATTTGCAAGCGTTGTTCGTTCGTAAGTCGATTCATGGTTAAATTATAGACCAAACTGAACAAGACACGATTCACGCGTGATCTGTCAAAAACAGTGTTGCCAAAAAGATACCAGCAAAAAAATCACCCGTTACAATATCCCTGCACAGACACATGTACACTCATGCAATGTTAGCGGCCGATACGCACACGACCGCATTTCCATGTTTGTCATTGTCTACGCATCTTCACCATGAGCGAGCCCATTACTACTGGACGCGAGAGGAGAGGAGTGCGGGGTGTGCTGTGGTACCGAATTCAACCACGCGCGGCGCGGTCGTAGCATGAACGGATCGTCCGCCATCATACGCGCACACAAAACATTATCGCTACCTAAATTTGTAAAATCTAAGTCATTAATTATATGCTTTATTACTATCGAAGAAGATTTTCATTCATCTACAAACATATTTGGACCTTCATCGCCGGATGCAGCAGAAGACATCGTCGCGATCAGCATTAATCGGACGCACGAGGCCATCAGCGAAATCATCCACGGTACCAGCATAAAACGGTCAGGTCAATCATCATTCTTCATCATTACCCCTGTTCTTTATTCAGTGCTTCATTTGTGTTAATTTTGTGTGAAATCCTAGTGTTTTAATCCCGTTAAATAGTTAAAAACGCGTAAAGATTTTTTGCTTAGCCACTACCCTAAACTTCGTTTAAAAATAAAAAAATCATAGTAAATCTTTACAAATAAGTATTTTCCATTATCTTCCACAAATTCCAAAATGACTAAAACTCCGTCAAAGGAGGGTCGTAGTGGTAGTAGTGGTGAGGATATTAAAGATTTAAATAAAAAAAGAGGTGTTGTTCGCGGTAAATTACGACTATTTATGAAGTATGTAGACTCTGTAGAAAAAATACCTGTTACTCAAGCCATTAAAACAGAATTACAAACGCGTTTACAAAAGGCAGATTTATTGTTACAGCAGTTTTCAGAAATTCAGGATGAAATAGACTTAAAAATCCCTGATAGTCAAGTAGAAAAGGAATTATCTGAGAGGGAAACTTTTGAAACCGACTATTATGCTTATGTGACTAAAGCTATGTGTATTATTAACGTAGATAACGAGCAAAGTTCTTCTAAAGTTTCTAGTAAAGTTCAATTACCTACAATTTCACTTCCTTCCTTTGATGGCTCTTACGATCATTGGTTAGAGTACCGTGATACTTACCTATCACTCATCCATAGTTCTAAAGAAATAGATAATGTGCAAAAATTTCATTATTTACGGTCTTCTCTTACTGGCAGTGCATTATCGGTGATTAAGTCATTGGAATTCTCCTCTGATAATTATAATATAGCATGGGATTTAATGGAAAACAGATTCAATAATAACCGTTTACTTGTGCAAAACCATGTAAAGGCTTTGTTTTCTATTACGTCACTTAATAAGGAATCATCTAATCAAATCCGTAAACTTATAGATACCGTTCTCAAAAATCTACGTTCCCTAAAAAACCTCGGCGAACCGACTGAGTCTTGGGACACCTTAATTATTTACTTAATCACATCTAAACTTGATTCAGTTGCAGAAAGAGAATGGGAGACTCATAAAAGTTCAATTATGAATAGTCATAACCAGTCAAATAAACGTTTATCTCTTGATTATTTGATTACTTTTCTTAAAAATAGGGCTGACGTACTAGAAACTATTCATTTGGCCCATAGTAAATCTGCCACGGACAACAACGCAAAGAAACCATCACATTCACAACAACCAAACAAATCACATAGTTACACATCAACACAAAATAAACAATCTAATAATAAAAATTCCAAACGTTCTCGTATTTGCACTATGTGTCAAGCTAACCATCCGCTTTATTCTTGCGATTCATTCTTAAAATTATCTGTTAACGATAAAGTTAAATTCATTAATGAAAAGAAGTTATGTTGTAATTGTTTACGCGCAAGTCATTCGGTAGATGAGTGCTGGTTCGGTCCTTGTAGGCAATGCAATAAAAAACACAACAATTTAATTCATGATAAATGTGACGATAATGTAAGTGCATCCACATCGTCAGCTGTTGGGCTTAATTCACAGGCATCGCCGCAGGATACAACTAGTGCTAACTCTTCAAACACTACCACATTACATACTGCATCTCACACAACACATCAAAGTACTACTCATTCATTATTAGAGACGGTACTGCTGTCTACTGCTTTAGTTGAGGTTGCAGATAAAAGCAATAATTTTCACACTACCCGCGCTTTATTAGATAACGGCAGTCAGCATTGCTTTATTACAGAATCTTTATGCAAACGACTAAATCTTAATTTAATACAGTCCACTGTGCAAGTCTCCGGGGTAGGTAACTCGGTGACTAATTCCACACAATCGTGCGAAATTCATTTGAGGTCTAAAACTACACAATATAGTACACGCTTTAAATGTTTAGTTTTAAATCAAATCACAGCTCAGTTGCCATCTTTAGGTACAAATTCACACATAAATATTCCTGAACATGTACAGTTAGCAGATCCCAAATTTTATTCGCCAGCAGAAATCGACATATTAATTGGGGCTGATAAGTTCTGGGAACTTTTAAATGACGGACTAATTCGACTAAGTAGCGGTCCATATCTTCAGAATACAAAGTTGGGATGGGTAATATCTGGTTCATTGTTAAATAATAAAACTTCACGCAATAATCGAGTTCATTGCAATCACTCACAATCATTAGATACTCAACTTAAAAAATTCTGGGAGTTAGAAGAAATAGTTCCGCAAAATAAATTAACTAAGGACGAGTCTTTATGTGAAAACCTGTTTGTGCAAACTACGTATCGCGATAACACTGGTCGGTTTTTTGTGCGCATTCCATTAGCCGAGTCTAGTGACACACTAGGAGATACGTATACACTCGCGCTAAATCGTTTTCACGCACTTGAACTTAAATTAGATAAATCTACACCTGAATATAAAAAATTATATTGCGATTTTATGAATGAGTATTTAAGTTTAGGACACATGAGTCGAGTCAATCATTATCCATCATTAAATTATTTCCTACCGCATCACGGTGTTCTAAGAGTTCATAGTAGTACTACCAAACTTAGGGTGGTTTTTGATGGAAGTGCAAAATCAACATCGGGCAAATCGCTTAACGACATTCAGTATACTGGCCCTAGTCTACACAATGACGTTTTCTCAATTTTATTACGTTTTCGACAGTATAGATTTGTTGCGTGCGCTGACGTCGAAAAAATGTATCGACAAATTTACATTCAACCGGATCAAAGAAACTTCCAATTAATTCTTTGGCGTGAAAATAAATCAGACGAACTCGGTGTGTACCAGCTTAATACTGTGACATACGGTACCGCATCCGCTCCATACCTGAGTATTCGATGCATCAAACAGCTAGCATCTGAATGCGAGGATGACGTCATAAAGCAAGTTATAGACGAAGATCTGTTTGTCGATGACTTAATTACTGGTCATGATAATAAACAATGTTTATTAGACATTTGTACCAAAGTAAATGATGTTTTAAAATCTGGTTGCTTCCATTTACGTAAATGGTTGTTTAATTTGGAAACTTCTACAACAGATCAAACAAAAGAATTAGCTTTAGGCGAAAATTGTTTAACTAAAACTCTTGGTCTTGGTTGGTTGAATGATGTAGATTTATTGTATTTTACTACAAAGATTGATCAAACCTCCACTCATGTGACTAAGCGTGTTATTCTATCTGTTGTCTCACAGGTGTACGACCCATTAGGCTTGTTATCACCTTCAATTATAATTGCAAAAATACTTTTACAAAAACTATGGCTTTGTAAGTTAAGTTGGGACGATCCAGTACCTGACAATATTTTGTTTTTGTGGAAAAACTTTATCGACACCCTTCAACACCTACAAAACATAAAAATTCCTCGCCTTGTTAGACAAGTGAATACAAATCACACAGATTTACATATTTTCATGGATGCGTCGCAGGATGCGTATGGTGCATGTGCATACGTAAGTACATACAACGTTAATTCACCAGTCACTGTTAGGTTACTTTGTGCTAAGAGCAAAGTCGCACCAATTAAACCAGTTACAATACCGCGACTTGAACTGTGCGGAGCCTTAGTTGGTGCTAAGTTATATCAAAAAATAATTCAGTCATGGAGATTAACTTTTGACAATGTATATTTTTGGTCTGATTCCACGATCGTTATAAACTGGATTAAAATTTCACCTAATTTGTTAAAACCATTCGTCCAGAACAGAGTAGTGCAGATCAATGAGTTGACTGGTGAGTTACCGTGGTTACATGTTGCTGGTAAAACCAACCCGGCTGATCTTTTATCTCGCGGGCTCACGCTCGACGCGCTTCAAAATTCAGATATTTGGTGGCACGGGCCAGCATTTTTAACCGAAACTAACACTAATTTTAAACAAAATAATCACGATGAAATGATTAAATTACACGATTTACCAGAAATTAAATCAAATGTTAATTCTCTATTTACACAATCAACTTTTACTAGTATTTTTACCTTTGAACGTTTTTCAAATTTTAATCGCATGACACGTGCAGCGGCTTACTTGTTACGATTCATTCATAATGCACGAATCAAGGTCAAAACAGAACGTAGCACTGGCCCGTTTACGTCTAATGAATTAAATAAAGCAACTTTAGTTTTAGTACGTTTAGCACAACAAACGTCATTTCCAGTAATTTTTAATGCATTAATAAAAAACTTACCTGTTAAACCAATGAGAAATATAGCTAGTCTTGATGTGTTCCTAGATTCTGATTGCATTATTAGAGTGGGAGGTAGATTAAAAAATTCACATACCTTCTCCTATAGTAAAAAACATCCCATACTGTTGTGTTCCAAACATACTTTTACGCGACTTCTTTTCCAATTTGAACATAAACGTCTACTCCATGCTGGTCCACAACTGCTCTTGGCTACTATTAGAGAAAGTTGGTGGCCACTTAAGGGGCGTGATTTAGCCAAGCAGACAGTGCATAAGTGCATTACATGTACTCGCCAGAAAGGGAAGGCACTTTCAGTAAAAATGAGTGACTTGCCTCCTGAAAGATTAGAACCGGGGTATCCTTTCTTGTACTGCGGTGTAGATTATGCGGGACCTATATTCATAATGAATCGCAAAGGAAGGGGTTCAAAACTAGAAAAATGTTATGTTTGCTTATTCATATGCTTTACTACTCGTGCGATACACTTAGAATTAGTTACCAGTCTAAGTTCTGAGGCATACTTATTAGCTTTAAAAAGGTTCTTATCCCGTCGTGGAAAACCCGTAAAAATATTTTCCGACAACGGAAAAACGTTTGTAGGTGCACTAAAGGAATTCTCTAAATTTTTAACCACTAATGAAAGTGATATTTTAAATTTTGCTGCAGGCGAAAATATTGAGTTTAGCTTTATTCCTCCCTACTCACCACATTTTGGAGGTTTGTGGGAGGCAGGGGTTAAATCCTTTAAACATCATCTCCGTCGTGTAGGAAACGTAAACCTCACTTATGAGGAATTTTCCACTTTATTGACACAAATAGAAGCCCTCCTAAACTCCAGGCCTATGTATCCCATGTCTTCAGACCCAAACGACCTACTCCCTCTTACACCAGCCCATTTCCTGATTGGCCGGCCGCTCGTTGCTCCTACCTGCGAAGACCTCACAGCTGCAAACACTTCACGCTTGGTCCGCTACGAGCGCATCGAACAGATGAGGCAGAACTTCTGGAAGCGGTGGTCGCAGGAATACGTTTCGGAGCTGCAGACGAGGAGTAAATGGCAGTCCAACACCGACACAATAGCACCTGATACCTTAGTGCTCATTAAAGACGACAATCTGCCGCCCTTGAAATGGCGTCTCGGGCGAGTCATAAACACTTCACCTGGCAAGGATGGACTGGCACGTGTAGCAGACATTAAGACAGCTAACGGAGTGATACGAAGATCATACCCCAGATTATGTCCACTACTAAAAGAGGAAGAACCCTAACTTATCTTAATTGCTACCTGCTTCTGCTTCTCTTCGTTGGAGGCTGTTACTCCAAGGCGGGGGGCATGTCTACGCATCTTCACCATGAGCGAGCCCATTACTACTGGACGCGAGAGGAGAGGAGTGCGGGGTGTGCTGTGGTACCGAATTCAACCACGCGCGGCGCGGTCGTAGCATGAACGGATCGTCCGCCATCATACGCGCACACAAAACATTATCGCTACCTAAATTTGTAAAATCTAAGTCATTAATTATATGCTTTATTACTATCGAAGAAGATTTTCATTCATCTACAAACAGTCATGATACTGTGTTTCCATTAAGTTAAATGATTTTTCCGTCAAAGTTTAACACCTATTTTTTATGACGGAAAACGATTCAGAAGCCGATTCTGAACCAACTACTTTCTGGAATTGCGTTTATTCTGTTACACGTTGTATAGTAATAATGACATTATTTAACAAATTAATTAAATAAAAACATTACAATTGCTTTACCCATCATATTACCCGGCTACTGAGTTATGGATGTGAGATAGGCAGTCCCTCCATGTAAAACACAAATAATGAATCAGCTGCATCTGGTGGCTGGGACTGAAGGCCGGCCTCAACACAGTTGGGAAAGGGCTAAGCAGTGATGATGATATCTTGTGAACTAATGTACACCTCCCATAGTCTAGTGTCTTTAACTCAAATATTACCTGGTAGTGAATGCTTTGTTGGTTTACGATTTCGAATATGTATCACTACAGTATATTAGCTTCATATAAATGGATCTAATCTATACATATCATAAATCTGTAAGTGTTTGCTGTCTGTACATGGAAGTCATTTAGGAGAAAACTATTTCTAGAGGTCTTTATTAAAGTAAGAGAACCCAAGAATAATATTTTTAGAATTTCTGTCTGTTTGTCTGTGCGTTTGTGCATGCGAAACGGGTCATCCGATTCCAACCACCAGAATAACAAATTATAATAAAAAAACTAACAGCCCTACAATTTTATTCTTACCGGATGCAAATAAGCAAAATTGCTTAAATTATCTACAAAGGTTTCGAGGATTGTTCTCCCAAATAATCGTAGACATGTATGTTTTATGATATCTACATCTACACTATTCAATATAGGTAATATATTTAACTTATAATATTTCGGTTGACAATTCTGTAGCCCAATGAAAAAGTAAATACCGCGCGAACGGAGTTGCAGGCACAGCTAGTGGATAATAAAAGGCATGTAACATGACTAGACCTATCAACACTTTATTAGTTCCTGTCTAGTTTTTGCTTTCTAGAACATTGTATGTAAACTTATATTTACCGAGCTAAAAAAATAATTGTATTCTCCCAGGCATAAAGCTCTAAAGTTAAGTGTAGTTTTATATTATTGTAGAACAGTAATCACAGTAATAGCAAAGATAAATTTGATATTACTATCGCATGCACACGTTTTCCCATTGTAAAACGAAGCTATATTTCACTATTATTTACGATACGTGCTGCAGTCCAATCATTTCTTCCATCCGTTATGTTAGGTTCGACTAGAATCGACACGGTATCGATATATTTTTAGATAGAATGATTCTCAACCCTATGAAATATCACAGCCTAACTCAAACACGGAGTGCAAAGTATTGTCCTACTGGATTTTTGTACTGAAGTTTTGTTTACATTTCTACACAGTGTCCTCTAATAAAACAAGGGTTACCAAGTCATAGTAGTCTTTTCAATACCAAAGCAATGTTATTCGTGTTTTACAATGGATATAAATTAAATGCTTGATCATGGATATCGTTTTATTTAGATCCAATTTTCTTTGACCCCTAACATAACCTAACTCTGCTACTAAACAGAAGAAAACCAGACGTCATGGCTTACTGGTTATTATTTTTCCGTAACCAGTATAAGATGAGATATCATGTTGTATGTTTTAGTTGAATAGTAGGGTCTTCGTATTATGGTTTGGTTATCTAATAAGGCGTTTTGTACGGTTTGGGAAGCGATATCTGTACGAAGTTACTGAGGTAAATCACGAGATGATAAAGTTTTATCGCAAGTTTAAGTGCATTCCCAAGATTATAAAGAAGAAATTGAGACGTTGACAGTCATTTAAAATATTTTAATATTGCAATATAGGCCAGATTCCGGAATAAAGTAGAAGTCTGTAGGCGCAAAGGCTGGTCTATCTATCTATCTAACTTCTAACCCCAGCTCTTGTAATGTAAATAATTAATTACATATATTTAAACTCACTTCAGTATCTGATAGTTTTTCTTTACTACGTGTGGTGGAGGTGGCTGGTGGCGAAAATGTGGGCGAAAATTGAGCACGCTTACCTAGAAGGCGCCTATTCACTCTCGACTTAAAGACATATTCATTGGGTTCTTATTCTTCTTTGAGTATCGACTGTACGTTTTTCTATAACTTTCTATAACAGGTCGCTAGTTAAAATGAAATCGCAGACAATTTTTTGCCACTTATCCATTTAATAGACATTATTTTGTTTATTCACTGATCGTAAATACTTCTTTTTGTGACTCAACCAACCTTTCAGTTTCCTATCATCATTGATGGGTCCTTACGAATATAGTACTGATTTACTGCCTTCTACATTTATAGTTTTCTGTAAAATATCTTATCAAGGTGATCGGATACGTTTCGTTTGAATTTTGAGCTGGTTTAAGGGATTTGTTTTGCTACGAGTATGTCTTATCGTAGTGTCGTTATCGATGTTATCGGGCCGCTTGTAGCCCGCCAAGTTTGTGTGTGGTATTGGTCCACACAAAAAAGCTTGCCTAGAAGTCTGAGCTACGTCTAACTATGTTGGGGTCGGCTTTTAGTCTAACCAGATTCAGCTGGTTACTAGTATTTTACATAAAGCGGATGCCTATCTGAACTCTACAAGCACTGAGTTGTGGAGGTCAGACAGGCAGTCGCTTTGTGTAATAAAGAGAAAAGAAAAATAATCCTGAAAATTTGACACTGGCCTTGCTAAGGGGTATCGTGTTACTCAGCTAGTAAGCTGGGTAACGGGATAAAATAGTGTCAAAATGGCACGTAGATTCCATAAAACCTTAACGAGTATGTTGTCTACCAAAATAAGAGAGATTACCTTAATCCTTTAATCATTACTAATCTTAGTAGGTATTTACTTAACTATACTTACAGTCAAACTTCCGACCACACGCATAGTATAGATTAATTTCAAGAGAATTAATTAATTTAATGAATTAGTTAATTTGAAACCGTTAATCAACATAATCGATTAACGGTTTCAATCGATACTGTAATTTGATTGTATTTATAGCGTCATGCATGTTTAGAATTTTGTTTATGATTCATTTTTATATGAATACTTTTTGGTTTAAAGCTTTGTTGTTTACCGATAGCTTTTTATAAAGCCTTCTGTTTGTAATTAATAATGGTAACAAGTTTAATTCAGTTTATTGTAGGAAGGCCACACACGATGATTCAAATTTTTTATATCAAGACATCAACAGTAAGGTAGGCGAGTTTAATTCGTTTGGACTAAAAATCTATCCCTACTAATGTTATCGATAAATAAGGAAATACCTGTCTGTCTATTACCACATAGTTAGCAAAAACACACACAATATTAACACAAAATATTGAAATTAATGTACTACATAATTCAAACGCAATAAGAATTGTTAAATAAATTAATGACCATAACACGTCAAACCCATTCAACCGATTTTGATGAAATTTTTGTTTGTTTTTTTTTTTTTTGTTGAAAGAAACGTTTTCACTCAAGTGTAGCCGCGAGCAGAAGTTAGTTTGCAAACATTTTGTGTCCTTTCTTCTGATCTCTAAAAAAAATCAACTATCTTCCATTATTGCTCTACTCCCGTATTAAAAAGCCTAATAAACGTATTCCACATAATATGAGACATTAAAAATAATTAAGTGATGTTCCCTGAATTAATTACATCGATATACTTTGTAGCGAGTAGATCTTGATAACGACCGGTTGTTCCAGCAACTTTATCGGGAACGTTTTTTTATAATAAGGCTATCAATGTCTTTTTTTATTTTTGTTTTGTCTGTTTTTTAACTCTCAGATGTAACTAGTAAACTGGTTAGAGATTGCATAGACTTAATTATTACTTAGATCGTCATCAGCTTAGCCTTTTCCCAACTATGTTGGCATCGGCTTCTAGTCTAACCTTCTTCTTCTTCTTATCGTGTGGGTAGTAAGGTCTAACGACCACATACACCCTAGTGTCAGAGTTTCTAGACCGCCTCAAGGGCCTCTGACGTGGTCTATTTTGACGACCGCCTTTTGGCGACCGGGTCCACCGGCTTATACGTGCCTTCCGAAGCACGGAACCATCTTTTTATCAGACAATCAGGTGATCCAGGCCTGCAATGTCCTAGCCAAACAACTTGGAAACAACTTTACAAAGTATGCTTCAAACCTGGAACTTGGAATCGAACCCACGACCACCTGGTCACAAGGCAAACGCTCAAACCATTCTACCACGGAGGCAGTCTAACCTGATGCACAGAGTAAGTAAATAGGTATTTTAGTATTGTTTGGGGTCTAAATACATAAGGTCTTGTGGCCAAGTTTACCTAGCCTTTCGTGTCATCAGTAAGCAGTTAGTCGACTCTTCACGTGACCAAAATGCTGACCCAATTTTCCGAACAATGCACTGCGTTTTAACCTGATCGATTGATAGTTTTGGGTACTTTTGCCACAGACAGCGATGAGGAAGAATATTTTTGGTGTAAAATTAGTTCTTCAACAATATATTTATACAATATTTTTAATGCGCAATTTAATGCATCTGCGATACTTTTATGAATTAGCCTAAAAAATTAAAAATGCCGCCGAAAGTCACTATTCCGCGCGGACGAAGTCGCGGGCACAGCTAGTATATAATAAAATACCAAGTTGTTGGAAGGACTATAATTTGACATTATTCAAAAAAAGACTTAGGAACTTTTCAGTAGACAAAGTTTATTATAGGGTTGAAGATTTTTTATTGGAGAAAGAAATTGTTTGACTATTTTATGTATTATATTTAAATAACTTTTAAAAAATTTGACATTAATTATATTATTGAGTGATGAATCAGTATTATTTTATGTTTTGAATGAATCGAATAGTTGAACATTGATTAGTGAATTTTTGCATGCCTTGTAATTGGCAAAATATGGCTGTTTCTTTATTTATATTATGTACCACCATGACTTGTACCCGTATTTGCAAAATAAAATATCTTTATCTTTAATGAATGACATGTATATTCTCGTATATTTACGTGAAATCCAGCCTCTAAAAATAGGGTATCGATAACAAAAATCAAACGATTCGTTTAAATACTGGAAACACAAGACTGAATTTTAAATCTGTAATTAAACCAAACATAATATTTAGTCTTATTGATGAGCGTGCTTATATCTAAGGATGATGACCTGTATATATAGTAAGGCAAAGACAATAGGGACCATTAACAATTAATTGTTGTGAAACATATTCCTCTAATTGCCCACACATGCACCTAACAACATAGGTACATGTTTAGTAATGTGACACTTTTATGCTCACCCGAAAAGCTAGAAAGTGGTGAAGACTGGACGTTTTGAGCGTGGATCTCATGAGTACTAGTCAAAGACTAAGCTAGCTGAAATATGCACAACCAGTTAATCAGTAAAATTCCCTACCGGAGTGTATGGTTCCTGATATCATTAACCTGGGGGACATTAATGCAAGAGAGCATAATTATGTTACTTCTAAGCAAGGTCGCTGCATCATCAAGTTATCAGTATCTTGGGCAGACGCAGATCAATCAATACAAATATTATAAATAAGCTGTGCCCCGCGATTTCAACCGCGTTAATCAACATTTTAACAATGGAAACTTTCATCCCATATTTCGTAACAGACAGACAGACAGACAGAGAGACGGACAGACTTTCGCATTTATAGCATTGGTATGGATGAGAAAGTGTGTTTTTTTTCCTTCTTTCATGTCAAAACTGACCAACATAAAGAAAACAAGAACGAGTATATACGCGGGTCCTTCAAAGTTGCAAAGATTGATCACCAAATGCAAGAGACGCCACCTACGCTTGTATGGACATGTAATGCGCAGAAGTGAACAACAAATGACGATGCGGGTGATGAATATAGAAGAAGTAGTACGCGACAGATGCCGCCCTACAACCACCTGGATGAGGAACATACTTAACTACCTTAAAACTCTAGATTTAACTGCAGATATGACACAAAATCGCCAGAAATGGCGTGAAAGTATCAGGAGGGCTGACCCCGAATAGGGAATGATTCAGGAGATTGATTAATTGCTGTCAAAACTGACCAACAGATTGACTGATTTTGTGGTGTGAAGATAGTAGAAGGGCTGGTGGATGACAGGCTACTTTTTTTTTGCTGAAAAATATTTTTTCACGCGAGCGACGCCGCAAATTAAAGCTATTAAAACATATTAGATTCTCCGAGTCTGTACAAGTGAAATAGTTCGTTCAAAACTAAACGATATAATTTAGAACTTTCACTAGTTATTAGCTATAATTTTCTTTTGACATGATTATTACGCTGTTGGTAACTCCAAAAGATCAATAAACAATATTGATTAATATTAATCGTTTTTCGAAGGTAAGTCCACTATAAATTCACAATATAATTCCACCATTAATATGAATCATTTATCGTAATTGTAACAATATGAAAGTAACTATTGACTCACAGTAAACCAATTACCGTATTTGTCATTTATAATTAGCAGCTGACACATTATTTGTTCCCGTGTGTATTAAATAGTTACCATTGTATATGGCTTTAATATATTATACGCAATTGAAAAAGATAGGTATCTACAGTCACGGCAAGAATGGATTCATCACCCACGGGCTAAATTAAAACCATTATGATAAGTTTAAATAATAATCGTCAGATTCTAAAAACAAATTCTCAATAAAAAAAAATCTTATCATACGAACGTCAAAAAAGAAAAATAGTCCAATATTTTGTTGTTTATCAAACTGACAGATTGAATAATTTTGTTTAGGAAAATAAATAGCTTATCATTAAAGCTCTAAAAATTAGGTATAGATTTTTTTTATTTCAGAACAGTCGTACCTAAACTACAACACAATGTCAAACAATAAAAAATATTCTCAAATCCTGATTTAAATAAAAAATAATAAATTGTTATTCTAAGAAATAATCCAATATTTTGTTTTTTGTTTTAATCCAGTATTATGGCAAAAACAGTATCTAAACCCGATTTGAATAGAACAAAAGCCCTTTGATAGAATATTTGATTAGTGACCAATTCCTGCCGCCACCGCCCAATCCAAATAATAGCCGGTCAAGCATTGTGCGCTAAACAAAAGAGTGAATTATAACACGCTTATAAGGATAATAATTGTGACTGGCTTTCTAAAAGCCTAATAAGTAATATGTATGGATCAGAGTAATGTATTATTCTGGTTAGTTAATGTGAACCTATCAGGAAGTAAACGGAGACGGAGAGTTGGTTGTTGGTTGCGTAATTGTAACAAAAGGTTTTATCAACAATTTGGATTGTCGATATAACAAAATATAAGGATTTGAACACGTGATATTTCGAGTGTCTATCAATACCGGTCGTTTGACAATCCCATAATCGTCATCACATTGCCCTAAGTAGGTACCATGCCTATAAATAAATAAATTTAATATTTTTGCCTCCTTTTTTCTTCCTGAACTTTCCTGGTGGGCTAATTTGGCTGATAAGAAAAAGACTGATTAATATATTTAAATATAAGCTTTTTCATACTAGATCCTATACTTTAATGTCATGTCTCTCTCTCTCACTTAAAGGATAGCTGGAAGAAAATCTTTTATTTATTTATTTATATACACTATATGCACATAGGTACAAAGGCGGACTTAATGCCGTAGGCATTCTCCACCAATCAGCCATGAGTGGTGAAGCAATGGTGTGGGAGGTGCAATTTGTACGACAAAAGTGAAATTAGAAAAAAAAAAGTAGTGATAACACAAAAAACCTAGTATCATAAAATAGAAATCTACGTAAATCTATACTAATATTATAAAGCGGAAAAGTTTGTTTGTTTCTTTATTTGTTTGCTTGAACGCGCTAGTCTTCGAAAGTACTGGGTGGATTTAGATGCAATTTGGTATGGAAGTAGCTTGAAACTTGAGGAAGGTTATAGGCTACTTTTTACGCGACTGCAAAAAAGGAGAGTTATGTTTTTACCTTGATAGAATCCACGGGAGCGAAGCCCCGCGTGAGTACTCGACGCTTGAAAGGCAATCATGACTAAGCGACATTGAGTAAACTTTACAGGAGAGCGATTTAAAGTTCAAATATTTACAAAAAAAATCATAAAAATTTTCCTAATTGTTCGATTAAAATGATGTTAACAGTCCTAGAAATCATTTTTTTTATAGCTATCCAAATTGTCAAAATAAGACACCTGACACTTTTAAAAACACCGGTTTGTGTCGGTTAGATAAAATTTACCTGATTTGATAAACAGGTAAAATTATCTAAATCATCATTGTAGTGTGTGCAGTAACATGTAAAAATAGGTAAACTTACTTAGTTTAGAATTTTGAAACATAAAGATTGATCTAAAAAGATCTGACAGTTTAAAATAAAATAAGTAAATTTACCTAAGCATTCTTTAATGGTTTTTGTGATTTTGGAAATTGTATCTTAGTTATTAAAATTACCCCCAACCTCCCTTCATAACCGACATTTAACCAAGAACTGTATAGGTAATTATTATCATGCACAAAAATAAATGAAATCAATTATTATTGAATAAAAGTCATTATTGAAAATTAAACAAATACGCTATGTAGTGCCGACCAGGAAACTAATTATGACATAACATTCAGTCTGAGATTAATATATTTTTAATTGAACAATTATTATTGCTGTCGCAATTATAAATTACCTAGCATCTTCATCACTCAGTTTCTAAAAAAAATTATATCTCACAATTGCTTTTGATATGGGAAGCTGCGATCGATAACAACGTAAAAGAGATACCTTGGTTTTAGACTGAATTTCAACTTTTTTTTTTGATAATAGGCTCGCGTTTGACCACCATCTCACCTGATGGTAAGTGATGATGTGGTCGAAGATGGAGCACGCTTACCTAACAGTAACCTATTCACTCTTGACTTAAAGACCCCTAGGTTATAGCTATCGGGAAACACAGAATCCGTCAGGTAATTCCACTCCTTAGCCGTACACACAATGAAGGTATTCCCAAAACGTTTAGTGCGTATAGGTGGGATATCCACCATGTAACGATGGCGCATCGTCGTTTGTCTTGTAGTCCGATGATGGGACGGGCTTGGCGGAATTAGATTGTGTAATTCCATCTTACACTCTCCGAAATGTAACCGATAGAAAACCGATAGACTAGCAACTCGTCGTCGATGTTCAAGGCTCTGGAGCTTTGATTCGACCAGTATATCGTTGCCAATGAGTCTTTTGGCCCGTTTCTCAATAGACTCAAGCGCATCCAGCTGGTACTTGGCAGATCCATCCCAAAGATGAGAGCAGTACTCCATACACGACCGAACCTGGGCTTGATAGAGATTGAGCAGCTGTTCGGGTGTGAAGTACCGTCTCACCTTTGCTAGGATTCCCAACTTTTTTTATGCTAATTGTGCCTTATCCTCGATATACGGGCCAAAATTGAGGGTAGAAGTTAGTGTTACCCCAGAAGCTCGATACGATCGGTTATTGGCACGGTTACATCTCGGAAAGTAGGAGCCGGTTTGAATTGACTCCTTTTTGCAGAGAAGAGACACTCCTGGGTCTTAGCTGCATTAAACTTGACCAAGTTGGCATCGCCCCATTCGGAGACAGCCTTCAAGGACAAGTTCAAGCGCCCAACCATGTCCTCACGGAGAGACTGGATCTCTGGATCTGGAAAAACTGTAAACCATGGTGATGGTGCGTAAACAGTTGTATTCTTCAATCTATTTTCAATAAAAGCATGCACTGTATCTACACATAAAATCAATATATTTAATATCTTTCTTGGATTTTCTTTTACCAACTTAACTTTTAATTGGATTTGATACGGTAGATTCTTTACTTTCATGCCGATGTAGACGGTACATCATGATCGGACGTAAGTGATGTATATTGTGTGTTTTCCTCAACCTGGTGATCATTCAAAGTCGGTTTTTCATTGTCTAGTTCAGCAGTTAAAGTCATATTAAATGCGTGATCAACCGATATACGTGGAGCAGTAATCGATGCAGTCGTTTCAGTGTGATCTGTTGTGGTGCATAAATAAACTATCAGCAAGAACCGGAAAAGCTAAATCTTTCGAAGTGTCAATGCTGATAGAAGCTGACTCTAATGTTTTGTTAAACTGTTTGTGACTGACGCAGACTGCAAAAAAAATCAATTCGATGATGTCAGATTTATACCGTGTGTGAAACCTAAGTGAAACTACAAGATAAATAACTACTGTTTATTTGTCTTGTAGGTACTCAAACAAATTATAAAAAAGCAACTAATTTTTAACTGCAAAGATAATAAAATTGATTTAAAATGAGTACTTTGTTCCATCTAAAACATAATAGGGTTTAAAAATAATCCGAAACAAAATGCAGTTTTGAAATAGGTACTAGGTACCTTTGCATAATTTGATTGAATACTTACCATGTCTTCATAGAATATGCGCCAAAATGTGAAGTACGTCCTCCCTAAAGCCCGATTTACACTTCAACAAGTACAGTAGCGAGTTAACTTGCGTCATCGGCGAGTTAAGTTGTTATTGTAGTTTGAACGGCAAAAGCGAGTTAAGTAGTAGTACATTAACAACTTAACTCCCAATAACGCAAGTTAACTCGCTACTGTACTTGTTGAAGTGTAAATCGGGCTTTAGCGACGGCGGGTGCCTGAATTAGAACCTGTATAGACGTGTCACGACGCGTGTCGCGCATACCTACACGACGTTTTTTAAACTCGTGCGGTTCTTTAGCGACGAGAAAATATAATTTTGCGTACGGGTAAATTTATCTACGCGCCATTGTTAGCCATTTAGCAAATCAAGTAAGACTATCTAACCGACATCATTAGTATTAAGCGTTGTCAAATAAAAATATCTAAGAATAAAAAATAAATATTATGATATACAAGTAAAAATATCTAAACTCTAATATTCTTCCACTTTATTTCAGGCTAACTTATACAAATGACACTGTCACAAAATATATTATCGAGTTAAAACATATAACCACATAAATTACAATTGCTTTATGTAGGTAAAATCTACTAAGTAATTTCAAAGGAAAAATTCTTAACAAGTAAAAATACGTCAATACAAATAAATGAAAAAGTCAATACATGAAAAACCGACTAAGTTCATACTTATTCCTAATTGTTAGAACGTCATAACTGCTAGATATTCAAAAAATCACTATTTTTTGGTCGTTTAGTAAGCACAAAATGTAGATTTTACCGAAATCACGCAATATCTAAGCGACAATAAAACTCGTCGTAGAACTATGAGACCTAGACCAAACGACGCAGAAAAATCTGCCGGTTCGAATGGTATATATAACTCATTTTACGGATTTATGTCGCTTAGTTAGGATTGCCTTTCAAGCGTCGAATGAATAAATACTAATACTTAAGAAGCAAATGAAAACTAAATGTGAATATTTTACATGTGAAACAATAACTACGTAATGCAACACTTTTCTACAAAAATCACATTTATTCCGCTTTACCGAGATTTTGCGAAAATCCCGATCCTGTGGGAATTCCGGGATATGAAAGGATATAATATGTTGCTCTATAACCTCCTCTATCTTCCTATGAAAATCTCATTAAATTCGTTTCAGCCGACTGACAGTGAATCTAATAAAGGTGACAGAATATTTATGTTGTATTCTTATTATAATTTTTACAAATATACGTGTCGTTTTTAAGAAATGTTAAAATCTTAGAATAACAACGCATAGAAGAGGCGTCTAGAACAAAACACGAGCGATTTCGTGTGTCCACTTTATTTTCTTTGTGTGCGTGAGCCGAATGTGTCTACGTTCTTCAAACGCACACAAATATAGCTTTCAGTGATACCATTACCAGTACCATTACCACAAAAATGGGAAAACGCACTATTATGTTGCTGGTTCAAATCAAGTATTTTATGTTATGAAACTAAATAAGATGATGTTTTTTCATGTAATATGACTTATATGACATATATTTACGGAAGGTAAACGAAATGAGATATCGTTTATTGCGTTTAGAATGTTTGATGTGTAATGTCATGTGTTATAATGATATTATAGAAATGTATTAATTGCTTGAAAAATCTCGTTTGATATCAATTAAAAGTATGTGTTGTATTTATGAAATAGAAAAATATTATTGAGAACATTACTTAAATGAAAAAAATCTTAATCAATAAAATTGTCATCTTTATGATGCCACTCTTCGAACTAACAGTAACTTTTAGTTATAAAACACTGTAGGTAGTAGCTGTAAATAAATATAGTTTAGTTTGACGCATACATAATTGCCGCCAAAACTATATTTGGCTAAACTTTCCTTTATGGACCGTTGAGTTGGAAGTTCATAGTTTTACTGTAAATAGTACTCATAAATAGAAAGCTTTTTACGAATTGTTAAGTTGCGCAAATTCACTGTTTACGAGATATAAGTTTTTAAAGTTTCGTTTAATAGCACGCCATTTGCAAATTTTTAGGTTGTTTATTGTCATGGTAGACGTCAAAGTTGACATTTCACGTTCCATTGACAGAAGAAGTGTATTTTGTTCAATTTTATGTCATATTTTTACGTAAAAATAATTTTATTTTCACATATTCACGTATTAAATTTGGTGTGTTATTAGTGGGCATTATAGCTGTGCTGTACTCGTATTATGTAATTGCGTTGACGTTTTTACACAAAAATATTACGAATTTTTGTTTACACTGTGGAACGGAAAGTGAAGTGTGATAATAATGTGAAAGTGAGATATAATATGTAAAGTTTCCATACAAATTGGGAAATAGTACGCAATATATGATAAATAATATTCATGGTAGTTCCAACCGTTACTAGGAGAAGTTAGGATGCAATAGCGAGCAAAGCGAGCTCGGGACTTGGGGCAACCCGACTCGGACTTCTCTTATTTTTTTTTAAACCATTGAGCCCCGCGAAGCGGGGCTCCGACTACACCTTTTAGCCAACTTTTGAGTTTTTTGAAAACCTTTTTGTTGGAGTAATGCCGGGGAGGAGAGGAGCACCCCCTGCCCCGTCACTCCACTCCCGCTGCCTTCCTCCTGCCAAACAATACTAAATTTTTCCGAAATTCTAACCTAAAAACTTTAACCATGGATATCACTATAACCATGGGTTTGCGCGGGGGGGGATGGTACAGGGGAGTAGCACTACTCCCTCCCCACCCCTCCCCTCCCACCCCGACCCAAAAATCGACGGGCCATAAAGGAAAGTTACACCCTATATTTTTTTAAACAAAAATAAGCACAAAAGAAATCAATATGGGTATTTTTTTCCTCACGTATAGCAACATTGAATTGTGATAAGTTAGGTTATTAGAATTTTTGTTTGATGGTCGATTTACTTAAATATAATGTATAAAATGTAAGTATTTACTTGTGAAATGTAATTTAATTACACGTTTTTTGTTTTCCTGAAGGACTATGACATCCCTTTACGCTACAAACGGTCGTTTTAAATTATTTACTCGCGAGCTCTGTTCGGCAGAATGTGACGTTGAATACTGACGGCTCGTCGAGCAAAGTTAGCCAAAAATGGCTAAGTTTTAGTTGCCTCACTTTTTGCACTCGTACTATCCTTCTATGCGTTGTTATTCTAAGGTTAAAATAGTTTATTTGTCGGATTAATACATAAATCTAAGAAAAAACTTATTTGTTTTGGATAAAAAAACATCTGTAGGTATACTTAATAGCATTTATTGGTAAGCTTCAGCTACAGCTTCCTTAAACGGCACGTAAAAGTTATTTCAATGCAACTGACAAAATACCCCTTTAATTAAACCCGTCAGCAACCCAATAACAGAAATAACCTTTAAGGAATTAGGTACGTCTTTACTTGAACAATACGCTTGAAGCAATAAATCCGCAAGCAAGATGGTCCCATTTAATCGGACCGGTCCCTTTATTAATACGTTAATTACTGAGGTCATTACCTCGACATTGAAGTAAGCCGGCGACATGCTTGGAGGACAGAACTCTCACGGATTTGTTGTCGTGAATAAGAAGTGATGTTTAGATCGGTCGAGTTTTAAACTTAGGCCATTCTTGTTTGTTTTTAGTAAAGAATGTTCGCGTTTTAATCAAACTGTGAGTTGGTCAAAAACAGGTCTGTCTACATTGAGATGTTTTTGACATTAATTTTCACCGAAATTAAATTACTATTAAGATTGATACATTAATTATTATGAGGATTAGTTTTATAAGTACACGTCTTATATCTTTTTATTAATTGTTGATGATTTTGGTCGTCACTGATGTATTTTTTCTAGCATCTTGTCACTTATTTTTTTATATGTTACTTTCTGGACCTTCTCGTGCTCTCCGAGGCTCGAAAGAATCTTGATATGTTAAGATAGTCACCCATGCACGGACCTACCACAGCAAGCGTTGCTTACCCTTGAAATACAACCCGCGCGGTTGTTCTTATTTAGCCACGTGTTTGCTCCATCATCATTGAATCAACAGCTACATAAACATTTGAAACAAAACTTTAGTAGGTATTAAAGTTTTAAGCAATGGAATCACAAAGAGATTATGTCGGTACCTTAAAATGAGATTATTCAAAGTACGAAAAATGTAACGACGCTCTTCTTTAAGTTTACTACCAAAAATATGTGTACGCATAAGTCGCAGTGCCATTCGAAATATCGTTTTTGCCAAAAAGTCTAGTTTTTTTAAAGATGTTTTGACTAAACTCTTGAACGCTGATATTTTTTATATTTATATTTTATTATTGATTTGAAAAGATTATTAAATTTTATTAACTATACAATTTTTTTGAAATTTTATCTGCCAAAGAACATGATTTCTTCACTGTGGGAAATATCCTACTGACTAGAATTGACCGGATTTCTTGTAACATCCCTAACTAGTGGAGGTGAATGTATTTTTAAGTTTTAATGAGTTACTGTGGTTACTAATTACGAAGACATTTACGAAATTATTTTCATCGGCGACGGAATCATATTTTTTTACTGTTAATTAGAAAGACATGACGAACATCAAAGGCCGTGACGATCTACAACTACCATAAAAGTATTGATTTCGCGAGATGGAATGAATTCGTTTAAAAGTCCAATACGTCGTTTGTTTCTCGTATTATGTATATGCATATAAGCTATGCATGCATATTACCTTTTTTTACTGGTTGGAAAAATCATCGAATGACTTCTCCCGCTCTAGGTGTAGTGGAAGGGAGTAGTAGTGATTTGCCGGTTCTGGCGCACCAATCCCGTGGCTCACCGGTTCTGGCGCAATCGCGGTCCAGGGCATTTCAAAACTAAAAAAAAAAAAAAAAAAAAAAAAAAAAGGTTTTGGGGTCCGCTGATCACGTTTCTGCAATCCGTTTTCGCGTAGGATGCATGGTTCCTGAGATACAAAAATCAATTAGCAACAATCTGTTTCATTTCCGGTAACACCGTACCCTCGTTATCGACTTTCATTGTTCGCCTTTTCTTATCTATTGTCCGTGCGCCCGGCCACGCACCCTCATTACGATTGCATTGACGTATGTATGTATGCATGTATTACTCATTGTTACTGCTACTGTATCATTTTATTGTTCATAAACCATTGCTTACTTTGCTATTCGGGATCATCAAAACGGAATCAATAAAACACATGCGTCATTCACAATTTTTATTTTTATCTACAAAATATGAGTGGAACATCTCATCAACTAAAATATCGTCGTACAGTGTGTTCCCTGTAAATATGTTTGTAAAACTATGCATTGAACATCCCTGAAACTTATATAGCAAATACATTAAGCAATATTCACCACAAACTGAAGTCCAATCATTCTGAATCCTATCAATACTCCAGCCCCATCTTTTACAATTCCTTTTCAAAAACTCGAGGTGATATCGCGCAGGTGTTCGCCCATACGAATCAAAATATTGACCGATGCCATTCGTATCGATATGTACAGCTACCCAGTGTGAACCTGGCTTATCATCCGCATCCAAATTGCATATTATATACGTTGGTGCATGGGTATACATAGGGAGTCTATTAGCAGCATAAACATTATTTTCTAGACTGGGATGAATCTTTTTCAGATGTTTTTGTACTTCTAGTGTATCCATGATATAGCATATTATTACACTACCAATCTATTCAATGGTTGTCATAGGAATGTTCAATTATAGTGATTTGTAAATATTAAATCGCATTATTTTGTAGCACTCACTAAACAGGTTGATGCCAGCAATGTGAGATAAGTTTGTTGACTCATAGAGTTACTATCAGTTTCCGGAGGAACGTGAGATAATTTTGGTGATTCATAGAGTTACAATCAGTTTCGTTGTATTTAGGAATTTGTTTTAGATAAGAATGGTGCTATATAAGATCGTACCATTGCAGTCATGCAGTCAGTCTATGGTCGTTTGACCGCAGTGGATTGTATACGTCTACCAATACTACGTTTGTGTTACTTCAACGCATCAATGGCCATGGAGGTAAGTGTTTATTCTATTGACAAACTTTCTTGTATTCTTGTTGTTGTTTCCTAACGTGTGTGATTAAGTGTAAACAAATTGATATTAACATGATAACTGTCTTGTTGCAGAAATCATTCAACTTCGATGAAAATACCTATAAACAGTATTACTACTCACCGCTCTCCCCTCAACATGAAGAAGAGAACGATGACATCGTTATTAATAACTCATGCGATGGTGGAAAAAGGAAATCACAACCGATTGATCATTTTTTTGAAGTGGCACCAAAAATAAAAAAGAAGAAACTGTTATCGTCAACCGTAGCACGAGCCGCTAGAGATGGTGTATCATACATTTCTAGTAATTCTGACGACGGAGACCAAGCGACGCATCTCATAAAAATTGAAATGTACGATATGAAGAAGCTATGTAAGATTCCAACTACTGATCATTGGAAACACGCTACCACGAGGATTAAATATTATGTAAAGAATAATAAGGATAGCATCTACGACAGCACAAACGGGCTCGTATACAACATTACAAAGACAATAGCAGAAAGTGAAAAAGTTAAAAAATACTTTTTTAACAATGACACCCATTAGTTGATTAGTGAATGTGATTCTGTTTACTTAAATTACTTCTGTGTACTCATTAGATTCTACCTGACTTTTTAATCCTTTGCTAGACTCTATATAATGAACATTATTTGAAATCTTGAACATTATTTGAAATTGGGTATCAGTTGGTCTACCAACACTTGACTGTTACTGTGCTACCTAATTTCTTCTTTGCTATAAAGATGGAAAACTTCAGTGAAGTGTGTACCAGTGCTTTCTTTTCCGCACCCATGGAAGAGAATATGGAACTATTCATCAACGAATTCGATCAGGAGCTGCCTAAAGTTTGTGATGAAATGGAGAAGTGTGAACTGTTTGATTCATCGTATGATGATGAGTTATATAATCACTGTGCGATGGTTGAAACAGCGTTGATGTAAGTATTAGAAGTACAAACTCAATAAGAAAGATTATTGTTGTATTGTTTTATTTTAAGATTTGTCTAATAATTTTCTTGCTGTTTTGTTACAGTCAACCACAACTTGGAAGAGGTATCAAACGAGGTATCACTACTGACGAAAATAAGGTTCCCAAGAAAGCAAAATTTGATGAAGGAGCTTCTACATCATCGACTGAAACAAATAACGTGGACAACAATAAGGTGGAATGTGACACATGTCATGTTTTTATTAATAAAAGGTATCTAAATAACCATTTAAAAAGCAATGTTCACAAAAATAATCTTTTTAAATCACATAATTCACTAGCAAATGTTACAGTTGTTGAAACCGCTTTTGGCAACCGAATTTTAACATATAGAATTAATAGTAAAACAATTAAATCGGGGCAATATTTTGAAACACCGGAATCGTTTTTAAATTCATTAAAAATTGATATCTTATTTTTAATCAATGAATGTATTCAACAACATACAATTTTTAAAATAAACTTCATATTGCATGCTGATTTCATACAACAAACTAAAGATATTAAAAATACATTTGATTTTCAAACGTTTAATTACATAATTTGTCAGGGTGATGACTTAAATATTTTTTTTTCATCATTAATAGACACTGTTGTTGGTAAAATTTGTCAATTTGAAAAAAATGATAGTGGTTGGAGTCTTAATCAAATTAAATACATAGATATGAATGTTAACAAATTCAACCCCTTACGTGGTAGTTCATATATCGATCTTCCTCAGGATATTAAATTTAAAAAAGCTGTAATCAATGTTAAAAATAATGATAATATTTGTTTCAAATGGGCATTACTCTCCGGTTTATATCCTGTATGTAAAAGTGTAGATCGCGTAACATCATACGCAATTCATGAAAATAAACTAAAATTTACTGGTATTTCTTTTCCGGTTAAAATTGTAGATATATCAAAAGTAGAGAAATTAAACAATATTAGTATAAATGTTTTTGGTTTAGAGTATAATAAAGAAAAAAAGTGTAATTCAGTTGTAGGTCCTTTTATATTTAACAAAATGTCGTACACCTAATCATATCAACCTACTATATTTATCGAATGGTACTAACAATCATTACTATTATATTAAAAAGTTATCGCGGTTAGTTAGCTCACAAATCTCGAGTAATCATCACGCAGTTTATATATGCGATTCATGTTTACTTCATTTCCCATCAGAGGAAAGACTTAATAACCATCAACAATATGATTGCGCTCACATTTGTACGGAATTACCAAACGGTAAGGATTCCAAAAAGGATTGGTTCGGTAAAGCAACATCAAATAATAAAATAAAATTTGATAAATTCGTGACAAAGTTGGAAATGCCTTTTGTGGTTTATGCAGACTTTGAAGCATTTTTGAACCCGATAGAATCATGTAGTAACGATCCATCCAAGCCTAGTACAATTAATATTCAAAAACATGAAGTGTATAGTTTCGGATATTACATTAAATGTTCATATGATGACAGATTATCAAAATATGAGACGTATAGTGGGCCAAACTGTGCACAAGTGTTTATGAATCGCCTTTGTGAAGATGTGAAAACAATAGTTAAAAAAAATTGTTTCCAAAAATGTCCCGTTCCATTATCAGATGAAGATAAAATTAAAATTTCAAATTCAAACATTTGTCATATTTGTGAAACTCAGTTAAATGAAGATCCTTTTTACGATTTTGATTGGTACACTGGCAGTTTTAGGGGTGTTGCACATCAAGTGTGTAGTTCTAAGTACAGAACCCCTCGTTATGTTCCAATATTTTTACATAACCTCGGTCACTACGATGCTCATTTTATTGTCCATGCATTAAACCTCGATGATGGCAAAGTTGAAGTTATTCCACAAAATAAAGAACGATACATATCATTTTCAAAACAGTTAACAATAAATAATCAACCTGTAAGTTTAAGATTCGTAGATTCATTGAAATTTTTATCATGTAGTTTAGATCAGCTAGCTAAAAATCTTAATGACGATCAGTTTAAAGAACTAAAAAGAAACTATCCTAATAATGAAGATTTTTTACGTTTAAGACGGAAAGGTATTTATCCTTATGAATTTATGCGTAATAGTGATTGCTTGAAACATCCGTCACTTCCTGATCAACACCAGTTTTATAGTTCACTCACAGATTCAAATATTTCAAATGATGATTATAATCATGCAAAAGATATTTGGCAACATTTTAAGTGTAGTAGTATGTCTGATTATTCCGATTTGTATTTAAAAACTGATGTTTTACTTTTGACCGATGTATTCGAAAACTTCAGAAAGCTATGTATTAAAACTTATGGATTAGATCCTGCCCATTACTATACAGCTCCAGGTTTAAGTTGGGATGCAATGTTAAAATTTACAAAAATAGAATTAGAATTGTTAACGGACTATGACAAAATTGCTTTTTTTAAAGCTGGTATTAGAGGGGGTGTATCTCAGTGTAGCAATCGTTTTGCTAGAGCAAATAATAAATTCATGGAGGATTATGATGGTGAAAAACCTAATTCATATCTAACATATTTTGATGCGAATAATTTATATGGTTGGGCAATGTCCCAATCCCTTCCTGTTGGTTTCTTCTTTCTGCTTCCTGTTTCGAATGGATAAATTGTAATACAGATTATAATGTGTTGGATACGTCTGATTTTGGTTATGTTTTAGAAGTTGATTTGGAATATCCTGATGAACTTCATAATTTGCATTCTGACTTTCCATTATGTCCTGAAAACATATGTGTGGGTAATACTAAAGAAACTAAATTAGTTCCTAATTTAAATAATAAAAATAAATACATCATTCACTACAGAAATTTAAAACAATGCATTGAAATGGGAATTAAATTAATTAAAGTACATAGAATTTTAAAATTTAAACAGAGTTCTTGGCTAAAGAAATACATAGACTTAAATACTAGTTTGAGAACGTTAGCTAAATCAAACTTTGAAAAAGACTTTTTTAAATTAATGAACAATTCTGTCTTCGGTAAGACAATGGAAAATATTGAAAAAAGAGTAAATGTTAAACTACTAACTCACTGGGATAATCGTGGTAAAGTTTTAGGTGCTCAGGAATTGATTGCAAAACCAGAATTCCATAGTTTATCAATATTTTCAGAACATTTAGTCGCAATACAATTACGAAAAACAAAATTGATTTATGATAAGCCAATTTATTTAGGATTTTGTATTTTAGATATATCTAAGACCCTTATGTACGAATTTCATTATAACTACATGGTTAAAAAGTTTAATAACAAAATTAAGTTATTGTACACCGATACCGATAGTTTGATATATCAAATTTTTACAGATAATTTGTATGAGGATATAAAACCTGACCTACTTCACTATTTTGATACATCAGACTATCCAGAAAATAATATTTACGATTATCCAAAAATAAATAAAAAGAAGTTAGGTTTTTTTAAAGACGAGAATAATGGTAAAGTGTTGAAGGAATTTGTAGGGTTGCGATCAAAAATGTATGCCTTGGAAGTAGAAGATAAATTTATAGCAAAGGCAAAAGGGGTTAACAAAAGTGTTACCAAAAAAATGAATATGGAAAATTACAAATCGTGTTTGTTTAATAAAAATGTACAATATTGTAGTATGCTTCGGTTTAAGTCAATCAAACACACTATTTTTACACAAAAAATGAATAAAGCATCTTTATCATATAATGATAGCAAACGATGTATTATGGACAACAACATTGATACATTGGCTTGGGGACATTATAAATTACGTTAAGTGTTGATACTTTTTACTTTTACTTCTGTACCTATACAAAATTTATATTGATTGTAAAATTATGATATTACTATAATGTTATATAATAGTTTATTACATATTTAAAATTTATTGTTTGATTGTAAATAATGTAAGATAATTGTGGTTTTTATTTGTAGGTTTAAATTTGAGATTGTAAAATTCTGATGTACTAATTGTGTTAGTTTTAATTATTCGATTGTAAATAATGATATCTAAGTAATAATAAAACGGTGAACATACATTTGAGAAGATTGTAAAGTTCTGATAAGTAATAATTGTGTTAGAAATAGTATACAGATCAGTCTGTTTTTCATCAGTTACATGTTTTTTGTAATTTTAACAATATATATATTTAATTTTTACAACATAATTTTCATTTTTTATTTCATCCCTTTGAACTCTAGACGTGTGAAATGTTTCACTTTATCCATCCGTTTACTGCTATTGTGGCAGGACCAAGTACATTTAGTTCCTTAGACTAGAGTTAGTAATTGGTACTTATAATTATGTTAGTAATTAAGGACAAAGAGTTAGATATTGACAATTTACGAAGAAAAAGGAAACAACAAAAAACAAGGCAAATGCACGTCGTGGTCGTGGCAACAAGGCTCCCACTCAGCATAATGCTATGCCATGGGCATGCCCATAGCACGGCGCTGGTTTTCAGTGGTTGCCTTATAAAAATGTATGACGTACGGAAATCAATCCTGGCAAAAAATATTAGTTAAATAATTGATACAATAATATAAAATAAGTACAGTAAAATAAATAAATAGCGTAATATAAAATAAATAGTGACACAGAAGTCCAAGTAAATAGTGACATCAAAGAAAGTTTGTTTGTTTGCTTGAACGTGCTGATCTTCGAAAGTACTGGATGGATTTGGATGCAATTTGGTATGGAATTAGCTTGAGGAAGGTTATAGGCTACTTTTTACGCGACTACAAAAAAGGAGAGTTATGTTTTTACCGTGATAGAATCCACGGGAGTGAAGCCCCGCGTAAGTACTAGTTATTTATAAAATTTTTGTTCATCAAGCTTTTGATTTTCTAAAAGATACTTTTTTAAATGTAATTTAAACATATGTTTTGTTTTCAGCGATCTTATGGGAGGCGGTAAATCATTCCAGCAGTGGGTGGCAGCATATTTGAAACATCCCCTGAATACTGTGGTTCTACGTCGAGGCAACGAGAGCGGTTTGGACGTGGAATGAGCGGAATATTCATAGTACTCATGTCTCCATTTGAGCTTTTTAAACAAGTAATCCGGATTGTGGGATTGCATGACACCGAACATTAAGACTGCTAAGTGTAGTTTCCGCCGTGCAGCCATTTTTAGAATCATATTCTTGTTTAAATATGGTGTTATATGATGCCTCCGGGGTATACTAAAACAAAAACGCGCACACGCATTCTGTACACGCTGTATTACACGTTCTGTACGGGAAAGGAGACACGGCCCGTATACTATGTCACAATAGTTCAGCTTGGATAGTACTAGGCTGTCCACCAATCTCTTCCTCATTGCTACACTAAGGAGGTCCCTTACCCTGTACAGAATCTTCAACCTATAAAAACAGTTTCTTACGACGCCATTGATATGATTCTCAAAACGAAGTTCTGGGTCCGTGACTAAACCTAGGTTGCAAACAATTTCTACCCTTTGAATAATCTCTCCCCTGATCTCTACCACAGGTTTCGCAGAAAGAATTGAATTTATTTGATTTCTGCTTCCCATGACTATAAACTTAGATTTTTGTGGGTTCAGCACAAGTGAGTTATCCACAGACCACGAAGCGATTCTGTCAAGTTCCTCATTTAGGGTACGTACGGCGGCAGCTGTGTTGCTGGCTTTAAATGAGACATAGAGTTGAGTATCATCCGCGTATATATGATATTTGCAGATGTTAATACATGAAGTTATGTCTACGCTATACAGTATGTAGAGTAACGGACCGAGCAGCGATCCCTGGGGAACTCCCCTTGGGACCAATTTTGGGTAAGAAGATATCGTGGAACCGTCTTTCTTACGTAACTCAACCCGCTGCGACCTACCCGTGAGGTAACTCTCAAACCAACCTGTTGTCTGACTGTCAAAGCCGTAATATTACAGTTTTGACAATAACAAAGAAATATTAATTGAGTCAAATGCCCGCGAGTAGTCAAGCAGTACAAGAATGGATCCTTCACCACGGTCCCGTGCTTCTAAAATGTTACCCAAGACGTCTGCCAAGGCAGTTGCGGTACCTCGTCCCTTTCTGAAACCCGATTGCAGCTCTGGCAGAATACCATGCGCCTCGAGAAATTCGACAACCTGCAGATATACCACTCTCTCCAACACCTTGGACAAACATGGCAGAATACTTATTGGGCGCAGATCCTTGTAGCTTTGTGGGTTATTATTTTTTGGGAGTGGTCGCACGATCGCATTACGCCACAAAGTAGGAAATACATTCGTGGTAATGGATCTGTTTACTATCTCTGTTATTGCAGTCAATGATTGTGGCAGTGTAAGTAATAACATATCCTTCGATATACCATCAATCCCTTTTGCATTTGTGGATATGTTTTTAAAAATATTTAGAACAGTTTTCGTGTCTCTTGGCGTCAGTGTGAATTTAGCGGTACCGAAATTATTATTTTGAAAAAAGGTTTGTTGAGTAGTGTTCACATTTGGATTGCCCGGGACATCTAGGAATGCTGAATTTATCTCATCTGGGTCGTCAAATTGTTCCATAAGCACTCCGTCGTCCTTACTCACTGGAAGCACATGTTTTTTTAACTTATACCATAATGATTTGGAATTGCTAATATTGTCATTTATATACTTAGTAAAAAACGCTCTTTTCTCATTTCTTAATCCAACTATTGCTTGATGCTTAAGATCTAAGTAGTATTGTTTGTGTGCTTCCAGTTTGGTTCGATGATATTGAAGCCGTGCATCATTTCTTAGTTTAAACATTAATTTTATGATGTCTGTTATCCACGGTGTTGGTTGCGGTCGAAATATTCTAATTTTTATAGGTGCATGGGTATCAAAAAGACTAATTACGTGCGAGTTAAAAGAATGCACCATTTCATTTACATCCTGCAGATTGCAAATTGAGTCCCACGGGATCGCCTCCAGATCTCTCCTAAAATCATCCGCCTTTATATCCTTAAATGCACGATACGTATCTCGTTTACGCAACGGCTTCTCTTTTTTAAAGATAACTTCGCATGACACTAACGAGTGATGACCGAGCTCCGTTATGTGATCCACAGCGACGTTCCGATACCGTGCATCTGTACAGATCACATCGATTAGCGTGGCACTGTCTCCTACAAAGTGCGTAGGCATGGTTACAATTTGATCCATGTTACAGTAATTAAGAAAGTCCTTTAATTTTTTTGTTCTGCCGTTGTTAGTGTCAAGCATATTAATGTTAAAATCGCCTAATAAAATAACACAGTCATACGGAGCCAGTGCACACATGCTGTCCGTGATTGCGTCTAAAAAATGTCAATGTCTAGCCAAGGAGGCCGGTATGCCGTTCCTATAAGCATTTTTTTTTTCTTGACAGTTATGTCAATCCACATTTGTTCCACCTGTGGATGGTGCGGGTGGGCTCTTATTCGAGTGCTGGTTCCTGCTTTAATATAGAATGCAACCCCTCCCCCGCGCCCGCCACGTATTGCCTCAGAGCGTGGTCTGTGTCTCAATTGATATCCAGGAACCACGGTCGCCCGGCCCTCTTCCCCATCCCTCAACCATGTTTCATTAATCGCCATAATATCGACTGAAAGACGGTCCATAGCAATAATAAACTCGTCATGATTTGTTAATAGTGAACCTGCGTTTAAAAGACCAAATTTCATATTTTTATTGCGCGGCATTTGGGTAATAGTTGTGGTTATTGTAATACCTAAGCTTCAGACCATCCATTAAATGATACAGCACTGAGTATAGAAACAAAATATACGAGGAGTTATAATAATAATGAATAGATATGAAAATTGATAAATGGTTTAAAAAGGCAATAAAATGGTGTGGTAATTCAAAAATATATACAATAGGGATATATAAATAAACTGATGTACGTACGCCAAATATATACATAAACTGAAATACGTACGCCACATTTAAAGAGGCGTGCCCGTACCTATGCCAGCCGTGACACGCAGTACAAAACAACATTACTTTAAATACAATAAGGAACTGATATGAAAAATTAATTTGACATAACAAGATTAAAAATGTAACAAAATAAAAATACGCTGACAAAAAAAGATTTTGTATTACAGATTTTAAGCAATAAAGACTTTGCCTACTAACAGGACTACTTATTTTAGTTGAGCTTATCAGCGTCTAGTCCGAACACTTCCAGATAGTCTGTTTCATTACGTATGAGTTTAACTTTATCACCGGACCCACGTCGGGCAAGAATGCGGCCATGTTTTGTCCACACGAATTGCCAACCAAGGCGTTGACCTGCATCCCGGGCTCGCCGAAATAACTGCCGGTTTATTTTGGTAAGTCTTTCATTAAGGTAGAACCTACTTGGAGGTCCGGACATATCGAGGTCCGCGGTGGTCGCTCCCCGCCGAACTCTCGCTGCGTGAATGAGCTCGTCACGTAGGTCGCGGCGGACGAGGCGCACCACCACGGGGCGCGGCCGGGACTCCACGGGGCCCGCGGCATTCGTAGCGTTCACTTGCCTGCTACCCATGCGGTCGGCGCTAACTATGTCGCAATCCTCTATTTTCACTCCTAACTTCGTAGCTATAAGCTTAACTGTGTGCATGAGGTTTTCCGAGTGGGGTTCTGGCAAATTTGAAATCTCCAAGTCATTGGACAATAACTGTTGAACCCGGTCATTAATCTCACGCTTAAGTTGGGCAATTTCCTCACTAGCACCCGATACTTTTATGGCTGTTACTTTCTGCTCAAGGACGGACATTCTGCTGTCTATGTCATCCATACGCTTCTCATACCTCTCAAATGACCCCTTCATATGGTCTCTGTCTGCCTGGAGTTGTGCCAGATCTGTACGAAGACTCTGAAATTCGCAATGGAATTGCTTTTGTATTAATTGCAACTCTGCCTGCAACTCTTCCTTGAAAACAAGACGCAGCTCAGCCCGTAGCTCTTCTTTAAAGGTGCGCAATATGGTGTTTAAGCCAGGTACAGTATCTTGAGAATCACCAAGTGTGCTGCCACTCAAAACGCTGGTATCCATGGACTCCTCAGTCTCAAAAGTCTCCACGGTCACAGTATCTGCCTCACCCAGAGCCGATGCATTTTTGCAACCCGGACAAACCCAAGTGGGATTAATAAAACCCGACAAGGGCAAGAAAGCGCAGGCACGATGAAAAAGAGCGTTGCATTTGCTACACCTGGCGGCCTCTAGTGACGAAATAAATTTTGCACATCCACCACACTTCGCTGCCGGCATGTTGTCTCGTACAGTAATATTATTATCTGCGTGCTTTTTACTTTGATCGATTCCACTGACTTTGGTACCCCGGAATGTCAAAAGATGGCGCTGGTCTATCTATGCGTTTATGACTGCTAAAGTATGGAATATTGTATATTATAATGGTGTGACTACACAATAAAGCACTGCGCTATTAGCAACAAAACACAAACAGGATGCACTGATATAGTCAGGTCTGTCAGATATCTAATTTAGATCCCAGTCAATACCGTTCACTTTTTGTAGTTTGTAGGTAGGTACTTTTTGCACTTTAGTTTTTAAGTTTAGTCATTCTCATTAGCACTTGACTTGCTTTTTAAGTCACTGTTTCACTGCATAACTAACCGTACTTATTGTTACTGTGTATGATAAACTAGCAATTAAAAACTTTATACATAGGACTACTTAGTCAATACTCTGTATTGTGTTGTTTTTTATTTTCAATAGTTTGTATTGTGGAAATAAATAAAATTATAAGCACTTCAGAAGACATAATTATTTGATATCACAGTCAGAGACTTCAGTCTTATTTAATTTCTGGATAGATAGATAGAAGGGGGATAGTTATTATAGAATAACGATCTATATCTTTCTTTTCTCTCATGCAATGAATTTACCTAACAAACTTGTAATTTTACTCTCAGTGTTTTTTTTTTTTTTTTTTTTCAAAATCAAATCGCTGCCCAAAAAAAAAAACTAAGATATCTTCAACATTTTCGCTTCAAAAAGATTTTGTATTGAACCAGACTTTATTTCCACGACTTCTGTTCTCCACATTTTACACCACCCTTGCTCTCGGCTCAGTGACAGATCCCTGTTGACAGCACTCTATTGTGGGTACTTTGCGTAATGCTCTGGTTCTTTCTTTATTTATTTTATGTTACTGTTTAGTACAGGGCACTGCCGGCCTGTGAAGCTTATATATAGTATCCTTATGTAAATAAGATTTATTTATTTATATTTTCTATCGTCAGATGATTTTAAAGTCATTTATTGCGTTGTGTTTCCGTTATGTGCTCATAAATGCGCCCACAGACAGGTGCGTCGCGGAATCTATACTCTTTGATACTATACGGTTTTATATATTATTTTTATGTAAAGAAACGCAGCGTTCTAGGTATAAAGCTCAGCGGCATTTGGACAACAAGGCTGCCAGGCTGAAGTGGGATTGGGCGGGTCATGTATGTAGCATGCATCAGGACAGATAACAGATGGGCTGGAGTTGTTACTCATTGGGGGCCAGAGGACGAACATCGTCACCGAAGGTTTAGAGGCATTCATGACGGAATAGTCAGAGGACATTGCACCAGGAACAGTGGAGACTACGGGGAAGACTTTTGCCCAGCAGTGGTTGTCCCACTGGGAAAACAAATAAATAAATAAATAATACGAATGGTTTAAGATTTATGTTGTTTTATTTATTGTAACTAGTTGGTTTTTCACTTGCCATCAATTTGAAGTAAGCTTTATGGCATGAGATTTATGTTCTCTTTTAAAAAGAAATGTCCGGCAAATTCATGAGAACTGATCGTGAATCCTTTGCTTTGTAGGACCAACAGCACTACGATGAACTATAGGCAATTTGATGATCACAGAGCGAGTAGGAAAAAGAAGAGATCGACACACAAATGTAGAGACACTGCTTTTAAATCCAAAATAAAAAAAAATACTTTAAAATATACGGACAGCATAAATGCGTACGAAAAAAAAAAAAACACAAACAAACCGAAGTTCTTTTTTACGTTTTCGTTAATAAAACTTTATGCGTCCGGACTTGGTACGAATTAATTGATACAAATGGCTAATTAATACCAACATGAGTTAGTAGGCAACGGTAGTTATTATTTTTGCTTTTATTCACGTTGTATGTAGGGAAATTTTATGTATTACCCGTCACCCTCGTCAAGGAGCTCGTGGTTATATTATAATCATAACATCCGCACGGGGCGATCTTCATGGTTAAGCAGCGCTTACCGACGACGTGTGAACATATCGAGATTCTTAGTGCCTCGGGAAGCACGTGAAGCCGTTGGTGCTGGCTGTTATTTGTAAATATTTTACTTACAGTTGCTACGGGTAGTAAGACACGGCATCCCGCGGCAATACCGATATCAGATATCTGGGTTAAGATTACCGACATACCGACATAGAAGACCTATAACTAAAGTCGCGCGAGATACATATCGTCCGAAATCAACAGCTCTACGTTCGCTCCAAGAATCTTTGTATGTTAACATGAGCACCACGGACGAACCTCTGCAAGCTTTTGCTTAGTCCATTCGAATGCCAAATTTTATATAGTTTTTTTTAAGCTATACAAAAATACTGGGTAAGTATACCAGAAAAACATTTACATATTATATTATCCAATAATTACAAGAATTAAATTATCTGAGCGCAATGTTCCTATTCAGCCAATTAATTAACTTACGTCTGCTGATATGACTTTGTATCTATTAATAGTTACTGCGAGCATTATTCACACATACAACATAGTATTCCGAATATTGCAATTTATTTTATTTTAAATAAACTACGGAGTTCTTGTCCATTCTTCTTCTGAATCTAGTTTTGCAAATGGATGTTTGAGTCACTGACTAAAAACCTACCCTGTTCCTTCAGTTACCCTTGCGTTCCTGGGCTGCAGTACCTCGGTAGGCCATTCCCAGAACCCCGGCAGCCAATGGCCCTATCGAGCCACGTCCTAGTGCTGACCTCTGATATAATATTTAGATAGGTTTATTTACATAATTATACGATGATTGAGGGCAGTTATGGATTATTATTAGTAGATGTGTGGATTCGAACCCAGGCAGGCACATAGTTTGTGTAATTCCAATCCTTCAATTAATAATACCTCTGCTCTCCACCCGGTGCAGAAAAAAATAGTGGGCAAACGTCCTAGGACTGATAATCCGAAGACATACGACATTCACCCCGCACAGGGCCCGCGTGGTGGATAACAGCCCATTCCCTTTTCTAGAGAAAAAGTTACAAGCAAAACGCGACCCTGTTGCAAATAAAATGTATAAAACAAAAAAAAAAATCGAAAATTGAATGGTTTGTTTTGTTAGTACAAAAATTCTTATTATTTTCTTTAATTCTTATATATTTATTCTTTTTTCCCAGAATTGAACTCGGCTATTTTAAACTTTATCACTTGACTATAGAGAGTATTTTTGCTTAAGGGCTTTCATTTATTGTTTCTTTGAGTTATAATATCACCCATTTTCTCGTCAATGAAGAGGCGCCAGTAACCAGTTTGACTGGTCGTTCGCACTTTACTTTGATTTGGAAATGCTGGAAGCGTAAGTTAGCATGCAATATATTTTTAAAATTGGAAGATTGGAATAACTTAAAACAATTGCCATCATTTCTGATTATATTTATTCCGTATCTAAATTTTAGATCAAGATTGTCACTTTGTTTGTAGTTAAATCATAGGGATAATATATTGAGTTACATCTGAATGGTTTTAATTTTTCCCCAAAAACATTAAACAAGCAAAACCATTTCCATGTAAACACAGATAACACTAACAGCAATCAGAATATAAATTCGTAAAACAAACAATAAAAAACACAACAGACATAAAGATAAATCATAATGTCAAAACCACAAACCAACTATCATGGCACCAGGTGGTAAAATATTCCAAATATTATGTATGTTGTTTAGAAAAAAAGAAAGGTTCCAATCTTTTATCATTTTCCCACATTTCCGGCACGCGGGTTAGAATCTGGATTACATTTTTATGGAGTTAAATATACAAATAATATACAAATATATATTATTTGTATATTCTTTCGATAATGACATTTATTTTACTAGTAAGTACACCTACCACATTGTGGTCTTTTTAATCCAAAGGTGGGCCGTTAAATTACAAGCTAATAGGGAATTTGCATAAACAAAAATATTGTCTAGCTAGGTTAGCGACAATTACACGGTGGAGCATACGGTGGAGGTGTACCTCGCTTGGGCAGAGCCTCGCTGTGTCCTCATTGAGGCGATCGGCAGCGGTGACCTCTCGCGACCAGCCCTGGTATAGAACATGGTTCGGAGCAAGAAGGAATGGGATGCGGTCGTCTCCTTCTGCGAAGCAGTCATGCTAACGAAGGAGGAGGTCGAACGCGCGAGGGAGAGACAACTCTCTTCCTCACGCCCCAGCCGCCACGGAAGACGCCCCGGGCGTCGGGGATCGCTAGCCCATTTCCGGCCACCGTGTTCCACGCGCGCCTCAAAGAGCTGCCAGCACCAGTGACGGGGCCCCATAAGGCCATTGCCTGTCGGAGTTGCGGGAATGTTATAACGAGATACTGCGGCCCTGGAACTTAAGGGCAGCTGAAGGAACAAGGTGGGTTTTAGTCAGTACAAATGTGACACTCCCTTCAGTAGTAGTGATTTGCCGGTTCTGGCGCACCAATCCCGTGGCTCACCGGTTCTGGCGCACCGCCGCTTCTGGCGCAATCGCGGTCCAGGGCGTTTCAAACCTAAAAAAAAAAAAAAAAAAGGTTTTGGGGTCCGCTGATCACGTTTCTGCAATCCGTTTACGCGTAGGATGCATGGTTCCGGAGATACAGAAATCAATTAACAACAATCTGTTTCATTTCCGGTGACCCAAACCCTCATTATCGACTTTCATTGTTCGCCTTTTCTTATCTATTGTCCGTGCGTCCGGCCGCTCACCCTCATTAGGATTGCATTGACGTATGCATGTATTACTCATTGTTACTGCTACTGTATAATTTTATTGTTCATAAACCATTGCTTACTTTGCTATTCGGGATCATCAAAACGGAATCAATAAAACACATGCGTCATTCACAAATTTTATTTTTATCTACAAAATATGAGTGGAACATCTCATCCACTAAAATATCGTTGTACAGTGTGTTCCCTGTAAATATGTTTGTAAAACTATGCATTGAACATCCCTGAAACTTATATAGCAAATACATTAAGCAATATTCACCACAAACTGAAGTCCAATCATTCTGAATCCTATCAATACTCCAGCCCCATCTTTTACAATTCCTTTTCAAAAACTCGAGATGATATCGCGCAGGTGTTCGCCCATAAGAATCAAAATATTGACCGATGCCATTCGTATCGATATGTACAGCTACCCAGTGTGAACCTGGCTTATCATCCGCATCCAAATTGCATATTATATACGTTGGTGCATGGGAATATTGTTAGCATGTCGTTTGTCTGTTGGCAATAAATACTTTTTCTTTCTTTCTTTCTTAAACACTCAAAAAAAAATGTCTGTTTGTCGGGGCTAATCACAGAAACGGCTTAGCTTAGCGGAATAGGACTTTTACTGTTCAGTCGTGCAGTTTAACTTCATAGAGGAGTTTATAGGGCAACATACAGGCATTTTATCACACACATCTTCTATAATTACGAAGTTTCACTTATAAATTCAAATGCAATCAGCTAATTTATGTCCTCAAGAGTTCTTTCAGGAATGAATTAGAATATGTACTAGATATCTAGTAATTATCTTTGTTTGCGAATGTAGCAATATTAAATAATCATAATTATATATCAGTCTAGTCTAGACATAGTTATATGAATATTTAGTCGTCAGCGCGTATGCGTATTCTTTTGCTTATAAGTTTCGTGAGAGGTCAATTACAATTTTTTTTGTGATATTATGTTGAAAGCTAGTAAACTAGCTTCTAACCAAACTTATTGAAAATATTGGGGTTGTGATAATTACAATTTTGAAGAGGACTAGCATTATAAATGCGAAAATTTGGTTAACTTTTTCTTAAGCACACTTACACACAACTTATAAATACATATTTATTATTTACGCTCAACAATCTACCCATGTTGTATATGCAATATTTAAAGTAATTACAACATACGGCATACATAGAGAACCTATAGTTTGAAATAGCATGCGAGCGAAGTCGCGGATCGTAACTAGAGCATGGAATATCGGAACCTTTTCCCAATACCGGTTTTGTTTTGATATTCAATTTTTTAATATCGGTATTCCGGTATTTCGATATTTTTCCGATATTATGGAAATTAAAATTAAATTAAAAGTATAATAATGATATCTCAATATTGCATGACGCACATACGTTTTGCATTTAGTAAGGATAACATAGTAAAAAATGTCTAGGTTTGGATTCAATTTATTTAGTTAAGTACGGATGTTGTTTTAGACTTATAATTTAACTAGCTTCCGCCCGCGACTTCGTCCCCGTGGAAAAAAAATCCCCCGATTTTGAAACATTCTTCATTACTGCTCCGCTCCTATTGGTATTAGCGTGATGATATATAGCCTATAGCCTTCCTCGATAAATGGGCTATCTAACACTGAAAGAATTTTTCAAATCAGAACGGTAGTTCCTGAGATTAGCGCGTTCAAGCAAACAAACAAACAAACAAACAAACAAACAAACTCTTCAGCTTTATAATATTAGTATAGATATTGTAATTGGGGTGTCTTAATCTGTTACACCTTGTATAAGTAAATATTACAATAAACGCAAAGAACTAAATATTCAATTGGAGGAGTGACTACACAGTCATCTTATGGCTATAGAGACGAAGATTATGGCAATTCAAGAGATCAATATAGCTGAAATATGAAACGTCAGTTTTAGAAATTCACATTTAAGAGCTTTATGGGACCATAAAGCCCTTTGCAGACTAGACGTGAACAAAGCTAGCGGGCCAGATGGAATACCTGCTCCAAAAGCCTGCTGAAAACGTTGTGCTCTAGAGTTGTCACTTGTATCACACTCTTAAAATTAGAGTGGTGCCACTGTCCCGGAAGCAACCAGAATGTGCAACCAGTACCCAAAAAACCTCCAAAATCTGCAAAGTGATGGATAGGTTACTCAATAATAAGCTGCTAGCATACCGTGAAGACAATGAGCTCCTTAGTCTCTTCTTCTTCGTATCGATGGTAAATTGCGTACTTTATATGTATTAGGCCCAGTCACGCAGGTCTTGTTCATGTACACGTTTTTAGGTCATTTTGTTTGATCGGGAACGCCGTAATCGCACTAGGTGTCAGTTTGGCATATAACGCCCCATTTTGCTAAATTGTGCTTGCAGCGGCCTACTTGGATTCGCAGTCCATTAATGGCCACTGCAAGTCACGTCCGGGTGGCAGATGTTTCTGGGGCTGAACGGAATTAGGCGGTGGCGGAAGGTAGTTCAGCTACTTATTGACCACCAGTATTGATTCCGCCTTGGTTAGTCGACCCGAGATCTTGTGTATCTTACGCACTGCTGGGGCGAGGCCATTAAGAAACATGGAAATGCTCTTGGAGAGTCCCTCAATATCTCAGTCCTTTGAGTGGTCAATCCGAGCAGTCATCGATAGCTGCTCATCGAATCTTATGGTTGTCAATGTCAATGCGTTATTCTTAAGAGGTCTGTTCTCTTTGCGACTCTTTTTTCAACCGACGACAAAAAGAGGAGGTTATCAATTCGACGCGTATATATATATATATATATATTTTTTTTTTTAATGTATGATCATCGATTACTCGAAGACGGCTGAACCAATTTGGAAAATTCTTTTTTTGATTGAAAGGGTATACTTCGATATTGGTCCCATTTTCATAAACGTCAGGATCTGATGATGGGATCCTGGAGAAATCGAGGGAACTCTTCAAATATTATAGGCACATCTATGTCGTTTTGGGTATTTATTATAGTAACTTGTGCAGTTGCTCTCAAAAAGTACCATTTGAGGAAGTGGAACTGATGATGAAGACCACAGATGGCCGCCGAAACTACTCAATAATAAGTATTGAGTGGATTGCGATTCGATTACTTGAATATGGATGTTACCACTTTATGCTCGTTACAATGCATATGGTGATGTAGAGCTGATGGTGAAGTACCAGGAGAACTCCTCAACAATTAACGGCCCAGCATTGGGAAAAGCAATATTTTGTAAAAGGTTATAAGTAGTTGATAATTAGGCTCTTGTAACTAGGTAAATTAAAAATAGACCAACTAAAAAGAGTGAAATAAAAACTTTTTACCAAAAAATTAAACCGACTCCCAAAAAACACTGTAAAGTGAAAAATAACTTTAATTTCGGAAGTCGGTGCCAAAAACGAAAATACAAAACTAAAGACACCGACTACCGAAATTAAAGTTATTTTTCACTTTACAGTGTTTTTTGGGAGTCGGTTTAATTTTTTGGTAAAAAGTTTTTTTGCTGCTTATCAAGGACCTGCTCCAGCTCTTGTGTACGCGGATGGTAGCACAGACTTAACGATATACTTATCCAGTGCTAGGGCTAGCAGGGACGAAACAGACTGTCTTAGAAAGGCCTTGTTGTAGCGAATGAATTTGACCCGACAATCTGGTCGAATTCAATGCTTTGAAAACACAAGTTTATCTCTTCACTGCTAAAAGTAGCCAATTTAAATTATCTCCTACTTTCCAAGGTGCATCTATACCTATCAGTTACCGACCGCTTGGAGCTCTTGGGCATTGAGTTGACGTCTAACTTAAACTTCGGCTCAACCATTAAGTCAAAAGTTTTGACTGCAGCCAAAAAGCTGGAAATTCTTCACAAGGCGAGGCGATACTTTACACCTGTACAGCTTTTGAATTTGTATAAAGCACAGGTCTGTTCTTGTATGGAGTACTGCAGTCACTTGTAGGATGGCACAGCAAGATACCAGCTTGCTGCACTTGACTCGGATAACGCAGAGTTAAAAGACTCACAGGCGATGCACGTGTTAGCAGACAAGCTTTACAGCCTGGCTCATCGGCGAAACGTTGTTTGCCTGTCGGTCTTCCACAGATTGTACTTCGGAGAGTGTGCGCAGGAACTCCACAACCCGATTCCTCCATCTACTTTATACTAACGATCTATCAGACGTACTGCATGGTACCATTCTCACTTGTTCAATATATCGTTTTGTCGTACTAAGCGATTCTCCTCTACATTTATTGTGCGCCCGGCCAAGGTTTGAAACTCTGCAGGCTGCTATGTTCCCTTCTACATATGACCCGTCTGCCTTCAAAGCAAGAGTGAACGGGCAACTTCTGGACTCATCAGTAATAAAATATATAAAAAAATAACATAGGGCATTCAAAGTATTGTCATCGAGATACGATCTTATTTTGTTTTTATATGGAAATAATCATTTATAAATGACATTGGAGCATACATATTATTATAATTAACCGATAAGTAATGTTTACATTAATTAAATTCAATGAAATAAGTAAGAAAGATTCTATTGCGTCTGGTTTTTTGTTTCATATAAAATATCGAAAAACCGATATTTGAAATCCAATATCGCTTTTTTCAATATCGGATTTATGGTCCGATATTCCGGTTTTTCGATATTATCGAAAACCGGTATCCATGCTCTAATCGTAACTAGTATGACAAATGATATAAAAAAACATATTTTCAAAAAAATTTTGGAACATCTTAAAATGACTCCTCCCGCTCTGGGTTGAGCGCAAGGGAGTGTCAGATTTCAAAGTAAATAACCCAGAATAGAAACTACTTTCAACAACAGTCTTAATATTACACCTGCTTGGAAAGTACCTTGATACTTTATCAAATTTACGGTAGAAAGTACGTCATTGCATATCGAACAAATATGCGGGGAGAAAACGTATCTGAGCGGGAGAGAAAAGTGTATGAAAATCCATTTCTTACGTGGTTTTTCTTTTTTAATTTTGGGTAAGACTATGCGCCGGTAACCTAAATATCAAAAGCCAAAAAGTTTTTACAGTGAGTTTTTATCTCCAAGTTCGCAAAATGACACTGGCCACTAGCTGTGTGTTGGATGGTGTCGGGCTGGCAGTGCGACCCTGCGGCGGCAGGATAAACAATTTGAAAAAAGAACATGTGAAAATTGCAGACGCCATTTTCAATTTGTGTGTTGTTTGAGGATTCAGTTTTCGTAGAAAGTAAAATAAAACTATCAAAATGATAAGTAGTGATAGTGATAACTTAAGATTTAGTTTTTTATTTTCCTCGTAGGTGTAGTATAAAGCACTATGTATCACTCGAGAGAAAGTGCGATTCCCGATCTCGGGTGTTTTAAAGCCCTCGCCTACGGCTCGGGCTTCAAACGATACCCTCGACGGTAATCGGTCACTTTCTCCTCTCGGTGAACAATGTACTATTAAAGTATATCTTCACCATACACAAGAAATCTTACCATTTTGAAGTCATTAGCGCAAGTGAGATCACCTCCTTACCGCTGTTAAATCCACAGATCCTCGTGAATTAATGTGGCTTCTGTTGAAAAACCACAATTTTTTTTTCACTAATACGTACAGATACCATATCTGTACGTATCTGTATAACACGATACATTCATCAAATGATGAAAAGAGTCTAATGTACTCGTATCTTTTGTGGAGTACAAAAGACCGATGTAGGTACCTAAATGTTTCTGAGTTCATTACCCGACCAAGGCTTTAGCAAATCCTTGGAAATTATTTCTAACAACTTTTTATAGAGCCATAGATAGATGTATATTAGGAAAACATAAGTAACGAAATACTTAAAAGGGTAATTGAACTCATCATAATGAAATCAATCTTAGAGCAAGAAAATAGGCGAATCATTTTACAAAATATAATGGCTAACCCGTTGGTGATACAAAATATTACAAACATAATTGTAAGTCTTTTGTTACTAACGCTATGATTTCGTGGCCGAAAGCAAGAATAAATAATTAAATTATTTGTGACGTACTGGCTGCCCAGGGATTACAGGCAGCACTTACGAACAGTAGATTGTGGATTCAACCCAAACAGGCACATAACTTACTTTGTGTAATTTCCGTCGTAACCCCTGCTGTTAAAACGGTGAAGGAAAACATCGTGAGGAAATCATCATGTTCTAGTAAAAATCCTAAGACTTGTGACATCTACCAACCTGCACTGGGCCCGTGTAGGTATATGTTATCTCTTCACCAACCTTGGTTGACTGGTAGAGAATGTCTAAGGCTTAAGTCCATCTGTATACATTTTGTGTTGCATAAAGTTTTAATAAATAAATAGAGGAGGCCTGTATTACAGCAGTAGGGACGATATAGGCTTAATAATACGTCTTAAAAAGTCTATACTGCCATATACAACGTGTAACGGAATAAACGCAAGACCTCAGACACCCCAATTAGAATATTAAATTATAGAACTAAAACAACATCTGTAATTTAATTTACTTAAAGAACACCCAGTTTTTTTTTTAAATAAAATGGTTGTTCTGATTGAACGTAAAACGTTCGAGCATACTACCACAGTCTAAAGATCATACAGTCGTCCGACAAAGACGTCTAGACAGGGCAATCGTGCGGGGTGTGAGGGGCGAGACACGGGAATGGCGATCCCAAGCTACGAACAAAACTATGTTAGTAGCTTGGGAGACATCATTCGGGGCTAGCACGTGTTTGTTGTTTCATTATTTATTTAAAATGGTATATACGACGTGTGCTGTGAGAGATTGCAAGTCTTCACTTTGTTTAAATAAAGATCTCCGGTTTCATCAGCTTCCATGCACAGAAGAAACGTAAATAATTAATAATGTTTTGTTATCGTTTTATTTGTAATGTCGTGCCGCGTTGATAACGCTAACAAAATAGCCGAACGGCGGACGGTAAAAAAATAATATCTAATAGGTAATCGCACAGGGCCGTGAGGGTTTGGACATTTTATATATTTTTATACCTACTTAATATTATTAGGTGTTATATTTTTATTCAAAATGATAACGATACTTTCAAGCTTTATTCGAATACAGATAACGAAAAATAATAATTTCAAATTGAAGATGGTGAACTTTTTTATTATTTAATAAAGGTGAATTTCGAGATGGTGTACGTATTTTTTAAAATAAAATATTGGTGTCAATTTAGAGTTTAATTGGGGTGTTTGTTATGAAAATGCCATCCTTTTTGAAATCCAAGATGGCGGACGTCATTTTTTTTAATAATTTGATATGGGTGTCAATTTTGAGGTTAATTGGGGTGCTTGTTACGAAAATGCCATCTTTTTGAAATCCAAGATGGCGGACGTCATTTTTTGTAATAATTTGATATGGGTGTCAATTTTGAGGTTAATTGGAGTGCTTGTTACGAAAATGCCATCCTTTTTGAAATCCAAGATGGCAGACGTCATTTTTTTAAACAATTTGATATGGGTGTCAATTTTGAGGTTAATTGGGGTGCTTGTTACGAAAATGCCATCGTTTTTGAAATCCAAGATGGCGGACGTCATTCTTTTTAATAATTTGATATGGGTGTCAATTTTGAGGTTGATTGGGGTGCTTGTTACGAAAATGCCATCCTTTTTGAAATCCAAAATGGCGGACATCATTTTTTTATAATTTATTTATTTAAGAAACCTTCACTTAAGTAACATTACAGTACAGTAAGTGTCACAGTACCTAATTATCACGTACAACAGTTCAAATTTTAAATCGCTTTGTATACGCCTCATCTGCATTTTTATGTTCACCCTCAACTCCTAAATAATACGTGAAGTAAAGAGCAAGTTAAAATTGTTTTCATTATTATATTAAGTAATAATATTGCTAACGATGACGATCTGCAATAAAAAAATATTTCATAAATATTGTTTACTTGTGACAACCCTGGCCGCTGCGAGACTGTCTAGACGTTGTCGGCATTTTCCACAAGATCAAAGGCGTCAACCTACTGTACGATCTTTATACTGTGATACTACTCTATCCCTACGCACACTCGTGCACGTGCCTACGTAGTAGGTAGTAACAGAAAGCTTCGCATTAGGTATGTATCTGTACGTTCATTGACTGAACATTACCTACGTAGTTTGATACTAATAATTTGCGATATTACCGTGTAACTATTATTGCTAGTTGCCTAACTAGTTTGATTCCATCTTTCCATCACAATTACACAGGCTTTGGCTTTGGACTGACAGCTTCGAATGATTTGGTTTAATTACGGTTACGGAAGTATTTTTAAATTGAGCAACTTTTCACCCCACTGCGATCTATCAGTACCTACGGCAATACCTAAATGCGCCCGCGTCTTTTCACCCTCTACTAAGTCGTGTTTATATTTTTATTAGGTACGTATAAAAAAGTATTCAAAGTCGGCGTGGTAACCCCTCAGATAAAGAAAATTGAAAAAAAAAATGGGGCCGCCGGTGGCCTTACGCTCCCTGAGCCCTAAGACGACCCACTGACCAAAGATTTGAATCATAATATTTACAGTACCTACTTAAAATCGTATTATGAAGGTACATACCTGAGGTATTACTAAATACTTCTTCTCCTCAGTTTCACATTTCACTTTAACAAACGCGAGTTCAATTTTAGGTTTGAGGTCATCGACACTTGTTGCTTCGTTTACATACACGAGCGATTTTATTCGACCCCACAAGAAAAAGTCCAACGGTGTTAGATCAGGGGATCTGGGAGCCCACTGTACCGGACCCCCACGACCATCCAACGAGGGCCATATTCCGCATCAAGATGCCGTCGGACGTTCCACGTGAAATGCGCGGGAGCTCCGTCTTGACTGAGTGACTGACTTTGTTTGATATCGGGCGGGCGGTGGTGGCGCGTGTGTGAAACGGCATATCAAACGTCAAAGGGCTAAGTCGGGTAAATTATTGCGACTTTTTGCGTTTGCAAAAAACGTACCTTAGATTTTCTAATATTTTGTCATTTCTCAACAAAAGATTGTGAAATGCGGAATTACAAATTCAGTCATGCATTTAAAAAAGCTTTGTTAAAAGGTTAACTTTGGACACTGTAATTCATTAATATCCCGAAAGCAGATATTTTTTATCACTTGCAATTGACTACAATCTCACCTGGATGAAGCAGGCTCACCTAGAAGTACCGTATTCACTTTTGACTTAAATACCCCAAGGTTATAGCTATCAGGAAACTGACTCCGGCAGGGAATTCCACTATTTAGCTATGTACGCACAATGTAAGTATACCCAAAACGTGCATTTGCTGGTGTGATGAAGTCTTGAGAAGAAGGTTGAGCTTTTATCCTCAGCTGCACTGAGGTACATATTCTAAGCCAAGCCAAACACACCAGACATTCTATAGGTAAATCAGCCTCAAAATAGTCCGAGTCACATTCCTTACCGCGTGAAGTTTATGAGGATAACAAAAATTCTATATTAAAATGAAGATAAAAATTTAAAATGTGAGACAGTGATGAAGAAGTTGTATGAGCATGGTATTTAATACGCCGCAAAACAAAAAGTGTATTGTTGTTCATAAAAACTTAGGAATACATGCGAAGGAGGAAACCGCAATAAAAATGTCTTGTAACGTTTCTCGTTATTTGTCTGTCTGTCAGCAGCTGTGTAAACAGACGTGTAAAAATCTATTAATGGATTCCGGTTTATTGCGATTTATCTATATATTGGGGAGATTTTTCAGGATCTGAAGCAAGGAACCTCTAAAACGACGTCATTATTTTAACCAAAATGAGCTGATCTAATTAATATACGCCTCCCCGAAGCGTCATAACGTCTGGCCTAAACCACTTAGATACTATAGCAGACTCCCCCAAACCCTCACTTGAAATGTTTTATAAGGATGTGAGATAAACAAAATAGTTGATGTTAATAATTAAAGCACAAGAGACATTTCTGTTGAATCTACGTGATGCCAATCGTGTAAAAAGGGCTGCCAAACAAATCTACAAAAACTTCACTTTTAAAACTTAAGTAGTGTGTTTTATTTCGGGCGGAAAATCATTAAGTCGGTCATCAATCATCTTCTCTGCTCCGCTCATCATCTCCGCTGTCCTCCGCTTCTACTGACTCAGAACCCATAGTTACTGTTCCTTCAGTTGTCCTTATCCCCCGGTATCTTATTAGCACAATACCGCAAACCTGCATCTTGTAAGTTTTCTGTAGTTTAAATCTGACGTATATTCTGATGACGCTAACTCAAGTTTGAAGGATTCCAACCCAGTTTATTCAATTCTATTTACTTAATTTACACGATCTTCTGAAGGCCATTCATTGCATTCGCCTTCCTATCTTATCTATCACAACCGGTTCTCAATCAAGATCCCAACAACGTGATCAAATTGACATTATTTATTTGAGTTTAGACAGATCGATATATAGTACTGGGTTTGCAACTTAGTGGTCAGCTGTCGTGTTTTGATAATCGTGTCGTTAATTTATTAGAAGTTCTTTAGGCTAGGTTTGTCAAAGCGATTACCGATTACTATTAAGAGTTTTCTAATGGTTGCCTATATTTTTCATTACGGATATTGATAAACTTGGAGTCTCACACGGAGGTATTGTGTCTAGCTGTTGTTCCAGAAATAGAAGAACTCTAGACATTTCCCAATTTAAAATACTGAAATTAAGCTGATGAGTATGTTTTATTTTTGGTCTATCTTATCGGCACGAGTTATGCTTACTTATATATATTACTATGTGGTAAGAAAAACAATAAATAATTACCCTGATATCTTCCTGATATGAAACAACAATGCATATGTAGGTGCATAATATGCATTGGTAGATAGGAATTAATAATAGGTTGGGGAAAAGTTTCTTCGCATTTTTTAAGAAATTTCAAACATTTTTTAATATACTTTATTTACATTTAACTAAAGTATATAGGTACCATTTTGTTCGATAACTTCTTGCCATCTTGTAGGTAGGGACATGATCCCATTGCTATAGAAATTTTGGGACTTCTGATCAAAATACTGCGACAAGTAGTTTTGGCAGTCCTCTCGTGATGTTAACCTGACACTGCCTAAAGAATTCTGAAGAGACCGAAAAAGGTGGAAATCTCAAGGTGCAAGGTCAGGACTATACGGCGGATGCATTAACACCTCCCAGCCAAACTCTCTTAATTTTTGCTGAGTGGCTAAAAATGTGTGAGGTCTAGCGTTATCATGATGAAAAACCACACCCCTTCTGTTGATTAATTCCGGCCGCTTTCTCTCAACTTCTTGCTTTAATCTCATCAGTTGTTCGCAGTAGAGTTCAAAATCGATAGTCCTGCCTGATGGTAACAGCTCATAATGAATAATGCCCTTCCAATCCCACCACACACACAGCACGAGTTAACCCGGGTTTCGCCATAGTCTGTGAAGCCTGACCAGCCTTTGACCACGACCTTTTTCGCACGTTCTTGTCGTACATGATCCACGTTTCATCACCAGTTATCAGCTTCTTCAAAAATGGTTGGGTTTCATTACGTCGTAACAAAGAATCACAAATGAGTACACGGTTCATTAGGTGTCTTTCAGTGAGCTCGTGAGAAACCCAAATATCGAGCTTTTTTGTGTACTCAGTTTTTTCAAATGCGCCATAACTGTTTTGTGGTCAATTCCCTGTTCTTCAGCTACGTCGTAACTACAGATATATATTGCTCCACTTTTTCAAAAATGGGATCCATTTTATACGTAATAGGGCGACCAGAGCGACGTGTATCTTTGACATCAAAATTTCCGGATTGAAAACGCTTAAACCAAATTTGTGCTGCTCTCACAGACACTGCACTAAGTCCATAAACATCGCAAATTTTTTTCGCGGCTTGCGTTGCATTTTTACCTTTTTGTAGTAAAATTTTAAAATGTATCGAATTTCTTCATTAGGCCGCGCTCAGTTTGGACACGAATTTGTATCGTACGTAAACGTACGGTCGTGGTCGTACGAATTGAGTGCGTACTTTGAATACGTATTACTCCGTCAAAAAGGTAGTGATATCGCATTCGTGAAGTCATCTTTGGTTGGAGCGCAATGATTAATCTGTATCTTCTAGATAATTCTCTTATAACTTGAAGACTGCGGCGGCGTCTTCGCTGTCGCAGAACCGAATGGTTGCGTGAAATTTATTTAAAAAGAAAAGAATTTGGAGAATTTCATCATATTATTGAAGACTTAAATAATGACCCCATACTGTTTCATGGTTTCATTCAGTGTACGCACTCAATTCGTACGACCACGATCGTACGTTTACATACGATACAAATTCGTGTCCAAACTGAGCACGGCCTTAGATTCACTCATCTTGACAGTACGAAAATCAAATGAAAATCACACATTTTCCTAATTTGAATTTGGAATTATGTTCTTTAAAATTTAAACTTTCAATGATACCAAAACCAGCCAGATACAAATATTATAGCCAAAGAGATTTTGTTACAAGTTCATACATACTATAATGCGAAAAGACTTTTTCCCCAACCTTATATGTAGTATGTTTATATCCTGAAGGTTTTACTTACTCTATTTTTTTTAATTTTTCCTTAATCAATTTCTTAATTTAATTTTTTAGGTTTTTAGTAATCTACTACCTACAAAATTAAATATGAATTAATGGTAATTTAAAATATATTAAAATGAAATTAATTCATCATTAATATACAAATCGTGCCGTTAAAATAATAAAGTATCTTTATACATTTTGCCATTCGTAAAACCACGTTCCAAAAAATAGGTAGGTACATAGATTGCTTCGATGCCAATATATGTAGGTCCTTAGATACGTTTTTATTTGTATTTTCCTTAACGTCATTTCAACACACTCACGCAAGCAGAGCCGCGAGCGACAGCTAGTAGTGACATAAAAGTGACCATACCACGCTGAAATAGCTAAAAGAACATATCTGAATAATTTACAATACATTACTATTTTTTTTTTCTGGATGGGAAAATCATCAAATGACTCCTCCCGCTGTGAGTGGAGCGGAAGGGAATGTAAGACTTCTACTGACTAAAAACCAACCCAGCTCCTTTGCGTTCCGGGGCCGCGGTATTTCGTTAGAACATTCCCGCAACCCCGTAAGGCATTGACCCTATTGGGCCCCGTCAGGGACTGAAAACGGTTACGATATACGGTTACGATACCTGTATAAAATAAATGTACCTTAATAAAATAAAGGTAAGGCTATACCGTTATTTAACCTTTATGCGATATCGGTACCGAAAAACATAGAATTGACCGTTGCAGGACGTGGGACGAGGGATGTGAGGCACCGGCAAGGGTGGACAAAGCACAGGCGTGCGCGCCGGAAAACCTATTAGAACCTGCTTTTGTCGCTTGTCGCCGGACGCTCGCACACAGTGACCACTAACACTCTGTCAATAAAAGTTGTGTTGTGTGTGTCGTGTTATTTAGAACACAATTCCTAGTTTTTATGTTGCAAATTAATATTTGTTACATAAGTTTTTTTAATGTTGATTTCATACATTTTATTAAGCGCATATAGACATTTATTTAAAAAATACTTAAATTGATTATATACATATTTTAATAACTGTGTTGGTTCCTAAAGATAGTAATTATTATATTATATTATTCTAAAAAAAAATATTTCTGAAAAAAGTTGTTACTCAAAGCAGTGTTCTTAAAATTGTTAATTTCATATTTAATTTAATAGAAAAACAGAAGTTTATTTGATTAAAATTATATTGAAATTGATTGTTACAGTTAATCTTTTTTATTTTGTCAATAAATAATTGGTACAAAAAGTAGTGTTTCTTTCATTTACAAAAACTATGTAAAACTTTTGGAATAAAACACACTTATTTAGTAATTAGTTAACCTTGCTGTTTAATAAAATATTATTTTTTTAAATGTTAACAATAATTTAAATATTCGGTAATTATTTGGCAAATCAACCGAATATTCAGACGAATACGAACATGAAAAAATATGCCGAATGTACCGAATACGAATATCCGGCCGAACATTCGGCGCATCTTTAATGTATACCTATGTTCAGAGTTGGTTTATAGTAAAAGTTGTTCATTATGATGAGTACGTTAACCCCCTTTCGGGAATTACAGGGTGTTTGTTAATAGGTATATAACCTATTACAAAATACCCTGTAATAGATAGATAGATAGATAGAATATACTTTATTGTACACCAAAATTTAAACACACCTATTTAACAATATTGCTTATTCTATGGTAACAATGGCAGTCTTATCGCTGAAAGCGATATCTTCCAGACAACCTTTGGAAGGACTTTAAAAACTTTGATTAAAGTGGGGAGGGCTAAATTAGTGTACTTACTACATTACTCATAAAAACAGAGAAACAAAAATTATTTAAATATTAAAATAAATAAATGTATATGCAAATATATATATAAATACAATGTAATACATAGATAATTAAATAATACAATACATATAATGTGTTCTTTAACATTAAGTGGAGAGAAAAGGATGGTACGGCCGTGCCGCTTTTTTGCTCGACTTGGCGGGGGCACTGCCGTGCCCACAGATAACATGTGTATCATGAAGGAACTTAAAACGATCTTTGAGATAAAAGGGAGTCGTTGGATTGAAAAGAATACTGTAGAGTAAGTAATGATGAAATATGTGCATTCCGGCGAAGGCGGATAGGCAGCCACCAGAGTTTAATGCGAAACTCAGAAACATGATCATATTTGCGCAAACCAAATATAAATCTGATACAAAAATTTTGGAGTCGTTCAAGCTTATCTAGCTGCACTTCAGTAAGCTCTGGATAACCTGCATCAGCATAGTCGAGAACAGGGAGAAGAAGCGATTGGGCAAGCGCAATTTTAGTGGCAGTCGGCAGGAAATTGCGCAATCTGCGTAAAGACCCCGCAGAGGCAAACTGTTTGCGGCTTACTTCTTGCAACTGGGGACCCCAAGACAAATCTCTATCAATATAAATACCTAGGTCTTTTACTGAGTCACAGTAAGGTATAGCAGCTCCATCAAAAACGATTTGAGGAAGGGTCACCCAGTTAATTTTGGAACGTAGCCTAGGGCTGCCAACAATAATGACTTGAGTCTTCTTAGGATTAACCCTCAAACCATGATTTTGACGTTATAGATAGCATGCTCTTCTTAACATCACAACTGGTAAATTGATTAAAAATAAAAGGAGAATAATTAGGAGTGGGAAGAGGAGAAAGATTATTTAGAGTATTGGTTTTAACAGCATAATTGAAGCTACAAGAGGTGGAAAAATGTTGATTGAGCGATTCAAGGTCTATATCCTTAGGAATAGACTCTTGACGTGACTTCCCAATTCCCATAGATCTAAGAAATTTCCAGACTTTAGCTGGATCACCGTTTTCAACGGACTTATGAATGTGGCGGCGTTGGGCATCCCTACAAAGCAAGTTGCTGCGATTTCGGATAGCAACGTATTTTTCTCGACTTTCTCTACTAGGTCTGCACTTGAATTTAGACTTTGCTGCTGCCTTTCTTTGTAAAATTACTTTCACGTCATCTGTTAGCCACGGAGCAGGTAGATGCTTAATCTTTACCAAACGAACAGGTGCATGCACGTCATAAAGCTGGTTAAGATTGGAATTGAGGAGGTTAACTTTGTCATCAATCGACTCTGCATGAACAAGATCAGACCAGTCAATATTGCTAGCATCTTCCCGAAGACTTTCCAAGTTCATTCCACCAAAACTGCGCTGAAGAATACTTTTGATTTGTTTTATTAAATTTACCAAATAATCCTAAGTAGGAGACAATCATATTGGCTTAGGTACAATTTAATCAGCCGTTAATTAATAAGAATATATAATTTTTTATGCGTCACTTTTCTTCAGTATATCCAATATTTCCTTTCCTCCATCTTATTGTAACGCATGTTTTCGTGAAACTTAGACATCTCCAATGCTACTATTTTCGCAAAGAACTCGTTACATTCAGCTTCTTTTCCTGCACTCATGTTGCAGCCTTCGTATTCCGTCATAGTACCAATTTTTCTTGTTGTTGTAATAGTGTTATATTTATGGGTACACAATTCTCCAGAGTTGGAAAAATCATCATTAGTTTGATAATCACGCAGATCCTTATGTAAATCAAAAGTGTAAGGTGCCTCATGGATATTTTTATCGATTTTTCTCGAATATATGAAACCATCAAAAGGTTGAGAATAAGGAAATTCGTCTTGTGAGTAACAGAAAGTTTCCTGGGTATTAGTCGGAACTCTGGATTTTTTTGATGAAGTTTCGTATTCCGTTGACATATTTTCAGACTGGGAATTAAGATTTTTGCGAATGTTGTCACGTTTTTTAATCTTGCTCTGATCTGAAAAACGAATGAGTAAAAATACCTACTAAAGTCCAGTCGATGAGTTAGCTGAAGAAAATATTATACACTAACACTATTGTTCTACACTTTATTACAGTATAAGTATTCACATAAGTATTTATTACTTACCTTTTTCTGTAATTATAACTTTTCGTGTGCTATTTGACATTGTGTGACAAGAAATTATGCGAGGCGCACGCGCATGTGACTTTGTGCCTCGAGAACAAGCCAAACTAATGCAATTTCATGAGAAACTCGCGCTACCGAACAAGGGCCAGGGGTGGTCAATATCCGTCTCTTTCATATCTTTATTAATTAAGGTTTTAGTACCGCTACCGAAATATACCTTTTTCTATTTATACACAAAAAGTTTCGGTACCGAAATCAATTTAGATATCGAAATAAAGCGGCAACCGTTATTTTTCGGTATGACGTCATACCGCAATTTAAAGATAGAGTAATTTTTGGGTTATTCAGTCCCTGGGCCCCATCAATGCTGCTGACTGCTCTTTAAGGCGCGCGCGGAACACGGCACGCCGCTGCTGACTCGAGCCTGCTCGCCGTCTGCAGGCCCGCGTCTAAGGTAGCCGGAGATAGGCTTGCGACGCTCGGGGCGTCTCCTGCGGCGGCTGGGGCGTGAGGAACGAAGTTGTCTCTCCCTCAGGCGTACAGCCTCCTCCTTCGCTAGCATGACTGCTTCGCAGAAGGAGCATCGCCTTCCCCCTCACCACGGACCATGGCCTGAACCAAGGCCGGACGCAAGAGGTCGCCGCCACCTATTGCCTCCACGAGGACACGGCGATACTCCGCCCAGGCAGGGCACACCTCCACTGTATGCTCCACCGTGTTTCCCGAGTAGTCCTCACAATGACGACACCCGGGCGTGTCCTCCCGTTGTATCCGAAACAGGTACCTCCCGAAACAGCCATGTCCGGTAAGCACCTGCGTCAGACGGAAGTTAAGGACGCCATGGCGTCTCTCCAGTCACTCCTCAAAGAGAGGACTTACCGCCGCGATTGCGGCGTGCCCAATCATTTGTAACCCTGGACTCTGCTACCGGCTTCTAACGTGCCCATACTTACAAAGGCTATTTCAAAAGTGTGAGGCAATATTTAAGGTGATTTTTATATTTATCTAGACTATCTGTGCCCGCAGCATCGTCTGCCTGCGAGTCAGTATTAGTTCCGCGGTTTTGCAAGCGTAAACTCTGACCCCATAATAATGCCAGAATACAAAGTATACTTATGTAACTATATAATTAAGGTTATAATTAAGATTAACCCGGATAAATAGGAATACAGACATAGACAACAATTTAAAAAAAGTGCGTTTGTATTGCGTCATAACAATAAGCAGTTGAGAAAGCATTGCTATTTTAAAATCACAAACAGACACTTCAAGTTTATTTTCATTTAAAGATGTATAGCAGATACCTGATTCTTGCATTACAAAACAAAGCCTCCTGCAGCGTCTGTCTGTCTGTTCGCAATAAGCCTAAATTACTGGACAGATTTTCTTGTGGTTATCAGTAATGGGTATAGTGATTCATGAGAAAGGTTTTAGTGTACAAAATTGTTCAGGTTCTGTGTGAATTAGTAGAATGAGACAGCCAGGGTCGCTAGTACCTATACAAGTATTTTATTTACGTTTAAGTATTTTGAAAAAATGTTATATTTACTTTTGTAACGTATGAGAAAAACACCCTATATATATATATATATATATATGGGCAACATTAGGAAAACTGGTTTATTCAATATCAATACTTGATAGATATTAATTTGATAAACTATTTAATCTAGTGTTTGCACGAATAACGCCTACGCCACTTTCAATAATGAACACGACGCAAATTAAACTTTAGTGAACTCCAAATAAAGTTTAAATTGCATTAAGCTAATATTGATCTTTGAATTTATATCTTATGATCGATAATACCCACGCATGTTCTAATTTCACACGCGTGGGTGGGGACTTATTAAAGAAGTTAAAGGAAAAAATTGGCCAAGTGCGAGTCGGACTCGCCCATGAAGGGTTCCGTAGTAACTATAATAAATATAACATACTTACTATATTTATTTAAAAAAAAAAAACAATAAACCTTACAAATTTCTTAAAACTAGCTTATTTACAATTCTTACAACTACGACAAATAACTTTGTTTTTCATAGTATTTGTATGAATTACAAAGTTATATTTGCGGTTCTCGAAAATATACTGTATCTCAGAAACTGCTAACTCGATCTCGTTCACACCAATTTTGATTGAAAGTTTACATTCATTTTTTTCACTTCATTATTATAGAAGTTAGAGGGGGGGGGGGGGGGGGGGGAACACACATTTTACCACTTTGGAAGCGTATATTTTTTAAACGATTAACTTTATGAAAAAGTCATTTTAGAAACCATAATGTCATTCTTAAAGACCTGTCTAGAGATACTACACACGTATAGGTTTCATGAAAAAAAATATTTTCCCCTTAAATAAGCCCCCTTTATTTTACTTATTTTTTAAATTTTCTCTTAAAATCGGAAAGCGGTTCACAGAATACATCTACCTACCAAGTTTTACATGTATAGTCCTAATAGTTTCGGAATAAAATGGCTGTGACATACGGACGGACGGACAGACAGACAGACGGACAGACATGTCGAAACTATAAGGGTTCCGTTTTTTGCCATTCGGCTACGGAACCCTATAAAAGCCGAAATTATTATGTATTTCCGCTTTATTTACTTAAAGCTTTGGTTTCCTAGGAAAGCGGTGCCGTCATATAGCGGCCGTAATATTACGGACGCAAAAAGGTGGCCGTCTTTACGGTGACGACATGTGGAAAGTTCCACGGCCATTTTAACACAGTCTGCTTCATCGCTATCAATGAAACGTTCACGAAACCATCTGACACCGACAAGACGGCCGTCATGCAAATGGCGGCACCGCTTTTTGACGTTACGGTGTCAGTTACCGCTCTCTAGGAAACCGCGCCATTTTGTTTACATAGACAACGTTCTAGTGACGTCATTCACCGCTGTATTACGGCCGCTATATGACGGCACCGCTATCCTAGGAAACCAAAGCTTAAGCTTCTGTAATACCCACGCATGAGATCCCAGTTACAAAGGATTCATAATATATTGATGTTTCTGCGTAGGTGAACAGTGTTTGGAGATATGTATTCTGATAGAAATTAATAAGCTGTTTGGTTGTGGCCAGTAGGAACGCGAGAAGTTATAATATGGTTATTTACCCTATCTTATGAATGATCCTTGCTAAAACGTATGTCTAAAACTTCACCGAGTACTAAATATAAGGTGTAAGCGTAATACCTCAGACACCCCAATTAGAATATTAAATTACTAGTAATCACGCGGGGCTTCGCTCCCGTGGATTCTATCACGGTAAAAACATAACTCTCCTTATTTGCAGTCGCGTAAAAAGTAGCCTATAACCTTCCTCAAGCTTCAAGCTACTTCCATACCAAATTGCATCCAAATCCACCCAGTACTTTTGAAGATTAGCGCGTTCAAGCAAACAAACAAACTTTTCCGCTTTATAATATTAGTATAGATAAGTCTGAAACAACATCCATAACTAAATAAACTGAAAACAAACCTAGACATTTTTTTTATAAAATAGTTATCCTTACTAAACGCAAAACGTATGTGCGTCATACAATATCCTTGACGCATACACTCATGCAATGTTAGCGGCCGACACGCACACGAGCGCATATCCTTGAATTAAGGATTGTATTAATTCTTCATGATACTGTGTTTCCATTTGAATTAAAATGAAAGATTTTTCCGTCAAAATTTAACACCTATTTTTATGACGAAAATCGATTCAGAAACCGATTCTACTACGATACTTTCAGAAATTGCGTTTATTCTGTTACACGTTGTATGTATATGAGGCCTAATGTCCTAACTAGGTCCTTAGTTGAGCTACACGATAACTATCAAATGCTTGCTCTGTTTCTTTCCTCAAAAGAGCACAACTGATACAAACATAGGTACATGGTTCTTATAATTATGATTTAATCAGTACAGACTGTTCGGACTTCAAAAGAGACGTTGACCTCTGACTTTGTATCTTCTCAGGGAAGCCATCTTGGAAACACAGGCCTCATCTAAAATAAATTTACCAAAAAAATTACGAGTTCTGTAACTGTTATTTATAACAATCTAGCCTGATATATATTTCTTTGATTCAAACCTGGTCCTGACAATAGCAAACACATTTTTGTTTATTAAGTTCAGTATTTCGGTAGTTATACAGACATTTCGGCAATTCATTGTTATTTATATAGAAAGATTTTAAATATCTTCGTCCTACGGGGTTTACAATCATTACTTTTTATTTAATTTTCCAGTGACCTATTTCAACTTCTGCAATTTTAAGTGCCATTTAGTCCACAACCACTATAATCCACCTATCGACTCAATAAAATCAGTTCAGTACAAAAGCAGGTAAATTGTATCATTTTATTCATTACACTTTGTGTCCTCTTTACGATTGAGCGAACAGTACTCATATTGCATTGATAGAAAACTAATTTCTTGAACTTAACACTAATCTGGATTGCAATTACATTGGGATATATTTTATTTACATTTCAATCTTCACTCTACTTCAAACTAAAATACTTAACATAGCATAACCAGCCTATAACATTCTCACTGCTGAGACTAAGGCCTCTTCCCTATGACCACTGTACCACCACAGCTTGGAACACCACACCCCGCAGGATGCTGTATAATACACACCGTCACTTACCATCAGTTAAGATGGTGGTCAAACGCGAACCTATTATCAATAAAAAAAACTTAGTACCTATATAATAAATATGTGGTTTTCACTAGTATCCCTATTTAGTAACGTGTAAGTACACAACAACTAATGGGTCATGTCTAGTCGCCACTAGGGAGATATCCGTCAAGATAGGGTTCGATCACAGAACTGTGTGCTACATTTAGCTATAGTACATCACATCTCTTACTTTTTACGTCAATGGTTGAAGTGTGGAGGACGCAACGCATGCTGTACATTGTAAGCGGACTTGGTCATTGCGTTGATTAAGCGAGTACATATCGGGCAATGTATATTTTTTGTAACTTGTTGCAATAATGTTGGTAATGTTCAGAATTTCATAGCGATCAGAAATTTGTTATGTTTTTTACAAATAAAATTGTAATTAAATGTTATTTTCGACTTACCGATGGAAAGATATACCTCCTCGCTCTATACTTGTGGTCTTACTTTTTGTTTTACAGGTTATAATTGCACAACACGGCATTTTAAAGTAGAGCTCTGTGTTCCGAAGTATTCCGAAGCGCACTAAACGCGGTCGAGCTATGATTCTCGTATCATAAATGTGGCGCGCTCGCCACGCCCACATTACCATTCCAACCTTATTCATCTATTCCGGGTGTGTAATAACACAGATATAAGCTTCAAAACACAAACTTATTTTAATTTTTTATCTGTCGGTCTGTATAACTGTCCTACTGTTTGTCTGGCATAATCTGACAAGACTGAACCAATTTTAATGAGACTTACGGATAGAACTACACTTGAGAGCAATAAAATCGCACACCTCTTGTAATTTGGTTTATAACTGTTTTTTTTTCTTAAATCTAAAGATATTGGGTACAAATCATTAGGCAAAATAAAGAATACAAGCTTAGCTTTAAAAAAAACACAAAATTAAAATCATATACCTTCACGTAAGTTACAGAAACCAGCCGTACACCAAATTCCCCAAATTCAGCCGTTAGCATTGTCACTACTTATACCCCTTACCCTCAGGTAGAAAAGGGTCTGTTTTTTTGGAATTCTAATCAGTTGCATACCGAAGGTCAACATGATAACATCTCTACTGAAAGCATACGGAATAATATGGATACCATGCCCGCAGAAGCCGCTCAAGTTATTGCCTTGCTCGAAGTAGGCCTTAATCAAAGTGAAGTTGCTCGACGAGTAAATTTGAGTCGCTACTCTATTTGTCGTGTGTACCAGAGGTTTCAAGAGACCGGTGGCTACATTCGGCGACCAGGATCTGGCCGGTGACGAAGAACAACAGAGCGTGATGACCGCTTTCTTGTGTAGAGGTCTTTAAGAAATCGGCAACTGAATGCGGTTCAACTGGGACAAGAGCTTCGAGAAGTTCGCAATGTCAGTATAAGTCGGTGGACAGTCAGAAGAAGACTTGGTGAAGCAGGACTGACTTTACATCGCCCAGCAAATAGTCCCAAATTGACCACAGCTCACCAACAAGCCCGACTACAATTTGCCAGGGAACATTTAAATTGGACGTATGACCAATGGCGGTCTGTTATGTTCTGTGATGAGTGCAGAATGACATTACATGGTCATGATGGACGCTCTAGGGTCTGCAGAAGGTCATCAGAGCGATTTTCACAATGCTGCATAAGAGAACGTGTGGATTTTGGCGGTGGATCGTGTATGTTTTGGGGTGGCATAATGTTGGACACTAAAACTGATATTGTATTCATCACTAGAGCGAATACCGGCCTGAGTGCCGGCTGCACGATACGTCGAAGAAGTGCTCGAAGGACATATGAGGCCACTTGCGTGGCTTATGGGAGAAGATTTTCTCCTAATACACGACAATGCGAGACCGCATGTCGCTAGAACAGTTTGCGACTATATGGAAGACGTTGGAATCACCGCGATGGAGTGGCCAGCTCGTAGTCCTGATCTCAATCCGATTGAGCATGTCTGGGATGAGCTAAAAAGAAGAGTTCGAGCAAGAAGCCCTGCTCCTACGCGCCTCCGAGAGCTTCAACTTGCCATTGAAAAGGAGTGGAACGCTATACCACAAGATTTCATGGTAAAATTAATACAATCCATGAAAAACCGATTAAGAGCTGTAATTAAGGCTAGGGGAGGGAATACACCTTGTTAATAAACAATTTGATCAAGAATTTTGTGTTTGATTTTCATTATTTCTTAAGCGAAATTGGGTAATTTTACCCATTTGTTGGATTTAGTGCCGTAAAACCTCTTATGTGTATTTTTTACACTGGATTAGATATCATTAGAAAGGTAATGAGGTAGACTTTCAATTAGTGTGTGTGTTTTTTTAAATATTTATTCAGATTCATGAAAAAAACTGCCTTAACAAAAAAAAGTCAAGGTGTGCGATTTTATTGCTCTCAAGTGTACATACTTTTTATCTCGGAATCCCTGCGGGAACTTGATATAGGAGGAAACATCCTCCGACGCCGATTATCGCAGGCACACACAGCTAGTAGACTTGTAAAATATTAGATATTATTGAATAATAAACATAAGCCATTCATCTGAAAATGCTCTATTTGATTCTTCATACAACATCGAATACACATTAAGGTTTCCATTTTTAGTACATTAGACTTCAAGGCATCATCGCTTTACTAAAACATGAACGTACTTATAAATATTTATAGGTTATAAATAACTCATAGTACACTTGAGAACTTTCTATTGAGCTAAAGAAATGTTCTGTAAATCATTCTGTGTTCTGTGAGTCATTTCTACAAAAACTCAATTTCCGAAAAGCTTGGCCAATATACAGTTACACAACAGTGATCTCACAGCTTAATTAATAAAAATAATCTCCCATTAATCAATGTTGTTTAATCGAAAGTTATCAGAAGATTCTTCACTTACATTTCATTTAGGTAAGCGTCCATCATCAACCACATCATTATTTTCCATCAGGTGAGATGGTGGTCATGCAAGATAAGATACACATTAAAAAATGTCCATACCTCCGTCCAAGGTAGCTAGGGAAGATCTCACAACCAGTCCCACAGGCTAGATAGTAATTCGCTCCATGTAAAATATCAGTAGCCAGGTGAACAGACACTCCCCACCCCACACAGGAATTCAGTTATAATGTAACATGGTAGGTACTTTTGTCTCCTAAATAACATTGACCACACTGTTTCAGTTACTTATTACGCAATCTCTCTCCTCAAACCGCTCCCGGTATCGCTGCCCGAAACTATACGGCGGATTATTGAAAACCGATTTTTACCGAAATGGAAAGCTATTAATTAGTGTTAAGTTTAGCAGGGCAGGCATTGTTTATTAAGTGAAGTTTTAGTTCATTTTACCACGCTTCGCTAAACAATAAGCTATGCTTGCTAAAGTCAGCCATTACACACTGAGACTCGTCTGTATCACGAGAATTACATGTTGACTAATAACAATCGCACCTCGATCTTCGAGGTTAAGCAAGTTGATCCGTGAATGGGCATATCCAGATTCTTTCGTGCCGAAAAAAGCATAATAAGCTGCTGATCCTCACTGTAATTAGTACGTCATCATAGAAGCCAGAAAATCGGACACCTGTCTTGGCAAAGGGTATCGTGTTACCCAGTAACTAGGCCGTGGAGGTTAGACACGAAGACGCTCCAAGTCAAGTACTTAGTATTTCACATCAGCCATGCCCTGATGCACCCTTACTACAGATATTACTTAACCGCGAGCTTTTAAATTCATCCATATTTAAAAAAGAAACTAGGTAACCATTTATGAAAGTAAATAAAACGATCTTCTATATAAAACAGTTTCAGTAACAGAAACAACAATTTCGATAGGATAAAGCATAAAATGTTATTCGCAGACGGTTCATTAAAATAATATATGGAATAACTACATGTGAATATTTTAGCTATTAATTCTATACCAGAATTAATTTTATGTTAGTGTTTGTTTTCTAACTTAGTTGGCAGGTTTGAACTGTGTATGTAGTACTGATAAAATATAGATATTAATTTTTTACTATCATCCCGACCTTATTAAACTTTATGGACTTATAAATCTAGGCAATAAATTCTGGAATTGTCGAAACGTATGTAAGTATTGAGTATTGGTATCGAAATCAGAATGGTTAATTTATTTGTTTTATTTATTGTTGATAGGCTCGTGTACACGCTCGCGTCTTCTGAATAAAAACTTAACAAATTATCAGTACAATTATACTCTAAATATTAATTATAATATTTCTATGCGCGTCAATAAATCGAATTTACAATTAAGCAGAGAAGCAAATACCCGAAGATACCAAAAAGATCTTAATTTAGCTTGAATAATGGGCAAATCTAAGTGGTACCTAGTTAACGTAACGCCTATATGTTGCAATGCTCGTATAATTAATGCTGGTTGGGTCCAAAAGGTTCTGAAGACAACTTATAGGCATTCCATATGGTATATGTAAAGTAGATATGAGATGAATACTGGAATCTGTGGAATAGGAGGAGCACAAGATTCCTTAATGTGGTGACACTTGGTTGTACTTTATATCCAGCAGTGCTCATCTTCCACAAGTAGGTGATCAAGATTACTTTGCTCGATTGATTAATTATTGCATTTAGTTTGAAAAAGTAGGGGTAAATTGTTGATAATCAGTACTTCACTTAGCGATTTTGCTGCTTGATAGACGCATGAGAGGGGATATATGGAGTTCTGTTCACACTCAAAACTATTCAATCTCGATAGATAGGGCCAATATCTGCTAAGCTCTAACGAATACCATGGTACTAGAACAACAAAGACGAAAAGAACAGGGTGGGATTATAGTCAGGAGGAGTCTGATATTCTACTACACCCTGAGGGGGAGGAGTCATTCGTTAGTTTTTGCCCCGAAACAAACACTATTTAGTAAACTATGCTGTAACTTGTAGCTCGCACTGGCTAAGATTGTGTTAATCCTAAGAATGAATATGCGTTCTGTCTATCTGCCAAGCTCAACTGTATAGGAATATGCTTCTAGTCTAATCGGATGCAGCCTGCTCAGTACCTAACTGTATTTTACATGCAGCGACTGCCTGTATTCTGGCCTAAACAACCCAGAAGCTGGATAAGATGGTACGGTACCCCTGGACTAATCGTAACATCTCTCAAAGATTTAGAAATGACAGCCGTAATCAACGCTTTATCGTACTTTCCGAGCACTGATTTGAAAACCACTTGATCGCACATACGTTGCCCCGACGCACGAAAACTATGCGAGTTTTTGCTCCTATATATTGGCTACGATACACGAACCATTTTAGTCAGTCATTCCGCTTCCGACGCTCGCCCGCGACGGTCGTACCGCTCCGCGCTCTCGATCGTTCCGTGCCTGAGTCATCGCTACGCTTCGTCACGCTCGCCGTGACGTCACTCGTAGTCGCCGACTACGACGCCTGGTCCGGATCCGCCTTTTTCGAGGCGGTGAAGGATATCCTGTTTCTATAACAGAGTATCGTCAAAAACAATTTGGTTTGGCCCCTTCAGGGTAAAACCACAGTTTCGTGGTCCTTGGTTGGAAACCTCACGGTGTCAACAATACCAAGGGGGTGCTGACCCGACGCACCCGCTGATCCCCTTCAGGGTGAAGCAGTAAATTGGAGTCGAGTGCTAGGTTTTGGCCTTGGGGGATCTCCTAGTCAAACCTAGTTACTGAGTTTCCTTTTCAGCTACACACCTAGTGTCGGTTGGGTGTGTCTACCCCTTCGCACTAGACCCAATAGGGCCCGGTTCGCACAATAAGACTGGCGACCGGTTACAAGCTTAGGGCTCACCATTGGGTACTCACCTCCCAGTCTCTACCCGACTGGGAGGGTTACATATCCCCGGACCCATCCATCCGGGGAGTTAGGCCAGTTAGGCTTTAAATAGGCCCCCCGCGGGAGAGAAATCTCCAAAATTTCCCCATTCAATTTTGATCCAATTGCCAATCATGGCGAACTCCAATATTTTGGAGATTCTGTTAGAAATCCTTAGGGAAAACCCTACTATTTCCGCCAAATATGGCGGAAAAATCCAGCGTGAAATCGCTAATTGTCCCCCGGCTACCGAAGCCAACGTCGCTGATTTTAGTGACGCGCTTGACAGCCCATTATCTCCCCCGCTTGCCGATCAAGGCATCCCGGTAGGTCAGTTCACGGAAGTATTTATTAACTCCGATCCCATTGTTCGTCAAACAACGAACGACTTCCAGGTAGATAGCCCTTTATTGCCCCCGCCCGCCGACAAAGTCGTGCCGATCGCCCGATTCCCGAAATCACCCATTGTTTCCGGCCCACCTGCTAATCCCATTGTTCCTAAAACAATGGACGCCGCGCAGGTGTGCGCTGCACCTGAATTCCGTGAAATGGACACCACCGAACCTGTGTCCAATAACAACTCTGACAATGATTTGTCATCATGCCCCTCGTCCTCGGAAGACGACTTTCAAGTCGTCACCGGTGGCAAGAGGAAGAAAGGGAAAACCTCCCAGGCCAGCAAGGCCAAAAAGACCACCGCGTCGCCCCCGTCCCCAACTCAAACGCCCGTTCGACCCGCTAGCCCCGCCCCAACTACCTCTGCTCGAGCGCAGAATAGTCGTCCCGCCAGCCCGATAGCCCAAACTTCCTCAGCCCAAAGGAAGCAACGCCCTCCGCCCCCCTTTTACATCCAGGACAAGGGTAAATGGACTGATGTGTCCAAGATGTGTGTTGATCGAAAGATCAACTACACAAACGCCCGTGCCTGCCAAAATGGCATTAAAGTCACCGTCCCTACGTCGAACGACTATAGGGAACTATATCGCGCCCTCCGTGAAAGGAATATTTCCTTTCACACTTTCTCCTTCCCCGAGGACACGCCCACTCGTGTTATTATTAAACGTGTCCCTAAAGAAATCCTAGTACAGGATATTAAAGACGACCTTGCCGATCAAGGTATACCAGTGATCGCCGTCCATCGCTTACATAAAGCGAGAGGCGGTGAATTGTACGACATGGTTCTTGTCATTTGTGAACCAACCGAAGGTCATCACCCAATATTTAAGATTAAGTCTATTTGCTCCCTATCCGGTATCTCAATAGAAAAGCCCTACAAAACCGCAACAGTGGGACAATGCCACCGTTGCCAACTGTATGGCCATGCGCAGAGCAACTGCTATGCGACTCCCAGATGCGTCAAGTGTCTGGGCGAGCATAGCACTGCGGACTGCCCACGGCCTAAAGACCGAACCCTCTGTTCGGAACCACCCAGCTGCGTTCTCTGCGGCCAGACCGGTCACCCGGCAAACTACCGCGGCTGTCCCAAAGCCCCCAAACTCGCTCCTAAATTAGCGAAGCGCGCCAACGCCCGCCAACAGAGAGAGGCACCTTCTTCTCAAATTCCCCAACGTCTCGCTCCTCAGAGACCGTCCCCGTGGAACAGGCTAAACCACGAAAAAGCCTTTCCCTCCTTGGCCCCTGCCAAACCTTTGCAGGCACTGATGGATATACCCATCGCAGCGCAGATCCTGCCTATAGCCGTGGCTACAGAGCCCACAGCCAGTCACAAACCCGCGCCTCAAACCACTGCTGCTCCTGCAGTCAAACAACCGCCCAATCCCTCACCCGTCGCGCATGGCGAGGCTTGCGCCCAGACTATACTGCGCCATTATAGGTTATTTATGACCCGCCAAGCCAGATCTCTCCGCGATGCCCTTCTGGCTGCCGAACACCAGAATAACGGCAAAATTACGACGGCAATGTACAGCCAAATATTCAGCACACACAGTGATGTGGTGCTAGGTCTCGACCAGATGGATGCGATGGACTGATCCAATGGATTCCCAACGCACAAACCACACTAGGCCTCGATCCCTCAAATTAGGTTTTTTTCAACGCCAATGGAATTTTCAACCAACGCGCCGAAATAACTAAATTCCTCCGCGACCACCAATTAGACGTCCTCCTTATACAGGAGACCCTTTTGAAACCCCACCGCGCTGATCCCAAAATTGCGAATTACCGTCTAGTTCGCAATGACAGAACACGTTGCCACGGCGGCGGTACCCTTATTTATTATAGAAAGGAGTTATACTGCATCCCTCTGACCCCACCCGCGCCTCTCTCTCACCTAGAGTACTCTGCCTGTCGACTAGGCATGACTGGTCATCCTCCGATAACCATCATCTCTGCCTACCATCCCCCACCATCGGTCGCGTCTCTTGCTTCAGACGATCCTATCGCGCTCACCAGCGATCTCACGACTCTCTTCGGCCTGAGTGACTCCGTCTTACTAGCGGGCGATCTCAACGCCAAACACCCCGCTTGGAACAGCAACACGACAAATGCCAGAGGCAGAATCGTGTATAACCTAGGCGCGACCCTAAACTACGACGTCATCGCTCCGATGACTCCCACCCACTACCCACACGACCCCAACCATAACCCCGATGTCCTCGATGTGGCGCTCCTAAAGAATGTAAACCTCCGTTTACACTCCATAGAAGCGCTTCACGAGCTCAACTCGGATCACCTCCCGTTATCCTACACCTAGGTTCCCGCTCGGGTAACCATGATCCTACCCAACCTCCTCCGACCCAATTGATCACCGACTGGAGGAAAGTAAGTGAAAAACTGAAATCCACCACGTCGCCTCAATTGGACACCATTCCTGACCACATAGTCTCAGTCGCTGACACGACGGCGGCGATCGACTCGCTTACAAATCACGTACAATCCGTCCTGAACGATTGTTCAAGGGAAGTTCCTGTAGTGGAAGACCACCGCTGGAAACTCCCGGACGATGTACGGAATCTGATAACCGAGAAGAACGCAGCCATCCGTGCGTACAGCGCTTTTCCCTGCGCCGCAAACAAAGCTCACATGCGCAACTTACAGCGTGCTGTAAGGAAACGCATTACCGAGCAGCGTAATGCGAGCTGGGACAAGATGCTGAGCGAACTTGAGCCCACCCATCTTGCCTTCTGGCAGCTTCAGAGGAAGTTACGATCCACTGAAGAGGCCACAATGCCTCCTCTCATTCGTCCCGATAAGAGTGTCGCCTTCGATAACTCTGAAAAAGCAGAATGCCTAGCCGACAGCCTAGAGTCCCAGTGTTCTCCCAGCTCTCAACCAGTAGACCAAGCCCACCTCGATATGGTGAACGCCGAAGTCGAACGTAGAACTTCCCTTCCGCCCGTCGAAGATCCCGATAATCCACTGGCCCCCATCACTCCTGATGAGGTCCAGGATATCATTAAAAGTCTCCAACCGCGAAAAGCCCCTGGCTCCGACGGCATCACCAATAGGGTTTTCAAACTTTTCCCCGCCCAGCTTATAGTGCTAATGACTGCCATCTTCAATGGTGCATTGAGCAATAATATGTTCCCCGCAACCTGGAAACAGGCCACCGTCATAGGTATTCCCAAACCAGGCAAGCCCAAGTCTGACCCGTCTAGCTACCGTCCCATTAGCTTACTCAACGTCCTTGGTAAAATCTATGAAAGGCTTATATATAAGCGGCTCAAAGATTTTGCAGAAGCAAAGAGTCTTATACCCAATGAGCAGTTTGGATTTAGAACCGAACACTCATGTATCCAACAAGTCCACCGCATCATAGAACACGTCAGCGCCGGCTTCCAACGGGGCGCAATAACGGGAGCCTTATTCTTCGACATAGCGAAAGCGTTCGACAAAGTCTGGCACAATGGCTTAATCTATAAGCTATACCAACTCGGCGTGCCTGACCGTCTCGTGCTCATCCTACGGGACTTTTTATCGAATCGCACTTTTCGTTACCGAATTGAGGGGGAGCTTTCCTCCCCCCATCCCATTCGCGCAGGAGTTCCTCAAGGCTCCGTACTATCCCCCCTCGTTTTCACGCTATTCACTAGCGATATCCCCAAGCATAAAAATACTCAGCTAGCCCTATTTGCCGACGATACGGCTATCTATTATACCGGTCTTAAACCCGATGCCATCGCTCGCACTCTCCAAACTTCCGCAAAAACTCTGGCCAAGTGGTTCCGGAAATGGAGAATCGAAGTCAATCCAGACAAAAGCCAGGCAGTCCTCTTTTCTAAGCCGCGGATAAACCCACCCTCCCCCCGTCCGATTACCATGTACGGCAAGCCGATCCCCTGGGAAAAGCAAGCCAAATACTTAGGCGTGGTCCTCGATAAACACCTTTCCTTCGCTGAGCACATAAAGCAGGCACGTTCGCGCGCCGCTTTCGCTCTAGGTAGGCTCCACTTCATTCTTAGCTCCCGCAGCAAGTTATCACTCAGGTGCAAGCTGCGTATTTTCACCGCGGTCATCCGACCCATCATGACCTACGCCTGCGTTGTTTTCGCACACGCAAAGCCCTACCTCCTCCACAAGATGCAGACCCTTCAAAACCGATTCCTCCGTAGAGTCACGGGAGCCCCCTTTTATGTTCGAAATGAGCTTCTTCACGTAGACCTCAAGATGCCCACCATCCAGCAGTTCATGAAACGTGTCTCCAAGCGTTTCTTTGATACTGCAATCCAACATAGGAATCCCCTTATCGTATCGGCCACCCAATACGAACCCTCGCGTATCTCTAAGATTCGCCGACCAAGGCACACCCTTGTCACTCCCGATGACGCAATCACCCTGCTCCAAGAGAGCCGTAGGGAAACAAGTACAGTGGCACACAAAAACCGACCGTCCTTCCGTCCTCGCCGCCGAGGCCCGCCGCGACGTCCCCGTAATAGTCCGCCCCGACCCTTGCCAGAGCCAGCCCGCGACGCTGAGCCAGTAGCTTTAAATTCCCTTATTAATAATAAAAATGATATGATCCAGCCTGTCCCTAGCTGCCCTCCCACTGCGACGCCCTAAGCCGAGGTCCATACCCCACAGGGGGTGCCCTTAGCGTGTAGTCGCCTAGTTTGTAAGTTTTCTAATAAGCCCTGGCTGGAGGCTTTAATTAATTAATTAATTAAGGCAACCACAGGCAAGCCCGGTTAAGCAGCCGACAACCTCAGAGGTTGACCTGCGAGATGCCACACACAAAAAAAAAAAAAAGAACCATTTTAGTTGTGACCAAGTATTAGGCCTGTGTGCATGCTAAACAATTACAAATTTTAAATTTTTTTATCCTATTTATAACGCATAATAATGCTTTCATGCACGTTGAAATGGTGTGGAAAACATTCCCAGACATCTAGATACCAAATGGATGACATAACTATTCATCAGTAATGAAATAATATGAAAATTATTTATCATTTAATCAGATTATAAGCTACCGCAGAGGTCCATTTAAAGTGGTGGTTTGGGTGGTCAAGGACAAAATTGTGTCGCGCGTTGATGTCTTTTGGAAATGTCTCTTTCTTACATGAAGAAATTTTAATTCTTTTATCCCTGTCTTTTCTTTCGTATTTTTATCGCAAAAATCTGTGCCGTTACCTATAACGGCTGAATACGATATCGATAATTATAAAATTAAACTTATTTCTTTTTTAATTCAATTCATATAGATGTCATAAAATACCTATCTACATTAACCGAGTTTAAAAAAAGGAGAAACTTGTGATATTTTTTCTTCTGTGTGACATGCATGTTTTCATTTTAGATTTCCCAAGATTCCAGATTAAAACGTAAAGTGGATGGATAAGGTTACTAGGGAATATTTGTTTCTAGTTTGGTTTTTATTGATATAATGTTGAGAAAAGTCAAAATAATATAAGACACCTATATCCAATCTTTCTAGGCTTCAAATAGTATGACGGAGTCTAATATTAATTAACTTGGACCTTTGCATTACAATATCGCCCTCGTAAGTTACTTTGGTACCGGGGTTGCGGTAATGTTCTAATGAGATACCACAGCCCCGGAACTTAAGGGCAGCTGAAGGAACAAGGTGGGTTTTCAGTCAGTAGAAGTCTGACACTCCCTTCCACTTTACCCAGAGCGGTAGAAGTCATTCGATGATTTTCCCACCCAGGAAAAAGGAACAGGTCACTTTGTTTCGATGTCGAGTCCACGGGTTAAGTGTATGTAGGAGGGAGAAGTCATTTGATAAATCATCTAATGACTCACCACCAAAAAAATAATTATTACCGAGTGCCTGCTGAAGCTACAGTTGTTGACACAACTGATTTTAATGAAAATATATTTATTATGGAATATAAAATAAATATAAAAAAATAAAATATAAAAATAATATATTTACATACAATACATGCCGGCTACATTGTCCATGCTCTGATAAAGCAAATAAAATGTCTAACTTGTATTGGAGCGTTGATTGGTGTTACAAATCAAAACGCCTTACAATTTCAAAATGACACTAAAACAAGTTATTGTACGGATCTACCACAGTAATAGAAATTTGTCGTCGTTGTGAAATTTATATTAAAAGGGCGATCAACGAGAGTGGTTCGAAAGTGCTGTCTCAGAAATATAATTCCAATTATTTTATGAGATCGGTTTTAAAATCACTGATTGGGTATAATTTATTCCCGGATATTAATTTTCATCAATATGAAATAGAAACTACCAATCATTTGATTGAATTAGCAAGATGCATAATTCAGAAATATATAGACGCTCGGTTATCATTTTTTAGCAAAAACAATCAGGACTCTAAAACTTTAATTCGAAAAACATTTACCAAATCAATTCATTTTAAAAATCAATAATAACAGCATACTTGTTTTCCTTTTTGTAATTGAGACTGATAATAATTAAATATTATTATGTGATTTTATTGAGTATTTTTATAATGTTAAACTTCATTTTATTGATATCGATAACTTTCCCTCAATCAAGTAGAGCAATCCCTAACTCGGCTTATCTATGAAGCTAGACCTTGAACTGACCAATTGCAGTAGCGCATTTTTTCCTCGCCTCCCAACCCGAATCGGTGAGTTGTGTTCTTCAAAGTAATCGGCCTATTAGCTCTCTAGGTTAAATACTCTCTGTTTCCGAGGTACGTAGAAGTTGCGGTATTTAATAATACATAGTCACCTATCCACAGACAGACCTAAGCTAGTGTTGCTTAACCTCAAAGATCGAACCGCGCGTCTGTTATTATTTATCCGTAACCTAACCAAAAAAATAACAAAATGTAAACCAAGGTATAACTGGCCACTACCAATAACTAGCCACTTGGTACTTTATCCATTTGAAATAAGAATAATGTTTTATTAGTGCCATCTATGAATGTATCAAACGAATGCCTTGTCATTCGTCATTCATAGTAGTTTTTTTTCGCTACAGATACCAGCGCCAAAGCAAACGGCCATTTTATGACAGTTGATGTATGTGTCTCGACACGTAAGTTGCTACACTACGTAAATGTTAGTGGCTAAGTTTTTACAAAATTGAAATTATGGGTGATAATACTTAGCGTTGGTGAAAGAATAGGATATTTCGACGTGTTTGCATGGTAAGTTATATGAATCTTTATCTTAATTGTAATAAAATCTTAAATAAACCGTTTTTAAGAGGGTAGCTAGTTTCTGAAGTATTTTTTTGCATATTTTTAGTTATTGGCCACAAGAAGAAGAAGAAGCTGCAAAAGAGGAAAGAAAGAGACTGTAAGAAGAAAAAAAAAAGGAAAAAGAGAACAGTATACCTAAGAAGAAAACCAAGAAAAAAGTGATGGAAAAAGTCAAATAAAGATAATTAAAGAAGATTTAATTACAGAGAAGTCTGAAAATACATAATATCGACGGTTGAAAGGCTAATTGATCTAAGCGACATTTTGTAAAACTTGCAGGAGGACGGATCAAAGTTATTTATTTTGAAAAAAAATTCATAAAAAAACAACCATTTGATAGACTTTTATTTATTTAATACAGTATATCTCTAATTAAGTAAGGAAGTTGTTTAAGTTATTACTGTTGAAAATTGTGTATTATTTTAGAAAATTTATGTTGGTTAGCCCAAAATGCATCAAATTTAGTAATTTTATGAGAAAGGCAAAATGGTTTAAATGCCTACCGTAAATAAAATAGCTGAAAGTAAACTAGCTCAAGTTTTAACCTAGAATAAAATAAAACGAGAGAAATTGAATTTAGCGCCAAGTCAACTGACAGTTGAATATACCCAATGAACATAAGCAACATGATGGTGTTGCACCAGAGTGAAGTAGTTTGATGCAGATGCCCATTAGAGGGACTGCAGGATGAAAAAAAATGAACCCTTACTAGATGATAGTAGATATTGATGCTTAGGCTATCATAATTCAAAACATTTTTGTGTAGAGGTAACATTCAAGATGTTGGTGCAATATGTTTTGGAACAAGGTATTAGATAAGGTGGTATATCATCCTAAGCCTAGGTAGTAGTATCACCAATTACGGAAGCCAGAGAGGCGGAGTTGTACAAGGAATACAGAGCAGCGAATACCGTCCTCAAAGAAGAAATCTGGCGGGCCAAAGATCTGGCCCGCAAGGAGTTAATCGGGACCCGTGGGAACATCCATAGAAAATGGTGCGGGACAAACTCCGCACCTGGGCTCCCCCGCTGACACAGTCTCCGGCCCCAATTAGTAGAGGACGTGGTGAGCACTCTGTTCCCCCTCGCGAGGTGGGCATACTCCCCTGACCATGGCTCCGCCACTTGCGGTGCCCGACGCGGGCCACAGTGACGACAACGCTCCAGAAGTGACCGAGGTAGACCTGAGAGTGGCGGTACGCGGGCTGAATGCCAAAAATACCGCCTCGGGACCCGACGGCTTCCCTGGCAAAGCCTGAGTCCTGGCCTTGGAGCCTCTCGAGCCTCAACTGTTAGGGTTCTTTAACGCATGTTTGGAGAGTGACCAGTTCCCACTTCGTTGGAAGACGGGAAAACTGGTCCTAATCAAGAAACCGGGGCGCCTAGGTGCCATATTGGCTTTAGTTATTGCAAACCGCCTCGTTGGCCGGATCTTGCGGATAGCCAAATTAGTTTCCGCAACGGGTGCTCGACGGTGGATGCAATCATGCGTGTGAGCGCTCTCTCGACATGGCCAATGCCTTTAACACCCTGCCCTGGAGTTGCACACGGGAGGCACTCCGGTATTACCGGATGCCAACCTACCTCTGTCGTGTGGTTGAGGCCTACCTGACGGACAAGGCCGTCATCTACTCTGGTCACCAAGGAGAGTGGAACCGACGAGAGATGTCATGCGGTGTCTCACAGGGATCGATTCTGGGGCCACCCTTGTGGAACATCAGTTACGACTGGGTGTTGCGCGACAACCTTCCTACAGACGTCAGCGTAGTCTGCTACACTGACGACACGCTGGTCCTGGCGCATAGAAGGTCACACCAGGTGGCGGCCGAAGTGGCGATGCGAGGGGTTGCGATGGTCGTAGAAAGGATCTGACAACTGGGACTCGAGGTGGCTCTGCACAAGTCCGAGGCCATGTGTTTTCATGGCCGTCGGAACGCGCCACCTTCGGGTTCCCAAATAACGGTAGGAGGGGTTCGCATAGGCGTCAAGACGACGATGAAGTACCTGGGACTTGTCCTCGACAGCCGGTGGAACTTCATCGAACACTTCCGACGTTTGGCTCCAAGACTGGACCGGGCGGGGGCTGCACTCAAGCGGCTCTTACCCAATCTAGGAACGCCAAACGCCTCCTGCCGAAGGCTATATGCGGGGATTATGCGGTCCATGGCCCTCTATGGGGTCCCTCTGTGTTCACTGAATCTGCTGCGGCGATCAGCTCACCAGCTGGTTGCGTCTCAGAGGGTCATGGCTATCCGGATGATCCGGGGATACCGCACGATCTCTGGGGAGACGACAAACCTCCTTGCCAGATTGCTGCCGTGGGATCTGGAGGTGGTAGCCCCCGCGCACGTGCATGATTGGCGCGTGGATGTACTGAGCCGGGGTGAAACTCCGCTACCGCGGCAAGTCGCGGCTCAGCGGATAGAGCTCCGGTGCGATCTCACGGCAGCATGGAAAGAGCGGCTGTCGCAACCGAAGTCTGGGCACGCCGCAAACGCGGCTGTAAGTCCCCTTCCACCTGATGCAGGTGCTGACCGGACATGGCTGTTTCGGGAGATACTTGTTTCGGATACAGCGGGAGGACACGCCCGGGTGTCGTCATTGTGAGGATTACCTGGAGGACACGGTGGAGCATACGGTCGAGGTGTGCCCTGCTTGGGCGGAGCACCGTCGTGTCCTCGTAGAGGTGGTCGGCGGCTGAGATCTCTCGCACCCTGCTCTGGTTCAGACCATGGTGCAGAGCGAGAGGGAATGGGATGCAGTCGCCTCCTTCTGCGGAGCAGTCATGCTAGCGAAGGAGGAGGCCGAGCGCGCGAGGGAAAGGCAACCCTCTTCCTTCTCGCCCCAGCCGCCGTGGGAGACGCCCCGGGCGTCGGGGATCGCGAGTCGATTTCCTGCCACCGTAGGCGTGGGCTTGCGGACGGCGAGCAGGGTCGCTCACAGTCCGGTAATGACCAGGCTCGGGTCGGTGGCACGTCGTGTTCAAAGAGCTGTCAACGCCAGTGACGGGCCATTGCCTGCCGGGCTTTGCGGGAAAGTTCTATCGAGATACCGCGGCCTCGGAACTTTAGGGCAGCCGAAGGAACAGGTGGGTTTTTAGTCAGTAGAAGTCTGACACAGCCTTCCTTTAAGTGATATTATAAAATGGCTAACAAATAATAATTTAAAAATGAACTTTGATAAAACTAAAATTATGATATTTCGCAATCGTAAAGCCCAATTTACTGACATTAATATAAATTATACAGGAAACAAAATAAATGAAATAGAAACTACAAAATTCTTAGGCATGTCAATTGATTATAATTTAAATTGGAAGACACATATTGATACTCTAAACAAAAAATTAAATAAGCAATCATACGCCTTACATATGCTAGCAAAAACAGTAAGCACCTCTGCTGTACTTGCAGCGTATCATGGCTACGTGGGATCCCTGATAAAATATGGTATTATATTCTGGGGTCATTCCACCAATAGGGAAATGGCATTTAAGGCGCAAAAGCGGTGTATTAGGGGTATGTTTAACATCCACCAGACCGATAGCTGCAGACCATATTTTATCAAGCACAATATATTAACTCTGCCTTGTGTCTACATTTATGAGATTGCTGTCTTTGCAAGAAATAATAAACAACTATTTAATAAGTATTAAGCGACATATTAATAAAATTTGGGGCAAACCTAAAACGACGGCTTTGTATGCTAAAAGTATTTTCAGTATGGCACCGCGTATTTACAACCACTTACCGAAGTCTATAGTAGAAACTCCATCCATCAATGTGTTCAAAAAGAATTTAAAAAGATTTTTGCTTTATAAATGTTATTATACTGTTCAGGACTACTTAAGAGAGGATGTAAGGACATATGTTAATCCCATAAATAATGCTGTTGGCGTGATATAATAATATTACATACATTTTAAATATTGACATTGTTATATATTACTTTAATATTTATCAATAAATAATACATATATCTTGACATTCTCGTTTAATACTTTATGACATTTTAATTCTTTAAGTGACATTATAATTATTATTGTTTTTTATTATTTTTTTTATTTTTATTAAGTACTTTTTATGTTTTACAATTAACAATTTTTTGTATTAATGTAACTATGTTGTAATTGCTTGAGATTTGCATGCCGCAAGGCGTAATATGGCTGAACTGTGCTCTATTTCTTTTACCAACTGTATACCCATAACCCATATTAGCAAATAAATGAATTTGAATTTGAATTTGAATTTGAATTTCCACTTAACCCAGAGCGGAAGAAGTCATTCGATGATTTTCACACCCAGAAAAAAAAGGTAGCAGTATCACCACGGAATACATTGTACTTTAGTATCATTTTCCAAATAAAACAACGAATAAATTGTTATTAGTTAGTGTTACTCAAAATAGCCGAAGTGACATTACTGATTATCCTTAATAGAAGCTTAATGGATCAAGAGATATATTTAATTAATATAACTTAATGCAAAATGGTTCAAGTAACACGGTTTTTTAATGTAGTTGAATGCAAAATGGGCCAAACGACATAGCTTATTTTTTTGGTTTATTGCAAAATAGGTCAAACGACAAAATCACAATCATGGCGAAAAAGCCAAATGCCTTAATTGACACACGTTATAAAATTTTGAAAAATCAAAATAGCTTAAGTCATCGAGTCCTCAAATATGTCTAATTTTGTGTCGTATAGATCAATGAGCTTAGAAATGAGGCCTGTTTTGCAGTGGGTGCTAAGCGCCAAAAAAGTAGTCAAAAAAATTTGAAACCTGACTCAAACGATGGAGAAAAATTTGCTGATTCCGAATATGTATATAACTCAATATCGCAAAAAATGTCGCTTAGATCAATTAGCCTTTCAACCGTCGATATGAGGTTAAAGAACAATTAATTTTTTGTGATTTTTGTTTGATACTCATCACACGTAGTGTTATTGAATGTAACCAGTGTAAAAAACGGTTTCATTTAAATTGTATTCCGTCATATCACAGAATCCATGTACCAGGTACCTGTAGAAGATGAGGATCAGTTTTTGTGCCACGTTTGCTATTGAGAGAGTAACACTGACTCATCTGACGGTGATTGTAATGCCTTATTTAGTACTGCTTGTGAAGGAGCGCGAAAGCAAGGCTTCGGTTCTAACTTTATTCTATAAAACTATATTAATGCTAGATTTGTTGATTTGTTGTTCGTGTATATTAAGAAAGTTCCTATGTCGTATTATTTTTGATCTCATATCTGGGGGCACGGCAGTGCCCCCGCCAAGTCGAGCAAAAAAGCGGCACGGCCGTACCATTCTTTTCTCGAAGCAACTCAGGCCATTTTCGACCCCCTATAACTTCGTTGTGGATAAAACTAGAAGCCTGAATTTTCAGTAACCAAACAGGCATTGTATAAACACGGTATATTTCAAATTTTATTCAAATTTGAACCAGTAGTTTAAGAATTATAACGAGTCAAAGTTCCATAATTTTGTAAATTTTGTCACTCACTGACTGTCCGATCATCAAAAGTCTAAAGCACTTCTAGCAGACATAGAAGCTTCAAATTTAGAATACAATTAGTGTTTAGTATATGAATTAAGGAAAAACTATAATAGTTTTCAATTTCGTTCCAGTTTTCTAGATACATCAACTGCATAAATAACTTTGTAATCCCATATAAATATATAGGATTACAAAGTTACATTTGCAGTTAATTAATCAGTGTACCTGTATAATATAATGAAATAATATGGTAGATGTAGATGGGTACTTCTTTTTGGTGAAAAATATCATCGAATGACTTCTTCCGCTCGGGTGTATCAGAATTCTACTGACTAAAAACCCACCCTGTTCCTTCGTAAGCCCTAAAGTTCCGGGGCCGCGGTATCTCGATGGAACTTTCCCATAAACCCCGACAGGCAATGGCCCTATGAGGCCCCGTCACTGGTATTAACAGCTTTTTGAGGCGCGCGTGGAACACAACGCGCCGCCGACCCGGGCCTGGTCTTTACCGGACGGTGAGCGACCCCTGCTCGCCATCCGCAGGCCCGCGCCTACGGTGGCCCGAAATCGACTCGTGATCCACGACGCCCGGGGCGTCTCCCCCGGCGGCTGGGGCACAAGGAAGAGAGATGCCTCCCCCTCACACGTTAGGCCTCCTCCTTCGCTAGCATGACTGCTTCGCAGCAGGAGGTGACTGCATCCCATTCCCTCTCTCTTCGCACCATGGCCTAAACCAGAGCAGGGCGCGAGAAGTCGCCGCCGCCGATCGCCTCTATGAGGATACGACGGTGCTCCACCCATGCAGGGCACACCTCGACCATATGCTCCACCGTGTCTTCCAGTGTAGATAGGTACCTAGATATAATAATTATGCTCAAAGGTAACTTGTTAAATGGTCAACGGAATAAAACAGCAAGAAGTATTAAGAGTATTGGGGAGTATTAAGTGGAGTAAATTGCCCGAAATGGCATAATTACTTACTTATGGCTTAACTTTAACCAAGACGTTTGACGAGTGCGGCATTAATTATTACTAACTAATGCAAAAGACGTACGTGCGTATCCATATGTGCGTATCAAAGCCTCCGAAAAAAACCCATAGAGACCTGTCTCTATGCCAGCAAAACTTCAGCAAAAGTTTTTTTCAAAGCCCACTCCCTGGAGTGGGCTTTGAAAAAAACTTTTGCTGAAGTTCAAGAAGTAGTACCGGAAAATAAAAAAAGGAAGGCTACCTACAAAAATAAGAAAAGCTCATAAGACAGAGAGAGGGCTTTAAGAAAACTCGTTGTTGGTATACAAGAAGTAGAAGTTACCGGAAAGGAAAAAAGTAGGACTTTCTACAAAAAGCAATGAGATCCCATAAAAAACAATACTTGTCAAAAACCCAAGTCTCGCAACTTAGTTGTTCTACCGTAACAAGTTGTGAGATCCATGTGATACCAAGTCGGTTATTAATTTATTCAGTCCCTACTTAAGGGACCTTCTGTCTTAAGTTGTTACGTAATTATCTAACCTAACGACATCTTAAAGTGACCATATCAATATTAAAAATCTTTACCGTTTTAAATAAATAGATTGACTTGGCAATCGCAATAAACAATTTAATTTATGTATGTATTACTTGTGAGATATATTGTGTTTGCATGCGATGGCCGAGTCAATCTATTTATTTAAAACGGTAAAGATTTTTAATATTGATATGGTCACTATAAGATGTCGTTAGGTTAGATAATTACATAACAACTTAAGTCAGAAGGTCCCTTAAGTAGGGACTGAATAAATTAATAACCGACTTGGTATTACATGGATCTCACAACTTGTTACGGTAGAACAACTAAGTTGCGAGACTTGGGTTTTTGACAAGTATTGTTTTTTATGGGATTAATATTACGGGTAAAATATTGAGTTATTGTCTGACATAATGAATGTTGTTTTGTTTGAAGTTCATTTTTTTATGTTCCTTTATAGATAGTAGGATGAAACTGAAACTTTTTTCATGTGGAAAATTAATAGTTTAATCCCGGCCAGTTTCTAAAATTTGTGGATAGTAACTACCAAAAAGTGATAGTTTTTTGTTTCTATTAAAATTTTATACAACATATTGTTTTGTTTTACTTCTAAAACCTCAAATTACATAAAAGAATATACATAGTATTATCTAGCATAACAATAAATCTAATATCGAAACTTATTTATACATAATCCAAGTATGACTTGGCGAAAATGCTTAAGTGGCCAGTTACTAGTGGTTTTACCCTACCTTTTTAAGCCGGCTCTACACGTTGGCCAACACAGTGGCGAATGTAGTGGCCAATGACTATTCGCCAACGTGTAGAGGGGGTGTTTGTGCACCCAACATGCACAAACACCCCGTCTACACGTTGGCCAATAGGCATTGGCCACTACATTCGCCACTGTGTTGGCGAACGTGTAGAGCCGGCTTTAGAAAAAATATCGTCCATCCTACATTCCCAAACGGCCGTTTTAAAATGTAAAATCAAAGTATTTGAATCGCGTTCCCCCAATAAATAAAGGAGTATACCCACTTAATAGAAAACAAAGCGTCCACATTATCCTCTAGGGTGGAGCCATAAATTTATTGTTTTAAAGAGAAATACAATTGGACGGGTTCTTTTTATTTTATGCTAAATATGAGAACTTTATATCTATTAGTAGGGTTATTGAGTAACACGTAATCAGGTATAAGCCTGTTGTGCTTGTGTCCCACTGCAGGGCAATAGCCTCCCTTCCTTCTTCTCATTGAGTAGACATGCAAATCAAAAATAATAAGATTCTTTCATAATTACTTATAGCATATTTTTAAAATGGAAAAGATCGCGTAATGCGGTAAGGCCGCCAGTTATTCGTTTTTTATTAAAGACTATATTTCTAAGTCAAATTAAAGTTCTCGAGTTTTAGCGAGCCTAACGAACAGCAACTAATTTATGTAAATATAGATTTTGTAAGTGTCATGTGTGTACATAAATAAATAAATAAATTATTATGGTTTAAGAACTTTATTTGCTTGAAATATTTCCTTAAAACATTTTTATAAAATAACTGTCGTGCAAACGTACAAAAATAAATGTTAAAAACTACTTAGATATAAGAATCATATATTCGTTCATAAAAAAATAACAGGTAGGCAGTTGTAATCTTTTTGGCCAAAAATCATCAGATGATTAAGGATTTTGGCGTAGAGAATAAAGTAAACATTGGTTTACTTTATTTTATTACATTGCTAAAAAAAATTAAAAAAAAAAACGAAGTAATATTAACTTTTATTCCGTTATTTTAACACTCTCCACCAAGTTTTCGAGTACAAAGGGCCGGTCTTATTTTAAAGAAACATTAGCAGCAGGCCGTGGGTGTACCCGGCCGCTTCTAAAAAATCTTGTCCGTCAAGAATTAGGCAGTCGCCTAGCGTGCGTCATTGCTGACTACGCATCGGATGCGCCTGTGCGTCATAACGTAAACTGCACAATTGCGGATTTAGCAGTAAGTTTAGTTAATAGAAATATTGTAATTAGAAATCAGTCTTGTAGAATATTCTTTAGAATAAATATTGTATTTAAATAAATCCTTTTTTAATAATAATCTCGTTCGCCGTAACTTAACTGGCGCAGTCGGTAGGATCGCGACACTGCTTCGAATAGAACTCTTTGGCTAGAGTGAACGGTTTCTATCGTTACCATCGCGATCGCATAATATTCGAATCTACGACGGCGAGCATCCCGCGGGAGTCCCGGAGAATTTGGAGTCCTGCTGTTCTACAAGGCCCGGCTGGAGATGCAGAGGTTATTGGGGTGAGTGCAAGTTGTATTCCCAGTTTCCTATGCTATATTTCCTGTCGTAATATTTTAAATGTTGTATGTGTGTTTGTGTATAGGCTAAAATCGTTATAGACAATATATTGTCAACATTTACGTATACTAGTATAGAACGCATACCTATTTTAGTGTAGGCACGTTTCTTAGGCCCTTATAAATCAGAAAACATAATTAAAATTACATGTGTTTATTGTCTGCTACAATCGCGACTCATATAACACTAATAAAACTTTACGCTAATTTGATATAGGCACTAGGCTGACTGTCAACCTATATAATTCAACTATCTTAAAATTATCAGACTATAGTTTTTTTTTTTAATAATACGTAGTAATCAAACGATGGCTATGGCAAGCATTGAGCTAGCGACATTCAAGTTCGTTTCTGAACTGTTGCCAAGGTATGACGGCAACCCAAAAACATTGAATTATTTTATTAAAGAAGTAGAAAATGTTATTTTATTGTTAGAGCCACCGATTAGGGCAAACCCTGCTCTTACGAGTCTTATTAAGAGCAAATTAAGCGGTGCTGCAGTTAGCGCTATAGCTTCTGAAGAAAGCGTCGACACCTGGCAAGCAATCAAAACCGCGTTGACTCGTAGGTTAGGTGAACCGCGCAACGAAATCCAGCTGATGCAGGAATTAACACGTTTGCGGCGTAATAAAAACGAAGATGCCGAAACGTTCGGTAAACGCTTGCGGGATCTATTAGAAACTTTAATTATAGTAGGTAGACACACAGATAAAACATACTACGAAAGCATGGTCATAGACCAATACGTCAATAATCTTGATTTCCACGTATCTATTGGCGTGCGGATCGCGAAACCTCTGACTTTAGAAGCAGCTATAGTAGCGGCTAGGCAAGAGGAGGCGCGATTAGCTTTAATAGATTCAATAATAGTTTTAATTCATTAGTAATACAATACAAAGCAAAATAAATACCTAAGCCTAATCAAGCGGTACCCCATGGTAGCAATTTTCCCCCTCGTAATAGCTGGAACCCAGAACTGAGGCAACAGCGAGGACAAGGCGTAGCCCCGTGGAAAAACGGCCCCGCTTCAGCTAATGTAAGACCTAGCGGTTCAGGCACATTCAGGAACTCAGGAAACTTTAGATCGCAGCCAAATATACCCCACCAACAAGTGAACCCACCACAAATAGTGTCCGACGTCACCATGAGGTCAGTAAACCAGCCTGAAAAACTACGTTTTGTTCCTGAAGAAATGTTTTATACGGAACAAAGCCAAGAGCAGTACTACCCAGACGGATACGACCCCTACCAAAATGGTGAGTGTTGTAGTCATAACCTTCAACATAAAGATCAAGACTACGAGTATACGCCGGATATGCTTGGAGAGGCATCAAATCACCAGGATTTTCACCAGGACGCGGACCAATCGAATCTCAGTTGATAAAGACCGTCGATCTCAACCACCAAGGTAAAATTTCAAGGTAAATTCTTATTGGATACTGGAGTCTCATGATATATGTATGATATCACCTGATGTAATAGCCGGTACTAGCTTAGAACAGTTTGATGAACATGAGCCATTTCAGGTTAAAAAAGCACACGCAGTAACTCGTCATGAATATGTAGCAATTTTACCCTTACCGCCATTGTTTAACACAGACATATATCATAACTTTTTAATGTTCGATTTCGATCAAAAGTATAAAGGTCTCATTGGTATGGACTTGTTGAAAAAATTAGGTTGTAGTATAGATTTTAAAAATAAGGTATTACGAACTTTTAATACTGAAATTCCAATTCATTTTGATTATCCCCTGAAGCGAGTTAAAATTGAACCTCATTGTGAGAAATTTATTGTAGTAAAAACAAATTATATGGACGGTAACTATATTTGTGATGATTTTTATTGGTCTAAATGAGTTAAGTCACCAACCGCGTTAGTAACAGTAAAAAATGGGATTTTTAAGACAGCGGTCATCAACTATACAGATACGCAGCAAATAGTTATAAAGATCAAATATAAAATAGTTTAAATTCAATAAGTAAGAAAATAGTATTTATCGCACCACGCCAGAGATTTAGACGTGGCTTAATTAACGGCTTAGGTTCCATAGTTAAAACTATTACAGGCAACTTAGATTATGATGACGCTATGAAATTTGAAAATGAAATATCTAACTTACGCAATTCGGTACATAGTATAGATTCATCTCAAAAACAAACATTATTTATAGCAAAGCATTCAGTTGAAGAATTCAGTAAACAGGTGGAACTCCTAGACATAAATCAGAAAAAACTAGGTGCAATGTTGAAAAATGCCACTTATAGTAATAACTTAGTAGTTAGTAGATTACACTTCTTAGATTTATATATTCAAATAGATTTTAGTTCAGAGCTACTATTAGACAAACTAGTTATTTTAGAAGATGCCATGACTTTCGCGCAGTTAGAAGTAATGCATCCTAGTATTATATCTCCACATAGTCTTATCAAAGAAATGTTAAATATTCAAAAATTAAACCAATTCAGACCCGTTGATAATATTAGCATAAAGAATATTCATAGTATAGAGAAGTCTATTAGTGTAAAAGCTTATAGCACAGATAACACATTGACGTTTATACTAGAGATTCCTTCAACTGATCCAAACTCTTATGACCTTATCCACCTATACTCCATACCCGATAGACAAAACCTCACCATCATCCCCAAATCCAAATACCTAGCACTGGGAAGCAACGAGTACTCATACCTAGAAGAATACTGCAAGAAGATCACGCAAGATGTCCAGCTCTGCGCATCATTGAACACCCAGCCAGCGGAGAAATCCGAAGACTGCATAATATCTCTAATAAAACATGAAAATAAGAACTGCACAAGAGCCAGGATGGATCTGAAACATGGGAAGATCCAGAAACTGCAGGATAACAAATGGTTAATCATCTCTAAAAAAGAACAAATCTTAAGAACTCTTTGCGGAAGGAAATCTGACTACAAAATAATAACAGGCATATTCATCGCCAGCATTACAAGCGATTGTCAAATGGAAATATTCAACCGAACACTGAAGGCAAACACCAATACTGTTGCTGCTGATGAAATCATACCACTTCCCAGTCAAACTAACATCCCGGAAGAGAACATCCATGATAACCTACAATTAGAAGATATATCACTGGACAGCATTCACGAACTGATGGATCGAGCTGAAAACGTACAAGGATCTATCATGGATTGGCAGACTATGATGGCTACTCCAAGTTGGTCAACACTAGGACTATACCTCATCCTGATAGCTGCAATCATCTGGAAGCTACGGCAGTGGATACAAAGACAACCGAAACAAGAGGAAGTTCACACTGAGGACACTGCTGGAAGCTGCGGGACGCGCTTCTATCTTGAGGAGGGAGGAGTTAGGCAGTCGCCTATCGTGCGTCATTGCTGACTACGCATCGGATGCGCCTGTGCGTCATAACGTAAACTGCACAATTGCGGATTTAGCAATAAGTTTAGCTGTTAATAGAAATATTGTAATTAGAAATCAGTCTTGTAGAATATTCTTTGGAATAAACATTGTATTTAAATAAATCCTTTTTTAATAATAATCTCGTTCGCCGTAACTTAACTCACGCCACTTGTAATTTTTTAGAATTTGCCTGGGACGCCAGCTGTAGTAATTGTCAATTGACCGCCGGCCGCTTCCTTGGCTCGCTGTGTGTGTGGTTTTCTCGCGCTTTCGCAACTTTCGGTATTAGAGGTAATTTTGCTGGGAAGAATATTGTTGTACGTATATACATATACTAGTATTTGCGTGTTGCGCGAGGTGCAAGCACCTCGCGTGTTTGTGAAAAAAAAAAAAAAAAAGGGGGAGGGATGGGGGGGGGTTGCAGAAGTAATTTGACTAAAGCATTGCCCCTCTAAATGAATCTGAAAAAAAAAATGTTCCAAGTCTCTTAGATTCCGAGATCCGCCTAAAGGGGGGGAGAAGGGGGGCGGGGGGGGACTTTGAAAAATGGTTTTTACTTTACCGAGCCTCCTCTATACGAATCCGTAAAAAGAAAAAAATACGGGTCTCGTAGTTTCCGAGATACGATAGGGGGGGGGGAGAAGGGGGGGGGGGAGAAGGGGGGGGGGAAAGGGGAGGTTTGGCACTTTTCCCGTAGGTTTGAGAGTTACTTGTTTACGAATCTGTCAAAATATACCCACCTCCCCATCCACCATCTGGGAGAACAATTATGTCAATGAGTCAGTCAGTCAGTGAGTGAGTGAGTGAGTGGTAATCTAGCTTTATATAGTATAACTAGTATTTGCGTGTTGCGCGAGGTGCAAGCACCTCGCGTGCTTGTGAACAATAAAATAAAAAAATGGGGCGGTTTAGTATTTGCGTGTTGCGCGAGGTGCAAGCACCTCGCGAGGTTGTGAAAAAAAAAAAAAAAAAAAAAAGGGGGGGGGGGTTGCACAAGTATTTCGACTAAAGCATTGCCCCTCTAAATGAATCTGAAAAAAAAAATGTTCCAAGTCTCTTAGATTCCGAGATCCGCCTAAAGGGGGGGAGAAGGGGGGCGGGGGGGGGGGGGGACTTTGAAAAATGGTTTTTACTTTACCGAGCCTCCTCTATACGAATCCGTAAAAAACAAAAAATACGGGTCTCGTAGTTTCCGAGATACGATAGGGAGGGGGGAGAAGGGGGGTGAAAAGGGGAGGTTTGGCACTTTTCCCGTAGGTTTGAGAGTTACTTGTTTACGAATCTGTCAAAATATACCCACCTCCCCATCCACCATCTGGGAGAACAATTATGTCAATGAGTGAGTCAGTGAGTGGTAATCTAGCTTTATATAATATAACTAGTATTTGCGTGTTGCGCGAGGTGCAAGCACCTCGCGTGCTTGTGAAAAAAACTAAAGCATGGCCCCTCTAAATCAAGTATTTGCGTGTTGCGCGAGGTGCAAGCACCTCGCGTGCTTGTGAAAAAAAAAAAAAAGTGGGGGGGTGATGGGGGGGGTTTAGTATTTGCGTGTTGCGCGAGGTGCAAGCACCTCGCGTGCTTGTGAAAAAAAAAAAGGAAAAAAATGGGGGGGGGGAGATGGGGGGGGTTTAGTATTTGCGTGTTGCGCGAGGTGCAAGCACCTCGCGTGCTTGTGAAAAAAAAAAAAGTATTTGCGTGTTGCGCGAGGTGCAAGCACCTCGCGAGCTTGTGACAAAAAAAAAAAAAAAAGAGGGGGGGGGGTGATGGGGGGGGTTGCACAAGTATTTCGACTAAAGCATTGCCCCTCTAAATGAATCTGAAAAAAAAAATGTTCCAAGTCTCTTAGATTCCGAGATCCGCCTAAAGGGGGGGAGAAGGGGGGGGGGGTACTTTGAAAAATGGTTTTTACTTTACCGAACCTCCTCTATACGAATCCGTAAAAAACAAAAAATACGGGTCTCATAGTTTCCGAGATACGATAGGGAGGGGGGAGAAGGGGGGTGAAAAGGGGAGGTTTGGCACTTTTCCCGTAGGTTTGAGAGTTACTTGTTTACGAATCTGTCAAAATATACCCACCTCCCCATCCACCATCTGGGAGAACAATTATGTCAATGAGTGAGTCAGTCAGTCAGTGAGTGGTAATTTAGCTTTATATAATATAATATCACATGTCGGACACTCGGACTATGATCTAGATTACGAACCTAGTTGTAGTACCGATATTGAACGATACACGATAGCGAAAAAAGCTGCTAGCGAAGAAAACCGCTGAAGATGTATTTCGAGAGAACCTATGCACACAGTTGATGGATTTACAGTAGCGCCGTGCTACTAATCCTGTCGTAACCAAACATGAGTTCGGAAAGAACCCCTTGACTGACCGTCGATATCGACTAATACGTCAAAAAGTTTATTATTAGCAAGCCACTAGATCGATCGATCGAGCGGATCCCACAGCGTGCTCAAAGCATTATTAACTAGCCGCTGGCGGACCCCTTGGCCTGCTGTAATATTTTTTCATTTTGAGTGGCAGCATGCCGCAGCAGAATCGTTGGGACCCGCCGGACTCCATGGCTTGCTGAACTGGAAACATGCTATATATTGCTGGCAGTGAGAGTGTTATGTGCATGGGAACACAAACGCACAAAGAGAAATTGGTCTAACAAGAATTTCTATGAATACGGCAGGATTTTTAGATGTTGAAAGCTCAACTGTAATCTTAATAATTAATCCACTTTATTTATGATGAGTAAGTCCACGGTAATCGCTTGTATAGGAAATTTTTACGATCAAGTTTGTTAAAAAATCAATTACAACAAAATTACTTTGTAAGTTTTTATCGTTCAACCTGGGGGTCTTTAAGTCAAGAGTGAATAGGTTACTTCTAGGCGAGCGTGCTTCATCTTCGACCACATCATCGCGACAGGTGAGATGATGGTCAAACTTGACCACCATCTCACCTGATGGTAAGTGATGATGTGGTCGAAGATGGAGCCCGCTTGCCTAGAAGTAACCTATTCACTCTTGACTTAAAGACTCCCAGGTTATAGCGATCAGGAAACACAGACTCCGGCAGGGAGTTCCACTCCTTAGCAGTACGCACAATGAAAGTATTCCCAAAACGTTTCGTGCGTATGGGTGGGATTTCCACCATGTAACGATGGCGCATCGCCGTCTGTCTTGTAGACCGATGATAGAACGGGCTTGGCGGAATTAGATTGTGTAATTCCATCGCACACTCCCCGAAATGTAACCGATAGAAAACCGATAGACTTGCAACTCGTCATCGGTGTTCAAGACTCTGGACATTTGATTCGACCAGTGAATCATTGCCAATGAGTCTTGTCTGCGCCATACTTGCGCCTGACAGTTTTGCAATACCACCAAGTCGCACATTCAAGTGCTAATGCTATACTTTGTTTATAAGTTTTTTACTCTCACCCGCACACCTTGACTTTATCACTTTTTTTACATTCTAAACTCAGTACACGGGTGCGCCGCCACGAATAATTGCTTCTCATTGTAATTATATAAAATCTGAAGATTAAAGCTGTTTTTGTTGAAGAAACTGAGGTTTTCATTAAACTTCCATAATGTCCATTATCAGACATTAAAATTGGCGACCGTGACAGGACATATTCGCAAAATTCGTATCGAGTACCTACGAAGACAAAGAATCCTCATCAAAAGGAAAACTATCAAAGATTCATCGTGGAGGACTACAGACTCAAGAACACTAATAGAAGACAACTAAGCCAGCCAGGTCGGTCAGCATAATACGCCGCGCCCAGCCTTAGCTTCTACGACGTCGAAGTTCACCGTCAGCCTGCCACGCCAGCTCGAGGATTCGGTCAACATCTGCGAGCAGCTCGTGTACCTATTAGTACCACAGCCACCAGCAAGGACCAGTGTAGCCAGAAGCAACAGTCTCGCCTATCAGTTAAGTGCCTTTCCTATACAATATCCTAAATATCTAAACCTATTTTCCTATCAAAGGTGTCGCTGTTTGGTACATTCCATATTCCATTTGTGTATTTCATTAGTTTATCGAAGTATCTATAGCTATTCTAAAGCTTATTTCAAGTAAATAACCAGTAAATATCCTAAAATAGTAAAATTAAAATTCATTGTTCAGTGTCAACTACCTACGTCGCAATAAGTAAAATTGTAAGGTCATTGAAAATAATAATTGGTAACTATATTCCCGATATTTTCCGTTCTACTGGGTAATCTGAGGCCCTAAGCTTAGGCGTCCTCCCAATAGTGCGTGTCATTATTCTAGTTCACACTATTTCAAATACTTTCGGCCGACTATTTCAGGTCGCTGCCGGTTACCGCTAGCCGCGTTCCGGTGGCGTCGGCGCCTCGCCACGCCCGCGCGCCGAGACGTCGCCGCCACGCCGCTGTGCTACCGTCGCGCTATTGGCGCGCTTGCTGCCGCGTGGCTGCGTTCGGGACCGAGGTGCCGCCGAAGGAGTATCAGATAAGGCTTCAAACATACAATTTTATTCCTTCATTTGGCATTAGTGTGTTACTGTTTAGATTACTCAATCAACTATAATCATTTTCTAAAGCTCTCAGTGGTAGTTTATTGTTTGTGGTTGCTACTATTAATTATTAATAAAACAAGATGTCTTTAAGCGAGGATAAAGACAGTAATGCAAAACTATTGAAGGAACTATCAGCTAAACGTAGCTCGGTCAAAGGTCGTTTAACTAAATTTAAAAAATACTTAGATGTAGTTTGCTCTTCAAAATTAACAAAACCTCAAGCTAAAGAGTTAGAAATTAATGTTGGTAAAATACGAGCTATGTCTAGCAAATTTGATGAACTACAGGTTCAGATTGAGGTCATTAATTGCGACAATATGGATTCTGAGATCGATGAACGTGATGAAATTGAGCAGATATTTACTTCACATCTTGCGATCGCTGAAGAGCAACTTGATAAGTATAAGAATACTCCTCGCGAATCAGATTTGCACAATTCATCACAATGTCATCACGATCAGTCATCTCAATGTCACCATGTTGATTTTAAATTACCACAAATACAAATTGCAAGGTTCGATGGCGCTTATTTCCGTTGGCTTGAGTTTCGAGACACCTATTTGTCGCTCATTCATAACAACGAGCGTATCAAACCTATTCATAAGTTGCATTATTTGGTATCGTATCTCGAGAATGAAGCCGCGCGAATCATTTCTAATTTAGAGATTTGTGAAACTAACTATGAAACTGCATGGCAGCTCTTGTGCGATCGTTATGATAACAAGCGCCAACTTATAAATCAACACCTCAATTCATTGTTATATTTTGAATCAACACAGCAACAACACAAACGTGAATCAGACAAATCACTGAGGTTTCTAGTTGACCACGTAACAAAAAACTTGCGAGCATTGTCAAGCTTAGCTAAACAAGATGAATTGCTTAACATGATAATTATTAAATTTCTCATACCAAAATTAGATAGTCGTACAGCCATGAAGTGGGAAGAACATCGTAATAGTTTGTCCGATCTCCCCGCTCTAAAGGATTTCAATAAGTTCCTAACTGATCGCGCTGATGTGTTAGAAACTATGTATCAAAATAACTCTGATATACCCAAGGCAACACAATCACGCCAAAATAATCATAATAATTCTCGTAGTACTAAATCATTTTCATCTACAGTTCAGAACACTGGCCCCGTCGCTAAGCAGTGCGTCGTCTGTAAAGGTGACCACTGGATATACGACTGTCCTATCTTTCTAGCGAAGAGTGTTCAAGAACGACGAAATGAAGTATTTAAGTTGCACTTGTGCTCCAATTGTCTACGAACTGGGCATCGTGCACGTGATTGCAAGATGGGTCCATGTCGTGAGTGCAAGCGTAGGCACAATTCACTCTTGCATTTACCTAATTCTAACAATACTAGCACAAGTAATGCTAGTACAGTCAGTAGCAATAATACTAACACAGATCGCGATCCAACTGAAATATCAGTCAATAATTCAATTAACAATTCCATAGAAAATCAAGTTTTTTTGTCAACAGCCATGGTTAATGTTATTAATCCTCAAACAAACAAACAATTTCGAGTGCGTGCTTTATTAGATTGTGGCAGCCAGTCCTCATTTATTAGCCAGTCACTCATGAACAAGTTGTCATTACAGGTATGTGCTGTAAATACTATTAATGTTATTGGTATAGGCAACAACTTAGCAGAACATGTAAACAAAAGTTGCATTGCCCGATTAAATTCATTTAACAATGACTATAGTGTCGTACAATCATTTTATGTATTGAACCAATTAACATGTGCTATTCCTAAACAATCTATAGACATTAGTAAATTAAATATTCCAAGAAACATACAGTTAGCTGATCCTAATTTTAATCAGCCTTCGGCTGTAGACATTTTGATAGGTGCGGACCTATTTTGGGACCTATTAGGATGTGATCAGTTAGCATTAGGTCATAACATGCCCAAACTACGTAGCTCTAAGCTAGGTTGGCTCGTTGCCGGCCCTATTTCTCCAAGTTTAAGGAATCATTCGTCACCTAAAAAAATTCCGTGTCTTGTTTCAATTAGTGATAGTGACGAATGCAATAATTCCGATATTAATTCCAAATTGATAAAGTTTTGGGAACTGGAGCAGGTTCCAGATAAGCAATACTTTGGCAAAATTGAGAAGGCATGTGAAGACCACTTTTATCGCAATACGTACCGTTTAGAATCGGGTAGATTTTGTGTTAGGCTGCCCCTAATTGATACTCCAGATTGTTTAGGAGATTCTTACGCAGTGGCTAAGAAACGATTGTTGTATTTAGAAAAACGTTTCCGTAAGAATCCAGAACTAAAGTTACAATATTCAAATTTTATTCAAGAATATTTGGAGCTAGGCCATTTAGAGGACTGTCCGACTATCAATCCCGTTCCATCCTATTATTTATGCCACCATGCAGTGTTTAAACAAAATAGTGAAACGACAAAGACTCGTGTTGTCTTTGATGGATCGGCACGAACTTCCTCAGGCTTCTCTCTGAACGACCTACAGATGGTCGGCCCCAATGTTCAAGACTCAATCTTTTCTATTTTGATTCGGGCTCACCAGTATAAATATATTTTGACAGCTGATATAGAAAAATTCTTTAGGATGGTTAGATTAAACGAAAAGGATCGTAATTTGCAAGTAATACTTTGGAGAAGTGACGAGTCCAATCCTATCAAAACCTTATGCCTTAAAACCGTAACTTATGGTCTCGCAAGTGCTACATATTTGAGCACCAAGTGTCTGTCAGTATTGGCAGAGGATTGCGATGACGAGCTTATAGGTAATGTCATTAAACACGACCATTATGTCGATAATTTAGTCACCGGATCCAACAATGAGTCCGAGTTACTATATATTCAACGCAAGGTGTCGGACACCCTAGGATATTGTGGATTTAAACTACGTAAGTTCAGATCGAATTTACCAAGCATTTTATCATCATCAGTCATTGATCAAAATGATAAGGTTAGTTTAAGTGAGTCTTCTAATACTTTAGGATTAAATTGGGATCCCAAAACCGATACTCTTCAAGTATCAATTAAAATTCCTAATAAAAATGATGTACATAACATGAGACATACATGTCCTAAAGATAAACTATTTGGTAAATTTACAGTTAGTGAATTAGAATCATCTTTTATTTGTTTATGTAAAATTGCTCAGCAAACTTCATTTGCTTCAGAGTACAATATTTTGTTAAAAAATAAATCATTAAGTAGCAAGTCAACACTCTTGTCACTTTCACCCTTTTTGGACGATGACAAGGTAATGAGAGTCGGTGGTAGAATAGAATTATCTAATTACAACTATACTCAAAACCATCCCATACTTTTACACGCCTCTCATCCGTTCACAAAATTATATTTTACATACGAACACTTACACAACATGCATGCAGGGCCTCAGCTGTTACTAACTATAAACTAACTAAAAACGGTAGGCACTTGGCCCGCCAGACAGTTCATGCCTGTGTCAGATGTAGACGTATACAAGTTAAAACATTAACTCCCATGATGGGAAACTTATCTGCACAGCGCATCACACCTGATTTTCCATTCCGTGCTGTTGGCGTTGACTTCGCTGTTCCGTTCCTCACGCTAAATAGAAAGGGTCGAGGTGCACGATTAATCAAAACCTATTTATGTTTGTTTGTATGCTTCCGATATAAATGTGTGCACCTGGAAGCCGTCAGTGATTTGTCTAAAGACGCGTTCATCATGACGTTACGAAGGTTCATATCGCGACGGGGCAAGCCAGCGGAGATATTTTGCAATAATGGCCGCAACTTTGTTGCAGCAGCTAGAGAGATAGGTAGTTTTCTTAAAGCTAATCATGGACCTGTGGTTAATTTTGCCACCAATGAAGGAATAAGGTTTGTGTTCTCTCCCACGTATGCTCCACATTTCGGCGGCATCTGGGAAGCCGGCGTTAAATCCGCGAAATACCACTTAAAGCCCGTTATGGGGAACAATCATTTAACGTTTGAGGAGATATGTACTCTTTTCACACAGGTGGAAGCGGTGCTTAATAGTCGACCTTTATGCCCACTTTCCCCTTCCCCTAACGATTACCATTTCCTAACTCCCGGCCACTTTCTGATAGGGCGTGCGCTAAATGCACTGCCTGGTCCATCGCTTGAGCACGAGAGCCAGAACAACCTTCAGCGTTACAAGAAGCTTGAGCAAATCCATCAACATTTTTGGCAGCGCTGGCAAAGGGAATATGTAGCAGAACTACAGCAGCGCTCCAAATGGCGTACAAAATCAGCATCCCTGCAAGTTGGAGATTTAGTTCTTCTCCAGGAGGATAACGTCCCACCACTCAGCTGGCGAATGGGACGAGTTAGCCGCTTGTTCCCTGGGACCGATGGCGTCTCACGAGTCGCAGACGTGAAAACTACCAGAGGCTGCTTCAGGAGGCCTCTCACTCGGATTTGTCCCTTGCCGGCCTCTTCACCGGAAAACGACTGAAGAAGTTGAAAGGAGTCTTTCAACGGGGGAGAAGATATCTGCGCCATACTTGCGCCTGACAGTTTTGCAATACCACCAAGTCGCACATTCAAGTGCTAATGCTATATTTTGTTTATAAGTTTTTTACTCTCACCCGCACACCTTGACTTTATCACTTTTTTTACATTCTAAACTCAGTACACGGGTGCGCCGCCACGAATAATTGCTTCTCATTGTAATTATATAAAATCTGAAGATTAAAGCTGTTTTTGTTGAAGAAACTGAGGTTTTCATTAAACTTCCATAATGTCCATTATCAGACAAGGCTCTTGGCCCGTTTCTCGATAGACTCAAGTGCGTTCAATTGGTATTTCGCAGATCCATCCCAAAGATGAGAGCAGTACTCCATACACGACCGAACCTGGGCTTGATAGAGACTGAGCATTTGTTCCGGTGTGAAGTACCGTCTCACCTTTGCTAGGATTCCTAACTTTTTTGCTGCTAGCTGAGCCTTAGCCTCGATAAACGGACCAAAATTGAGGGTGGAAGTTAGTGTTACCCCAAGAAGTAATCATTAAACATAAAAAAAACAAACTAACTTCTTCCTTAATAGAAAGCCTACAGTTAAATTAAAAAAGTCTCAAAAAATAGTCATTATCTTTATCAGTCTCATCATCGTCGGTATCATTGAGCCTATCTTTAATTATACTTTTATTAGGAAGATTCAAATATTCATTGTGAAACCTATTTGGAATTATAACATTGTCACATAATTTTTTGCAGGTAAAAGCCAGCCTTTGGGTCACGCGAAGTGTCAACTAGGCGCCTGGACAGTTCTTTAAATAATTTGAGATGAGCCGCTCCGTAAAGCTGTTCAGAGTGATCTTATTGCCACATCTGCTTCGGCTGCAGAGCGTGCGCGCTTGCTGGCTGTGAGTGAATGGGAGTCGGGTCTCTGGCTTCATGCACTACCGTCGTCGAACATAGGCACCTTGTTCGATGATACTACTTTCCGCCTCGCTGCTTCCCTTCGATTAGGTGCTCCCTGTTGTTCTGCTCATCGCTGCCACTGTGGCGAAGTTGTCAACAGCCTTGGTCACCACGGCCTTTCATGTGGCCGTAGCGCGAGTCGCATAGCACGGCACGCGAATATTAACGACATTATCCAACGAGCTCTTATCACCGTCGGCGTTCCGGCTGTATTAGAACCCAATGGCTTGGCACGCGATGATGGAAAAAGACCGGACGGCATGTCTTTATTTCCTTGGAAGATGGGTAGGGCTTTAGTGTGGGACGCAACTTGTGTCGATACTCTTGCACCATCCCATCTTCCTAGCTCGTCATGCTGTGCTGGCGCTGCCGCTGCAGCCGCTGAGAACCTCAAGCGGTGGAAATATAATAACCTTGTTGTAGGTTATATTTTCGAGCCGTTTGGGGTGGAGACCTTGGGATCGTGGGGTCCGAGTGCTCACAAATTATTTATAGAACTATCCAGGCGAATAAATAAAACAATATTTTAGATGTATATGATTATGTAGTTTAGGGTTTTTATTTAAGTGTATATTCCATTATTGATTAAATTTTCATTTTTTGGAGTCTTTACACTTTGGAATTGAAATTGGCAGTCTTTCCTTATACAGAAATGGTAAGTTGTCTATGCTACTGGGCACAGCTGGATTTCTGGTGCTTTCTAATTCGGATTGATCATTCTTTGCAAGGCCCTTATCCTTCCCTTTACCCTTTACTGTCCTTCTTCCAGTTTGCATTTCTCTCTATTTTGTGCTTTGTCCCATCCTCTAACATCGTATATTTTACTTCGACTATCTTTAAGTTCGATTTTTGAAATGTACATATTTGAATTTTCTTGAAATGCTGGTCTTTGGTTTTGAGAGTAGCAGGAGTAAAACCTGATCCAGCAAAATCATTGAAATCAAAGAAATCCTGATGTGAAATGAATGATGTGAAATCCTAACACATTCACTCGATAAGCATGAGGTCCTTTTCTGGCTGATTCCATAAATGATGGCCATTGGGAAGGTCCCCAAGCAATCAGTTTTTTAACCTCCCTTTCAATGATAGCATGCATGCAATCTACTGGCATGTATGTATGTCCAGCTAATAAGTAATTTATTTTAATCATTTGTATATTCGCAGAACGTTCCAAAAAATATTTTAACATTGATAAAATCACTTTGTTTTTATTGTGCCCCGTACAGTTATCACAATAGAATGACGCAGTTGTAACCCTCCTGGAATCAAGTTCTTTAAGGTAGTGAAACAAACATGTTGCAATTTCACAGCTTCCACGTTTGCCATCTGCTTCTCGCCATGTGTAGCAATAACCGTTCTGTGTTCTGCTTTTGTATACAGTAAAATTATAAACAGCATACTTTCTCGAGTAGTACAACATCATACTTTCACCGTAAGGTGTTCCCAAAACTTTTTGAAGATCAAAGCTGGCTACGACTAATGTAGTATCAGGTTTTAAATTCTGGTAGATATGAAAACGTTTATATGTTGCCTCTTTTTCTTCTTTATGTGTTTGTAATTCTTCAACAGTCGCCTGATCGGGGTTGTTTTCATTCTTGGTACACAAGGAACATTTGTCCTTTTTAGGGACATGAAAGGCTAAGTTATACTCTCGAAATAGGTTAATGAAAAGCTTTTCACTTAAGAATGCCTCGGATTTCTCGTTACAATTTTCAACGTATATTCTGTATAAATTAGATGTATTTCTAAATTCTTCTGGAAGATAACATTTTGTTGACTTTTTTCCACTATAATGGGATGGCAAAGTTGATAACATTTCAATGTACTTTTTTGCAGCAAGTTTGGTGGATTCGTCATATTTGTCTGGGGCGATTTGCGACCATCTAGACGAGATAAACCTTCGTAGGCATTTTTAATTGTATATAAAATAAATGTTTGTCTTACGTCTAATGTTTTCATTAACACATAAACGTTTAAACGTTTTCATATCCACTACAAAAACTCAATTTCTGTATCGTTATTCTCTATTATACTTTCCTATGAATTTTTCATGGTTTGCAGAAGAATTACACCTGTTAACAATTAATAATCAAATGATTGAATACCATCGTATAACAACGTAATTTTAAACGTAAAGGACAGCGGTGAAATGAACTAGGGTTGACATTTTAATTTTTAGTTTTGTGTGTGTGACATATATAATATTCATTCATAAATTTTGAGAAATTTTACGGATCACGCAGTCCAGTGTCAATTATTAAGGACAGATCAATTTATTTTCGATGCTGACAAATTAACGTAAGGGTCAATATAATTATGATATTTTGAGTCACAATTTAATGTAAGGGACATGGTATTTGTACCTTCTCAGGGAACACTAATGTAGAAGACAATAATAAACAATCTCAAATTATGGAATAACTTATGTGACCTGTTGTAAAATGTACTCGATTTTAATTTAATGTAAATACCATTTACTGCGAGTAAAGAGACTTACATTAGTTTTTTATAAAAATATTAATTTAAAGGTCATATACACTGTATATGACATTTAAATTAATATTTTCTAGAAACTGGCTGTATAATATACAGCCAGTTTCTAGAAAAAAAATGGTCTATGCCTACGGAAAATATGTGATGTAAAGGACATTTTTTAAAGATATCGAGATTATATCAATCGAGAGAATATATCAATCGATAGAGCAAAAAATTCCGAATCCAACGATATATATAACTCATTTTCGACAAAATGTCCCTTACGTTATTTCATATTTCCAGTATCGATATATTGAGTTGAGACCACCCTTTTTGTTTATGGTTGGACTTTTTAATTTATCTTTATATGTAACCAAATTTAGGATGAACTGACGTGATAAGTATTAATTTTGGTGCAAACACAGTCATCTTATTAAGCTGACAGAATAGTTCGGGCCTATTTCAGTCATTATTTGTCATTTTCATTTCGGTTTGTACAGCATTTCTGTCAAAGTATTAGTTTCAAACAAAAATATTGTCGCATATATTATGCGCTATGAGTGGATAAAAATACCAGTATATAAGGCAAGTAAAGTAGGTAAAATAAATTGATTTAAATTATATTTATACGATATTTTAGGCTACATACTTAGGCTATCACTGATTGAAATTCGGCTATATTAGGCTACTTAAGCTGTGAAAAATGGGCGACATCGGCCCCCAGGTTGTTGGCAACACTGTCGAGCAGTCGAGCTTCGTCCGTAGTATTATAGTACTCTATGGCTTCGTCGCTCGAGCCGTACAGATGTGGGAGATCGTCGCGCTCACTCTCTCCTAAACTTACGACTCAAAAAACTGAAGATTCACAGTTGGATTTCAGTGTAATGTTAAACAGTATATAGTTTTAGTAGCTTACAAATATGGCATTTCATGGAGTTTAGTGTGTGATTAAAATGTTTTATTGTTAAGGCATTATGTGAAATAAGATTCTAGTCTAGTCTAATGTGTGTGGTTTGTGTTTGAAAATTGAAATGTACGAGAATTCTGAGATTTCTTCTATCTGTGCATCATAACAGGTAAGTTTGATAGATCACAAGATTTGAGGTGAAGGGCTAGTGTACATGAATGATCTAGGCCTAATAACTTATCACACTGGTCAATCCGATGGTTCTCAAAAAATAAGCTTATCGGAGGTATTGGCTGATAATAACTGACGGGAACCAAGATTATTGTTGGCGTGTTATTTTATTTAATAGGTATATCTGGCATTCTAAGTTTGTAAAGCACATCTATTCGAATCTCGTATTTTAAATTCTTGGAAAATCATAATAATTATGTTAAGTTAAAATGGTAACTAGGTATGTACCGACGTATTTTCGTCAAGCAACCCCAAACAGTTTCTTTAGTCTGAGCCCCAAACTCAAGTTACGTTAGATAGGTATAATTATGAGAATAAAAAAAAATGTAATTAAAAAATTAAATAAAAGTTGGAAACAGGCGGGACTCATTTGAGTTTGAAACTATAAAAATGGTATGGGCCCCGCCTGCTTCCAACTTTTATTTAATTTAAAATGGGCTTGTTTTTATTAGCTATTTCAATTAGTTTTAGTATAAGGTTGCAGTCGAGTTTTTTTTAATTTTTTTATTTCATTTTTTTTTATTTCCAGCTTTTTAGTTTACAGATGTGAAAGATTTCGCAGACGATTTAGTTCTTTATACGTATTTTTACGATTTGTCACTTTGAATTACTTTTAACCATATAAGTTGTACCTATATATTTTTGTAATCACCTTTTAAAACCCTTTATTTTGATACCCCACTCGATAGGTTTTGAGAAAAAAAAAAACTTTTTTGAAGGCATAATATGGCGCCAAAAATCCGCCATTTTGTTTTTTTTTTATTTTGATATACCCAGTGTCACTTTCACAGTCAATACGAATCTAAAGATACCTCTCAAGCTAAAATCCGTCGAGCCGTTCAGGCCACAGAGCGTGCCAAACAATTATACAAACATACATACATACATACTCTCGAAAAACATAACCCTCCTTCTGGCGCAGTCGAGTAAAAATTTAGCGATTTCTATATTCCATTTGGTTTCCAGTCGGTGTTATTGGTTTTGAATTTTCCTTTCTTTTTCACACTGCCTTCCGAAATTAAAGTTATTTTTGGCTTTGTAGTGTTTTGATATGGAAGTCGGTTCTATTTTTTGCAAAAAACTTTTTTTTCACGCTTTTCGGTGGGTTGGTTTGTAATTTATCTAGTTACAAAAGCCATAATGTCAACAACTTATCACATTTTACAAAATATTGCTTTTCCCTGTGCATAGCCGTTATTTTTTGAGGAGTTCTCCTGGTATTTGACCATTAGCTCTACATCATCATATGCATTGTGACGGGCATAAAGTGTTTAACATCCGTACTCAAGTAATCGAATCGCAATCCACGAAATACTTATTATTGAGGAGTTTCAGTGACTATCTGTGGTCTTCATCATCAGTTCAACTTCCCCAAATGGTACTTTTCGGAAGCAACTGCTCAAGGTACTATAAGAAATACCCAAAACGCTATAGGTGTGCCTATAATATTTGAAGAGTTCCCTCGATTTCTCCAGGATTCCATCATCAAATCCTGATTTCGTAACAAGATGACCAACTAGAAAGTATACCCATTCAAACGCAAAAAGTATTTTTCAAATCGGTCCAGCCGTCTCCGAGTTATGAGGTAACATACATAAAAAAAGAAAGAAAAAAAAAGTTCAAGACGAATTGTAAACCTCCTTTTTTTTGAAGTCGGTTAAAAATAGTAATAAAAACATAATACGTAAAACCTAACTAGGATGTCCTAAAGTATGTCTGTATTTTACTTCAAGCTACATACTGTCCATTAGTTATTTTCTTGTAGGAAACGGGCCGTAAAAATACTTCGTATAATTTCATTTGACAACCCACTGTTTATTTATTTAAACTTTATGTACAATCGTGGTACATGGGCGGACTTAATGCAACAAGGCATTCTCTACCAGTTAACCTTTGGGTTAAATATGAAATGTCTTTATCGAAAGAATATATCCCACCAAAAACATCCTGTAAAAAATTAGCCAAGTCTCGCTTAAGCTGCTTGTTTCTCTATAAAAAGTAATGAAATCTCTAAGCAAAGCGAAGCCAAGTCTAAGGATCTTTACTGCGATTTCTTTATTAATATAGTTAGATTTTATGTAACCGGCCGTTGAAAATACTCTATGCATTTTTACTAGTTAATACATCGAAATCAACGGCCAAGTCACATAAAATCTAACTATATTAATAAAGAAATCGCAGTAAAGATACTTAGACTGGGCTTCGCTTTGCTTAGAGATTTCATTACGCTCCAGAGCTTTGAGCATCGACTACGAGTTGCAAGTCTATCGGTTTTCTATCGGTTACATTTCGGGAAGCGTGCGATGGAATTACACGATCTAATACCGCCAAGCCCGTTACATCATTGGACTACAAGACAAATGGCGATGCGCCATCGTTACATGGTGGACATCCCACCCATACGCACAAAACGTTTTGGGAATACTTTCATTGTGCGTACGGCTTAAGAGTGGAATTCTCTGCCGGAGTCAGTGTTTACTAATCGCTATAACCTGGAAGTCTTTAAGTCAAGAGTGAATACATTACTTCTAGGCAAGCGTGCTCAATCTTCGACCACATCATCACTTACCATCAGGTGAGATGGTGGTCAAACGCGAGCCTATTCTGAATAAAAAAAAAAGAAAAAATACATGATGGCAAACTGGACTTACCTGAAGACAAATGCGTGAGCGAGGGCACTGTGGGATTTCTCGTCAATGCTAGTCAAAAAAACCAAGTCTCGCAACACAATTCTTCTAGCGTAAAAAGTTGTGGGATCCATGTAATACCAAGTCGGTTATTAATTTATTCTGTCCCTACTCAAGGGACCTTCTGTCTTAAGTTGTTGCGTAATTATCTAACCTAACAACATCTTATAGTGACCATATCAATATTAAAAATCTTTTACGTTTTAAATAAATAGATTGAATCGGCCATCGCATGAAAACACAATATATCTCACAAGTAATACATATATAAATTAGATTGTTCAGTGCGATTGTCATGTCAATCTATTTATTTAAAGCGTTAAAGATTTTTAATATTGATATGGTCACTATTTTTCTATAATTTGTACTGAATGATTGAATTTTAATAGAACTCCAATTAAAAGGTTATTATTTCGATTTATTATCAATTTTCATTCAAGATTAAATGAAAGCACCGCCGCACCGCCACACGCTAATGACATGACCTTAAAGATAATGCTTCATTATTGATTTATTGGCAGCTGTTTGTGTGGGCATCTGTTTGCTCATCATTATTAGGTATGTATCTTACGTATATGTATTGTTTTTTTTTTTGGGATTAAGGAATATTTAGTACTAACTTCACTACATTCGAGCGAACTTATTCTATGTAGATTTTATTATAAGGCAAAAGGCATGGTTGATTCTGTTATTCTAGGGAAAAGCATGGTTTCCAAAAGTAACAGAATCTTAAATAAATTGCTGCATTCGCTTCTGTAAGCCTTTTTTTGCTTATGTATCGTTGTGTGTACAGTACCTAAGTGAAAAAATTTGAACAAAGATTGTGCAAATCAGTAGTAACCTGTTCAAAATAAGCATAAGCAATAATTGTTGTATGAATAAACTGGCTGGTAGTGTAAACCTCTAAACTTAATAAACAAACGTAATCTTTCCTCAGAGTCCTCTCCCTGACTCTGAATCCAGTCCTGACTGAAATCACATACACGAACTATCAGCTGCTACGCCAATATTTGTTCATTGTATCGGCTCGATGTTAACGGTGTAGCTTGAAGGCTGACGCTCCTCTTGACATTTGGGTCGGCGGGAATCTTTGTTGTGTATCCAATATACACGACTAAGATTCCAGCCGCTCTTGATTTCGTTCAATAAAATGCTTGGCGGATAAGTGATTGGTGAGGAGTGGGTTTATTTGAGTAAAAATTTATAAGTATTACTTATTTGTTTTTAAATATTTGTTAGTTAAATTTTATTGTGATAGTTACTTCCTAATTTATCTTTTTAATTGAATTACTGATTTTTCCCTCCTTTTTCAAAGATAGTGTCTACATGTCTTTATTTTACTTTCTTGTCGAAGTTGGAAGATAACTATTTATTCTTCTTTTAAATTTTCTCGTCTATACATCTATTGAATATGACCACTATGTTGTAATGTTTCCTTTTTATAGGACTTTAGTACTTACGTTATAACATCATTATTAGTTTAGAATTTCCTAATATTCTGATATTAAGCTATTTTTAACCGACTTCAAAAAAAGGAGGTTTACAATTCGTCTTGAACTTTTTTTTTTTTTTTTATGTATATAACCTCATAACTCGGAGATGGCTGAACCGATTTGAAAAATTCTTTTTGCGTTTGAAAGGGTATACTTTCTAGTTGGTCCCATTGTTACGAAATCAGGATCTGATGATGGGATCCTGGAGAAATCGAGGGAACTCATCAAATATTATAGGCACACCTATAGCGTTTTGGGTATTTCTTAGAGTACCTTGAGCAGTTGCTTTCGAAAAGTACCATTTGAGGAAGTTGAACTGATGATGAAGACCACAGATGGCCATTGAAACAACTCAATAATAAGTATTTCGTGGATTGCGATTCGATTACTTGAGGACGAATGCTAAGCACTTTATGCTCATCACAATGCATATGGTGATGTAGAGCTGATGGTCAAGTACCAGGAGAACTCCTCAAAAAGTAACGGCTATGCATTGGGAAAGGCAAAATTTTGTAAAAGGTGATAAGTAGTTGATATTATGGCTTTTGTAACTAGGTAAATTATAAACCGACCCACTAAAAAGCGTGAAAAAAAATTTTTTGCAAAAAATAGAACCGACTTCCATATCAAAACACTACAAAGCCAAAAATAACTTTAATTTCGGAAGGCGGTGTGAAAAAAAAAAGAAAATACAAAACCAATAACACCGACTACCGAAATTAAAGTTATTTTTGGCTTTGTAGTGTTTTGATATGGAAGTCGGTTCTATTTTTTGCAAAAAATTTTTTTTATACAATACTTTGTTTGTTTACGTTTCTGTAAAGTCATTAGTGACTGGAGCTAGGTTAGGTCGCATATGTAACTGATATTGTACCTCGTGTTAAATTACTTTTATTTCTTTTTAACCGACTTCAAAAAAAGGAGGTTTACAATTCGTCTTGAACTTTTTTTTTTATGTATGTTACCTCATAACTCGGAGACGGCTGGACCTTGTCAGTCGGCTGATAGTCAGAATTGTCAGTTTGTTTGTCGGAAGTTGCATGGAGATTTGACAGTTCTAGGTTATGTTTTGACTTGACTTTTCTAATTGGATACATTGGTGTTATAATTGTGTGATTTATATTAATGGTTAGCTCGTTTAGAGTATTTTAAAACTTATTTAGCAGTATTTTTTTTTGTATTGTTCACGTAACCTGATAGGAGCGTGTACGAGTGGCAACACAGGATTGTCAATGGCAAGATTTAATGTTTGCGCTACGTTTTGCAGCGTCAGCTTGTATTGTTCTGTTATTTTTCTGAACCGTTTAACAATAATAGAAAATCACAGAAAATACCAGCGATTATTTGATTAAATAACCGTTGCAGATTAAAATAAACATTTGCATGTCTATAACGTTTAAAACAAAAAGGCTTAATTTGTAAGCAATTAAGTAGCAGCTCATTATATCGGTCGATTACAGCCGGGTTAACGATGAGCGTAATTTGAGACATAACGGCAGTTTCGTGAAATGTTTATATTTCGATATGGGATCTATCCTCGGTTTCAAAACTTTTTGATAACAGCCGAAACTTTTATGAACCAGGAGCTTGTGCTCGCGGCTTTGCGGGAGTAAAGGAATGAAAGGTTTTTGTTTTGACGGAAAAATAATAACCTATGTCCTTGTTTAAGGTGTAATCTATCTCTGGTACTAAAATTTAATTAATATCGGTTGAGAAGTTTTTACGTGAAGCGTAATTTGGGACATAACGGCAGTTTCGTGAAATGTTTATATTTCGATATGGGATCTATCCTCGGTTTCAAAACTTTTTGATAACAGCCGAAACTTTTATGAAGCAGGAGCTTGTGCTCGCGGCTTTGCGGGAGTAAAGGAATGAAAGGTTTTTGTTTTGACGGAAAAATAATAACCTATGTCCTTGTTTAAGGTGTAATCTATCTCTGGTACTAAAATTTAATTAATATCGGTTGAGAAGTTTTTACGTGAAAGTGTTACAGTGTGCATTACTTTCATATTTATAATATTTGTAGAGATTAGGCGGGCTAAAACAATCCTATTAATTTACCGTGTCAATTTTTCGCGACTTGTATAAAGCTGTCAACTATGGTGTCAACTGTAACTTGGGATCATTTCGCAAACAGATCTTGGGTTCGATTTCTTGATCGTCTAACATGTATTGGGATTTTAGAGTCTGAATATGTGTCTTCTTTTTGGTTCTAAGCATTTAAGGTACCTCATATCCCAGAATTCTCACTGGATTAGGATTCACGCGGGAAAATCCTTTTATCAGTTATGCGTACAAAGTCGCAGGCGCAGCTAGTATTAAATAGACATGAACAGAATATTGAAGTAATAATGGCATTTATTTTTGAAGTTCGGTTCGGTTTGGGGGTCGAGGGGAGCCTCCCCCTCCCGCCTACACTTTCCAGGAAATCCCTAAAGTTACTGTTGTACAACCGGTCATCATGTTAGAAATTGGGGTTTCGGATGAAAGACTCATAAATAAACTTTGGTGTGAACGTTATGGTCGGCTGTTATTAACAATGGGTTCCGTATTAAGAGTTTATTATGTAAGTTATGTCAGTTTGGACTGTGGTGAAAGGATTTGAATAATGTATTATATTGATTGTCACAATTCATTATTTTGGTAATTTGTTTCGCTGTTCTATTATAGGTTCGTATTATTAACGCAACTTTCGCAACTTTATTCCCGTAAGAGGTATTTTCCCGCATAAATCCCGATCACTTGGGAATTCCGAGACAAAATAGTGGCATAGATAGATAGATAGATAGATAGAATATACTTTATTGTACACCAATAATTGAATCACACTTAAATAACAATATTGTAAAAAAAAAATTGGTTACAATGGCGGTCTTATCGCTGAGAGCGATATCTTCCAGACAACCTTTGGAAGGACTTTATGAGCTTTATTTAAAATGGGGAGGGCTATATTAGTGTACTACTGTACAAATACTCATTAATAACGGAAAAACTAATAAAAATACAACAAAAAAAAATATATACAAATACATAAGTACATAAAATAAATAAATATATAATGTGTTCTTTAACATCGTGTGGAGAAAGCAAAGGAATAATCATAAGTTTGAAATAAAATGATTGGCAACCGAGCTTTTAAAAACAGCAAGTGACTGAGCTTGTCTTACTGACACCGGCAATCCATTCCACAACCGAATGGCCTGCACCGTAAACGACTGGTCGTAAAATTTTGTGGAATGGGTAGGCATCAAAAGTCTCAAATTCTCTGATGATCTCAAATCTCTAACATGTGTGTCATGAAGGAACTTAAAACGTTCTTTGAGGTAAAAGGGAGTCGTTGGATTGAAAAGAATAATGTAGAGTAATGATAAAATATGTGCATTCCGGCCAAGGCGGATAGGCAGCCACTTGAGTTTAGTGCGAAACTCAGAAACATGATCATATTTGCGCAAACCAAATATGAATCTGATACAAAAATTTTGGAGTCGCTCAAGCTTATCTAGCTGCACTTCAGTTAGATCTGGATAACTTGCATCAGCATAGTCAAGGATAGGGAGTAGAAGAGATTGGGCAAGCGCAGTTTTAGTAGCAGTCGGTAGGAAATTGCGCAATCTGCGTAAAGACCCCGCAGAGGCAAACAGTTTGCGGCTCACTTCCTGCAACTGGGGACCCCAAGCCAAATCCTTATCAATATAAATGCCAAGGTCTTTTACTGAGTCACAGTAGGGTATAACAGTTCCATCAAAAATTTTTTGGGGAAGGGTCGTCCAGTCAATTTTGGAACGTAGCCTAGGGCTGCCAACAATAATGACTTTAGTCTTCGCAGGATTAACCTTCAAATCATGATACAAACTCCAATCGGAAATACGCGCAAAATCTTTATTCACCGCCTTCACCGCCTCAGATAAATCTTCAACGGGAGCTTGCGAATAAATTTGCAGATCGTCAGCATAAAGGTGGTAGGATGAGAGAAGTTCATTTGAAATAGAATTTATAAATATGGCGAAAAGAAGAGGAGAGAGAACGCCCCCCTGTGGTACGCCAGCAGTAGTATTGCACCAGGAAGACAACGAACCTTCAATGCAAATACGTTGTCGGCGGCCACACAGGTAACTACGAAACCAATCAATAGCTGTTGGAGATATGTTAAGAGAGCATAGTATCCCGAGCAAGACATCAAAATCAACAGTGTTAAAAGCATTACTGAAATCAAGTAAAGAAAGAACCGTCAATTTTCTATTGTCCATACCCAATCTTATATCATCCGTAATGTTAACAAGAGCTGTGGTAGTGCTATGCCCCGGACGAAATCCGGATTGGTAAAAATTAAGGAGTCTGTTTCTACATAGGAAAGCACTAAGCTGACTATGAATAAGGCGTTCAAGGACTTTGGACAGAAACGGTAAAATGGAAATGGGACGGAATTCAGAGAAAGAAACAGGATTACATTTTTTTGGAAGTGGGGTTACATGAGCTTCTTTCCATGCAGATGGAAAAACACCAGAGGATACAGAATGATTAAGGATATGGCAGATGACAGGAAGGATTTCGTCCAAAATAGGGAGTATCATCTTGCGACTTACACAGTCACTACCAACAGCATTTGACGTGATTGATAAAATACTCTTCTTAACATCACAACAAGCAAATTGATTAAAAACAAAAGGAGAATAATCGGGAGTGGGAAGAGACGAAAGATTATCTAAAGTTTTGGTTTTAACAGGCCCATTGAAACTACAAGAGGTGGAAAAATGTTGATTGAGTAATTCAAGATCTATATCTTTAGGAACAGACTCTTGACGTGACTTCCCAATTCCCATTGATCTAAGAAATTTCCAGACTTTAGCTGGATCACCGTTTTCAACGGACTTATGAATGTGGCGGCGTTGGGCATCCCTACAAACCAAGTTGCTGCGATTTCTGATAGCGACGTATTTTTCACGATTTAAGGAGCTAGGTCTGCACTTATACCTAGATTTTGCTGCTGCCTTTTTTTGTAAAATTGCTTTCACGTCATCTGTTAGCCACGGAGCAGGCAGATGCTTCATCTTGACCAACCGAACAGGTGCATGCACATCATACAGCCCGATGAGATTGGAATTAAGGAGGTTAATTTTTTCATCAATCGAGTCTGCATGAACAAGCTCAGACCAGTCAATACTGCTAGCATCTTCCCGAAGACCTTCCAAGTCCATTCCACCAAAACTGCGCTGAAGAATACTTTTAGGTTTAGTCTTAGGAGGGCGAATTTTGTAGGAAAGGAAAATAAAGTCGTGGTAGGAGAAAGCGTCAGCTGAACATTGCCCATGCTTAGCGACGTGTTGTGTGGAGGAAACAAAGATGAGGTCAAGAATTATATGTTGCCGTATAACCTCTATTTTCAAATGCAAGTCTCATTAAAATCAGTACAGACATTCCAGACAATGGCCTGGACAAACAGAAAAACAATCAGAAAAGAAAAATGTTTATGTCTTAGTATCGTTTTGGTAAATAACGCTACTAATAAAAAATATATAAATAAATATATTGAACAAAAAATCAATAAAATAAATCTTTTTGCACAACAGAATATCCTAACAATCTTCACACATTTTAAGCAACACCGTATTCCAATGTTTACTCCCAAGACATACTAACAGGTTTGTTATCAAAACATCTGCTCGCGTTTCCTGTCCTTATCTCAACATCTATAACTTGTCAAACGAATCTGCCTCTTACACCCTAATCCTAAACTTGTTAATCCCGTGACGGGGTAAGCCTGTGTTTATGTTAGGAGCGTTCGCGGGTAAACATTTTTGATTCGTTTTCTTAAATGAAGGAAGATCTTAATTATAATTTATTGTGTGCGTTATAAAAACACAATTTTATTGTTACTTAGTCTGGTAATCGTTAATGAATGGAAAAAAGTATATATCCCCTATTGATAAAATATTGCAGTTTTAGACCAATTAATTTACGTCATACGATTAGCGAGATTACTCCATAATTACTTTTTTAGATCTAGTTAGAATTTATAGGCGTTATTGTTTTTTTTTTTTTGACAAATACCCATTTAGCACTAACACGATTCAAAATCTCACTTCTATCTCATAAACATGCGTTATTTTTCCTCGTTAAGTAATTTATACTAAGTAAAGAGCACACGGTCACAACTTCACAAGACTCTCTCGAACTGCTCGGCCTAAACATCGCGTAGGTAATTGGATTAACTAGTCTGAATGAGCTTTGAATAATCAAAAAGGTCAAGTTTTGACATATTAACTTAACAAACAAAATAAAACTCTAGGTTTGGGTTTAAATTTGAAGACCGTTTTAAAGATCAAATCCACTCATCCGCCATGACTGTTAAACTATAAAATAACATCATGAAATTGAAAATTTGTTTGTTCGAACAGAGATCTTTTCGGCCTCTCATTTTACGCTACGAAAATTGCGCTTCTTGTACACAGATATTGTGACTTCACCTCACCCTTGTCTGTAGAATCGAGACTCTTTTCCCCTCACTGTTTTTCAACACAAACACAGCGGAAGCTATTCTATATTTACGAGCAACTCAATTATGCGAAGGATTTTAAAATTGAACCTGCGTGAGGTTAGTAGCGAATTAATTTGGGCAATTTAACGGAATTATTGCCGTGGTTTGGGTGAACGATCTTGTTATTTGTATCCCGTTCTATCGTTTTTGATTATGCCGCTTATGAATACAGCGGGATGCTTTCAACAGAAGCGACCAATGAGCAGTTTAGGTTAATGAAAGGCCTTTGGATCCTAAAAACGCAGGATCAGACAATGCTTCTTCGTCTTGTCCAAAATTATTATGATACTACATTATGATATTACAAGGTATGAGTAATTTTTAGCTGAATCAAATTATCTTAATAATAACTAAATATATTCCGAAGGTTTTGATTCCATTGCCATCAGAACGTCACAAAATTCATGATATCATAATATATTATCACGTCTGTATTCCACGAAGGGTAAGGCAGGGTAAAATCTTGTGTATATCCCTGATTTGGTCCATCATTCACCCATTTTTGTTCTCGAAGGACTGATTGACTGATCCCGAATTAATGATATTCGCCCATAATACCTACTTAACTTTTGCATTTCACTGCATAGTATGATGCACATTTTTGTCATCCACTCCCATTCATTGCACCGAATGAAAATAGTTTCTATGACATCAATAGACATGCAATAATAGGCCAAAGTCTACCACTGTGTGTGTGGACGGTATTCACAATATTGTATATGGACTTCGATCATATTTGTGGTCGAAATAATTGAATTCCAAAAGGTGTTAAGCAGTTTGAATTCGATGTTATAGCCTGCACGCATTTCAGTTTACTTGGTTTTATATGTACATATTGAGTGGTTTGATTCATTGGCAAAGGTAAAGTAAAAACAGTGGTAGGGTAAAGTCAGGAACAGAAAAAAAATTACTGTGAGATCAACCATGAAAATTAAAAATATGTGATCATCTGCTTATTACACTATGTTTAAGAAACTTCATGAATTGTAGGGAAGAGTATTTTTTTAAATATTTTTTCACACTAGAAATTTCTCCTGTATCGGTAGTGCTCTTTTACAAACATCAAGACTCTGATCTATTTGTGTTTGTTCCGGTGTGGTAATCGAACTTAACAGTGCCTTCAAGTAGTTTTGTATTGCGAGTAGGTATTTAATAACTAATCTAAACGTTACAGTACTCTTTACAACGTTTGAACGAAACGCGCAATAGGAATTAAAATAAATTTACTCTCAAGTAAAATTCCTCTGACCTACATTTCATCCGCTCCGCTTATGTCCGTGGCACTGGCAACATCCTTAAGCCTGCAATACCATGTTGGCCGAGCGTTGTCGAGTGAAGGCCAATACCAACATGTAGACGGTTTATTTGCCTTGTCTTGCTATCGCTCGGTGTCTTGCCTAGTTGGTTGCGTATAAACAAGCGCCAACGTGTATAGACCTTAGAATACAGTAGAAACCGCGTTCAAGTGTAATTGCAAGCCGCGCTCTGTGTCCAAATACAAGACAAGCCTCCGTGCTAGCCTCCCTTCCCACCCGTGTAATGTTGCTAGCTCAGGCATTATTTGTCCGTTTTAGGGGTAAATTCTTCAGCAGGGAAGCTAAAATTTTAGATAGTTATAATGTTACATAGAAACATAATTTCATACACCCCTCCCCTTCCTCTCTCACACACACCACACATACATACTACAAATTTTGTAAATTTGTTTCGTAATCTTAATAGGTACTATGTTAGTCACATATACGTACCTATTATGAATGTTATGCAATTCTAACAATATCATATACATAATTACATATACAAGGTGTAACAGATTAAGCGCAATACCTCAGACACTCCAAAAGAATATTAAATTATAAGTCTAAAACAACAAAACAACCAAACCTAGACATTTTTTTTATAAAATAGTTATCCTTACTAAACGCAAAACGTATGTGCGTCATAAAAATATCCTTACGCAGACGCATACACTCGTGCAATATTAGCGGCCGACATGCACACGAGCGTATTTTCTTGAATTAAGGATTGTATTAATTTGTCATGGTACTTTGTTTCCATTTTAAGGATTCTGCCGCTAAAATTAAAATCATTTTTTATGACGGACTTCGATTCTGAACCAACTACTTTCGGGAATTGCGTTTATTCTGTTACACGTTGTATACGGATCGCACTGATAATCTTTCTTTTTCAACCGACGACAAAAAAAGGAGGAGGTTATCAATTCGACGCGTATATATATATTTTTTTAGTTTTTATTTATGATCACCGATTACTCGAATACGGCTGGACCGATTTGGAAAATTCTTTTTTTGTTTTGTGACGACAAGAACGTATTATTTTTAATGTTTTTTTAAATACATTTTTTTTCTCACTTTTAAATGTATTTAGCCAAGCCAATTATTATTTTGCCAAGTTATTTGGCGACAGGTATAGCTCAGCTTAACTCATCTCTAATGTTAACGCTCCGCTCCTTTGAATAGGTAAAGCAGTATTTTGTTTTTCGAATGCACCGTTTGCGTGCATAGTAATCATTTGGACGGCTTACTACGAAACGTGGACCATGTTTTGCAATACGAGATGGTATCAAGATTGTTTTTATGGTTGATAATGTTTGATTGGTGAAATACGGCTGAGGTTTTAGTAACTAAAGTATTGAGTTATTTTTGTTTCCTTTGTAACTTCAAACCGTTGTCTCTGTGTAGATGGGCCACGTTGTTTTTTGCTTGTAATTTGGTAGACACTCCCATTAGAATAAATATAGGCATGCAGGCTAACAGCTAAGTGGTTACACTTAGTGGTTACACTTGTTACAAACGTGACTTACGAGTCGCAGGACGTGGGTTCGTACCTAGCAAGCACATTAATTTGTCTAAGAATCATCACCACTGCTCTCAAAATGGGGAAGGAACACATGACACATCGTGTGGAATATCTTATCTTACTCTTACTAATATTATAAATGCGAAAGTTTGTGAGGGTGGATGGATGTTTGTTACTCTTTCACGTAAAAACTACTGAACGGATCTGAATGAAATTTGGTAAGTAGATAGATGACATTCTGGAATAACACATATGCTACTTTTAATCCCGAAATTCCCACGGGATCGGGATTTGCGCGGGAAAACCTTCCTACGCATACGAAGTCGCGGGTAAAAGCTAGTCGTAAATATAATACAATATGTCCATGGACTAAAAAATCCATAGACATGCGAGTACGCGTGGTGGGTAACAGCTCATTCCCTCTCATAAAAAAGATGCTCCCAGCAGCAGGAAGTTACAGGCAGTTATGACATAAATGCTTTCTTAGGTAGTTTTTGAAAATTGGACATCAATACAGTCACAAATGAAACTTAAAATAATAAGACTTCCTCTTTATTTAGCTTAATAATGATATCGGAAATAAAGACAAACATTTTCTTATTTATCTGCCGTAGTTTGTATAAAATTGTACCTATTAATTACTGAAATTACGGTAGTTATTTCCTCAAATAACGGATGTGTCTGCCAAAGATATTTCGCTTTTATTTCATGCATTCAATTCCTTACGTAAGCACTCTTTATTGAAAATAATTGTCTTATATATCGCACACCCAGGTCAACAAAGACGTAAGTGCTGATACGTCAATATTTTTTTATTGCAGTTTTGAATAGTTTAAGTAAAGATACATGCGCTCAATTTTTTCCGTTACATTTGGACTTAAAATGAAGGCTTTATACCATTAAAAAAAATCTTGGCGTCAATTAAGTTCAATATTTTTTCAATTAATGAAGTCGATAAACCAACATAATCATGTAAAATTTCATTAAAATAAACCTAATCATGCTTAGGCCTTTGTTTAATTAAATAAAGCAAAAAATGTATAATTGTATATCATATTATTCTTTTTAATGCCTCATAAAAAACGATTTTCTTAAAATAATACCGATTACATCCTATCACAAATAAAAATAATCAAACAAAAAAAGCCGTATTTCCATGTTTACGGGTGCACTCGCACACAGTTTCGAAATAATCATGCTTACGCCTTTTTTCCACTCATGATGTGATCTAGTTGGCGGAAGTAATCACGAACTCGTCACATAAACAAGTTGAAAGGTCTGGGTACTTACCCTTACAACGCATGCGTGGGTGGGGATTGTTTATTTAGCTTTCATAACTCACGCGCCGCTCAGGGATAACAGCACGTAACTATTTGTATTTCCACGTTAAAAAGACATTTGAAGAAGAGTTTACAAATAATAAGTCGTAATTATACCCATGGTATGGATGGTATTCACCCAAAATTAGCGGGAGATAATTGTAATAGCTTAACCGATTTTTGTAATGATAACTTAAACCATCAATCTTTACAATCACCTAATTCTCCAAAGAGTTTACCATCAAACCCTATGTGTATACGCCGCGATGAAACCATTTCTATGGCAAATCTAACTGAGACCTACATACTAATAGAACCAGTTGCAATTAACAATGACCTAGCAGAGATTAACAATATTAGTGATGATGATGAACATAGAGTTTATTTAAATTTAACTGTGGCGAATCAAATTGACAACGTAGAAATTAATATTAACCTACAAATTATCTAGTACCACAGAAATTACGCAACCTAGTACTAGTATTGCTTCTGATATACCTATCCTATTGTAATAATCATAATGCTAATATTACTGCTGGGTCTTCTCGTGTTTTGCTGTCGTCGGAAAGTAATGTTAAATCTAGAAAGAGGACAAGAAACATAAATGAATGGGCTATATGTAATTTTTTTTTAATATAACAATGATCTTGAATATCATAGTGTTAACACAAAGAAATTAAGGCAATGTAGAGAAATAGGTAACCCTTGCGTATGTAAGATGAAATGCTTTGACAAATTTACTCAAGTAGATATTTCTGAGCTATTTCAATATTTTTGTAATATAGCAGACCATGAAAAACAATGGCTTTACATCCTGAACAATACAGAAGTTGAACAGCCTAAAGTTATCAAAGTTCAAAGAAAGCGGGATAAGTCTCGTACACTAATTTACTTTCTACCATTAAATAAAGATGGTAAACATACAAAACTTAGAGTAGTAAAAGTAATGTTTTTAAATATTTTAGGTATCAAAGAAAAAACTGTTTACTCTGCTATGAATAAATATACAAATAACTTGCAAATAATGGATTTACGGGGCAAACATGCTAACCGTTCCCACAAAACATGTGATGAAACTGAGCAAAGTGTAATACAGCACATAAAATCATTCCCACGTATTGAATCACACTATTTAAGAAAGCAAAATAGCCGTCAATATCTCGCCTCTGATTTAAACTTGGCTAAAATGATTATATGTAGTTTGGATGTCGGAAAACGCAGTAAAAGTAGCAAGTTTATACTAATATAGTAATATTTTCAATTCCCAATTTAATCTTTCATTTTTTAAACCAAAGTAAGATATGTGTCAGATCTGTAGTCTTTATGAAAATGCTGATGTTGACCGTAAAATTGAACTAAAGGAAAATTACGAAAGCCATTTGAAAAATAAATCCCCTAATACGCAAAATTAAGGATGACGAAAAATCTTCATCAAATTCTGAGACTAAGACTGTCGCAGTGTTTGACTTGGAAAAGGTACTAAACTTGCCATAATCCAATGTGGGTATTTTTCATTATAAAATCGGTTGTCTGTAAAGTCGGTTTACTGACGATAGTTGAACGTGACAACGTCATAAGAAAATACTGATGGAATGGTTGCATTTTTCAAAAGAAAATTTTAATTTTACATCACTATTACTGCACTTCTCATGACAATGGAAGAATCCCTACACAGTGACGTCATCTCTTAGCGTTTTATGATAGCCTAGTACTTGACTCGTTGAGTCATACATAAATGTCAAAGAATCCCTACACAGTGACGTCATCTCTTACCGTTTTATGATAGCCTAGTACTTGACTTGTTGAGTCATACATAAATGTCAACTTGTAGATCCAATTTGATTTGCTTTGGAACGCCTCAGAGCGATGGAACGCCTCAGAGCGAGATAACGATCAATATTTTCGTGCGTGCAGCCAGCTTCATCGAATTATAAGACGTTGCCACGTCAAAAAGAAATATCCAGTCTATAACTTCACGGTATACAATTTATTATCTTTACAAGGATACTGCTATTTGTGGCACGCACATCTGTGCGTGCCACAAATAGCAGTATCTTATATCTTTTGGCTATCTAGCCAAAAGAGGGGCTAACGAAATCTCAAGCTGTCTCTATGACTTCTTCAAAAAAGAAGCTCTCAATGGTGTCAAATCAGTGTCTTTATATTCTGATAATTGTTCGGGTCAGAACAGAAATCGCTTTATATTTGCGATGTACATGCACGCTTCTCGTACACTAAGTTTGGATATCGTTCATAGGTTTTTACAAACAGGTCATACCCAAAATGAAGAGGACTGCATGCCTGCATAGAGAAGAATTTAAAAATAAAATCGTTTATACACCTGACCAATTATACGAAATTATTATGAACGCTAAGGTCCATAAGAAATATGTTATGACTTAGATGTCCCCGAATTTGTTTTATGATTTTAAATCACTAGCGATTTTGAACAAAAATTGGCTGAAAGATACAATAGGCGAAAAAATATATTTTTCGAAATTAAAAGAAATTAAAATTACTTCTGAAACTCCTGATAAATTATTTTACAAATATGATTTTGAGCAACCTGATTACTTTGTGTTAGATACTATAAATTATAGTTCATCTAGAACGCGTAAATCCAAACCAATTCAATCGGATCCTGAGCTCAAAACTGCTTATGACCAATTATTACCAGTGTCAAGTGCACTGTACAAACATTTAAAAAATCTTTATGACTCAAATGATATTCCGTTACATTATCAAGGTTTTTACAGGAATCTAGTGGCTGAAAACGATACCCGTAACTTTTTGCCAAGCGATTATTCAGATGAAGACTAAATTATTATTATAACTGTGTTAGTAATTATAGTTTTAAAACTTTGATTTTTATAGTTCTGTGTAGCATGTTGATTGTAATATCGATGATTGTATGTGTATTTTCAAGAACAAAGTTAGAGAATACCAATTAGGCTTTTTATTTTATTGTACGAGTACTTAAACTTCGGTATTAATTATTAACAGTTATTAATTTAAAAATTTGTTAACCCTCGTTCAAAGGTTTAAACTAATAACTATTATTACCAATAATGTAGGTACTCAAGTTTTAACAACGAGGGATTACTAATCATTTTTACAATACTTAAAAATTCTTGAAAACAATTCAGTAGAATAAATACTTCATACTTGATTGCCTAAAATAAAAGAAGTCATAAAAAATATAAGAAGTACGTAAACACCAATCATTATGATTAATATAAATGAAGATTAATATTTTCGTTTCAATACTATTATTCTTATGTATGTTTAGTAATTTGTATAATAAATAATTTTAAGATTTTTGTTCATGCTAGATTTTGAGGTCTTGCTAAGAATTAGTATTTAGTTACCGTTCTGAGTTAAACTTATCAGAATTATATATTATTAACTATATATTATATATTATTTTTATTATCTTTTATCGGGTTCTGATATGACTATTATTATAATAAAGTGCAATTTTCGAAAAACCTTTTTATTACACCACTGAAATATTATTTTACCTAGAAACTTAATATTACTTACAGTTATGGTTTAATTGAACATACTGTAAAAAAAAGCCCGTATTTAGACTTAACACTATATTTTAGTTTTATGTTTTAACAAACAAAACTGTAAAAGCGTCATACAATTCGATATGTAAAATAAAATTGAGCAAAAAAGGCCTTAAACAGTACTTAGCCTCTGTTTTATCATAGTATAGAACTTCGTAACAGACGTAAGCATGAGTAGTTACAGTATAGAAAAATATTTAGAAAGCAATGATTGGAATAAGAATCATTACATTTGAGGATTGGTCTTAAATAAATAACGAAAACGTCTGTAAAACATTAAACATTTAATATTGATTACCAAGATAATTTAAGGTGTTTCAAATATAAACAAAAAAAGGTGTGTTTTTTTACTATTTTTTGATATATAACAAAAGATCATAGAATCAAAAACAAAATAGATATACCTGATTAAACAGTTTTTTTGCTACCCTATAAAGTTAGTGAATTCCTCTTACGCCTTTATTAGCCTGGGTGTGCGATATAAGAAGCAAAGTTTACTAGTAAGCAGTACTACTCATGCAGCAAATGTTGCTATTTTTCAACTTAAAGGAATATCATGGAGTTGTTAATTTTCTTTTAAGTTGTGCATTTTAACTTGTTTATCTCGTACATTACTATTTCTTATCATCGTTGCGTCTATTTCATTTTTTATTTTTATTCCACTTTATTTTTATGCCTTTTGTTTGCTTTCTTCGATGTTTTTACACAAATAAGCATGTCATAAACTGTCATCTCACATTGCTGTAGTTTCTGACTGGTTGTTGATCCGCAGCCGAAAATGAACTATTCCAGATACCGCCATTACTTTTGAACGTAAAAATTATCTTGTAAATTAAAAAAGAAATTAGAAATAATGTCAATTATAGTGAGATTTTATGTGAAAGCTGAAATTTTCGTTCGCATTTTATTGGTATCGCTTACACTTGTAGACAATTTACGATTAAGATTTTCTCACAAACTCTAAATCCCTCAAAACATCCTCATTATTTTCCTCCCAAATAAAAATTAAGAAACATACATTTTCTGCATGTTTAACTTTAATTTTCAGTTAAATTTGTATTTTATTTATTGACTGCTTCTATCTTACATGATGCTGGAATCTTGTCGCTTGCGTGCTCGTAAAGGTGCCGACTAATCATTGAATATATTAAATGTTTATTAATTCAGTTTATAAATTACAATCGTAATTGAATACGTGTTTAAAATGTTCCATCGAATGAACGATAACGGCAAAATAAAATTGTTTTTCATGTAAATTGAAATTCTTCATAAGGTAATCGAATATTTGCCCTTCTTTGTTTATTAATTAATTGACTTAGGTAGTCTTAAAAGTTAATTTATGGTAAAATGATTGTTTTGTCACGATTAAATTCTATTCATTTTTATTGTGATTATCGAGGATTTCCGAAGCTACTCACAGCAAAGCGAAAGCAGTTTCTTTTATACCAACAAAGTTATCATTACCTTAAACATTCCTAAATTCCCACCTTGACTCAGGTAGGTAATTAAAGCAGCTAGCATAAGCTTGTATGTAATAAATTTCAAGACTTGGTATTCATAAAACTATAAGCAATCATAATCTTGAACACGTAAACCTCGCTTAATGCATTAAATATGATTAATTACAATAATATGTTAATTCCTAAAGATTCCTAGGCCACCTAGGACTGTCCGTCTAGGTGTTCTAGCATTCACAATTATTACCAAAGCTGGTAGCTAGATAACTCAAGGGCTTTAATTAATCAACAAGTAGTATTGCTGTTATCTGAGCATAAAACTGGTACTATAAATTGTTATTAAAGGCGCGACCTAGAGGCTGTTGTATTTATATATTTTAATTTTCCGACATTATTATCCGTATTCCATACTAATGCGAAAGTGTTTGTTTGTCCTTTAGTCACGTCAAAACGCATCGACGGGTCGATGTGATTGTGGTGTGCAGATAGTTGAAAGGCTGGAGAGTGACACAGGCTACTTTATTTTCGCTGAAAAGAAAAAGCTTTTCACTCGTGGAAAGCCGCAGCAGAGACTTGTTAGCATTACATAGTTGTGTGCTAAAAATAGACTAGACTAAGTTGAAAATGTATAAGTCTTATAATTTATCTGTAATTTGGCTAAAACAAAACGATTTACTTACTTAAAATAGTACAGTGAAAAAAAAAAAAACTTATGTAGAGGAGTGAGTAAGAATTGAGTTTGTAACCCTACTAAATTTATGCGACAGATTATCAGCTCACTTCACTTATGATATCACAGCCAGATAATATGATTTGTTGTGTGAGAACCAAAATTCTATGATTAATTAAAAACAGAAGGAGCAGCAGTGGCCCAGTATTTACAGGCACGACTTAAGAGATGAAGCACCTGTGTGAGAACCTAGATAGTCACACGGGTTTCAGTGTTTTTCAAAAATACCACTGCTCTCAAAACGATCAAGGAAAACATTGTGAGGAACCGGCGTGTCCTAGGACCGAAAAATCCGAAATCCCGTACTGGGCTCACGTGGTGGAACACGGCCCATTCCTTCTCATAGACGGAAGGCAGGAATCCCAGCAGTACGAACGGTAACGAATGATTATGATTATATATTATTAAAAATAGTAGTGGAAAACATGGAAACTAAGGCCTGTTTACTAGTCGGATTGACCTACTTAGCTATTTCCATTCGAGCCACCATGACAAAGGATTCCCTCGATTAATGTCAATAGATCAATCAATCTTAATAGGCTTTCTTCAAGTATGTCGGGTTCAGCTTCCAGTCTAACCGTTTACAGTACCAGTGTTTTTTACAGAGCGCCTGCTATTCTGACCTCTACATACCCCTTAGCAAGATGAGTGCCGGATTTCCCGGCTTCTGACTTGCCCTAATGACTTTCAAATATCTACGAATGACAGCCGACACAAACGGCCTAATGTGCTTCCCGAGGTTCGGAGTAGTTTCGGTATGTAATTAATGATACGGGTATAATGGTTGGTGCGTGGATCTGCGGGTCTATCATCATTATATAACTAAGTCTCACGGCTCGTCTATCTGTTTGCAATAATCTCAAAAATGGATTTATGGAAATGGGCTGAAATATGACGATAAATGTTAAAGATGTCGGACAAATTCATGCAGACTGGGCACTTTACTGGCGTGTGCCACCTAAACCAGTAAAGATAGTTATGAAAACAATAGTCTAGAAAATTAAAAAGCCCGCGATAGCACGTAGTTATCTCGTAAGGTACATTCACAATAATTATTTTTATCTATTACCCATTTTTTAGAAAACGATAGGTTATGTTGCTAAGCTTATCTCCAAGGGATACAGGACTATGTAGAATCATGGGCCACTAGTAAAATCTGGTTATAAAAGTAATAATATAACCAGCTCATATTGAAAAGCTTTTAGTTTTTCCAACAATAGGTCTCAGTGCGAAGCTATTGCTACATAAATAATAATCTTCTGAGAAATCTTCTTAAAATAAATCGCGCATAGAAACGTGTGCAGACATAATTTATGGGATAGGGATTGATTTGCTAACACAGCTTATTTATACATGTTCAACTACTCTGTAACTACCACTACCACAGAATAAACATAAGAAGGACAACACACGCACACCGAAACACGTTTAATTTACAGCGAATGCAAGCGCGTGTGCTCCAATTAAATATTTTAAATACGTTGCATTTAATGTAGATCAAAATATTTTTCAGCTAAAGATCTTCACAACAAAAACAAAGGCGTAAACCGGAGGGTCATGAAAACGAATGCAGAAGTAAGCTAGACGCGGATTATAATAAGCGACATGGCAATAAGCGAAGTTATTGTATCCAAACTTTTTGTAAATTAAATTAAATTAAAAAATTAATATTAACAACTTGGTATGCGTCGCAAAGCCGCCTTAACTAATAATTTTCCTTTTTCCACTGGATTTTTTGGTTCAGAAAACCTCTTGCACGTCCTTAGAACCTTGCAAGAGTTTCATTACATTCTGATCTTTTAAGAATGAATACACAAACATACAAACATTGATTTTTATAAGTAAGCAAGTACTTCATAATACTTACTTACTTTGTATTGAAGAACCACCGTTCTTCAATACAAAGTTATTAAAGCGAGTCATAATAAAAGGATTCATACTGGTATGTGCAAAAATAAATATAGATTCCCTACATATCCAGTACTACTGGTATTTGTAGATCCGGACTGGTCGCAAGGTTATTAGATTCAAGAATATCTCTTTTAGTAAACATGGGAATGTTGCTAACTAGATAATCTTGTTGCAACGGTTTTTAAACGGATCTTAAATTTGTGTAGGAATATTTAAGTTTTTGAATGATTCTATTGAGAAGTTAGTTGATTGTGAAAGACTTTTCCTTTGAGATGGAAGTAACGTAATACATTTATTTAAGTTGTAACAGGAAAATAGGTACTTTTATTATTTATCGAGCAGTAACTATAAAGGACAAATTGTGGGCCATTCGTCGCGCTTCAAAAGTTATAGTGGGTCGTCAGACCTCAATAATCTCAAAATCGTAAACATTAATTTAGTAAACTATTTATTGAACTGTATTTTAATTGGACTCTGTGTAGGTACCTGACTGTCAAATATATCATCATCCGCTTAGCCTTGTCACAACTATGTTGTGGTCGGCTTCCAGTCTAACCGGATGTAGCTGAGTACAAGTGTTATACATGGAGCGACTGCCTACCTGATCTCCACAACCTGTATCTGGGTATCATGATACACATTGGCAAGACCAGTGTCACATTACCTGGCTACTGACTACCCGTAATGACTGTGTAAGATGTACAAATGACAGCCCAACGTCGATATGTTAAGATGTTGGGTGACCATCCATAGACCGACCTTACCTTACCTGTTATTATCGAGGCTGTTATTATTTAGTTACGAGCTCCTGATAGTCAAATAAATGTTTTCTCTTTATTACAACCTCTTTTAAAGACATAGTCGATATCAAAAGGGGTTAAAAATCGCATGACATTCAATTCAGTACAACACCCATTGAGCCGCCTCTAAATTAAACAAATTAAATAAACACAATAACTCTGTAGGTATATTGAAAGAGGTTTTTTAGGAGCGACGACAATCGTATTATTGTGAACCCCTTTGTACATGTTTACTGAGAAAACGGCAGAAGCTAAAATTATATATTAGTACTCGTACATACGTACATGCTATTGTAAGATATGTAGGTACTAACATTTGATCCTAATGAGTTTCCTCTTTGATTACAAATCGAATGTAGGGGTTGGCTTCCAATCTAACTGTAGAAGTAGCTTAGTAACAGTAGTTTACATAGATTGACTAGGTAGGAATAGACGCAGGTCCCGGTGCAAGTGTGCAAGGATAGTGTCACCCCTTGCTAATACTGGTGCCGTATCTTCAGGCTGCTCTCAACTGCTAAACCTTTTCTCAATTATGTTTGGGTCAGCTTGTAGTGTAAAACAATGCAGCTGACTATGTTTTAAATGGAGCGACTGCCTACCTGACCTCCACAAACCATTAACTGAGTAGGTATGTAACACGATATCTTTAGGTAAAATTGGCAACTGGGATCGAATGTAAAACGTGCTTTCTGATTCACGGAATAATCTCGATATATTGACATGGTCACCCATCCAGCGATCAACTTCGGCAAAAATTGGTTGGTCTAGAAAATCGACACGAAAAACCTCCAACATTTGTAGAAACCAAAAGTTTCCTAATTTTTGTTTCTAAGACATGCGAATTGCCTCACAATGTTTTCCTTCACTGTTTCACTCACAAGAATGTAAATGTTACTAAACCGTATAATATAGCATCCACACACCAGAAACCAATTCATACAGACTCGGTTTAAGTGTCTGCGACTTATAGCGCAGTTTCAATAAGACTCCCTATATAAAAAAGATAATAGAACGGTCAGGGTTTATCTCCGAAGAATTACTGGAGTTTCGGTTATCCGATGATATTCGGTTAGAGATAGCTTGCGATTGTGTGTATAGTTTTGGGAGAGTAATTTTTAGAGAGTGTATTGGTATTTTTTTGCATCTATACTTCTATACTAATATAATGAATCCGAAAGTTTATATGTACGTATGGATGTAAGTACGAATGTTTGTTATTCAATCTTGCCAAAAAAAGGCACGGATCCTGATTTATTTGGCAGAGAGACAGATCACAGTCTAGAATACATTTAGGCTACCATTTATCCACGCGATCGCAGTCGTGCGCAACACCTAGTCCTTGAAACAAGTAAAAACCAAATATATCTACATAAATGTCCTTTTTTTTTCGGCGGAGAAATCATCAAATTACTCCTCCCGCTCTAGGTGGAGTGGAAGAGAGCGTCAGACTTCTACTGGCTAAAACACACCCTGATCCTTAAGTTTAGTTCAGTTGCGGTCCGTGGCCATGTTGTTGAGTTTCTTAGGATGTCTCGGTCTTAGGACACGTCGGTTTCCTCACAATGTTTTTCTTGACCGTTTTAAGAGCAGTAGTGAAAAAAACGAATTCGTAAGTCGTGCCTCTACACACTGGCCCAGCACAGCCTTAAAGAAAAAAGAAATATAGTAGCCTATTTGGAATAAGTATATTTTTTATTTTTCCAATTACGTAAATACTCAAAAAAAAACTTTCTCGAAAAATATCCAAACTATTGTACTTTTACTTTAATAAAATAAATAAATTTCCAACTATCAACGACGTATTTACAAAAACACCAATATTTAACAGTAATGTACTTCAGTTTAATTAGTTTCGATTTTAGTCTTAATTGAATAAACATTGAAATATTTATATGGCAGTAATGCATACAAATATTATAAATAGGGAATGGGCCTTAATCCACTATGTGGTACCATTACGGTCCAATCTCTCATATACAGGCCTGTGTCTCAGTAGTGGGAATGTTGTAGTATGATTAATAAGATTATATTAGTCGAGCCTCGTTAGCAAGAAGTGCCCAGTCTGCCCCGCAGCGGAACACACCCCCCACAAAGGTTGTTAGCCCGTTTGCACCTTGCAAAGCGAGGAGTATTTAGATACGTTTTATTTCAAGCTATTATATTATATACTAGCGACCCGCCCCGGCTTCGCACGGGTGCAATGTTAATAATAAAATAAATACTATAGAATGTCTATATATACAATGTTGACAGCCTTTTTGTCATTCGAAAATACATACATGTTCTCTTTAGTAGTTACTCTTGAAGGTGCGACATATAATTGACCATGGGATCATTCAACGCTCAAATTTAAGCCTGCAACGTTGAATATTTGACCCTGGGATTTGTTAATGGTCATTGCAAAAGATATCTTTAACGGAAATTGTAGACGTTTATACTGGAACGGTAAATCCGACGGTATCAGAGGAATTCGGGGAATCAATACATCTTCTAAGGTACCACATCCGATGAGTATTGTGCACACTATTATGAAAGTTTTAATGATTTTACAAGCAAAGGCGTGCCATTGCAAAGTTTAGGTGGATTCAGGTTTCTTAATAAAATAACAGGACAACCTACTTTTAACACCATTTTATGAGGAGGGAGTCCAGATGGTTCAAAGAATTAAGAAATACTATAGGATTTTTTTCAAAAGTTCTTCCAAATCCAGAACAGTATCAACCGAGTAGTATATTTGCGTCGGTGCATCAATCGTTGTCAAATCAAGTTATTTACCTTATCATACTTGTTCGTTAGTGGGTGATAGAATAGCTCTTTCTACCAAGATGACCAAGATATAGCCTTACAACTTATGTTATCAATGTCGGTATAGACATTCTTGATCAACTCTTGGAGGTTGTCTATCAAAAAACAAAGGTTTTCTAGTTTAATCCTTCCATCAATTTGTGTTAACTCTCCATTGCCAACTTTTAGCAGCATCTCTGAAAAAGCCTGTTCTCACGTGAAGACAACGAAACCCACCCGGGAAATTTTTGAGGCTGTGTATCGGGCGGCCAATACAATCAGGGGGTTTGTGTGTGTTTTTAGCAGAGGCGAAGTAACGCACTGAATGGCGTTTCAACACTTGCTTTATGGTCGGGATTTTGAGGTCCAAGTGGAGATCCTCGTTCCTCAAGTACCAGGGCGCGCCCGTGGCCTTTCGGAGAAATCGGTTTTGAATGACTTGCATCCTATGGATCTGAGCCGAACTGGATTGAGTAAACACCGGACAGGCGTATGTCAAAATAGGGCGTATGCACTAGGCTTGTTCATACTCGGTCACTGACAGGAGCGCTCCGAACTAGTACAATTGTTCAAATGTACTAGTTCGGTCTTCTAGTACTATTAGTTCATTTTAGTTCATCGATTATTAAGACGTCAGACGTGATGGAATACCTGCATATTTGATTTTCCTTCATACTTTGCAGGCTTAGGACTATCATTTTAATTATGATACATTTTAAATAATTTGAATATCATTTAAATAAGTAATATTGAATGAATTATTAAAATGGCGTATTTAAAAATAAAATATTTACAGTGATCTTCATTTTTGTATACATATTTTCTTTTTTACAATCCACACGAAACAAAACCAAGCATAAGCAACATAAACTTGAACTTATATTGTTGAACCAATGACATTGAGTAACTTCACTTAACAAAGTTAAAATAACAAATAAAAACATCGAAAACAATTACTATCAAAGAGCCATAGAACGTCCGGGCCATAGATTATGCACATAAATGACCGGACACAGTTTCTCGTTCTCCAGGTCATCGTAGTTCGTACATCACTTATTAGTTCAGCCGTTCTTGCTCGGCTCTCGCGATTGGATGTCGCTAGGATTGGTGATTAGTTCACTGTACTAGATGTACTAGATGACCGATTTGAGCGACAGAAACAGAATAGTTCGTTCTAGTTCACATGACGGAATTGCGTCCTAATAGTTCATAGTACATGTACTACACAAGCCTAGTATGCACGTGGTAAAAATGCGTAGTATGCATTTTAGGGAGAGTTTGCTGTGTGCATTCAGCATGCTGTGTAACCTACCGAGAGCAAAAGCGTCTCGCGAGCGAACCGACTTTATATGCTCTCTGTTTTGGTCTAGGATCACTCCTAGCACGGCCTGCGACGCCCTATCTCGCCGGCACCGCGCCGCAACCGCTATGTCCTTGCATTTTAAATCTGTAATATCTTCGAAACTATTCATTTAAATTATATGCTGTAAGGGCAATATTGATCTATAATACATGCACAATGTATTTATGTTATTTAATTGGATAAGGATTAATGATGTATTGCTTAAAATTGCTTCGTAAAATATGCTCGCATTTCTCGTAAAAAGTAAAGGATAAAAATGGTTCTTGTGGGTTACCTATAAGAGATAGACGTATACCATCGCGCACTTTTTTGTTGACCTTTTTAAGGTGTACAATACTGTAGTACATTATTTTGATCTATCTCGTAGGGTCCAGCCAGTGTTTGTAATGAAAGCGCAAAAAAATGTGTTTATTTGCGACATCACATTAGAAACCTCAAAAATCATCAGTGTTACTCTACTATATTATGCATGTTATATACTTAAAAGCCTTCCTATTGAATCACTCCTTCTATTGAAAAAAACTGCATCAAAATCCGTTACGTAGTTTTAAAGATTTAAGCATACATACATGTGCAGGGACAGAAAAAGCGACTTTATTTTATACTATGTAGTGATGGGGTTCCACACTGGCATTGCGTATGTGATGGGTCAAGGATACTCCATTTGATTATGTTTATAACGGCCAACCGGGGCCCGGGCCCGGGCCCGCGAAAAGTGTTTTCGTTTGGCAATTTGCTTTTGCCATTTTGCCGGGAAATGACTTCTCCCTGGATATCCCACGCCACGTCACTATTCTGCAGTTGTTAAAGTTTGTCGTGTTTGGCAGGCTGTTATGCGTCATTCATTATATCTCGATATCAAGACGCACAGTCAGTATGCATTTAAACGTAAGTCGCAGATTTTTTTCTGAACAAATAGAGAGCAGCAGAGTTGTTACATAAACCCCACAACATAACTTTTTATAAATATAGTTATGCTAATATTATAAAGAGGTTAAAGTTTGTATGCAGCATAATCTTAGAAACTACTGATCCGATTAAAATTGTTTTCATTGGTAGTAAGGTGCATGACGTGTGAGTGCTATATCGGCTATAAATTATTTCAAAATCCACGCGAAGTCTCGTGCGAAGTGCTAGACGATGTATTTATTTCAGTTATCTTATAAGCATTTTACATGAAATATTTTTGTACTTGTTTATTTTTTAATGCACCTGTCAAGTTATATCTTTATCACCCATGGTTGACTTATACAGAATGCCTAATCCTTCCATGTCTTTTAAACCAAAACGAAGAAGGTGATAAAATTATCTAAATTCCACACCTTTGTCAGATACCCATAATTATAGCTTACACCGCATATCACCGCATATCTACAACTAGCTTACGCCCGCGACTTCGCCCGCGTGGAAATAAAATCCCCCGATTTTGAAACATTCTTCATTAGTGCTCCGCTCCTATTGGTCTTAGCGTGATGATTTATAGCCTATAGCCTTCCTCGATAAATGGGCTATCTAACACTGAAAGAATTTTTCAAATCAGAACCGTAGTTCCTGAGATTAGCGCGTTCAAGCAAACAAACAAACAAACAAACAAACAAACAAACTCTTCAGCTTTATAATATTAGTATAGATGTATGATGGTGGCGATAACAATTTTATAGGATATCATAATTACGCCACTGCACCGGCATGAGTTGTAAACTGAGACATCCTTTTTATAGGGTTTTATGGTCTCTCATTAAGGTTTACCACAAAAAGCTGTAAAATTTATGATGACTATGGTTTTTTCCTCGTTATTTTTTTTTATTGAGTAGGTTTATGTATAACGTCCTTGGTGGTTGAGAAATGCTCGTATTAATATATGGATAGGTCTATGGCAATTAAGTAGAATATTAAGCGGGAACCACACGGTTATCCCTGTGGTTCCCACTTTTAGTTGCAATAAAATAGTTTGCTGTATGACACGCAGCGACATTAAACCTTTTTTATCACTGAAAAGTTTTTGAAATGTAGTTATCATAATTATAGTGATGAATCACTATAATTATGATACATTTCAAAAACTGACAGTTTTTAAACATTCACGAATGCGAATGTGATTACGCATATCTGCTACCTACATTCGCGGATGCGAATGCGAATTTTCAAGTTTTTTTTTTTAAATTTGGTTTCAATTCTATGGCTTGGCGGCTGTCATGAGAAGTTAAGCGGAATCTTAAGCTTTATTATCCAAAGTAGAAGTAACTAATACCAAACTATTAGGGTAATTTGTTTTAATTAAAAAAAAATACTTAATTTTTATTATATTATATTTATAGTGGTCAGTGGCCCTGACTGCTATGCGCAAGGTCGTGGGTTCGATTCCCACCTAGGACAAATGTTTGTGTGATGAGCACGGTCATTTGTTCTTTGTCTGGGTGTAATTTATCTATGTATGTATTTAGAAATATATATGTATGTTTATCAGTTGTCTAGTACCCATACCACAAGCTCTGCTTAGTTTGGGACTTGATGGCGTTGTGTGAAAAAGTTGTGGAATATTATATTATATTATTATTTCCTTTATTTTACATATCTCTCAATAAATTACATTTTTAAATATTTTTCATTATAAAAGTGACAATAAAAAAAAACATTTAAAAATATAAAAAATGGCAGTTCACTGGTATCGGGAACGGGGTCCAAGCTACCGGTGGTTAGGTCTCCAGAGAAAGGAACCTCCTCACAATACGAGCTGTATCGAGGAGTACTGCCTTCTGTATCAGGCCCTTTATCCAGCTGTGTAACGCCAGCTTCGACAGATGGTCATCGAAGCTTTTAGCTATCAGCCCATTGACTGATATGACAATCGGCACAATGACAGCCGAGTCCACATTCCACATGTCAACAATCTCATGAGCTAAGTTGAGATACTTTATGTGTTTCTCTTTCTCAGCTTTCACGAGATTCTCGTCATGTGGGATGGTAACATCGATTACCATTGCGCGGCGCACTAATCGGTCTATCACCACTATATCAGGCTTATTGGCAACAATAGTCCTATCAGTGATGATAGACCGATCCCAGTACAACGTGACATGGTCATTTTCGAGAACTGGGTCGGGCACATACTTGTAATACGGTACCTCAGAATCGACAAGTTTGTATTTCAAAGCAAGTTGCTGATGGATAATTCTGGCTACTTGGTTGTGTCTATGCAAGTACTCGCCGTTAGCCAGACGAGAACAACCGGAGACAATATGTCTGATGGACTCACCAGGACGATGGCATGCCCGACACACGTCAATCGTCCCGTCCTTCATGATATGTCTTCGGTAATTATTCGTCAAGATAACTTCGTCCATAATTGCACAAACAAAACCTTCAGTTTCCCCGAAGAGATCCCCGAAGCGTAGCCAGGCAACGGAAGCTGTCGAATCTACATCGGACCCATAAAGAGCACGATAGTAGCGACCATGAAGCTCCTTGCTTTTCCATACCTCCTTGCGGTCATCTGTGGTAAGTATAACAGGTTTGTGCCAGTTCTCTTTAGCCATGGTCAGCGGAGTGAGTCCCTTGTCCACTACAACCACATCTCGGTGCATACCCACATCGGCTTTAAGGAAATATTCCCGGAGACTGCAAATTTCGCGGTTGTGGAGAGTTTATTATTATTATTATTACATTATCTTCAAATTGTATTTTTTTCTGAGATTCATATTCGCATAACATTTGTACAAACTATGCGAATGTTCGTTACATCACTAATATAATAGTAATATCATATAGAAACTAGATGTGCGTTGCAATACCACGTAAAGTAATAAAGTGTATTTTTCAATGGATTTTTGACAGTCATATCAGTCAGTCAGTCGTAGATCTTTGACAGTAGGTAGAAGCCACAATCTGACCCCAGTCTTGCCAAGGAGTATCGTGTTACCCAGCTACTGCAGCATGTGCAGGTCACATGTGCAGGCGCTCCATGTAAAATACTGTTGCTTAGCTGCATCTAGTTTTATCAAGATTTCTATATAGATTTGTACTATGTTGATTATTTACTATAATTTTATATTATTAAAAATCGAATCACCTATAAAACAGGCCCAGTTCCAAAAACAGAAGCCAATCTACACCATTCCATCACCGTCTTCTCTTGTTTTGGCTCAAAAGGGGCGCAACAAACTGGCCCTACATCTTATTCCATGTGCTACCACCATCTCTACCAACCCCTGAAACCCTTTAATAGCTTGAACATAAACAATAATACTAATGAATGACTTTCATTTATAAAAGTGCGTAAGAAGGCACCTAATGGGAAAGTCATAAATAATGTCTGCCCTCCCTTGAACCCCTTGGCAATATTTTTGGCTCGCTTGACATTTACATCGGCTGGATTATAAGCTGCATTAAGCTGGCTTTACGTACCGAAATATTTTTTGAGAATAAAAATGTATACAACGTATGGATTTAATTTCAGAATCGAGTTTCCACAACTTAAAATTACAAAATATTAAACGCGCTTGAGGGTAGAATTTGGTGGTTACTAAACCAAACAATATTTAAACCTTCTCTTAATTTCATACTTTTCTTACTTTCCAGGTCGGTATTCTGTTCATCATTTTCTGCATAAGTCGACCTGTGAACTGAAACTCATGCACTTTACCAAATATTTTACTTACAATTAGGTTAGTATCACAAAAATCAGCCTGTAACGTTCCCACTACTGACACATAGGAGAGATGAGGATGAAACTTTACGATGATATCTACGAAGTATTAGTGAATGTTGGAAGAACTGCTTTACCTTTCAATGTTCCCCTATTACAGGTTCCCAGGGTTGCCCTTTTTCAGAACAGTGCCCAGTGCCCTGATAGATGCCACATGGTTTTATTATTTGATTGTATTTGTCTTAATATGAAATGATGGATGAAAATTAGCTATTGTCATTTATCGGTTGAACACGCCCAACAAAAGGAATATATTGCTCATTTATTTTCACGAATACTTACATTTAATTTTTCATCTTCATGCTCCGCATAGAAAACAATATAGGTATTTAAGATTTTAATTATAAAAAAAAAACTCTATACGTTGGTTTTGGTAAAGTAATAAAATGGCGGTTTAGTGATTTTAACTTTTCACTGTCAATAGGTATGTCAGTTCCTTCATAATGGTTTTCCACCACAGTTTGCACTAGTATCAAAATCGATATTAACCTAGTGTTCAAAGACCCTTGACCTGTCCCTGTTAATTGTAGAATCTAATTTCGCGGTTGACGGGACTTAATGAACCGGGTTCTGTTTTTTTCGCGACGTCACTTAAAATTGATTTCCTTTTAGATTTTAGTACTGAAGTATTTATAATCGGTTTTTGTTAGCGGTGGATGGCATAAGCGGTGGATGGCATAAGCGGTGATTAATCATGGACGAGCGCTAAACGGTTACAAGCAGATATTATTGCCGGTCACCAGATATGCTACAAGTTATGTTCTCAGGGCTGGAATGCGTGTATGATCAGCTATGTAAACGTAGATCTGCCGGGTTTGCGGGAATGTTCTAACCATATACAGCGGCCCTGGAACGCAAGAGCAACTGAAGTGACAAGGTGGGTTTTAGCCAGTAGAAGTCTGAAGAACTAAACCTCCCTTGCGTTCCACCACACAGCGGGTGGAGTCATTTCAAGATCCCCCCCCCCCCCTAAATAAAAAAGGGGTACTTACATTAAAAATTTTCTGTACCTACCGTGTTGCAAGGGCAACACTTTACATGTGAGCTGTCAAAGAGATACAAATTCAATCTCAATCAACGGCTACACGTGCTCTTCGAAGCTCGGCGGTGTACTGGTATGGTGGTCACCCATCCACGGATTGACCTCGGCAAGCGTTGCTTAATCTTGTCGTACAGCTGGTAATGATTAAGCCATTTTCTTTTGTTTTAATAATATCTTGTTTGAAAATAGTCCCACATGAAGTTTCACATAAAAAACAAACTACAAACGCTATCCTTTATAAAATCTGGAAATCCAAATCCGAAGTTCCAATTTGATGCGCCATTTCAGGCTTCTTCTATTTATTGGTTACTTGATACTTTTGTTTCTCAGCTATCAAAGAGCTCTCGTAGCAATTACTATTCAATTTGTTCTGTTTTAGTAAACAGAACAATCGTGTTTATGGATATAGTTATCCATAAATACGACGCGTAAATATGGTTACCTTATGGTGACCAAAGGTGACAAACCTTCTGTAGGCCTACCATTTTTCTTTGGAAAAGTGATAGTTGTAGTCAATTAAAGTCTGATAGACCCTTTCGCCCACCTCAGGAGAAGGACATCTATGAGGATTTCCACCTAGGTAGAAAATAAGTCTCTTCTCATCTTCTTTACCGTTTCTAAATGTGTTTTATACCATCATAACTAGATGATGTAAAATGTACCTACAAAGTAGTGTGCCTGCCTAGATTCCAACTAACGATTTACATGTCAAAAGTTGGGTTCGTAACCACTGATGTGCAGAAAAAAATATTGCAGAATCGAAAAACAAAATGATGCTATGAATCACTTTACAAGAAGTTTGTGGCCTTAAATCAGTAACTGAACTAAAGTATATGCGAACAATACGTTAGAAGTTCGATTTTCACGAACGAATTTGTTCATGTTAGCTTATGGGCATCGATTGACCTTTGAACTAAGTTGTTTGATCTTAAAACAAAGTAAAAGGTTGATTAATTTATCCTTTACAACTTATCCTTTAATAATGGGTATTTAATTAGGAATCTAATTTGCATGACACATTCAACTTCATTTAGAAATACCAGAATTTGTTAAAGTTTTACATTAAAAAAATTAAGTAATATAATAATATGTATTATGTAACCCGAGCATTACTCAGCTATATCTATCTATGTTTGTAACATAAGTTGTTGTTTGCTTTGTATATAATCCTAGTTGTTTGTCCGTTTAATTCCTGTAATTGGTTAAAATAAATTTAAAAAATACAAAAAAAATTAAGAGGGTGACTAATAATACCACCAGAGTTGTTCGTCTCTCTGTGAGACAAAAGTGTTATGGTTTTTCTTTATATGATTAGAATAATAACCCAAAGATTACTCAATCTTTTATTTAATGTGCTAAAATTGAAATAACTGACATGGTGTGAGTTATTTAAAGTATAGGTTCTATTACCTGTACTTTATATAACTCATATATAGATATTGTTATGCATGTCTTTTAGTAAAATAAATAATTTTACTAGGTTACTAACATTTTAAAATACAGATATAGATATTATAATTATACATTTTCAAAAGCTCATCTCAAATTTATTTACAACACCAAAATGTTGGGTGCCGTTGCTGTTCATCTACAGTTCCTTTAGAATCTCTAGTTAGCAGTTCGGATGTACCTGTGTGATTTCATACGCCGTCTGTTCCATCCAATCAGTGAAATAGACGGTTGTTGTTAGCAATTTGCAACTAGAAACAGGAAACATGGCCTTAAATTAGTGCGGCCATCTTGAAATTTAAATATAGGGTGTTCGATGTTTAAATCGTCCAGCTTCGGGGAATATTTTATTGAGAAGCTTATAATTTTACTTTTCACAAACAATATTGTGGATAGACGACTCTTTAACGACGCCTTTATGCAGAATTGTAAGTATTTTAACAACATGAATTTAAGGCTAAAAATACCTTTATAATGGATGTGTCGATGTTTGGTACACAATTACATCAAATGCCTAAACATATCATGATGAAATATCGCTTTGAGATAAATTATAATCTGACAAAAGCTGCGTATTATCTACGGAAAATATACAATTTCCATGGGATATAGGTTTTCTTAGACAAGGTCTACGAAGGTATACAAAAAAATCTGAAAACAATGCATAAACGTACCAAGATTATTACTGAGTACCTTTTGCTTTTAGCGGTAAGACAACCTTTTGACACTCTTTTTAACCGACTTAAAAAAGAAGGTGGAGGTTCTCAGTTCGTCGGAGTCTTTTATTTAATTTATTTTTATATGTATGTTCCCCGATTGCTCGAAGACGGCCGGTCCGATTTGGAAAATTCGTTTTTTGTTAGATCCTGACGTGACGAAAAAGGGACCAACTAGAAAGTATGCTCTATACTTTGGAATCGAATAAAAATGGAATCATGAAGACATCGAGGGCACTTTTCAAATATTATAGGCACACTTATAGCGATTTGGGTATTTTTATTGTAACTTATGCAAATGCTCGAAGAAGTGGAACTGATGATGAAGACCACAGATGGCCACCGGAACTACTCAATAATAAGTATTTCGTGTGTTGCGATTCGATTACTTGAATATGGTGGTTAAGTTATTTATTTTTTTAAAGTTTATTCTAGTAGGTCGGTTTTAAACTAGTTTAATTTTCGTTAAAAAGTTTTTTAGTTGTCAAGTCCTTATACAATTATGTTACAATATACAATAAAGAGTATATATCTAAACTACACAGAGTATAGGATTATAACGTTGATTTATCATACATATTGGGTCCTACATTTCGGGCACTTAGCACATCATTTCAGACACTTACGATCGCAAATGGCCTAAATGAACTATTTCGCTCTAAACTGCAGGCATACTTAGTCAGTGTTTATTGTTCCACCACGGCTATGATTCAGGGTTCTATTATGAGTGGATGTGGCGCAGTGGGGGTCGGTTGAAGTGAGATCGAAAAATAATTCAGACCAAAACTCAAAACGTGCGTAGTTGCTTTGCTAAAATGTTCGATAATATTTAAGAAAAATGTTATTTAAGTAGTTATGTGTTGGAATTAGGGTCCGCTAGTAATTTAATAACAATGAATAAAAAAAATGTAACCCTGATACAAATATCCTCTGAAAAGTAAAAAAAAGTTTTTAAGCTGAGCGTCGTAGTAGTCGTCAGAAGTATAGTAATAGTATGTTTTTTTTTATCTGAGAACTATTTTTATGTCATGTGCATATAATGAGTATTAAGTGTACAATAAAGTCATCATCATCACTTACCATCAGGTGAGATGGTGGTCAAACGCGAAACAATTTTTAATAAAAAAAAGTATAAAGTTAATGTTTCATTAAAATATATGTTCTGTGATTAGGTGCTGTATTTACCTGAGATATTTCATATGAACCTTGAATAGTTTAAGTACAAGTTTCGCGTTTCAAAGCAAAATGAAATCAATAATACACATTTAAACACCAAAACCAAAACTAGACCAACCAAATAAACACATCATAGTCTAGTGTCCATAAATCTAAAGGCAAAACTCCTATGTGCAAATGAAATCACACACGGAAAATGTCACTTTAACCTAGTTTCGGGAGCAGAACAGAGAACTCTAAGATGGTTATTTTGTAATATTTACGATGTATGTTTTGCAGTTAAGTTGTACTTCACTGTAATGGCCGGCTATTAGACAATTATGGTAGAAAAATGTTAGAAATTAATGCACACATGACACAGAAGAAATACCTAGTGTGGAACAACACTATTCAATACAGAAGAAATCTGTGTGAAGTATACGCTATTGTCAATTATTAGCATGTAATGCGATTTAACATGACATGGTTATGGAGTATAGAATACTTTTGTTTAATTAAAAAAAAAACAGATACCTAATTACATTTGAAAGCAGTTGTTAATAGAATCTACTCAATAATAAATATATATATACCTCCCCACTGCGAGGCAAAGGCCTCCCCTTTATGAGAGGGCATGGGCCGTAATCCACCACGCAGTTCCACTACATGTTGGTGGAGGTCACTTGTCTTCGAATTTTGGCCCTAGCACGCCGATTTCCCCTTGATATTTTCCTTCACTTTATAATTATTATCAACTAGTACTCTCGCGGGGCTTCGCTCCCGTGTATTCTATCACGGTAAAAACATAACTCTCCTTTTTTGCAGTCGGGTAAAAAGTAGCCTATAACCTTCCTCAAGCTTCAAGCTACTTCCATACCAAATTTCATCCAAATCCACCCAGTACTTTCGAAGATTAGCGCGTTCAAGCAAACAAACAAACAAACAAACAAACAAACTAACAAACTTTTCCGCTTTATAATATTAGTATAGATAAACTGGCATCAAAGGCACACAAATAGTGAAGTTTGGTACTCAGCTGACCTCGCGTTATAATAGCGCCTCTATAGGCGAATTGAAACAGCCATCATTGTTTTGGTCCTCAATATACTTAATTAGTACCATTACACAAAGAAATCATCCTTCCAGAATGAACACAAAAGCATATAATTATCTGCACATTAGAACTCCATGGCCAATGCAAGTTACAAACTAATATAAGACCATTACATATACACAGATGAATGTTCAAACATGTCATGGTCGCATAAATGGCCTTTGATAGTTTGATCCCAGGCCCGGACCTCCTTTGACTGGGCCCACTTTGACGAATTTAAATGAACGATGGCCAACTTTGGAACATACATAAAGCCCTGTGCTGACAGAGCGAGACTTGCCTCAGAACGTGCTGACCAAAGAATAAATGCAAAATTGATGACGTGATGACATCCTCAAAATTAATATTGACCCGTTGCAAGAGTGACACATCTATATTATTATAATACCTACATTGGGAAAATATAAATCGTTAATCTTTTCGCAGTTGGATGATAATTATGTGCAGTAGTAGTCCGTAGAAAATATGTAGGTACAGTAAAAATAAAATAATGTATTTTTAGTAATTTAACTCTCACTCTATCCTGCTATTTACTAATAGCTTCTACCCGCAGCTTTGCTCGCGTGTAGTTTTTTTCCGCGAAATTAAAGTAACATTCTGTCAACTATCTTCACACATCAAACCGTTGCTCCGTTTTGACGTGAAAGATGGACAAACAAACAAATTATAATCGTGCTCAGAATACCCTACCAAAGTTGTAACTATAATCAATGGATGAAAAATGAATGGTTACGAAACGTATACAGGACAAACATACCAACATTGATTATTATTTTTATTCTAATGAAATAGAAGATAAAATATTGTTTTTCAGGTCACCTTTATTATTTGTCTCGTTAAATTATGAATTGCCTAAAAGTATACATGTTAAAAGTTTATTATGATCACAATAGAATACATTTAAAAACGGTACTTTACAATCCGTCCGTGTCTCCCCGTCAGATTTACTTCTATCAACATTTTTCGTTACGAGGACACGAATATCAACATTTAACCCCTTTCATTAATTCAAATTACCATTTCATTTAAATAGATCTCAAATTGCAGTCAAAAGAGCACAAAGTAGTGCCCCGACATTAATGGGTAGTATTCAAGATGATTCTATGAGAATTTATTACCCAGAGCTCCACGTAACTGGAATATTATTACACCAATTACGAGCCGGAGCTTCGTGCCTTGTAGACAGTTAAGCCTTTGTGTGTAAGGGTGTGGGTAGTAGACTAATTTAGGACGATGTCGGCGCTGAAAAACGTCGAGATCATTTCTATAACCTTTTTTTGCTATGAAAGAAGAAACAGCATGGAGGTATATAATAAACTAGCTGTTTCCCGCGACTTTGTTTGCATGCTTTTTTGGAAACTTTTATCCCATGTTTTAGCCTCTTATTGGTTGTTTTTTTTAATCAAAAAGCCAAGCCCATATTTTGCTCGGGAGCTGCAACTCCATGCGTCAAAGTCAGTTCAGTAGTTTACCCGCAAAAGCGTAGCAGATGGACAGACAGAGACACTTTTGCATTTATGCATGTATTTTGATTGGACAAAGGCATTCATGTGATTAATTTTTCACTATAATTAACTTATAAAATCGTGTATTCATTCACAATCGGACGAGGCTTTGAATTATTGCTTCGTTTTTTCTATAAATTGTGGGTGCAATACAGGTACTTTTAAATAACAAGACTGCTATATCTTATCGCACTCAGGTACAGTTACAACGTTGTCATTGATTCTTAACTGATGATTATGTCTTTAGGGTTGGAATAGGTGGTTGGAGTAGGTAAATAATTTTTTGTATGATACAAAACAATATTATCATTTCTCCGATACTCGCAGCGGTTGCCGACGTCAGTCTTTGGATGGTTGACACCTTAATATAACAAAGTTGCTCCGTGTCTTGGAAAGCACGCTAAGAAATTGGTCCCGGGTGTCATTAATTTTTAATTTTAATTCATTCTTTTTTCAGTTTACTAACAGATGTACAACGTGTAACGGAAACCCCATGTCTATCCAAAAGGGCTGAAGACAACATCTGGTATGGAGTCTCTATGCACAGTTTCAGCACAAAATAACTGACTCAAAGAATTGATACCAAATTATTGGTTTCATATATTTCTTGAATACCAATCATAACAAACGTATCACAGCACTACCAGGGTCAATAACTTTCCACGTCACTTGCCAATAACACGATAATAAATTCTCTTCGTTCTTCTTCATTTGAAATAAAAACTTTTTTGCAAAAAATAAAACCGACTTCCATATCAAAACACTACAAAGCCAAAAATAATTTTAATTTCGGTAGTCGGTATTATTGGTTTTGTATTTTCGTTTTTTTCACACCGCCTTCCGAAATTAAAATTATTTTTGGCTTTGTAGTGTTTTGATATGGAAGTCGGTTTTATTTTTTGCATAAAAGTTTTTATTTTCGTGCTTTTTAGTGGGTCAGTGAATTTTCCAAATCGGTTCGTAAATGACGGAGTTATGCGCGAACAAAAAACGCAATGCAGAGTAAACGAAAAGATCATCAACGTAAATATTTTTTTAGACTTTTGTTGATTTTTCAGAAACGGCTTGTCCGATTTCGATAAAATTTTCATGGGACCATTTGGGAAGTAGTAGTTAAGTAAGTACCCTTTCTAACAAGATAAGAATTTTTCAAATCGGTTGGCAAGCGACGGAGATATGCGCGGACAAACATAAAAAAAGAAAAAATACAAACATCCGAATTGAGAACCTCCTCCTTTTTTAGAAGTCGGTTAAAAATCGGCCTCTGTTATCAATCTATTGAAATTTCTAATAAGTTCCACACACGTAGACCTATGATTACAAAACCCTTGCCATATCGTTTGTTATCATCCAAAGAAGCCATGCACTTGGTATGTATATACCCTTTAAATTACACGTTGTATAAGTCAAATTGTTAATAACACTATCATTTATGTGACTTAAATAAATAATTTAATTATTATTATTGACATTCGTTACGAGTAGTCATAAGCCAGACAATCTGGCACCAGCCTTTTCAATGGCTATCGTCGAACCCTGTTGTTGGCTTGTGGAGGTCAGGTAGGCAGTCGCTTCATAATATTGGTACTCAGCAGCATGCAGACTGATGACTGTAGAAGTATGTAATGATATCTATGTGCCTTCTGAAATCTTCCTATCTTATGGATAAGCCATGAAGGGGGCGTAGCTTATTAAGGCATACCGGCAACCCTATTACGGAGCTGCAAAAATGTGGATTGCGCCAGAATATTATACGGTTCAATTATTTTTTGTTTAGTTTGTTAAGACGTGCAAGAGAATTATTTTAGGGCCTTTGTTGGCTTGTTAAATGATATTCAAATTTGTCATAAGTAACACTCACACATTTCAACATGTATTTTATTGCATGAATTTAAACTTAATGACATCATGTGCGATAGTGGTCATGTGGTGGTGGTGGGAATTAAAAAAAAAAGATATTGGCTCGTCGATCACTGAGGTGTACACTTGTACCTGATTGATGTCGAGATTCGAATAAATGGTGTCCTAAAATATTATTTTGAGTAGATAAACTTTACAGAACAAACAACAAATAATTAATTCTTTCATAAATCTTATTTTTTAATCTTTTGATCATATATCTTTAATACTTAGTGTATTTAAGTGCACAGTGAAAATAATTATATATCCCGCCATTTAATAGCCCCGATGAGTTTTATACGACATGGGTACGCACTACTTATATTATGTTATTTATTTTATGGCGTGTAATAGGTATTAATAATACCGTAATTATAGTGAAACAGTTTAATTATTAACTATTGATGGATGGCAAAATGGTTTTTAATAAGTAATAGGTATGCGTAATTATAATTGGAAAGAAGCCGTCTTGGAATGGACAGGCGATGAGGGGGTATGAGTATGACACGCATGTGTGTAACGAAGTGTAAAAACATGACATGACGTACCGTGTCTGTTTTACACACAATTTGGTTTTATCGCGAATCATAAATTATATGAATTAGGTAATAATTACTAAAGGCTTATTAAATGTGTTAACAACTTTGATGTATTTATAGACGGATACAGGTATCAATTTCATCGGTAAAATAATTTGCCAAAAGAACCTAAATCTAAATTTCTAAACAACAAAAATAGTTATGCAACATATTTTTATAAAGTCACATCTTAATTATTGACATATTTTCAGTATAAGTGCAGTGAATCTCAAACGGCGCAAATGTAACAACTTTGTGGAGACGGAGCTATAATATGTTTGAGCCATAATGTTTGTTTTTTTTTTGGGGTTTTAACATTATGCTCGTAGTGTGCTTCTACTTCAGTGTTTATACTAATACACTAGCAGTCGCGTGAGGCCTCGCTCCCGTGCACTTTATTACGATAAAAACATAACCTCCTTCTTTTGCAGTTAGGTAAAAATGCCTATAACCTTGCTCAAGCTCAGCCAAATCAAATTTCATCTAAATCCATCCAGTAATTTCGAAGATTAGCGCATTCAAACAAACAAACAAACAAACTATTCCGCTTTATAAATTCTGCCATGTTTCTATAGTATGTGAGCCAGGAGATTTTACCTGATAAATATTGATAGTCACCCGTTTGATTATAAATTTACATAAAGTGACATAGATCGTTTGTCACTTGCCTTAGCAAGAAGGGAGGCGGTAGGAATGTGTGTATCCCTACAGATTAATATTATAGATGCAAAAGTAATTCTTTCTGTCCGTTTTACTTTCACGTCTGATCGACTTAACCGATTTTTATGATATTTGGTACAGAGATAGATAAGATCTTGGAAAAGGACATAGGCTACTATTTTTTTTTCGTCTAAAAATATTTCATGCGATCAAAGCCGCGCAGAAGGTAGTCCCTTATATAATTTCAATCGCTTATGAAGTGATACTTTGTCTGCCTCAAAGTACTTGAGGAAACTTCTTTGTTTTCAAGCTCTCTCACCATATCTCCACAAATGAAAATGTTACAAGGACACAACTCTTAATTAAACCTAAAAGAAAATAAACTATCGTTCCTCGCCGCGTTGATAAACTACTAAGGCCGTGCGCGCACTGCGTTGCGTTTTGGAAACGCAAAATTTGTGAAGTATGGAGTGTCATAGAAGTGCGCGCACTGCGGTCAGTCTACCGGTGCGGTAGAACTACCGGAATTGCGGCCACCGCAAGGCAGTGCGCGCACGGCCTTATTGATAGTGCAATATTAATTACTGCCAGCACGTAACATCAAAGGAAATTGATTCAATTTTATTGAGAACTAAATGGCGTCTAGACGTTGCATTAAAACTTTATAGATACGGCTTTTCGTTAAAAGTTCAAATATTTCAAGTGTTTATAATGGCGACGTAAGTCATAAAGTCATAACTGACTATAGAGGAATCGAGAAAAGTCTAAGTGACGGCATATAGAATTTTATATGGTACTTTCTAGAGGGCATAAAGTCACAAACTCAAAAACAATAATAGTAAAGCGCTTGTGCTACTTTGCACTAATGTTTATGATCTCTTTTTGGTATAAAACTTTGTCAGGGAAGGTGGCACATAACTACAGCTCTCGTCTAAACGTTATATATATCTATACTAATATTATAAAGCGGAAAAGTTTGTTAGTTTGTTTGTTTGTTTGTTTGTTTGTTTGTTTGTTTGCTTGAACGCGCTAATCTTCGAAAGTACTGGGTGGATTTGGATGAAATTTGGTATGGAAGTAGCTTGAAGCTTGAGGAAGGTTATAGGCTACTTTTTACCCGACTGCAAGAAAGGAGAGTTATGTTTTTACCGTGATAGAATCCACGGGAGCGAAGCCCCGCGAGAGTACTAGTCTTTAGATAAATATCTGTTTCCTATCTATCCATATAATTAAAAATAATATTTTGTATGTTTGTAACCTCTTTTTTTTTTTTTACGGGGGGAAATCCTCATGGACTACCTCCGCCTGGGGAATGGCGGAGGGGCGTGCCGGATTCTTACCGGCTAAAACCACCCCGGTGTCTTCTCACACGTGCACGGGGGGCCGCGGGAAACCTAATTCTTCCGCAGCCCCGCACTAGTGCTGGCCGGGTCTGTCCCGGCCTCGCCTCCTGCACGGGGTAGTGAGGTGTTGAACTACCCCGTGCATCGCCTCAGAGGCGCGCGCCGACACCCGCGCGCGCCTGCGACTCGGGTCCATCGAATAGGGGGCGGGGGACTTCCCCAAGTCCCTCGCCCCTGGGGACCCATTCATGGAGGCTGGAAAAGGGCGTTGTCCGCCCTTCCCCTGCGCCCGGTGCGCCTTCTGCGGCCAGGGAAGGGAGTGGAGATCTCCCTCTCCCTTTCCGCAGTTTCCTTCTGCGACATCACGTCCTCGCAGAAGGACACCACCGCGTCCCACGACTCTGCGCTGCCGACCATACTCTGCACTACGGCCGGCAGCGACAGATCGCCTCCTACTTCATTTGTGAGGACACGGCGCTGCTCCTCCCAAGCTACACACTCGGCGAGCGTGTGTTGCGCCGTGTCCTCCCCGCAATGGACGCAGTGATGGCACCGAGCGTCCGGCTCCCTGTCTATGCGGCACAGGTACTTGCCGAAGCAGCCGTGCCCCGACAGCACCTGTGTCACTCTAAACGACAGGGAGCCGTGCCTTCTCCCGAGCCAGTCGTCGAGTACTGGCCGGATCGCCTCGACGGTAGCGAGGCCGGCGGTAGGGCGCAGAAGCCTCTGCCGCCATTCCGCCACCAAGACCTGACGGAGCTCCTCTCGGCGCAGCGCGATCTGCTGCTGCACCGGCCTTGAGCCCCGTGCCCGCTCTTCCTCGCGCCATCGATACAACGACGCGAGTACTTTCGCTTCTAGGTCCCAGGGCGGGGATCCGGCCAGGACGCAAGCCGCCTCGTAGGAAATCGTGTGGTACCCGCGGACGACTCTGACGGCCATCACCCTCTGCGGTTTGCGCAGAATGGCGAGAGTGCCGGCCGTCATGTCCAGCGCCCACACAGGGGCCGCATACAGGGCCATGGACCGCACGATTCCCACGTACAATTGCCTATAGGCGGCGCTCGGGCCCCCCAAGTTGGGAAGCAACGTTGAAAGCGCGCCCGCTGCGTCCATCAACTTGGGCACCAGCCGCCGGAAGTGGGTCCCGAATTCCCATCGGCTGTCGAGCACCAATCCCAGATACTTCATGGTGGACTCGACAGCTATCCGGGTCCCGCTGACCACGATGTGTGATCCCGGCGGCGGCGCCCGTCGAGGGCCATGAAACACCATAGCCTCCGACTTGTTTAGGGCCACCTCCAGGCCCAGGCGCCAGATGCGGTTCACCACCTGTGACACCGCAGCCGTGGCTAACAACGTTGCTTCCCTGTGCGAGCTCCCCCGGGCAGTTATGAGCGTGTCATCCGCATAACACGTCAGGTCGGCGCCCGGCGGGAGTTCGCCTCTCAGCACCCAGTCGTAGCCGATGTTCCACAGGGGCGGTCCCAAGACCGATCCCTGTGGAACACCGCACGACGTGAGGTGCCGACCAGCACCGTCACGTCCCCGATAGGTGACGCATCTACCCTCCAGGTAAGCCCCTACTGTACGGCGGAGGTAGGGAGGCACGCGATGGTATTTCAGGGCCTCCCGAATACAACTCCAGGGTAGGGTGTTGAATGCATTGGAGATGTCTAAAGACATCGCCACCACCACCCCACCCCGGGACACCGTCTCCTCCGCCAGGGCCCTCACGCGCATGATGGCGTCTATGGTGGAGCGCCCCCGACGAAAACCGAATTGGTTGTCGTCCAGGTTCGGCCCCTCCCTGCACAAGAACGAAGACGCAAAAGACGAGGCGATCTGCGATGATACGCTCAAAAAGTTTGCCCGCCTCGTCAAGCAGCACTATGGGCCGATACGCGGACGGTGAGTCCGCGGGGCGCCCCTCCTTCCTGAGGAGGACCAGCCTCCCCTCCTTCCACACACTGGGAAACTGACCCTGCTCGAGGCATGCCGTGAGAAGCCTCCTCAGCTGGGGCTCTAGCTCCTTCAGAGCCAGGACGAGAGCTCGACCAGGCACTCCGTCGGGTCCGGGCGCTGTGTTCTTAGCCCGGAGTCGCGACACGGCCGCTCCCATCTCTGCTTGCGTCACCTCGGGGACATCGGTGCTCTCCTCTTCTTCTGGAGAGTCTGTGGCTGAGGGCGAAGCCATCGCCGGGGGAACGTGTCCCGGTCGCCCTGGGAAGAGGGCCGACACCACCGCCTCTAGCAACTGGGGTTCCATGCTTCGCGTCAGTGGAGGCGCCCAGGGACGCAACTTGCTCCGTACCCAACGGTAGGGGCGCCCCCACGGATCCCGATCCAGGGACCCCAGCAGCTCCTCCCTGGCGCGCGACTTTGAGTCTCCGATGGCCAGCCACAGAGTCTCCTTGGACGCGCGGTACACCTCATACAGCGATTCCTCCTCGGCGGAATCCCGTCGACGTCGTCTCCGGTATCGGGTGTACCGGCGGCGAGCCGCAACGCACGCTACGCGCAATTGCGCGATCTCGGCGGTCCACCAGTACACCTGGCGCCTTGCGGACTGTTGGCGGACACGGGGCATGGACGCGTCGCAGATCTGCGTCATCGCCCCGCGAAACCACAGCGCCACCGCCTCGACGTCGACGGGGCCGTCCGTCGTCGACTCCCAGGTCCAGGACTGGACTAATGCAGCTTCTTCGAGTAGTTCCCTGTCGATGCGCTTAAGCGCCCAACGCGGGCCGTCGTTAATCGGGGTTGTTGGATGGCGGCCGCTCGCGGTCTGGGCAGAGACGTCGAATGGGATATACCGATGGTCCGACAGCGTCTCCACCTCCACGGCGACACGCCAGTCGCGGACTCGGCCGGCGACAGAGGGGCTAGCGAACGAGACGTCCACTATCGACCCGCCCCGCTGCCGCACGCACGTGTATTCCGAACCCCGATTCAGGACGACCAGACCGGTCGTCACCGCCCACTCTTCTAGCACCTCGCCCCGAGGGTCGTAACCTAGCCTAAGCTTTATACTAACACAACTATGGTTTTTTTACCCGACTGCAAAGGAAGGGTTATGTTTTTCGCGCGTATCTTGTATGTATGTATGTAATATTCTTTATTACCTCATATCTCCAGAACCTCTGAACGGATTCACGCAATTGAGGTATCGTTAGATTTGTCTTAACAGCCCGAGTGTTCTTAGATAGGTGACATTTAAAAAAATTGAACATGGCGGCTGTGCGAAGCCATTATACACGGTGAAAAAAATTTTTTTTTTTATGTACTACAATATGTGTATCAAATTAAAGGGCTTAACATAGGATTTCAAAAAGGTATATCATGTTTATCATTAGTGTAATACTAGCAAAATAACACAATGAGAAAGTTTAAAAATATGGACTCACTTTCTGAATCCGGTGGAGTGCCGATGTGACACGACCGGGAAAACTAAAAAAATGTTAATTAATATTTTAACTAAAACGTTGAAAAAAAACTAATTTAAAAATTCTAAAAAACCCAACTGCTCAACTGATGTGTAAGAAACAAGCACATTTTTATTTTTAAAAGTGACAAGCAGGCGGACCCATCCCATTTTATTATCTGAAATAATGAATCTGAATTTGTCCTCTATGCGTTCTTAAACCATCAATCAGATTCTGATGAAACGATAGCATTGTGTTCTGATGACGTTTCTACCCTCTCACAACTATTGTCACATGCACACATTTTGAATTTTTGTCGGGCTTGCGGAAATGTCTGCCGGCGTTGCGGGAATGTTCTAACGAGGATGGGTTTTGTGGTCAGTAGAAATCTGACACTCCCTTGCGGGTTTCGCTCCACACAGAGCAGGAGGAGTCATTTCATGATTATCTCACCTAAAAAAGAAAATCGTAATGCACGGCACCGCTAGTTATGTATAGTGTTCATCAAAATAAATTACGTGTCAGTTATTAATTTAATAGATAGTAAATATTAATAGTTTGTACATAACAGTTTCAGATGCCAATATTTTCTTGCCTCATAGTTTTTAAAGTGTGTCTTTTCAGTAAGCAGATTTTAGATTTTTATGAAATGATTTGATTAAAGCTAGTAATTGGATTATTATCATCATCATTAGTCTTCAAGCGGCCACTGTTTAAAGAAGACTCGATTATCGGCTATTCTGAATCAGTTTCACCACTTTGAAAGGGTTTTCGCTCCATTCACCCTGCTCCCGGGCTACTCTCAGTAAACAGGTCATATCATGAGTGAAACAAAGTACTTACTACTTTGTTGTTGGTTCAATCTTTCTGCATTATCTCGGACAACGCTGAAATAGTGCAGCTGAGATGTGGGGGTGGCCGGATGTTATCACCGAATATCTAGACACGCGGGAGCGTGTCAAGCCAAGAACTGGCGCGCAGCTCACCGTGTGTAATATTATACGAACCATTTGGAGCCACTTTTGAGCCCCTCATAACTCAAAAACTATTTCACCTAAACTTGTCAAATTTGGCTCATATATTGAGACTGGCGAGATACATATGTTTTCCAAATTTTATAAACATATCTCAAACGGTTATTTAGATATTAACGTCCAAAAATCGTCATTTTTATGACTGACCTATAGATCAAAACTATAACCCAGTTCCAGATGACCTAGAAAGTTCAAATTTGGCACGAAGATAGGTAATTAGGTGAATATAAAGGAAAAAATCAGAAACTGATAATTTTTTATCATTTTATTATAATTTTCACTTAACTTATAATTAGTGCCTGTAAATCTCTATATGTGGATTTTAAGATCTTTACGTGAATATATAACGAGTTAAATACCACCGTTATTTTTTTTTAATCCAAATATTTCCCTTTTTATACTTATAAATAAGAATATAGTAAATTTTCGTATTTATTACGCGTAACTAATCGTATTCTACAACCACTAGCGCCACCTATTATCTTAGAGGGTCACTACACCATGGAGGCAAAACGCGTAAAAAGAATTCCGGATACTGAATGGGCAATTCATTCGAACATTTCAAAGGTACAAGAAAATATAGAAAATAACACAAAAAGGACAATTATACCCCGTAAACGTAGGACAATACAGTAGTTTAACAAAAAACCATTTAGTATTATTTTGTTATAAGTAAGTACCTACTACTAATTTATGTACAAAAAGTAATGATATCCCATGAAAAACATGAATGTGAAATGAGAGCCAAGTTCAATATTATCATAAATGCCTTGGTTGTTGACTTCAACGATAAAAGAAGTGAAATCTAAATGGGTGAAGTTCAATGGTCTGTCCTGAAATTTATTTATAACAACATAAAATATCATTTATTCTTATAACTTAGGAGAATATATTGTAGCCTAAGCTCTGACTTAGCTAGTTTTCATATTCGTTTTACTTTTAAACTAGCGTGTTGACGGCCTTATATTCGACCGATTGCGACCGTACATTACATAGTCATGGTAGACAATAACTCAGTGACTTTATGTACGATTTGGGATATCATATATGATTATGACATAGATTGCTTTGAGAAGCTAAAAAATATTATTCAGAAAAACAGCAACAGTATTCAAGATCAAGATTGGTCCGAGCTTCTATTCATATCATTGCGCATTTTTATGCCTTAATTTATTTATTTCTTCAGTGATATTCGTCAGTACTTGGCACATGCTTTTTTTAAGCAATTCAATGTTTTAATTTGACATTTGAAAATATTATTGTCAGATTCCATGGAAAATAAGCGAAACAACTCATCATAATAAAGACTATTTAAACTTCAATTTACTATAATTATAATAAAATTTTGTTGAACCAACGTAGACTTAGTTTGTGCTTGAAGCTCTAACCTGACCCTAAAGACAACCTATTAATATAAATTACCATCCCAAGTTACTCTCAAACATAATAATAATTCAAATCTCCATAAACCCAAGCGTAGACAGCCAAATTCCCATCTCTAATTAAAATCTCAAGTTAATTAGGCGTAAAACCTAATCAATTCCTAATTAAAGACACAAAATAGGTAGGCAGAACTTCTGTTCCATAAAACGAGCGAAAACGCATACATACGCTTAAGGTACGAGTGCAAGTACGAGTACCTTCGCGATCGGCTTTTGTTTCAGATCACCGTATGTACACGTACATGACATGTCTGTGTGCGTGGGCTTGTTCTCGCGATATATTATTACTAGTACTCACGCGGGGCTTCGCTCCCGTGGATTCTATCACGGTAAAAACATAACTCTCCTTTTTTGCAGTCGCGTAAAAAGTAGCCTATAACCTTCCTCAAGCTTCAAGCTACTTCCATACCTAATTGCATCCAAATCCACCCAGTACTTTCGAAGATGAGCGCGTTCAAGCAAACAAACAAACAAACAAACTTTTCCGCTTTATAATATTAGTATAGATATGATTCAACTGCAGAGGCGTGCACTCCTTGAATGCAGAAATGCAGTGCTTTACTTGCCATTCACAGATATTTTAATAAAACGTTCGTACGTTTTAGACGACTTTAATTAATAGTAAATAAATAAATAAACAAAATATAGTAACTTAAAAACGCCTAATATTTTATAAATAGCACCTATTAGCAAGCACACAAACATTGTTTGCCAGACGCTGCGAATTAATGTACCTAATTCCCAAGTCATGCCGCGGATTCACGCAGGAAAATTGTTCGCATGTGTGAAGTAATTTTACTGTCCGTACAAGCTCGCAAACGCACACACCCATGAATGTCGAAAGCCGGGCGTCCTGCCGCATGATACCACAGACTACATAGAGATACTACGTATGCATGATACAAAAGTTCGGAAATGTTCGTTGCCGTTCCGAGTAAAAATAATAGACAGCATAGGCTATTTGACTGGTTTCTAAAAACCGTCTCATATTATTTATTGGTGTATAAGGACCCTACAAATAATATTTATTTTCATATTTTATAAATATTTCGTTTAAAAAAAGCATTACAAAATATAGTGATTATATAAGCTGTCAAAACCAGCACGCTTCGCTAGGAGTATATGTGTTCTGTGGCCACACGTTTGTATTGGTTTGTATATTAACATTGGAGAAGTCAAATCGAGAGTTTTGTCCTTTTATGTAGTTTAATAAAGTTTCTGGCTGTAATTTACTGGAACTGGACTTAAAGGTATCGGTGACATGCAAGTAGTATTTATTCATTATTAACTATGTATTTTGCAGTCTCCGCATATCCTATACGAGATATGGTTGATGATTAAAGCGCTGTTATAGATACCGGCACGGACCTTGATAGCTCGGCAGCAGGGTGGGGATCACTTTGCGAATCGTACACTAAGGCAAAGTACAATAAAATACCCAAAATTGCACAGAAACGAATTTCAATCAGACCGCAGTTGAAGGTCAGCGCTCAAGATCCGTGCTGAGTATTATAATAGAGAGGATACTGTATATTATATGTCAAAATATTTTAATGTAATTCTTTAGTTGATTTAATTCACTTCCTAATGATTCTAGTTTATTTCTAGAAAATATTTTTATATTGACCACCACTGCAACCCAGAAACTTTGGCAAAGCTATTGTCAGATTTTCTGGCTTCTGAATTTCCGTAACGACTGCCATATGTACATGTAAAAATGACATTTGGTATCAACGATAAAACGTGCTCACCGAGGCACGGAGGAATCGCGATTAAGATGGTCCACAGAACGACCTCGGCAAGCGTTGCTTAACCTGATCGAACCTTACGGCTGTTATTATTGAGCCTCGGGCTAGCTATCCTTTATCCATACAATACAGCTCCACCAAATTCCAAGCTTCAGGAAAACGTAAACTGTCGCAGACGACTCCCGAAAACGAAAATGATTAATTAAATTTCTCGTGACGTCACATTTGTGACGTAAGTTATTGCGTTTCAATATCGCACCTTCGGGAACAAAGGGTCACTACTGCAACTTTTTGCAAAAATGACTTAAATATGCAGAAAAAACCGCGATAATCGACTCTATATCCTCAGCAAAAACGGTGACAATAGCATGAATAACATTGGTTTGAGGGAGGGAGTGTCGTTACATTCTTTCGCGTAATTGGTCCGTTTGCTTGAAACATAACGTCTCATCCTGTCAGTAGTGTTTTGACAGCCGAAGTGTGACCTTGCGCATTTGTGACGGTGAGGCACTACGGTAAGTAATGACTTTTATTTTACATATTTCTTGCAAAATTAATGTCACTTATGGATAATAATCACGTTTTGTTACCAAATCTTGGTATTTTTTTGCTGCAAACATAACGTCACTTCTTTTTTTAAATGACATTATAGCATAAAACTTTTATTTTCATTGAAACCAAAACGTCACTTCTGTTTACAAGTTACATTATTTTTGTAATGATTAGTATTTATATTAAGGCAGAAAGTCATTTTGATCATCATTGTATAGAAGTGTTTTTTTTTTTTTGCTTCAAAAGATACTCATTGTTTTGATGGTAATAAACGTCCATTTATGTTTAAAAATAAAGTTTTATAAAAAAATTATTTTGTTTATAAAATGAATTTGTTACAATGACTTTTGTAAAAATAAATATTACAAACATAATGCCATTTTACAACTGATACTTATGACATTAAAATATCAAGCGAGAGATTATATCTTTGAAAATTAAATGGCCCTTTTAGGTAAAACTCACAAATGAATCCAATCAACCAAAAAAAGTTTCACCAAATCGTACTTTATGTTCTGATTAAATTAAACAATTATTGTTATTTTTATAACAAAAAGACACCTTCTATCTAGCCAATCTTTCTTAGATAGATGGTTTTCTATTTACATTATTATTTAGAGCTGATCTATTGAGTACATTGTTTTGTTTTGGATTTCAGATTTATGATTAACCTGTATTAATATGCAGTAAATAAACTGCAAATAAATACTATTCAACATAAATTCCTTGTTCGGGGGCATGCACAAAGTGCGGCTGATAACGCCCATTCTTATTACTTCAAAACTTCATACGAGGGCAACTGGATTGAAGTCAATCGTATTCATACAGTAACACAAAGCACAAGAGTCCAACAACCTCACGAAGTAACATTAAAGCAGGCTTATGACAGTAAAATCCCCTTAAGTGCTCGAAAGAAGGCAGATATTCAAACCTTAATTAACACCAACTATTTACAACACAATATTTTGATATTTCTTTATTTTATAATAAAACAAGTGCGATTCGAATCGTACTCGTACTTATTGCTATATTTTTAGCAGAGTATTTGATACTGATTTTCCTCATAATTTTGTTACCAGTTGTAGTTCCTAATTGGATAATAAAGTCCAAATACCTACTAAACTGTGATGAATGTGATTTACTTAAGTACCTTTAAGCAATTTTATATTACAACGTAGGTATATAAAGATGTTTAAGTATTAGTGTTATTTGTGAGACTGTTTAATATTAAGCTAATATTGTTATATCAATTTTAGAATTTATCTTTTAGGAAAATGTTATAGACGTTTGTCCACGATACTCGTTTTATTAGATGATAAGTGCCGAACGGCAAACTCTTTAATCGTATTAAGACTGATGATTGATTTATTATGTTGAAATATGTGACTATGCCTAGTTTTGTTTAGATTTTACATGCCATGCACCTGAGACATGGTCTTAAAGGGATTATTTTGATTATTTTATTAAATATGAAGTACCTACAGCTTAAACTTTCATAAAGATTTTAGATACTTAAACAGCATGCTACTGTCATTTTATCTATACTATAACGATTATATTTATGATTATAACTATTCAGTATAATTAAGGTTTTATCTGACAGTAACTAGAAAGCCATTTTCTATAGTTGCTTGTTGTAGCTTGTGGTGCCTCCAACATACAAGTTGGCCAATATATCGTCTACACGGGTGTCGGTTTGGGACCTCTTTCAAAATGTATGTTATTCTTTTTTAATTTTGATGCCATTTGTTTATTATACAAATAAAAAATAAAAAAGATATCATCTATTTCATTTAAAAACCCTCTATTTTATCAATAAATATAGTATTTTACCGATTCTTCTTTTTTTCTGCTTGTTTTAGTTTGTATTTGTTTCCAGTTAAATATATCTTTACTAAAAATAAACGTAAATCACCCGTATCAATAAAAAATACGTACTTTCATGAAGTTATTATTTTTTAAAAAGGTCATTTCTGCAATATGACAGTTAGCGATTTGTGACAAAAAGTCACTTTTGGTACCCTTTCCTCAGTTTATGGCCTATTTCTCAGAAATCCCTTCATGTATTTTTTTTTAAATATTCACGATTGTCCGTGAAGAAACTACGGATTTAAGACTGTAAGAATCGCGTCAATACTCTAAAACAGTACAGAGTTAAAAGAAAAATACATAAAAAAAAATCGAAAAATGCTCCTCCTGTAAAGTTGGAAAACATGCAGTAGTGACCCTTTGTTCCCAAAGGTGCGATATGTTAAACGCGTTCGCGATGTTCTGGTCTAATAGTGTTAAGAGTTACATATTTGTAGGATTTCATTGAGTTAAAATGAAGATTAGAGATATAGAAGATCATGTTTTGTTGCTATTGAGTGCGCTTACTTCAACTGATTTGAGTACTTATATCTATACTAATATTATAAAGCGGAAAAGATTGTTTGTTTGTTTGCTTGAACGCGCTAATATTCGAAAGTACTGGGTGGATTTGGATGCAATTTGGTATGGAAGTAGCTTGAAGCTTGAGGAAGGTTATAGGCTACTTTTTACGCGACTGCAAAAAGGAGAGTTATGTTTTTACCGTGAGAATCCACGGGAGCGAAGCCCCGCGTGAGTACTAGCAATAATAATAATCGACTCTTCTTTAAAACTTCTGTCTTTTGGTAGCTATAAGTAGGTATAAAGGTTTTGCTTCACGTATTATTATACAGTAGATGCTAAAATGCAATCACAAATCTACTAAGCAATCAATTATATGTGTGTAGGTACTATGCTTTTAATCCGTATTGGTATGTCAAAAATGAATTAGCCCTCCTTCTCTCTCCTTAGTTAGCTGCAGTCAACAATCAAATGTAATTTCTACCTTACATCAAATTCACTGTGGCACGCAATAGCTCATCTCTTTCTAGCTTTATCCCGAAGAGTTGTTATAGTTGAAACCTTATCAATTATTTTGGAATACGAATCAAAATCGCAAACCACTTGTCAGTTTCCAACCAATAATTTTGCAGTCAGTCACATCAAGCATTTAATTTATTTTTATGAGATTTTTATTTAATTTAGCTCGCGGGCGTATTTCAACGGCCTGACACTTCCTTGTCAGTAGCTACTGCACCTGTATTTATACGGATAAAATGCACGTACAGAAGTTTTAAAAGCCATGACTTTTATGGAGTTTCGAAGATAATGACCAGGCGGGTACAAGTAAGTGCCAGATTTTTATGTTGTAAAAGTAAATGAGGATTTTAATTAACTATCTGGGAATCTTAGTTTTGCCTAAGGGGACCTCTGTGTTTCCTCAAAGTTATTAATGGAATAACTTCAGGCGTTGAGGCGTAAGTATGCCTACTGCGTAGTCTGAAACTCTAGCAAAAGTGCCAGATGATTGTCTGGACGACTTTTCGTTCTATTGAGCCCGCTTTTGCCCTAGATCACGCCAGATGGGAAACAATTGATGAGATCTACGATGAAATTATCTAGAAGTTACTTGGCGGCCCTGTACGAATCTCGATATCTTAAGAAGGTCACCCATCCGCTGACTGATTGACTGAATCAGAGCTAAAAGAAACAAACCTACCAACCTGAAATCGTTGACAAAAACTTTCTTAACATTATCACTGACGCCATCTTTCTTTTCCCCAGGTACGTCCAATAAGCTTGCTGAGTGGATAAAGTCTCCTGGATCCGGATAAAGGCTGCGTGTTAACCTTTTCTATTTGCTTAGGGTAGGCGTAGGGATACGCAAGTATCGATACCACAAGATATCGATACTTTTGTTTCGATACCAAGTACTTTTGGAATCGATGCTTTTGTTCCGATAATTTAGAAGTATCGATACTTTTAGAAAGTATCGATACTTTTTATCTCCACCCAGCTTGACCCAAAATTTAAAAAAAATTAAACCGACTTCCATATCAAAACACTACAAAGCCAAAAATAAGTTTAATTTCGGTAGTCGGTGTTATTGGTTTTGTATTTTCTGTTTTTTTACACCGTCTTCCGAAATTAAAATTATTTTTGGCTTTGTAGTGTTTTGATATGGAAGTCGGTTTCATTTGCTATAAAGTTCTTTTTCACGCTTTTTAGTGGGTCGGTTTGTAATTTATCTAGTTACAAAAGCTAAAATGTGAATTACTGATCACCTTTTACAAAATATGCTATGCTGTCTGCTCGTCACACACTTTGACACACTTCACACACACGTCACACACTTTTTGCTCGTCACACGAGCAAAAAGTGTTTAACATCCGTACTCAAGTAATCGAATCGCAATCCACGAAATACTTATTATTGAGTAGTTTCAGTGGCCATCTGTGGTCTTCATCATCAGTTCCACTTCCCCAAATGGTACTTTTCGAAAGTAACAGCTCAAGGTACTATAAGAAATACCCAAAACGCTATAGGTGTGCCTATAATATTTGAAGAGTTCCCTCGATTAATCCAGGATCCCTTCATCAGATCTGATTTCATAACAATGGGACCAATTAGAAAGTATACCCTGTCAAACGACTAAAAAAATTCCAAATCAGTCCAGCCGTCTTTGGGTTATGAGGTAACATACATAAAAAAAGTTCAAGACGAACTGAGAATCTCCTCCTTTTTTTTGAAGTCGGTTAAAAACATCCACTTTACGGTTCCCAATGCCTGCGCCCGTGCGATTTCGTACATCCGAAGGACAATAAACGCAAATGACAGCCCGTGCCCACCAACAAACTCCTCGGAATCGGAAACTGACACAATGGATATCTGGAGTCAACATTAACAACTGGCTCATGCAAGACGTCAGAGGACAACTGAAGGGGAAAGGGATGAGGTTGGACTATACCTTTCAAATCAAGTATCTCCTCTCAAAGCAGATCCTTTGCAAGCGTGGCAAGACATGAAATTCGTTTTCCTATTATTCATATTAGGCTATTTAACCTGGTGAAAAAATACTTAATTATTCCAGCAACTTCAGTGAGTTCGACTTCGGAGAGGCTTTTTTCACGAGCTGGAGCCATTATGATAGAGAGTCGTAATCGCTTGACTTGTGAATAAAATTTTATCCAGGCGGCTGGATCCCGCCTGGATAAATTTTATTCACGTTTGATTGCAAGATTGGCAGTTTTCTAAATAATTTTAATATTCATTATGACAATTTATTTGTTAGTTTTATTGTGTTTAGTCGTGTAATTTTAATTAAAAATAAAAACATTTTAATTTTTGTACTGATTTATTATGTTCTCCTAAATAGGGTACGTACCTACGTTTACGTACGTTATGTGAATATCTAACAGTTTCTAAACATCTATTTTGGGCTGTACTAAAGGTCCTATCAAAGAAACCAATCCCCTTTCCGACGTCCGACCTCTATTTACTTTGCAAAGTCCTCACAGTTAGGCAGCTCTTCGTACTACAGACTATACTTAGAAAACATAGAGTTTGCAAAACTATACCATGTGGAGCAGCGGTAGCGAGAAGGCACTTCAGGTATATCGGCTCCAATCTCTACAATAAAATAAATAATATACTAAATATTAATCATGAACACGGGGTACCGTTTTGGGGAGGAAGCTGACTAATTGGCTGAAATCACTGTCATATGATGAAACTGTAAAAATTGTGGATACTTAAATAGGACAGATACTGACACTCTCACTCACATACATTCCCTTCATTTCACACAATGTCCAAACATACTCACTCACACTCTATTCCGTTATACTCATCGACACACACACAGACACATACGGTCATTTTTTAATTTATTTTTAATTTATTTTAATTTTTGTATTTTTTATTTTAATTACTTGTAGTTTTAGTTTGGAACAATTGTCTTCTTTTTTTGTATGGGCGCTGATAGCTGCGACACAGTTGTAAGATTTTGTAGCTATCATCGTTTTCTTTGTAATGTAGGTAGTCAACTGTCTATGTTTCCAAAATAAAGACATTTTACTTTTTTACTATTGGATATTATTGACTATTTTGTAAGACACGTTCCTGCTAGATTTTTTTGCGAAACTTAGCAACACAAACTACACTTCATTCGGGTTTAAAAAGTACTCGATACCTTCAGGTATCGATACTTTTGTTCCGATACTTTTTTGGTATCGATACTTTTAATACGATACTGGTATCGAGTAAAGTATCGATACTTTTCAAATTTTGCGTATCCCTAGGTAGGCGGGGTAATTTGGTTGGGTTCCGTACTGGTGTAAGAAACAATTTTAGTGAAGTGATGCAAAATTTACTCCAGTGACCATGATTCTACGCAATTTGAAAATGGTAAGTCTTTGCTTGTTATGCATAAAGTAATCTACACTTATTTTTTTGTAAAAAGAAAACATTTGTTTTTTTTTGTAATGGGTAAACTCAAAACCTTCTGGACCGATGTTAAAACTTCTTTCACGGATTTAATGCTACATTATCAGCGAGGAACATTGGCTCAATTCAATTTCAAGTTATTCAATGAAAGAATTGCAATTGCTCTGCAGTATTAATATAATAATATTTAATATTTATTTTATTTTTGCACCATATTGTGCTTATAACATTTTACATTTGTATTGCATATTAGTCATTAAAAATAAACATTCATTAAAGCACAGAATTTATATAATAATAAAAATAAAGTGAGCAACTGCGCCTGAGCTAGGCCGAGCCTGTATTTCAGGACGCAGTTTACAATACGAATGAACAATCAGTTACAATATATTATGTACATCATTAAAAAGTGTTTTAGTGTAGTGTGACTTACAAGTATACAGAAAGTATGGTATAGTGTATAGTAAGTTGTAATGTAGTGTTGGTTTGTGTAATATAGGAGTTTTTTTTTTGTATTTGATATTAATTTGGTAATAATGAACTGAGGTAAACAAACCACGAGCGACGATGTGTCGTGCTGTGCTCGTGTTCCATGCGCGCCTTTATGTGCTGTTAGCAGCAATGATTGGGGCCTGACAGGGATATGTCGTATGATAACCAACAATAACAATGATAAGTATTAACTACAAAATTATATAATTATTAACTAAAAAGAATTACCTGTCTAGACGATTTTATAAATGGTACGTGATGGTTACAGCTTTTACGCAATATCTCTTAGAATACGTTGAAGTTTGTTTTTGAAATCGTACTAAACAGAAACTCTCTTATTCACTTCACTAACATCATAATAGCTCAGTCCGTCCTTCTTGACACACTCTCCCGGAAACACGACGAATTACGTGAAAGGGGATGCCTTCCTCTGAGGACTTCCGCGCATCCATCACTCGGCGGAACTGGCCTGACAGAACTGATGGTTCACGTACAATTTGCAAGCGATTTCATGTATTTTCATTTGAACCAATTTAAAATTATTAATAATAAGGAAATTGATAAATTTAAGCCCAAGTTGCCGTAGTTAAAAGTATGTTTTGTTGTCGCCAATTTTGGTGAACACGTTCGAGGCATGCCTTGTACTGTGCTTAATACGCTCGGCTATATCCGGAATCCAGTGTTCTACTGTTTCCTGTCGGGGTTGCCGAATGTGCGAACGAGATACTGCGGCCCCGGAACGCAAGACTACTACGTCCGGATAATTTAACACATGTTTGGAACTTGTATACCTGACGAAGGGAATAAGATGGTTATCCCTTGTGTACGCTCATTCGTCTTTTAGCTGTTAAATTATAAAATAGTGACAAAGACAGACAGACTACTTACTTTCGGTCTTATAATGTAATAGGTTGGAACTTCTATATTTATGCTAAAAGAAACATACATAAATATTTGATGTCATAAATAAAACCTTCTTTCCCTTTTAACTGCTATCCGTTACCCATCTTAAGCTAACTTTCTTCCATCTCAAGGCTCCCTGAATGCCTTTAAGTTTTAGTATTAATATCCAAGTACCCTTTTCATTATAAAGTAAAATTTAACTAAAAGTACAGTCAGTATTATTCTGCTGTATGAACAAACAAAATAAACAATGTTCGTAAGAGGAAAAAGGATTTTGATGCAAAGGCCACTTCTCAGTAGTGTTACTATGGAGGGAAGCTTAGAAGGTCAGGTGCGTACAAAATGTATTGAAATAAGCTTACACTAATATGTGCATGCTGTCGGGAATGCAAATGTATCTAGTTTTGACTTTACCTTGAACAAATTGAAACCATAAACACAACATTCTCAAAATGGGATCGCGAGCTGATCTCCGGCCACCGAAGGCGCGGGTTTGCAGACGGTCAGCAGAGTTAGCTCACCGTCCGGTAAGCATCAGGCCTATCTCAGCGACATGTCGATATGTCGTACTCCACGCCCGTGTCAGAGAGAGAGACACGAAGCCGACCACAATGTAAATGTATGTTGGGAATGGCTTCTAGTATGAGTGGATGCAGCTGAGTACTAGTGGTTTACATGAAGCGACTGTCTATCTGACCTCCACAACCCAGTAGCGGAGCAACACGATATCTTTGTGGCAAGACTGGTCTCAGATTTACTGGCTTCTACTCGTAACGATTGTTAGGGATGTAGAAATGTCCGGGACCAACAGCTTAACGTGCTTTCGGAGGCACGGAGGAATCTCGATATGTTAAGATAGTCACTAATCGAGCACCGACCTAGGCAAGCGTTATTTAACCTTGAAAATCGACCCGTGTGGCTGTCGCAATCTGCTAAGCGATAACGCTATTCTTTTGCTTCCCACCGCTGAATACTATCTGTTCCTGCTTGGGTGAATTTTTCGGATGCACTGCGTAGCGCATTACAGGGTCCGTTGGGTTCAGCTGACCTTTAATATAGTCCTATATTTTACTCAGATTCCATCGAAAAATATGTGTATTTAAAGGCTCAATATTTATGGACCTTCTGTTCTCTTTTTCCTTTTAAGTGTTAACGTGGGAAGATGGTAGACAGAATATGTTTTATTTGTTACTTAATATTTCACTTAGTTTTATGTAGGGTAGACCAAAGGAAAATACGGTTATGTCAGCTGGCAGAGAGTTTTATTATAGTTCCGAGCTTATTTACTTTTTACGTCTAATACATATGTACGTATTCGACGTGGCTTGTACTGGATAACGGAAAATGGACCCTAAGTCTAACAGATTGAGCTCATACTTAAAGAAAGGAAAATAGAAATCAGTTAAAGTAGGTCATATTGAATTATCGGATAATAACTGATTACTAATGCCCAATCGTTACAAATAGCCTGTTTCCTAGAGGATGCTTATGTGTTCCAGCAATGGGAGCATTATTAGTTGTTCATGTGTGAACACACCAACAGGAACAGGAAGTAGTTAAATGAAGATGCAAGGATTACACGAAACTGTCTTGTATTTGTCTTAGTTTGCTTATATAACAATCGATACTTAGCACTAGATTACAGAATACTATTTTACTCTAAGAACTATCTATCTACTTATCGCGTTGAGTTCCAAGCAAACAAGAAACGCGCAGCCGGCCCGTTCCGTTAGCACACCTTAATCCCTCCATTTTGAGCGGGGAGAAGCGAGTTCTCTAATTGGTTCTCGCCAATTTGCGTCAACCAATCACAGAGGGACCACGAGTATACGAAAAGGTTAAAGTTGCCAGCGTAAAATATTAAATTAAAGCTGTTTTAATACGTATATCGATTAAATAAATCGACTAACAAAATTAAAATTCACAAACCCTAACACATGTTATGTTACATAGTTATTTTTTTTAATTCGTTACCATCGCGGTCCATAGATGTTACTTACTGTTTTCCCTTAAAAACAATTTCACAACCAAGAAATTAAGTATTTGTTGGTCGTGAAATTGTTTTTAAGCCAAAATTTACTAATATTTTCCAATAAAAACAGAAAGCAATCTATTTTTATGTCATAGCTTATTACAGTTAATTTTTTCTGAAAGGTTAGCCAATTTTTTATATGAATAAAATGACAAATATATAAGATTTGTCTAAGAAAATAGACCTCCCTTTTAAAAGTGAGATAAAATCAATTTTTTTCTGTTAGCCCAATAGTGTATATTTATTGTTAGCTATCTAGATATTCTTGAAAAACTATCTCGTAATTTCAGGTGGTCGAGATACGAGGTATGATTTTTCTTGTGTTGTCTTATGTTATAAACTAGCGTTAACCCAGTGGCTTTAGTGATTGGCTGCTGTAAGTGTTGTGAGGTCGATTCCCACTGGGTATATAAATATGTTAAAGATTTTAAAAATAGTTGTAAATACATCCACGATACAGGAGAAATCGTAGTGCGGTCAATGTTAAAAAAAAATATTTTTGCAAGATTTTTTTTTAATAAAAATCTGTTAAGTACATCACAGTAAGATAACTGTCATCAAAGTAATATTGATTAAGAATATTACAAAAAAAAATCATATAACCATTGAATAAATTAGTTCGCTTTTACTAAGGAACAATTGAAATTCTCAAATAAACCCCGAACCGAGATTGATCCGATAGTATAGTACCTAGTATTACAACTCAGTAGCTTAACACGATAACCCTTGGCCAGACTGGTGTTAGTTTTTCTGGGTTCCGACCACCCGTAACGAATTTCTAAGAAGTACCAATAAATGACAGCCGGGATCAAAGGGTCCCGTCGTTACTTATATTTCTCGGAAGCACAGAATTGTGTACGAAAGGATTTCGTCATTAGTTACGGGATTAAGAGTTACGTGACCCGAACTTAGTACATAAGTAGTAGTCAAGTGGATCGTTGTAAAAATGTTGAAGAAAATTACAGCATTTTGTAGAACCAAAAAAAAACTTTTTTTACATTGATGTTATAAAAGGAGAAAGATATGTTACGAGCTAACATCGCAATCAGTAAACCAGCAGGCTTAAGGCCACATAGAGCAATTCCGCTAAAAGTGAATCACTTTCTGAATTCCCAGCAGATCCTAAACAATTCCTCTATTATTCGTAAAATGGTTACCAAAATTAGCAGAATCATACTCAAAGCAGAATCATATTTGGTGTTAATGTTGTCGCAAGAAAAAAGTAAAGATCGTATTTTTACCGGTTGTTTTTCCTTTGCATTTTTTATTAGTTGAGTAAATTATTTATGCAGAATTTCTGTAATTAGTACATAATTAAGGTATTGGATGCAAATAATCAACGAAATATGGCAAATAAGGTCTTAGATCTGAGAATTTAACTTGGTAGACTGGCAACATTCTTAATATCGGCAGCTTGTCAATGTCATGCCGTAACGTAACTCCGTATTAATAAATAAATAATAATTAGGTTCCCTTGTCCCTTATTCGTCAACATCAACTTAAATTTAAAGAGTTGTGCAATATTAATTCAAATTTCAAAACATTTGGCTGAGTCGGAAACTATAAATCATGGTTTCAAGTGGTTTTCTACATATTCAACAACTCAAGAGTTTGTGCTATTTAAAAAAACTGATTGTGCCTGCACCTCATGTAAATTTCGTGAATGCATTTCTACAATGCAATCGATTATTTTCCTAGCGGATTTCGTTAGAGTCGGACTGTTTATAACAAAGTAAGTGTTAACTAAGTTTACTTTTGATGAATGTTTAATCGTCATTATGAAAATCAATTAATTTGTATTTACCCCTTTTGTAGAAATGGCAAGACGTGTAGCAAGAGTTTCCGAGGCTCAATTTAATATCTTGCTCGATTTTATTCAGCGTAACCCTAACCTGGCTAGGGCTCAGGGTTATAACAACAACACCCAAGGAAGAGCAGAATCTTTGCGCTTGTGGACGGAGGTGGCTGAAGTGCTCAATGCTGAGGGGAGTGGGACAACTAAGACTCCAAAAGAATGGTCCATTTTATGTATTTATATAATTATTTACATTGTTCTTTTAATATCATTCCAATATCACATTTTTATGTTTTAAATTTTGTTTACAGTATCTTAGTAACATATTGGATATAATTAGGTTTGTGGGTTATGTTATTTTGCACTATAGGTATTAATGCAGAAAATAAATTATATTCTTAACATTTACCTAGCCAAATAAAACATAAAAATTGATAATAAAGTAAAATAAATGTAATCTAAACCATCATATTGTTGACCAAAGTCGCTGTACAAGACCATCTCTCATTGCTTCACCAGCAGCTAGGTGGTGATTTTTTCATGATGCAGTTCCAATCTGTGTATTAGTTATCTGAAACATACATTTCAATGTTAAATTTTCATAGGCTTATTAGTGTTATTATTATCAGAATCTGTCAATAGTTTTGTATGTTCACAATGGTTGAATTTGATTTCTTTGTAAATTACTGACCTGCATATTTGCCACATGTTGTTCATCTTGAGGTCTCAATGTTGTTACCGGAAGCCTAGCTCTGTTGGCAATGTTGTGTAACACTACACAAGCATTAGTTTTAAAACCAGCCATAGTGGGATGGTAATGTTAAATAATACCGACCTAAAAACCACACTGTTTCATTTTCAGCCTGGTGAAGATCCTCTAAGTGGGACTTGAGTATATGGTGGTTCCATATAATGTAGTCATGGTCTGCCCCTCCATGGCTAGCACTTAATATATTCAAATCAGAGTCACAAACCTAGAAGTAAATATGTTAGTTTTAAATTATAGTTATATTAAAATGATTGTTAGATTTATGTTATTAAAAATTGATTAATTAATAAATAGTTTTGCCTAAAAATGCTTATTGTTTAATTGAAGTACTTAGCATTCCCTGGTTATATGGTAAGTATAATATTTTAAAGGGACCTAGTAACAGCAAAGTGAACTTAACTATGTTTATGAGAGAAAACACAGTTGTGTTTGGGGCAAGTGCCTATGTATATATACTTACTATTTGAGCGTTTAAAGAGTGATATCATTTTCGGTTAAAAAACCTCTTCATATTCTGAAAATTGAAAACTATTAATGGTCAGGAACAGCATGGTTATATCCATGCTATTATAAATGCGAGAGTAACTCTGTCTGTCTGTATGTTACCTTTTCACGCCTAAACCGCAAAATCTATTTAGATGAAATTTGGCATGGGAATAGTTTAGGACCCTGGGAAGGACGTAGCATAGTTTTTATCCCAGAATTCCTACGGGATCGGGAATTACGTGGGAAAAACCTCCCTGGCGAACGAAGTCGCGGGCAAAAGCTAGTTAGTAATAAATATGTGATGTATGTGGCATGTAACCATTTGCCTTGATGTCCACAGAGAGTGCGATCTTTATTCACTGGGCTGTCCCGCGTATTTTAAATGTATCAAAGGATTTATTTAACTTACCCATTTTTAATGACGCTCCGTTCTTCCCGAATTTGTGCAAAGTGGATATTTTTTTTATGAGACAGCTCTCACACAATTAGATACACTCACTTGATGCATCTTATGTTGTGCACTAGCCCCTATGAACCAGAAGCTTAGTGCGCACAACACCTAAAATACAAATAATGGGGGTAAATCAATGGCTATATTATGTTGTTCACCTCTATATTATGTAATGGTACTTAGTAAATAATAACTACCTTCTTAATGATTCCTTAACCTACCTTAGCGACAGCACTTATTCCACCTCCTTGGCTAAGGCACGGTTCCAACTCATGTATGAGGTCACGACACACACTGTTATTTAGCCGATATAGTCCTATAAATTCTGAGTCTGGCATTTCAAAAGCCAGTTCCAGTTTCCGAAGAGCTACGTTTCGGCGGCGATATAAAATTCTCTCCGTAACACGCGCTTGCTTAAGGGTCCTAAATCTGCCATTATATTATTTTTCTTAAAAATGTCTGCGAAATGAATCGAAAGATGTTGGTCTTACGTAACTCCGTATGATTCTGCTAACTGACACTAAATCAATTCATCAATAGTGGACCATTTTACGAATCTCCATATAAAACTGTCAAACAGATGATTTGCGGGATAATAATTGAATGCAGATCATATTATGAATTGCCAATTAGTGACCATTTTACGATCTGCAATATGATTCATATTGTTATCCTAATACGATTCAGACAAAGTGGCTATTTTAGGCCTGCAGGGCTTGGCTCACGAATACATGCACGGAAACTCACACATCTGTGTTCAGTGTCATCATCAGTCCCAAACCTACAGTTACCGATAGACAAGGACAGAGATAGGAGACGGCGCTGTAGTGCGAGCGAAATCACCTCAGTTGCCGAATGTTTGCGATTATGAATGAAATGAGATTGCATGGTAAGTAGTAGTAGTAGTATTAGGTAAGTAAGTAGTAAGTGATCCCATGACCCATGTCTCTTATTTTTCGTCCTGGTGTAATTAAGACACTGTTTAGCAACACAAGAAGTCATTTTGATACGTATTTATTCCAAAAAATCCTTAAAGACGAAGAGACGAGAATTTCTTGAGCTGTGTGATCAACAACGTTCCGTGCGCGACTGAGCGCCAACTACGGGCAATCACTTAGTTTAGTACCTAGTTATTTTTTTTTCTCTTGACGTTTATTTTCTTACTCGCTTTAATTCTTTACTTGACGTGTATTGGAGATTTTCATTACTCACGAGATAAAGCACGAATATTGATATTATTTACGATGTATATGTGAAAAGCTTATGACATACAGTATATTTCTCGTAGAAAATACTACGCGAAATAATATCTTTATATTAATTATTTTACTACTCACTTTTTGTATATGGAAGGCACTCGTATATCTTTTGACAGCAGTCATAATTTATTCCTCCACCTCTTCAAGAATTTTCAAGACTAAGCTTTATTGTACGGAGTCTGTCTGTTAATTTATCTCTGTCTGTTACCTTCGGCATGATAAAGATAAATCAATAGACGCCGCTGTCGCTGTCGCTTTTGTTGATCTTTGGCAGCCTTTATTAGAACTTTACCATAAGTATTTATGTGCCGTACTTCCCAGTCCCTGAGTGGAGGCCAGAGGCCACTGTGCAAATCTGTTGGATGCGAAACGAACTGAAAAGGTCCAAGTAGTGACAGCTGGGGCGAAACTATCTCCAGCAGTGATCGTCTACCGGCTGAAAGTAAGATGAATATCAGTAAACGATAACCCTCTACTAACCATTTCCAATATCCATAATCTTGAACTTCTAAGTTTCCAGGCACTTAACTAGGAATCAAATTGAACATCTAATATCACTAACAGTTCTCCAACTAAAGTTGGAACTTCAACCACGTTCAATGCTTCGCCATATCGTACCATCTGTGGGACGTAAACTGCGAGATCAGATTTAATTCTAACTTGTATGGATACGGGTATTGTCTTTGTTTGGTATGTTGTTCACTTAATGCTAATGATGCTATATCATTAGCTTTAAGTATTTGACAAGTTAGGATGAAATCTGATCTCGCATAGTAGGGTATAATGATAATGGTAAATGGGAAGAAAAACATCGTGAGGACAGCCTAGCATGGCATGTCCTATAGAACCAAATGCTGAAGACGTAACATTCACCAACCCACACTGAGCTCGCGTGGTGGATTACGGCCTATTCCCTTTTCATAGAGGAGGGTGAACTAGCTGAATTAACCTTCTTGCTGCTCTATAACGTTGAAAGTAGAAACATCAACTGGTGATCAAAAGAAGAAAATCTCACCAAAATCGTCCTATAAGCCCCTCTCGCGTGACACAAGCTTGAATGAGATCTCTCGATATCCATGTCACAAGTGGTATACATTCAAGTATGAATAGTTCTCGCTCAAGGATAATATTATAATACCATGGCAGTCGTCACAATATCTCTGTTAACTGTTTGTGTGAGATTGCTTCTATCCCTACATGGTGACCCTGCCACTACACGAATAAATATTACAACAAATGCCATGGTATCCTATCATCTTTTATTTGAAATACTCGTACCTATCTTATGTGTTTTAATTCCAACAAACTGGAGAGCAGAATTCTCGAAATACGAACGATGATTGCAGTTCACACAAGCTAACACCTACAAAATAAGCTTTTAGAAAACTGCAAGGATTTAGTCATACGCCATAACTTATCTACAGCTTTATTTTAATAACAGATTTTTCACTAGATCATATGCCTCCTAAGTATGTCAGACCTGTCAGAGTAATATGGCTGCCCCAACTTGGGATCCATGTTACATATTAGCAATACTTTATTTACTTTTGCTTTGCACACAGTTAACTGATTAGTTTTATTGTGTTTTTACCCGACTGCAAAGGAAGGGTTATGTTTTTTACCAATGTCTATTATGTTGAATTGTGTAAAAACGTAGGCGGCAGTTTATTTTAGTCAAAGACGTTTTAATGTGAAAATAGAAGAGACCTTTCCTATGTTTTTCGTGTAATATAGATACTCAAATCGCATGTGTTTCCCTATAATTGGAGAAACAAACGGTGTCATACATAGTGTCGTAACATAATAATTATATTAGCATGTAAGTAAATTCTTTGTTGGGAAACCTAAATAAATGAATAAATTAAGTTTGATATAAAGGGTTATAAGTTCAGTAGAGTGTTACATTTTGTCAGAATTTAGGCATTTAGAAGTTCATAGATGAATAGATTCTGACAGTGTCATAGCTATAAATTACTAATTCAGGATCCGAGAACCTAGTATAATCCAAATTGCTTCAGCCGTTCAGACGGACAGATCAAGTTACTTTCACATATTTTAAGTAGGTAAAGCTTTAATTCTCCTTGAAATTTATTATTCTATGCTTTTTCCTTTTTAGTTCCGCGTCTGGATTGAATCCTTTTATTATTTTTGAAACCTATATTCCCAGCCTCCATTGTTCGACCTTTCCGACATACAAATACAAGAAAACATATTAAATTCCGTTATATTTACACAAAATAACGAATGTTTTGTACGTACCCACGGAGTTTCTTCGGTCAATATTTATTTGGGAAACTATTCAATCAAAATGGCTGCCGACACGACACATGTTGAAAACTGACGAAAAGCGAAAAAAAAATTGTACAGAAGGGAGGACTTTATTTAGTGTGTAGAATTATGTATTTGGTTTATATTGAACTTTGATGATAAATAAACGCTTAGGATTTTGTTCATGACAGTACGTTTGGGATTGAATTTTAGCAAGATAAAATTTATATACATGAAAAAGGAGTGCAAAAATCTGATATGTTTATATAATAATGCGTTTCAGATACTTTAAATTATGTATGAAATCGACTACTAGTAGCATAAATCTGCTATCTTTACGCAACAAAGCTTATTGTTGACAAGTGGCATGTCTTAATATTTTAACAACTAGTTTAATAGGAAAATTATCAAATTTCTCCTCGTGCTCTGGGTGATGCTGAAGTGAATGTCAGTCATCTACTGACTAAAATCCCACCTTGTTCCTTCAGTTGCCCTTACGTTCCGGGACCGTGGTATCTCGTTGTAACGTTCCCGTAAACCCGGCAGATCTTAGGACATGAAATAATTATTAATCCCGTCCCATAAACATATTTTAAATGGGTCCGTGGCTTAGGCCCCCAGTGGTCGAGGCACCTGTGGCCGACGCCCCCGATTCGAATAATTTAATTCAAAGCAATTTTTTATCAAATGTAAAGTCAGGCACAAAAATGTTTTACAAAAATAATAAATGCATATTGATTGTAAGTATAAATATAATATAAAATCATAATTACATTTAAAACTTGGTTCATGGACTTCTCTCTTTAATTAATTCATAAGAATTCATAAGTTGAAAGATAAATTTGCCATATGGTAATTTATTATAAATGTATATTAACAACATTCTTTAACATTTTATATGAAGTCTTTTTGATTATTTCGATGTTTGTACATAATAAATATGTTTTTAATGGGGAAAAAGGTGTGTTAGGATAAGGTTAAGTGGCAATCTATTCTCTCTGCTATTTGATGGATAACTTTTGTGTAGCAAGAAAAATACTTTATTATTATGGTGAAACACTTTTCTCATTTACTGTACTAAGTGAAAAAGCACAAAAAAATAAAGATATTAAATTAATCGAATCGGGGGCGTCGGTCACAGGTGCCTCGACCACTGGGGGCCTAAGCCACGGACCCTTTTAAACTGATGTTATTTTCGATTCAGAACAAAACACGAGGTTGCCACATCATTATGCCAGTTTTAATTTAGTGAAAATACATGCTAATTAGTAGGTTTGCGTCCAATTGCGGTTCCGTCAATGTTTATGTCATTTGGTGAATGATTGTTTTAAACTATGCATATTGATTTAACTCAATGTGATTTGACTACCGATATCTTAAATGGCGAATTGATGAAGGAAATTGATCAATCTTTTACAACAACGAAATGAAAAACAGCCTAATTCTTAAAAAAAAAACTTGCAATATGTTTATTTTAACTATTGACTATATTATCAGAATCCTAATAAAAAAGTTGTATTAGTTATTTGTATGTAGAATATACTAGTCAGTATTGTAACGAAGCATGTTGAACTGATTCCTTATTCAAGTGTCGTATTATTATGAAGCCTGCTGACCAGTATTTACACTAAGTATATATTTAAAAAGTATGAATAGGGTTTGCAATGTTAAGCTTTTATCTTTTCCTATAAAAACTAAATTACGACATGCGTTAACTTTGAAGTTTCAGAGACCTGTGGTGTGAAGTGATGTTACATCCCTCCCTGCTACATCGCAGACCAAGCTGAGGATTCTAAACTGTCCAGCTTATAGAAATAAATAATTTCTCTGGAACTAGTATGTTTTTATGGTTTCGGCTCTGTTCTGGTAGCAGTCACGCCTGTTCCTGGCTTTGAGAAGTTGCAGTGATAGAGAATGTTGGGCTAAGATACCTATGATGTCCCGGTATTATTTATACGGGGCTCTCGTAAACAAAATACTAGGTTCAGGATCTAAATTGTAACCAATATAAACAATTTTATTTATAGACATAGGTCCAGGGTTTTTTCTTGTCATTATAGCGACGTAGCAAATTGCAAAAAAGAATTAAAAAATAACAAAATGTTAACTTTTGAAAGCACAGGCACATTTTATCACAGAAAAATATGATCTCACGCTTTTGAATTGTCTCCGATATTTTCCACCACGTTTTTATAGTCACGTCTTGCTGGCGCGGAGTCCATTCTTTTCTTCTTGCGTTTTTATTAAAACCTCTTTCATAAGTGCAAATGATATTGAAAGATATCCGTCTAGCTAGGGGAGTTTAATTTCCAAAATAGTTTAAACTGGGCTGGCTATTGGCTTGTAATCGGAAGTTACGAAGGACTTGTTTCAGACAAACGCCTCCACCATCTTCCACCTTCCCTGATGTAGTGTCCTCTCCCTCTGCCGTCATGAATTAGCCGTCTCTAAGTCATCGGTTTATAACTTATATTTGATGTATTTAGGTAACCATAATTAGGTGGTAAACTATTAATTTCCTTGACTGTGACACTAATGCTTCTCCTGCGAATCGTTCCACTAAATATTTTTACATAATGTTAATCTATCTTACTAAACATTTTTTTAAACAATTCAGAAATTATGCAACGTTTAGACATAGGTCAATATATTTTAAAATGTTTGTTTTTGATCCTGGTTTGTGACGTATACGTCTTGCAGAGAATTGCTAACCCAGTAACTGGGTTTTGTAGGTCAGAAAAGCAGTCGTTCCTTGTAAAATAATGACAGCATGTGTGAACCCTTTCTTTTTCATAGTTCCGAATTTCTATCTGACATGAATAAAAGTTAAACTTCTAATAATTATTACGACACAAATTGGCTTTAAGTCAATATAATTACTTGAACATGTCATCTCAGTTACTTACCTATTGAAATGCAGCCACAATACCTTACACTTACACAATACGCCACAATTGTAGATTCCAACATACGCTTCGAACATCTAAATATTTTGCTTCTGTCAATTTAGTGTCCCAACGTGTTCTGAATCAGAAACAACTGGCTCACATTTATTTGATATCTAGACTAAAGAATAAATCTATGAAGCAATAAATGTTTGACATTTCAATTGCAACTTTATCGTGAAAAGGCAAGGTTGAGATTCGTTTAAGTAAATTTTTTATCGATCGACGATATTTCTCATTTATTTTCATTATTTTTCTGTTCATTTTGTACAAAACGCGTCATTGGAAGCACTTGTTACACCGCATAAAGTGAAATGTACAAATATTGTATTTAGTTATAATTGTTTACTGCTTTTGTATTTGATTGTACTTGTTAATAGACAATGCCTTGTTGTATTCTTATTTCGCCTACAGTATATGTATATACTGTAGAACCGTTCCGATTGTACTTATATTGTACGTATAGGTAGTTATGTCCTGTCGGGGTTGCAGGAATGTTCTAAGGATATACTGCGGCCCCGGACCACAAGTGCAACGACCGTTCCGTGAGGCTTTTACTTAGTAATCGTTCGACTCAAAGTGGGGGGAGTCATACGATGATTTTCCCACCAAAAAAAAGTCATATTATATCTATCTTAGACAGTAGTACCGAGTAGAAGCCAGAAAGTTTAATAGCTTTTTTGAATCGGGGTATTGTTGTAAGTTACCCAGTTACTGGGTTGTGGAGTTCAGATAAGCAATTGATCCATGATGAAAAATAGTAAGCACGTTATGTTGTTGCTTAATGTGTTTTCAGAGGCTCGGAAGAGAGGTATGTAGTGAATGGTCAGCCATCCCTGTACCGATCTTAATAAGCTTCTTTTGAACTTACTACGAGCTTACTATAATAATATTAAATGTAAACTTAGGAATAGCTATAACGCGTGGCAACGTGGTAAGGTAATTGGCAGTCTAGACTCAGCACTCCCTCTCCTCGTTTCTCGTCTAAGATCCTTTAAAAATAACACAGAACAAAATTGTAAGTACTTTTATTCCTCAATTCGATCAGAATATTTCCCGTCATCTATCTCGCTTGAATTCATTTACAAGGTAATTCCATTTTTAAATATATTTCTTTTGAATACCAATGCTGAGTCATACAGACAATAAAGACTGATATACTATATGACCAAAAATAGTAAATTTATTAGAAGTACATTCAGACAAAAATCTGCTGTTCTCATTCAACAATTTCCATCTCGAATCCCTGCATCAAAAATTTTTTTGATTTACAGTTTGATGTTTCTATTCATATAATCTTTCGCAATGTGCGATACGAAGCGTTTATTGTAGTTTTGATCGGTTTTCCCCAAGTTATGTTATCGATGACTTCTGGTTGCCTGCATTGAATTTACGCCGTCAATGTATTTGTGTTTGATGTTTAAATATTTTGGTTTCAATATTTGAGACAACGTAAAAATACACGTATGTTTCTAACATACGTGTATTTTTTATTATTTTTGTGGAGTTGTTTTTTTTTATTACTGATGAGCCCACTCTTGACCTCGAACTCGCCTGATGGTAAGCGACAGATGAGGTCTATGATGGGACGAGCGAGCCCAGAAGATGCCTATTTACTCGTGATTTAAAGGCTGAAAGGTCATAAGTGGTAGGGAACACAGAAGCCAGCAGAGAATTCCACAGCTTGACTGTACGCACAATAAATGTGGAGGAGAAGCGCTTGGTACGACAACATTGTTGAAAAGTGCTTGAAAAGTCATTTGTATAAACGTTTTTGTGTTGTGCGTCGATGTCCCTGCCAACCTGTATATCTATTGTACTATTATTATTATTTTATTATTATTCGTGCAGTCAAATTAAAACATCTTCCTGCGCCGTGGCTAACAGATGATGTAAGAGCTGTCATGCACAGGAAGGCAGTATGCAAGTCTAAGTTCAGATGTCACCCCTCACCATTGAACCGGGAGATGTTTGTGAATGCTCGCAATCGCAGCAATAGGGTGTGGAGGGATGCAATGCGCCGCCATATTCAGGATTCAGTTGAAAACGGTGATCCAGCTAAAGTCTGGAAATTTCTCAAATCGATAGGAGTTGGAAATCACGCCAAGAATCGATTCCTAAAAACCTAAATATTGATCTGTTGAATCAACACTTCTCATCCTCGTCCTTCTCTGATGGGACAATGAAGGCAAATACAATAAATTATCTTTCTAACCTTCCAACTCCGGATCACTCCGCATTTAATTTTAGTCAATTTTCTGATTGTGATGTTAAGAAAAGCATAGTTTCAATCACATCCAATGCCGTTGGTAGTGATTGTGTCAGTCGGAAGATGATACTCCCTGTCCTCGATGAAATCCTTCCTATCCTTACCTATATCCTTAACTATTCTATTTCCAATGGTGTCTTTCCATCGGTATGGAAAGAGGCCAAAATTATTCCTCTACCCAAAAAATTGAATCCTACATCTTTTTCAGAATATCGACCTATTTCCATCCTGCCTTTTTTATCTAAAGTCCTTGAACGCCTTGTCCACAATCAGCTTAGCTCTTTTCATTGCAAGAATAGTCTGCTGAATCCTTTCCAATCCGGCTTTCGTCCTGGTCATAGTACCACTTCCGCCTTAGTAAGCGTTACGGATGAGATAAGGTTGGGCATGGATAAAGGAAATATGACGATTCTTTGCTTGCTAGATTTTAGCAACGCTTTTAATACCGTTGATTTCGAAATCATGCTCAACATACTTCACTCTATTAACATATCTCCAACAGCGATTGACTGGTTTCGTAGTTACCTGTTTGGCCGCCGGCAACGTATTTGCATAGATGAGTAGATAGATGAGTTTGCTCTTCTTGGTGTAGTACTTCAGCCGGTGTTCCTCAGGGTGGCGTTTTATCTCCTTTACTCTTCGCAATATTCATAAATTCTATTTCTAAAACACTTCAGTCCTCCTACCATCTTTATGCTGATGATTTGCAAATTTACAGACAAACTCCCTATACAGATTTGCATACTGCTATTGATATCATGAACCAGGACTTGGCTTCTGTTTGCGAATGGAGTGAAGCACATGGTTTGCAGGTTAACCCGTCAAAGACCCAGGTCATTGTGGTTGGTAGTTCCAGGTTGGCGCCTAAGGTAAAATGGACGCAGCTTCCTCGGGTTATTTTCAACGGCACAGCTATTCCATTAAGCGAGAAAGTTAAGAACCTTGGGGTTTGGGTTGACAAACATCTTTCTTGGGGTCCTCAATTACAAGAAGTCAGTCGCAAATTATTTGCTTCTGTCCATTCCCTAAGACGATTGCGTAACTTTCTGCCAACTGCTACTAAAATTGCGCTAGCACACTCTCTTTTACTTCCCATCCTAGACTACGCTGATGTCAGTTATCTTGATCTTACTGAGGCACAATTTGATAAACTTGAGCGACTCCAAAATGTTTGCATTAGATTTATATTTGGCTTGCGCAAATATGATCACGTATCCGAATTTCGTGCGAAACTCCTATACGTCTTCGCGGTGTGGCTTCCAATACGTCTTCGCCGGAACTTACACATTTTGTCTCTGCTTTACAGTGTGCTGTTTAATCCTAAAACCCCCACTTATCTTAAGGAACGATTTAAGTTCCTTCATGACACACATGCAAAATCTCTGAGGTCATCAGAAAACTTAAGGCTTGCGGTACCGAGTCACGCCACCAATTTCTATGGTAAGTCGTTCGCAGCTCAAGCAGTACGGCTGTGGAATGCTCTACCCGTGTCAGTAAGACAAGCACAAACCCGATCTTCTTTCAAAAACTTAGTAAAAGATCTTTATCTCTCTTCTTAAATTGGTGTTATTATGTATGTCTTTGTTTCTTTCTTTTTTTAAAATATTTATATGTATATATATGTTTTGAGAACGTTATTTATTGTTTTGTATTTTATATAGATAAAAAGTACACCGTGGACTACCCGCGTATTTATTTTCTCCTTCTGAGTCAAATCCATCCAAAGGTTGTCTGTAAAAGATCGCTTTTAGCGATAAGACCGCCCCTTGTATCACCCTTTTTAATTGTTAAGTCCATAATTTTATTTTTACTGTTATGGTGTACAATAAAGAATATATCTATCTATATCTATCTATCTATCTATCTATGGCTGAATTGAGGAAATCTGCTAAATCATACCTAAATCTAAAGCCCTTAACTACGAGAAAATTTATTCAAAAGCTCCCAGCATAATCTAAGAATAAACTGAGGATATTCGTCGCATCTAAACCACCGAGGTCCACGCCTCGTGAATATTGCCATTCCTATGTACAGTTTAAGGCTGTACGTGAAAGGCTTCAGAATATCTTGGAAGTCTGGAATGGGGAAAAGATATAATGAGATTTTAAGACTTTTTCCGTAGTTAATTTAGATTTGTCATAGGGCTGAACATCATCATCAACTAGATCCATTCATGTTCTGGGAGATATGTATGAAACTGGAGTAGTAATCTATGCACATATATATATTTTTGACTGTTGTCTTTGATGGGTAAAGAGAGGGAGATGATATTGTATAAATGCTAGTCCCATATGTGCATAAACTCAACTAGCTGTTTCCTGCAATTTCGTTCGCGCGGAAAATGCGCACATTTCCCCTAGATACATCTAAAACTATGTTTGACCCCAGATCTGCAAACATCTCCATGCCGAATTTCATCAAAACCTTTTTATCGGATTTGTCGTAAAAATGTAACATATTAGTAAAACTATTGTCGTGGTAATATTTATAAAAATATTCACACATTAGATAATTAAGAAAACGGTGTCGGTATATTTTTGAATTAGTCTACCAAGGTTGATATGATAGCCCCGAGTGTTATTCTGTTTCTTATTAACTGGGTTCCGTTTACAATAAACAGGAAATTGTTGATTATGACAACGTACCCAAAGAGATTATATGAAAATACAGTATTTTTCCGTGGGCAGTGCGTAACCAAAAGGTAAAACCATATTGTTGCATAAGAATCAATTCTCCACATTATTTTGATAATAATAATAAGATATTCCATATGCCATTTAGCTTTTCCCTTTAAATGATTAAATGAGTAACATTTTATGATGCGAGAACCTACTACTTACTTATCTTCTAAAATTGCTACCTACCCTCACCATTCGCATTTAAACATGTAGTTTTAAACGCGTTGTGTTTAGAGTAGCAACAAACATAAACGTATTGATGTTAAACGATAATATTGCGGCACAAATAAGCTATAGCCCTTCTGACAAACGAAAAGATCCTTCAAAGTTCAATGTTATTCTTATCTAAAGTCTGCTTAGCCTTTTGCAAACTATGTTAGGGTTGGTTTCCAGGCTCACCGGATTCAGCTGAGTAGGTAATAATATTTTACATGTCATGTCATTATTTATTCGTCGTTCATCTGACCTCCACAACGCAATACCTCGGGAACTCTGCACCCAGTTCAACACGGTATCCCTTCGAGAACTGGTTTTTAAACGTTTGGGTTTTAAGTGATATCACAAAACTACAATTGAATATCTCTTAAAAAATTAAATTTAATAACAAGATAAAACAACACAAGTAGTTCGAACCAAATTAAGACGAAATTATTTTTTTCTTTCCCGTATTTTTTCGGAAAGCTTCCCAAAGAATACGAAGCGAATCTTTTAACAAATTAGCATATAATGTAGTATTGTAGCTTTTCTTTACATTCAAATGTGTCTAGAATATTTACGAAAATCTATCGAGCTTTATGGTGTAAAGTCAATTGTTAAGTTTAAACTGCCCTTTGACCGTTAAAGCGAAGACTTGAAAAGAAATGCTTCTGAATGAAATGAAAAGGACGGGTTTTGCGTCATTTTCTTCGGCAGTTACTGTTACTGATGATTGTTATGGGAAAGATAAGGGGTCATTGACTTAATGGCTTGGTGGTGGAGTGTTCGACTTTGACTCTTCTATTCAGAGTTGGTAGTTTCATTCCTGTTTTTCGTAGGGTGGTTTACTTTCTGATTTCGTATCGCACCGTACTTATGGCCCCGACTTTCGAATTGCAAGTCATGCGGTCGAACCCAGTCACAACTGACTGGGTATTTTATACTGAAGGAATACATCGTGAGAATCACGCCTTAGATCCAATGAAATCAACTATCTTTTGCCGCATGTCACGCGTTCGATTCAAGTACCAGAACAAATTTTTGTATGGCCCCCAAATACATAGTTGCTCCGGGGTTGTTTAGAAAATGCTTGTACCCAAGCAATCTCAGATTGAGGGCACCATTGTACTAGCTTATTACTGTAATCAAACCTTTACTCGATCAAGTGGACCTCCCGTTTACTGCGGAAGCTATACAAGATAACCATTTAAACTTGCGGTTTGCTTCGTAATCAGCTTTGTTTGCAGTTCTGTGGTCTGCGGGCTCTAGTAAATTCTTAGAATAATATGATTTCGCTACGAGCAATGGGTAGCTCGCCGCCCGAAACCAGGCCCATGTACACGGTGCGTCGTGTTCTACACGCGCCTCAAAGAGTGTCAGTAAAATTGTCGGGGCCCACAAGAGGGCCGTTGCCTGCTGGGGTTGCGGAATTGTTCGAAAGAGTTATATATAGCCGTGAAGAGACTTTTAGTTCTCGCAGTATGGAGACGGTGGTCCGAAATGCAGTCCAGGGGATGCGGATTTGTTAGAGTCTAATAAGTGTAAAAAAACGATTGAAAATTTAAAATATCGCTTTTGATTTGAACCTTCATAAGTCTTGATCTATAGTTTATAGATAAGGCTGTTAGATACAGTATTATTTTTCTAATATTTTTGGTTTTGTTAGAAACATGTTTACTATACATTAACGATAAATAATAATTTATAATCCATGCTTTGATGTGGAAAAGTTAAGTATGTTTTTTTTTAAAAAAATACTCTTCTATACATCATTTATACATATAAATAAATACTCCATACATATTTTTACATCAGTCTCGTTTAAGGTGTAGCTTCAGGCGTATAAGAAACACGTTTAACGTTAACGTTTCGGGAAAATATTAGTTCATTTATATGTTTTAGTTCGTATTGAAATCAAACTTAAGCGAACATGTAATAAGGCGTTATAATGCTCAGATAAAACCACTGAACTGAAGGCAATTAAACTAGGCATAGAGACGTATTGGGTCGTTTCATTCATCATAAAAGTTTTACCAGTAGTCTAAAAGTCACCACAAAAGGTTATGCTTGAAGATTCCATTCGTGATCGAGTTTGCAATAATAATAATAGTTTTTATTTGTTTCTTTTAAAAAATGCATTATTGGACTTTACCATATAAGTCATCACAAGATATAACCCGAGAGTTACAGTCTATACTGGGTTCGAGACCTTTGTGACAAATCTCAATGCTCGTATCATTTAAGATTGTATTTTTATTGCACTTATGTACTACAAAAACAGGGTAAGAGCTCCAAGTTTAGACGTGACTTAAATAAAAAGTAAAGAAGCATGCTTTTTGTGATTCTGAAAAGTTTTGTCTGCTCGTAAGTGTAATATAAGTCCTCACTGCCCACACCCAATAATATAACCCAACGTGAGTACTTACATGACACAAGTATTTAAGTGAGGAGATATCAGCGACGAATAATCTCTATACTGGCATGAACACCTAAGGTGTTTCACCAAAAAGTTTCTGTTGCATTCGCATGACCCAGAGCGGTTGACATGCATAAGGTATCCACCACGAGAAATAAAAAGGTGGACCAATGACCTGGTGAAGAGCGCGGGAATTCACTTAATTCGATCCGGTGGATGGGGTTGACCGATAACCAGCAGTCGAAATCTTTCGCCCGAAATGGTGATGACGTCATAGAATTGATAATAGAGCGAATGATATTCTGTAAAAGAAACCGTTGGCCCTTTCAGTAAGAAGTCATAAAATACAATATTCCTATGAGGACTACAAATATGTAGAAACAAGTACTCTCAAGTTCAAACCGCAGAACAGATAGTTTGCAAAAGGTTGAATTAAAAACTCATCGCGATTAAGCTGTACGTGAAGCGTATCTTTTTCTTTTTTTTGTATTCATTTCGCCGCGAACAGAAGCTAGTATAAATGCCTGAATGTCTGTTACACTTACTCGTCTAAACTACTTAACCGATGTTGATCAGGTTTGGTACAGAGCTAAATTGGACTTTGGACAAGGATATATGTATAAGGGTTACTTATTTTCGCTGAAAAATCCTTATCACGCGATAATTCATCTGTGTGAGCGTTCTCCATTCTCGCTGTTTGTATGGAGTCTACCTTCTGCACCTATTTTGTATTATAATTAAGCTCCTTTCTTTAGCATTAGCGTGATGGCTTGCTGTAAAATATGCTATCTATTTAATCGTTGATCAAAACACCTTTTATTCGTGTCTGCTGCTGAAAACGAATGGTTTATTAGCATGGAATGACAAGAGGATGTATCCGATAACTTTTGTCGGTATGCGTGACATTTGTTTTTATCATTATCGACAAAGAACACGCTCGTTGTATTGATAGCATCAGTTTTCGCTAGTTTTTATCAAGAACATGTTCTGTAAATTTTAAAATTAACTACCGGAATTCATCTCTTTTCATTCATCATATTTTTTTACCTTAAGTAATGACCTCAGTAGCAGAAATGAATTCATCAGCCAGAAAGTCGTGTTTTTTCTTATTAGAGAAGAGAGATTATTCTTTTGAGCATGAATATAAAACTGAATAGATGAATTTTAAAAGATCCCACAGTTGAAGATTTCTTGATGTGCAAAGTAAAGTTTAACTGAGATAATTTAAGGCAATATACCTACATACATTATAATTGTTTCATCAGTATCATTTGATGAGAAGACTGTCAAGTCTTTGGTTCAGATAGTATGAAGCTTTTATTAAATACGGTTCTTGTTCATTTTAAAAATGTTCCAATCCCTATTATAATGAATTTGTGGTTAACAAAACAATAAAAAACGTTCAGAAATAGCTTATCGCTTTCCTCAAGAATATGCAACGTATGCAATTGGATACCTGGATGACGTCACTGTTTACCCTATTATTAAAATTTTGTTGCCTACCCTCCAAAAACATGTTTTGTATCCCCCTTAATGTTGCCTTAAATTTTGAATAAAGGGCCGTAAATTCTATGTTATATTGTTTTTTAGGCCGAACGAGATTTTTATCTAAGTGATAAGTGCTATGTCTGTCTGGGCCGCAAATAGGATGCCATCTAGATTATAACTAAAATGTTGGCTATAACTTTGCCTGTTATAAAATATGTTTTCAGTGTCTCTCATTTTTATTTTTGTCAGAATCCATCAGGAGCGGGTTCTTGTATTTTTTATACTGGAAGCGATTTTTGTATGATGTGACCATTTATGAGTTTAGGGAAGAGAATGGGATGCATTCGCCTCCTTCTATGAAGCAGTCATGCTAGCGAAAGAGGAGGCGCGTGAGGGAGAGACAACTCTCTACCTCACGCCTCAGCCGCCGCGGGAGTTGCCCCGTGCATCGGGAATCACGAGCCGATCTCCGGTCACCGTAGGCGTGGGCTTGCGGACGGCGAGCAGGGGTGGCTTACCACCCGGTAAGGACTAGGCCCGGGTCGGCAGCGCGTCATGTTCCACGCGCACCTCAAAGAGTCGTCAGCACTAGTGACGGGGCCCCATAGGGCAATTGACTACCGAAGTTGCGGGAATGTTCTAAAGAGATACCGCGGCCTCGGAACACAAGGGCAACTGAAGTTACAGGGTGGGTATTTAGTCAATAGAAATCTGGCATTGCCTTCCGCTCCACCAAAACATCGAATGACTTCTCCTGCTCTATGTTACCTTTTATCTGAATTGAAGAGTAATGTTTATGAGCGAGCTTTTTTCGTAGGAGGTTTTACTAAAAACTGCTCATTTATTTACATGGATACATATATTTTGAATAGTGTAAAATGGGCGGTCTTATCTCACAGGGTGATCTTTTACAGACAACCTTTGGATGGACAAAAATTAAAGGAGACAGATTAAGGGCTATCAGTGTACAAACAATATAAATAATATTAATTGAACATAATAATATAAAATACATACATACAATACAAAAATCATATACTTATAAATATTACATGTATAATTGAGAAAGAAGGGGAAAAGTTATAGGGAGGGAAAAAAAATCACGTTCAACACGTGACATATTTTTTGGTTACGTTATGAACTTATCACTGAGCAGCGAGTAGAAGCTTGTGATTTAATTCATTTATAACGGCACCGTCCAGGAAATAAAAAGAACAATAAATTAATTAATTTCTCGGCAAACCGCTAAAAGGAATTAAAAGTTATATGAAATGGAATCAAGTATGTCTGTATCACAAATTATGAATCTAGATGAGGTTCTATTTATTCTCTCGCGATAATAGGAAACTTTGAAACATGTGAGAGGAAGCTGTTTATTTTCATCATGCCAGGTGTCCCGTCCTTTCATTTAATTTCCTTTTTTACTTACGCTCGCGTTAAACCACAATTTCCTTCGGTGAGTGGTTGACGATGGGGCAAATTAATTCCTGCGCTTTTCTAATAATCATGAATTCCATTTCAGATTTTTTGATTCACACTCAATAATAGCTTTGATTGCTATTTAGAATAACGGAAGCTAGAAGGTAAATAATTCAAGGTTTAGCATATCTAGTCGTTTAATACTGACTGCCTATCTGACCTGCACAACCCAATATCTGGGCAACAACCCAACTTCTTGGCAAGATTGGTGTCAAATTTTCTGGCTTCTGGTAGATATCGCATGTTTTTTAATTCCAGGTATGGATCAAGCTGAATTAATAACGAGTTTGAATTAATAAAATGTAAGTATTTCATTAAAAATTTTCTGATGTTGTGAGGACCAATTAGCTGTTATCTCTGCTTAAGATCAAATCATTTGGTAATTTTTAGGAAATGCTCTTGGGAATGATTTAATTGTTTAAATGACAATCATTCGTGTTTTTAAATGCAGTAAAATAACAGCACCTTTCTACACGCGAGCGAAGCCAGCATACGCAAGTTAACAAAATAAATATTATTGACATCATGCCAATCACATAGTTACTGTTCCACTCCCGTTTTCTCTTTTTCGTATATTTCTTTTGAAAAATGTTTTTA